>JAZFAV010000023.1:0-1292239 GCA_037954035.1 Rosalia funebris
CTCGTTTTGATACCGAGGCGTCCGTATCGTGATTTGTTTTCATGACATGCCGCGTATTAATAAGTATTGTCACAGCCATATTAGATATGGCAGGAGGAGATTGATCATAGCTTTGAATTTATTGGAATGTTTATTGAAAAGAATATACCTCGGTGTTCCAATAAGTTGTCGTCATTTTTGAAAAAAAAAAAAGAAGAAATATAAGATTCTTCTTCTTATAGAATTAAATACACGAAAAACATTACAAGGTAAAAATAAAAATGTTTAAACGAGTACTAAAACACCATAATTTATTATCAACTAGGTTAGGCTTCCTAATCCAAAATCGGGCATTCTCACTCCACAATATATTAGGAGTAATACAAAGGAATTTGATGCATGTCTTAACAATTCTGTTGGGGTTTTTCGAGAAACTAACTCTGTGACATAAAATAAAGTGCTGTAAGACCAACAACTCATACAGAAGAAGTTTTTTATGACATTCGCCGACATATTTAACAAGAACCTGTGAATTCCTTGAATGGTTTTAATCCTGCCTGAAATTAGATATTCTTATGATACAGAGTGTCTCATTTGGGACTATAGGATGTGATTTGTGAATAAAACTAGTGATATTTGACAAATCGAGTTTTTTCTTTTATTCTTCAACATAAAATGGAGATGATACGGCCACCAATGGAAAAGAATATCGTCCACATGGATGTCTCGGCTCATCTGGCATGATCTCATTCGTTTTGTGAAATTGTCCATCATACGGGTACATAAAACTGGCTTTATTTCCTGAATAACACGTTAAATCTTTACTTTGAGCTCACTAATTGTTGCCGGTTGGGTGGTGTACACTTTCCATTTAACATAACCCCAAAGAAAAGAGTCCAGTGGTATTAAATCACATTATCTTGCAGGCCAAATGATGTCAGCATTCTGCGAGACAACATAACTAGAAAATTTGGAATGCAATAGTTATGGTTGCATGTGCTGTATGACACATTGCACCGTCTTGCTGAAACTACATGTTGTTCAAATCCAAATCATCAATTTGTAAGAAAGAGAAATTATTTGACATGTCACCATTGTGTCCCTCATACTGTGATGGCATTACTAGCTTCATTTTCAAAAAAGTATTGTCCAATTACTCCACCACTCTAAAATTTGCACCAAACCAACGTTGCAACCATAGCTGCAGTTGCATGTAGTTTCTCTCACAATCTTCTTCAACATACTTGTGTCATGAACTAATTAAGTCTTGAATAGCTTGAGTTACGAGATTAAACAAAATCAGAAAACGCTTTTTTAACGTTCGATTCATTTGCAAACATTTTTCTTCGCATAACGTTGTCCAAATTCCAAAACAAGTGGTGGTCTGTAGAGTACAGATCTAGATAATATGGAGGATGTTCTAGGATTTCATAGCTATACTCCCTTAATTTGCTTATAGTCTGTAACGAAACATGAGGTCGAGTGGGTATCATGCAATAGGATAGAACCTTTCCTGTTCATCATGTAACCTTTCCAGTCAATTTTAAATGTCTGGAAACAGCCGCTCTACTTGTTTCGAGATATGCAGCAAGTTGTCTGACTGTTTAAGGCGGGATTTCTTCCACAACTTCCTTAAAAAGTTCGTCATGCATTGACGTTGAAGATAGTCAACGGAGTTGATTTTCGAAGGTTATATCTCTTGAAAAAATTTTGCAAACCAACAACGATTAGTTTTTTCGTTAGGACTCTCTTCGCCAAAAATCTTAATGGTATTCGTTGCAGGCTGGGCAACGGAGTGACCAAGTTTGGTCATAGGGTGTTTCTACTGTCACACAACGAAATTGAAATTTGAATTTTTACTTGAAAGCAAACAAACCCCATTAGTAAATATATCGGGTTGTTCAAAAAGTTCGTTCGGTTGTCTCATAAGTATTTGTTATTAACATTACAGTTATGACAAAGTATTTTAATCAATAATTTCCTTCAAATTTTTCCCATAAGTTCATAATCTATCATCCATGGAGTGGAATACGTGAAAATCCGAGGGCGCGAGGTCTGGAGAATACGGTGGATGGAGTAAAACAGCCCACTCCAACAATTTCCTCCGGGTTTGCAGAGAAGTGTGAGGTCGAGCGTTGTCGTGATAGAAGGCGGCCTTGCTACGATTTATAAAACCTGGACGCTTTTCCTACATGACAGCTCAATTTTTGTAGTTGTTCAGTTGTTCGCAGTAAACGCCCGAATTTATTGTTTCGTTCCTCAAAGGAATAGCTCAAAATAAATGATTCCTTTGAAATACCACAACAAAACCTTCTTGGGATGAAATCCTGCTTTTGGTGTGGATTGATAAGGTTCACCGGACTTTCCCCACAATCTTCTTCTACTGATGTTGCCTCCAGTAACCATTTCTCAAAAAGGGATCGCTACGTTGACGAAACCTTAACATATCGCAGATGTTGATGCGATCCATTAAATTGGATTCGCTGAGTTTGTGAGGAATCCAAATATCGAGTCTACTGACAAACCCAAGTTGTTTAAGTTTATTCTATACACTAGATTTTGACGTCCCAATTTTTTCTGCAAGATCACGTATGGTTTGACGAGGATTTGCCTCAACCAAAGCTCGTAAATGGTCGGGAACGACATCTTTAGGTCTGCCTGGCTTTGGGGCGTTCATGAGGGAAATATTGCCACATCGAAGTCTCTTGAACCACTCTTGACACGTTCGATCTTGAATACCATTTTTGCCGTACAAAAAACACAATTTTCGGCAAGTTTCAGCGACTCTTTTGCCTTTTTTAAAATAAAGAGCATCACGTGCCCATAATACTCGATTTCACTCATTTTCAATTAAGGTCACAGTAAACAACAGTTAAATATCAGGGTTAAATAGGGAGGAAGGCTTCAAGGCTGGAGCTGCGCGCATGACATCATAGGCCATGACGTAGTAACTCGGAAAACCGAACGAACTTTTTGAACAACCCGATATTTTGCTGAGAATCAACAGATAACTCTTTAATCCTCTCTAAAAATTCTCATTTAAGAAAGCGGACATTTCATGTGTGACGCCCTTACATAATATTTTTTGCAGGATTTCTGTAAACAAGCCCGATACACTATTTTTATAGGGACGCACTATCTGAAAAATTTTATAAAATAATATAACTGTAATAGATTTTTCGATCGGCGGGAAGAGACCTTATACACGTACTATATAAATTCCCTTTCACAGTTACCTATAAGTACATTCTTCCAAAATAAACTGTGAAGTAAAACTTTAAAATCTTGCACTGAAACTTCCACGGTCGGTGAATAATATCCACACGATATTTCAAAACGAGATCTGCGAATGTACCCACTCCTGATCTTTTTTACCGACAATACTAACCCTATAACTGGATTTATTCCTCAAATTTTACTAGTTATCTGGCAAGTATTGCCATTAGACTGTACTAAATCGCCTTAAATGGCGTTAAATCACCATTTCCCTAGAGCGAAGCCACTATAAAATCTCCCATGTAGTTCCAACGAAAATATGACTCGCGATAGCGCTATAACGATCACAATGCACGGCTCCGAACGTTATTGAACACATGACGTTTCCGTTACAATACATTGGTGTTCCTGATTTATTTGTCTAGGTCTAGAGTGTATCCCGCGAGCAAACACATGACCCATTTTTGACTCCGTGTACTGGACATGCCAGATGTCGATTTGTCGTGTTCCTATATTGGATATTTTTCTGTTCTGTGCCCCTCGTGGGGTGGCACCCCCTAGCTTTTGTGTATTTATTTCTGCTAGAGAGATTATAGAAATAAATGATGTATTCGAGACCCCGTATTTGTCATTACATTACGTCCGCTTAAATTGGAACGCTAATTGTGGATAAGCTGTCCAAATATTGGCGGTCTTTGAGTTTAACGTCCCGTTCCCGTAAGATAATGGTTTGGGGATAAGGATCGGGGATTTGTGGGTGACAGATATACGCCGGCAATTTTTAATTTCGTCCGGGTTGTTGATTTATAGGCGAGATTATGGTAACACGATGGCAAACATTGTAAATTGTTATTTCGAATTAGATTAGTTAAGCTTACGATACCAATAGGAACGTTGTTATTATTATTACTTCTATAAGTCTCGATAACAGTTAAATAAAAAATAAATCAATTCCGTCAATTCGCTTTCTCTTTTATGAAATTGTATGTAAGTAAATACGAGCCCAAGCTGATGATAGTTCGGCCAGGCATAATTTTGTAACTGATATATTTAAATAAAAGTGTGACACGCAGCGCCATTCTGCTGGAACATGTACCTACTGCCCGTCAGTGCCTTGACATTGGTATTAAGGGCATTAGACTAGGATGTATATATTTTGGCAATAGACTGTCTATTGGTGGTATATATATATATATATATATATATATATATATATATATATATATATATATATATATATATATATATATATATATATGATGGACTATTTGAAAAAATTAAACTGTCGCATAAAACAAATATTCTGCATTTATGTGTTGGTTTATTTTTTCTCGGAGACTCAATTTCGAGATAGAGATGTTCTACGTGCGGAAAAGTCCGTTTTAAGATTTTAACACTGTTTACTACTTTTCCGCATTCTACTTTAGTGGGAGCATGGGTTCACGAAAACATTTATTGACATTTGCCATGCCGTAAGTGTTTGAAAATAAAGACAATAAGGGCGTCAATTGGTTCTATTAACCCGACTAAATATACCAATAATATTACAGAAGCGAACCAACAACTCGTCTAAATAAGATAAGTTTAAACTCTTAACTAATTCTACTATATTTAGTAAGAGTAGAGTTTATAATGTACCGTACACCACTGTGTTTAGAAATCAGACAATCACACAAGATGATAAAAAAATACATCGATTAAATCATTTTTAATCTATAATAGAAGGCTGATAAAACTGTTTCTCTTATATGCAAGCCTGATACGTTCAGTTTTTGCAAGATCTTGAAGAGTATCATGCTCTCTAAACCTTTTGCCAATTTTAGCTACTGCAGATTCACTTATGATTTTATTAAGCTATTTTATATCTATAAGCATGTCGCAAATTTCTGTTCTTGGGTTCTATCATTGACGACTTTATTATTAGTTTTTCATTTTGTTTATTTTGGTTAACGTCCTGTAAATTTCTCGTTCCCTAATTAATTATTTTAACGTAGATTCATTTTAAACATGTTTTGAGTCACCAAAAATCAAATATAATGTATACTACACAGACTCTTCCAACGCTCTGTATAGCACAAACTCTTAGTGAATTCACACAGTATTCAGTACGATTCTAAAAAACTACGTTTTCTAAACGAAAATTAAACTTATCTGTTTTTCTCTCAACACATTTTAGGGCGTGTTCCGCAAGAGAATAATGTCGTGTAATTTTTTATCTCATCAACAATAAATGAGAGCGCTCAAACGTCCCATCTCCATGACATGAATTAAATCAGTTCTCTTAGCGTTTCACCCATTCATCAAATTCCACCTCGTCCTATTGTGCACATCTGTTGCAATTTTATTCCCCGTCCTTTGTGGCAAAGAAATTAATGGAATATTTTATGACACGGTAATTTATTAAAGTTATTATTAAATAATAAGTTTGGGACATTGTCATTTCGATCAAGCGTAGCGGAAAATAGAGCGTCGGTATCTTGCGCAGAGGAAGGAATAATGGATTGCCTTTGTGCTTCCCGTCTACAAGGTGTATAAGCTGAGAATCTTACGGAATGCTGTAGGCTTAGTTGTGGGTAAGTTTTTCATTATCTATTCATTAATCTATCGCTTGATAGATAGAATTTGCACAACTTGCACAATTTACATGCCTCATTAGAGTCCATTTATGTGTAATAACACAGGCCTACAAAGATTTTGTGATCGGATTTTTTTTGGGTTTTTTAGCTTAGTCACATACCATGAACTACAGAAACACTGTTTCTTTGTTTCCACCATGCACCAGTACTTGTAAATGTACATTGTACAATAACACAGGTCTGCGATGAAAAAATTGTAGCATATTTAACTAGCGGGTTTAACAGTATTTTTTGTGCTAATTACGGAAAAAATTTCCGCAATTAGCACAAACAATTATTTTCAGGGGTCTTCAGGTTCAGTATGCGTACGATTTTTGAATATTATAGCCTATATAAGTGGTAAATTTAGTCTGAATTATAGAGCTCTCATGGCGAACAGGTTACTAAACAATGTGAGTATGTTATTTGCAAAAAATATTCTATTTATTTGAATAAGACAATGAATCTAAACTGGGAATATCCAGTTCCTACTGGAACAAGACATGTCTCAGTCTGTCTGCTCCCTCCCCAGTCCTACTGTCTTCTAGACGTCGTGAGGAATGTAGTGAGCCGTGACCTTGATTGCAGTCAGTGACTTAGTGTGGAGCTAACCACTGTGGTGTACTTAGAAGAAATGGCTACTAGAGGATGTATCAACTCTCCTACCTGTTTCTGTTATATTTGTGGGTATTATACCGTCAAGAAGGACCAAAGGAACATTTCTAATTTTGTTCAGAAGGTGTAGTTTGCATACTTTGGTGTTAAATTAGGGGACCAAGATAAATCTTGGGCTCCCCATATAGTGTGTTCTGTGTGTGTTGAAGAATTGAGATAATGGTTTCAAGGTAAGAAGAAATCATTTCGTTTTGGAGTACCCATGATTTGGAGAGAGCCTAAAAATCACAGTGATGACTGTTATTTTTGTTCTTGTTCAGTGCAAGGTTTCAATTTAAAAAAACAGGAAGGACATTTCATACCCAACCAACTATTCGCCCTGTTCCTCATGAACATGACTTGCCTATTCCTTCACCTCCGGATACCCTGGACAATATTTTAGACGATTTAGACCAAATGTCACATAGTAGCAGCGATAGTGAGGACAGCTACCAATCCAGGTACCAATGACCCTAAACTTTTCTCTCGATCAGACTTGAACGACTTAGTAAGAGATATGGGCCTCCCAAAGAATTCAGCGGAAGTTTTAGGGTCTAGACTTAAAGAAAGACATATATGTTAGCCTCCGGTGTTTCATTTTCATGGTACCGATTTAGAGAAAAGGAATTTGTCCCTTTTTTACACAAGAGGGTGGCCTAATTTTCTGCAACAATGTACCTGGAATCATGGAAATATTCAAAATCACGTATAAACCAGAGGAATGGAGACTTTTCATCGATTCATCAAAAAGGAGTTTGAAAGCTGTACTTCTTCACAATGGTAACCGATATGCTTCTGTGCCTGTTGGACACTCAGTCCATTTGAAAGAATGCTACGAAAATCTTGAGTTTGTTCTTAATAAGCTCGGCTACTCTGACCATAAATGGACCATTTGTGGGGATTTGAAAGTTATTTCCATGTTACTAGGTCAACAAAGTGGTTACACAAAGTTTCTATGTTTCCGCTGTGAATGAGATAGCCGTGACAGGAAACAACACTATGTCAAGCAGACGTGGCCAATCAGAAAGGCTCTTATTCCTGGAGTTAAAAATGTTGAAAGACAAAGTTTAGTGGATCCTAAAAGGATCTTACTTCCACAACTTCATATCAAATTAGGGCTAATGAAACAGTTTGTGAAAGCATTACCCAAAGAAGGAGAGTGTTTCAAGTATCTTTGTGAACAGTTTCCTGGTCTATCCGATGCTAAGCTGAAAGAGGGAGTCTCTATTAGGCCTGACATCAGAAAACTTTTAAAAGATGAAAGCTTTGTCACTAAAATGGAAATGGAAGAAAAAAAATGCCTGGAATTCATTTAAACTTGTTGTAACAGGCTTTTTTGGAAACAAAAAAGACCCAAACTACAAAAGTTTGGCTGCTGAATTGTTACAAAACTACAAAATATTGGGCTGCAACATGAGTGTCAAAATCCATTTCCTTCACTCACATCTGGACTACTTTCCAGATAATCTTGGAGCTGTAAGTGAGGAACAAGGAGAACGTTTCCATCAAGATATAAAAGAAATGGAGCGCAGATACCAAGGTCGATGGAATGTCAACATGATAGACTACTGTTGGATGTTAAAAAGGGAAAATTCACAAGAACACAGCCGAAAAAGTACCAAAAGAAGCTTTGATGGAAAAAGAAAACGTTTTTACAAAGACTTATAATAACTTTGCAACACATGTGCATCACTATTATGCTCATTTTAGCTAGGTATCGTTGTTTTTTTGCTTTTACTTCATGTTAAAATAATAAAAACAAATCCAAAATTTTCCGTTTTTTGTACTTTTTCCAAAAACTTCAACTTTATTTTGTAGACAAGCCTTACGTGATCAAACCAATCAAATCATCATTTTTGAAATCAGCGCAAAAAACTACATAAAGATCAGTTAACTAAATCAAAACAATTTTTAAAAAAGTTTTTTTTGCAGACCTGTGTAATTTGTAGTTTTTACAACCGAGCTTCTATAAAATCTTGTCTCAATCTTTGCGACGCCCCTGTGTTTAATCGGGTTGAAACGTACACACAAGTGTGGAGGATTTACCGAAACAGAGTTGGCCGGTGGAGTTCCGGTTTTATACTATTCGGGTATTTACATAGTCGCTGCGATACGTTTTTAATGTGTGTACGTTTACTCGTGACATCGCGTCGTGAGTTTTTATTTTGTTTTAAAAATTAGAAGTTGTAAAAATGCACCAAATATATTTTGTTATAAACTTAACACCTGGTTCAAAAAACCTTATTTATTTATCCACAAAAAACTATTTTGCCTCCACTTCATATGAAATTAATATTAATGAAGCAATACGTAAAATCTATAAATAAAAATGGGATATAGATAAATTATTTTAAGTACTTATATGGCAAATCTCTTGCTCTTTCTAAAGCAAAATTAAAGGAAGGCATTTTTGTAGGAACACAAATAAAAAAATTAATGCAGGATCAACTGTTTGAAGAAACAATAACAGAAATTGAAAAAGAATTTTGGATATACTTTGAAAATGTAACAGAAACTTTTTTAGGAAATTATAAACATCTGTAGTATGAGGAAATTGTCAACAAAATCCTGGATAAGTTTAAGCAATTTGGTTGTCATATGAACATAAAACCTCATTTTCTGCATGCTCACCTGGACTACTTTCCAGAACATCTTGGTGCTATTAGTGAGGAGCAATGTGATAGGTTCCATCAAGTCATAAAGGATATGGAAAGGAGGTCCTGGGGTCATAGCTATGATGGCTGGACGCTGAAAAGAGAATATGCAACGAATTATACAATAAAAACTACAAAACGAAGTTTTTTGTTAAATAGGGAGAGATTTTCAAAGTAAAAAAAGAAGAAGAGACTCAAAATTATTCGTGTTGTTGCTTTTTACTATGTTTTTTAATGTTTATTAAGTATAATGTTTATTAAAATGTAATGTTTCCTTTAGTATTTAATTTAATCTGATTATTCAGTTGATCAAGAACCTTACGTGAGAACAGAAACGGAAGGTACCATAGATATGAAATCAGCGCAAATTACTCACTTATAATCGTTTATCAAACCTGAATCAACTTTCAAAATGTCATAATTTGTAGGCTTGTGTAAATTAATGGGTTTGGAAAAATTGAAGTTAAAATGAGTACGCTAGTAATACTTTCATCTAATAGAATTTTCCACAAATAACTTTCAGTAGAAGGTTATTTGTAGAAAGACCTAAAGAATCCTGTGCAGATATTATGAAATTGCTTAAATTCCTATTTCTATTTTAAAAATACTACCTGTTTCTTTTCTATTATTCCTCTTTCCATTAGCACAACTTTCCCACCGTCGCCATATTTCTCTCCACTTTATTTTTCAATTACCTCGAACGACCGTTCGAAGAGCTGTCAGCGGATCTATTTGCAGTATATTTAGGCAGCCATCTAAACAAGGTGACAAATATGCGCTGCGGAGGGCCCACCTCGCGTCGTATCCTCACCGCGAAAGGACCCCGAGAAGGACGATTTTCAAGACGAGGTGCGATCTGACTCCTATGCAGAGAAACAAACGCCCGTAAACAGTGGATTGCATCCACGGGGAGCCCTCTTGATAACAAATTGGAGATATGGCCCTACTTACAGGCCTTTATCCCTTCCAGACGTGGGTCCGTGGATCGGCGGTAAATCATTTTGTAAATTGGAGAATCAATGTTATTTATGAGTAGGCTGGCCGCGGTCCGAGGTAAATTATTGAAATAACGTGGGAGAAATATTGTTTTAATTTCCATGGTGTGGACGTGAGGACTATCGGGTCAACTTGTTGAAACGGAATTTTTAATTGAAATTCTTGCTTAAGAAACGTTTCATAACTAATTGTTCATTAGTATACAAATACACCGCCCATATTGCTTCAACCATAAACAATGTTTTAGTTTATGTATATTTTGATTGCAATGCTACGATGTTTACGAGGAACAGGTAGTTCAAATACAAGAGGGGTAGTTTTTTCGTATTACGATAGTACCATGCGACATGCAACAACGTAACAGCATTATAGAGCAACAGTAGGCATCTTTAGCTTTGATCAACATTATATACATAGATATCAAAAGGTATCTTGGTAGAAAATATTCGTGAATTATAAAATAATTATCGGAGCCTTGTGCAGTTATAGTCCAGGCAATGGCATTTGACTTGCAAAAGGGCAGGCAAAAATGAAATTTGGTAGGTAGTAGACATAGGCCTTCTGATGGTACACTTAGGTTTGTAACCTGGGAGGGGGGTACCGCTCGAGGAGTGGGGGGTGGAAAACTGTACATGGTCGCAATTATTGAGGAATAGCGCCGTCATTTGGAGTGATATCGAATAGATATAGGTTATAAAATTCTGCATCCGATTGATCTATTTCATTTTTGCCAGCTATCAATAGTTTCCGAGATACTCGAAAATGATCGACTGCAAAAAATTCCTAATATTTTTTTTATTCAAAGAGCAATATTTTGTAACTTTGATGATCCGCCATTTATAAGGTTTGGTTGTATATAACGAAAGATATGATTCTTTAAAGCGCGCCGCCACCTATTCGAATAAGTGGATTTTTTAATTATCCAATAGCATATATCAACCTTAGATACTAAGGTCAATATGTTTGTATATTTTTGTATTTATTATTATGTTATATGGGTTTAGGCTTCATCAGCCACTGATCGAATGGGTAGTCCCTTGGCGATCCCCTCTTATCCGGGTCATTATCTAAAAATGCTATCCCATAAAAGGAGCAACTTAGGCAAGTCCCCCGCCTTAAGTCTCGCTTCCTCTAGGATAACAGGGGTCCCCAATATAAGGTACCTCCTCTCCTCCAGTGCGGGGCAGCTGTAAAGAAGATGAATCGAGCTTTCCTCGTTTTCTTAACATTATCTGCAGGCCGGGCTGTCAGTCAGCCTCTGTCAGTCAGCCTCAGCTTGTGCTTATATTCATTCAGGCTATTATTGTAGCCCGTCACGATTCCCACCAGGGTTCTAGCTTTGTGCCTGTTCAATTTAATGAATTCTTGGCCCCATTTCTCAATCTCTGAGTATTCGATGAAGAGTTTGGTTATTCGACAACCCGTTACTCCTCTCCAGCTTTTATTGTGCTGTTCTCCTATCCAGCCATTGATGCTGTCTCTGATCAGATTCCGACTAATTCCCCCTGCAGGTTCTGGTCCATAATGGTTTTCCCTGGTCCCTAGTCTGGCAAGGTAGATATAAAATATATTACTTTCAACTTGTTCCCACACCACTCATGAGGTAAAGTTGATCGGTGCGTTGTTTTCTTATGTGGTACCCCAAATAGGATTAATCCATAGTCGAAATCTGTGTCCTATTCGCCCCAGAGTTTCCGAAATAGCGATGTTGTGAAGAACATCTTGCTTGTGCATGCCTTCAGTGGCTGCGACACTATATTGGCTCTATTTAATCAGGGAGAGATTCTGACTTTGCACATTGACTTGTTATTTACTAACTTTACTGACTTCTATAATTAATTTCTCTGGCTGTACTATGGTGTACCAACTGATTGGAACTCGCTATCGCTTCTGGAACACGCTATTGCCTTGTAGTGATCTTAGTGGTATGGTTTGAGAATATTATTTCTGGAGTTTCTACTTATTTGTGAATTCTTATCGGTGCTCCTCGCATTATAAATTATAGAGGGATGATTGATTATCAGGTATGTTTCTTGATTGTGATATTATTTCTGAACAGTACTTACCGAGTAAACGGGTTTATGGAAATTTCACAGAATTATGTTTTCGTTATGGCTCGATCGATGTATGTGATTTTTGTAGGTGGATTCTTGAATGTGTGAGGGTGCTAATTTGGTAATCTTCCGTAAGTTACTTATTAGTATAGGAGACCAGGGATATTAAAGCTCCCAATAGTATCAGTTATAAAAAATGTTGAAAACAGAGGTCTCAGAACTGAACTCTGTGGTACCCTGGAACTTGCGATAAACTGGAATTCTTTGCTATAACTGGGTATTACTTGGAGTAGATGAAGTGAATTTTAAAGCGATTTCTGAAAATTCGAAATACATAATTTTCCTAAGAGAAAATTATGGCCCACTTTTTCCAATGTTTTAATAAAAGCCTTGTTAAATGATGTCTACCTAAGAACTGTTGTCAAAGGATCAACAATATATTATTAGGTTCATAAGGAAAAAGTGTTTCATAAAGTAAAAATGTAATGAGTAAATGTAGTATATGAGTATATCCTACTACTGTTAGTAGTAGTTGATTATGCTGATGATATCTTATGTTTTTTTTATTACTAAATTCTATTTAATCTAATAAATGGATTATATTTCTCCTGTCTAATTTTTGTTTGTTGGTAACTGGTTAAATCAGTTTCAGCTCATCAAGAATAGGAACAAGTCTCAAAACTGCGATATCAGATCATCCACGAGGTGTACACGAAATAGCCTGGATTTTACTCAGTCGAATTGAGACCTTTGCAGAGTGAATATAGATGAATATATATTGAATGTGAATGTACACAGCGTTCCAACTGGTCTCGCGTAAGCCTGGGGCGTCTTTTTTCCTCCAAATGCTGCCTCATACTTTATTCTACACAAACATAGAGAATCTCACACCTTTTTCAATTCTTGATGAATAGTACGTATGATATAGTTTGAAGTCAACTGCTGCGCAAATTCCTATATTGGTTATCTACTGTAAAAAGAAACAAATAGAAGACACATAAAGTATGAACAGTAGCTTAATATCATCGTCTTCTTCCCCGCCCGTTTTTTAATTTAGGGCAGAATAGTATTTGTTGTCCGATCCGATAGGACTTGAACCTTGACGAAGTTCTAGTGCAAACTGGAACGGGTGGGTCGGCTTGCGCGTTTTAATGATTTAAGGAGCCGTACCATAGGTTTAACCATAGTGGGGGGGTCCTTATTGAAAAACCAGACTAAGACAAGTCCCTGAAGGAGGGCAGCAGCTCTTTCAGTAGTCATAGTGGCAGAAACCGTGGGGGTTGGTATGGTGCTATGACACACACGACTGCGATGTGGAAGGCAAGAGGAAACCACCACATTATAATCCTCAGAACAGCTAGCAGAAAGCTTATCTTACTAAATTAATGATGGCGTCTCCTGGGACAAAAAACTCCGGAGGTAAAATAGTCCTCCGTTCGGATCTCCGGGTGAGGACTGTTCCGGGAGACGTGATCGAGTGCAATCATAATAAGAAGTGTAGCATTTCACGAGTCGGAGCGTGGAATGTCAGAAGCATGAGACAGGCAGGGAAGCTAGAAAATCTGAAGATAGAAATGGATAGGTTAGGATTAGATATAGTAGGTATAAGTGAGATGCGCTGGCCGGAAGTAGGAGATTTTTGGAGCGGTGACTATAGGGTAATACACACAGGATCGTTAAATGGAAACGCGGGAGTAGGGATCGTTATGCGGAAGAACGCAGGACAGTGTGTAGATAGCTACCTACAATACAGCGAGAGAGTAATGATGGTTAGGTTAGATTCGAAGCCAGTGGAAACAGTAATAGTGCAAGTATACATGCCTACTTCTAACCACAGCGAGGAAGAGTTAGAAGCCGTTTATTCGGACATAGAGCAGGTAATAGGATTTGTGAAGGGTCATGAAAATTTAATAATAGTAGGAGATTTTAACGCAGTCGTAGGTGAGGGGAAAGAAGGAGAATTTGTAGGGCCTTATGGATTAGGAAACAGAAACGAGAGAGGTAGCAGACTGATAGAATTCTGTGAGAAGCACAAGATGGTAGTCGCGAACACATTGTTCAAGAATCACGTTAGGAGGCGGTACACATGGAAAATGCCAGGAGGGATAGACAGGTATCAGATAGACTACATTCTGGTTAGGAAGAGATTTAGAAATCAAGTAAAAGACTGTAAGAGTTATCCAGGAGCAGATGTAGACAGCGATCACAACTTGGTAGTCATGAAAGCTAGATTAAAGTTCAAAAATCTGAAAACCCGGAAGGATAAGAAACGTATAAATGTAGACATATTGAGGGATCAGAATATGAAAGATAAGTTCCAGGAGAAAACAGATCAATTAATAAATAAAACGAGTAAGGACGAAATCAAGAACGCAGAAACTGAGTGGGAGGGTATCAAGAATAGTCTAGCTTCCGCGGCTACGGACGTTTTAGGACACGATAAAAGGGAAGCTAGGAAGCCCTGGATAACGGACGAAATCTTAAACTTAATGCAAAAGAGACGAGGCTACAAAAACAGACGAGACGAAGAAGGACTGAAAACGTATAAGGCAATAAAGTGGGAAATCATTAGAAAATGTAGAAAAGCGAAAGAACAATGGATAGAGGAGAAATGCAATAAGTTGCAAGTAGGTAAGACCGATGAGGCTTACAAAATAATTAAGAGGAACTTCAGGGATGTAGGAACAATAAGTAGAAATGTTAGGAGTCAATCGGGGGACATACTGATAGGAAGAGAGGAGAAAGCGGATAGATGGAAGCAGTACTTAGGAAATTTATACGAGGGTCAGGAATTAGGAGAGATATTAGAGGAAGAATCTAGCATCGATAGGGAAGATGTAGGAAAACCTATATTGAGAGAGGAATTTGAAATAGCACTAAGGGGGCTAAAGAATAATAGAGCGCCGGGTGTAGATAAAATACAGGCGGAAATTTTGAAATGTGCGGGACAGAAAGTAGTAAATAGGATGTTTGAACTGGTAAAATACATATACGAAACGGGCGAGATGCCGGAGGATTATAAGAGGAACATTATCGTTACTATACCGAAAAAGAGAGGAGCCGACAAATGCGAGAACTTTAGAACGATTAGCCTAACTTCCCATGCGTCAAAAATCTTAACTAGAATAGTGCAGAAGAGGATGGAAAATAGAGCGGAGGAAATACTAGGAGAAGACCAATTCGGGTTTAGGCGAAATAGGGGAACTCGCGAAGCTATTCTGGCGCTAAGAGTAATGTTAGAGAAAACAATAGAAAAAGGAAAGAACGCTTATATAGGATTTGTAGATTTAGAAAAAGCTTTTGATAACGTAAGATGGGAAAAAATGTTCGAGATACTAAAGAGCGCGGGAATGAAGTATAGAGATAGGAGAGTAGTACACAATCTATACATAGAGCAAACAGCTGTTATAGAAGTAGAAGGGGAAGAAAGGGAAGTAGGTATTAGGAAAGGAGTAAGACAAGGATGTACGCTATCACCACTAATTTTTAATCTGTACATCGAAGAGGCGATTAATGTGGTAAAAGATAGAGTAGATTTCGGGATTAAAGTACAGGGACAGAAACTAAAAATGCTGAGATTCGCGGATGATATAGCAGTATTAGCATCTAGTAAGGAGGAACTAGAATCAGCATTGAACGAAATGGAGGCAGTGTTGACAGAGGAATACGGAATGAGGGTGAATAAAAACAAAACTAAAGTGTTAGTGTGCAGAGGGCACGAGAGCAGAGCAAAAACGAAAGTACAAATTAATAATGAAAGATTGGAGGAAGTTAAAGACTTCACTTATTTAGGAAGTAAAATAAATTGGGATGGAAGAAGCGATAAAGACATAAAACAAAGAATAGCGCAGGGTCGAGTAGCTTTTAACAAAAAGAAAGCACTTTTATGCTCGGGGGTAATAAACTTAGAAACAAGGAAGAGATTTTTGAAAACATATGTATGGAGCACGGCACTTTACGGCTGCGAAACCTGGACGGTAGGGGAAGCAAGTAGGAAGAAATTAGAAGCTTTTGAGATGTGGTGTTACCGAAGAATGATGAAAATACCATGGACTGATAGGGTTAGAAACGAAGAAGTATTGGAGAAAGTCGGCGAGAAAAGGAGTATGTGGAAAAACTTAAAGAAGAGAAGAGATAGAATGGTAGGCCACTTGCTGAGACATGGGGGAATAGTCCGCGATATTTTGGAGGCAGAAATAGGAGTGAAGAAAGGCAGAGGTAGGCCTAGATTAGACTACTGCTCGCAAATAGTGAGGGATGTAGGTTGTAGCACAATTAGCGAAATGCGTAGGTTAGCACAAGATAGGAGAAGCTGGAGGTTAGCGTCCAACCAGTCTTAGGACTGATGACCTAATGATGATGAGTATTTGTTGTATCTCCGCTTTGTCGTAAAAATAAACCCAATTCCATCGGGATTCAGTTAAAGAATGGGATCGTATTAAAAAGAGCTCGTAAAAATGAAATATTGCCTCGTTAACAGCGTACCGAATTTAATTCCGAAGTAAAAACACAATACTTGTGAATTAATATCAGGGAAACTAAGAACGTTCACACCTCATGTGGAGTCTTGATCGGCGTCCTGCTGCGGTGAGAACAGGGTGCCATCTCCTGACCCTCGAGAGCCCTGGGGGTCCTTCACACGACTTGAAATCACGAAAGAGGCATGTGGACCCTCATTAGTGTTGTATTACGCGTCTTTGGGCACTTTGGTGTTCTTATAGGGTTCGACGTCTTTTACCCAGTCATATTATATTTCCATATGTCACAAGTAACTAAGTTATAGTTAGAAAATATATAAAATGTTCCATATTATGGCAGATAACCATTGAGGAGTGATTGCGGGCCTCAAGAAATAAAAATGTTCACACCCTTTTTTTTTTTCGATGTACTGAGTGTAATAAAATGGGAAAATGTATCTGTTATATTTTATATTTTCCAATTATACTATATTGAAATATAGAAAATGTTTATGTACGAGTATGTATATCCAAAAATATTTAAAAGCATTTATAAAAGTATTTTAGTATTATTTTTTACTTAATACAATTAAATTAAAATATATAATGTAAATCTGGTACGTAATAGCTCTTTATGAATTTATATATTTCAAGAATGTATCGAGCATCTCGAGCAACGACGTTAAAGGGGTTTGGGATCACTTAATTAAATAAACAGTTTTAAAACTTTAAAACGGACATTTCCGCACGTATATAGAACATCTCTATCTCGAAATTGAGTTACCGAGAAAGAATAAACCAACACATAAATTCAGAATATGTGTTTTATGCGACAGTTTTACTTTTTTCAATTAGTTCACCCTCGTGCTTTCTCATGACCCATGAACAGGGTGGAGTGTGTCCTATCCACCTGAAAATTAATAGATGCCGTCTGGTAGAACTCCTTAATCAGAATCGACACGATTTAATTGAGTGATCGTACTAACAAACAAATTTCTCAAATAGTCCACCAGTGTGCTATCTGATGACCCATGAACATGGTAAAGTGTGTTCTATCCACCTCCAAAATCAATAGGTGTCATCTGGGAGACGTACCCGATCAGAATCAGTCAAAACCCGATCGATCCGACACGATTTAGTTGAGTTATCGTATTAACAAAACAAATTGCTCAAATAGTCCACCATCGTGCTTTCTCATGACCCATGGACAGCATGGGGTGTGTCCTATCCACCTCAAAATTAATAATTGTTGTCTGGGAGACGTCCCCGATCAGAATCAGTCAAAACCCGATCGATCCGACACGATTTAGTTGAGTTATCGTGCTAACAAGAATAAATTCCGACGATAACGACGACACACACACAGCAAACAAATTTTAAAAACAATTTTTTTTTGTTTTTAGGCGGAAAAACGAAAAATAAACCCAAAAAAATTTAGTTTTTTTCACTTTTTCTTTACTCGATTACATTACTTTTCCGCTTATAGTGGAGTGCGGAAAAATAATAAATAATCCTATGAAATTATTCTATGCAATACATATACGAGGGGTGCCCAAGAGATGTTATGGTGGACGGAATTTTTTAGTGCCGCGTTCTGCGGCTAGGAGCATATAGTGCCACTATTTCTGAGTCATTCAACCAAGCGTCGGCGCTAAAGAAGTATCGTGTTCGACTTGTGTGAATCTTTTAGTGAGAGTTCTTTTGTGTGCTCGTCGTTTTTGCAATGACTGATTATCGTGAATAGCGCGCGGCGGTAAATTTTTGCTTCTTGCTCTGAAAAACTGGCACAGAAATCTTTGATATATTCAAAAGGGGCTACAAGAATGATACTATTGGGAAAACTCAAGTCTTTCACTGGTTTTCCCGTTTCAAAAGAGGTGAAATATGAATTGATGACAAACCTCGCTCTAGTCGTCCTTCTACGGCTCGATCGTGGTGGAAAAACTAGTCTCTCGACTAGCAAGCAACTGCAGCAAACTGTTGTGCAATCTTTCAAGACTTCTAGGAAAAGAGCCTGGTTAACTGTCTAACCCTGTGGAACAAACTCTCGATGGACAACTCTTCTCACCTCGAGAAAATAAATCAGGATTGTTTTGACGTTTGATTTCACTTGATGAGCTCTCTTGGGGCGAGGCAAACTTAAAGTCTTGCTTGATTGTTGCCACTGGCTTGATTGTTGCTTCTCTTCAGGGCCGGAACCGGCATGATTTGTCACCTGTGATGACATTGGAAAAAAGTTTGGATCATTTAGGAACTCAAAGCACAACATGCTTTCATGCGACGCTGGTTTTGTTCAGCAGTCGAGGCACGAATTTGGCAGCCACCCTTTTCATCCCCAAATCTTCTGTTGCAATTCGCTGAAATGAACTCACTCCAAGACAGCCTCACAACTTCCAAACAACCAAATCACTTCAGAGACAACTCTACAGCTTTATCAATGATCCGTCGTCGACATTCCAGGCTGATTTCGACAATTTCTTCAATATTTTTATCGATTAGAACCGTGGGTGGACGACCAGAGCGAGATTTGTCATCAATTGACATTTCACCTCCTATGAAACGGGGAAAATACTCGAATTTTCCCGATAGTATCATCTTTGTAGGCGCCAATGCAACTTTCTCAGAGCGAGAAACAAAACTTTACGGCCGCGAGCTGTTCAAGAGGATCAACCATTGCTAGAACGACCAGCATACGAAACAACTTTCACTAAAAAATTAACACAAGCCGACTGAAATCTTCTTTAGGGACGACATTTAGCTTACTGAGTCGGGAATGATAACTCTATATGCTCCTAGTGGCCGAACGCGGTACTATAAATACTCTATCTTACCACAACATCATTTCAGTTTTCCTTTTTGGGTAGGTATCTCCTTGTATTGTATTTAGTATGATAGTAATATCGCTGAGAAAGGTACTCAGCAATAGTTTTTTCAAATCTATATATAAGTTTGAACACATTGTTTGGACACACGGAAGCTCCCTCCCCAGAAAGTCTACAGGCAGGCTTGAGTAGGGGAAGGTTACACATATAAATGTGGACAAACACCCAGCCCTGAGGGAAGTGCCAAGTTACTTCTGCTGAGAATCGAACTCACTCACAATGTGTCCAGTATTTGGCCCAGTTGCCACCCTATTGCCAAATACCAAGTCAGTACCACTGCGGCACTATAATAATGATACCATGTGTCACCTATCCAAGTCGCAGCCGCGCTATTCATTGCTTGACTTCGAATAGCGCAGGTCCGACAATGAACGGAGTACACTGCCTCATCCTAATCAATGTAATGTGTTAAAGTAAAATATAAATGGTTTAGGTTTAATATGGCCTAATATCACAAACTTAATTCGATACATTGTTATGACGCGGCAGGATATTATTATGTGCGGCAGCGATGTATGACGAATTTCAAAAATCAATAACTAATATTTTATTTATTTTTTCAAAGCATTCATTACAAGGTACCATTTTATCATATCAAAAGCATTAAAAAACAAAAATTAGGAGCGAAAAATAACGTAATTTAAGTGGCGATCACTTTTCTGAAAGCACACTAGTAGAAAAATACATGTAAAAAACATGTCGTCAACAAAAACACGATACTCAAACGTCCACGGCTCGATGGCGACTGAAACTGCATCTCTTGATCTTCACATACCAACTATTCCAAAAACATTATCCTCCCCCTTTGAACTGTTATACTCACTTCAAAAACGTCATACATCTCTGTCGGACCCTATATTTTATAGTGTGATATGAAACAAAGAAAAACAGGAGAGCAATTTTTACGAACACCGAAAACTAAATCGTTCGCTGGAAATTGATGTTTGTTAAAAACTGGACTCTAGTTTTCCCTTTTTGAATAGTAAAAAATATAAATTTGTAATTCTCATAAAATATAGTTACCATTTCAAGGATTCTTTACACATTTATAGCACAAAGTTTCCAGATGGTAGTTTTATAAACTGTCGCGAGATGGAGTTTTGTTTATACTCCAATCCATCTGTAAATTCCTTAAATTTCTTAGTAAAACTATAGAACGTAAACAATGCGCCATCTCTCGGTAGTTTCGGAAACTATTCAAATCGAAATAAAACTTTTGTCATATATAATTTTTCATATATAACTTTTATATAATATATAACTTTTCATCATATATAACTTATGTCATATTTTACTACGGTAGAACGTAGCGGTGTCTATGAGATGTGAAGCCTCGTTTTGTCAAAGGCATGCTCATTTACACTACACTGACGAGACTCAGTAAGGTCGAAACCGGTCTTTAGTTAACCGTATCCTGCGATAGAGAACGCTTTGCATCTTCCTTGTGATTTTCGAGCAATCCAAATCATTGTATTTTAGTTCTATGTTAGAACAAAATACGGCAAATTTCTCCATATAATTCAGTGCCCGTCGACGCCATATAACCGGGGGAGTAGCTGTTTTGGCTTAATTTGTTTTATCCTTAATGTTTAAAGAATTTACAGATGGATTGGAGTATAAATAAAACTCCATCTCGCGACAGATTGTTTACACAATTGAAGGATTTTATATTCTATCCTATAATTTTTTAGATAAAGCTCAAACTCATTTTTGAAGATCTTCAATGCTGTTTCTCGAGTGAAAACGCACCCTTAACTGATACATTCTGTTCCCGATATCGTGACTTAAAAGAACGCGCGCTGAAAGCAGCGGCCCGGATGCAATAGCCATCAAAATAAGTATTATAACTAAGAATTCAATTAAATTACTCTAGAGCCCCATGTGGTGCTTTCCTTCAGCGGAGGTTTATTCTTTCCGCTGATATTTTTACAGTCCATCGCGCATCTCGCACCCCAATAACCGAACTGAACCTATTAGATTAAGAATGCTTTCGTTTGTTATTAACAGGAGGGCCAAGTTTAACGTTGAATCACCTACCCGACCTCCGCGCGGGTGTTTTCTCGGCGGGGCGATCGTGATCCTTCTGGATTCCACCACATGGGACCACCCCAAAGGACCATTTTAATAGTGTGACTCATGCGATATTGCGATTTGCAGCGGGAAAATCGTAATGAGAACGGCGCTGGGTGTCGGAAATTACGCCACAATTACCCTCTTTATCTTCATCTGTTTATGGTATATATACGTATTATGTAGTAATGAATAATAATAACAGCATGGGGATGGTATTGCGGACCGTCTAATTACGTTCTATCATAATCATTGTTAATCGGGTTTTGTAACAAAGATGAATGAAGGCAATGCGACTGTATACATTATAAAGGAGGTTCGTGATTTATTGTGTTACGGGAGATATTTTAAGGGGTAACAGCATTGTGATAATCTAAAAAAGGGTTTTTTTGACAATTTTATTTTTGTATGGAGGAAAAGGTAATAAGATAATAATACAGGGTGAGTCACGGGAAACGGACGTTTTTCAACAAAGAATAACTCTTGCAATTTTAGGAAAAAATAAGTTTTATTTTTAAAGAATTGAACGTTAAACTATGCCATTTTATATGCCTAAGTGCGAAAAATAATATCTGATAAATGACGGCCATTTTCACGTATACACAGCTGAAGTCGTTTTCGAAAGTTTTATTCTACGTTTCGCAACGTATCTAGGTTGATTTCTGCAATTTTTTCACGTATTGCTGTCTTCAGGTCCTCTAATGTACGGGGTTTACACTCATATACCCTTGATTTTATATACCCCCAAAGATAAAAATCACAAATGGAAAGATCGGGCGAGCGCGGCGGCCAAGAAAGGTCTCCGAAGCGTGAAATGAGGCGATTAGGAAATGCAGTTCGAACAACAGCCAGGGAAGCTCTTGCTGTATGAGCGGTCGCCCCGTCCTGTTGAAACCACACCTCTGCCTAATTCATTCTTAGCCTGCGAAGTTCAAGTAAGAAAAAAGTTTCAAACATGTTCACATAGCGACCAGAATTAACAGTCACCGTTCTCTCGTTTTCTTAAAAAAAAAAATGGTCCGATAATCCGGCACCGTCCAATACCGCACTACAGAGCTCTAAAGTTACAGTTTGTAACTTTAGAGCTCTGTAGCGGTCTCTCATGTAATCCGCGAGGATTATCTGCAGCCCAATATCGACAGTTTTGCTTATTAACCGCCCCTTCCAGGTGAAAATGGGCTTCGTCGCTCATTATGATAATCAAATTTTCATTTTCTTCGTATAGGTGAAGCATTGCTTGACAAAAAGTCATTCGTTGCTGATAGTCTCTCTCATTTAGCTTCTAAACCATCATAATTTTATAGGGATGAAATGCAAGGTCTTTGTGTAAAATTATCTGCATCGTGGATAGACTTATTTGCAGATCCCTAGAATGTCGTCTAGCAGAACGAGTGGGGCTTCGGTTCATGGTTTACTCGATCCACATTTTTAGCTTTTCGGGCCGTTCGAACTGGGCCGGGTGGTTTCCTTTTAAACAGTGACCCTGTCGTTCGCAATGAATTAACCCATCTAAGAATGGTATTCCGCTGAGGGAGGGCACCATGACGGCCGATGTTGAAACGCCGTCTGAAAAAACATTGCACTATTGTCACTGAACCTCCACTTTTTACAAACTCGTCGTAAACAAACACGCGGAATTCCCTTGTCCACAACGGCATGATGTATACTAAATGGCAACTCAAGGAGTGTTGACTGTCATTTCTCCCACTTACATACGCTTGACACAAGCTGTGTGCTATTCGTTCTAAAAACGTCCGTTTTCCATGACTCACCATGTATGTAAGAAAGTTATTAGGCTTATATCTAAGTATAATACAAAAAGATATTATCAAGAAATATTCAAAAATGGTGACACTGGGGCCATTCTAGCAAGACGTGTCTAATTTAAGGCACTCTGTAGCACGCAGTGTAACTGGTGTAAATTTTAATCTTGAAAAAATCAACTTAATCTATATGTTTATAGCTAGTGAAATACGTAGGGGATTTTGAAAATGTGGATTTTTTGTGTGAATAGTGAGTACCTAAATAAAAAACGTTAAATTTTCGACAAAAGAGCAAAATTTCGGCAATCATTTGTTGATAAATAATGTTTAAATTAACTTATCGAAAATTTCGTACGTATTTCACTTTAAAATGTTATTTTAAAAATTCGCATGAAAAGAATGAAAATTGGAGTTATGGTGCCTGCCTTTTTGAAATATCATGTTTCGAGGAAAACACATTTAAATATTTGAAATGTGTTATAGACATGGAAAAATGAAATATCCGACTCTTTAAAAATGATTACCATTAATCTGCTATTGCAAGACCACAAAGCTGCCCTTCTACATTACCCCTTAAAATAAATGTACAGTGTGTCAAAGAATGGTATACTTATTTTTACTTCTTCCATGCGTTGTTTTTATTTATATTTACAAAATAAGTGTCTTGAGGTCGAGAGAACGTGGTTTCAGCAGAGAATCAAAGATTCTCACTAAGAACAGCTGTTCGTGGATAAGGAGAACGAACTTGGGGTTCCATAGTAATTTCCAAGTTCATTGAAACTTGGAAATGTTTAAGGATGTTTAGATCTTCAAAAAATTATAACAAATAATGAAAACATTTGCTAGTGCGTTAATTTTATCCAGGAGTGTATAAGAATCGGTGAGTTATTCGATATGGGACTTGAGAATAAAAAAAACTAAAAATGTGATGGATACAGTGACAATTATCGTTAAATTAAAGTTGAATTTTGATAGGAAATAAATGATGCAGTTTGAGTAGCGCAAATACATTAGGAACCACAAAGTTGCCAATAAAATAATCACGATGTACTTTCTAATATGTTTTACTATTCTACGTATTAAAACTATATTCTTTAAGATAACATCCATAAGAAAAAGGACAAATCCAAACACATTGAATTTGAAAAACGACTGTACATGTAATTTATCCAGTTCACCCGTTAATCCTGGAAAAATATCAACGAACGGTTATAAACCCCACAAAGGCTTTTCCACTTTAAGCGGGGAGCGACCAAATTAGTAAAGAAAATACTGGAGACTAATAGAATAATGTATTTTCTTTTCCAGCAACGGGTAGTTCGTGTGTATACACATAACATTTGCTCATTATTAGGGGTGGAATCTCCCGAAGGACCTAAGCCCCTTTATGTACTTCATAAGGACTCGTTTTAACGACAATAGAGTTGACAAAGCCTGCAGTGAATAACACGAGAATGCCCAAATAACAAGCTCATCTTTTATAGATAATGTCCTATAAATGAAACTGATATTAAAACCAAGCTGTTTGCAAAATAGATCGTATTTAATAACCTATGAATTAGTATGACATACTAGAATCATACAAGTATAAATGAGGAATAAATAAAACTTAGTGAGAGACAATATAATAACTTACCATTACTAACTTCTAACATAAAACTAACTTACTAACTTAACATAAAAAACAGAACCCCAATTCTTCTCGAACAGCGAAATATTACATGTTTTTAATGAGCGGTTCGTCAACTAAGTTGGCGAATTTTAATAAATTCCCGATGGTGTCAATTTATTTGGTGAAACGCGCATCCAGAAACCTGTAGTCTTTCGATATTCGTGGAAAATTGAGCTCCTACTTTTTTTTTCTAAAAGGAACCTGTTAGCTTCACATAGTCGATAATATACTATTACTAGCATATTATATCTATCTTATAATCTAACATATTCTAATAATATTTACGAACCCAGGCTCATAATAGTTCGGTCAGGCATAATTTTACAACTAATACTTGTATATTTGAATAAAAGTAATAACATTCTCAAAACTATTTTATGAAAGAAATATATGGGCAACAGAAACAAAGTATAAATATTTAATTGAAATCTATATTTTCGATGAAATATTATTACGTTATGATGTGTCAGTAACAAGTTAGTTAATAGAAAATAGTACCGATTCAGAATAATTCGACCGCTTCACCAAAACTGTGTTACATTACCTTTATTAACAGTAACAGCTTTAATTCTGGCAGGCATTGTATCTACCAGCTTAGCGGATTCCTTAGCGGATACCACTCTTCAGGAAGCATGCTGTTCCAAATTTCTTGCAATTTGGTGCGTAGATGTTTGCTGTGTGACATGCAGCACCATCCTGCTGGAGAATGTACTGCGCTTCGGTGCCTTGACATATTGATATTGACGGCAATAAACTCTTGTCAAAATTTGTTTATATTTTCCAACTGTCACAGTACCATCTACGAAATGAAATTTTCCTACGCCCATATCACACACATATTCAAAGTTCATAAAAGATGCAAGGAACACCACTTTCCTGACCAAAGTTTCCTGTGAGGTTCTTAGCACACATTTTCTGGTATCACCCAAACAGATTGCAAGTTTGGATTCGTCACTCCAAATTACCTGGTACCGTTGTTGTAAAAAGTCCAGTGCCTATGTCCACCGTAACGGATTGATTTTTTTGTCGGTTAGTTAATAACAGATTTTCTTTTGCCCGAAGAAGAAGCCGGTAAGTTCAAAAGTAAAATATACAGAATCAACCTTTACCTTGTAGAATTTATATCCCATTTTCTTTATTGAGCGTTTAGTTGTGGATATATTTTTTTCAGTGACTTGCCTCCATAGTATCATCATTTTTTGTGCTCTGGATCGTCGGTTTGTTGTATAATCCTCTTCAGAGCATGTCGATTTAAGCGTGAAATTTGGGATGGTCGACCAGTCTTGTTCCTTTGGGCAGTGCATCCAGTTTTTTCATACAATCTGATAACTCCTTGCACTGTATATTTAGGCAGCGAATACGTGGCAGATATTTTCAGAGCCAAAATTCCCTGTTTAGGAACATTAACAATTGATTTTCGCATATCGTCACTTAATGCCACGTCATGTGCCATTTTATTTTAGAAAATTCTAGCAGACACGTTCAAAACACATATTATAATATCCGTTTCACTTTGACAACAATTGAGATTCTATTTTGTTTTAAAATGCTACAAACGTTTAATCAACTATGCATTTCAGCAACTCTCCAAACTATTCTGAACCGCAAATCTTAATGTTTTTTATTAACAAATTTGTCATTGATACATCACAACGTAGTAATACTTCATCGTATTTAAGTTAAAAGTTTATATTTTGTTTCTGCTGCCAATATTTTTCCTTAAAATAAAATAGTTATGAGAGTGTTATTACTTTCATTTAAATATTTTATTTATAAAATTATGCCTGATCGAACTATTATGAGCCTGGGATCGCAAGTTATTAGAAGTATTGGACCAAATTGGCATAAAACAACCCGTTTTTACAAGTGACTACTAGCAATATTCATTACTAATAGGTCTTCAAGTGACGTTATTAACTTATCAACTTATTGTGGAGATACATTTTTCAAGAAGCTCTGGTAGTTCCTGTAACGATATCTTGATAACTCTCTGTAAAAGTATAATTTTTTCTCTCTGTAAAGAGTCTATACGAGTAGACAGGATATAACGATTCTGGGTGGGAGTTTCAATCTTTAGAAATTTCCAATTCTTTAGAAATTTTCAATTCCCACAATAAAGAACCGACTATTCTATCTAGCAATGTTAAGTTGTCGTTTAAATGACATTGGGACTGTTATGTTTCGCAAAATCCTATTTTTTACGTGCAGGGCTTAAGAATTCTTCAAGTACCAAACAATCTTGAAACTACCCTTTACAATTATTACCAACTGGTATAGTTCCAAATAATGTTGGACATTTATATTCAACTCTCTACGGCATTCAATTGCAGAGAAAATCTGCCATTTCTAAATTTGTGACTAACCCTGTATACTCTACATCATCAGAAGAAAGAGAGAGATGATTATTGTGGTAGTATTAGTCTACACAACAGTCATACGATAGTAAGTCTGTAATAATTTGTAGGTCCATCAATATCGAGATGGTACCGTAACTGCTGGATACAACATTACTTTTGGTACTACCTTCAATTGTCAACAGTGTTGTCAAAATAAATGTTATATGAAATGATCTGTTTTCTTTCATTTGCAATTATCGCTAATGCTCTTTCTAATATCAAACACTAAACCACTGTCTTATATTTCAATGATAGTAATGAATCTCTTTATAAAATTGACGCAACTTGGATTGCAAATCTCTATCTTATTTTTGTAAAAAGATGCACATGGGAACATAAACATTCTGGGAATTAGCGAGTTTACTGCGACCAGTTGTCTAAAAAGGCCTCTCTACGATCAGCAAGGCGAGATACACTAAATAGGGCAGGTATTTAGTTACAACTGTCATTTCCAGTATATTCTAATGCCACTTTTTATCCTATTTTATCATAAAATCTGTGCGCCTTGTTCAGCTTCTGGTTACAAGCGGCCGACACTTGTAATTGTATTTAAATTCAAGATGTACAAGTTGGCTTAGCGGTAACGGTACGGGCGAAGAAGTAGGGACGTCCATACCTGTTGCAGATTTGTTAACTGTTAGTCCAGTTAGTTGTCGCTTGACGCAAGGCAAATAATACTAAGATTTGATTACAGTTTAAGATTAAAGACTAAGTTTTGATGAATATTACACAGAATTATTGAAAATACTCAAAATTCAATTGATGAATATTGAAAATATTCAAAAAAGATTGTAAAGGGTGGTCCAAGCATAATGCACGATGTTAATTGTGAGTCACACGTTAACGTCAAGTTTTTTGCCCAACTTAATTTGACATTTCTTTGTTTCAGTGTTTGACAAATTCAACCATGGAGAGGTACACAATTAAGCAGCGCGTTAAGATTGTTGAAGCCTTTTACGAAAATGGGCATTCAAATCAAAATGCATTTCGTGCACTTCGTGACATTTTTGGTCAGCATAATCGACCAAATGTGTCCACAATCGGGAGAATTGTGCGCAAATTTCAGCAAACCGGGTCTGTAGGAAATGTGAAAACACCTGTGCATGCTCGCCCAGTTCGTTCTGTGGAAAACATTGCTGTTGTTCGCGATAGTGTAGCAGAAGAGCCGTCAACCTCGACTCGTCGTCGTGTCCAACAATTGAACATCTCACGAACATCACTGATGCGAATTTTGAATAAATATTTGAATTTACACGCTTATAAGGTTCAATTGACTCAAGAGCTGAAGCCTACTGACCATTTCAAGCGTCGTCAATACGCCGAATGGTTGGTTGAACAGACAGAAGTGAATGGTGACTTTACAAAGAAAATCATCTTCAGCGACGAGGCACACTTTCACCTCAGTGGATTCGTTAACAAGCAGAATTGCCGCACTTGGGCAAATGAGAATCAATGAGTGATTGTTGAAAAGCTGATGCATCCACAAAGAGTGACTGTTTGGTGCGGTTTATGGGCTGGCAGCGTCATCGGGCCGTACTTCTTCAAAAATGAGGTCGGCCAAGTAGTTACCGTGAATGGTGTTCGCTTTCGCGAGATGATAACGGACTTCTTGTGGCCAGAAATTGAGGATATGGACCTGGACGATATGTGGTTCCAACAGGATGGTGCCACTTGCCACACGGCCAACGAAACAATGGCACTTTTGCGCGAGAAATTCAATGGCCGTGTTTTCTCACGTCATGGCGATGTTAATTGGCCGCCACGATCATGTGATTTGACACCGTTGGTCTTCTTTCTTTGGGGATATTTAAAAGAAAAAGTGTACGTCAATAAGCCAAGAACAATTCAAGAGCTAAAGGATGAGATAATTCGGCACATTAACGACATTGAACCTCAATTATGTCTCAGAGTCATTGAAAATATGGACCATCGGATAGAGGTATGCCACCGAAGCCGAGGTATGGCGAGCATTTGGCCGATATTTTGTTTCACACATAATTGTCATAGATCTTTCTATCATAATAAAAATATTAAGATAATTCTCTGAAAACTTTTTGTTTCATTTACAATTAACATCGTGCGTTTTGGTTGGACCACCTTTTATAATACAACATGATATTTTAATTATGCAAATATATGTTTGATTTAAAAAAGTATATTAAGAGGTAACACCACTGTAATAAGTTAAAAAAAGGGCTAAAAACAAAAAAAATATTATCAAAAAATATTAAAAAATAACGACACTGGAGCCATTCACGTGAGACATGTCAAATTTAAGGCACCCTGCAACACATAGTGTAACTAGTGCAAATTTGAATCTAAACAAAAATTTACTTAATCTACATGTATCTAGCTAGTTTTATATGTAGGGGATTTAGAAAATATTGAGTTTTGTTTGATTAGCGAGTATCTAAATAAAAAACGTTCAAGGCTGTTTTTCTACTTGAATAAGATTTTGGAGCCAATATCCAAACAGTGGCATTGAAACTTTCATTGCCATTTTGCATGTAGCCTCCCAAGCAACGATTTAGCAATTCATCTCGGCTGAGGCCTTCATAAATCTGTTTGATGGCTTAAAAAACTTCCTTAGGAAGTGCCGATTTATGATAGAAGGTGTCCAATGAATCCGCTGCTTACGCCTTCTTCCAATCACACCAAAACTCTGAATACTTCTTGCGCTGCGGCTCTCTCCTGCCCTGGTACACTTTTGTGTCACCCATTGTAACTTATAAGCACTTTGAGATTATAAATAAACTGTTTAAAATCAGTACTACACACAAGAACCGTGATTTCAAACGAAGAGATAGTCCCTTTTGTTCGTAAATGGTTCTAACTAAACATAAACATCTCTTAACGACATCTGTTGGGTGTTAGAGAAGTTAGAAATCATAAGGTAAAACATTAGGCTGTACCTAGATTGTACCTTCCCAGCAGGAATTTATTTAATGCAGGTGTAGTTTCGGATCAGTCCGACGTGTCTAAGAAAGAGCGTGAAATTTAAAAAAAAAAATGAAAAAAAATTTTCGCCCCATATTCTAAAAGTTTTAAAGCATTTTTAAACTTAATAAAAGAAAATCGATCTTTTGAAAAATTTATAGTGGTTACCCCTTAAAAAAGATGACCGTACTGGGTAGTAATATTGCGTAATTGTTTGAAACTTATTTAAATTATAACATATCACATACAATGCTAACAGCAAAAGTGTGTTGCTCCTCGATATTGATAACTAGAAGATTAGGCCAATCAAATTGTCAAAAATACCTCATTTCTTTGCCAAAAAATAGTTCATGAAAATATGTAAAAATTTGGAAAAATTCCATAGATTTCAATGAACTATTTTACCCCACCTGAATTCTTGGGCTTCATTTTCAAAATTGAGTCCAAAGTTCGCAAAAAACTGTTTTTTTCATTTATAAAAAAAACTAAACATTTTAGAAAAAAATGTTTCAAACAAAAGTTGTAGGAATTTTTAATACGGATCGAATAATCTTAAAGCGGTTTTGGTCGATAAATAAATTATTGCAGTTATTGCAAAAAACCGTTAAAAATTGCAATTGTTTCAGAGAGCTGTATCTCTCTCAAAAATAAATATTGTTTTATGAAACTTAGTGAAAGAATAGCTCTTGGTGAGTAAAATAAAATGATTTTTTCAAAATTGAAAAATATATAGATGTTGTGTTGTCTAGACGAATACTGTGGTATTCAAAAATTCCACTGACGAAAAAGATAACTACAGTCAATTTAATTATGTACTAACTTATAAAAAAACTAACTTATAAAAAAACTAACTTATAAGAAATAAAATAAAGTCAAAACTGACTTCCTTGCTTTCAACGACGATAACTCAAAGAAAAATAATCGTACAAGGAAGGCTCTTAGACCGCTCAAATTAAAGAGGATAAAACTATTTAAAGTAAGCAGTTTTAAAACCTTAAAACGGACTTTTCCGCACGTAGAACATATCTATCTCGAAATTGAGTGGCCGAGAAAAAATAAACCAACACATAAATGCAGAATATGTGTTTTATGCGACAGTTTAACTTTTTTTAGATAGTCCACCATCGTGCTTTCTCATGACCCATGCACAGGGTGGGGTGTATCCTATCCACCTCAAAATCAATAGATGTCGTTTGGTAGGCGTCCCTAATCAGAATCAGTCGATATCCGATCAATCCGACAGGATTTAATTGAGTGATCGTGCTAACAAAAAAAAATTCTCAAATAGTCCACCATTTTACTTTCTCATGACCCATGTACATGGTAGAGTGTGTTCTATCCACCTCAAAATCAATAGATGTCATCTGGTAAATGCCCTAAATCAGATTCAGTCAAAATCCGATCGATCCGACACGATTTAGTTGAGTTATCGTGCTAACAAGAATAGATGCCGACGACAACGATGACAACGCCGGCACACACATAGCAAAAGATTTTTAAAAAACATTTTTTTTTTGGTTTTTAGGCCGAACGAAACCGAAAAATAGGTCGAAACGAAAAATAAACCCAAACAAAAATTTTGTTTTTTCACTTTTTTTTCACACGATTACATTACTTTTCCGCGTATAGTGAAGTGCGGAAAAGTAAAACTTTGTGTGATAAAATCACTGAAAGAATTTTTGAAGTCTGTGGACCTTTTGAAATGTAGGCAAATATTTTTTGTTCAGTACTTCTATAATAGATACTGTCTTAGTTATCAGAATAGCACTTGATTTTGTTTTATAGCACTAATACGATTTCCAATATATTACGAAACTTCATCGAAGCCTTCCACATAGTTTTCAAATAATTTTATCATACACTTAAATATTTAAATTCCGTAATTACTCACCGGTGCAGACGAACAATGTTACAAACCTTTTTACTCCAACATAATCGTTGTATTTATTTTTTATCGACTTATTTATTGTCGAGCCACTTTTCCTCATACATCATATCACGGCTCTGAATGGTCGTTTCTAAACGATATAGTTAGAGCGTAAGCAGGTTACCATTCCAATTTGAACGGAATGTTTTAGTTATCTTTTATGGGGTCATGTACTCGAAGTAACTTAGAGATTAAGTATTTTACGTCTATGCCTCGGTTGTTTGTACCGCGAGTCAAACAACTGTAACAAAAATGCATCCGAATGATTTCCCGTGAGAGGAATATCATGCTGTAAACGTCTGTGGCTCAGCAGACGCACACACAGGGACGAATGAGATTGAGAGTGGAGAATTTCTTATTGCAATTAGTATAAATATTGTATTTCCGACAGTTACCCGTAAAATTGAATTTCAAAAGTAGATAGTACCGCTGATTGATAGAAAAGATGTAATATTATAGTTTATCGATTCCTTAATTGAAGAAAGCGGTTTCCAACATATCAAGTAGTTATACTGTTCCAGCATTATCTCTAACTAACATATATGTGAGAAAATAATATTAAAACTAATAAGTCATATTTATGGTACAAGAAATCAGATTAACTCTATCATTACAAGATCCAAAAAAATTGTACAACAGTTTTTCTAGTTGCATGCTAGGTACAATTGCATTCAAACTGCATAATATTTTATCACATAGTTTAACAAGGTTATATACGTTAAATATAATTAAATATAAAATCAAATTGGATTTTTGAAATTGCCAGAGCAATATTCCAAGACATAGTAAATTAGAATATTATAACTTATGTAATACTAAAAAAAAAACCAGTAAGACCGACTGGATGGAGCGTCGAGCTGGGTTGCCTCTCAATGGAGACATCTGATACACGGATGGAGCCAAGAGTGGGAACAGAGCGGGTGCGGGGGTGTATAGGCGACGCGATGAGATAGGTAGAACCTTCCCCCTGGGCAAATACACTACCGCACTCCAGGCCGAGCTAGTTGGAATTACATACGGTGTTCTGGGGGCCGACCAAAATCGGACCCAGGAGAAGGTATGTACCTGCTCGGATAGCAGGGCGGCGTTGGCAGCCCTGAATTCAGCAACGACAAAGTCGCAGCTGGTCTATAATTGCTATGAAGCATTGAACCACTTGGCAGGGAAGGGACCGGTGGAACTCTTATGGATACCTGGGCATAATGGCATTAAGGGAAATCTAATTGCAGATGACCTTGCCAGACTAGGGACCAGGGAAAACCACCTGCAGTGGGAATAAGTCGGAATCTGATCAGACACCGCATCAATGGCTGGGCAAGAGACCAGTACAATAAAAGATGGAGAGGAGTAACGGGTTGTCGAATAACCAAACTCTTCATCGAATACTCAGAGATTGAGAAATGGGCCCAAATATTCATTAAATTGAACAGGCACAAAACCAGAACCCTGGTGGGAATCATAACGGGCCACCATAGTAGCCTGAATGCATATAAGTACAAGCTGAGGCTGACTGATAGCCCGGCCTGCAGATACTGTAAAGAAGACGAGGAAACCTCGGTTCATCTTCTTTACACCTGCCCCACACTGGAGGAGAAGAGGTATCTTATATTAGGGACCTCTGTTGTCCTAGAAGAGGCGAGGCTTAAGGCGGGGGACGTGCCTAAATTGCTCCTTTTATGGGATAGCATTTTTGGATAATGACCCGGATAAGAGGGGATCGCCAAGGGACTACCCATGCGATCAGTGGCTGATGAGGCCCAAACCTATATAATATAATAATAATAATAATAATAATACTAAAAGCCTTTGCAAAATATAAATAATAGCTACATAATAGTTTTTCTGTCGTCTAAAAAATGTAATAATTTTAAAATTAAAATTTACCGTATGTGCCTATTTATATCGTGTACGTTAAACTATTATTTATTTTTGATCGCTTTAATTAACACATAGTATCCTGGGAAGGGGCTGGAATCTTCAACGCAGCAAAAAAAGCAGGAGAATACATGGGGAATGCAGCAAATAGTAGAAAAATAAAATGATGAAACTGGAAATGAAGAACAAATGAAAAAATTCAATAATACAGAAGAAACAAAACTATGAAAATGAAGGGAAAACTCCAGGAAGAAAAGGAAGAAAAACGTACAGAATTAATGAAAAAAAAAATACAAAGATGGAAACAAATAAAAAACATGAAGAAAATGAAGAATGGGAAAACTATCTGACTCTTCATTTTCAAATGGTATATCCTCCATGCTTTTACATTTTTGGAATCAACAGATGGTTTTACGTAAAAAGGGATCTTTTTCGATATGTTTTTCTTAATGAATATTTTTTATTTAATTTTTTAAAACAAAAATAGGTGATCGTGTCTTATGAATTGCTTACACTGTAGATTGAAATATTGAGACAAATTCGGAATCTCAAGTATTTCCTATGTTTTAGTAGTTATTTCTGCCCACAATTTCAGTAAACAATGAATAAAATGTCTAGTTATATCTAGAACTATTCTGAATAAATTGATATCAGAACTGAAACGTTAAAATGGATCATATACCCAGTTCTAGATCCAAGAAGAAAATAATATATATTAAAAAAGCCGTTTGAATGGTATTAAGAACGTGTTATGCAAGAATAAATTCAGCTTCTACAACTATTTATTTCAAAGTGGGCTATTATGCCATATATGTATGTAAGGGGACACCCTGTAGAGCAATTATGCACATTTGAATTGATAGTAAGAAATTTAAAGCAAAGCCCACCAGGCTCTAAAATCCGTCATCAGGTTTCATTCTTTAAAATATTCACTATTGTTGTTGATTATTTGTAATCACTTCCGTTTATCGCTTTATTTTCTGTTTGTTAAGAAAACAAACTTTTGAAAAATATACAAAAGGCCGGAAGTACTTCTGCACGACAATTACATCATTGCTGAAGTCCATGGCCGTATTATAACCACTAACTCTATTTAACTATCGACATTTGTCAACCTTCTCTAATGAAATTTCAATTTATATATATCGGCTTAAAAGAAATGTAAATGTAAACACCGAAATATTACACGTTTCTCAACGTGCGTTTCGCCAATCAAGTTGGAATAGTCGGGAGATGATTAAAGCTATGTTTTATCAACTTCTCGGAGAAAACGCGCATTGAAAAACGTGTAATCTCTCGGTTTATTTTAATATTAGTAGTAGTTGTACCGGGTTAGTCACCTAAAATTGATCCTCCCTTTATTTCTCTTAATTTCAATCGAATCGAAAAATTCAAACAAGGATTTTACATGTTTTTTTATAAATTTTTTGAATATTTAAACAAATTTTCAAAAACTCTGCAAATTGAAAGGAGGCGAACATTTTTTTATTTTTTTTTAAATGGAGCACCTTGTATTTTTTTACTTAAAAAAGTTACCCACAGTTTTCTGATCACAAAAATATATAATTGTTGTATCTTGGTAAGTATAGTTCTTGAGATATTCATACAAATATATAGTCACATCACAGGAATAAGTCACACATATATTTCTATGAATATCTCAAGATCCATACTTACCAAGATACAACAATTATATATTTTTGTTATCAGAAAACTGTAGGTAACTTTTTTAAGTAAAAAAATACAAGGTGTTCCATAAAAAAAAAAATTAAAAAATTGTTCGCCCCCCTTTCAATTTGCAGAGTTCTTGAAAATTTGTTTAAATATTCAAAAAATTTGTAAAATGTCATGTAAAATCCTTGTTTGAATTTTTCGATTCGATTGAAATTAAGAGAAATAAAGGGGGGGGGGGGTCAATTTTAGGCGACTAACCCAGTACAAACATTTAATTTGATCATTGCCTGATCTCATTTTATTTTTTAATTTTCTTAAAGCAACCGACACTTCGTTTTCCGATAATTTTACAAAGTATAATACAGCGTACGTTATTAGTTGTAACATTATTTCATAATATATAAGATTATTGCAATAGAATGGAATTGATAAAGGCCACATAACATTCCCTTGTGAAACACCAATTATTGTATGTACTTAATTCTTTTCAGTTTTCATCAGAAAACTCATCTCGCCAACAAACAGAAATGATGTTTTATGACTACTCCATTAGTGCCGGCGCACACTTGCTGCAAAAGTGATTGGGGCGCTGCGTCGTTTCGCATACCCATAACCGCATAAGAAGAAATACAGAGCAAATTATGTTGGTATTCACACGTGACACTGATATCTATCTGACGCCGGCGTCACTCTTGATAGTTATCGAGGTTGCCGCAGGTACCTGTGATACACGCGTCACATTCCTGTACTCCGATAGCCGGCAGTACTCATTTGTCTATGGGAAAGTGCACATTTGCCGCAACGTCATATCTTCTATCGAGCTTGTGGACGTCTCTGATGAAAACACGATGCCTGATGAAAATATGCATGTCGAACTTTTCATCGACACAGTAAAAAACGTGCCCGGTAATTTGGGATGTTAGTCATGAGGACTATAAAGACCGAATTAAAAAACAATCTGCTTAGGAAAACATTTGTGAAATCTTCCTTCTGAAGTATTTCTTTTTTCTAATTTCACCTTCACGATTTACGTACTTATACACTAACTATGAAGAAACAACTTTCTTCTTAAATATTTGGGGGCATATACAATCCATTTCGGTTGGTGGTAAATAAGAGACTGTTGCTGAGATGCTGAGGCCTATCAGGTGTGCACAGAAATGCCGATAAGACGCAGATTGAAAATGATGCAGCTTCACGATAACTTTTGCACCGTGTGCACCGAGCCTTATTGATAACTGAGGCTGTGGAAAATGTGCTGCGCACCATAGACGTACGCATCGTAACAAGTGTAATAAAATAATAATACAAAGTAACTGGTAAAAAATGCATACAAGTTTACAAAAACTGTTACAAGCAAATATAACACTGTAGGCACTTACCCTCTTACCTAGCATGGTGAACTAGCATCATCATCATCATCATCACGAACTGGAGACGATCCGTAAATACTTTGCAACATCAGGTATGTTTCCATATTTGTCTCAGAGACTGATGTTAGCTATGATGACAATATGTTCTTATATTTAGAGAACGACCGTTCGACATCTGCTGATGTAATACAGGCATACATAAAATACTTTTTGCACTTACTTAACGGATCTGTAGATGTACTATTAGCAGTATCATCACAAACTTGTCTTAATCTGTTAAAATTGGTGTCTTTCTTTAACACACTTTCGAACTTTTTTTTGATGCCCTAATTTTTTGCATCATCTATAGCATGTAGTAGTCCATTTGCTTGGTTCACTATTTGTAGGGACTCCACTAACTCCAACGCATTATTTTATAATTTCTCTAATATGTCATGCACTCCTTTAATAGTTGGCATGAATAGTTTTTAAATCGGTTTCAAAGGACATATCTAGAAATTGTGTCTAGATTTCGTTTAATAGCTACAGTATGGGCAGGAGTAAAATGTAGTATTACTGCATTTAACCACGTTCCCAAACGTATAGGAATCGGTTATGATGGTTCGAGAATTCCAGGACACTTTCTGTAAAATTCGAGAAGATGTTTAGGAGATTTTAGAAACACGTTTTTTGTATTCGCTATTAATGCATTATTTTGGGAAAAGATTATCAAATAGTTCCTGTCATAAGATGTAAAGCATGTGTCTTACACGTAACATGTAATAATCTACAACCATATGACATAGAACGGCCTATTGAATGTATTGTCGCGGCATCATTGGTTACAAATATCAACTTGTTCACATTTGAAATTTTCGTGTAACGTCTCCAGCACCATGTGCGTAATTAATTGTATTTCCAGACTGAACTGTACATCAGTAGGTCTTTTGCTAGCTAATAGTAATGGAAGTATCGATTGCGGAGGGTCCAGTACACGCACTATAATAAAGGGTGGTCCAACCATAATGCACGATGTTAACTGTGAGTCACACCTTAACGTCAAGCTTTTTGCCCAACTTAATTTTTTGTTTTAGTGTTTGACAAATTCAACCATGGAGAGGTACACAAATGAGCAGCGCGTTAAGATTGTTGAAGCCTTTTATGAAAATGGGCGATCAAAATGCATTTCGTGCACTTCGTGACTTTTTTGGTCAGCATAATCGACCAAATGTGTCCACAATCGGGAGAATTGTGCGCAAATTTCAGCAAAACCGGGTCTGTAGGAAATGTGAAAACACCTGTGCATGCTCGCCCAGTTCGTTCTGCGGAAAACATTGCTGTTGTTCGCGATAGTGTAGCAGAAGAACCGTCAAACTCGACTCGTCGTCGTGCCCAACAATTGAACATCTCACGAACATCACTGATGCGAATTTTGAATAAAGATTTGAATTTACACGCTTACAAGGTTCAATTGACTCAAGAGCTGAAGCCTACTGACCATTTCAAACGTCGTCAATACGCCGAATGGTTGGTTGAACAGACAGAAGTGAATGGTGACTTTACAAAGAAAATCATCTTCAGCGACGAGGCACACTTTCACCTTAGTGGATTCGTTAACAAGTCAATTGCCGCATTTGGGCAAATGAGAATCCACGAGTGATTGTTGAAAAGCCGATGCATCCACAAAGAGTGACTTTTTGGTGCGGTTTATGGGCTGGCGGCGTCATCGGGCCGTACTTCTTCGAAAATGAGGTCCGCCAAGCAGTTACCGTGAATGGTATTCGCTATCGCGAGATGATAACGGACTTCTTGTGGCCAGATTTGAGGATATGGACCTGGACGATATGTGGTTCCAACAGGATGGTGCCACTTGCCACACAGCCAACGAAACAATGGCACTTTTGCGCGAGATATTCAATGGCCGTGTTTTCTCACGTCGTGGCGATGTTAATTGGCCGCCACGATCATGTGATTTGACACCGTTGGACTTCTTTTTTTGGGAATATTTAAAAGAAAAAGTGTACGTCAATAAGCCAAGAACAATTCAAGAGCTAAAGGATGAGATAATTCGGCACATTAACGACATTGAACCTCAATTATGTCTCAGAGTCAGTGAAAATATGGACCATCGGATAGAGGTATGCCACCGAAGCCGTGGCGAGCATTTGGCCGATATTTTGTTTCACACTAATTGTCATAGATCCTCCTATCATAATAAAAAATATTAAGGTAATTCTCTGAAAACTTTTTGTTTCATTTACAATTAACATCGTGCGTTTTGGTTGGACCACCTTTTACTTACAATAGAATTTTTTTACGGTCAATCCTCTTGTCAACACACAACCAAAGTCGTCCAGTTTGTAATTTACGTTTAATATTCTCTATAATATTCTCGAGCACAGTTAATATATTATTCCATAATCTTCTCCGACTTGGTAACTGGAAGTGTGTATTGTATTTGTGCCTAAACTTTGGAAATGGTTCATTACCTAGGATGTGAGGAAGAATATTACAGGCTATCAACATCAACAATAAATCAAACATATATTGAGTTTGCAATGGTACGCCTTGTTTTCTATGTTTATGTTGCACGAAATTCACGTGACATTACTTTCGTTTCACCGTAGAATAAATCATCAACTTCACCAACAAACTTCTTTACTTGGTGAGTATATAAACGTTTTCTGGGTTTCCGCACGTGCGACATACTATATTACTAAATTAAAGCGTTTCAACTAACACAGCGGAGACGTACGTACACCTCCATCGATAAATCAAGATCAATCACGACCCTATGGCCGTGAAAAGTGCACTGCTGATCCCTCTCCACTACGGTTCGTCGACCACTTACCTCTTTTCAACGCTATCATAGCACCGTTACGTTAAAATTGTTTAGAAATTAAAAGACAGTTATCTCGGTGAATTACCATATATGGTTTACAATCTAATAGAAATTTATGACGAAATTTTGTAATGAAATTTTATAAATATTATTATTTTAGAATAGTTAAGATTTGTGGATTTGATAAACAAAACGCTTTTTGTAGTAAAAATACTCATGCCTCACATGAAGCGCCAATGGGATGCAGCGCTCGCCCACATCATTATTGATAATGATAACACGCGAGAATTAACTCCAGGCATGCAGATGTAACTGAAACACTAATCTGGTAGAGCACGCCACAATTTAGTTATGTTGTCAAAACATTCTACAGGTCATTAAATCCATACAGCGTTAAATTTACCACTTTTTGTGCAATAATAGACACAAAATAAATAAATGAAATTTGAAATTATTATAGGCGCGCGTAAACACAAGAAATGCAAATGGCTGTGGCGTGACGTCACTGTATATTATTTTGTTGAGAGATAGATGGACGTTTAGTGTAATTTCGTTAAATATTCCTTTTTCGGTGTGCGAATCTATTTATTATTATTAGTATTGAACAATTGTGTGTAGACTATGGCTCCCAGTTTGTCGCTCAGATACTGGTTCTCTCTGGCAGCTGAAAATATGAGGTAGAATGCCCTTTTTCAAACTTAACCTCTGTTCACTTCCAGCCAGTCTGTATTGCCAGTAATTTTCCATGTCTTCCTCCAACTGTAAAAAAGATTCAAATGTATAAATCTTATTTAAGTATCTATATCTAATGACCTCCAAAACAAACATTTTCTAAATATTCCATGCGGCAAGTAATATGAAAACAGCATACAACGTGAAAGTGGGGTTATGTACAAATACATCTAAAACAAATAAATGTTATTAGGTACTTACAATAAAATGATCCTCGCACCAATATAGCGGCGTCGAAATTGATTGCTTTATATTTTTCTTTTCGTCCCTTTTCATTGCTACGCCCCATTTCTTCCGCATTCTTTCCTCTTTGGGAACCGAGAAGAACAATTTTTCGGGCGTTGATACCATAGTATTTGTACACATTGGCACGATGCAATACTTATAAAATTTGTGTTCTATCGGCTCCATACCGTTAGGCACTTTATAAAACGTACTTGTTACAGATTTTACAAACTGTTAGCACTAAACCAAATCAAAACAGTGACGATTGGGATACTTCCCCATACAGTGACGTGGACCAATCAGACTAGCGTTTTCGAACACGTGACTTTGTTTACATAAATGAGTGAATTAATTTTATTAATTATGCAAAAACCACAGATTTTCATGAAAAATTACTATAATATTCCTCTTAAGTACTTATTATATGGCAGAAAAAATATATTTTCAGGCGTATAGAAGTTTCATGCAAATTGCCTATTGTGTCACATTTCATTTGCGACTCTGTGGGTGGGTTTACCAATTCATGGCGCGCGACTCTATAGAAGCTCTAAAAAGAAGGCGTTTACAATGTACATCTATTGATATAATATAAATAATGTGTTGCCTTTAAATCTTCGCGGTTTCACAGAACTCAGCCTTCTTCCTCATCGACAAACCCACCCGTTGAGTCGCACATGAAATGAGATAATTGTGGCGTGCTCTATAACCTGGACTAACCAGTGACGTGATTAATGTGATTATAAGTCACTGAATATTATTCTATAAAATGGAGGCTAACTCCAGGTCGTGCAAAACTGGTTGCATATATAAACAAATGAATGACATAATGTCTATTTACTTTTTTGTTATGTAAAAAATGGTTATGACAGTTCTATAACGAACAATAAATATTCCTCTTCTAAAAAAATTTAAAATGCAAATTAAAAATCTTATAATTAGCAGGATTTCTATATTTGTTCAGAGACAAATTTTTCCGCTGGACAATAATATTCGTCATTTATTTATTCGGATAATTTCGTCATTTAACGATTATATTTGATACTTTACATCTCGTTACATAAATGTGAATAATTCACATATTATCTATTATGTGACTATGTATCATATTCATTTAAAACATTATATAGACGCATATACTCAATTCGTTGTATACGCATTATTATTACAATCTGGGATGAATTTGCCTACAAGTCGTTATAAAATTCCTTCCTTTTTCTTCCATTCTAAAATTCATCGCTTTTATTCATTTATTATTAAAATAAAATATGTTACTAGATAGTTTAAAACGTAAAAAAATTGGTTTGGTATTTAAAAGAGAAACCATATCGATAGCAATTATATTATTTTTCATTTTTTATATAAGAAATCGCGTTTGAAATGACGTGATTTTCTTACATCGGTTTTTTTGGCAATAAATTCTTGTAATAAAACCGATGTACGAAAATCACGTCATTTTTAAACGCGATTATTTATATAAAAAATTTAAAAAATCGATTGTTGCTGAAAATATGTTTGTAGTACATATACATGTACTGAAGTAGTGTTTGTAGTGTTTGTGTTGTAGCTCCTGACGAAGAAAATAAGCCTTCGAACAAGTCTGTAGGACCATCTGTCTCGATGGAACAGCCGTTTTACGAAAACACCTTTTTTTACGAAAACAGCTATAACTTTGAAAAAAAAATTTGGAATTGTACAAGAACGACTGTATTTGCCTCACTTAGAATTATATTTTCTGAAATTATTAAATGTTTTCATCAAATATTGTTATTTTTAGAGCAAAAACAAAAAAACGCAATTTTCAACGGTTTTTTCGATATATCTCGACAAGTAATGAATTGATTCGATCTCACAAAAATTAAATCGAAACATTTTTTCATTACCTACAACATTCTCATTTAACTTTTTCAAATCCGAGCACAACTTTCTCTTTTATTCGCGAGAAACTGTTTTTTTGACTTTTGCGAACTTTTTAGGTTATGTTAGCGGCCGCCATTTTGAGAGCAAAAAACTGTAAGTTTCTTAAGTAAACGAATAATAATCGGTTAACAAAATATTATTTTTTAAAAGGTGTTCCGCGTTCCAGATTTCAACCAAACTTTGATATTTTTCATCCGTATCCTCATATATCTTCACCCGTATTAGGAAAGGAGTAAGACAAGGATGTACGCTATCACCACTAATTTTTAATCTGTACATCGAAGAGGCGATTAATGTGGTAAAAGATAGAGTGGATTTCGGGATTAAAGTACAAGAACAGAAACTAAAAATTCTGAGATTCGCGGATGATATAGCAGTATTAGCATCTAGTAAAGAGGAATTAGAATCAGCGTTGAACGAAATGGAGGCAGTGTTAACAGAGGAATACGGAATGAGGGTGAATAAAAACTAAACTATAAAGTGTTAGTGTGCAGAGGGCGCGAGAGCAGAGCAAAAACGAAAGTATAAATTAATAATGAAAGATTGGAGGAAGTTAGAGACTTCACTTTTTTAGGAAGTAAAGTAAATTGGGATGGAAGAAGCGATAAAGATATAAAACGTATGTATGGAGCACGGCACTATACGGTTGCGAAACCTGGACGGTAGGGGAAGCAAGTAGGAAGAAATTAGAAGCTTTTGAGATGTGGTGTTACCGAAGAATGATGAAAATACCGTGGACTGATAGGGTTAGAAACGAAGAAGTATTAGAGAAAGTCGGCGAGAAAAGAAGTATGTGGAAAAACATAAAGAAGAGAGTAACTTATAAATCGGAAATCGAGAAAGGAACCACCAAGCCGCCAAGCGGCTATCAAAGTAGTTCCCGAATAGCAAAACTATTACATAATCGCTCTAGGAAACAACTACTCCTCGGGCTAAAGCCCCGCCAGGCATTGAATTATACCCAGAAGAGATCCTCGACCCCTTTATCGTGTTAGGTACCAGGTAGGCCACTTTATTAGACATGGGGGAATAGTCCACGATATTTTGGAGGCAGAAATAGGAGTGAAGAAAGGCAGAGGTTGGCCTAGATTAGACTACTGCTCGCAAATAGTAATGGAAGTAGATTGTAGTAGAATTAGCGAAATGCGTAGGTTAACACAAGATATGAGAAGCTGGAGGTTAGCGTCCAACCAGTCTTAGGACTGATGACCTCATGACTGATGATACTGTTAATAGTTTATACTTTAATAAGTGAGATATGTCCAATCAAAAGAGGTAGGTAATAGTTATTAATCAAAATAAAACTATGAATCTATTTTATTTTATTACACAGGACACAATTGTCAGTCGCGTCGACGGCCGACCGGTATCCGGCGACATCGGAGACGTAGAATCTGCATGGCGCTGTATGTCTGGTCCACTCTAAATTCGAAACTAGCACCTTTCAAGGTTCTAGCTTCACAGACACAAAAAAAGTAGTTACGACTGTTTTGTCGCCTAATTTGTATTATTTTGATTATTTATAAACGAAAATATTATAAATATTTACGGTTAAAATCCTATTAAAAAATGTTACGAGTGTAAATTAACTCAGTTGTCAATAAAGTCTGGTTTAATATTTACCTATTATAATATAGTGATTATCGACTCTAATTCTCCTAAATAATTTAGCCTTCAAATTAGCCACTTCTTCTATTATTGATTTATTGCTTCAGTATCCTATTTAAGCCGAATATTCGAAGACTAACTTTCACAGTTAAACTAGTCCTATCAGTTTTAATAATGATCTACCTAGCGATAATGTTCGTAGTGTTGGTGGTAGTGCTTTTCGTAGAGGATTATTATGCAAAAAAGCTTTCAGAGAAGTATACATCAAGGAAGATGCCAGGACTCCCCATAATCGGATCTTCGTATTTATTTTTGTCTCAGAGTAAGTACGTCTTAAATATTTTTATTCATATAAATAATTTGCCAATATTTTACGTACGTCGAAAATTTATTTCACCAATTAAAACATTCTATTTTATATAACAAAAGTTTTTTATATAATAATAAAAGTTCATATTTCATAGATAGTAAGATAGCTGATAGTCAATGTTCACAATCAATAATTTCTAACTTGTATTCAGAATTACCAGACAAAAATACTTAGTGGTGGTTCCCCAAGATGAGGTATTTATAAACACGAGGAAATATTGAATATTCCCTACATAGTCACACCGTATATCTCACAATATTACCTTCTGAGAATCTTTTGAGTGAGAATCTCACAATATTATCCTTTGGAATCTAATTAACTAATTTTTTAAAAACGCGTTTCATATGTTTCTTCATTTCCATTTTCGCTCTTTATTTTCTGTACTCTTTGTGCCCTTTGTTTTTAACTATCGATTTCATTTTTCATTTCCTTTTTGTCTCCCTCCTCCCTTTTTCCTTCTCCCTTCTTATTTCTCCCTTATTCTGCCTCCTTTACCTCTTTTCCCTCCTCCCTTCCCCTTTTCCTCCTGCCCCTCCCCCTCCCCCTTTTATTTCTTCCTCTTCTCTTCTATATTTCCCGTCTTCCCCATTTTCTCATTTTTCTACCTTCCTTCTTCCTTTCCTCTTATATTATTTTCTGTTTCCATTGTTCTCTTACCCGTTCTCATTTCTTCATCTTCCTCTTTGCTTTGCACTGCTCCTCATCTACTTTATTTGTGTCTCTTCAATTGCCTCTTTTCTCCTTTTCTTTTATCCTCATCCGTTTCCTCTTAATTTTAGATCTGCAGAACAAAATAAAATAAATCATCAATTTTGTAGAATTTTTATGATAAAATATTGTCTAAATCAGAATAATCAATAATTAAATATGTATAATCAATGGTGCCGTATTTTTATTTTTTAAAATGGATTCGTTTGCGACATCCACCCATGGAAAAATATTAACATCACAACAATTTTCTATACAAATTCAATTCACGCATTGACATCATAATTTGTTTTCAGATGTGCTCGATGTTCTTTCGAGATATACTAGGCAGTTCATGAAAGAGCCTTTCTACTTTAGAGTCTTCTTCGAAGATAACTACCACACATATATTGCTGAAGAAATCAAGGAAATTCTTACTAGCCCCAAAACAGCGGATAAGGGGGTTGTATATAAATTCTTTCAGTGGATCCTCCCTGACTCGATCCTTATAGTAAGCGGTGGGTAACAGTCATCAGAGATATAAGAAGAATGTAATTTTATCCAAATAGTTTATTTATTTTTGCGTTATTTGTAATTTTTATGTTCATTGAAATAAATTGGGGGACGTTTAAATTTATGTGTTGGCCAAAGTCAGTAATTCAGTTTCACTCAAAGTGGCATTTCCTTTCTCAATAAAAAAGTTATTAGTATTTTATTTACTTCCAAAACTTATAGAGTTCATTATCTAATCTTTATATATATAATTCTTCTGTGCGTGTGTATGTCACTGAACTCCTAAACGGCTGGACCGATTTTAATGAAATTTTTTATGTGTCTTCAGGTGGATTCGAGAATGGTTTAAATTTACAATTCGGTCCAATTTAAATTGTTTATTTAATTAATTTTTCTTTTATAAATTGTTGTTGATTTTGGAATGTTTTACATTGGATCCGGCAGACTGCGCTACGATCGCAGTATCGAATATTCAATAATATTCTATTTTAATTCCAGTTTGTCCCGACAGTTGGTGCTGCGATTAAATTCAGGAAAATATTTTGTAACTTCGTGTTATTATTGTGTTACAAGAAATCGTGTGCTAATTGAAATATTACATTAAGATGTAATTAGTGTTTGAAGAGTTTTGAAGTGTGCATAAAAAACTATACATTTTGCAAATTTAGTGCGGAATTGAAGTGAGTATTTTATATAATTTTCTATCAAATTTCCACGTGCGTTGATTAACAACCACCCTAACCTACAAATTTATTTGTGTAGCTAATCGATTTCATAACAAATTTTTTCAATTGTTTTTATTTGAAATTATTCCTTTTTGGAAATATTAAATAAAAAAAGCAAAAAAATAAAATTACACATTTTTTATCTAAAATTTGGTACAATAAATCTTTTCAGTCCTGTTACTTAATTAAAATTTCATCTTCAATAAGTTACTCATATTCGTTGTGTACTATTTTACAGTATTTTATTTTTACAGAAAAATGTCACGTCTTCGTGGAAGAGCAAGAAATATTGGTGGACGTACTCGAAACGCACAATTGGTCCATGATCGTCGATTGAATAGAACAGTTGAAGAACACTCGACGGATAACGTAAATTTAAGAGATCAAGTTGCATGTACACGTGCAAATGAAAATTCAGAGCAACGCAACCAACGTCTTCGTGCTAATACATTAAGACAACGAGAGGCACATCAACGAGCGACCAACGCACACAGAGAACGTAACCAACGGCGAATGCAAGATAATCGAGCATTAACACGAGCATCACTTAATTGTCTCGCGTTTGAATATGACCCTGAAATAGACTATTCGTCACATGTATTAATCATGATCGGTAGTATGGACAAAGAGTGTCAACATTGTCATGCTTTCAAGTACAAAGGTGAATCAGCTGGTTTATGTTGCGCATCTGGAAAAATTTCACTGCCACCATTAAATCCACCACCGGAACCTTTGAAAACACTATTAGCTGGAACCACATCTCAATCGAAATTGTTTTTGCGGAAAATTCATAAATTCAATTGTTGCTTCCAAATGACATCATTTGGAGCAACAAAAATTGTTCATAATGAAGATGGTCGTAATTTTGAATCTACATTCAAGATTCAAGGTCAAGTGTACCACCAAATTGGTTCATTGCTTCCAATGCCTGATGCCGGTCCAAAATTCTTACAAATTTACTTTATGGGCGATGAGCAACAAACTCATACACGCTGCGTATATAACCATATAGAGCAGATGGAGGAACGAGAAATTGTGGACATTTTGGAAACGTTTTTGCAAAACCATAACCAATTGGCACGATTGTTCAAGACTCTAACAGACTGCAAAACGACAACTGCGTCATTGTCATTAAACCAGACAAAGTGCCCTATGAAGAGCACGCAGGTACATATAATGTTGCAACTATTAATGAAGTTGCAGTTGTTATGGCTGGTGACGCAATCAATTTTAAAATACAACAATCATTGCCTGGTAATGAAATTACATTCAAATCGATTGACACTGTTGTTGATCCTGATGATGTTGTCAACTATCCTGTAGAGTTTTTAAATTCACTGGATTTACCTGGAATGCCACCACATAATTTGCGACTGAAGATTGGTTCACCTATAATTTTGCTTCGAAATTGTGTAACGGCACCCGACTGGTCATAAAAAAAATCATGGGCAACATTCTTGAAGCCACTATTTTGAGCGTAAAATTTCAGGGTGAAGTTGTACTTCTACCACGGATCCCAATGATTCCTTCAGATTCGCCTATACCATTCAACCGTTTGCAATTTCCAATCCGCTTGGCATTTGCTATGACTATTAATAAGTCACAAGGTCAAACAATGACAATTTGTGGCTTAGATTTAGAAAATCCCTGCTTTTCTCACGGCCAATTATATGTTGCGTGTTCCAGGGTTGGAAAACCATCGAATTTGTTTGTGTATACTCCTGAAGGATTGACCAAAAATATTGTACATCCAATGGCATTACGATAAATTAAGTTTTTGTAAATTGAAAAGATATACCTGTTATAAAATAGTTTGAGTTTCAACTTTTTCACCTTTAATTAAAATAAGTTTAAGTTTTTATTTAACATAACCTCTACATTTCACTTCACTCATAGCATACACATACTCACACGCTATCGATTGGTCGAATTGTGATAAATGTACATGTAATGACGTTAGATATTGTAATAACTTTTTATTAAAAATTTTCATCAAAATTTTCCAATCAAAGACGTGTGTACAGGACAACGTCTGTCGGGTCCGCTAGATACATCATATTTTTGTAATCCTGTTACATTCCCCGTTGTTCACGATTATTTGGTTATGTTCATAGATGCCGTGTGGAAGAGAAAACGCCGGTGTCTTGCGAGATTATTCAATCAAAGGAAGTTAAATGCAATGGTACCATTCTTCGATAGAAATGCTGAGAAACTTGTGGAGAAGCTTCGTACACAGAACGGCGTAACCATGTTAGAACTCATACAGAACAATCTTATAGACGGCTTTAAGGGTAACTATTACTTAACAGTCCATTTGCGATACCAACAGTAAAGTTATTTTATTCCAGAGGGTATGATTGGTCTTCATGCGGAGGAAATGAATGAAGAGATTAGACTCCTTTATAATCAAATAGACGTATACAAAGGAGTAAAGGCGTAAGACTCTCATTAATACACAGCGCGTCTACCTTTTGTCCAATATCCTCGTTAAGAAAATAATGATAAGTAGGGCATTTTTAAGATAAATTGAGCGCCGAAATTTTTTAAAACGGCAATTTTTGGATACCATGTGAAAAATGGAATCGGCATTCTATACTTAAAACTTCTATGAAAGTATTAACATAATTAGACATTTTATATGAACTGTTTTTTTCTTTATTTAACCGCACATATTAACTTGAAATGCATGAGGCTGTATTAAGGGGTAGGAAATTTATTTTTGTATTACAGTATGGCTCTTATTGTCTTACGAGAGCAATAGGCTTAGGTCTAGGTTTAGTTTTCCGGGAGAGAGCCGCAAAACCCTGCAATATTCAAGCTACCGCTCACTGTATCTCCCGGTGGAGCAATCAGTGCTGAAGTACGGATTTTAATTATTTCAAAAGCTCAATATCTCCTCAAGGTCGATCTTTCTCAGCACGCTTGGGTTCAAGAAAGAGAGCTCAAACGCGAGGTGCCTACGTCACATCACAGCCGGGCGCTGGCATAGCACATGTTAAGATACCTCCACACTACGTGCATTCCTTGGTAGCACTACAACTAATATTGCTAAGATGGTAGTTAAGATGATAGTGTTCTGTTAACAACCCCGAGAGTTCCTCGACACTATCTGTATGACCTTTCATGAATTTTCCCGTCCAGTCGCTGCTAGGCATCATATTCAGCAGCAGCTTAATACCTCTAGGTGTTCCGCCAGCGATTGAGTCTTTCAATCTCCAGCCATTCCCGGATTGTCCTCTTCTGAACGCAATGTAAAATCCTGACCTCTGATTCAGGTTCCAATAAACCCCTCTCGGTTCATTCGCTGATCAGATTGTCCGCCATCTCATTGTCACCACCAGTATGGCCCAACACACAGACACACCCCAAGACACACTTTCAACTTACCAAAGGAATAGCTTTAACTCAAAAAAATAATTTTCTATTGTCATCGATGTGGTAAACCGTTATTTCAATCTGAATATCCTGAAGTTTTTCCAGGCATATAAGGCATCACAGATAATAGTACCAATTTTGTATGGTGGTAGAAAATATACCCTATGAGTAGTTTATTTTTAAAATAATATTTCTGGTAAATGTTGCAGCTCTGCCTGATTTTTTTTGTGGTAAAGCATAATCACCAGATTTATATTATTATATTTTTTTCTAAAAACATTTTAAGGGCAAGGGGAATTACTTATTTATTTGTTTACTATACTATTCAATAAATACGTACTCAATTACAAAATAATTGGGCATGTATAACATATTGCATATTATTATATAATGTATTACATAATTTACAGATTGGGAGACAATACTGTGAAGAGAATGTTTAGGCCGTGGTTATTCTATGATTTCTTTTTCTTTTGTACCAAAGAAGGAAAGAAAACCTCAGAGTTAGATGCTGTTTACACTAAAATATTAAGACATGTAAGTTAGCACATTTTAAAGCAATAACATTGAATTTACTATTCAAGAATAGTTTAGGCATACATTTATAAATACAACTCAATAATGTACTGCTTGTGATGAATGATCGAGCAGGTTATACCCCCATTCTATTTGCATGGAAAAAATGTTTTGCCGTTCTAAAGTGATTTTACAAAAATGGTTGATTTTAGTATCTAATTAGTATCACCAAATACGTTTTCAGAATTATATAAATTAGATAACATAGATGGAAAGTGGATGTTACTTTCATAAATTTCATTTAAGTTTTTACATGTATTATACTATATACTTATATTACTATATTTAAGGTACAAATGTATTAATCTAAGGTTTTCTTTCAACAGCTTGTTGAGATTAGGAAAGAGACTGCCAAAGCCCACGAGGATGGTAAATATAAATATATGTATGATTCTACATGGTCGTTCAGAAAGTTTTTGTTGTTTTTAACTTTTAGGTTCACATGCACATACCTCCGCTCAAACAAAACTTTATTAATCGAAATAAGAACCGTTAAAATCAACACACTTTTCCAACGAGAAACAAGTTTATTTATGGCGGTAGCGTAGAAATCCGAATTTCTGGAGGCGTCGAAAACGTTGAAGGCGTTTTTGGCATCTTCTTGGTTTTTGAAGCATTTCTCGCGAAGGAAATTGTCGAGATGCTTGAAAAAGTGGTAGTCGGTAGGCGAGAGGTCCGGCGAGTATGGCGGATAAGGCAGAGTCTCGTAGAGTAATTCGTTAAGCTTTTGCAGGATCGGTTGTGCGACGTGCGGCCGTGCGCTGTTATGGAGCAGAATTGATCCCTTTCTGTTGAACCAACGCCGAACCAGGCACATATGCCGAAGCTTCTGGTGCATTTCTTCGATTTATTGACAGGACTTCTCTGCCGTAATGGTTTCCGGCAAGATGAGACCGGCCGCGGTCCACCAAACAGTGCCCATAAATTTCTTTTGGTGCAATGCCGGCTTCGGCAAGTGTTGTGGAGCTTGACCACGGTCCAACCATTGAGCCGAACGTCGCTGGTTGTCGTACAGGACCCACTTTTCGTCGACCATCACAATTCGATCAAGAGAAGGATCGTTTTAGTTGCGCAGAATGAGCGAAGATGTCACCTCAGAACGGCGATTTTTTTTGCCTGTCGTTCAATTCATGCAGCACCCACTTCTCGAGCTTTTTCGACTTCCCAATTTCTCGCAGATGATTCGAAATTGCCCCCGTTGCAAAGTCTAATTCTTTTGCAAGTTCCAGAACGGTTGTGCGTGGATTGGCTTCGACTAAGACTCTCAGTTGGTCGTTGTCAACATCCGATGGCCGACCACTGCACTCGTTATCTTCAAGGCTCTCGTCACCGCTGTGGAATTTCTCGAACCACCACTGCACTGTACGCTCGTTAGTGGTTGCTGGACCAAACACATCATTGATATCGCGAGCTGTATCGGCAGTTTTTCGGCCTAGCTTAAATTGGACAAGAAAATCGTGCGAATTTGCCTTTTGGCCATGCCGTATTTATAGTCCTGAAGAAAGTGGCCAAATTATTTTAAACAAAACGAACACCATGATTAGAGAAAGCGGAAAATGTGCTTTAAAATAATATATAAAATCAAAGCAATATGGCAAAAAATTTATTTGAAACAACGTCATTAGAATTACAATAATAAAAACCGCAAGAACTTTCTGAACGACCTTTAACTTAAAACACGGCAACTTATTGTCATATTAGGAAATTCAGACTTAATATAGGCTATTCTTCATTAATCGGGTACCAATGGTAATAAGTACCATCTGTCTTATTTAAAATGAAGGCACTCGGATATTTTGGTGAGTTTTTGAAATCCAGAGTTGAGCTTTAGCACAATTGTAGCCCTATATAAAACGTGAATGTCGACGTAACCAAGTTAAATTTAATTAACAAACTGATGTATTAAACGGCAGCCCCCCAAATGGGGCCCATGCCCGATATTTTGCTTAACGTTGAAGGTATCGAAAAAAGTTATTATAACAAATTGTAGCGAATCGGAGTTTGATCTCCATTTCATGCAACTGAAAATTCATGAAAACTCGCATTTTCAGTTATTCAATAATCAAGTCCATACAAGGTTACAAATTTGGTTTTTAATTTATAGGATGTCATGGAAATGGAAAGCAAAATATTGAACAGAAGTGTTGACTTGACAAAAAATACATCAAAAGAGAAGAAACAATTAACTTTTGGTAATTGAAATAAGTAAAAAACCACAGTAAGTTAATAACTACAATCAGTTTTTGAGATAATTTTGATATAAACATTACACATAAAGAAAAATTATAATTAATTAATGGATACAGCCTCTCTCATTTAATCCTTCTTAACCGTACGATAGGCGCGTGCTTTAAATTAACGTGTTTAAATACGTGGTGTCACCCATTTTTGGATTATCATATTTTATAAAAAAAAAATTCAAACGAATGGAAACAAAAGCAAACACAAGCGTGATGTGAAAATAAGATTGTACTCATAAATTAAAAATTAAATACCATTTTCAGGTTGACGTAAAAAACAATTAGAAAACATGCAAAATATTTAATTTTTAAAACACAAATTGCAAATATCTTTTAAATGGTCAGCACATGTCCTCTTATATCACTTTGTACACCATCGTCGTGTCGTACGATCACGAGCTCGTCCACATTCGTAACATCTTCCACGTGATGATGCCCTGGCTGGCTCCTGGAGGACCGGTTCTAGAGCGTTTTATAAGTAGCCTTGCGCGCCTGCGAATTTCTCGTGGAAGTGCTTCACTTGTCAAACGGCGAGCAATTTGAGGTTTTAAAAGTTTCCAGCTCAGTTTCTTTTTTATGAAATCAACCCTTCTTATCCTTTTACTTAATGCATCGGAATGATACGTATATATACACAGAGAATTGATGGCGGCTATATTCAGTATATTATAAAAAGCACCACAGGCCATCTCCTAGTATTGCGAGCCGTGTTGTTTTTTCTTTCACAAAGCTGATCAACGAGATCAACACCTCCCTTCGTCTTATTGTAAAGTTATTATTTCCGACTTGATTTTCACCGGTAGAAATATCTATAGTATCATCGAAGTGCATATTAGATAACACCAACACTACTGCTTATGGCTTACATAGTACAGTAAGACACTATTATATAATCATTGTAATAACCAAATATTGATGTATTTGGTTTTCCTTGTTTGTTTGGTAGAAGTTCAACAGGTATTTCTTTTTTGTTTTTTCATGATCTTCCTCGTCGTGATTGCTTTCGTCATCTGCTAATTCATCATCGCTTCCGTCGCTAAGTTCGACAAACCGTTCCAGCCATTTGTTGGGATCGCTGCTATATTCAGTTGTTTTCTGTTGTGACATTTTATCAATTAAAATTACCTTCAGTGAAAATGTTAAATTATGATGCAATAACACTCAAATATAAAGAAACTTTCTATTCTAAGTATTTTCTTTGGTTATAAATTATAACGCGGTTAGGCGCGCGGGTGACAACTGTCAACCAGACACGTTTCCGCTGCTATAACCACAACCTCACACTGCATACAATACAAGTAACACGTGGCAAGCATTTATTAGACAACTTTAGGAAGGTATATGGTGGGAGGCATCTCACAATTCCACCAATCAGTTTTGGAGACCATAAATGTAAGCATGGTATGACAGGTGTCCATAAATGTAAGCATGGCTGTCACCCACGCGTCTAACGCAGGGTTATATTTTAATGCATTTCTCCATTACTTTACGATTATAATTGACTACTTTTCTCAGCTCTGGAATGCTGATTTCGCGACAGGCTCATCTTGTTCCAGCAGAAAGTTCTTGTCTATTTCTGAGCCTTGTTTTATAAACATTATTCTTCACTGTTCCCGAGAAGTAAAAATATAATGGTGTAATATCGGGGGACCTAGGAAGCTAGAGTTCAAAAGGACTATTTCTTCCTATCCAGCGCATTGGAAAATTTTCGTTTAACCACTCACGCACAATTCTGAAATTATAGATTGACGCACCATCTAGCTGGAAAAACGTCTATGGCACATTAAGAGGCAAATTTTCAGTTACATCTCATAATTCCGTATCGAAAAAGTTAACTAAACGCTCAGCATTTAACGGGTTATTAAAGAAAAACCGACCAATTATTCCATACCTCCCTCCATACATCTCCTAAAATTCCATACCGTACCTTAAACTCTTTCTGAATATTGGTCCCTACAATTGACAATGAGGATTTTCTGAGGCCCAGGCTCTACAGTTTTGAGAAGATACCACCACATTAGTGGTAAATGTAGCCTCATCAGTAAAGAAAATTTGATGGAGAAAATTCATGTCATTTAAGAAATTTCCCTGTGCCCAATAGCGATATTCTAACCTTTTATTTTCATCACCTTTCGAAGTATGTAGAAATTTTGGTTTGTAAGGTTTGATTTTATGACGACTGATACATTTTCTATTTTTCTCCTTGTCGATATTTAATTGAAACGCTCAATCTCGTAGACATACTTTTGAATTCGTTTGATTTTCTACTAAGATTATATTATCTTCAGGATGGGGATGTATTCGACAACGTTTATCATTCTGAGATATTTTAAGAACACTACCACGTTCATTGAAAATAGCATTTAAGGCAGTTACAATGACTAATAGCGACTCATAAATGATGTCTTCGGTTAAATTTTGCGGCTATTCTCTGCTACTACGAGCCCTATCACCAAATAACTTTATTATTTCGATGTTTTCCCTTAAATATACACGACTTTTGCGATTGTAGACTAGAACTTTACACAACATAACTCAAAGTTTTATCAGATTGATATTTAATTTAATAATGATTTTGTTTTCATGGCTTCTTCTTCTTCTTCTTCTTTCCTTTATATACAGACATTTTGCCTGTTTTTCTTCGTCTTCTCGCCTAAGTCTGGCTATTTGGAATATTGTCGCTACATCGTTTCCGAGGTCTTCCGGTGCTTCTGCGTCCTGATGGTGACTTGTCTCTTGTTACTTTTACTAGTCTTTCCTCTGACATTCGGTTAATGTGTTAATTCCATTCTGTTTTTCTACCTAATACCCATTCATTAATGTTTTCTATTTTGCACATGTGCCTGATATCCTCACTTCTTTCCCTATCCAGCAATGTTTTTCCAGCTGTCCTGCGTACTATTTTCATTTCTGCTGTTTCTATTATTCTTTTTGTTTTAGCTATTTCGGGCCTGGTTTAAGCTGTGTATGTCATAATAGGTCTGATCGCTGTTTTATATATCCTAGATTTTGCTTCGATCTCTATGTATTTGTTTCTCCATACTATGTTGTTCAAACATGCTGCCATTTTGTAGCCTTTGTCACCTGGCTTCTTACTTCAGCCTCAATATCTCCGCAGCCAGATACTTTTGTGCCTCATGCCATCCTGTTAAATTATAACCGTGGGTGGACTTTGCGGAGAATTATTGAAACAACTAAAAATGCGAATTTCGTGATGAAGTTTGGTGTTGTTGGTCAAACTTGGATTCTGAGTAACTTCTTTCGATATTTTCGACGCAAAGCAAAATATCAGGAATGGGCCCCATTTGGGGGGCTGTCGTTGTCTCAGTTTGTTACTTCGATCTATGTTGATTGCCTCAAGCTCAAATCTGCTCAAATCTGGATTTAACAAAAATACGAAATTATTCGGGTATTTTCATTTTAAATAAAACACACGGTAAACAAGATTGATATCCACTAACTGAGATCATTCTTCTTAGTTGAAAGTATTAAATTAAGAGCATATATAATATACATTCAAATTTTCTTGTAGAATATGTGGACGATGAAGATAAGGACCTTATAGATGTGATGATAGATGGGAATTTTGAAGAAAAAGATATAATGGTAGAGTCTAAGCTTTTCGCTGCAGCCGTAAGCGATGATAAAATAATGGCTTAATTCAAAAATACACTTCTCTGCTTTTTAGACTATGGAGACAACAGGGATCGCATTATCTATAACTTTCACATTATTGGGAATGTATCCAGATATACAGGTAAGTAAACAGTTTTAAAACCTTAAAACGGACTTTTCCACACGTTCCTCATCATGAACATGTGTGGCCGAGAAAAAATGAATCAACACATAAATGCAGAATATCTGTTTTATGCGACAGTTTTACTTTTTTCATTGGCGACTGTTTTAGTGTCGTATCAATACGTTTGTGATCGTATATGATACAGGTCGAATATATGTTTTTTTCATTTAATGCAAAATCAGCAATGCGTTAAATGTATATGTCTAAAATCTCAAAATGAACATAAATATTTACATCGTGCTTTCTGATGATCCATCGACAGGGTGGGGTGTGTCCTATCCACCTCAAAATCAATAGATGTCGTTTGGTAGACGTCCCTAATCAGAATCAGCCGAAACCCGATCGATCCGATACGATTTAATTGAGTGATCGTGCTAACAAAAAAAAATCTCAAATAGTCCCCCATAGTGCTTTCTCATGACCCATGAACATGGTATAGTGTGTTCTATCCACCTCAAAATCAATAGGTGTCGTCTGGGACACGTCTCCGATCAAAATCAGTCAAAATCCGATCGATCCGACACGATTTAGTTGAGTTATCGTGCTAACAAGAAATTTTAACGCCGATGACAACGACGAAAATGACAACGACACATACAGACACAAATTTTGTGAAAACCATTTCTTTGGTTTTTAGGCCGAAAAACGAAAAATAAACGCTAGAAAAAATTTCGTTTTCACTTTTCTTTACACAATTACATTACTTTTCTGCTCTGGTATAGTTGAGTGCGGAAAAGTAAAAATATGTCATACAAAAGCCTTTATGGAGCTTTTTATTTTGAAAAAGCCTACTGGCATCTAACTTTAAAGGTTATAATGATATAATAAGACACTTAACTTTCAGCAAAAAGTGTACAAAGAAGTGATGGAGGTAACTGGAGGTCGCGACACTTTAGACCACAACGACTTGGTGAAATTAAGTTACACCGAAATGGTTTTGAATGAAGCGATGAGGATATTTCCACCAATACCATTTATACTACGTTTAGTATCATCGGATATAAATCTCGGTAAGTGAAGACTTAGCTTCTTCTGTTCTCGTCCCAGAAAATTCGATTGGAATAGGAAAAGCTGTTCTCCTGTGTCTATATTATCTTTTCTAGTGATAAAAAAATATTGCTTACAATTTTACGTTGACAACAAAATGGTATGAGAAGCTTAAACTTTATTATCCATTATTTGCAAAGTGTAGACTTAACCACGTCCACGGCAGATTGAAAGAAGAAAAGAGCGTAGTTAAGGATTAACTAGAGATAGTGGATATTCTACTCACATAGTAGATAAATTAGTTAGAAAACGTATATAGGGTAACTCTTCTTAAAGCGATGATCTTTCGGGAGGACCCTGAAACTTTCAAACTTGTGGCCATTATAGAATTTACTAGATTACTTTAAACAGTTTTTAAAGACTTGGGAATAGCGTTAATGCACTCCTTTGGCAATAAATTGCAACAATTGTTAGGAATCCCCACAAATAAAATTGAAAACAATGAGAAGTCGGATACTTGTTAGGACTGCAGTGAAAAGTATATTGGACAAATGAAAAGAGCATATTATTCACATAAAATATGGGATATTAGAAAAATATCTCATTGTCCCACATACTTTCGAAAACAATCATGGAACATATTCTAGCAACTTAAAGCTACTCAAAGGTATAACCAATAATATACTATTGGATGCCTCTGAAAGTATCAAGACAATGTGATAATAGTAAAGATAAATAATGTGTATCTAATAGTTCGTTGTTTTGGTGGATATGTGTATGGAAAATAATTATATAAGATTAGGTATTAAAAAGAATGGTACAGTAAATCGAAACATATCCCTTTAGTATTCATTTATCTTAAAGGAAAATAGTTACAAAGTGGGAGGTTATTAGTGAAAATGGTTTGAGAGTCCAAAAATATTCGTAACGGTTTACTGAACCTGAATGAGACTGAAATACAGATTAGTTGTATAAAAGTTTCAACCAAGATTATGCCAACTTGATTAGCGAAACGCACGTCGAGCAACATATAATGTGATGGTGCTTGCAGAAAACTGTAGTCCATTTTTTATTGTTACATCGATCCCGTCCTCTCCCAAGATTAGGAAACATCTACCACCCTCGTTGTTCATTGGCTACAGACGAAGCTGCTTGTGGTAATATGTAGCCGAAGGAGATTATCTAGTTACCAATTAATTAACTCTTTATATATACCATTAGCTAGTTATGTTTATCCCCAATGAGAAAGATCAAGGTGTTGTTGAAAACAACGACTAATCAATGGAGACATGCCACGAAAGAACTTTTGTTTATACCTCTGGGATTAATAACCGTCTTCGTATTTTCATATCATCTAGAGCCTAGACTAAAGACTATATGGGTCAGATTTTATTCGTAACTAAATTTATTGCATTTTATCATCTTATACTTTTTTTATAAATACCATATTTACTATACTATATGTTTAGGTGACAAGATTATTCCTAAGAAGACCAACATAATGATCAATATATTCGAGCTACACCGTTCAGAAAAGTACTGGAAGAATCCGATGAAATTCGATCCAGATAGATTTTTACCTGAGGAGATAGACAAAAGACCCCCTTTTACATTTTTGCCGTTTTCTGGAGGGCCGAGGAATTGTATCGGTAACTATATAAATTAGTTTCTATATTTACTATGATTTCAGTAATTATGCCATAGGACACTTGATTTTATAGAAAAGTACATACGTCGATTATTATCAAAAAATACTTAAATACAAATAATTAAATAAAAATTAAATAAAAATAAATACTTAAATAAAAATGATTTCTATATTTACTATAATTTCAGTAATTATGCCATAGAACACTTGATTTTATAGAAAAATTCGTCGATTATTATCAAAAAATACATCTCTCGTTTGCACAACTAAAATTTTACCTTGTGCCAGAAAAAAACGAAACTAATTCATTGTTTTATATTGGAAGAGGCCAAACTTCTTCATATAACTTCCATATTTAGCTACCAACTTTAGTAGCAATGCAATAATATTAGATTACCTTACGTTTGTTGATAAGGGTGAACATTGACCATTTTATTCGCTCTATCTTAATCTCGTCCATTCTGGAGCTAAAATCTGTTATTATGACTAAATTTTATGAATTGAAACAAAACAGCATCTATGGACAATATATGTATGTAAATTAACACGCCCCTCTATAAACTATATAAGACATATTATTTCACTGTACTATCAAAAAATAAAATTGAAATTTGCTTTTTTAGTCAGTCTTTACATATATGAGTTTCTCTGACAATCTGTGATACAAAATCTTTGGATTTCAAGTTCATTCAGGCTTTAAATACTTTCTTCACAGACCTCTCATTCTCTACAGTCATATATATATTTTATGTTTGATTTTCAAAGATTTTGTCAATTTTTTTTTCTCCTCCCTTCCTGTACTAGGCTTCACACCATTGCTTTTAATTGACACTCTTCGTTATTTAATGGTTTGGTTGCTATAATGTTTGATATTTAATAATACGATAGGTGTAATTCACGTTAGTTGCCCATGGAGGAGCCAATAAAGGTGATGCGTCTTGCTTCGCGTCTACAACGTGGACACCTATCATACTCCCCTTCAGAGATGTCTATTATATCTGTCACTCATACTATGATTCGGGTTGTCGCACCAATACGCTGGGACTGTGTTGCCTCTTCTCGAACATATTTTTGTCCTCGTCTCTATGTGTAACCTTTCCCTTTACAGCGTGAGTGTTTAGACGAAGACGGTCTATAAAAATATGGCATCGAAGATTTTTCTGTAAATCGTTAGAGTTTTTTCGTCTATATAAGTACATATTCGATTTTAAATATCTCTAAAAAAGATAATTAGGCAGGTTTAAATCGGATAGGCTGGTCACTGAATTTGATCAACAATCTTACTATATGCCATCAAAAAATATGGTAGGACGATTTGATTCCTTTATATTAAATGCAACCGAGACGTTCATTTCTTAAGATATGGTGCGTGAACCTTCATCGTTGAATATGGATTATCTACTCCAGTTACAGCTACACTCTAATTACTGTAATGAAAAATATGGTTTATCTCCAGTTAGTTGATTTTTTAATTTAAAACAAATATTATTTCCTTTATGAGTAAAATATATTCTTGGCATATTTTCAAATGGGAATTACCGATTCCAATCAACATCATCCCCATGAAATTTTTGTATTAAATAAATTTTACATAATATGTGATAGTCAGAATGGCTTAGTTGGTTAGATCTAGGCGGTATTGTTAATGTTGGTGGAACTGATGATGGGTGTTATCTACGTTTTTAGGCGTATTCCTCTCTCAGACAGATTTTCCCTTTATATGATAATTTTATGTTGTACCGACTTTTAAGAAATATTAAGTCAAGATAATGAAATCATAGCCTATTACGCAGTGCCTCTTTGGTATATGTCAGACACGAATCACAAGGTAAATCACAATGTACATTTCAAACGCATGTTTTAAAACAGTAGACTACTACTTTATCAACAAATTATATGTTTTGTTTTAGGTGCAAAATTCAGCATGATATCAATGAAGATTGTTATGGCCAATGTGATAAGAGAATTCCACTTGTCCTCCAACACAAAGCGCATAGAAGATATTAAAATAGATAGTCAAGTAATAGCGAAAGTGGAAAAGGGCCTGGACTGTACCTTTACACCCAGAATTAAAACGTGATTAGTGATTACAATAAATTGTTATCGTTGTCATTATCGTAGTGTTTTTATCAAAATTATGTCATGAAACATTACACATAATCTTGAAGCTTCATGTCAAAACAGTTTCAATAAGTTTGACGATATTAACGTTCCTGTAAAATAAATAAGCTATATAGTAGAGGATTATATTACAGACTAATACGACTAGCACAGTACTTTCAAATACAGAATCAGTTCCAAAAGAAAAATTTCAGTCTATAAATTCCTTCAGCTCCCAAAACTTCTATTATCACCAGCTTTATTATATTAGGAAACCGGCATTTTTAAAATGTGTTACAGCCATATTGAATTTGATTTTTTCCAAAGCATTTTTTTCTGTTAATGAAGAAAATAAAATACAAAGGACAGCACATAAATTAGAAAAAGTAGTTGGTAGTTTCGAGAACAGTCTAAATCGGAGTAAAAACTTGAGATCATCAGTATAATTCAAAGTTTTACTACGCAGAGGGTAATATTCAAACTACAGAAATAAGGAGATTGTACTAGAAAGAGAAACTACCAAGAGATGGCATTTGGTACGTTCTACTGCGGTGGAACGTAGCAACGTCTACTAGATGTGAGCTTCATCTGTCAAAGGTATACTCGTTTACACTGCACTGAGTGACCCAAGGTAAGGTCGAAACCGGTCTGCAGTTAACGATATTCTGAGATAGGTGACACTTTGCATCTTCCTTGTGATTTTAGAACAATCTGAATCACTGTATTTTAGTGCTAACTCTGTTAGACAAAATACAGCAAATTTTGTCATGTAATTCAGCGCTCGACGTTTGGCATATAGCCAGGAGAATAGCTGTTTTGGCCTAATTTGTTTAGTCCTTATTATACAGTGCTATTCAAAAGTCCCCTCCCCCCCTCTTATCTTTGGAACGATTATACATAAACTAGTGAAATTTGATAACTGAATATTAAGGGTTGTAAACTTCCCTACTAGTGATGATAGATGACGTATGCGTCAAAGATGACGTCACAAGGTCATTGTGACCAATAATTTTAAAAGGAACCCTATGGCAAGCGATACCTCTTTTAAAAGGTATCGAAAAAACCTATTCAATGATACTAATATTGTGTCTGTTTACGGTAGTTTTGACAACTGGCTTTCAAAAACCGCAAAGCTGTGATGAATTAAATCAGTTAATAATAAAATTTAAAATTCAAGCTCCGCCACTGGATAGTTGGATAGTAAATAATCTGACGTTTTTGCAAGTCTCCCTAATTTGAGGTTTTTTTAGCTGTCAAAGTTTTTATACATTTAATAATTTGTGTATTGTTGATCGAACGTTTAACCTGTTTTAGTACCTTGTGGTAATTTTAAAATATTTGTACATTCAATAATTTGTTAAACTGTTGTGAGCTGAACGTTTAAGTGCTTCAAGAAGAGAAATAGTACGTGTTTTAGGTGATAAAGTAGCAGCGATCCTAATACTTGGTGAAACTGGAGAAAGTATTCATGCAGCAGAACGCATTTTTAATGAAAGGTTTCTCGATCGCCCAGTTTCGAGGACTTATTTGAGAGAGCTTCTTCGTAAGTTAAAACAACGGGTGGTATTAATGATGCAAAACGATCTGGCAGACCACAAATTTCTGATGAGAAAAAAATTGATATACTGGCAGAAGTAATAGTAAATCCTACTTCTTCAACAACTCAAGTTGCATCAACCTGTGAAGTCAGTCAAAGTACATTGCACAGGGTGTTGAAAAAAATCAAATTTCACCCATACAAATTAAAAATGGTTCATCAACTCTCAGACGACGATCCAGACCGAAGACGGCAATTTTGTGAAAATATGGAGACTAAAATTAACCAACATCCAGACTATGTCAAAACAATTTGTTTTAGTGACGAAAGTACTTTCTATCCAAATGGAAATGTAAATACACATAACGTGAGATACTGGAGTGACGCAAATTCTCACATGTTTCGTGAAACACATACTCAGTATCCCGAGAAGGTCAATGTTTGGGCAGGTATACTGGGAAACCACATCGTTGGGCCTGTTTTTTTAAATACCAACTTAACCGGTGAGGTGTATCTGCAGATGTTGCAAAATGAAATAGAACCGTTAATCCTTGAAATTTTGGAAGATAATCAAGATGAATTCGACATTTTGGAAATAACATTCCAACAGGATGGTGCTCCTCCACACTATTACGGTGCAGTAAGACGGTATTTGGATGAAGAATATCCTGGTAGATGGATTCGACGACGAGGTTCAATGGAATGGCCGCCTCGATCACCGGACCTCACACCTTTAGATTTTTTTCTGTGGGGGTATCTTAAATCGAAGGTTTACGCCACTCAGCCTGACAATATTGATGTTTTAAAACAACGTATTGTTACAGAATGTAGGGCTATTTCCGCAGACACATTTGAAAAAGTACGAGAAGAGTTTCGCAATAGGATGTTTTACTGTCAGGAAGTAGATGGAGCTCACTTCGAACAATTACTATAAGTAGGTACTGATTCTTGAATCTATAATTAAAATTATTATCCAAGTTTACTGATTACTGATTTAATCCATCAAAACTACCATAAATACAAACAGTATTAGTATCATTGAATACGTTTTTTCGATACCTTTTAAAAGAGGTGTCGCTTGCTATAGGGTTCCATTTAAAATTATTGGTCACAATGACTTTGTGACGTCATCTTTGACGTCATCTATCATCACTAGTAGGGAAGTTTACAACCCTTAATATTCAGTTACCAAATTTCACTAGTTTATGTGTTAAAAAGATAAGAGGGGGGGAGGGGACTTTTGAATAGCACTGTATAAGGCATTTGCAGATAGGTTGGAGTATAATTTCGTTATTTCTGTAGTTTAAATTTAAATAACTTTACTACCTAAATATAATTACAGATGTTATTGCTATGTGGTAGTTCATTATTCGTAGAAGTTTGAACACTAGTAAGTTTTTTACTAATCCAGTGTTCAAGAAAGTAGCTTCAAATCTCCATGACCTAAAGAGTTTGAGATCTCAGTTTGATCAATTTTTAGGATACAGTTGAACAACATAAAGGTCAGAGAAGTCTCATCTTGAGGTATTTGGCATTCCTCAGGGCATTATGCTGAAACCACAAATCGAGATATCAAACATTACCGTGGTGAATGGTGATCGTACATTTTAAAATAATTATCTAACATGAGCTAGTATTGTGTATGTATTGATTGTCAGAAACTTACCATGCAGTTGTGGTGAAATTTTCTTGCTTTTCATGTAGTTAACTAACAGGAAATGAAAGTAAAGATTGTCGAAAAAAGTAAATAATAACCGCAAAAATGCTACAAAATGCTTTTGAAAATATGAAGATGTGTATCAACTTGAGCATTGAACAAGGCAGAGGACCTTGGGTTACATTAATTCGGTTTGCTTTGCTAAAGGCGTTCATATTGTAATTCATTGTTATTGTATCGCTAGCATTAATAAAACAACGAGTTAGCATATCGCAATAATATTGCGTCGCCCCCTCGCTCATATCGAAGCCATCTTCGGAGCATGCTTCTAGAGGCTTCGTATCAAGAACCAAGAGTTACCACGTTGTTCGCAAGGGTTGATTTACTATATTGATTTTGTCAAAATGCCGAAATTCGAAGGAAAAACATTTCGTCTAAAGCCTAAAAATTTAGTGACACACACACGAAAACAGCCGTTTAGTAAATATAGATTACACGTTATTGATGGTGTCAGTGTGACTACCCAACTTGATGAACTTTGACAGAAATATTTGAAAAGGTTGACATAAGCTAAGCCGGACATTTTATATCTACCTTAGATCAATATATTTTTTGTATATGGACTTTCTCCATAATTTTCTTCATTCTATGGGTCTCATAATTCTGATAATGTTCATTAGAAAGCGTGTGTAAAAATATCTGTTCCTTAGTGTAGTTGGATTACGATGTTTTCGCTACCAGGAAGAGCGATTATTTAGTTTCACATGTATTTTGTGTTTCATGTCAAGAGTATTTGACTTTGCGAAAATATTTTTCACATAAATATTAATAATAATAATTTCCTTCGATCTATAATCTCATACTTTTGATATCATTCACTATAAGGCGTGTGTAGAAATATATCTTTGGCGTTAGCAAGGATAAATTTGCATTTTGCGTCGACCGGGAATCGAACCCGGCTCTCCCAATTTCCGGTTGAGTGCTCTGACCGCTGAGCTATCGAGGCACACTCATTATCCTTGCCAATGCGCCAGTTTAATGCGTCACTACAGTACTCCCTCCCTAGAGACATGGTTTGTCTCGATACAATTTAACGGAATGTGACCGCGTTCGCCATTCTTATGAACCGTTGTTCGGTAACCCCCGGACTGTAGGGCGATGGATAGGACGGGAATCGAATCCGCGAATTTGAGATGTAAGGGAGGTTGCATATACTGGAATGAATCATATCACGTCGGGGTCACCACTTTGGCGATAGCAAGGATAAATTTGCATTTTGCCTCGACCGGGAATCGAACCCGGCTCTCCCAATTTCCGGTTGAGTGCTCTGACCGCTGAGCTATCGAGGCACACTCATTATCCTTGCCAATGCGCCAGTTTAATGCGTCACTACATATCTTTAATTAATCAATTCGCCCAAATGTTAATGATTTTTGAGAGAATGGTAGCTAGTAATGAAACTAAGAAATAATCGACAAACATTCGATGGTGTAGTATCCCCAATTTGGTTATTATTACGGATGCACTGTTGATTACATCGGAAAAGTTAAAGATGATGCAAAGAACAACTTTGTCTAGTCTATAAAATTATATTTCATTACATTGTGTGTAAAAAATACATGATATATGGGAAATATATTCTTGGCTGTTCAAAAGGCATAATAGATATTGCGTTGCAAAAGAATCAACACAGTAATTCTATTACATGAAGTTGGAAGTTGGTAAACGATTTTTTTCAAGTTTTTATTAGACGTTCCAAACTTTGCATGCTCCCTATATACTCGTACACACATTGAACTCCTCGCCTTGTTATACGAGTAAATTATAAAAAGATGTTAGTATGCAACATCATTTACATTTACCAGAGTGTAGTTTAAATATGTTACAGCTTATATTTAGAGAATGCACATCTCAATATAAACAATGAGTTCTTTAACTCCACACCAAACCAAACTGAAACGATGTAGAGTGTTTGTTTATTTGGCGGCGCGTTTAGTATAATTATATATACATACATTCTCTCTTACACGAAGATTAGTTTATCACATTTTAATCCGTCTAAAGTCAATAAATTATCGTAAATAATTATAGCAAAGGAGTTGGCTTCCATCCATGTGAAATATCAAGGACAATGTGGATCTTCTTGTATGCGATATAAATATTTATAGTCTTCAAATTAGACAAAAAATCATTGATTTTGGGAAATTTTTCCTACAGCTAAGCGACCTATACAGAAAGTTGTGTTGGGGTTGTCATCATATTTTTCACCGAGCGCATGATAAAAATGGGTTGTTTTTTTAGATATAGACTTTTTTTTTTATAGACATTTGCATTTTTGGGAAAACATGACCTAATTTTATGTTGTAGATTTTGCGAATCTCTACAATTTTTGTTCTTTTCATTTTTTCGAAATTCCGCTTAGTTGCGCCGCTAGAGCGCGCTGAAGTATATTTGAGCTGTATTTCGATTTTAAGCCAAAACTATGCATTGTAGAGAAAAATATCAAGAGATCAAAGTTGTAGATATAAGAATTTCCGACAAATTTTGTTCTTTTTGTGTTACTAGGTTATACAGTTCAGCTTTTGATGACGATGGGTCATAAGGCCTGGTTACACAGTACAAGCTGCTGACGTGACAGTAGACAGCTACTGCCACTGTATACTCGCATGATAGTAGCTCGACTGGCTCATACAATGAGAGTAGCTGCTATGACGCAGGTCAGCCGGTATTGCCCGAGAGACTGCAGTCAAGTGTGAATTCGTTGTGTGCAAATGTACCGACATTTCGCAAAATCGTGCGAGTTGACGTCCAAATCGCATGCGAGCTGCTGCCTTGTGGGTGCTGGTGGAAGACGATGGGCAAGTAAAAACAAAACATGTTGAAGAAATGGCTCCTCTACACGTTGACCAATGCGTTGGCTAACACGCTGGAAAGGAAATTGCAATATCTGTCCACACGTTGAAAGAACGTTCAGTTTGTTTGGACGCAGGCCAATATGAACAATAACATGGACGTCATGAGAGTAGCAGCTGCTGCAGTTTATTTATTAAATACTACCTTTATTTTTAATATTCAATAGTATTAGGAATAATTAAATAATAGTTTATTTATTAAATAATTAAAATATCTACCTACTATCCATGTGGCAGCTGCTTTTGTTATATAACGTAATGCTGTGGCTTTTGGAATTACTAAATAATATTGGACAAAATATTTCTGATATTTCTCTGGACCCCGTACACCATAGATGCATTTTTGCGACAGAATACGAGGGACGTGAATTTTCACTCTAGTCTTCATACGATAAAAAATAGACGCAATTAAAATAACAGCTCCATATCAGGTTAATAATTTCAGATAAATAATACCGGATTAATTTTGAACTGGATGTTGTTGCTCCATCGAACGTTTCAGCCGTCTCTCAAGAATAAGATCGAGTAATTCAATAATTAATTACGAGAAATACTGTAGACGAATTGTAGCCATGAAATAAGCCAAGGTCCTCAAGTTAACAGGACCTTCATGTAAAATACTCTACCTCATATTGGGCATTAAATTACATATAAGTACATATAATTAAATCGTAACAGTAGTTAAGGTGATTTACTTACTGGACTACCCAGAAAGAGTACTAGTAAAATTGTCTTTTATAGAAATTTTGTAAGTTGTTTGTATTGATTTAATAAGTAGTTGTAAAAACAGCTAATAAAACTTACCAAATGATGACAACATTGTATCAAAAGTTGTCATTGTTATATATCCACTAGGTATGCCTGTTATTAAGTTCTATGTAGAAATGGTCTTTATGTGTTAATTTTGAGTGATAGCGTTTTACTAGCTATGTTATTAATGATAATAACATAGATAGTAGAACTGATAACACTAATACGCTATTACACACTCCTGGACAAAATTAACGAATGACAAAACTTCATTATTAGTTAACATTTTTTTAAGTTTTAAATCTTTTTCATATTTTCTATGGGTGGCCTAGGTTATCCTCTGTCACTAATAAATAAACAATTGCAAATTGTTTGACAAATGTAAGGTAACATTTTGTAATGCTGTTTAAAATGTTTTGTAAAATGCAATAAGTTTAGTTACGCTAATGATTTTTTTAAATTTAATGTCATAAAGTGAATGAAATACATTGTCCGGTACATTTATAGTGGAAGAAGTGAATCTTCCACGCCACTTAAGAGAGGATGAAACAGGAAAAACGGTAAGTCTGATTAATGATGGACATTGCCAGCGATATGTGGCTAATTTGTTAAGAGTTAGATAATCAACAATTAATCGAACAGTTTCAGTGAACTTGGAAATTATTGAAAATAGAACTCCAGGACAAGATCGTAAGAAGTCTGCAGATGCAAGAGATAAATGATATATTATGCAAGTAGCGATAAAAACAGGCATCCTACTAGTTTAGAGCTGATCAGAGCCCTAGAAGCAACTCAAAATGTAGGAAGTTCTAGACGAACAGTCAGGACAAAGCTTAAGGAGAAGCAGGAAGAAGAAGAAGGAGGATTAGATAACACTGACTTAGTTTTCCACAAAACATCAAAACACTATACACTACATTCGACGCGCGTTTCGCCAACAAAGATAGCATCATCTGCAGATGATTAATACTTCGGTTCATTGATTCAGTTGATTCAGTTTTAATCATCTCAAGATGATGCCAACATTGTTGGCGAAACGCGCGTCGAATGTAGTATATAGTGTTTTGGTGTTTTGTCCAAAACTAAGTCAGTGTTGTTTAATTCTCCTCCTTCTTCTTCTTTCTTCTTCTCCCTAAGCTTTCTCGAGTGTACAGTAATGTTTTGGTGTTTTGTGGAAAACTAAGTCAGTGTTATCTTCACATCAAAGATTTCAGCCTACTCCAGTAAAAGGATTAGATAATAAAAACCAGCTATTGCACCACTGCTTACCAGAAATCATACATCTATTAGACTGCGTTTTGCAACATTGAACCACGTAAATTGTACCACTGACGACTGGAAGCGAGTTTTATTTTCAGACAAAACAAGAGTAAGTCTTTTTCCACCATATACTCGTAGATATCGACGAGTCTGGCGGAGGCCAGAAGAGAAGTTTGATGTCTAAAATATTCCTTCGAGGATTCCATTTTTTGGTAGATCAATAATGCTACAGAAATAAGGAGTTTATACTCCATACTTTAGATTTTTCGAAACTACCAAGAGATGGCGTGTGGTACGTTCTACTTAGGTGGAACGTAGCACCGTCTACGAGATGTGAGCTTTATCTGTCGAAGGTATACTCGTTTACACTGCACTGACGAGACCCAAGATAGATAGGTCGAAATCGGTCTGCAGTTAACGATATCCTGAGATAGGTGACATTTTGCATCTTTCTTGGTGGTTTTGGAACAATCACTGTATTTTTAGTGCTAACTCTGTTAGACAAAAATACGACAAATTTTGTCATGTAATTCAGTGCTCGGCGTTTGGCATATAACCAGGAGAATAGCTGTTTTGACTTAATTTGTTTAGTCTTTATTATATATATATATATATATATATATATATATATATATATATATATATATATATATATATATATATATATATATATATATATATATATATATATATATATATATATATATATATATATATATATATAAGGCATTTGCAGATGGGTTGGAGTATAAACTCCTTATTTCTGTAGTTTGAATGTCACCCCTCTGATAGTAAAACTTTGCATTATATTGAAGATCAATAATGTTCTGAGGAAGAATTTGTTTCGATCGTCGCACGAATTATATCATCAAGAATGCACATTCTTACGTAAAAAACATCGTAGAAGAACGTGTGATGCCATTTTCTCCATTTCTCGGAGACAATTTCATTTTTATGGAGGATAACGCTCGGCCCCTTGTTGCTGGAGAGGTACTGGACTACCTTCGATTTGTGAATATTCCAATTATGGACTGGCCACCAAGGAGCCCAGATATAAACCTCATAGAGCATTTATGTGATGCTCTAAACTGATCGGTTAAGCGCCATATACCTGCCCCTATGACTCTTAGGGAACTAAAACAATTCGTTATTGTTGAATGGGAGAATATTTCTCAGAAAACTATTCACCACTTGAATAGTGTAGCATGTCCAGATGAATGAAAGCAGTAATAAGAGCTAGATAAGGATTTATATGATATTGAACTCAAATTCAGTACGATTCAAATTCTTACAACGTTCTCATTGCATTTGACATTATTCTTGCTGTCGATTACTTATTAATGTTTTTTTTTTCAATAATACCATTCTAATTTGTTTCACATTAGTTTAAATCATTTAACTGTAATATTACTATCATTTTCGAAAAAAATAAACGTGATAATGTAAAATTTCACGGATGCCTTAATTTTGTCCAGGAATTTATATCAATAATCCGATATCTATACTTATCAATACCATTATCAAAAGCTTATCAGTTTTTGTTATTTTATATTTCACCAGCAACTATACATTTATAAATAATTATAAACAGTAAACAAAAACTCTATTTATAGCCAAATTACGTAGCGTTACTTTTAATATATCGAATTCAAAGAAACCCATCATAATATTAAAAAATGCAGTACTCATTACCATTCCAGCAGATGTGTATCGCCTGTACTGACGCTGATAAATCTTCGAATATAAAAAATTATTTGAATAAATTTCTTAAAAACAAGTTTGTTGTTTTGCCATGTTTTTTATTTTGAATACTCTTATATAGGTAACAATGGCCCTGAAATGGGGATTTTCTTAGTTTTCAAATATTTTTTAATAGGTATACATAATATGTGTATATTATTATTTAACCCAATTATTAAATATTTTAGTAAGTACCTAATTTAGAAATATATATATATATATATATATATATATATATATATATATATATATATATATATATATATATATATATATATATATATATATATATAGGGTGTAACATAAAGGTTGGGAATAAATTAAACGGTGGATTCTTCAGTAAAAAAAAAAAGATTATTTTCATATGAAGTTATGTCTAGCCGTAGCTAAATTTGATAATGCCCTAGTAACAGAAAAAATGTTGACTTCGTAAGTTACTCAGTGGCGTGCGCATGCATTGTACCGTAAAGTTTTCCGAAGAAAATTGTGGTTCGCCACTAATAAAAACGTTTTTTTAATATTTATTTATAATCCTCTTTTCATTTTAAACAAAATTACCTTCTTGCATTTTATTTGTATCACTTGTCATTTTCCCGTAATTAAAACTTGTAAATACAATTTTTCCCACTGCTAACATAGGAAAATGAAAGAAATAAAAACATTATCAAGTATGCTTTGACTCAGACACCGAAAATGGTCGAATAAGCATTGAAAAAAGGCTCTTGCATTGAAAATTCAAATTAAAATGTCATATTATTTTAACAATTATAAAAAATACTAGCGACATAGGAATTTAAAGAAGTTATTGACTTATAGGAAGTAATAAGCAATAAACATAATTACAAAAAGTGCTGAACATATTGCCCCTCAAATTCAATAAACTTTTAATGCGTTTTCTCATGGATTCTCTTACTCGTCCAAAAATACCAGGCATCTCTCGAATTTGCTGACAGCCCATTTCAATTCTTTGACGAAGAGTCTGTAAATCAGAAATGGGAATGGAATAAACTATGTTTTTAAGTTCTCCCACAAATAATAGTCTAATGGATTAAGGTCGGGAGATCGAGGAGGCCACGCTCTTGGCCCTCCACGGCCTATCCATTTATTCCGGAATGTTTCATTAAGGTATTCTCTCACTTCTCGCCTAAAGTGAGCTGGGACGCCATCATGCATAAACCACATGTTCTGGCGGGTTTCAGTTGGAACATCTTCTAATAAAGGTTGTTATTTGTTTTGAAGAAAATCCAGATACGATAAGCCGTCTAGTCTGTTTGGTAGTACTATGGGACCAATCAAAAAATCTTTAATTTTTCCGGCCCAAACATTAATTGAAAATCGTTGCTGGTGCCGGGATTGTATTATTCCATGCGGATTTTCATCAGCCCACAGATGGTTATTGTGGAAATTTACTATACCATCCCTTGTAAATCCAGCTTCGTAGGTAAATAAAATGGATGAGTGGAATAATAAGTTCTGATTACAGTTATTTAAAAGTCAAGTACTAAATCTAAGACGTGGTGCATAATCCTCGGCGGAAAGTGCCTGTACTCTTTGTAGATTGTATAGGTATAACAAATTATCATGCAGGATGTTGGATAGTCATATGACTTACTCTCTCCATTATTCCAATTCTTCTAGTACTTGATATAGGATTCGCCTCGACCGTCTGAAGGATCAGTTCCTCAAATTGTACTTTCCTTACATTTTGAGGTCTTCCGCTGTAGGTGCAAGGCTTTAACGAGCCGGTTTCACGTAAGCGCACATGAATTCTCGAAAAAGTCTTCCTATTTGGAATACGCCGAGCTGGAAATCGTTCAACACACAGACGCACAGCTAACACAGTATTTCCGCTGGCAAGGCCATAAATAAAATGCATATCTGATAATTCTTGAAATGAGTAGTCCATTTTTAAAAAATCTAAACCAAAGTATAATCGTCTAAGGAAAGCTAAATGTCTTAACTGACAATGATGTTTTGTCTGAAAACATCTGAAAACCATTTTTGATGTCTGAGTCAAAGCATACTTGATAATGTTTTTATTTCTTTCATTTTCCTATGTTAGCAGTGGGAAAAATTGTATTTACAAAAGTTTTAATTACGGGAAGATGACAAGAGACACAAATAAAATGCAAGAAGGTAATTTTGTTTAAAATAAAAAGAGGATTTTAAATAAATATTAAAATACGTCTTTGCCAGTGGCGTACCACAATTTTCTTAGGAAAACCTTACGGTACGATGCGTACGCACGCCACTGAGTAACATAGAAGTCAATATTTCTTCTGTTACTAGGGAATTATCAAATTAAGCTACGGCTAAAATTTCGTTCCATTATCTTCTAATGTTCGAAAGTTATTAGAGAAAAACTAAATTTTTTCAAAATTCTCAGCGCCCTGTAACTTGAAAACGAAAACCCGTAAAGCATAACTTCATATGAAATACATTTTTTTTTTTACTGAAAAATCCACAAATATGTTACAACCTGTATATATATATATATATATATATATATATATATATATATATATATATATATATATATATATATAATATTTTTTGTGACCTTATACAATTTCATAAAACTTACATTTATACGCATCCTGTACAATTGTAACTCTAATTTATTGCATACTGATCACTTTTATCTATTACATGGTAATCTGTTCACATGTAAACCTCGCCTTTTATTTGTTCGTGTACCATTTTTATTACATCAATTCCTAGGAAATAGTATTTTTTCCCTATTTATGCAACTTTGTTATCATATATATGCAACTTTGTTTAATATGACGCAAATACATGTTGGCGCCATATTAAGAGAAGCGACCATTGGTGTAAATTATGTATTCTACAGATAGTCAATGTGATACAAATAATAATTTATAGAATCATGTGGTCTATGCACTTGTTCAGCTAGTCCTTTAAAGCAGGCAAACTTTGGTTATTGCTCTACAAATAAATCCGGGATTGGTGAATTTCTATTCGTGACAGTTAGTTGTAGTAAATAAAAATAAGACAAGAATCTACAGATTTTTGTCTTATTTCAATTTACCCAATTAAGTCCCACCACAACACGGTCGATAAACCCTCGAATGGGGGGACGAAATTCTAACTATTTTCAGTTAATTAAAGATGACTAGTCTTTTGAGTTGACAAAGTTAATAAAAACATATTACATATTTTAAAAATTATAATTATGTGAACTCAGAAGTAATCTTTATTTAGTAAAATCGTATTTATCCAGAAGTACATTATTTGCTTCATATAATGGCTTTAAATACGATACTTTCTTAGCGCCTTCTGGAGTACATAAAGGCGCGAATTTAGGACCATTATTCTTGATCTTATTTATTAATGATTTGTCTCTAATGCTTATGCTATATCATCTTCATTTTGACGATGACTAAAATTATTCTATTCTGTCATTTAACTCAAGAGATGTCAGATTATACATTAGTTTTAGGAAGAAATTACAGAATCTCTCAGTAACAAGGTTTGTGTAATGAAATCAATTTTGCTCTAAGACACAGTTTCCAGTGATGACCAATGCAGTTACTGTGAAATTACAGTATACTTCAGAACAAACCCTTTTTAGATGTGATAGGTGGGAAAGAATCAGGTAGATCTTATTCAGTATGAGATCAATATAAGGAAAACTCAATATAGGAGATGATAGAAAGTGGTGAGATATGGAAGACGGCCAAAAAATAATTAATAGATATAAATAAAAATTAATAAAGGGATCAAGGTCGAAGAAGAAGGAGGTTGGACGAGCGAACAACGGATATCTTATTTACCTGTTGGTAAAGGGGAGATGTAAAGAATTAATGACATACGACTTGTAGGACACTACTTTAGTGAAATCTACACCGACGACGGTATACCATAACAGATAGTGCAGGTCGTTTTCGAAAGTGTCATTTCCGTCTTAAAAAATAAAAATTGTAAAAGTTTACTATACTAAAACGGCCAAAATGTAAACATGATCTTTCTTCTTCAAAATTCATTAGTTTAGTACAATGAAATATGTGATGAAAAATTCGCAGTATGCTGAAAGGTGAAAGCGCCTTGTATATACTTTATCGATTTGTCAACATGCGCTATACCCTCCCCCCTCTTATCTTTGGAACTATTATACATAAACTAGCGAAATTTGGTAACTGAATATTAAGGGTTGTAAACTTCCCTACTAGTGATGATAGATGACGTATGCGTCAAAGATGACGTCACAAGGTCATTGTGACCAATAATTTTAAATGGAACCCTATGGCAAGCGACACCTCTTTTAAAAGGTATCGAAAAAACCTATTCAATAATACTAATATTGTGTCTGTTTACGGCAGTTTTGACAACTGGCTTTCAAAAACCGCAAAGCTGTGATGAATTAAATCAGTTAATAATAAAATTTAAAATTCAAGCTCCGCCACTGGATAGTTGGATAGTAAATAATCTGACGTTTTTGCAAGTCTCTCCAATTTGATGTTTTTTTAGCTGTCAAAGTTTTTATACATTTAATAATTTGTGTATTGTTGATCGAACGTTTAACCTGTTTTAGTACCTTGTGGTAATTTTAAAATATTTGTACATTCAATAATTTGTTAAACTATTGAACGTTTAACTGCTTCAAGAAGAGAAATAGTACGTGTTTTAGGTGATAAAGTAGCAGCGATCCTAATACTTGGTGAAACTGGAGAAAATATTCATGCAGCAGAACGCATTTTTAGTGAAAGGTTTCCCGATCGCCCAGTTTCGAGGACTTATTTGAGAGAGCTTCTTCGTAAGTTAAAACAACGGGTGGTATTAATGATGCAAAACGATCTGGCAGACCACAAATTTCTGATGAGAAAAAAATTGATATACTGGCAGAAGTAATAGTAAATCCTACTTCTTCAACAACTCAAGTTGCATCAACCTGTGAAGTCAGTCAAAGTACATTGCACAGGGTGTTGAAAAAAAAAACAAATTTCACCCATACAAATTAAAAATGGTTCATCAACTCTCAGACGACGATCCAGACCGAAGACTGCAATTTTGTGAAAATATGGAGACTAAAATTAACCAACAGCCAGACTATGTCAAAACAATTTGTTTTAGTGACTAAAGTACTTTCTATCTAAATGGAAATGTAAATACACATAACGTGAGATATTGGAGTGACGCAATTTCTCACATGTTTCGTGAAACACATACTCAGTATCCCGAGAAGGTCAATGTTTGGGCAGGTATACTGGGAAACCACATCGTTGGGCCTGTTTTTTTAAATACCAACTTAACCGGTGGGGTGTATCTGCAGATGTTGCAAAATGCAATAGAACCGTTAATCCTTGAAATTTTGGAAGATAATCAAAATGAATTCGACATTTTGGAAATAACATTCCAACAGGATGGTGCTCCTCCACACTATTACGGTGCAGTAAGACGGTATTTGGATGAAGAATATCCTGGTAGATGGATTCGACGACGAGGTTCAATGGAATGGCCGCCTCGATCACCGGACCTCACACCTTTAGATTTTATTCTGTGGGGGTATCTTAAATCGAAGGTTTACGCCACTCAGCCTGACAATATTGATGTTTTAAAACAACGTATTGTTACAGAATGTAGGGCTATTTCTGCAGACACATTTGAAAAAGTACGAGAAGAGTTTCGCAATAGGATATTTTACTGTCAGGAAGTAGATGGAGCTCACTTCGAACAATTACTATAAGTAGGTACTGATTCTTGAATCTGTAATTAAAATTATTATCCAAGTTTACTGATTACTGATTTAATCCATTAAAACTACCATAAATACAAACAATATTAGTATCATTGAATGCGTTTTTTCGATACCTTTTAAAAGAGGTGTCGCTTGCCATAGGGTTCCATTTAAAATTATTGGTTCACAATGACCTTGTGACGTCATCTTTGACGCATACGTCATCTATCATCACGAGTAGGGAAGTTTACAAGCCTTAATATTCAGTTACCAAATTTTACTAGTTTATGTATAATCGTTAAAAGGATAAGAGGGGCGGAGGGGACTTTTGAATATATATATATATATATATATATATATATATATATATATATATATATATATATATATATATATATATATATATATATATATATAATTTTATGCGCTATCCAAATCTATTAAAAATATGCGTTGACTGCCAAGGCTAAGGCGACTACGAATAGGATTGCACCGATAATTTTTATTTACTTTTTGCAAGTAGTCCTTTTGAAAGTTGTCTATGGAAGCAGCTCATTTCGGAACGCTATTTTGTGTATCTGAAAGCTGCGATTTTCGAGAGGCAGAAAATTTGCAGGTATCGAATGTTTTTGCATAATTAAAATATTTATCAAAATATTTATCTGAAAACAATTTCATTAAACGATAACAGAGAGAGATCAACCGGTTCGATGCTTATTTACAAGTGTGTTCCACCGTAATGGAAGGTTGTCGTATCCCTTCTCTTACGATATCGTCCTGGGAATTGCGATTATTTCGATGGAGCGTTTCTTAACGTTGTATATAATTGGCGTGACACGAAAAATTTTACTTTCAAAAATCGCCTATTGTGGTTCCAGTAACTTCAGCTTACGTGAAAATGTATCTGGTGATAATTGTCGTAGTAACGATTCTAGGACTCTTCGTGGAGGACTATTACAGAAGGAAGCTTTCGGAGAAGTACGTTTCGAAGAGGATGCCGACGTTGCCCATAATTGGGTCGGCGTTTTTATTTTTTTCTGAAAGTGAGTACGCTCTTAATTAATTTCCGTTTTCATTTTAGTTTAATGGAAAACCAATTTTCATTAAGTTTATTTAAAATTGTATTAATCTTTACTATGTAAAATATATATATTTCAAATTATAATTAATACATTTTCAAACCATTAAATATTATTACTGTTATATTAATTTAATTTTATTTCTGAAAATAACACACATTTAACGTATAACTAATAATTTCGTTGTTTATTGTTACGTTTTTTCAGTATGTATTTCAAGATCTAAAACCCCCGTCATAATGCATTATAATAATTTTTGCTACAAAGAAATTTTTAAATAACGGATATTTAGTTAATGTATTTGCCGTTACGTAATTTTCAGGAGATAAAGCTCTCGTTATTTTTATATTAAAATGCTATGTGATTATAACTCTTGCTATAAAGAATAAATACATATATTTCATATTGTAACTAATAAATTTATAAATTTATAAATCATTATATGATATTTTTTACTGTTACATTAATTTAAATACATATTAAATAACGCATATTTACTTAGTGAATTATATATCTTATAACAAATTATAAATTTCATGGTAGATTTCAAGATGTAAAACTGGTTATTTCTAAGATTATACATGATTATAATAAATGCAGAAAAAAAGTGTCATATAAAACCATTAAACAATATTACCAATTTTTCTGTTATATTAAATTAATATTTTTCAAATAACGCATATTTAATATTAATAATTCAGTGTATATTTCAGGAGATTTAGCTATTTTTGTTTTAAAATTCTACGTTGTAATAATTTGTGTTATAAAAAAATAAATATATATTTCACAGTCCAATTAAAAAATTTATAAGCTGTTGAATAATATTATAACTTTACTATCTTATTAACATTTTTTTAATACAATATTACAATCAATTAATTTATAAACTATCAAATAATATTATCAATTATATTATTATATTAACTTATATTAACTGTTTTTAAATAACGAATACCTAATTGGTAATTTCATTTACTTATTATTATGCAACTTTGAGTTGAATAATAATATTTACATTTCAGAACCTAACAGTATGTAAACTTACTTGTAAAAAGAGCTCTGATAGCATTTATTGGTCAGAGAATCCTGTAACACCAGGTTTTTATTTAAAAAAAAATTCGTTATTCATTTAATTAACTACTATCTACTATCTACTTCAATAGAATTTTCTAATAGATTTTGAAATAAATGAAAGATAAATAATTTATTATTAACTGAATATTCATGAACATTTTATCCATATAGGGTTAGTCAGATGTAGGGCGGCTTGTAACAGTACGTGAACTTAGTTGTAAAAAAGAGCCCTTATAGCATTTTCTGGTCAGGAAATCCTGTAACACCAGGTTTTTATTTTAAAAAAATCTCGTTACTCATTTAATTAACTACTATCTACTATCTACTTCAATAGAATTTTCTAATAGATTTTGAAATAAATCAATGATAAATAATTTATTATTAACTGAATATTCATGAACATTTAATCCATGCAGGGTCAGTCAGATGTAGGGTGGCTTGTAACAGCATGTAAACTTACTTGTAAAAAAGAGCTCTTATAGCATTTTCTGGTCAGAAAATCCTGTAACACCAGGTTTTTATTTAAAAGAAATCTCGTTACTCATTTAATTAACTACTATCTACTATCTACTTCAATAGAATTTTCTAATAGATTTTGAAATAAATGAATGATAAATAATTTATTATTAACTGAATATTCATGAACATTTAATCCATACAGGGTCAGTCAGATATAGGGTGGCTTTATTTTTCAAAAATGTTTTAAAAAAAATAATTGTTAAACAAAAGTTGTGGGGAATTAGAAAAGGCAGTTTCAAATATTGGAACGTAGGGCCTACTTAAAATAAGAGGGACACACAAACTTAAACCCTATATATGTTATTACATAAATATGTAATAACATATATATATATATATATATATATATATATATATATATATATATATATATATATATATATATATACAGGGTGAGCCACGGTGGATGGAGTATTAAAAGTATATGGAGAGCGGATCTACCGATTTCTTTGAAATTTTGGTTACCAAAATAGTCGAGCATGATCTATGCAACTAAAATAATTTCAAAGTGCGGTGTTGCCGATCAACATTTCGAACAATTATTACAATAGTTTTAAGATTTTTATACATTTTATTAGTTATTGGTATTATTTGTTATTCCTACTTATAGCCTTTATTACTGTTATTGCTGGTTAGGTATTATTTTTTCTTAATACTGACACTGTTATTATTGTTCTCTTAATGATGAACCAAAATTTATAAAATTTCTCTGAATTCGTACAAATTTTCTGTTGTTCATCTCCGGCAAATTCGGATACTTCTCATTAAATATTCTACAAGTTCTGTTGATAATCTTATTGCATTGTCCATGAATAGTAAACAAATCCATTAAAATTGCGTTTGTATAATTATTTTCTGCCATATTTGTGCTACAGCTATTCAAATTAAGTGCAAATATTACTAATGCCAAATTTATTTAGAAAAATAGCATGTCTGTTGTCATTACAAAATGATAAAATAAAAATTTCATGCCCCACCCGTTATGACAACATACCAAAAGATATAATATTCTTGGAAGGGTTACAGAAAAGTGTCTGTAAATCGAAAACGGTGCACATTAGGTATACGGTACATTAACATTTTTAAATAGGTAGATGTATCACCTTTCCGAGTTAGTAATAATATACTGAGAATTCCATTTAAAAAAATTGACTTTCATTCATTTCTCTGTCACTTATTGAAAGCATTATCCAACTCACCCTGTATGATATTGGAAACATTTGATTAATGAAGAAGATGCCCTCAGGCCTTGCCTAGCCACAACTGAAAAATTATCTTTTAATTGCTGCGTAGGTAGGAGAAAACACGATTTACTGAAAGTAAAATTTTTGGCAATAAATTCAGAAAAGAATTATTATCTCGATAACGGCTTGAGATAGATATAGAGAAATATTAACAAAAGTTACTCAGAAAGAGGCGATAATCCAAAAAATGCAAAAATATTCTATTTAAAGTATTCTATTAAAAGTATATAAAAAGGTATTCTATTTAAAATAACGAAGATGTTGCCGGTTTTGCGTATAAGTGGCAACGCTGCACTTTCGAAAATATTTCAGTTGCATAGATCATACTCGACTATTTTGGTAACCGAAATTTCATAGCAATTGGTAGATCCGTTCTCCATATACTTCTATTCCATATTTATTGTTTTATAATATCCTTATAGTCGACATAAATATTTTAATTCTTCCTTTTGTTCTTATTTGACTATTTAAGTTTATAGTTTCAATAATTCTAGGCAGATTTAATTTTATTATCGCTTCAGAAACAACTGAAATTATCTTATTTTCTAATTTATAAATGAAATAATAATGGTTCCGAAGTGTCATATCAAAACAAAATTTTGCATTTTTGTTAAAAAAGCAAAAATTGTTTAAATCTCGCTATAGATAATCATAATTGTACAGTAATTGTGGGTTATATCAGCAATTTAAGAAATTAATTTGTAAAAACAGTTTAACAAAAAAGCATTAATTAAATTTAGGTATTTTTTATCGAAAAAACTATGTAATAAGTTGTGTACGTCAATATAATATAGAAAATTGTTCTTGATAACATAATTGTAATTATAACGAACAATTTATTATAGGTTATGAACTTATGGTTTTAAAGCTTTTGATGTTACATCTACATCTACGCACATTGTCTTTCAGATATCCTTAACGTATTCACGGAATATTCCAATAAATTCAAGGGGCCCTTCTACTTTCGAGTTTGCTTCAAAGACCACTACTACACGCAAAACGCAGAGGAAATCAAAGAAGTCCTGACCAGTCCCAAAACCATCGAGAAAGGATTTATTTACAGTTTTCTGCAGTGGATCATACCCGATACAATTCTGATAGTACACGGTGAGCTTTCAGTTACCCAAAAGACAACAATAAAGGATTCTGACGACATTGACTTTGACACACACCCTGATCACATACGAAATTGCTGTTTTGCAAAGTTCAATTTAATATTTCACTCATCGCATATATGTTCACATCCATCTTTCCTCTTTCCTCTTTCCCCTTTCTTCTCTCCTTTCTCTTCTTTCCTCTTTCCTCTTTTCCCTCTCCTCTTTCCTCTAGTGACCTTTCTCGTTTCCTCCTTCCTCTTTTCTCTCGCCTCCGTCTCTTTCCTCATTCATTTCTTGCGTTTTCTCTTTTTCCTAGTCTTCTTATTTTTTTCTATTTCTCCTTTTCTCTTTCCTCTCTCCTTTTTCCCCTTTCCCAATTCTTCAATCCCCATTCCTTCCCTTCTATCCCCTATTCCCTATCCCTGTCTCCTATCCACTATTCCCTACCACCTACGCACACCCCCTATACCCTATTCTCTGGCCCCCTTACCTATCCCCTACCCCTATTCATATCCCCTATCACATATCCCCTATCTTCTATTTCCTAGCCCCTATCCCCTCACACTATCTTCATATGTTCACTATTGTGTTTAAAATAGCTATCTTAACCTGAGTGTTTTTAACAGAAGCTATATGGAAGAAAAAACGTAGATGTCTCTCGAAAGGATTCAACCAACGAAGACTGAATGCATTAGTACCGTTCTTCGACAAAAATGCTAGCAAGTTGGCGGAAGCCCTTCACACAATGCCCGACGTACCATTGTTAGAACTCATAGAAAGAAACATCATGGATAGTTATATGGGTACTTATTCATACATGATATAGAAAATTAAAGCTTTTGCTTAGATTTTCACTTTTTATTTGTTAAACATAACAATTGTTTCGTTAGCACAGTGGCTTCATCAGATGTTGAGTACATAAACTTATATACTCAACATCTGATGTTTAACCTCAACCAGCAAAGGTTTTAATTTTGTATAAATACGGATTTTCATCAAGTAATAGCCCAATCAATTCAGAAGTTCAATGCCAGTTAATTTTCTTTAGAGACAATGATCGGATTGGAGGTAAACGAATGTGATGAGGATATTAAAAAGCTCTATAAGGAAGTGGACATGTATAAACATGTTAAAATGTAAGAATTTATTTAAAATGCATTTATTAGAACGACGGCTTTGTAGTAGGTAGTCATAACTATTTAAAGTCCTAGGAAATAGTTTCATTTAAAACTGAAGTTATTTTGTGTTACTAATTGTACGTTATTTATCCAACTTCGTAGAGTGGAGGCCAGTGCCACGAAGAGATACTTCAAACCATGGTTATATTTCGATTTGATATACCTTTATACGAAGGAAGGAAGGGACCTGACTCATAAATTAATTCCATATAACAAATTAGTAAAATATGTAAGTTGATATATTTAAACTATTAGATTTTCAACGGTAAAAATTAACGTAACAGAAGGATTCAACTTTGTAATAATGTATTAGAAACTATCATGGTTCTAGTACATATAATGTATTATTTTACGTTCATAAGTTCAACTTTTCTAGATAATATTGATAGTAACATAATGAAACTTTTGTTCAAAATCTTGCCTGCGCGACAATTTTCATTCACACATACACTTATATACATTAAGTGTATATGTGAATGTAGTCTCATATTTTGTTTCAGATTATAGAAGAAAGGAGAAAATACTGCGCAAAACTCGGAAATGGTAAATATTTCATTAATAAAATTCTTCCTGAACCTAATTAATCGTATACCAAACATTTTGTGTTATCTACACGTTTTGCCGTCTATCGTCTATAGTGATCCTCAGTGGTGTTTTAATCGTAACTGCTACAATTAAACTGATGCACTGCAACTGTCATAGATAACAGATAACGGTAGAACATTTCAAAATGTTCAATCTTCAGCATCTTAAATAGGTTCTAAGGAGTTAGATAGACATAATCCAAACTAAATTCTTTCAATTCAATTGAGGTCATAAAAATATTTAAGACATTATTTTTGTAGAATATGTGGATGATGTAGATAAAAATTTGATTGATCTAATGATAGAAGCGAATATGGAAGACAAAGATATGATGGTGGAAATGATGCTGTTTGGAGCAGGTGTAAGTCTAGATGAAATAGAGAGCACTGAAGAAAATTATGTATCTCGTCATTTTTCAGGCCACCGAGACAACTGGCGTGGTGCTGGCTTTAACGTTTACAATATTGGGAATGTATCCAGATATACAGGTATGATTTTCCACATTTTAAGAAATTAAGGACCTTCGCCAACTCCTTACAAAGATCCCTTGGTATTACCTCTCACATAATGATATAAAAATAATTCGGTATTAATAAGTATTAAAAGCACACTAATATCTTAGGAGAAAGTATACAAAGAAGTGATGGAGGTGATCGGCAACGACAACTGCTTGGACCATAACGACCTGGCTAAACTTAAATACACTGAAATGGTCATAAACGAGTCTATGAGAATGTTCCCGCCTGTACCACTTATAATACGGCTAGCGACTTCCGACCTAAACCTTGGTATGTGAGCATGTGTAGGAATCCGGCAGATCTGTACCTTTGATTTTGCAGGGAAAAAGACTATACCAGCAGGAACAAACATAATGATTAGTATAGTTGATGTGCACCACTCAGAGAAGTACTGGAAGGACCCGGCTAAGTTCAATCCAGACCGATTTCTACCTGAAGAGGTGGAGAAGCGATCGCCGTTCACATTTTTGGCGTTCTCCGGGGGTCCACGGAATTGTATAGGTAATTGTGTAGTTTAAAATAATTTATAATTTGACCAAAGTAACTAATTCGCATCCCAAAGTAGACTCTAAAGAACAGTTTCTGAAATGAAAATCCGCTACGGGTAGGATTCAACATCTGTCCCGGATATAACCGAACGACAGACCGCTGTTTCGAACTTATTAGTTCTCATCAGTGCCGTACATGGTACGCCGATCCAGGATAAATGCCGAATCAAATACGTGGGGTATTCATCGATCCGATGAATACCCCACCAGGGAAGTCGATCGGATCAATGTCAGCAACTAAGTCGGGAATCGAGAATTAATTCTAATTAATTAATTCTGGGATGTTGATTATGAAAATTATAATTAGATTAAAAAATTAGTTACCGTTTTCAAGGACGTATCTATGTTCTTTATTTTAAGCTACATAATAAAAAATACCTATGTTTACGTTTTAATTTTTTTCAAAAAATAAAACCCGCCACAGGTAGGATTCGACATCTGTCCCGGATGGCAACCGAAGGACAGACAGTTGTTTCGAACTTATTAGTTCTCATCAGTGTCGTACACGGTACGCCGATCCAGGATAAATGCAGAATCAAATCTGTGGGGTATTCATCTATATTCTCTAAAATTCGTAGTTGTAAGGGGTACAGAGAGTAAAGTATAGAGAGAGAAATGCAGATAATGAAAGAACAATATAGATAATTGTAGAGAGGTACACAAAATTATAGACATTTATAGGAAATTGGAAATAATTTTGGACTGTCACAAAATAGCATGTAATTGTTTTAATCAATGTCTTCTTTCTTTTATAGATAATCTATTGCTATGTAAGACTTTATTATTTATTTATTATTTATTATTCCATTCATTGGTTGCAAAAATATGTTTTGTTTCAGGAATAAAATTTAGCATGATCCTCATGAAGACGATTATAGTGAATGTAATAAGAGAATTTCAGTTGTCATCCAACACCAAAAGCTTAGAAGAAATTAAAATAGAGACTCGAATAACGGCAATAGTGAAAAAAGGGTTGCACTGCGACATGAAGCCTAGAATTAGGACGTGAATTCGGATAATTTTAGTATAATTTATTTATCACATTGGTTACGTTTAGAAGGATGTGTAGTTGGATAATGTTTTAAATATGTTTTATGTCGTTCTTAATATTGCTGTAGATATAAAGTCAAAATATATTATTTGGAACTTATTTAAACTGTCTTTAACTGTCATAGTAACCCCTTAACTGCACCTGTGACTAGTAAACTGTGAGGGTTATTTAGCTCATGAAATGTACAGCTATTTTTTTAAATTCTACGCTTAAATAACAGTTATTGAAGAATTAATTTCTAAATAATAAGCAAGTCTTATAAGTATTATAAAATATAAATAGAATAAATATATTTTGCCTAAGCCTTCCGTATTTCAGAAAATGGAGGTTTTACTTGCAACAGGCTCAAGACTAAATAAATGGTAATTATTTTTAACGGTTTATTATTTTTTTCTAATTTATAATGCCAAGTGTGTATTTTTCAATTCATATAAGACACAGAACAGATAAAAAATTAAAAACATATTATTTCGTTTATTATGCAAATTACAATGTGACTTAATATATAAGGTGTCTCATGTGAAATTATAGGATGTGACTTGTGAATAAAGTTAATAATATTTGATAAACTGAGGTTTTTTATTCTTCTACATAAAACTGAAACAATACTGGTACAAATAGAAAAGTATATAATTCATATGACCGCCTCGCCTCATCTGGCTCATAATCATCTGGCATGATGCCATCCATTTAGCGAAATTGTCCATAACGTAGGCACATAAAACTGGCTCTATTTGCAGAATAACATGTTGAATGTTTGATTTGAGATCACTGATTGTTGCTGGCTGGGTGGCGTATACTTTTCCCTTGATATAACCCTAAATAAATAAGACCAGCATCTCGCAGAGTAATTGATATCAGCATTCCGCGAGACAACATGATCATGAAATTTGGTATGCAACAGAATTATGTTCTTCATCGCTGAACAAAACATTGTTGCAAAAATCAACATCAAATTATTTCTTTTCTAACAGCCAATTGACAAATGTACGACGTTGTAAATGGCCTGTAACTTTTAATCATTGTTGTATCAATTGAATTTTCTATACTGACTAAAGTCGATATTTCTTTAAAAACCGATGCGTGGTGGCTCTTGACAGATTCATTTGTTATGCACGACATCGAATTGATGTGTTTGGACACTCCCGTACACTTTCTCTCACTGCAGCAATATTTTCATCTGACCGACCACAACGAGGACGTATTAATGTTGCCCTATTAAAAACAGAACCGTCTTTACAAATTTCTTAATGACTATTAACTATTAACTCTGTAACTTCTCTGACGGAGAAGTGGCGAAGAAAATAAAGACAAGAGGAATCACATGGAAGCAGGCTGAAATTACAACAAGGAACAAGGTTAGATGGAGAGTAATGATAAAATAGTGAAGAAAACCGTGAAAGTGGGGAAGCAAATGTGACTGAAGAGAAGTCAGGTGTTCATCATACTTGATAGGTTTGGGATGAAAAGGAGGAGAAAAGAGGAGTGCATAAAGGAAGGGGTAGTGAAGTGACAAATGACAGAGTCACCACGAAAAGAGGGGGGTTTAGATATAGGAACAGAGTAAGATAGCGTGGGATGAAATTGTAGAAGTACTTTTAAGTTATATTTAACACGGAATGGTGTATTTATTTAAGTCACTGTAATTGTTATTCAGACTAATTGTTTAAAGAAAGGTGTATTTAGCCTCTACAGCTAATGGTAGGAGAGGTATAGATTATACTATTATATTATAACCCTGTAGCCGCTTTATTTTGTCCTAATTTTGTGCAAATTTTTCCTAACGCAACTGTAAATGATCGTCCACTCTTTTTATCTGAAAGATACGTCTATAAAAATTGACTGAACTAATTTTTTTCTTTCTTAAGCTTTCATATGTCAATATATCTTCTCCATTTCGAACTACTTAACTACTACTTAACCCTACTACTACTAATTTAGTAGGAAATGATCTAAACAATGTCTAGGAGATACAAAACGTTGTTGTACAATCAAGGAAACCATTAATTTTGCCAGGAATTGTCCTAATCGATGAAAAGAGTTTCCCATTGTTCCAATATTGTGCCAGACACGTTGGACTGAGAAATATAAATCAATTAGAATTCTTTCCAAAAGTTTTCTTGCCATTAACCCTCAGTTGGTGAGCCTGTTTTTAGCAACACACTTAGTGAACTAGGATCAAAATGACTCTGTCACCTAAGATGCGAATTTTGACAAAATGTGATAACTTTTAAATAAATAGCGCAATTATATGGCTAAGTAGTATATTTTAAAATAAAAATAATTAAATGACATTATAAGGAAATAAACACAGCTTCTCATACAAAAATAAATATAGATTATCGATTAATTTTGACACATTTGTTTAATTAGTGTTTTACAATACTAAATTAATTATTAATTGACCTCCTGAAAATCTTAATAATAACAATAAAGACGTAATTTTAAGAAAATATAAACATATGAATAAAATTTATTTCAACAAAAAAACGTGCAACTCTAACGTAAGGTAAAACTTTACAAATTGGTTTTTTGCACAATAAATATAAAGCGAAGTTTTTTACACAAAACGACTTGGACCGGGATGCTCCTTATTTGATTCATTTAGGTTAGATGCTGATTGCAAACTCTCAGAACTGTGTTCGCTTTCAATGACGTTCTCATCCTCTGCATCAGTTCTCACATAACTATTTGCATCACCATCTTCGGTCAATCATTTTAATAGAGTACTTTCAAATTTAGAATTACCAAAACGTATACTTTTAGCAATAATTTTAGTTTTATCCTGAAGAATTAATCCGCGATGTACCTACTCACAAAATTGTAACACAGTGAACCAGTTACCAATTAAAATTTTGCCCGGGTCAATTTGAACCTGGTATACCAACTAAGGGTTAAGAATATCTTATCACGACCCTTAAATAGCAATGAAGTTACTAAAGAAACTAGATACAAGGCAAATACACTAAACTGTGTAACATCAATAGAAAAAATTAGCAGTAATAGCAATGACCATAATAACCAAATATTCTGCCAAACTGGAGCCAGTTTGAAATCAACCGCAAAGTATTAAGCTAAATATGATCTCAATAAAATATCATCTCCACCAACCGACGAAAATCTGAACAATATTTTTACGATATCTTTTTAGAAAATACACATTTGGCTTAAAGACTAGATATAGAAATAAAAATTCCTAAGCTAGCGACCCGCCAGGTTCAGCTAGATCATTATGAATCAGATACTCCAGAATGCTACTTCAGGTAGTCTCTTTTTGCTTCATATTTGGATTCATTAATACAGTCACTCAATATAAGATTTGCCGAAGATACTACAGAAACATCTCCGTTATCAATTTTACATCCACCTCTTCTAAAAATAAAGTCTGAATGTTTCAAATAAATATATCTCCGTATTGCACATAACTTTGGACTAGAACAATTTAAATGAAGAGTTTCTAAGTTGGTCTGATCAATGGAAACTACTTGATTTTAAATTTGACAAGCCTATAGATGACTTATTAGAGGAATGTTATTTTTATCGCTCGATAAGAAAATCTTTAATAATAGTGGGAGATTTTAACGCAGTCGTAGGGGAGGGGAAAGAAGGAGAATTTGTAGGTCCTTATGGATTAGGAAACAGAAACGAGAGAGGTAGCAGACTGATAGAATTCTGTGAGAAGCACAAGATGGTAGTCGCGAATACATTGTTCAAGAATCACGTTAGGAACCGGTACACCTGGAAAATGCCAGGAGGGATAGAGAGGTATCAGATAGACTACATTCTGGTTAGGAAGAGATTTAGAAATCAAGTAAAAGACTGTAAGAGTTATCCAGGAGCAGATGTAAACAGCGACCACAACTTGGTAGTCATCAAAGCTAGATTAAAGTTCAGAAATCTGAAAACCCGGAAGGATAATAAAAGTAGCTTTTAACAAAAAGAAAGCACTTCTATGCTCGGGGGTAATAAACTTCGAAACAAATAAGAGATTTTTGAAAACATGTATGGAGCACCGCACTATACGGTTGCGACACTTGGACGGTAGGGGAAGCAAGTAGGAAGAAATTAGAAGCTCTTGAGATGTGGTGTTACCGAAGGACAATGAAAATACCGTGAACTGATAGGGTTAGAAATGAAGAAGTATTAGAGAAAGTTGGCGAGAAAACAAGTATGTGGAAAAACATAAAGAAGAGAAGAGATAGAATGGCAGGCCACTTGCTGAGACATGGGGGAATAGTCCGCGATATTTTGGAGGCAGAAATAGGAGTGAAGAAAGGCAGAGGTAGGCCTAGATTAGACTACTGCTCGCAAATAGTAAGGGATGTAGGGTGTAGCACAATTAGCGAAATGCGTAGGTTATCACAAGATAGGAGAAGCTGAAGGTTAGCGTCCAACCAGTCTTAGGACTGATGACCTCATGATGATGAAGAAAATCTTTAAGCATTTTTCTCTCACTGCCTCCAACAGCAGCAGCGGTTGAACGGAACTTGACGGAACGGTTTGGAACTTCATTTTAATTTTATATCGACCTTTAATCAAAGATACTACGCCTCCCTGATTTTATTTACAGCGGCGAATATGATTAATCGCTTGCTGAACTTGTGAGATAGAGTGCTTCATTTTCATTTAGATCGATGACATTCCTTATATAGTAAAGATCTTGCTTGTTGCATGTAACCATATTCTCCAACGTATTGCAAAATATTTCTTCATATTCACTGTTAATTTTTCTATAATAATGTCCAGGAGATACAGAACGTTGTTGTACAATCAAAGAAACTATTAATTTTGCCAGGGATGGTCCTAATCGACAAAAAGAGTTTCTATAGTGTTCTGTTCAAAAATTTTTCTGTTGTCGGATGAACAGTCTCGGCTGTAACCTGATACTTTTCTTCGAAGAGAAGAAGATAAATTAGACCCACGTTCCGGCCCTTTCCTATAAACGAATCGAAAGGGGTTGAAGCTTAAAGCAGATTTTAAGACTACTGTATGATCTTCATCACACTAGTAATGATTGGACAAACCAATATCTGTACATGCTATAACTTTAGTACCGCAATTTTTTGCCTAACTGTAGACCATCAAGCAATTGTTCAATATGTATTGGTCTCAGCATTGCCCAATTATTTTACTAATTAAGATGATAGAGGCCTTATGTTAAACATGTTATATGCACTAAACTGGTAAGTTGTATGTGTATGTTAAGTGCACTGCAAATATTTCCATATAGGAAGCTACATAAGTTGTATAGAGTAACACACGCCTATCATTATTCTTCAAGTCTTGATCCCATATTTAAACCACTAGCCATAAATTCAGATATTGTCTCTGAATTTGTCGAGTCTGGCACTTTTAAGGCAACTAATAGTAGCCTTGTGCATTCCGCCAAGAAATATGAATGCGATGTTTCCGCCCGTATCATCGGTGATTTCATCCACAGTCACCCATACGTTATTGCCACACAGCCCAGAAACAACGTTTCTTTGAATTTCTTCTCATGTTGGTGCTACATAACCAGGTCCTAGGGTTGACATGGTAGACACAGTAAAACTATTGTATTTTCCATTGATACAATGTTGTAGTAATTGTCTAAACGTACATTACCATGTTTACTAAGTGTGTTAAATTGTTTTTGATTTTCCTTAGCACTCCGATTACCGCTTAAACAAGTTTTATATTTGTCAGTCGCAACATATTCTGTAACGAACGTCTTTACACTCTATGAACGTCTATACACTCTCCATGATCACATATATTATACCGTAGTTCGGAAAAATCATCCACTTTTCCACTGTAGCGAGTGAAGGAATTTTACGCATCATTTTAAAATCTGATAATAATATTAATTCAATTTACAATAAAGTATAGGGCAGCGAGCACTCGTTACATCTCACAGTGAAAGTGTTCAGCTACTGATCCTTGCCTCATACCGCAGGTAGTCACTACATTACTGACCCTTTCCAGTGTCACATGCAGTGGCGGCTCGTGACAATTGTTATTGGGTGTGCTGCATGAATCACGACCAATATATAAAACAATAGAAATAGAATAACAGAGGAAAACCAAAAACAATTAAATTAGCTCTAATAGTAATTATTAATAATGGCATAATATAAAAAGCTGAGCAACTTACATTATTGCATTTTCCTAAATTGGAGATTAATACGCCGGTCTTTTTTGCCGCAAACTTTTCGATTACTTTGTTGTTAAAGTTCGGTATTGAAGCGATGAACTTTTTTTCTATCGAGAGCATAGAAAGGGCTGTTAATCTGTATTCGCACATTGAATTTCTTAAAAATGTTTTTATTCGTTTTAACGTTGAAAAACTACTAAAAGCTTGATGTACGATAGGGTCTATTTTATTTCGGACATTGTTAATACTTTGCTCGAAAACATGTATAGCTTTCTGTGCTTCGGTTGGGTCCATGTTCTTTTTTTGAAGCTTATTATACAAAACGTCAACATGGAAATATAATGGAAAACAGTCAGCTAGAAGGTAAAATTTTGATCTTCCAGAATACGTCGAAGCCCTCTTGCTTCCTTGGAAGTAACATCATTTGACTCTTCTTCCAGTTGCTTCATACACTTAATAATAGAGTATCTATATTCGTAAACAACATTTACTGTACGAATATTGAAATTCCAGCGTGTAGGAATTGAACGTGGAATATTTTTTCCAACTATTTGGTTCAAGACAGCTATTCGTTGAGGTAAATGACTAAAAAATCCGGGTATATAATGTAAATCTCCAAGAAATACACGTAAGTATTTGGGAATTAATAGAACATGCTCTTGACATTATTAGATTCAATTGATGGGCGTAACAGTGCACAAAATGAGCATTTTCATATGTTCTCTTAATTATTGTTTGCACTCCTCCATGTATTCCACTCATGACCGCTGCTCCGTCGTAACTTTGTGCAATGAGCTTATTTTTGTTATTCTTTAATATTGGGTCTATAACATTCAAAATAGTATTAGCTAAGGTTTAAGCATCGTGTTCTTCTGGAAGCAAAAAAGTCCAGAACCTTTCAACTGGGCTACCGTTTGTTACATAACGAAAAACAATGACCATTTGAAATTTCATAGAAACATCTGTTGTCTCATCAGCTATCACTGCTAAAAATGGGGCTTCATTGATTTCGTGTAATATCTCCTCAGCGTATACTTCTAGCATACAATCTAAAATATCATTTTGTATTGTTTTTGAGGTACCTTTGAAAATTGATGCATTTGTAAGGTGTTCACTAAGAGTTTTATCAAGTTCTGCAGAAAAATTCACTAAACCACGAAAAATTCCAGGGTTATCTGATGTTTCAGATTCAGCGTGTCCTCGTAATGCGAGACCAAAAGCCCCACAGAATTTTATACAGTCAATTATTTTTGACAAAACATACCTGTTTCTTGTCACCTTATCATTGTGTTTTTGTATATATACCCAATAAGCAGAATCAAGTTGGGCCTGTATATTAAGTTTCCCAAATAATGCAAATCGCATTTGATAGTCGATATGAGTAGTTTGCGTGTTTTCATGCTTCTTTATTTTTTCACTTAAATGCACTAGATCCCGCACTCCCGTTTCCCGCCACAATTTTTCTTCTTTATCTGTGCCGAATAATGCACACGGAAAACAGAAAAAAGCATCTTTTTCGGAACATTCACAAATCCACTGATTTCGTAAATATATCTCTTTATTAAATTTTCGCGTATATGTTTTTGCACGGCTTTTACCGCCCACCTCAATATTAAGGTCAGGTATAGGACGGCCACGTTCTTTTATAATCAACTGTTGTTGATAGTTAAGTTTTTGAAACTTATCTACACCCAATTTAAATTGAAACTCCATAGTTTTAATCACGCAGGAACTGCAACTTTAACACTACAATCACCTCATATGCACCGGCCAACAGCCACCCACGATGCTAATTGCCGAATATCTGTAGTCCACTGCAGCTTGAAGAGATGTTTCCGAGGCCGTTAATAAACAGTGCACCCGAAGCATATCGGTTAAGTTCGCCGTCTGCCTAGTAAACGCATTTTAGAGCTGCCAGTGTTTCGGTTGTACTCGTGCTTGTAGTAGAAAAGCAATACGTAGACAAATTTACATGCCGATATGAGAAGCAAATGCCTAATAAAAAATAATATTAATCATCGTTGTTGTGAAATTATTAGCAGTTAATGTTTAATATGGCAGATTTAAAATAAAAGTATATTAATATTAATTATTATTTAATAATTAAGATTTACTGTGGTGGTTTGGTAGTTCTGCAGCTGAGCAGCACATAAGGAAAAGCCGCCATTGGTCACACGTGGGAGATAGTTTTGACTGTTATCGATATAAATATGAATTTCATGTTTTCACTGATAATATGATATTTCACATCGAGGTTTATACACATATACATGTAGGTCCGTGCCTGGAATGTACTCGCAGACGTTAATGATGGCTAAAGATACATATTTTATGGATAACTAAACGTGTATACACTAAACTTTATTTGCGTATCATTAACATGGCGCAGCATTAGCAATGCTTCTCCAAATATAACCAACTCTAACAATCAACTGAGCAATAACAAACAAATAGATACAAACTAAAGTAAAAAGTACAAAAGTAAATTGTAGACAGAAAATTTTCTCCTGGTAATGGAAACTTGATTTGATGTGAGATAGTATCTTTTCAAATTTAAAATTAAGTGTTCTCTGATAATGAGTGATAATTTCAGCACAGCAAATATCTATTTACATAAATCCAAATCTGTGACTTTGTTTTCGAATCTTCGAAGGACATTCAGGCAGTATTTTTAGATTTCATAAATAATTATAATATACCAAGAAGTATGTAATTCCCAGTGTCAACGGGTTAACTTAGGTTGGAGATGAATATTAACAATTATGGTAAAAAAGAAAGTATAAAGTATTGTTGCCAGACTTGTTCACCCGCGACATTCAGATCAAGAACATTTCAGGTATAGACTGAATCTGTGAGATTATATCGTCGACGTACGAGTATTATCCGAATAAGTGACTTATCCTAAGCATGGCTGAAACTTCAGGCGTGAACGATTTTTTTCAAATAAGTTTTGTGTCGGCGATTTGCGTCATTACTGCAATTACAATTATCCTGTTGATCCTAGAGAACTACTATAGGATCAACCAAGCCAAACGATATGTTTCGAAGCGTATGCCAGTCCTGCCAGTGATTGGGTCTGCCCATGTGTTTACCTTAAAAAGTAAGTACGTTTTATTTATTATTAATTACCTTAATTTGAATTGACATAAGTTTTAGATTTTTCGTAAACAGCTACAATTTTATCACTTCATTAACCTTGTTTATTTTTTATATAGTGACATAATTAAATGGCCCCTTCTAAATACTACATTTTTCCTACTACACTCATACAGCAGGAAAAACACAGTTGATATTTTCCAAAAATTGATATTTTCACTATTATACGGTAAAATTAACACCGACTTGAAAAATCCATTAAAAATTCAGACCCTTAAAGGGAATACAAGTTTGGAAATGTATAGAGAGTGAATACATATCTACCAGACTTACATGATTTGTAATGTTTCAATGAATTTCATTCTATTGCAGATTTTCTTCACGTTTTCTTAGAATGGTCGGCGAAATTCAAGGAGCCCTACTATCTTCGACTGTTCTTCAGGGATCATTACTTTACTCAAGACGCAAATGAGATTAAAGAAATTTTAACAAATCCTAGATGCATAGACAAGGGTTACGTGTATAGTTTCCTGCAGTGGGTCGCTCCAAATAATATTCTTATCGTACGAGGTAATTCAATTCAAGAAAAATAAACGCAAACATATTTATTTTAACAACTTGAAAATATTATAACCATCTGCTGATTATGTCAACTTGGATGGTGAAAGAAATAATACATATTTTTTTAGTATTTGTGGAAAAAATTTTACAAAACGTTATGTACATAATAGGTGATCTAATGAACACAATATCCATTTGACATAACTTTGGTATAACTTTGTTATTTATCTATTGATTTGTGACTGTTTGGGCTCGCTTGAAAAACAGTTGGCAACTACAAAATCGTTTATCAAAATCTAAAGTTATAGACATATCTAGCACACCAGACCAGTATGTATACTTGATCAACAGTTAAGAATTGCTGAAATTTGTTCTATCCAACCTCTTTAGTCGCTCTTGTACTACTTTTTGATAGTTTCCAATATTCAACAATTCAACAAAATATTCAAATTGTTGTCAGAAGTAACTGACTTCGAGTTGAATATTTAGTTTAAACTTGTTTGCTTTAAAATTTTTCTAAAATAATTGTTTTTTTTTTTAAGTTAAGAAAACTATTTTTTAATACTATTTTTGTTTTATATTGGATTTTGATAATTTTTGGAGAAAATGTACAAAAAACATCACATTTGAAGCGCTCGGGAGAAAAAGGTGATAAGCCACAATTTTTGTGAAATTGTGATTTAAGCACATCTAAAACCTTTATACTGGTAACAAGCCACAGTGAAAATATTTCTTTTATTGAATATTAGATGGCGACACTTATGCTTGAATTTCGTTTTCACTTCAATAGTAAACAAGCATATTTGTGTCGGAAAAGGGGAATAAGCCACAGTTAAAAGCATCATGGCGGCAGAGTCAAGTGTCAGTGACATCAGGAAACGTTTATTTTCTAGTAGAAGTAGTGAAGACAATGCCAGTATTTGTGATTCAGATGACAGTGTTTATCCGTCAAGTGAGTCGTCTGAGCCTGAAAATTCTTCAGAATCAGTAAGTATAACTATTTGTGGCATGATCCCTTTTAAAATTAAATTTATGTGGGCATATTACTTTTGGTATAAAATTTACTATTAATCATATAAAGTCTTCAAACACAGTTTGTAAACAGTTATTTGCTCAAGACCCTCTTCAATGTATTCTAGTATTTACAGGAAGTGAGGTTATTTGAAATCAATTTAGCGTACAATAAAATTAAAAAACAATCGCCGTTACACTGTGGCATATTCCCTTTTTGCTCAGTTATTTTTTTTTGTTTCTTCAGGGAGAAGATCAAACAGAAAGTCGAGGTAGTATTGTCACGTCAGATAAAAAGGGTCCCTCCAGATGGAGACGAGTGAATTCTGAATATAGAAAAAGAACAAAAGAAAGTAAAAGACTGAACTTAGGGTATGCTTATAAAACTTATAAGGGCGTAGAAAAATAATCAAAAGTCATGGGAGAGCCATGCAGCTGCAAGAAAAATTGTCCGCAAAAGCTTTTGAAAAAAGAACGCGACAATTTTCATGCCTTTTGGAACTTGGAAACCCACGATCAGCAAAATAATTACCTTTTTGGCAGGATTCAAGCTGTACCCAAAAAAAGTTGCTATCCAAAGAAAACTAAGAGAAATAAATCATCTCGAATAGTAACGTTCAAATATTTTTATTAAAATCCAGGGGCAAGATGTGGAAGTTTGTAAACGATAATTTTTAGCTGTGCATGGGCTGCAAAGCTCAATGAAGCGTGTGTACAATATCTGCTCTCTCATTGCCAGAGGATGTTCGACACCAAAATCAGATGGACGTGGAAAACGTAGAAACCGGAAAAACAAATTATCAGAAGAAAGAATCCAGTCAGTGCATGATCACATTAAATGCATCCCAAAATACACTTCACATCACAGTAGAAATAAAAATCCTAATCGAGTATACATAGATGGTCCCCCATCTATGTATACTCGATGGCGCTCACAGCACCATAGATCCCATGGTGCTTCTATATTCTTGGTGTCGCTGATGTGGAAGCTGTTCTGATTTTAGAGCCGCCTGAGACAGAACACTTCGATTTGGAGCTAGATGAAGAACTAAGCGAAGCGACGCGGACGTGATATGAGTGATTACATTTTTCTTATGTTCTTTTACATTTTTGTTATGTTTTTCGTATGTTAAAATTTACATTTCACCTCTTAATTCCGCACAACAATTTGAATTAAACCTAATTTTGAACATTATGTAGGAATATTATATGCAGACATCCCGTAACATGATTTCAGGATTTGATTGAAACTTTGAAATCCATTTTTCTCACAATTAATGTATTATGGCTTACCGCCTTTTTCTCCCGAGCGCTTCATTTAATACATCCTATACCAAGAAAAATGCATACAAGTTTACATTAAATGCTATATTTTCTTTGAATTGGAAAACCTAGAAGTACAAACACCATAAGTTCAAGTTAACTAGAGTCACAAAATTATGGTAACCTTAATCAATCACCGTTTCATAATTTCATTAATTTTCAGAGGAAATTTGGAAAAAGAAACGTCGGTGTTTCTCCAAAGGATTCAACCAAAGAAAACTCAATTCGCTGATACCTATATTCGATAAAAATAGCGACAGGGTCATCGATCAGCTCCATTCTAAAAAGAAAATAGATTTTCTGGAGGTCATCGAAAGAAATATCATCGAGAACTACTTTGGTAAATACAATTTCACCTCCAACACACCCATCAATGAGGTATTTCAAAATAAATCTGGATCAAATCTGATATTAACTACCTTTTGACATAAATATTAGAATTGCTCTCGTCTACATGGCTGATAGTGTTAAGCATCGCATTAAAATTGTACCCAGATAATTAAGAGATTTCTTAAAAAATATGTAGCTAAATTGTTTCAACTCTTAATCCAATAAAATGCATTAATGATCTAAACTGATCCAAATCTTCCTTGGACTACTTCATTTGTTAGTCAAAGTCAAAATAATATTTAAAAAATATATGTTTTCAGATACCATGATTGGTTTAGATGTAACTAATGCTGATGAAGATATCAAAAAGTTATATATCGAAGTGGATACATATAAACATACTCAAATGTAAGAGTACTTTTAAGTATTAGTAACAATAACATGTCTTCATCCATAATAGATGATGTTTTAATTCAAGATTATGTTTCTGCAGCATATTATCCTTATTTAAATAGTATATTTGGTCTAGTGCCCCTTATCCTTGTAGCCTTTATAAACAGAAGAAGATGCGATATTAATTAATCTGAGGTTTTCTCTGATCACAGTATTAAATTTCATCGACTTTCTGTAATATTTCAGGGTAGAATCTAGCGCTACAAAAAGGTACTTCAAACCTTGGCTCTTCTTTGATTTCATCTATCTCAACACTGCGGAAGGAAAAGAAGTGACCTCCAAAGTGCGAGATTATAATAGACTTATTAGCTATGTAAGTATTTTCGTACTCCATATTCTCAAACTCTCTAATTACGGAAAGAAGTAATCTACTAGTGAATTTTTTATTGATGTTTTAGGTAATCAGTGAAAGAAGGGCTCTCGCAGCAAGTCGAGCCAATGGTAATAATGCTTATATATTTTTGTCCTATTTTGAATCTTAATCAAGTGATATATTTGCAGAACATATTGACGAGGTCGATAAGAACTTAGTTGATTTAATGATTGAAGAAAACATTGACGAAGATGACATGTTGGTGGAAGTCGGTGTCTTTGGAGCTGGCGTAAGTAAATATGTTTCATATCATTTATTTTACAAGAAGAACAAGCCCCGTTTACGTAGTAAGGGGGAATACCAAATAATTTTAATATAAGCAATATTCATAAGCGTCTGTTTGTGTTGTCAACTTGTTTTGGTGTGATATATTAAATAATTGTTGCAAGAAGAATTGCATAATTTGCATTTGGTTGTTAGTGAAGGTTAATAAAAATAATTTGCATTATATGTACACTGATTTACATAGGTCAACCAAAATTTATTAGGAAAAGGTGATTATTTAAGTAAACACATTTTCGTATAATCATTTTTATTTTACTAGAAATACATTTTATCCTCTTAACTGTTTGTTATCTAATTATATATTTGTATGAAATAAATAATTGTAGATAAGGATAGAGCGTCTTTATTTTAATGTTTTCCACTCAATGACATAATTTGGGGAAATACATCGAAAATACAGACATTGCTAGTTAAATTGTTGTCCATCCCAACTTTATAGTTTCAAGTTGGAGTTCCATCTTGTGCCGCCTGATACTAAAGGCCCTAAGAAGAGCCTCTTTCTACCTGTGTATCAGATAAAAGCAGAAATTCATTACGCAAGTCTGAAATTTGTTTTTTATATGGCCAAAGTGACTTATATTGCCTGATAAGGAATACTAATTTTCGAATTCTTATATTTTTTAATTGGTGTTAAATCTGAATGTTCCGGTGGTTACTCTTGAGCACCTCTTGTTCCATTTTATCTTAATTACTGCCTTATTAGAGTAGGGTAAGACGAAGAGGCTGCATCGTCTTAAAATGTCAATTATGATTGTCGAGAATTCTTTATTCCATCTAACGAGTATGTGCAAACTGCGTTTATATTCATTTGAAACGTATTTTCAGGCAACCGAAACAACTGGAGTAGCACTAGGCATGACACTTACCCTCCTTGGGATGTATCCGGATGTTCAGGTAGGTATTTGCATCTTTGCACTCATCTATCTACGGTAAAAGCATAGATATCTCGATTAATATTTATCTCATTTCTATACATGTAATCATAGAACGTATTTTCAGTTACTGTGCACTGTTTTAGGAGAAAGTGTACAAGGAAGTTACTGAATCAACAGGTACCAGTGGCTCTGTGGATCACAACGATTTGGTGAAACTGAAGTACATGGAAATGGTAATAAATGAGGCCATGAGACTGTTTCCTCCAGCGCCTATAATAATTCGAAAAGCAACTGCCGATATACGATTAGGTATTACTCGTATTAAAAGGTGGTCCAACCAAAACGCACGATGTTAATTGTAAATAAAACAAAAAGTTTTCAGAGAATTATCTTTTTTATTGTGATAGAAGGATCTATGACAGTTATGTGTGAAACAGAAATCGGCCAAATGCTCGCCACGGCTTTGGTGGTATATCTCTATCCGATGGTCCATATTTTCAATGATTTTGAGACATAATTGAGGTTCAATGTCGTTAATGTGCCGAATTATCTCATCCTTTAGCTCTTGAATTGTTCTTGGCTTATTAACGTACACTTTTTCTTTTAAATATCCCCAATGAAAGAAGTCCAACGGTGTCAAATCACATGATAGTGGCGGCCAATTAACATCGCCACGACGTGAGATAACACGGCCATTGAATTTCTCACGCAAAAGTGCCATTGTTTTGTTGGCTGTGTGGCAAGTGGCACCATCTTGTTGGAACCACATATCGTCCAGGTCCATATCCTCAATTTCTGGCCACAAGAAGTCCGTTATCATCTCGCGATAGCGAACACCATTTACGATAACTGCTTGGCCGACCTCATTTTCGAAGAAGTACTGCCCGATAACGCCGCCAGCCCATAAACCGCACCAAACAGTCAATCTTTGTGGATGCATCGGCTTTTTAACAATCACTCGTGGATTCTCATTTGTCCAAATGCGGCAATTCTGATTGTTAACCAATCCACTGAGGTGAAAGTGTGCCTCGTCGCTTAAGATCATTTTCTTTGTAAAGTCACCATTCACTTTTGTCTGTTCAACCAACCATTCGGCGTATTTACGACGCATGAAATGGTCAGTAGGCTTCAGCTCTTGAGTCAATTGAATCTTGTAAGCGTGTAAATTCAAATCTTTATTCAAAATTCGTATCAGTGATGTTCGTGAGATGTTCAATTGTTGGGCACGACGACGAGTCGAGGTTGACGGCTCTTCTGCTATACTATCGCGAACAACAGCAATGTTTTCCGCAGAACGAACTGAGCAAGCATGCACAGGTATTTTCACATTTCCTACAGACCCGGTTTGCTGAAATTTGCGCACAATTCTCCCGATTGTGGACACATTTGGTCGATTATGCTGACCAAAAAAGTCACGAAGTGCACGAAATGCATTTTGATTTGAACGCCCATTTTCGTAAAAGGCTTCAACAATCTTAACGCGCTGCTCAATTGTATACCTCTCCATGGTTGAATTTATCAAACACTAAAACAAAGAAATGTCAAATTAAGTTGGGCAAAAAACTTGACGTTAAGGTGTGACTCACAATTAACATCGTGCATTATGGTTGGACCACCCTTTATATCTTGCATATTCAATTACGTTTATGTAGCTGTCTCAAGTTTTTTTTATTATATCTAAAGATGTATTATAGAACGGTATTCAAAATAGGATTATTTTAGGAGAGAGAGTTATACCTGAAGGTACTAACTTGATACTTGGTTTAATTGATGTCCATCGCTCAGAGAAATATTGGGAAGATCCTCCTAAATTCAATCCAGATAGATTCTCTCAGGAGAATTCACTGAAGCGACATCCTTTTACATTCCTACCTTTTTCTGGTGGAGCAAGAAATTGCATAGGTAAACATAGGTAAACAACAATCTCCTTAGAGCATAAAGCATATATTTATATTGTTTCAGCTATAAAATTTGCCATGCTGCTCATGAAGACGCTGTTGGTGAAGATAGTAAAGGAATTTAAGTTGTCGTCGAACACCAAGAGCTTGGATGACATTAAAATAGAATCTCAAATTACCACCATCGTTACACAAGGCATGAGCTGCATATTTACGCCTAGAAAATATTTATAGAAATATTTCCAGGATTCATAATTACGAATAAGTCACTATGGTAACTTTAACTTTGTAATAAAATTTAAATGTCTTGTAGTAAAACGAAAATGTTTTTTATCGTATAATAAATAGTTTTTTTAGTTTGTGTATATTTTTTTCTTCTACAATGGCTACATCAAATAGTACAAAATTAATTGTATCCGAGGGAGATAAATGAAGAATATATGAGCCAACCTATTACACCAAATAACATCAATGATGACGATATTATATTGGCACTACCAAACCTATACGTTATAGGTTTATAAATAAAACCCGCCACAGGTAGGATTCGACATTTGTCCCGGATCGGAACCGAACGACATACAGCTGTTTCGAACTTGTTAGTTCTCATCAGTGCCGCATACGGTACGCCGATGTAATAGCTTTGCTATTCGGGAACTACTTTGATAGCCGCTTGGCGGCTTGGTGGTTCCTTTCTCGATTTCCGACTTATAAGTTACTGACAGAGATCGTATCGATAAAGATGTATAGGCCATAAAGTTCATTCGGTATTTGTCCTGAATCGGCGTACCGTATGCGGCACGCCGATTCAGATAAACGAATTATAAACAACAATAAAAGTTCTAATTGTTTTACACCATCCAATATTTACCATCGCTATGGACCACCCATCAAAACCACAGTATTTGTCAAATGGTATTTAAAAATGATAAACAGCACGGTAAATAATGAATAAATTAACCTGACAAATAAAAATAACCTAAAATGTATTTTTGTTCATACGTTCGTAAATCCACATCAATAACAAAACAATTAAACACCTAAATTTACAAGAACAACGAGTGTACATTTTTATTTACTGTGTCTTGCTTAAGACAACTGGTCACCTTGACCCTATGTTGACACACCTACTTGCGTATTTAAGATCGCCCCAAGCTTTAAAATCTTGTAAGAATTCAAAATACGGGAAACTTCAGCGATACCTCTCATGTGATAATTTTATGTAAATAAAAAAAAACGTAAGGCCGATTGGGAATAACCGAGTCTATACGGAAGAGGTGGAAAGGTCGCTTAAAACGATAATATATTTTTTTCAACTTTAATTTGTTGTTTTCATTTAATTATGCTATTATAATGTAGTTATTTATATGCAAGTGCGTCATGAAGTGGTTTAGTCAGATACATTGCATTTATTTTAATATTTCACCTCACTGTAATTCGAAAGCATGGAGCCACGTCTAGAAACATGGCGAAATTATCTGAGTATGGAATATATTTCGGTGTTTATTGTGATTGTGGTGTCGCTGTTATTTATTGAAGATTATTTGAATCATCATTTCTTCCAAAAATATTCCAGGAAATGGCTGCCCTCTTGGCCAGTAATCGGATGTTCTTATTTGTTTCATCAAGATAGTAAGTATGGTACATTTTTATATTTTTTTAAATTGTTTATCATGATAAGTGATAAAGCCGAGATGCCGCCGTGTAGACTTGAGATATTTGACTCGATGTAGGTACAAGCAATTCAAGGAAATCAATTTAGATTTGTGGTCGTGTTTAATCACCAACATATTATATAAACGTAGTAATACATGTCATAAAAATTATTATAGTTTACACGTAGTTGATTATATACGACGCCACCACTGATAATGCTTTTAAGTGGATAAGTTTGTAATATGAAGACATATTAAAACAAAACTGTATTCTGACATCAATTTATGTGATTAATCAATAAATATAATTCAATTATTGTTATTAGTTATCATTCTGCCTCTTCTTAATTTGCTTCTTCTTTTCGTTCTTGTTGTTTCATTTACTTTACTATATTTCTAAATTATTTCTCTCGCCTTTTCTCGGATTTATATTTCTCCTTTTTTATTTTTTCCCTTTTTCTGTTTCCCCCTTTTTGGTTTTCCTTTCCTTTTGTTCTCTATTCCCTTCTTTTCGGTTATATCACTTCCTTTATAAACTTATATTTTTCCACCAGTTTCTAGTAAAAATTCTTGAATTCTGAATACAAAATACACGTTTTATTACTTCGTTTAAATGAGTCGCGATTTTTTTTTAATGTAGTTATGAATACGATGGACGCAAGTAATTTATCCGGCACGGAGCTATAAAAGTGCAGCACCATGCTCCGTACACACTACATGAATGGGCGATTTTTCGTATTCTCCTATAGAGGTAAATGTCATTCATACTGTAATTTGGGGTCCCAATGGGGGAAGTTTGGCACCTCTTTCCGAATATGAGTGTGTCTGTCCTTGTCTTTATCCATAACCTTTCCCTTGTTAGTTGTAAATTAATAAATTCGCCGTGATTTTCCGAATGATGATTTTTTTACACATTGGCTATTCTCGAAACATTTTAATTTTAATAACATTGACTTAGGTTTCCACAAAACAAAAAAACACTATGCACTACACTCGACTCGCGTTTTGTGAACAAAATTGGCATCATATAGAGATGATTCAAACTCTTTAAATACAAATAGTTATACTCTCTTAATCCTTTGATAATTTTTCTATTCTTCATGGATTTTTACTTTTTGTTGTTTATAATATTTGTAGAGATTTGATTCTGCAAACTTCTCCAACGAATCCTTCAGAAGGACCAGGAAGATGTTGAATTGAGCTTTGAATACTTGCAACAATCTCATCTGGGCTCTTTTTAGAGGCAGGTAATGCAAAATTTAACCCCTTATTGGAGAGATCAATTTATTCTTTATCCAGCGATTGGAAGGAATGATTTTCTGCAATGGAAATATCTTTCTGAGGAACTCTTTCTTTTACTGAAGCTATTGATTGTTGATCACTGATTAATTTCTTAAGTTTCTTGTTTTGTGATGACATTTTCTTAATAAATTCTGTGTTAATTGATAGAAACATGTTCCTCTGAAAGTCACACCACTGCTCATGTTCTAAATTATTCGGCTTATGGGTAAGCTTTCTATAAAATCCATATGCTTGTAATTTCAGCATACTTCGTTTACTATACATATACATGATTTCAAGTTCTAGCCATTTTTGTTTCGCAAATATTTCGATCTTATTTGAGGTACGTGAAGATGAAATTTTAATGTGAATAAAGTTTGGAAAAACCGATCAACGTTTCCAGGCTTTTAGAAACCAAATATCCGCTTCTCTTAATCTAATCTTAGTACTAACCTTATGATAGAGATTCAGTTCCGTTAACCATGAAGCCATCTTAATACTGAAGTAGGTCGGAACCTTTGGTATGAAGATAACACTGACTTAGTTTTCCACAAATACACCAAAACACTATATTCGCCAACAAAGTTGGCACCGTCTGGAGATGATTAAAACTCAAACTTTGTTTAATGATTAAAACTCAAACTTTGTTAGCGATACGCGCGTCGAGTGTAGTGTATAGTGTTTTGGTGTTTTGTGGAAAACTAAGTGAGTGTCATATTTACAAAAGAAGGTTCCAATCTACTCCAGTATCCAATTTTAATACCTAATATTTCATTTTAGCTATGTATAATATGCTCATGAAGTTCTCAAGGGAATTCAAGGAACCATATTACTTCAGAGCCTACTATATTAATCACTACTATACCGAGGAACCAGACGAACTGAAGGAGATACTCACAAGTCCTGTAACCAACGAGAAGGGAACAATTTACTCACTACTGGCCTGGGCTATCCCTGATTCTATTGTTCTGGCAGAGGGTAAGTACTTGTCCATTTTAAGTTAAAACACTAATCAAATACTTGGTCTAAATTTTGTCTCCATCGTAGAGAGCATTTGGAAGAGGAAACGTCGGTATTGTTCCAAAGCCTTCAGTCAACGCAAACTTAACAGACTTGTGCAACTTTTTGATAAGTCCGCTAACAAACTCGTGGCAACACTTGGTACTATAAGCAAGCTACCTCTTTCAGAAATTGTCGAAAGAAATAGTTTAGATAGTTTTATGGGTAAGAACTCCACTTCATATTACTACAAGAAATATAACATTGTTTTTTTTTAGAATGTGTAGTTGGAGTAGACATATATGGAGATGATGAACTAGCAGTTCTATACCGGCAGGCCGATCTATATAATGCTGCTAAAAGGTAATAGCAAAACATATTATTGTTCCCAATTTCAAAAGAAATTTATTCTTTTATTTTTTTTACTTTCATCATCATCATTAGGTCATCAGTCCTAAGACTGGTTGGACGTTAATCTCCAGCTTCTCCTATCTTGTGCTAACCTACGCATTTCGCTAATTGTGCTACAACCTACATCCCTTACTACTTGCGAGCAGTAGTATAATCTAGACCTACCTCTGCCTTTCTTCACTCCTAATTCTGCCTCCAAAATATCGCGGACTATTCCTCCATGCCTCAGCAAGTGGCCTACCATTCTATCTCTTCTCTTCTTTATGTTTTTCCACATACTTCTTTTCTCGCCGACTTTCTCCAATACTTCTTCGATTCTAACCCTATTAGTCCACGGTATTTTCATCATTCTTCGGTAACACCACATCTCAAAAGCTTCTAATTTCTTCCTACTTGCTTTCCCTACCGTCCAGGTTTCGCAACCGTATAGTGCCGTGCTCCATACATACGTTTTCAAAAATCTCTTCCTTGTTTCTAAGTTTATTACCCCCGAGCATAAAAGTGCTTTCTTTTTGTTAAAAGCTACTCGACCCTGCGCTATTCTTTGTTTTATATCTTTCTTGCATCCCAATTTATTTTACTTCCTAAATAAGTGAAGTCTTTAACGTCCTCCAATCTTTCATTATTAATTTGTACTTTCGTTTTTGCTCTGCTCTCGCGCCCTCTGCACACTAACACTTTAGATTTGTTTTTATTCATCCTCATTCCGTATTCCCCTGTCAACACTGCCTCTATTTCGTTCAATGCTGATTCTAATTCCTCCTTACTAGATGCTAATACTGCTATATCATCCGCGAATTTCAGCATTTTTAGATTCTGCCCGCGTACTTTAATCCTGAAATCCACTCTATCTTTTACCACATTAATCGCCTCTTCGATGTACAGATTAAAAATTAGTGGTGACAGCGTACATCTTTGTCTTACTCCTTTCCTGATACCTACTTCCCTCTTTTCCCCTTCTACTTCTATAACAGCAGTTTGCTCTTTATATAGATTATGGACTACTCTCTTATCTCTATACTTCATTCCCGCGCTCTTTAGTATCTCGAACATTTTTTCCTGTCTTACGTTATCAAAAGCTTTTTCTAAATCTACAAATCCTATATAAGCGTTCTTTCCTTTTTCTATTGTTTTCTCTAACATTACTTTTAGCGCCAGAATAGCTTCGCGAGTTCCCCTATTTCGCCTAAACCCGAATTGGTCTTCTCCTAGTATTTCCTCCGCTCTATTTTCCATCCTCTTCTGCACTATTCTGGTTAAGATTTTTGACGCATGGGAAGTTAAGCTAATCGTTCTAAAGTTCTCGCATTTGTCGGCTCCTCTCCTTATCGGTATAGTAACGATAATGTTCCTCTTATAATCCTCCGGCATCTCGCCCGTTTCGTATATGTATTTTACCAGTTCAAACATTCTATTTACTACTTTCTGTCCCGCACATTTCAAAATTTCCGCCTGTATTTTATCTACACCCGGCGCTCTATTATTCTTTAGCCCCCTTAGTGCTATTTCAAATTCCTCTCTCAATATAGGTTTTCCTACATCTTCCCTATCGATGCTAGATTCTTCCTCTAATATCTCTCCTAATTCCTGACCCTCGTATAAATTTCCTAAGTACTGCTTCCATCTATCCGCTTTCTCCTCTCTTCCGATCAGTATGTCCCCCGATTGACTCATAACGTTTCTACTTATTGTTCCTATATCCCTGAAGTTCCTCTTAATTATTTTGTAAGCCTCATCGGTCTTACCTACTTGCAACTTATCTTCTACTTCTTTGCATTTATCTTCTATCCATTGTTCTTTCGCTTTTCTACATTTTCTAATAATTTCCCACTTTATTGACTTATAAGTTTTCAGTCCTTCTTCGTCTCGTCTATTTTTGTAGCCTCGTCTCTTTTGCATTAAGTTTAAGATTTCGTCCGTTATCCAGGGCTTCCTAACTTCCCTTTTATCGTATCCTAAAACGTCCGTAGCCGCGGAATCTAGACTATTCTTGATACCCTCCCACTCAGTTTCTGCGTTCTTGATTTCGTCCTTACTCGCTTTATTTATTAATTGATCTGTTTTCTCCTGGAACTTATCTTTCATATTCTGATCCCTCAATATGTCTACATTTATACGTTTCTTATCTTTCCGGATTTTCAGATTTTTGAACTTTAATCTAGCTTTCATGACTACCAAGTTGTGGTCGCTGCCTACATCTGCTCCTGGATAACTCTTACAGTCTTTTACTTGATTTCTAAATCTCTTCCTAACCAGAATGTAGTCTATCTGATACCTGTTTATTCCTCCTAGCATTTTCCATGTGTACCGCCTCCTAACGTGATTCTTGAACAATGTGTTCGCGACTACCATCTTGTGCTTCTCGCAGAATTCTATCAGTCTGCTACCTCTCTCGTTTCTGTTTCCTAATCCATAAGGACCTACAAATTCTTCTACTTTCCCCTCACCTTCCCTTTTTTACTTTATTATTAAGAAATTATTATTAAGAAAGATTTTATTTATTTATTAAGAAATTAAAGAAAAAAGTTATTTCAATATGCAATGCAACGATTTGGTTAATCTCAATATACACTTTCACTTTCTTAGTTCCCCAGAGGCTTCTACGAAAACTTCGTCTTCTTCTAAATCTTCTACGGAAGATCTTCTTATGAGGATTAGTTTAAAGTAGTCGAATACCATGGTATATCATTGAAGATTAAATATGTGGGTGGTGATGGTAGCAGGTGGGAGGGTGGTTAAAAATATTCCTAATTGCTTTTTATTCGCCTACAGTAATCAACTTTTAATAATTCTTTTGATGTTTCAGTATGGAGGAAAGCGTCATATATAGATATTTTAGGCCATGGTTGTTTTTGAATTTTGTTTTCTTCCAAACTAGTATCGGAAAAGATTTATTGAGAAGAATCGCTATATATCGTAAACTTCTACACAAAGTAAGTTTTACTTATTCTACTCTTAAAGGGTCTTTCAATAAGTACACTCGATTTTTAAACGTAAGTAAAATAAGTTCTGCGCGAGATATCCACTCAATTTCTCTTATTTGAAAGAATGTTTTATGTAATTTAGTATGGAGTAACGTCATCCAAATGTCCGCCGCTGCTTTGCTTGGTGGCACGTATTACTTGGTAGCACGGAGGTTCAATTTTCGATGACGTTGTCGCATAAATCTGACTAAATTTGCTGGCTGGATGCATTTGTTATGTTGACATTGAGGACATCAATTGTTTGCGGTTTGTTCACATAGACCTGCGATTTAAAATAGCCCCAAATGAAAAAGTCTAAAGACGTTAAATCGGACGATCTCTGTGGCCAGGTTTCGTCGCCGCTGCGCGAGATAACCATGCCCTCAAATCGCTCGTGCAGAATGTCCATAGTGGGATGCGCTGTGTGACACGTAGCGCGGTTCTGTTAGAACCACATGTCATCGGTATCCATATCATCCAGTTTAGGCCACAAGTTTAAATTGTTTATCATCGATCTGTAGCGCTCACCGTTGGCGGTTATGGCAATGCCAGTTTCGTTTTAGAAGAAGTACGAACCGATGATTCCGTCAGACCAAAATCCGCACCAAACAGTGACTTTCTCGACATACATTTGATGTTGGTGTATCTCGTGTGGATTGGTATTGTCCCAAATCTGTCAATTTTGCTTGTTCGCATATCCATTTATCCAAAAATGGGTAACGTCGCTAAAGATGATTTTTTTTGGCGAAATTTGGGTCAGCTTCCAACCGTTCCAGAGCCCAATCAGCAAACACGCGGCGTTGTCCATGGCCATTTATCTTAAGTTCCTGAGTCAACTGGATTTTATACGGGTACAGACCAAAGTCCCCACTCAAAATTTGCCAAGTTGAAGTCGCAGAAAGCCAATTTCTTGTGAACGACGAGAAATTGACTGCCTCGGGTTATCCCGCACACTTCCACGCACAGCAACGATGTTTTCAGCAGATCTTGCGTTTCGGTAATGTACGGGTATTGACTGATTATTTATCAAACCGGTTGACTCGAATTTGGCCACCAAACTTCGAATAGTATATTCGACGGGACGGTTGTGGCAAGGATAAAAATTACGTAATACGCGGAATGTTTCTGGAATGGAACACTGATTTTGAAAATAAAATTTGTTAACTTACACACGTTTTTAAGCACTATAGCCTCCTACGATAATTTGCCATACAGAACTAAATAATTCACAACTAATTTAACAAATGTTTATTTAATCATGTGGCCACTATAGCCTAGCAAATTTCGAGCCTCCCTATTGAAAGACCCTGTATTTTTCCTTAATTTTCGTACTGTTTTTATACTTTTTTACTTTTAGACTAGATTAAAACGATACTGAAAATAATTTTAATTTTGTTTCACAAGTAATAATACAGTTTCAATTTTCACATGTTATACTATTGTATTTTAGATAATAGAAGAAAGAAAAAAGGAACTCGACGCATTGAAAAATGGTGAGTGCTAATAACTATTCTACTTTAGTACCTAGTAAAAATTTACATTTTTTGCTTAGAATATATTGATATTGAAGAAAAAAGCCTAATGGACATCATGGTTGAATCGAATGCTGACGAAAAAGACCTCATGTCAGACACAATGATTTTTGGGACAGGAGTGAGTATTCTGATTTCTATAAAATCTTTAGTTAAAAAAACTTCGTCACTTTCCCTCATATTTATGAATACGTAACATGGATTCATTCAATTTTTCGAAATAGTTTATTAAAATCCAAGATAATATTAAGACTGTAGTGTATTTATTGGCAATTATTTATTCATGAATAATTAAGGAGCTGACTATGTTTTTTTTTTCTACCTAAGAATATTCATTCACATGAAAACATTTTATGCAGCTATTGTACCACTTTGTTATCAGTATATTTGCCTTAGTATATTAATGCATTTGCCTCCTTTGTGTTGAAAGCCTATAGAACCATTAATGAGAAGACACATTTGGATGAGTTATATAAAAACAGATTAACATGATTAGATAATTTCCTAGAAATGTTCACTTTTTTCTACAACTCCAGTCCTACATCGACGAATGGAAAGATATAAAAGAGAAATTTACTTCATGTACTTATCTTCTGTATATATTTATCCTCGATTCGACGATTTCTATACTAAAAATCTATTATAAACTGGTTTACATCACCAAATTTTGACTTGTCTTGGACAGTGTGATTGTGTTGCATACTGTTGGAGCTATGACGAGGCAGACGGTATCTTGTCTGTTTGGATACAGTTGAGCTAACGTGGGAACTGATTCTTCTCGTAACATTCTCGATAACATCTTACTTATATTATGGTCCCAAGCCAATTTATGGAACACTTGTTGTTGACTTCTTAGTCTTCTAAGTGTGAAATTTGTCTACTTCTTTCTCGATATCTATGGTGGCAACATCCAAAACGTTGTCTCTAATTTATTCACTGTTCCTTGTATAATACATTCATTGGAGTATTTATTTATCATTAAAGAGGTTACATATGTCTGCTTGTGATGGGCGTTTCTCATCACAACCAAACATTATTAATATTTCTATTCTGTTTTTAAGTTAATTAAAAATTAAATTTTAATACAGACATTTGTGATTAAATTACTTTTAACTCTGCCAGCTGACAACTGGCAATATCAAATGACACTTGCAATATAATTATTGTGGTTAGAGATGTGAGAAAAAATATACAGAGCCATCACAATATTGTTAGTGAAAACCAGCCTTTCTAAAAAACATGTTTTTATTCAACTGTTTTAATCTGAATGTGATTTATTCATAAAATGGGTATTAGTGACAATACTGCTCTTCCCACAATTAATAATTTAAATGATGTTTACAGTCAACAGAAACGTCAGGCCTAATTCTGAGTTTTGCTGTTACGTTACTTGGAATGTATCCAGAAATTCAGGTTAGTACACAATCCACACACTTATATAATATACACTTATAACTGTTATATACAACAAGAATAAACATTATTGTGTATCATACTCATCTATTTTTGTGTTGATTATTAGGCAAACTTGTACAAAGAAGTCCTAGAAGTCTTGGGGACCAGCGACATCGTAGAGTATCATCACTTAGTAGACCTGAAGTACTGTGAAATGGTCCTGAATGAAACCATGAGACTATTCCCTCCAATACCTTTCTTGACTCGTCGTACAACCGCTGATCTGGACCTAGGTATGCTTGAACATCTCTTTACATGGGTATTTTACGTGTTTGTTTATAGGCACTAAAACAATTGGAAAGAATACAGACATCATAGTTGGCATAATAACCGCCCAGCGATCAGAGAGGATTTGGAAAGATCCGCTCAAGTTCGATCCAGAGAGGTGGACACCTGAGGAGATTGAAAAACGACATCCATATGCGTTCTTGGCTTTCTCTGGTGGACCCAGAAATTGTATAGGTAAACGCAAAGTCTACTAATGAAACTCATTTACACAAATTTCCCCTATGTATGATATTTTGATGCCAATATTTATAAAACCAGAAATGTCTTTGAAACGATTAGTTCTGGTAATTGTTAGCATTATATAATACTTAAGTGGAATTCATTTTAGGAGCCAAATATGGTATGATGATGATGAAGACTGCTTTGGCAAAGTTGGTAAGGACATACCAATTGTCTTCCAATAACAAGTGCGTAGAAGATATCATATTAGACAGTAATATTACTTTGGTGGTAAAGTCCGGATTAGATTGCAAATTTACGCCAAGGCATGGTTTTTAAAAATAATAAATAAAATAGTAAATAAAAATTATTTAATACAAAGTTACGAATGGGTACAAAGATATATTAATAAAGATATGTATGTAAATAATATTTGTTTAATTCATTGCTGTCATACCACAGCCCATTTGCTGTTATAAGAAATATTAATATAATATAAATAATAATATATACATATTTATTATTTTAGATTGAGCATTATTTTAAATTTCTAAACCCAGTCCGAGCGAATTTTTATTCGATTAATTCTAATCAGGGACGTCTCCCTGACGACACCTATTGATTTTGAGGTGGATAGGATACACCCCCACCCTGTCCATGAATCATGAGAGCACGATGGTGGACTATTTGAGAAATTTGTTTTGTTAACTACAACTCGACTAAATCGTGTCGGATCGATCTGATTTTGACTGATTCTGATCGTGAACGTCTCCTAGACGACATCTATTGATTTTGAGGTGGATAAGACACACCCCACCCTGTCCATGGGTCATGAGAAAGCACGACGGTGAACTATTTGAGAAATTTTTTTTGTTAACACGATAACTCAACTAAATAATGTCGGATCGATCGGGTTTTGGCTGATTCTGATCGGGGACGTCTCCCAGATAACACCTATTGATTTTGAGGTGGATAGAACACACTCTACCATGTTCATGGGTCATGAGAAAGCACAATGGTGGACTATTTGAGAATTTTTTTTTAGCACGATCACTCAATTAAATCGTGTCGGATCGATCGGGTTTCAACTGATTCTGATTAGGGACGTCTACCAGATGACATCTATTGATTTTGAGGTGGATAGGACACACCTCACCCTGTTCAGTGGTCACGAGAAAGCATTAGAGAGAAAGGGTGTACTATTTGAAAAAAGTAAAACTGTCGCATAAAACAGATATTCTGCATTTATGTGTTGGTTTATTTTTTCTCGGTCACTCAATTTTAAGTCCGTTTTAAGGTTTTAAAACTGTTTATTTATTTTCCAGACTGTCTGAAATCTTAAATCATTTCTTTTATTTCACAGCTTTTCCGCTTTTATATAGACGTTTTTTGTCCAGTGAATAACTTTTTATTTTTATTAAAAAAAAAAAAAAATTCGTGATTAAGTAGATGCTTTGTGTTTCTGACTTTTTTACAGACTGTTTGGCATAATAAAACATTACTATTATTTTCATAGATTCTCCGCTTTTCTAAAGATATTTTTGTCCACTAGACACTTTTATTTTTTCGCCTCTCTTATGTTTCACCTCTTTTGGCGTTTTTTCTTCTCGAATTACATGTCATTCTGCTCTTATCTTGCTTATTTTTACGTTTTCTGTCTACATTTTGAGCTACTGTGTTACTAGTAGTTTTTTCCATATTTTTTCTTTTATTCTGCCTTCTCTTTTTGTAAAATGAGTCTAAAAAAGCAGATGATATAAGGAAGCGTTCTGAATATTTTCAGAATTCTGAAAATGAGTCACATCTACTGGGATGATAACATTGTTACTATCCTCACTCTCCTGAGGACTTTGTTATCGACATGCGCGTGCAAAAGTGCATTAAAACTTTTTTTTATAATTACAGGGAATGTAATGAATATTTATGTCAATGTATACCTAATAATTGCAACTTATTGTCAACTTCAGTTTCACTCGAGAACAGTCAATTTGTTGTCAGGAATTTAAGAGTTGATTTCAAATACATTACTTCCCTTAATGCTGAAAGTAACATTACTTTTTCTTGATTGCCTCTAGTTTCTGAAATAAATATACATGATGAATATTAATTCAAATTAAGAAATACAAAATAATATAAGCAATTTCTCTTGTTTTAATTATTTTATAAGAAAATAAGGAATAATTGATGCAGGAAATATTAAAAATTTTAAAAAAGTTTTCTTGTGCGATTCTCTTATATATTTTTCCTGTGAATAGTTCCTATGCAGATTCCAATATTAATTGGCCATCATGTGACGATTCCACCTTCCTTGATATCTTTCTTCCATTATTCGGATAGCCTGATGAAACCGTTCACCTTCTTCCTCACTATGATATCCTAAGTTACAAGGAAATTTGACAATGTGACTATGCAAAAAAATATAATTTATGCTCATATTGGCTTGCAATTTTTCAAAACATTTTAGCATCTTATGTACTAGTTCTTAGTAATAATTTACCTTGTAATTACCCAAACAATTTTTAATTACAAACACAACTACACCATTCATCAGATTCTACAACTGTTATATATCTGTTAAAATTTGGATATATTACCAGTTCCCGAATTTTTAGACCTTCAAAAATCCCCTCTTTTACTTGTTCCTTACTTAGTGCTGGAAATACTTGGCAAATGTATTTAAAACAATCACCTGACTTGTTCAGTGTCATTAAACCCAGTTTTATGTGAAGAGATGGTAGTATTACTGTTTCTCTATTTTTTAATGGCTCGTACACAATGTTGGATTTTCCAACGATCATAGTGTCTCTCAAAGGCCAACCAGTTTGGGGGCAATACTTTTATCTTGCACGACTATCTCATAAACGAGGTGACAAGAATAATTGGTATATCAATTTATTGCCATTGTATTCTTAATAACAATATTTGTTTATAACAATTAAATGTTTATTTAAAAAACTGGTGTAATATTCTGAATAGAATAATGAATTGTCTAAAATTTAATATATACTCGTAATTTTGATTAATTAATTATTAACGTTTTCATAAATATAGGATATATTTCTGCATCTAAATTATGTCTGTTTCTCATTGTTATTCTAAAAATAACTTTCTTATAGTTAAATCTTTTGTAACTCCTCAATTATCCTTATTAAGAGAAATTAAATATTATTTCACATAAACAGATCTAGTAATCACTTCTTGTTTATAATAAATACGAACCGTTGTGAAAAAAGATTCATCTTGTTAAACTATGACAAATGGTATACATACAACAGTTGAATAAGGAATAATGTTTTCTCGATGTAAGAAAACAAGCAAAATATCAGTTGCTTCTCTCTTCCATTAGATCATGACAACATAAAAACACAATCGTAACTTTGTTTAATTGTAATTATTCCTTTTTGACTGTAAATTGTTTCGTGTATATTATATTGTAATCATGTTTTTCTATAGTCGCGTGTTGTATTAAAATAGATTCAAATTAGCCATTAATTCGATTTTAATGATTGTGATCTATGTTGTCTTAATGCATTTTTAATACGTCCCATTTCCTTGTTTGAACATTATTTTTATTTGTACTGTCGTCGATGTACCTATACGTTATGTTAGCAAATATAAATATAGTAGCTATTAGCAGTACAAGCTTATCAATTTTTCAAACAAACTGTTACAAATATCCTAATGATTATTCGTCAATAAGTATTTTCACAATATATAAACTTATGTTAAAATATTACCTACCTAGCGGCGACGAGTGTGGTGATAAATTTTTACAAAATATTCATGATATTGTTAACAAATGATACTTTAAAAACCTCTAAAACACGTCAATCTTGTTATTGAAAACATTTTTTCAGATTTTATATCTGTTATAACGTCATCATAGTATTTTTTAAACTTCTACCTCCTCTATTCTAACCAAAATGAGAACAAGAGCAAAGTTGAGCTCCTCTTCATTTTGGTGTTAATCTTCGGCCATGTTTTGATATTATTTTCTCTTGAATACGGATCCACGGGCTAGACATGGATCAGAAACAGATCACGGATCAAACCCGGACCAGAAACGAACCCATGATGGACTGGAGGGGGATCGATCACGGAGTAGACACGTAGAGGACCAGACGGGCCATAAACATACTAAATGTGATCAGAAGCTGATCAGAAACAGACCACAGGTGGATCAAACACGTGCCTTCAAGATTTTTCTTCTAAGGCCGGGTCCTAACCTTGGAAGGAAATATGTTATCTAGGATTGGTTGTGCTTCTGCAAAAACTGTCAAAGCTTATTTTACAGAACATGATGTCCCTGTCATGGAATGGCCATCTAGCGGTCCAGACCTCTTGCCAATAGGAACATTGTGGCATAAAATGAAAAAACAGTTAACGATTTATGCACCAAATTGCAAGACACTTGGCATAGCACGCTTCCTGAAGAGTGTGCTAAGCTGATAAATCATAGTAAAGCAGACTTAAAGCTGTCATTGTTGATAAAGGTGCTGTAACATAGTATTGATGAAGCGCCCGAACTATTCTGAACCGCGAATATTAATGTTTTCTATTAACAAACTTGTCACTGACACATCATAACGTAGTAATATTTCATCGTATTTATGTTAAAAGTTTATACTCTGTTTCTGTTACTAATATTTTTTTTAGTAAAATAGTATTGAGGGTGTCTTTACTTTTATTTAAATATATTAGTTGTCCTTAGTTAGTAAAATCATACCTGTCCGAATTATTATGAGCCTGGGCTCGTATATTTATTTTATATTTACGAAGAATCACTCACAGATTATTAAATATGAAAATGAGAAAAGACAGTAGTTATGAAAATAAGAAAATTCTTAAACATTTTTAAACTGGTAGAATGCTAAACCTATTGTACTGTGATTGATTTGATATTATTCAAATTCGTTAATTTCACTGGGTAAGCGCTGTTTTTCAAGCGCCCTAATGACTCTGTTTTAATGTATCGCCGAAAAGAGAACTCATCGCCGCAATAAATAACCCTGTAGCAAATTAAATAAAAAAACGGACGGCCCATTCAGTTAATTGTTAACCGATTTGTCAGGGCGCACATTGACGTTCGAAATTAAACGTCTACCAGCGACCATAATTTACTTCATGATTATTAATCTGGCCCTCGCATGACGGACTGCAGGGTATTAGAGCTCAGCAGTTGGTGCCAGGCTCTAGTTTGAGCGTAAATACGCTATCACTCAACGTCCATCAAGCTGTCATTGTTCGAAGATGCACGCACAACCGTCCTCTTCACTTTCCAGGGCTTAGTACGCATCATTCCATGTAGGAAATGCTGTCTTCTCGGATATTATTTGCGGGGTAGCTGGATGGTGGTTTGGGCTGGAGACTATTTCCGCTATAGGTTGAGAACCGCCTACTAAAGGGTCCTTCAATAAGGACGCTCGATCTCTAAATGTAAATAAAACAAGTTGTGTGTGAGATATCCATCCATTTTGTTTTATTTGAAAGACAATTTTATTAAGTATAGAATATAACGTCGTCCATATACCTGAAACGTATTCGGGAGGTCCAATTTTCGATGACTGTCGCATAAATATGGCTGCATTTGCTAGATGGTGTTCGTTATGTTGACTTTGAAGACATCGATTGTTTGCGGTTTATTTACATAGATCTGCGATTTAATATAGCCCCAAAAGAAGAAGTCTAAAGGCATTAACTCGCACGATCTCGGTGGCCAGGTCACGTCGCCGTTGCGAGAGATAGCAATGCCCTCAAATCGCTCGTGCAGAATGTCCATCGTGGAATGCGCTGTGTGGTATGTAGCGTCGTAGTGTTGGTTGGAACCACATGTTGTTAGTATCCATATCATTCAGTTTAGGCCATAAGAAGTTGCTTGTCATCGATCTGTAGCGCTCGCCGTTGACTGTTATGGCAATGCCAGTTTCGGTTTGGAAGAGGTACGGACCGATGATTCTGCTGGACCAAAAATCCGCACCAAACAGTGACTTTATCGGAATGTATTTGGTGCTGCTGTATCTCGTGTGCATTGGTATCTTCTCAAATCTGACAATGTTGCAGAGAACTTCCAACTGTTCCAGAGTCCAATCAGCGAACAAACGGCTTTGTCTATGGTCGTTTACCTTAAGTTCCTAGGTTAGTTGGATTTTATATGAGTGTAGACCAAAGTCTCGACGAAAAACTCGCCAAGTTGAAGTCACAGAAAGGCCAAGTTCTTGTGAGCGACGAGAAGTTGACTGCCTCGAGTTTTCCCTACACTCTTCAGTACCTACAGGTGTTGGTTGAGTATTTAACAAACTGGTTGACTCGAATTTGGCCACCAAACATCGAATAGTCGACTGGGCGGGACGGTTGTGGCGAGGATAAAAATCACGTAATGCACGGAAGATTTCTCGAACGGAGCACTAATTCTGAAAATAAAATTTGATGATTTGCCATACACTACTGAACAATTCACAAGAAATTTGAGAGATGTTGCTTTAACAACATGGCCAGTATAACCTGACAAATTTCGAGAGTAACAATTTAAAACAGTTCTTGGTTCATCTTTTTGTATTTTCAGATAAAAAAGATATTGACTGAAAAACTATTCTGGAATATCCGTATGTACAAGAAGCTATTATATTGAATTTAAAGTGAATACCACTGGCGCATATACCTCCGTGCCGCCGCCGCTTTCTTCCAGCCATTTTCAGCGAATTATTTTCTCAAAATTAGACGACCGGAAGAGAACATCGTATACACAGTTGTCATTGAGGTGATGGATCCCCGTTATTCGTCTTGCGGAGCTCGCATTCCCCGAACAGGCACTATTCCATTTTGACTTTTGTTCTACTTTAAATAATGGTAAGACGTTTGTCTTTTGGAAAAATTGCCTGTCAAATATTCTTCTCTGTAAATTGTTTTTATTTCGCTCTATGTCTGCGTGTGTACATGTATAAAGGGCCGTATATACTTTGTTTTTTTTTTTGATAGAGAGAGAGAGAGAGAGAGAGAGAGAGAGAGAGCTTCGGAAGAGCTAGGAGAAAATAACGATTGATTGTTCAACTTCTAATTGAAAGTAGTTATGTTAACTATAGAAAATATTAATTATTGTTTAAAATAAAATATTTAAATAGAAAACTATGGAACCAATACACATTAAAAAGTACTGGGCACTACACTAAAAGAATAATGGATTTTATAATTGTAAATGATGTTTATTTCAAAGCAATATAGGTGTAGTAATATTATCATGAATAAGTGTAATCAAATATGTTTTACTTTTTCGCACTCCACTATACGCGGAAAAGTAATTTGTTGGGACTGTTTGAGAAAAAAGTAAAACTGTCGCATAAAACACATATTCTGCATTTATGTGTTGGTTTATTTTTTCTCGGCCACTCAATTTCGAGATAGAGATGTTCTACGTTCCACTTTTCCAGTTCCACCATTTGACCTCTGTGTTTTCCACTATGTTTGTTGTTGCATTTAGAAAGTATACAATTGTGTACCATGTATTAGATACTTGTTATATTTGTCAAAAAAGAAATATAATGAGCGGAAACATATGGAACATGTTATTCCAGTTTTAAAAAGTAAAGTTAATTAACATATAGCAACGAAAATAACGTTGAATTACTGTATTTAAAACAAAAAGTAAATTAAAAAGTAAAATTGTTATGTATACTCGTTTTTTAAAATTAATTCCTATATTGAATAAATAAGTATAGACATACATACATTTAATACATTTATTAAATAAATATATTTTTTATATTCATGTAATAATAGATATAACATATCTAAAACACTATTTGCAGTAATTACTAAAATAAATCGTTTTAATTTATTATAGGATAAAAAGGATATTGTTGTGAAAACCAATACTAAAGAAGAATTAATAAAATAATTCTTAATTAAATTAAGACTGTATTAATCATCTCTCGATGATGTCAGTTTGATTGGTAAAACGCGTGTCGAGAGACCTGTAATCTTTCAACAATCGTGGAAAACTGGTTTCTTGTTTTTGTTGCCACATCGAAGGTTCCAGCCTGTTCCCAGGATTAAGGTTCAGTACTAATTAATAGAAAAATCAAGGAATAAGAACATATCAGTAACTAAAATATAGATTATATATAAATCACGTTTATTAAAAAATTTGTAACAGACTATATGAATAAAAAAAAATAAACAGTTTTAAAACCTTAAAATGGACTTTTCCGCACATAGAACATCCTTATCTCGAAATTGAGTGTCCGGGAAAAAATAAACCAACACATAAATGCAGAATATGTGATAAATACGACAGTTTTACTTTTTTCAAATTTTCCACCATCGCGCATTCTCATGACTCATGGACAGGGTGGGGCGTGTCCTATCCACCTCAAAATCAATAGATGTCGTCTAGTAGACGTCCCTAATCAGAATCAGTCAAAACCCGATCGATCCGACACGATTTAATTGAGTGATCGTGCTAACAAAAATAATTTCTCAAATAGTCCACCATTGTACTTGCTCATGACCCATGAACATGGTAGAGTGTGTTCTATCCACCTCAAAATCAATAGGTGTCGTCTGGGAGACGTCCCCGGTCAGGATCAGGCAAAACTCGATCGATCCGACACGATTTAGTTGAGTTATCGTGCCAACAAGAAATTTTATTAATACCGACGATAACGACAATGACGACAACGGCAACGACGACGACGACAACAGCAACGATAACGATGACGATAACGACAACGGCACACACACACACATACACACACATACACACACAAAATGGTTTAAATCCATATTTTTTGTTTTTAGACTGAAAATCGAAAAATAAACGCAAGAAAAAAATTTTTTTTATACGATTACATTATTTTTCCGCATATAGTGGAGTGCGGAAATGTAATACACTTAGCCTTATTTTAATGTATTCAAATAACAGTTAATAATCATAGTCACTTTAAATAAATAATTTTTTCAGTGCGAAGGAGGTTTTTGTGAGTTTCACAACACTTTTCTTTTTCACATTATATTTCCGTTGATCACGAATGATACTTTAATGGGTCTATCTCGGGAGATATTTTCCTGCGTTATCAGTAAATACGTTCCGCAGAGCTTAGTAGCGTTGTTGTTGAAATAAACATATACAAAGTGTATTAAAATGTTGTTTATGGTTGAGGGGGGCATATTAAAAGGTTGCAGAAAGTAATACATATATTCTGATCGCTTGTCGACATGCAATAACTTGTAGGGCATGTATTCAAAATATTTTTAATGACATTTCGATATACATTTTTTTCTTATACCTTGTACCTCGTTTAACTATCATTGCTGTTTTTTAATATAATATAGTGAATTACACAAAATCTGATGGGTGGTGATTAAAATATTAAAATGAAAAATATAGTCTGGTGATTGTTAATTGCTAACAGTCGAGGTTGGTACAAGTTATTTTCAGTGGTGGATCGTTAGGATGGACAAGGACAGATAAAGTAAACAAATAACTGTTGAATTGTTGTTTCAATATACAATTTAGTTTGCTTATAATCATAGTTCTGATAACCATAATTGTTCATTATTTAATAGTTTAAAATTGTATTAATAATATACCCGGTACTGATATAATCTGGTATAGAGAAAACAATCAAAGTATTACGTATTCAAATTTATCTATGTATATACGTTTTAATTTGGTATATATGTTACGCCCAAACGTCGAAAACGCTCAGTGAGCGAAAAAAACGACCACAACGCGTTGCGGACGGTGCTGAATGACCAAATACCGAAATAAGGTAATTTTTCGCATTGTGGCCGTTCTTGTTGACCGCGACCCGTTATGGACAATGCTCAAACGACCACGGCGCGTTCTGGATGATTTAGAAAGCTCATAAACCGATCGTGCTTTTAATATTTAACTAGATTAACAGAAATAATAACTGAAAATTTGAAAACCTTTATTGTATCATTATTCCTACATGAAACTTTATTTATTAAAGAACACTATAGAATAGTAACCAACTGAACCAACGGTAGTTGAGATGGTTATTCACTTGCTCTTGCAGGCACTATTATTGTGGCATTTAGAATTGCACGACACCTCATTGGTCCTGTAGTTGCACTTTTTTGTATTACAATAACGCTTACAATGGCATATGACAAATCCTTGTTTTGATCCAGACGAAAGAGTTGAAGCTTTTCTCAAATTTAATGAACAACTCGGAACATACGATGAGTTTATATAGTTTGAATCAGCGAAGGTGAATTTATTACGACTATAAAGTCTTTCCAGCACGCCCTCTTTGGTTTCCAACTTATATAAACTGGATTCATTAACACTTAGAACTGAAGCTAGAACACTTCTAGGGGCAAGCTCTGTCGACATCCGGAACTTTGACTACGACATTTTGACCGATCTCAGCAGGAGGTAGTTTTTCAAGGGACAAACCCAGCATTTTTTCAGCTTGCTTCTCCATTCCGGCTTTAGCATTTTCGCGTTGCTCTCTGATTGCATTACGTCTGCAGCAAAGGCTGCATATGACATTTCCTTCAATTTTAACACCACACTTCATGTATACATTTAAACTGCATGTTTTACATGGTTGGGTGATTCCAAAATGTTCGCAAATGGAACGTGCTCCCGCACTGGATACTGCATTGATTATATTTTCTTCCCCTTCCTGGTCTGTTTCGAGTGTCATCCTTTCCAAGATATTCTCTAAATCTTTTTCCGTTTCCAAAGTTTCATATATTTCCCTTTCCAGAGAAGAATCTGCCAATTAGATTCTTTGCTTGCTACCAAACATGGCCTCGTAAGGACTTTTTTTAATTCCTTCATGCAGGACACAATTTTTTTACTCTGAATAAACCGTAAAACCTCTGACCATTGTTTGGTATTATTGTCAAGCATCCATGCTACCAACATATCTCTGACGTCCTGATTGGATCGTTCCACCCATCCTTGGCTCTGTGAATGGCGGGGCTTACCGTGCACAAGTTTAAGGCCTGGCCATAGATCTTTTAACTGTTCTATTATCTTATTAGAAAATTCTCTTCCGTTGTCGCCTTAAAGTATAACTGGAGCACCGAACATGTAAAAAATGTCCACAACATTATATATAACAGCGACTTGTTCAGCTGTTTTCGTTTTGAGTAGCTTCAAAATTGTAAATTTTGTCACATGGTCTTGGTAGTTCAATGTGAAAAGATATTCTCGGTCGGGTTCGGTCTGCATATCGATCAAATTTACTTGACATCTGGAATTCATGTGGTTTGATAGGATTGGTGCTACAACTAACCCCTTCTTCTTGATCTTCTTCTTTCCCTGACATTGCTCGCAGAGAGGCAAATAGATCTATGTAGCTGCTCTAGTAACATTGCAGTATTTTTTGTTAATTTCAGCCTCCATAACTAAAAACAAAAAAAAATGTCATTAGGTACAAATAGATCTGTATAGTTGCTCTAGTGACATTGCAGTATTTTTTGTTAATTTCAGTCTCCATAACTAAAAACAAAAAAAAATTTCATTAGGTACCAATATTTTATAGAAATAGCGTTTAAGTAATGTACCTCTTGTTCGTTTGTGTCCAGTTGCCATGTGAGCAACTTCAATAATGCCAAAAAGATTCTCCGTTTTATAGAAATATCTAAAAATTTCATCCTGTGTTCCTTTGGTATTTTCAATTAACTTTTCATATTCCCCAATTGTTATGATATCGTACCTCTTCAGTCTTCTATATTGTTTGGATGATAGCGGCACTTTACAGTCTCTCAAACGTTTCGCTTCTTTCACTTCTCGGACGATCTCACAATTTTTTCATTAAACGCCTTCCTCATATTGTTCTTAGCTAACAATACTAGCGACTTCGCTCAACAACATAGACGGAACTTCACTCGAAGGCAGTCGTAAACACACTGACAAGTCTAGACAAGAACGATCGGTTTATCAGCTTTATAAATCATCCAGAACGCGTCATTACTGTTTGAGCATTGTCCACAACGCGTCGTGGTCAACAAGAACGACCACAATGCGAAAAATTATCTTATTTCGGTATTTGATCGTTCAGCATCGTCCGTAACGCGTTGTGGCCGTCTTTTCCGCTCACTGAGCGTTTTCGATGTTTGAGTGTAACATATATATTAACACTTTCCTAATACTAATACATCGAACGAGCGTCAACGGTAAGAAACAATTTAATAAAAATTTTTACGAGATTAACCGAAGTATTTAAAAATACAGCTATCTAATATGTGTGATGACAGTGATGACAAATATAGCAGCTTCCTGAGGCAGCTTCGCATTTCTCTGCAACCAATTAGATACGAGACTGTAAACAGCTGTTTATGTTACATTTTAAAATACCAAGTTAGTGGATGTAGTTTTAGTTATTACTTGACAAGGCTTAAGTCAAATATCCTGTAATAAGTTTTTGTCATAGAAATTTCCACCTGTCTTGAAAGATGGTTCTGAAAACCACAAGTCTAAGAAATGGAAGTTAACAAACCCAAACAAAAACACTCAAATATATAATCAAATAATTAGTTATCGCCTGGTATAAGTTTAACGTCAACATAATGATTGCAGAATGCATCTGGTAACACAATTAACTCCCTTTGAAATATTGTACTCGATTGTTTCACGTTGAGGCAACGCCAACTCCGCAAATGGAAGTCCAACTGCGAGCTGTTAAAGAGTAATTTGTTGTATAAGCAAAAGTTAATTAGACGAAAGCGCCACTCACATAAGTTTCCCAACGTGCACTTCTTTATTTTGCTTTTGCTTCCATTGGAATAACGAGATTGTAATATAGCTTTTAGGTCTCATATCCAAATTAAAACGTTGCCATTGTGTAAGTTCCGGTGGCGGTTTTACTGTAGGTGCATTTGTGCAGTGAGCTCCCTTAAAAATTCCTAAAAATACCTATTAGGTGTTTACTATACATTACATTATCATTATACATAGATTGTGCCGCTTTCTAAGTCTCATTTACAGTTTGTTAAATGTCGCGAGAGTCGCCCGCCCTAGAATTTATCAGAGTCATCTACGGGATACTAAATATGCAACTCTAAATACATAGCGCGTTCAGTTTTCATCTAGCATACATCAGAGGCCCGTTTAACCATGTGTTAGAAAGAGAGGACTCGGGCGCGTGGAACAGGAGATTTCTATACGCATGTATATGAGATTTGCGTGCATTGCACGGCCACGCAAAGCAAAATTTATATTAATTGAGTTTACTGAATAGTACTTAAATGTTAATTAAAATGTAAAATCAATAGAACAATTTTATGTAGCTATTCACAATTAGCTAATAAACTTTATTTAGTACTATTGTGAAAATAACGCGAAAAAGAAGACAGTAACAAGTTATTATGTAACCTATGACTAAATTTTACACATTTTACCTAAAAATGCGCTCTCTTAAATAACATCACAGATAAAAGTATTGATATTTTAAAAAACTCATAACTCTAGTACTGATTACGTTAAAAAAAGCATGTAACAGAGAAGCAATATCAACTTGTCCAAGAATTTTTTGGTACTTATTCGGTAACCATTTACGTACTCATTATATAAAAACATAAAAATAAATAGTCACAGTTTTTACCTTGCTATTATTTTGTTATAATGTAAAATTTTTGCTTATTTTAAAACAAAATAAAATATAAACTATATATTTTTTTATATATGAAAATTGACACGCTAGCAACAACTATTCAAAACTACGATTTTCTGCGTATTAACTTCAGATGAAATCTTCAGGGACGGGGGTAATAATCCAGAACCAATCCGGCCCACCCAACAACTACAAACAGAAAAGCCATTACGTAAAACCTTTGAATTCCTGCTCGTACTTTACACTTTGCGAGCTCCATAAAAGTCGAACTTATGAGGCAATTTTGGAATATGAACTTTATCAAGTACGCTGGGGAAATTGAAATAAAAGATATCTCCGGTGCCGGGGCGCAAACGTGGGCCGTCAAACGGCGTTCTCAGGTACATCGATACACGGGCATCAAAGGAAAAGTGATGGATTACGCCTTCCTACGTAACGAATTTGAATTTCGCGAGGCAGGAGATAACGATATTGGATGAACTTATTAGCTTTCGTTTTCATTTTATGAGCTACGGCAAGAACGGAACAACTCTATTATTAAGCTTTTCAATCCAAACACATTTGGACCGGGACGTGAGGGTAAAGAGTAAATACTGTTGCTTTCATCATCATCATTAGGTCATCAGTCCAAAGACTGGTTGGACGCTAACCTCCAGCTTCTCCTATCTTGTGCTAACCTACGCATTTCGCTAATTGTGCTACAACCTACATCCCTTACTATTTGCGAGCAGTAGTCTAATCTAGGCCTACCTCTGCCTTTCTTCACTCCTATTTCTGCCTCCAAAATATCGCGGACTATTCCCCCATGTCTCAGCAAGTGGCCTACCATTCTATCTCTTCTCTTCTTTAAGTTTTTCCACATACTTCTTTTCTCGTCGACTTTCTCCAATACTTCTTCGTTTCTAACCCTATCAGTCCATGGTATTTTCATCATTCTTCGGTAACACCACATCTCAAAAGCTTCTAATTTCTTCCTACTTGCTTCCCCTACCGTCCAGGTTTCGCAGCCGTATAGTGCCGTGCTCCATATATATGTTTTCAAAAATCTCTTCCTTGTTTCTAAGTTTATTACCCCCGAGCATAAAAGTGCTTTCTTTTCGTTAAAAGCTACTCGACCCTGCGCTATTCTTTGTTTTATGTCTTTATCGCTTCTTCCATCCCAATTTATTTTACTTCCTAAATAAGTGAAGTCTTTAACTTCCTCCAACCTTTCATTATTAATTTGTACTTTCGTTTTTGCTCTGCTCTCGCGCCCTCTGCACACTAACACTTTAGTTTTGTTTTTATTCACCCTCATTCCGTATTCCTCTGTCAACACTGCCTCCATTTCGTTCAATGCTGATTCTAATTCCTCCTTACTAGATGCTAATACTGCTATATCATCCGCGAATCTCAGCATTTTTAGTTTCTGTCCCTGTACTTTAATCCCGAAATCCACTCTATCTTTTACCTCATTAATCGCCTCTTCGATGTACAGATTAAAAATTAGTGGTGATAGCGTACATCCTTGTCTTACTCCTTTCCTAATACCTACTTCCCTTTTTTCCCCTTCTACTTCTATAACAGCAGTTTGCTCTTTGTATAGATTGTGTACTACTCTCCTATCTCTATACTTCATTCCCGCGCTCTTTAGTATCTCAAACATTTTTTCCCATCTTACGTTATCAAAAGCTTTTTCTAAATCTACAAATCCTATATAAGCGTTCTTTCCTTTTTCTATTGTTTTCTCTAACATTACTCTTAGCGCCAGAATAGCTTCGCGAGTTCCCCTATTTCGCCTAAAGCCGAATTGGTCTTCTCCTAGTATTTCCTCCGCTCTATTTTCCATCCTCTTCTGCACTATTCTAGTTAAGATGTTTGACGCATGGGAAGTTAGGCTAAAAGTTCTCGCATTTGTCGGCTCCTCTCTTTTTCGGTATAGTAACGATAATGTTCCTCTTATAATCCTCCGGCATCTCGCCCGTTTCATATATGTATTTTACCAGTTCAAACATCCTATTTACTACTTTCTGTCCCGCACATTTCAAAATTTCCGCCTGTATTTTATCTACACCCGGCGCTCTATTATTCTTTAGCCCCCTTAGTGCTATTTCAAATTCCTCTCTCAATATAGGTTTTCCTACATCTTCCCTATCGATGCTAGATTCTTCCTCTAATATCTCTCCTAATTCCTGATCCTCGTATAAATTTCCTAAGTACTGCTTCCATCTATCCGCTTTCTCCTCTCTTCCGATCAGTATGTCCCCCGATTGACTCCTAACGTTTCTACTTATTGTTCCTATATCCCTGAAGTTCCTCTTAATTATTTTGTAAGCCTCATCGGTCTTACCTACTTGCAACTTATCTTCTACTTCTTTGCATTTATCCTCTATCCATTGTTCTTTCGCTTTTCTACATTTTCTAATGATTTCCCACTTTATTGACTTATAAGTTTTCAGTCCTTCTTCGTCTCGTCTGTTTTTGTAGCCTCGTCTCTTTTGCATTAAGTTTAAGATTTCGTCCGTTATCCAGGGCTTCCTAGCTTCCCTGTTGCTTTACTTTTCCAAAAATCGTTAAAGGCGAGGGTCACTTTGTATCTCATTAATGGGGTATTTTTTATTTCTCGGTTGATTTATTCAGTACTATTCATTTATAGTAGCTGAATTGGTACGAGTATGAATATTTCTCGTAAGGCTGTGGAAAATATGCTGCACGCCATAGACGTACGCATCGTAATAAGGGCAATAAAATAATAATATAAAGTAATTAGCAACAAACGCACTAAACTGTTGCAAATAAATATAACACTGTATATGACCCTCTTAAATAGCGTGATGAACTAGCATCATCATCATCATCATCACGGACTGGAGACGATCCGTAAATACTTTGCAGCAGCAGGTATATTTCCATATTTGTCTCAGAGAATGATGTTCAGATATGTTCTTATATTTGGAGATTGACCGTTCGACATCTACTGATGTAATACAGGTATATGTAGAATGCTCCTTGCACTAACACAACGGATCTATAGATGCACTATCACTATTGGCAGTATCATCACAAAGACCATAGGACGATAAGCATAGTGAATCGGTCTCAAAAGGATATCTGAATCATCTTCTGAGAATATGTTGATATTAATAAGATACGTCGATTCTGCAAGTTTCAGACCTCTATCTATTTTGGTTCTTGAATAAATCGAAAAAATCGAAAAATCAGAAAATAATTTTTTTGTCAATAACGGCTTGATCGACTTTGGACACGTTATAGATGTATATAAAAGCTATACTCTAAGAAAATAACAGCTCATAATCTCAATAGTAATCATTAGAAACGGGCGATTTTTTTAGAAATAATTTTTTTCTTTATGATAACGTTCTAGAACAATTTTGAAACTAACATTTTTTATGTCTTTTTCGATGTAGAATAACCTCTCAAATTCTTAAATTGATTAAGAAGGTACGCCATATTGAAAAAAAAATAAAAACCGATTTTTTGATATAATTTCAATGTTCATTTATTTCAATGTTTTTACTTTTGAAATAACAAAAACGAAGCTTATTTGATTAATTAATTGCAAATAACATTAAATATTGAAAACAATAATTTGAAAATATTTATTTATTAAAATATTAAAATATAAAAATTATAAACTATATTTAGATGTTAATAATTTTACTTAAAATATAATTTTGCATTTTAAAACAGCAATATAAATATTATTTATCAATATATAGATGAGTCAATTTTCACTTTTTATAAATGGTCCAACCATAATGCACGATGTTAATTGTGAGTCACACCTTAACGTCAAGTTTTTTGCCCAACTTAATTTGACATTTCTTTGTTACAGTGTTTGACAAATTCAACCATGGAGAGGTACACAATTGAGCAGCGCGTTAAGATTGTTGAAGCCTTTTACGAAAATGGGCGTTCAAATCAAAATGCATTTCGTGCACTTCGTGACTTTTTTGGTCAGCATAATCGACCAAATGTGTCCACAATCGGGAGAATTGTGCGCAAATTTCAGCAAACCGGGTCCGTAGGAAATGTGAAAACACCTGTGCATGCTCGCCCAGTTCGTTCTGCGGAAAACATTGCTGTTGTTCGCGATAGTATAGCAGAAGAGCCGTCAACCTCGACTCGTCGTCGTGCCCAACAATTGAACATCTCACGAACATCACTGATGCGAATTTTGAATAAAGATTTGAATTTACACGCTTACAAGGTTCAATTGACTCAAGTGCTGAAGCCTACTGACCATTTGAAACGTCATCAATACGCCGAATGGTTGGTTGAACAGACAGAAGTGAATGGTGACTTACAAAGAAAATCATCTTCAGCGACGAGGCACACTTTCATCTCAGTGGATTCGTTAACAAGCAGAATTGCCGCATTTGAGCAAATGAGAATCCACGAGTGATTGTTGAACAGCCGATGCATCCACAAACAGTGACTGTTTGGTGCGGTTTATGGGCTGGCGGCGTCATCGAGCCGTACTTCTTCGAAAATGAGGTCGGCCAAGCAGTTACCGTGAATGGTGTTCGCTATCGCGAGATGATAACGGGCTTCTTGTGGCCAGAAACTGAGGATATGGACCTGGACGATATGTGGTTCCAACAGGATGGTACCACTTGCCACACAGCCAACGAAACAATGGCACCTTTGCGCGAGAAATTCAATGTTCGTGTAATCTCACGTCGTGGCGATGTTAATTGGCCGCCACGATCATGTGATTTGACACCGTTGGACTTCTTTCTTTGGGGATATTTAAAAGAAAAAGTGTACGTCAATAAGCCAAGAACAATTCAAGAGCTAAAGGATGAGATAATTCGGCACATTAACGACATTAAACCTCAATTATGTCTCAGAGTCATTGAAAATATGGACCATCGGATAGAGGTATGCCACCGAAGCCGTGGCGAGCATTTGGCCGATATTTTGTTTCACACATAATTGTCATGGATCCTTCTATCATAATAGAAGATATTAAGATAATTCTCTGAAAACTTATTGTTTTATTTACAATTAACATCGTGCGTTTTGGTTGGACCACCTTTTATATTAAAACTACAATTTAGAGAATATGAGGTCCCTCTCGATTATCAGTTCGTTGCGCAACCATAAGATTGCATTGTTATTTAATGTTGGTGATCTGTACATTGTTTACTAGTTGGTAGCAAGCTGCTATATAGCTTATTAATTATATAATCAATAATTATAGATAATAATTATTAATTGTTGACATTAGAAACAAGTTTTGTTTGTATTTTTTCTGGATTTAATAATTATTTTTATTTAAGGATTTTTTCAAGTGAATAAAAATATGTCTACGTTTAAAAGTAATAATGCGAGGTGTTGCGTTTGTTCAAAATTGATAAAAAAATATCGGGTCCTCCAAATAATATAGAATCAGAGGAAGATACTGAAGAGTTTTCGACTGTATATGAACGTGCGATTGTAGATAGATGTAGATATGTGTCTAAATTGCCGTGTATTGAAATATAAGAAAATAAAAATGATGATGATGAGCAGGAAAAGTCTTTGGGAGATGAATTATCTCCAGCTTTATGTGAGTTATTAGAAAAAACTGAATCAAGCTGATTATTGATAATTTCGTCTCAGTTAAGTTATGATGATCTATCGTTTAATATGAATGTTGTATGCAATGATACTGAGGAGTGTATTGATGTTCAAATCAAAAGAATTGTTATAACGCATAGATATTGTTGTGTATATTTTGTCCCAAATAGAACCTTAGTATGTAGTTGTTCTTCAGAATACTCAGGATATTTTAATAAAAAAATGCTTTCAAATTATTGTTTTCAATATTTAATGTTATTTGCATTTATAAATTAATCAAATAAGCTTCGTTTCTGTTGTTTCAAAAGTACAAACATTGAAATAAATGAACATTGAAATTATATCAAAAAATCGGTTTTTATTTTTTTCAATATGGCGTACCTTTTTGATTAATTTAAGAATTTGGGAGGTTATTCTACATCAAAAAAGATATAAAAAGTGTTAGTTTAAAAATTGTTCTAGAGCGTTATCATAAAGAAAAAAAATTTCTGAAAAAATCGCCTGTTTCTAATGATTATTATTGAGATTAGGAGTATTTTTTTAGAGTAGAGCCTTTATATACATCTATTACTTATCCAAATTTCATTTAAATCGGTTGAGCTGTTTTTGACAAAAACATTATTTTTTGATTTTTCGTATTTTTCAATGTATTCAAAAGCCAAAATAGATAGAGGTTTGAAACTTGCAGCATCAACGTATCTTATTAGTATCAATATACTTTCAACAGATGATTCAGATATCCTTCTGGGGCCGATTCACTATGCTTATCGTCCTATGGCCTTTGTCCTAATCTGTTTAAATCAATGTCTTTCTTTAACACACTCTCGAAGATTTGTTTAACGCAATCATTTTTTGCGTTGTCTGTAGCGTATAGCAGTGAGTTTACTCGGTCCACTATTTGCAGGGATTCCGCTAACGCCAACGCACTATTATTTAATTTCTCTATTGCGTCATGCACTCCTTTATTGTTGGTATGAATAGTTTATAATCAATTTTAATAGAAATGTCTAGAAATTGTGTCTTTCTTTCTTTAATAGCTGCAGCCTTGGCAGGATTGAACTTGAGTATTACAGGTTTTATTTGCCGGGAACTTTTAGCATAATAAGAAGCTGCCTTTAACCATGTTCCCCAACATGTAAGCCGATTTCCCAACCGGCTCTGTTAGTTTGGGAATTTCAAGACACTTTCGAGAAGACGTTTAGAAAATTTTAGATTCACTTTCTTTTACTCACCATTAATGCATTTTCTTTGGGAAAATATTGTCAAATAGTTTCTGTCCCAAGATGTAAAGCATGCATTCTCTACATAACATGTAGCAATCTACAACTGTGTTGTGAAAGAGAACAGTCTACTGAACACGTTGTCACGGTAACATCCGTCACAAACATCGATACTTGACTTGTTGTCACTTAAGATATTTCTAACGTCTTCAGCATCACCTGCGTAATTGTATTGCCAGTACACTCAATGAGTCATTTGCTAGCTAATAGCAATAGAAACGTCAATTGTCGAGGGTCCAGTACACGTACTATAATATTTACAATAGTCTCTTTTACGAAGCGTTGTCTCGTCAACACATAACCACAGTCATCTGTTTTGTAATTTACCTGTAATCTCATTTTTAAAGTCGTCGCGTATAATTGACATATCGTTCCATAATGTTCTGCGGCTTGGTAATTAGAACTGTGTATTGTATTTGTGCCAAAACTTTAGAAATGGCCCTTTATCTAGTACGTGAAGCGGAATATTACAAGTTATCAATAATAAATCACACCTAAATTGAGTTTGAAAGAGGGTATCCTGTTTTCTATTTTGATGTTGCACAAAATTCACGTGACGCATAGAGTCAGATTTGGATCATCACATTACGGATATGTCACATACTTTACGCATTAGTTTCGCTCCATCATAGAATTATCAAATTAACCAATACATTTTTTCGATTGCTGAGCATATAAATGTTTTCTGGGTCGATATACGAGTATTTTAATATTGAATTAAAACGTTTCAACTAACACGGCGGACACCGTACGTACACCTTGATCGATAAATCAAGATCAACTACTGTTCTACGGCTGTGAAAAAGCGGTAATGGAGGGGGATCAGCCCCCTCCATTACCGCTTGTCGACCATTTACCTCATTTCGTCGGCGCTATCATTGCACCGTTACGGTAAAACTGTTTAGGAATTAAAAGACAGTTATCTCGGTGAATTACCATATATGGTTTACAATCTAATAGAAATTTTATGACGAATTTTTTTAATTTAAGTCTTTCTCAATAAATGGACTGATGGAAAGGGACCGAGTGGCCAAATAGATGTCTAGATCTAACACAGCTAGACTATTTTCTGTTGGGTTACCTTAAGTCTATGGTATATTGCAGCATACCAAATACAATTGATGCGTTAAAATATTTCGGAAATAAATAATTTGGAATGAATAATAAGATAAGACTAATTAATGTTTAAACTAATTGATTCTTTAATTTTTTTAAATTGGACATAATTCAGAGGCAAATGGTAACATATTTGAATAGGTACTTAATTTAATGTTTTTTCATTGAAATAATTATTATATTTCATAAAATCGCTTCGATTAAGTTGCTAAAATATTTACTATTTCTCACAACAAATATTGTATAATCTAGTAACTATTATATTTGACGCATCATACGTAAAAAGCAGTGCTCTCTTAAATAGTATTATCAGATAATGGTGAAAAACTGCCAAAACCGTCATAATTGTTACAGTGATGAAATAAATGCGTTATAACTCTCCAAGCTTTTTTCTTCTACTTGCCCGATAACGATTTTATCAAATCATTCCAACCTACTTGTGCCCATTGTATAACTTAGTGGCCACATTTAGCAACTTTTCCTCAATACATCACTCTTTATTTATCCGAAACAATACTGTAAACCCCAATCCACCTGTGAGTCATCTTATTGTCAGCATACACACGAAGAGGAAACTCCCATAATTCACCTCCACCATCTCTCACTGTATCAAAACAGGGGTATATATCTCATTTAAATTTCTCTCATTACTTATTCTCCGGAAACCCCCCTGGATTAATTATAGTTAACTTTTAGTCCCATCGAGAACAATTAGCCGTAATAACTCTAATGTAAAATACTGGTAGCAGCTATAGAAGTTCGGATAAAAAGCGCAGTGAATAGAAGTTTCGCGTCGCTATTATATGATTAGTTTAGAGCTCTGTTTATAGTTCCATGACATGGTCCAGGTGTTGTGCTTTTAATTAACCGTCCACTCTGTTTATAGCTTCCATGCGAATGGCTTAACAATTTACCATATTCGCTGTACATTTACTGTAGTGAACCAAAACATTCTAGGTGCGTTTTTTAATGCATCGATGGCGAAATAAACTGTTGATTAGCAACTCGTGGATCTAGGAAAGAATCCAGAATTGCACTTTAACTGATATTTAATTTTGCTGACTAGAGACAAAAAATTAGTCCTCGGTTGTACAAAATGACTTTATAAAAAATTATTATGGCCCATGTAATGTAAAGGGTAATGTGCAATTTTTTTTGTTTATTTGGAAGAATATTTTATAGCATTAATTATGGAAAATAATGTCGTTCATAACTTTTCTTGGTGGCACGTAATCGGGAGATCCAATTTTCTATGACTTTGTCACATATTATTATTTTATATGGGTTTGGGCCTCATCAGCCACTGTTCGCATGGGTAGTCCCTTAGCGATCCCCTCTTATCCGGGTCATTATCCAAAAATGCTATCCCATAAAAGGACCAATTTAGGCACGTCCCCCGCCTTAAGCCTCGCCTCCTCTAGGATAACAGGGGTCCCTAATATAAGATACCTCTTCTCCTCCAGTGCAGGGCAGGTGTAAAGAAGATGAATCGAGGTTTCCTCGTCTTCTTTACAGTATCTGCAGGCCGGGCTATCAGTCAGCCTCAGTTTGTGCTTATATGCATTCAGGCTACTATGGTGGCCCATAATGATTCCCACCAGATTTCTGGCTTTGTGTCTATTCAATTTAATGGATTTTTGGGCCCATTTCTCAATCTCTGAATATTCGATGAAGAGTTTGGTTATACGACAACCCGTTACTCCTCTCCATCTTTTATTGTGCTGGCCTCTTCCCCAGCCATTTATACGGTCTCTGATCAGATTCCGATTTATTCCCACTGCAGATTCTGGTCCATAGAGGTTTTCTCTGGTCCCTAGTCTGGCAAGGCCATCTGCAATTAGATTTCCCTTAATGCCATTATGCCCAGGTATCCATAGGAGTTCCACCGACCGGTAATATCACTGGTCTACACTTGCACATTTTGAGAATTGACATAGTCTGAAAGGTGCAACCTTCATCAAAAGAAAAAATACCTTGATCACTAAGTTTAATACATCGTCGTTTATTGAATTATTATGGCATGTTTCATCAAAGTCTTTTCAGATGAAACAAATTTCTTGAGAAACAGATATTTCAAAGGTTCCATGGGCTCTTATTCCATACATTGACGAACATTATTAAGAATTTCTTTTGTACCAACAACTAGTCTACCAATACCGGGTCTTATGAGTCACAGAGCTAATTATTCAAAATTTTGCAAATATAAACGCTGAATCTATCCCCAAATTCCATGATCCAGCACACCAAGTTCGAAAATTGACTTTAATCATACAATTTTATGGGTGCGTCATGAAAAACATTATTCGAAAACTGTTTGACAAATTTTGACGATCTAAAGAGTGATTGACATAAATGCATAATAGTGACCAAGATAATTTTGATATCTGGATATAATTAAACAACGCTTATGCCATTATATTCAGGATTATTAATATTTTACGTACGCATAAGTAATAATGTGCTGTTCAAAATTATAACACCAATGGTAGTTTCTGAGGGGTGAGTTTAGTCTTATCGTCACTAAATGATAACAAATAAAAGAGATATTGTTTGTAACATTGAATTCGGAAAGGGTGGGTTATATCCTCCTGTAACTTTGGCTTTGAATGCGTCCTTTTTAAAAATAGATCAAACATGGACGGCATCCGACGTCTAGCCCACTAAACGTTGGGGCATATATTATTTAGTTAACGTCCCCGGCTAACGCCACGGAAGAGTTAAAGGTCTCTTAGCGAAGACGTAATTCACGATTAGGCGGCAGTCTCCCAAGAGACGTACATCGTTTGTCCATTGCTAAAAGCCAAAGCATGTACTCGGTCCTGCAAGATGCGACGAGCACATGTTCTCGTTTGTTTTGGTGGGGAAGGACCGATATACGTCGTCAAGGGGTACGTTAGAGAAGGCCCATTACGCGAACAATGTAGCCACGGTTGCACATTCGCCATTTTGTTAGCACCGTTGATAACGAAGAGCACGTTTGAGAATAGCAAGTTTGAAGTAGCAGTAAGTTCTTACAATATGAAAGATTCTGCGTATCAGAAATTGTCCGTATTAAATGTGGTTGTGGATTTTAGAATAATTATTGGTGTTTCCTTTTTTGTATGTGATATTAAAATGAAGAGACTTCTGCGCAGGGAAATTTATTTTGTCAAAATAATTCTTCGTTTCATGTGAAATTAAATATGTTACTCTATTTATCAACTCTTTGTGTATTCCAGTTCAGCATGATTACTTTCAGCAAGATAGCGCAAACGTAGATATTGAGTTTTTACTACAGTATGTTTCCCCCGACTCTCCGCATTCGAAAAAACTCAAAGGAAATATGATTAGTAGTTAAGACATACTTGATTAAAACCAGAAAGTTAAACCGCTACATTAAAGAATTATTGGAAAATTAATATTAACTCTGTTCTTAAGAAGGCATATAATTGGTAAGGCAGCAACCTCGTGGTCAACAGAGTCGCATTGGGTTAGTCCTACCAAGAGACTACAACCAAGAGGCTATATGGCTCAATTTCGCCATTTGCACCCATTTAGCAAATAGACGTCAAGCATCCAAATGTTAAAATTGTGGAAAGGTAATCTGTGTAAAGAAAGTAGTATATTCAGTATTCTACAGTTAATCGAACATGAACGTCCAGCACTATATATAGAATTTTTATCTATAACCAGCACTCCTTCCATTTCCCAGAATGTTACCCAATCTTATATTTCAGCAAGGTAATGCATGACCACAAGTAAGAAAGGTTACATTCCTTGACGCTTCCCAAGTTTCTTCTTTGGTCACCAGGATTCCTATTCCTTTTCACTTTAATGTGTATGGTATGTTAAGAGGAAGAGACGAGACTATTAAATCCAGTAAACACCTACAATATTGTATGAGATACGATATCTAACAAACATCCCATCATCTCATTCGATTGATACTGTGATAAGTTAACAAGTGTATAGCCCATAGAAGACGTCCAAATCATTGTAGAATTTTTCTTGGTCATACTAACGTTTTCTTTACTCTTAAATTATAATTATATATTTCCTGATAGTACATGTGATGTTTCCTGAGTATTGCGTTGTCTGTAGCAAACAATAAATATACCCTACTTATACATATTATAAGTCTACAGCAATCGTTCTACAACTATCTCAAATCTATTCAACACGAACGCAATGAAGCCCTTCAGAATCAAAACAACAACCGTAAAAAATTAATCCCAGTTGTTCCAATTCCCTCTTTCAAAATTAATTTCCATGACTTTACATGCCGATTCGCTATTCCCCTGAAAGAAAGCAGCTCGATTGATGGAGCACGAATAAATAAGATCGGTATCACGGCACTGGGGCGTTAATAAATGTTCGTTCATTAGAAAAATCCAATTTCCAGAATAGCTCTCGAAACCATTAGCTGCAAGCTGGTAATGAACCGGATAGCATGTGATCGGTTATTTTAATTCGTTAAGTAGAAGCGAAGAGTTTCATTTCTATGAAATAGTCGTCCCAGGAAACAACGTCGATTTAGAAAAAATAAATAAAAATTATCTTGATTATTTTGTATAATCTTAATTTCGATGATAAAGAATATGAGTAAGTAAAGGTAATTATTATGCTGATGAGAATAAAGCTGATGACGAACATACAAAAGATAAATAAAATAAGCAAGATGGAGGGCATCAGGAAGATGGGAAACATGAGGAAGATAAAGATGAGACAGATGGGGGAGATGAAGCATTTCAGGAGATAATAGAAATGAAGAAGCCGAGAAACACTACGAAAACGAGGAATAAGTTGAAGGTGCCTAAAATAATGAAAATACTGAGGAAAGTTGAGACCATGAGAAATCTGAAGAAGATAAATACAAAACCAATGAAGAAAATGGGTAATATGAGATATACGAGGAAGATTAGGAATGCAATGAAGATTAAAATTAAGGATTTATCAAAGATAGATAATATAGAGTAAGATGAAGAAGATTATTCGAAAGAGAAAATTGTGAAGGAGTAAAGCAATACAGATGAGAAAGAAGATAAATAACGGCGATAGTACAGATGAAAGGGAATAATAATTATCAACAGCATGTACAGGAAGATGTGGCGTAATGACCATAATGAATAGGTGTGGGATTTGGAAATTAAAGAATATTAAGATGCGAATTACGAAGAAGGGGTTGGGATGATGACGACGATGGCAAAAAGTATAATATGTAAAATGAAGTTAATAATAACGATGATGAGGGAGAGCAAATGAAGAAGATTATGAAGATGAGGAGAAGGAGAAAGAGGACAATGAGGTATATCAGAAATATCCGGAACACGAGGATGAAAATAAGGACAAGGAAAAAGTGAAATTACATTAGAAAAGCTGGTAGCATTAGAGAATTGAATAATATGAGGAAGATGGCAAAGATGAAGAATCAAAAAATAAACCCCGCCACAGGTAGGATTCGACATTCGTCCCGGATCGGAACCGAACGACATACAGCTGTTTCGAACTTATTAGTTATCATCAGTGCCGTACACGGTACGCCGATTCAGGACAAATGCCGAATGAACTTTATGGCGTATACATCTTTATCGATACGATCTCTGTCAGTAACATATAAGTCGGAAATCGAGTAAGGAACCACCAAGCCGCCAAGCGGTTATTAAAGTAGTTCCCGAATAGCAAAGCTATTACATAATCGCGCTAGTAAACAACTACTCTTCGGGCTAAAGCCCCGCCAGGCATTGAATTATACCCAGAAGCGATCCTCGACCCCTTTCTCATGTTTCTGCACGATCAGATAAGGTTTCAAAAAATAAAACCCGAATTATTTATTATCGGGTTTTATTTTTTGACTTATATGTTACTGAAAGGTGAGGAAGAAAATAAGAGAAAGAAGAGATTGTAAGGAGTTAATGGGACGAAGAAGAAACAATTTGTAGGAAGATCAAAGTAAAATGATGAGGAAGAAGACGAATGGAAATAAGAAATAGTAAACGTTATTTTGTTCATAAACGCCAGAGGACATTCTTTGTTTCTTGTTTTTCAATAATTTTTTTTTTAATTTCTATTGTCAAATATTTCTGGAATTAAATGGTGCAAAATTGAAATAATAAGCATGATAAGTAAAGTGGAGTTTATAATGACAATGATAAGGGTGAAAAAAAATAGTAAAATGAGAAAGTTTATAAAGTTGAGGGAAAGGAGACAGAAGAAGAGAAATACGACAATAGAGTATACCAAGAGTATCAGGAACAGGAGGATAAAAATAAAGAGAATGATGAAGATGGATTACATTAAGAAAACTAGGAGGACTAGGAAGTTAAGTTACATGAGGAAGATGACAAAGATGAGGAAGAAAATGACGAAGAAAGGGGATTGTACGAAGTACGGAGGAGGATAAGAAGTTAATGGAACGAGGACGATAAGAAAGTAACGTCTTCATTCCTACAATGAAGTTGTAGGAAGATAAAAGTAATGAGAAAAAAAATAAATGGAAATAAGAAATAGTAACCGTTATTTAATTCATAAGCGTCAGTGAGTCATTCTATTTCTTGTTTTTAAATCATTCTGGAATTTTTGTTGATGAATAAAAACAATATACATCTACCTACAACTGATATTCGAAATGATCATAATATAAAAAATGAAGAAAAAAATTAAATACACAAACAAATAAATGTGTACTTCAATTTAATTTATTAAATTGAAGTACATAGATAATTTATCAGAAAATAATTCCATTAATTGGTTAGATGCATTCAGTGGCGGCTCGTGATAAAATGAAACGGGTGTTTTACACAGGACCGATCCTAGGGTATTGGCCGCCCGCGTACAAATTTCAAACGTATCATAACTACTGGCGCCGTAAGGGTCGCAAAAAAATTGCGCCGCTGGCGAAAATTTTTAAAATTTTCAAGGTCACGCGTTTTCCTGATACTTCAGAATTTTTATGTAAACTCCGTTTATACAAAAATATAGACTTTCACAAGAAAAATTTTTGGAATTTAATACCCTTTTGAAGAACATTCATCTTTGCCATCATATTCTTTGGTTAAGAGAAAAGGCTTGTAAGGTGAATTTTCTACTAGAGGGTCTATAACACTTAAAATATTTTCCGAAAGAGTTTCAGCGTCACATTTTGTAGGTTTCAGGTATATCCAAAGACGTTCAATCGGTTCACCATCGAGAATATATCTTAAAACTACCACTAACTGAATTTTTGCAGATATATCAGTTGTTTCGTCTGCCATAACTGCCAAATATGAAGGTTTGTTAATTTCTTTAATTATTTCTTCATGACATACTTTTAATATACAGTCTAAAAGATCATTTTGTATTTCTTTAGAGGTTCCTTTAAATACTGAAGCATTTTGTAGATGCTCGCTTAAAGTTACATCAAGCTCAGCAGAAAAATTTATCAAACCACGAAATATCCCCGGGTTTTGAGAGGTTTTAGCTTCGTCATGTCCTTGCAGCGCCAGTTCAAAGGCCCCACAAAACTTTACGCAGTTTATAATTTTTGACAAAACGTATCTCTTTTTTGTCACATTTTCATTATGCTTTTGCACATTTATCCAATAAGCTGAATCTAGCTGCACTTTAATATTAGTTGTTCCTAATAAAGCTAATTCCATTGTATTTGTAAGTGCACCAAATCTGTCACCCCTACCCCCGTCCATGCTTTATCACCGCCAAAAAGTAAACAAGGAAAACAAAATAACGCATTTTTTTTGTTCCACCCACAAATCCAATTGTTCTTCGAATAAATGTTTCTATTAAATTGACGTTTATATGCTTTTCCGCGGCTAACACCTGCAGTCTCAATAACAATATCGATCGGGTAATGGCCTACCATTGTTTTTTAAATCAATTTTTTCTTCATAAGAGTATTTAAAAAATCGCTTCACATGAACTAAATTATAAACTAAATCCATTGTCACTATCACAGTATATAAATATTAATAATTAGTACAATAAATCACTACACAAATTCACAAAACAGTATTTAAAATCTCAAATTAACACGAAATACGAAATAGGTACGATTTACCCCCGCCAACTGTACGAGAAGTAGGAAGGAGTAAACATTCACTGATGTTGCCTTAGCTGGAAATAATACAGCTCACTGACCGTGTAAATTCGCGCATTTACGAGCGCCAAGTGTGGATTGTCGCGGGAGTTGAGGGGGAGGGCGGGTGTGCCGAACCGTGCTGAGAACTACCTCGTGTGGCCCAGTTCAATGTACCGCGACGCGCTCGCGTAGAGACCCAGATCATTCATCTGGTCTACTACTCAATAGAGGACAGCGGGCAGAATGCGACTTTAACGCAGTAATTTGGTTAGCTGCACCAACTAACCAAATTATTTTATTAATAAATTTTAGTAACTATTATGTCGCGAAAATATACAAATATCTAATTTTTTTGGCAGTTCTGCAGCTCTGCAGCACCTATACACCAGCCGCCCCTGGATGCATTCATTAAAAACCATTTAGGACCTTGAATCATACATCTTTTGGCTAATTTTATTCATCGACAGCTATCGCAAACAAATTGACTATTACGTCACCCTCTTAGTCATTGACGTACATTACACGTCTGACGGTTGGATATTCAGCGAATTAAGGGAATTTTATTTATAAGCTCACTACAGCTGTAGTTGAGATAACGTAAGTATATATTAATTAATAACTTTACAGCTAGTTGAGTCAGTCACTTTTTTATTTTATTTTTTTATTTTCAAAAGAAAGAAATACATATTATGTACGAGAGATCAATAGTAAAAAGATACTTGATAAAGCATACTGAGGACGTTATATTAAACTAACTGAACTAAATAGAAAACAACCCATTCACTCCGTTAAATGGCACGCCAACCCCCTAAAGAAGGCCATCAAAACGCTGCCGCTATCTATAACTAATTCTATGTCAGGAGGGCACCCAAGACGTCACATTTAGCCCCGAGTAATGTCCCTCCTGAGTGCAGAAGGCATCAATACATCGGGCTGGAGCAATTTGTTTAATTGACCAGTGTCCGTAGGCTGATGGAGGCGGCTTTTCGATCACATGATTTCCCGCGAGTGCCGTATAGGGGCTCTGGCGTTCCGCCGGTCAGGTGCTCCAAGGACTACGAAGTCAAACAACGGTTTCTCCCAGTCCTGACGGGAGCGAGGCTGAAAGGAACGACCAAGTTGATGTTAGTTATCTGGTTTAATAAAAACGAATATTCGGATGTTGTAGAAGCGAATATCCTATCAAATATGACAGGATTAACATCTAATAATGTTAAATATATGTAACAAGAAATATTTATATGATTTATCAGATTATACGAATCAATAAGTATAATAATGTAGCAAAACCTTTTAAAAAATCCTACTAAAAAATCAAATTTATATTGAAAATGGTGTATTTTAATTAAATTGCTGCTCTAGTGTTGTATAAAACCATATACAGAGTGCTTTTCATTCAAAACTACCCACTCTCATTATTTATTTTAGCAAGGAATATGACCTTTAGACAAAAGACAAATAAATTTAGTATATCGAAGGGGAAGTTTAAGACTAGTGTCCGTTACTGTTTAGGTTTCACCTCCTACCCCTTGTTCACTACATAAATGTTACTCCTACTTACAAATTTTAAATGGTACCCCCTGCTTGTAATACATATTTCTAAACGTCTTAAATATTCTGATTTAATTTAGTTTATAAAACTGAAATCCGTTCTCGCAATAAATGAGTTTAAACAAAACAAAATAAATTAATGGAATAAATTCATCTTCCACAACACGATTTGAAATATTATTTGATTAAGTGCTGAAAATTTCCTTTGTTGTTGGCTAAACAAAAGTATTTATCTAGAATTCTTTGGACTGTGGACGTTTTGGACTACGTCTTCAGTAAGTAATCTGCATGTGTGGGTAACCTTATTTCTTAGGTTTTCAATATTCCGGGTCGGACTTCTGTATACTATTGTCTTCAAATAACTTCAAATGAAGAAATCCATTGGAGTTATATCTGGAGATCTTGCCGGACATTCCAGAGTGATTCATCTCCACTTGTCGGTAAACCTTTGAATCGGCCTTTGTCAAACATGTAACATGTTAGAGTGGTAGTATTCTATCTGTTGAAAATATAAATTTTGTTTATCCAACCGTATGTCTCCTACTTCATCAACTAGGTACTCTAAGGTGTTCTGTGTCATGACGGGGTCGATTTTATTTTCCAATAAATTTAAATACAATTCACCAGTTAAATTTTCTCCAACGAAAACAGGTCCTATTACTTCATTTCCCACAATTCCAATCCAGATGTTGATTTTCTGTGGAAATTAAATATGATTCTTTCGAAACATTGTACACATATGGGTTTTCATTATCTAAGTATCTACAGTTATGTTTATTTACAAAGCCATTAGAAAAAAAATTTGTTCCATCTACGATACGAATGTTCCTTATAATATTTGGGTTATATTGAATTCTCGCAGTCATTATTTCACAATATTGTACATTAATCATAATCATAATTTAATTCTCCTTCACCGAGTTTCTGGAAAATGCTAATTTTGCAGAAAACAACCTGTTCTAGTTTTAAAGTTTTGTGTATGAGAGCAACTAAATTGTTTGTTAACTTTTTACGCAACATTTGGAATGGAACTAGATTAATGACGAAATGGCTAAAAATCCCAATCTGTGTAGCTTAAGTAAGATCTCTCGGCTGCTTATTTTCCTTGCTAACAAAGTTAAACACATATCGGTGTCCCACATTTTTGTCATGATGCTTTTGCAATGCATGCAACTTGACAAGCAGTAGACCATAGAGTCTCTGATGCTCCCGATAAATATTTTCAAAATTTGATTTTTATTTAGCTGTCAAGAACAAATCAAGAAGAAATTGTGCGTTAAAATACATGCCGCTGATGAGTTAAAATGAGCACTCTAATATCCCACTTTCAATATCATCAAAGGAAAAGTGTAAAAAAATAAAAGAAATATAAAACGTATTAGTATGGAGTCTGCGGCAGCAATTCTACAAAAGCAATGCCGCATCCCGTCATTGAACTCATATTCCCATCATAAACTCATAACATAGTCCTTAGAATATTGCAATAGTTTATTTTGTTTTATTTAAATTACTTTTGTTTTTGCTTCCGTTACGAGAAGGAATCAACTGATTCTAATTTTCTAAATGGCGTTGAATTATGCTTTCATAGTTTTAAATACATCCTGTATTACAGGAGGAGGGTAACCTTGTAATTCCGTAATACATCCTGTATTACAGGATAGGGGATGTAATTAAAAATATTTAACTTGGGGTAACTGAGGGTCACAGAGTAAAACCTAAACTGCACTAAGTGCAACTTTTCAACGTTTCCTTTGTTAATTATATTGACGTGTTTCTTTCTAGAGGTAATTTTCGTTGTTCAAAGAAATAGTGGGGATGGTTATTTTTGAAATGAACGATTATATATAATCAATGTTGATTATGTAACAAAAATTCGTAAATAATTCTCCAAGATATTAGTTTTATCGAAAATTTCGCATATTTAAATTATCAATGTAAAATATAACACAAACATTTTTATAGAATCTTACATAAATGGAATTCTATCTAACGTTCTAGATTACTGATAATCTGATGTTTACAGCACTGTGCAAATTGATGATCTTATATTTGATATTGATCTACCAGCAACAACTTGTAAAAATAGCCTAGAAGAGATACCAAAGTTTTATCGAAAATTGTGGATTGCTGATTTTGACACAACGCAAATTAATAATTTGATTACTTTAAATCATCAACATTGATTACACAACAAAGTTTTGCAAAACATACTAGGGAAAATTCGGAAATGTCTGCAATTGAGGATGAAAGCTCAAAGATTGTTTAGAGTCCACATCGAGGTATAGTGTCTTCTCATTTAAGTAAAAATATATTTCAGGGTATTGGTCCTTTAGCCATGGATGTTATAGATGAATCTTGAACAGTGCCTTACTTCTGAGGCAAACGATAATGATGGGAATATTCCCTTGGGTTTCTTGTATCCCCCCTCTATACCCCTTTGTTAATTTTTCACATCGGATACTTTACAAACCCCTATTTAACATCTCATCTATGTATGTATCTTTATAACCAACTGGCGCTTACATATATACAGATCCCGTTTCTGACGAATATTTTAATGCCGCGTTTGTCGCACCACCTATTGAAATTTACACGGCGTCCTTTTGCATCCTGTTACACTGCGACAGCAGCGTAACAGTCACGTGGTAGTTTAAAATGTAAGCTCCATCTGACACTTTGTAGTACAAATGTGGATATGAACTATTAATGAACCAGACCAGTTTGCCGTAATGTGGGACTGGAATAGTCGATGAGCCTACGGGACGCTCCCCGTGATTTGAATAATGAATGGGGCGACACCTAGGCAGAACTTATGTGTATGTATGTACATAGTATTAAATTAGGTTGGAAACATCCTGGGAAGAATCAATTTGATTCAGTTGCGTTCTTTAGTAATTCCATCGTTTCTGGGATGAGTATATTAGGAAAAACAAACAAACAAACAGATCAAGGATGCCAATATTTCGTGTTTTTTTAATTCCATAGTTTCTCTGCTGACGAAGATAATACCACTATCGAAATATAAATTTACCGTACTACCTATATTTTTACATTATTTAGATATACATATATGTCGATAACTTAAGGTCCCGATTGTGTGATGATTTGTGGGCTATCTCAGCGAAACAGCAGGTCTTGGATAGGGGGATCAGCTTTTGACTAGTAATATTTATATATTTTTTTTATTTATGTATGTAATAACTAATCACATCTATAATAATAAGGGCACCAATGACTATTAATTGATTATAAGCCCTGGCTTTCATACAGGGTCTTTCAATAGGGACGCTCTATATTTGTTAGTCATAGCGGCCATGTTGCTAAAGTAACATGTGAAAATGTTCTTGTGAATTATTCACTAGTGTATGGCAAATCACCATGAAAGGTTATAGCGTTCAACAATGTGTCAAAATCATCAGATTTTATTTTCAAAATCAGTGCACCGCTCGAGAAACGTTACGTGCATTATCTGTTTCTTATCTTCGCCACAACTGTCAAGCCAAGTCAACTATTCGACGTTCGGTGGCCATATTCAAGTCAACCGGTTTGATAAATAATCAGGCAACACCCGTACGTCACCGAAGCGTAAGGTCTGCTGAATACATCGCTGCTTTACGTGAGAGTGTACGGGAAAATCCGAGGTAGTCAATTTCTTGTCGTTCATAAGAATTTGCGACCTTTCTGCGACTTCAACTTGGCGAATATTGCGTCTGGACTTGGGTCTGCACCCGTATAAAATCTAACTAACCCAGAAACTTAAAGTAAACGACCATAGACAACGTTGTGTGTTCGCTGTTTAAGCTGTGGAGCAGTTGGAAGTTAACCCAAGTTTCGCCAAAAAAATCATCTTTGGCGATGAGGCAAATTTTTGGATGATTGGATATGTGAACAAGCAAAATTGACACATTTGGGACGATATCAATCCACACGAGATATACCAACACCAAATACATCTCGAGAAAGTCACTGTTTGGTACGGATTTTGGTCTGGCGGAATCATCGATTCGTACTTCCTCCAAAACGAAACTGAATTCTACAGATCAATGATAAGCAACTTCTTGTGACCCAAATGATATGGATACCGACCACACGCGGTTCCATCAGGACGACGCTACGTGCCACACAGCACATGCTATGATCGACATTCTGCACGAGCAATTTGAAGGCATGGCTATCTCGTGCAGCGGCGACGACATGAACTAGCCACCGAGATTGTGCGATTTAACGTCTTCAAACTTCTTCCTACGGGGCTATCTTAAATCGCAGGTCTATGATTGATTCCCTCAGAGTCAACATAACGAACGCCATCTAGCAAACTCAGCCAGATCTATACGACAAAATTATCGAAAATTAGACCTCCCGAATACGTGCTACCAAACAAAGCCGCGGTAGACATTTAAACAATGTTATATTCCATGCTTAATGCCATAAAATACACTTTGAAAATAGAAAAAATTGAGTAGATATCTCACACAGAACGTGTTTTATTTACGTTTAATAATCGGGCGTCCTAATTGAAATACCCTTTATAAGTGAACAGAGAACCGGTTATTAGTAGTCTATTAAAAGAACAGACACCACATACAAAATTATAATTGAAAATTGTCAAGGCAAAATACATATATCTGTATGCATAAGTAATGTATAAAAATGTATATAAAATGTATATGAAAAGCTGTAAAACGAAATCTGTATGTATCAGAAGGTCTATAAGTACTTAATAGAAAAAAGAAAGTATTTCACACATAAAATAAAAAAACAAAAAATAAAAATTTACGATATTCGAGGAATTCCACTTGGCGAAAAACAAATTAGGAAACGTAAATATTTATTAAAAATAAAAAAGAAGAAAGAAAACAACAATCAATGCAATAAAACAGTGGTTATAGTTAAGGGGAATACAATAAATGTAAATTGTCGGGCGCACAATAGGTAGAAAGTTGGGCCGAGAGACAATCGAATGGCTAGAAATTCTTTTGGGCGCAAATAACTAGAGACCTGCCCTGTACCCATACAAATGTAACTTAATCGAATACAAGCATACAAATAACGAAAAATAACAAACTCCGTCCTGTTACCATCCCGGGTACAATCCCCGGCTTATCAATTATTCCGCCGACAAGATTGATTAGGTACGGCATAGAATCTCCTAAAATAACCGAAAGGCCGCTTTGTTGTCTGAACAGAGCGGTGCAATTGTTCCTGCAACCGCCATTTGCAGGAGAAATGGTTCTTTTGTTCACGGTAATTGAATCCGCAGACAATTGTTTGGCTCGGCTTTGCCAGATTGTATAAACGTTACCTAGAATCGAAATCAATTAGCCTCAAGTAGTTCTCCTGAATTCAATGACTACTAAACTATTTATTTCCTATGCTGCTTCGCTGCCACCTATTCTAAACGGAATATGTGCCCCGGTGTATTAATGTACGCTGCAATGACGACTCGTAATTGCAGAACGGTCTTAAGAAATGCAGGAGCTGCAGGTGGCTGGAAAGTTACGATATCCTTGATGAGTATACAGGGGCTCCATAAGTTAAATACATATAATGTATATGTAAACGAAAACTGTGTTTTCGAAACTTCGAAACGAAGGCTGTTGTTGAGTAAACAACAGTCTTCAACAGTTCAATAGGGTTAACATTCATTAGTTGAGTATATGGACCCAGTACCCAGAGTTGTTCAAACTACCAGGGATTAATACCTGGATAATACCCGAGATAACTGGCTTGTGACGGCCAGGCGCTCATGGCGACGTCGCTTTTTGATCCTTCGATTTCGGCTCTTCCTGTCATTGCTAAAATTGCGTTCAATCGCCAAAAAATAAAAACGGATTTGTATTCAACGACCCACAAAATGGGGAAGGCAGTTCGGAGAAATTTACGCTTCTAAATTAAGTAAATAATTACCCTAGATTAGCATCAGATTCATGTTCGCGCAACCAAAATTTCGCTAGTATTTGACAGTTTTATATTATAATTATTTAATCTAATAAGTGAGTTTTCGGGTTCCATTTTTATATAGGGTCCGGCAGAGACGTATGATGTTTTTGAAATGAGTATAACAGTTCAGAGAGGGGGGCTAATGTTTTCGGAATATTTGCCAAAATATTGATTGAAATCATTCCAATGTTCGAGGGCACGGTAGGGTGCCTACTCGCAACACGATTTTACGTACTCTTGCCGAACATTCTGGTGAATAAGAGGGAAAATTGACAGTAACTTATAAGTCGGGAATCGAGAAGGGAACCACCAAAATTTGAAAACTTGGAAAGGAAAATTTGAAAAGAAATTGAAGTTATTCCAGCCGACGTGATACAGCGATGCTTGGACAATTTTTCTACTCGCTTATGGGAATCCCTTTCAAAAATGGTTGCCACTTAGATGACGTTCTTCGCTTTTTAATATTTTTTATATGATCACAAAATGGCATATTGTAACGAATGTTCTAAAAAATAAAAAATTACATTCGTTGAAAAATAACATTTATTGATTTTTGAAAATCATCATACATTCTCTGCCGGATTCAGCATTTCACATAATAACTCCCTAAAATACGGAATATTCCCAAGTGTTTTAAAATTGGCCGTAATAATTCAAATTAATAAAAAAGGTTAAACTATCAGAATAGAAAATTATCAACAATTATTATTATTTCGGCATTTTCAAAGATTTTTCTGTCAAAGCCAACATAGCTTTTTTTATATTATATTAGTACCTAATTATACTACCTAATTTATCTACAACTCTAATAGAGAAGATACTAAGTAATAAGTCTGTACATACAATTGGCGTTCACCGATGAGACATTTCCTTTTTTTTAATCATGATTAAAAAAAAGGAAACTACCGTACTCCAGGCCGAGCTAGTTGGAATTACATATGGTGTTCTGGGGGCGGATCAAAATCGGACCCAGGAGAAGGTATATATCTGCTCGAATAGCAGGGCGGCGTTGGCAGCCCTGAATTCAGCAACGACAAAGTCGAAGCTGGTCTATAATTGCTATGAAGCATTGAACCACTTGGCAGGGAAGGGACCGGTGGAACTTTTATGGATACCTAGGCATAATGGCATTAAGGGAAATCTAATTGCAGATGACCTTGCCAGACTAGGGACCAGGGAAAACCTCTATGGACCAGAACCTGCAGTGGAAATAAGTCAGAATCTGATCAGAGACCGTATCAATGGCTGGGCAAGAGACCAGCACAATAAAAGATAAAGAGGAGTAACGGGTTGTCGAATAACCAAACTCTTCATCGAATACTCAGAGATTGAGAAATGGGCCCAAGAATTCATTAAATTGAACAGGTACAAAGCCAGAACTCTGGTGGGAATCATAACGGGCCACCATAGTAGCCTGAATGCATATAAGCACAAGCCGAGGCTGACTGATAGCCCGGCCTGCAGATACTGTAAAGAAGACGAGGAAACCTCGATTCATCTTCTTTACACCTGCCCCGCGCTGGAGGGGAAGAGGTATCTTATATTAGGGACCCCTGTTATCCTAGAGGAGGCGAGGCTTAAGGCGGGGGACGTGCCTAAATTGCTCCTTTTATGGGACAGCATTTGTGAATAATGACCCGGATAAGAGGGGATCGCCAAGGGACTACCCATGCGATCAGTGGCTGATGAGGCCCAATCCTATATAATATAATAATAATAATCATGATGGCTATTTTTATCAATAGACACTTAGCACTTTCACAGTAAGTCAATGAGGAAGTCTGCCTTTTAATCTTCTGTTATATCGGGAGGATACCACTCCCGATATAATGGTTAAAATCTGGTATATCGGTATAAATCTGATGTATATAGTAAGTAAAGTGTTGGACCCAAGACACTCCCTTGTGATACCCCAGCTCGTATGGGTTGAAGATTAATATAGTCTTTTTGAAATTTCACTTTAAAGATTCTGTTTTCCAGATAAGACTTTACATATTCAATGATTTAAACTTTCCATTTTAATTTATATAATAGGCTTGCGTGTCAAACCTAGTTGACATCCAGGAAAACTGTAGAATTGCATATTCCATGTCTTTTTTGGTGACTATTCTGTGTATTTGTTATATTGTCAAATATTTATGGCGGAATCCGAACTGGTGTCTTGGAATTAGTTTACGAATATTTAAGATAAGCAACTTTGCTTAGGAATAGCTTTTCGACAATTGTTGAGACTATTAGTAGGACGGTAATGGATCGGTAGGGCTCTACTTCTTCTGGGATTTTTGCTGGATTGACAATAAGAGTGATTTAAGCTAATTTCCATTCCGATGAGTACTAGGCAGTCCTTGTTCCTGCATTGAATAATCCAATATCTGGAAATTTTTGTAGAATTTTACTTATAATGAGGTCATATCAGGGTGTTTCTTTAGGAGTTTTATTATTGATGCCGTTTATGATCTCACTTTTGGTAGACTGTATATCTGGTAACATGGCTTTCTAAGAACCCATTCTTATGTAAAAATATGGTGTTAAGTATGATTCAATGAACTGATTTATCTCATGTCTATTAGACAGAAAGCAACTGGTAAAAATAGAAGTAAGATAGAAAATATTTTAATATTTTCTATCTAATAATTTCTACTATTAGATATTATTTCTATTATTATTTCTAATTCTATTAATTTCATATCGAAAAGCACTTTAGAAAGGGATTATCAGGGGAGCATTTTACGACCTTTGCTGTTCAATATATATAGAGCAGATGTATGTGACAGTTTTTAAATTATCCAGTTCGAGTATTTTGATAAATTGTGGTGATTATAATAGTATTTTATTAGTCAAAATCATTAGATAGCCTCGAAATACAAACTTATTTACTAAAATTGATAGGAAGTTGGACATCTTTTTATTTATTTAGGCACAAAAGAGTTTTTTGAATATCTACCAAACCATGAATATTATTATATTGGAAATTTAAGTAATTAGAATTATCCTAGATATAACCACAGCAAGAGGGTCATGTTATACTAGCTTATCATTAGAGCTGTACAATCGGTGCCGCGTACATATGGCTTGCGTATGAAAATGTATAGCGGGGGCCTCGAGCAGGTGACACGGAGTTCAGTTCCGCTGTAAACAAACTAGGTATCACAAAACACTCGATTTGTGCTACGTATCAGTTGCGTCTGCTTCGCGAAAGAACTAAATCACTTTGCGATCGTAATTACATACATAATTTCTACAGCGTGCATGTGTTACAAAAAAATGCCCACAGGGCCAAAGGCGAAAAAACGGCCGCGTGCCGACAATGTGAATAAGTTTATTCGGGACTTTCCAGATTTGATGTATGATAGGACAAAAATAGCGTGTAAAGTTTATGAAAAAGATTTTTCCTATATTTGCTTAGAAAATAAGCAAAAGTACACTAAAAACGCAACTGTAAAACGGCATTTTACGCACGCTGTGCCCAAAACACAGTGGAGTAGTGATAGCGTTTTTTCTTAGTATCCAAGCGACCCGTGTTCGATACATGAAGGTGTTGATTTACTGATCCTCAAACGTCATGGTGGATGACGCTCTAGCACTATGGCGGAAGGCTACATAGATGAATCCATTCAATACAAAGTCAAAATGTCCAATAAAATTGTGAATTCGTTAAACTCCGTAGATTCAGAGGTGCATGTTGATGTTCTACCACAAAATGAAATGCCATCTTCTTCAAAAACAAACAATAACATATCTATTGTAAAAAATTTTATCAATCAGCACAAAGAAATGCCAGGAATTCATTTAGAAAATTGCAGTAATTTTACTTATTAATTACAGCTTCAAATAGATATTACTTGTAACAAGACTATTATTGCCTATTATAAAAGAAACTATCATTAGCTGTTAATAATGATGTTTATTGCTAATACTAATAATAATAAATAAATGTTTATTAAAATTAAATAATTGATGTTTTATTATGTCAAAAAATCATCGCTTTGAAAGCAAAACTTAAACAAGAAAAAGATATACATCCCTCGAATGTGTTTTAAGTGCAACCGTAGGAAAAGTATAGTGTTAAAACACGGGCTAAAAGAATTTTTACACTCGTGAGAAAAATGTCTCTTTCGATACTTGTTGTATAATATACTATATAGTGTTGGGACAAAAGAGTCTGCAAAAAACATATAAATAGTACGGAATATATTGATATACGAAAGGGCCTGCCACGGAAAACGGAGCTTATTTTTGATCTACTGCTCATGTTAATTACCTATCACTTACATTACTTGACACAACAGCATTTCAGGGCTTTTGGAAGAAATACAGTCCTAAGTACCCATTACAGACTAGGGCCACAGTGCACAGCTATGTACCATCTGCACGTGAAAAAGTAGAAAGTCAGATTAAAGGCCGGGACACACATGACCGCAACGCCCCCGCACCGTGTAACGGCCGTGTGTTGGACATCATACGGCGGAGAAGTAAGCAATAGAAAAGTACCACGTTGTTCCCACTTAACCGCACCGACACCCACCCGACACCATCGCACCGTGCCCGACTAGTTCTATTTACTTTTTGACAGACCCGGTGCGGTGTATCTATTGAGAATTTCATTGTTCTCTCTATTTTATTACAAATATTTAAAATTTTAAATTAATTATACGCACAGACTATTCATATATTAATAATACATTCATTATATTATTCATTATTATTACTACTGATATTAAATTGAATGTTGAAAAATTAATTGAAGAGATAAGGAAGTTTCAGGTGCTATATGACCAATCGAACGAAAGAAAAATATAGGAACTCTGAATATAAGAAACGAGTGTGGAGAGTAATACTTACTGGTTATGTTATCAGGTGAACCTTGAAACACTCACATGAAAATTCGAAATCTTGCTTTAAAATACCAAATGCATTTCACACAACCTTCGTGATCTGCTTAACCGGTAATTAAAAATTATCTCCTCTCCTCCTCCTCATCCTCCTATTTTCTCCTCCTCTTTTTTACATATCTTTTCTTCCACGCGTTGTGGACCCACATTCTTCTCCGATTTCTGCGATGATATATTCTCCAATTAACATCTTCTTCTTACAAAGTAAGTGCTGCCATCCCTAATTCACTATTTGTAAAACTTCTCAACATATTGTTAGTATGAAGCGGCTGCGTCAAAAAGGATACTGAACTGCAATCGTGAGAGGCCGACATACGGATCAGATGCGGACAAGTGTGGTTTCCCCTCACCGTTTCCGACGCGACAGTCGGTCGATCTGCGGTGCTGGCAAGGTGCGGTCATGTGTGTCCCGGCCTTAAATCAGCGTGAATTGAACTCCGCGTCACGTGCTCGAAGCTCCTGCTACACCTTCCCATACGCAAGCCACATGTACACGGCACCGATTGTACAGCTCTACTTATCCTTCTATAATAAATTATCATTAAACATAAAACACTTAAAACTTAAAAAAGTTTTCATTAAAATTGGAATCATACTCAGCAATAGAGTGTTTGTATTCAAGCTATTTCTAGTTTTCATCTAGTTTAGTTTTTGAAGGTGCACCAAACGTATCTCAACCCATTATATGTACTCGTGTATAATGTTGTGGCAGTTTGAAATAAATATTATTATTGTTAATATAAAGAGTGAAGCTTTGTAGTCGAAGATCTTCATTTGTGTGTTTCTGCAAAAAGATGCCAAGGCCACATGTCGATTTTCCCGTACTGAATCATGTTGCACACGCTATATTTATGTATAGCTGAATTATTTTTATTTATTATGACAATAATTCCGTCAGACAAGTGTGGGAATCGACCACTCTCATCTTATCGTAGACCACCTAAACCATAATTGTTGCGTAATTCCGGCAGTCTACCATGGAAAATACTTTCTCCCTGGACGTGGCTGTCAGTCATTGACTGATTACATGATCTCGTAACGTCCAAGGGTCAAATACTCCGTAAATCTTTAATCCGGATCGCGCTTCAGTCCATCGCCGGGTGATTATAGTGGATTTTCGTGTATTTTTCCGCGAAATAAATTAGGACACGGAAAAAGTTAATGCGCCACTGTAACTTTTTCAGAAAGCTCGTAAACCACTTAAAAGTTCGTCAGGGAAAATTACCGACTGCACTTCTGTTTTAGATTTAAATAAGCTTCGCGTATTACAGGTCTAAGCTTTACCTTAGTAGTTATTTCTGTTTGAACTTTTTGCTATGTAAACGCTCGTTGGCTTTACTCCAGATACTTGTAGTAAACTCTCGTTAAGGTATTGCTTGTTTTTGCATACCGTCATTATTTATAATAAGAATTATAATCATTTTACTTTTCCGCACTCCACTATACGCGGAAAAGTAATGTAATCGCGTAAAGAATAAAAATTGAAAAAACAAAATTTTTTTTTGGTTTATTTTTCGTTTTTCGGCCTAAGAAACAAAAAAAAGGCTTTTAAAAAATGTTTTCTGTGTGTGTGTGTCGTTGTCATTGTCGTCGTTGTCGTCGGCATTTATTCTTGTTAGCACGATAACTTAACTAAATCGTGTCGGATCAATCGGGTTTTGACTGATTCTGATCGAGGACGTCTCCCAGACGACACCTATTGACTTTGAGATGGATAGAACACACTCTACCATGTACATGGGTCATGAGAAAGTACAATGGTGGACTATTTGAGAATTTTTTTTTGTTATCATTATCATTATTATCATTATTATTATTATTCCAACAGGAAAAAATCCCAATTACAGGAATGAACTAAATATATAGTAACTAAATAAAATAACAAAAAAGAGAAAGAATGTCAAATAGTACAATTAATAAACCTAAGCAATACGGTAAAAGGTAGTTACAGCGCCAATTTACGTACATATGCAATATACCACATAGAACATCTTAACCTATATTAGCTACGTAATAGCAAACACACTTTAAACTATCGTTAAATATATCGCAATTCGCTGCAATTTTGTTGTACAGTGAGCACATAAGAAATACGGGAGCTTTGGCTAATATATTTGTTCTAGGAGTAGTACAATATATTTAAAAGCGCCTGATGTCTGACATTACCATGTGGGACCCTAAAGTTAATCTTACTAAACAATTCAGAACAGTCAACCTTATCATTTAGAAGGTTAAACAAGTATTTAATTAGTGAAATATTGCGTCGAACAGATAATGATTGAATATTAAATCTGTCTAATAGTGTATGTGGCAACAGCCTCGAGGCGGATATACGTCATCCAGTAAAAAAGACAAAAATTTAAGAAACCTCTTTTGAATTGCCTGCAGCCTTTGACAATGGACATTTTATAAAGGAAACCATATAATAGAACCATACTCTAAGCGAGATCTCACTACAGAAAAAAAATAACGCTTTAAGGGCACGTACCTCGGAAAACTCCCTACAATTACGGTAAATGAAGCCATAAGTTCTAAATGCAGCAGAAACAATATCATTGATGTTCCACAAAAGTAAATTTGGTGTCAAATATTATGCCTAGGTCCTTAAACAACTCAACTCGACCAATAATGTGGTCGTTGATCGCATAATCATGAGAAATAAAGTTGACTTTCCTGGTAAAAGTCATTACCTTGCATTTTTATAAATTTAGTGATAAATGATGTAGCTCACACCATGACGCCATATTATTTATACATTGTTGGGGATGAAAGCAATCCGAAGGTGAAGATATTTCAGTAAAAAGCTTATAATCATCTGCAAATAATAACTGTTGGCACGATATAACTTCAGGAAGATTATTGATAAAGAACAAGAACAGAAGAGGCCCCAAATTCGACCCTTGAGGTACACCCGATGAAGGAGAGAAATAATTAGAAATGAAGTTTTGGTATCTAACCGTGAAACTTCTATTGGACAAATAGGACCTAAACAAGTCCAACAATGAATCTGAGAAACCAAAACTTCTGAGTTTAAGGAGCAAGATATTGTGATCAATCTGGTCGAAAGCCTTTTGAAAATCTGTATAAATGGTGTCGACTTGTCCGTCCCTGTCCAGGATTTCGGAAACGTATTGCGAGAACAGAGCCAAATTTGATATAGTCGACCTCCCTTGCATGAATCCATGTTGGTGTGATGATAGAAGCTGCTTAGTAGAAGCATATAGCACATTGTACAGCGCCGTCTCGAAGACCTTTGAAAAATTATACAGCAATGAGATTCCTCTGTAGTTTGACACATCATTAATATTGCCTTTCTTAAATACGGGACAAATGCACGCCTCCTTCCACCGCGATGGAAAGGTTGAATGTTTCAGAACGTTGTTGAATAGTTGAACAGTCTCTAAGAATGAAACTGGGTATTCCATCAACCCCCATAGTGAAGGTGTCTTTACATCGTTTGAGACTTTGTAGAACATCCTCGTGTTCCATTCTCTGGACAGTAATTGATAATCCTGGATTAACCTCAGGGAACCGAGCGGAGCCAGCTGGAAGAGACTGAATGAAGACACTGTTAGTGAGGGGATACGGGCTGATCCCTTCTTTTTTTTTTATAAAATTTCAAAACTTCTTTGGGTCTTGACAAAGGGACTGTTCTGCATCACTAACAAAATCCCTATACGCCCTGTTAATAAGACGTTTACAGTTCAAACGGTGATGTCTAAATAGCTCTTGATAATACGCCGTTTTAAACTTCTTGTAGTTTTTATGTAGGTAAGCTTTAGTACGGAGGAAATTAATCACCTCCGTTGAAAACTAAGGCGGATAGCGAAATTGTCGAATGCATGTATTGTTAACACGATCACTCAATTAAATTGTGTTGGATCGATCGGGTTTAGACTGATTCTGATTAGCGACGTCTGCCAGATGACACCTATTGATTTTGAGGTGGATAGGACACACCCCACCCTGACCATGGATCATGAGAATGCACGATGGTGGACCACTTGAAAAAAGTAAAATTGTCGCATTAAACACATATTCTGCATTTATGTGTTGGTTTATTTTTTCTTGGCCACTTAATTTCGAGATAGAGATGTTCTACGTGCGGAAAAGTCCGTTTTAAAGTTTCAAAACTGTTTATTTTGATATGAGATTAGTCCACTAAGGACAGAGGATAGTTCCATTACAAAAGCATGTCGTTGTAAGTACAATACACATATACGTGTACGACTTCATCATAAGACGTGTAACGACACTTTAGTCAAATCGTTATACAGGGACCGTCAGGGAGGTAGGTATGGAGTTCTTGAGACACCTTTTATGCACGCCTGTGTGGCATAAAAGGTAAATTCTTGTAATAAAACCGATGTACGAAAATCACGTCATTTTCAAACGCGACTTTTTATATAAAAAATTTAAAATATCGATTGTTGCTGAAAACGCATTTACAGTACAACTCATAGCGAAGAAAATAAGCCCTTGAACAAGTCTGTAGAACCATCCATTTAGATGGAAAAGTCGTTTTACGAAAACACCTTTTCCTATGAAAATAGCTATAACTTTGAAAAAAATTTATATTTTGGAATTGTACAAAAACAATTGTTTTCGTCTCACTTAGGACTACATTTTCTGAAATTATTAAATGTTTTCATCAAATATTGTTATTTTTAGAGCAAAAACAAACAAACGCAATTTTCAACGGTTTTCTCGATATATCTCGAAAAGTAATGAATCGATTCGATCTCACAAAAAGTGAATGAAAATATTTTTTCATTATCTACAATTTTCTCATTAACTTTTTCTAATCCGAGCAAAACTTTCCTTTTTATTCGCGAAAAACCGTTTTTTTAACTTTTGCGAATTTTTTAGGTTATGTTAGCGGCCGCCATTTTAAGAGCAAAAAACTGTAAGTTTCTTGAAATTTTATTTTCTATATGCACAAATTTTTTTTTTGCTGTTTACAATTAGTGACCATTTAACATAGGGGCTCAGACAGATTGATTGGACTATCTACCGCAAACGAAAACCATGTTAGACATATTATCATCCTTAAAATTTTAATTTAAGTAGGAAATCAATATAGTCTTCCTATTCAATATGTATCAATATATTATCTTGAAAGGACTCTCTATGTAGATACTGTGAGTGGATTCAGATGAGAGGCCTATGAAAAGTTATTTCGCTTTGACTTCTTGACGTTCCAAGGATAGAAATTGATCTGTCGATTAATTACAATAAGACGAGGCGAAGTGAAATTTAATATGCCATCGCTATGATGCAGTGTCTGTTATATTCTTCGGGAGAAAAGTATATTTTACACCGGTTTATCTGAAATACCACGCCACCCGGCATCGAAATTTACATAATTCATCCCCAAGGCAAAAACTAATCCATCAGAGGGATACATCAAGTTACAAATTTTACGCCGAGAACGTAAAAGTCAATGGCTCTACACATGGAAAGCACTTAGGGAAAATGGGCGCACTGCGATCAATAGGGCCCTCGAGGTGCTGGCGAACGCCTCCTTCGATTCCTGAGCTAGTTATAGGAGTATATATCACACTTGTCTACGGCTAGATAGCATGTTTACACACCCATTACATACTTCACACATATTGTTAGTGGAGCGATGCTATCTGCTTTCACAACATCTAAATTGTTTGGGTGTTCGATCGTTTTCGTCAGCCTCTAAAGAAGTGTATTGAATTTCTTTTCCGTTAGATTTATCTAGCATGTAGTAGTCTAATAAAAGTCGATTGAAATCATAAATTTCAAGCACCAACAAACGTAATGAATTAAATAAATTTAAAAATATATTAGTGTGAAGTGATTGTAATATGCGGTGATTTTGATAACTGAAGCTTATTTCTATTCTAACTAAAAACTACTTTAGTGCAGTATCAGTTGGCGCTTTCAATGTTTCAAATATTATCAAATGTTTGAATGTTTCAAATACATACATACATGCCTCATCAACAGTAAAGTAACAGTAGAAATATATGTTTACCTCCTAAAATAATAGACTACAATACCAGTTTACACACCTGAACAGTGCTGTGACATGTCTAATGACCATCCAGAGGAAGAATTCAGAAAATGGACATCGAAGTATTTTGCCTGATGATGCTTCAGGCCAAAACATATTAAGAGAATACGTTATAATTTACTGGTAAGATAATGGATGAGAAATTTCTCGAATTTAATCCGAAACCACATCGCTGATAATTACACAGGTCTGCAAAAAAACTTTTTTAAAAATTGTTTTAACTTAATTTATTTAATTGTTTAATTGTAGTTAACTGATCTTTATGTAGTTTTTTGGGCTGATTTCAAAAATTACATTGGTTTTCTTTCTATCACGTAAGAAGTTTTTGGAAAAAGTACAAAAAACGGAAAATTTTGGATTTGTTTTTATTATTTTAACATGAAGTAAAAGCAAAAAAAAAACAATGATACCTAGCTAAAATAAGCATAATAGTGATGCACATGTGTTGCAAAGTTATTATAAGTCTCTGTAAAAACGTTTTCTTTTTCCATCGAAACTTCTTTTGGTACTTTTTCGGTTGTGTTCTTGTGAATTTTCCCTTTTTAACATCCAACAGTAGTCTGCCATCATGTTGACATTCCACCGACCTTGGTATCTGCGCTCCATTTCTTCTATATCTTGATGGAAACGTTCTCCTTGTTCCTCACTTACAACCCCAAGATTTTCTGGAAAGTAGTCCAGATGTGAGTGAAGGAAATGGACTTTGACACTCATGTTGAAGCCCAACATTTTGTAGTTTGGATCAACAACCAAAGTTTTGTAGTTTGGATCTTTTTTATTTCCAAGAAAGCCTGTTACAACAAGTTTAAATGAATTCCAGGTATTTTTTTCTTCCATTTCCATTTTAGTGACAGAGCTTTCATCTTTTAAAAGTTTTCTGATGTCAGGCCCAACAAAGACTTCTTCTTTCAGGTTAGCATCGGATAGACCAGGAAACTGTTCACAAAGGTACTTGAAACACTCTCCTTCTTTGAGTAGTGCTTTCACAAACTGTTTCATTAGCCCCAATTTTATATGAAGTGGTGGAAGTAAGATCTTTTTAGGATCCTCTAAACTTTGTCTTTCAATATTTTTAATTCCAGGAATAAGAGCCTTTCCGATTGGCCACGTCTGCTTGACATAGTGCTGTTTCCTGTCACAGCTATCCAATTCACAGAGGAAACATGGAAACTTTGTGTAACCACTTTGTTGACCTAGTAACATGGAAATAACTTTCAAATCCCCACAAATGGTCAACTTATGGTCATAGTAGCCGAGCTTATTAAGAACAAACTCAAGATTTTCGTAGCATTCTTTCAAATGGACTGAGTGTCCAACAGGCACAGCAGCATATCGGTTACCATTGTGAAATAGTACATCTTTCAAACTCCTTTTTGATGAATCGATGAAAAGTTTCCATTCCTGTAGTTCATACGTGATTTTGAACATTTCCATGATTCCAGGTACATTGTTGCAGAAAACTAGGTCACCCTCTTGTGTAAAAAAGGGACAAATTCCTTTTCTCTAAATCGATACCATGAAAATGAAACACCGGAGGCTAAAATATGTATTTCTTTAAGTCTAGACCCTAAAACTTCCGCTGAATCCTTTTGGAGGCCCATATCTCGCACTAAATCGTTCAAGTCTGATTGAGAGAAAAGTTTAGGGTCATTGGTACCTGGATCGTAGCTGTCCTCACTATCGCTGCTACTATGTGGCATTTGGTATAAATCGTCTAAAATATTGTCCAGGGTATCCGGAGGTGAAGGAATAGGCAAGTCAGGTCCATGAGGAACAGGGCGAATAGCCGAACGTATGTTGGTTGGGTATGAAATGTCCTTCCTGTTTTTTAAATTGAAACCTTGCACTGAACAAGAACAAAAATAACAGTCATCACTGTGATTTTTAGGTTCTCTCCAAATCATGGGTACTCCAAAACGAAATGATTTCTTCTTACCTTGAAACCATTGTCTCAGTTCTTCAACACAGATAGAACACACTATATGGGGTGCCCCTAATTTAACACAAAAGTATGCAAAATACACCTTCTGAACAAAATTAGAAATGTTCCTTTGTTGCTTCTTGACGGTATAAGACCCACAAATATAACAGAAACAGTTAGGAGAGTTGACACATCCTCTAGTAGCCATTTCTTCTAAATAGCACAAAACTGTTTGATGTGTACACCAAAGTGGCTAGCTCCACACTGAGTTACTGACTGCGATCAAGGTCACGGCTCACTACATTCCTCACGACGTCTAGCAGACAGTAGGATTGGGGAGGGAGCAGACAGACTGAGACATGTCTTGTTCCAGTAGGAACTGGATTTTCCCAGTTTAGATTCACTGTCTTATTCAAATAAATAGAATAAAAATATTTTTTTTGCAAATAACATACTCACATTGTTTAGTAACCTGTTCACCATGAAAGCTCCATAATTAAAACTAAATTTACCACTTATATAGGCTATAATATTGAAAAATCGTACGCATATTGAACCTGAAAACCCCTGAAAATAGGAAAATTTCAGGTGAAATTTGTGACTTATCTAGGGGTGATGGAATTTTTACACTATTTTTTCCGTAATCAGCACAAGAAATACTGTTAAACTCACTAGTTAAATATGCTACAATTTTTTCATCGCAGACCTGTGTTATTGGGCTATTAGAAGATTATTATCTTTTGAAATATTACGAGGGTGGATCAAATATAAATGGGATTTTTGTTCTTGAGTGTCTATGGTTGTTAGGACCGGACCCGAGGTTCTAGTATGCTTAGGTGAGGTCATTACGAATGGGACCAGCCCGCCCTTACCTACTCTCAACTAGTTCGTCAGTAGCGCACACGATGTGGGAGTGGGAGGTGCATCCCGCTGTTGCACAACGCATTATTATAAAATTTCTTATTCATGAAGGAGTTGAAGTGGAGGAAATTTTCCGTAGATTGACTGCACAGTTCAGGGACCAAACTGTCGAGGGAATTGTCGGGGACTCGTGTGCTTGCCCGGGATAAAGAGTTCAAGGAAGGGTGAGAATGAGTGGAAAATTAGGAACACGATCGCCATTCTCGAACCAGCACTATGGACGAATACATTCACGCGGTTCTAGATATTCTTGAAGAATATCGACGGGTGACCGTATCCGAAATTGCAGAAAAGGTCGGAATAACTTATGGAAGCTGTCAAGCGATCATCAAAAATTACCTGGAGTTCCGTAAAGTATGTGCCAAGTGGGTTCTTGGTTCCAAGGTTCCACGAAATGCACTGACCTCCACTTATACATCCTCCCTACAGCTCGGACTTATCTCCCTGTGATTTTCATTTGTTTGGGCTGCTTAAAGGAATTCTAGGAGGACAACGATTTGAAGATGACCAGGACGTAGAAAGATTCGTGCGCAATTAGCTCCTGACGCAACCAGATTCATTCTACAATAATGGGATAAAAAACCTGGAAAAAATATATTTGTAAAGCAGGAGACAGATGCAGAGAAATAAAATATCTTTGTGTTTTGTTTTTCAATCAATGATATTTTATAAAAAATAAAGTCCCGTTTATATTTGATCCGCCCTCGTATATCAAGGTAATGTTAAAAGGGTATCAGATGAAGAGCTAAAATAATGACAAAGGAGAATGATGCATCTGAGTACAATAATTGTGCATCAATTCTGCAATTGCATGGTATTATGCGTACTATGTTAAAGCGCCTAAAATAGGTTGAATTTTTATAGTTATGTTAGACAAAAGGTATACGTCTTGTTGTGGCCAATGTTTTATACTGATACTATGAAACCTTGCTTTTATTAATTTTAGATCAATTCTTGTTGTTCTCGGGCTTTCTCTAGTTTTAATTGTGTACTAGGAAACGCCATAATCATTAAATTAACACTTGTCCTTTTCCCTTATGCTTAGAGTAAATAAGCATAAGTTCTGGCTTCAGAATTGTACCTTGAGGCACAACAGGTAATTCTTAAGACACGATAAACAATTAGAGATGTGATGAAAAACGATATTTACCAGCAAAATATTGTTTCTTTAATATTAAATGCTAGTGAAATTCTAAATTCACCTACATGATCTTAAATATTACTCCCCGCGATTTGTGTAAGTATATTTTTAATATTAATTTATATATACTTTATACATTTTTAGCTTTGACTCCTTTTCTCTCAAGCCGTAGTATGTGGAAGGGAAGATTACATATAGGGATGAGGACAAATACATCCAAGCTTAGAGAACGATGTCAACTTGAACTATAGTACGAAGGCCACTGTCTCAGTCATTTCTATGGGAGAATATGATGGAACACTCACCCACGTTTTAGACGCTTAGCAAACTGAATGCCCATCGTATTCTCAAATGCGCATTTTTATAAAACACGAGTATACACTTTCTGGATCCCATCCCTGTCAACCCTGTATATACCACAGACTGCTTCATCGAGGTTTGACTGGCAGCCGATAGATTGAACTTGTCGACAGCCACATGCGTATGTAGCAATTCCTTTGACGTGATGCTGGAGACGTGAGTGATGTGCGTTCCTTTTCGGACCACTCAAAGTCAGCCTCTCATAGTATCAATCGTGTGTCGGGCTACAATTGCATTACTTGATGTCATGGGTTCAACTTCCCGCTTGGTATTCCGTTAACGCACAATTGCAACCGATTCGAGTAATGGTTATGAGACAGATGATGCCATCAGAGTCGGAGATAATAGAAATAGGTTATTATATAGGGTTGAGTAAATGTGTACTCGAACACCTGATTTTCGGCTAAACTGTAATTTGGATTAAAAAACGCGGTTCACAAGAATTTTTGTTGTTATTTTAATCTAGAGGACTGATCAAAAAATTCTGTGAATAATTTTATTATAAACAAAGTCTTGTTGGGCTTACTTCAAATTTGAACTAATCTCCTTCAAAGTACTGGCCTTCGCTAGCGACACAATTATCATACCAACGTTGTTTCCATGACTGGAAGCATTTCTGGAAGGCTTTTTTCGGAATGACCTGCAGCTGTTCCGTCGTGGCCCTCTCAATGTCGGGAATGGTGTCAAAACGTTTTCCTTTTAGCACGGTTTTTATTTTTGGAAAGAGCCAGAAATCGCATGGTGCTAAATCCGGAGAGTAAGACGGATGTGGACAGACAGGAACCTTTTTACTGGAGTGGGTCGGAACCTTTGGTGCGAATATAACACGTAGGTGGCGTAGTGTTTCACTGGAATATTTCTTTCAGCCAAAATCTCGCGGATCAGAAGCGAGGTGACCCGGCACGTTGTCGTGATAAAGGAGGAAGCCATTCCTCTTGTTGAGTTCTTCCTGTCCAATTCGGATGTTTAGTTCTTCGCTAATCTCTCGAATAGTCAATCGCCTGTTGGAACGTATCATTTTTTCCAATTTTGCAATGTTATCATCAGTTTTTGACGTCGAAGCACGTCCCGATCGTTGTTCGTCTTCAAGGTTCGACTCATTTCCGCCTTTGAATCACCCATACCACTTGTGAACAGCCTTCACATTATCACCATACACTGATTTTAACATTTTATGAGATTCTTTGACACTTTCTTGAAACACTTTTTTAAAACAAAACTTAATATTAATGCTCATTCTATTACAAAGTATACAAGAATACAAACTAGTACCTGATCAGGATTGCAACAAAGAAGAATTTTGCATGCCATTGCTTAATTATTACGTGGCATGTCGATAGGGCCGCCATCAACCGCCGATAATACGAAAACTTTTTCTAATAAAGCAGCCGAGCGTTTCCAAAGAACCATATTGCTCTTTAATATTACGATCTTATCGGGTAATTCGAGCCGAGATTAACTCCATACTTTAAAGGATTTAATCAGGGAAAATTCCATACAATTCACTCGGATATCGCTGTGGAAGTTACTCTTGGAGAATAAATATGGAGCCGTGGTGTCGAGTTCGAAATTAGTTCTGCAAGTCTAATGTAGAAAGTTATGGAGTTTTCATTTCGAATTCGCGTGTGAAAAGGCAGGCGAGAGGCGGCGTATTAATTATTGCTAGTTTGTTTTTCGACTTGCTTTCTGAAATACGTTTGAATTTAACAAATATATGTACTATTCATTTCATCGATATTTGCCAAATAAAAAACTCTCTTATCTTGCCGATACATGGAACAGTCTACCTAGGCCTAGCCGTAAAAACAAGCTACGGTATGTTTTGAAATTTTTTATTTGAAAAATAGCGATGAAATAAACTATAATACTTATTTTTATGAATATATTTCTGCGTAGTGTTGGTATCATAAAACAAGCATAAACGACATTTTTCCATTCATTCGAATTGAAAATTGGTATACAGCTCCGTTTAATGTTTATGTATTTATCAGTCTGTCTGTATAAGATACAAAAAACTTGGTCCAGTGAAAATACCCATGTTATTTGACTCAAAAATAGTAATGTGCAATATTATAGTTCAGTGGCGGCTCGTGAGGTTTTTTTTTAGGGGAGGCAGAATTTGTATATCTACCGGTGACATCCCTTAATGGCGCGAAAATTTTTAAAATTTTCAAGGTTAATCGTTTTCCTGAACCTTTAAAATTACAATAAAAAATCCATTTATACAAAACTATAGACTTTCGCGAGAATAATTTTTGGAATTTGCTACATTTTCGAAATAATTATGATTTTATTTATTTACATATTTACTTACGAATTACAGCTACTAAGGGAATAAACAAAATATGTTTTATTGAAGTTAAATATTGTTCAAAAACCAAAAATTAGTTTGTAAAATTTACGATCAATACCTAAAATTTGAAACAAACCTCGAAATTGTCACTTTAAGCACAATTAGCACATTTCCCCACCACCCTTGAGGTAATGCTACAGAGCGTTACTTTTTTTTGTTGTGGGTTGTTCGCCGGTAGCCATATTGTCCCACATAAACTAAATAATATTTCTGCAAAATAAATTAAAATAGTACGAGGAAAACGCAGAGAAAAATTATAAATAAAGGAAAATAAACTACGTATTCTTTGTAGGTAAACAGGTGTTCGCCACCGCGTCGAAATGAAATGGGTGCAAGGGAGAAAGACATATTTTGTAGCAAGCATTCCAGATAGGAGTTGGAGTGCTGGCAGCTAGCTGCCAGTGAATTAGTGGCGATTTAGGAATAAAAACTACTCCGTATTAGCTCAAGGTCATTCGTCACGTATGGAAATAGATTTAAGTGGAGGCTTGCAGCGGTTTAGCCTCCTGTCGATGAGCTGGTGATAAAATACGTAACATGAGACGTAGAAATACATAACTTGACAAACTAGGCGCATATTTAAATTAATCAAATATGAAATAAACAGTTATTAAATTATTATCATAATAATTATTAATTAAAATATACAAAAAAGTAAATTATATTAAAAAACGCTAATTAATACTCCTTAAAATATTTATATATTTTTTAAAATAACCTGAAAATAATTTTAAAATCGAATAAAAATATTTTGACCTATCTTATATACGTAAGTATTTTTTCTCTAAAATTGCAGAGGAGGCTTAGCCTCCTCTGCAATTTGATATTTTAAATTTGATATTTTAAAACTTTTATTAAAGAAGATAAATAATTACACAGCAAAATACAATAATTATAAAAATCATTACAGTTGATACTTAAGTTGATGTCTACCTTCATTAACGCAATACTCAAATCTTTTTAAAACATTTGTGTATCATGCTGCTCTAATCATTTCTGGTGTAACAGTTTGGCACGCTGTTCTGATTTTGTTTTGCAAATCGCCTAAATTTGTAGGCTGTGTATTGTAAACCAAACCTTTTAAGTATCCCCATGGAAAGAAATCTAAAGGTGTTATATCTGGGGAGCGAGCCGGCCAAGATATTGTACCATGTACAGTGTAAAATGTAAAGGCATAATAAGCTTATTACTATTTTTACAAACATAAAATCTACTAATACTGCATGACAGCTCTTGACAAGTAGTGATGTCTTTCTAACGCTAGGACAACAGAAGCTACTGCGTTTTTTGTTTCTAAGCTACCAACGCTTTTTCTTTAATAAAAATAAAGAAATGTTCATGAGCAGTTGTTTATCATTACTGTAGTGCCACAAAAACTTGACAAATATGGTGTCATTGGATTGGTATTAGATAGACCATTAACCATTACAAAATTCTAATAACATATAGGGCGTCTTATTTAAAATTTTGAAGTTGATATCACGTGACCGGAAATCTGCAGGTGAAATAAAGTCCTTTTATGCCAAAAATGGGCAACGCTTTCGACTGTTTAACACTGCCAATATTCAAAATTATTATTCAAATAGGTTTCGCGATATCGACTGGCCAAAACTTCGTGGGCCACTCGGTATACAGATTGGACTAAATTATGGAAACCTTACAACGATTTGAAGTCCACATTAAGTAGATTTGCTACACGCTAGTTCTACACACAATTTGTGTAACATTATCTATACCAAAATTCCACCCATAATTTCGAAATTCATCAATATTCGGGAAAATGAACCTCTGTTTCACTAGTTCGGATATTCATATGAGACTTAGAATGGGGATGATGCGTTGTTACGTATTTTCTACGCTTTTCTATGAAACTGAAGCATGGATTCTCAATAAGGATAGCACATTGCCTTCACAATGTGGTACTTTCATAGAGTGCCATATACCAAATAAAAGGTGGTCCAACCAAAACGCACGATGTTAATTGTAAATAAAACAAAAAGTTTTCAGAGAATTATCTTAATATTTTTTATTATGATAGAAGGATCTATGACAATTATGTGTGAAACAAAATATCGGCCAAATGCTCGCCACGGCTTCGGTGGCATACCTCTATCCGATGGTCCATATTTTCAATGACTCTGAGACATAATTGAGGTTCAATGTCGTTAATGTGCCGAATTATCTCATCCTTTAGCTCTTGAATTGTTCTTGGCTTATTGACGTACACTTTTTTTTTAAATATCCCCAAAGTAAGAAGTCCAACGGTGTCAAATCACATGATCGTGGCGGCCAATTAACATCGCCATGACGTGAGATAACACGGCCACTGAATTTTTCGCGCAAAAGTGTCATTGTTTCGTTGGCTGTGTGACAAGTGGCACCATCCTGTTGGAACCACATATCGTCCAGGTCCATATCCTCAATTTCTGGCCACAAAATGTCCGTTATCATCTCGCGATAGCGAACACCATTCACGGTAACTGCTTGGCCGACTTCATTTTCGAAGAAGTACGGCCCGATGACGCCGCCAGCCCATAAACCGCACCAAACAGTCACGCTTTGTGGATGCATCGGCTTTTCAACAATCACTCGTGGATTCTCATTTGCCCAAATGCGGCAATTCTGCTTGTTAACGAATCCGCTGAGGTGAAAGTGTGCCTCGTCGCTGAAGATGATTTTCTTTGTAAAGTCACCATTCACTTATGTCTGTTCGACCAACCATTCGGCGTATTGACGACGCTTGAAATGGTCAGTAGGCTTCAGCTCTTGAGTCAATTGAACCTTGTAAGCGTGTAAATTCAAATCTTTATTCAAAATTCGCATCAGTAATGTTCGTGAGATGTTCAATTGTTGGGCACGACGACGAGTCGAGGTTGACGGCTCTTCTGCTACACTATCGCGAACAACAGCAATGTTTTCCGCAGAACGAACTGGGCGAGCATGCACAGGTGTTTTCACATTTTCTGCAGACCCGGTTTGTTGAAATTTGCGTACAATTCTCCCGACTGTGGACAGATTTGGTCGATTATGCTGACCGTTTGAAGTCACGAAGTGCACGAAATGCATTTTGATTTGACCGCCCATTTTTGTAAAAGGCTTCAACAATCTTAACGCGCTGCTCAATTGTGTACCTCTCCATGGTTGGATTTGTCAAACACTGAAACAAAGAAATGTCAAATTAAGTTGCGCAAAAAACTTGACGTTAAGGTGTGACTCACAATTAACATCGTGCATTATGGTTGGACCACCCTTTAGAATCATTTATACCGAAGTCCTAAATGAAATACAAAAAGAGTGCGAATAAATGATACCATAAAGACGAGAAAACTTCAATACCTAAGCAATATAATGAAAGGCCTCAAATATGCACTTCCCTAATTGGTAGTTCAAGGAAAGATTAGGAAAGAGAAGACAGCGTCTTCCAATATTCCTATATTGGAAGACACTGTGTGTTCTAGCTGAAAAATCTAAGGGACAAGTTTGGTTGTAACAATAGTCAACTATTTCGAGCTGCTGTCAGTATATGTAAGTCCAGATAGCTGTGATGGTAGCCAACCTTCACGAGGAGATGCACTATAAGAAGAAGAAATTCCTTTAATATTTATAACAGAACCTTTAATATTCAACAAGGTAAGCGTAATATAACTTAATTACTTAATAATCGACAATGTAAATAATTGTCACTTCTGTACTACTGATATTTAATTTATTTGTTGCTTTTAGTTTTTACTTACAGTTGCAAAATTGTACAAGTTATCGAAAAAAGAATAGAATAGAAATTCTAATAAGATTAGAATATGGAGGCAAGAAAAAAACTTACACAAAATACAAGCAATGTGTTTAATGGAAAATATCCAAACAGGAATCCTGTTACAAAATCCACAATCAATAAAAACATAAAAAAGAATAGGAAAACTGGATCCGTAAAAGATCTTTCCAAAGGTGGAAGGCCTAAAACTGCAAGTATAGAGTGTCTGTATTTCCCAAGAATCATAGAATTGAGTGAAAAGGATCGCGAGAACAGTTATTAGTAAGAGTCTATATTATTTCAATGAAAAATTTTCAGAAAAACAAAGAGCGGACTACAGTTTCCGTCAACTGGAAATTCTTACTGCAACCGTATACTGCATTTTACGAGGAATACCGCAATCTGCTAATGTAAAATTTTCCTCTCATTTCTCTGTTCTCATCAATTTAACTCTTTCAGGGGCAGATATTTTAAAATGAAATTCACTTAAAGGGGCAGAAAATGAAAAGTGTAAACTTTAACGAAATATTTATTAATTACTGTTACTTAAGGTGTAAGTATTATAAAAAAAATGGCGATAAACAAAAGAATTTGTTTAACAAAAAAACAGGAGGTGCCATATTTAGACCACTGCGCATTTAGATCTAATTACTTCATGTGAAATGTTTCAAAACAGTTTTTAGACTTCGATAAACATAACGGTACATTACATTGTGTACACTTCCAGTTGGTCCGTTGTTCTTGTTTCTTTGTACTGCAGAGAGCACATCTCCTTCTGCTACCGTATTCAGGCTGATGGTCGGCCGCATTTGTCCTTTGTTCTTCCGGAATCTAGGGCTTATGTCTTTTAATTCTTACTTTAGTCACGTGCTCTCTCGAGAGTCTCTTTTTAGACGGTTTAGTAATTAAACCCAGAACAGCTGAAAGTCTAAAGTCTTTCATTGTTATTTTGGGTAAATCAATACTATGATGAATACGGTTTGCGTTTACCACACATACATCCACAAAATAAAAAAAAAATGCGATGATACCATTTATGACTCTTCCTGTTTATTTCATAAACAGATTTTAACTGGTCAAACTTATCAACTCCATTCATGCACCGATTATAATCAATTAATATCTGAGGACAAGGTATATATTCTGATGTTCCGTCTCTATTCTTTCGTTTTATGGTAGAAATGTCATCAAAACGGTGAAAGTTGGACAGCAAATGTACAGATATTTTATCCATCCATTTGACAGCTAGAAGACCAGTATTACTAATAAAATAATCATATTCACCACGTTTAAGTTGCTTATCAGCAACAAATATTGGTATTTTCTTTTTGGTTTTGTTGACAGTACCGCAAGCATATATTCCATCCTTTTGTAGGGACTCCAGAAGATCTAGATTGGTGAAATAATTATCGAAATACACATGATGAAATTTATGTTCCAAACCCCTGCATAAATTTTTTACCACTCGTGTACCTACATTTTTTTCAACTAACTCATTCGCCTTTCCAGTATAGATATCAAACTTGAGGCAATAACCACTACTATCTCCCAGCATCCATATTTTATATCCGCGTTTTATAGGCTTTTTATGTAAATACTGTTTCATAGTGGACCGACCTTTAAAGCGAAAGGTGCGTTTGGAAATACTTTAATTGAGACTTGCAACGCCTTCTCGATATGATGCGTTTTTTTACAACTAATTCCTTGTAACTCAGAATTTTCCAAAAGAACTTGATCAGAGATATTGACAGAATAGACGTCTCCTTAGTATGGGGAGTAATTTTTGCAACTAATATCTTATATATAACTCAGAGTTTTTCAGAAGGACTTGATCAGAGATAGACAAGAAAAAAGATAAGAAAAGGAACCTCCTCGGTGTTCTGAGTCCTTTTTTGCAACTAATTCCTTATAACAGATTTTTTGAAAAGAACTTGATCAAATAAGTATGTAAAGAATCAGTAACATATAAGTCGGAAATCGAAAAAGGAACCACCAAACCACCAAGCGGTAATCAAAGTAGTTCCCGAATAGCAAAGCTATTACATAATCGCTCTAAGAAACAACTACTCCTCGGGCTAAAGCCCCGCCAGGCATTGAATTATACCCAGAAACGATCCTCGACCCCTTTCTCGTGTTTCTGCACGATCAGATAAGGATTTAAAAAATAAAACCCGCCACAGGTAGGATTCGACATCTGTCCCGGATCGGAACCGAACGACATACAGCTGTTTCGAACTTATTAGTTATCATCAGTGCCGTACACGGTACGCCGATCCAGGACAAATGCCGAATGAACTCTATGGGGTATGCATCTTTATCAATACGATCTCTGTCAGTAACATATAAGTCGGAAATCGAGAAAGGAAGTATGTAAAGAGCCTTCTCCGCAAAGTAACTTCTTTTCTTGCAACTAATTCCTTATAACTCAGAATTTTTCAAAAACAATTGAACGGAGATATAAACAGCCTCCTCGACATGATATGCCTCTTTCGAAACTAATTTCTTATAACTCGGTATTTTTCAAAAGAACTTGATCAGAGACATAAACAGCGTCCTCGGTAAGATAAGTTTTTTCGCAACTAATTTCTTATAGTTTAGAATTTTTCAGAAGAGCTAGATATATAAACAACTGTGCCTATAACAGTTGTTTGCCAGTCCATTTTTGCCAGTCCATTTCCTTTAATTCAATATGCAAAAAAAAACAGCTAAGGCACTTTGAGTAAGATTGGAATTACATAATAGTATATTTTGAAACTCCACAAAGCTTTATTTACAAACGTCCGCCTCAGGAAATATTCGTACACAATAATCGTACACACCTACGCAGTTTGCGTTCTCCAAAGAAAACACTCACACAAAAAAAAAAAGGTAAAAAGATCCATTCCGCCTTACTCGTGACCCTAGCGAACCCATTCATTTATATTTATAAATCCAGCTCCGGCAGAAGTGGGGTATTATTCCTATTTCCCTTTGTAATGCTCTTCGAGAGTTCTCGAACGGATAATAAGCTCCGGAGGGCAAGTTTAAAAAATAACCCCTTCATGATTGTTGGAAGATAGAAAGGACGGCATTCGCAGTGTGCTTTGTAGATATGTGGGAATAAATATATGAATAACACGAGTGTGTATGTACATGAAAATGTCTGATTATTGTAGTGCCTGATGGAATTGATTCAGATGAAGAACTGAAACGTTAAATATATAATTAAAATCATTATTGGCTCAGTTTAAATATCGGCATTGTATACTATCAATTTCATCGCTATTTGCCAAATAAAAAACTCTATTATTTTGCCGATAAACGGAACAGTCTACCTATACCTAACAATAAAAACAAGCCACAGTATGTTTTGACATTTTTTATTTGGCAAATAGCGATGAAATAAATTATAAATTGATCGACATCTAGTTTAGTAGATGTAATTACTTTTTTCGCAGGCAAAAAACTAGTTCCTTTCCATTTTTTCACCTTCCTCTTCTTGACTTTAACAAATCTTGGATATAACAAAATATATAGAGATATGAAGGGTGAGTCTTTGAGTTGTACATATAGTTATTTTTACCAGCATTTCACTTTACTTTTCCGCACTCCACTATACGCGGAAAAGTAATGTAATCGTGTAAAAATAGAAATTTTTTCTAGCGTTTATTTTTCGTTTTTCGGCAAAAATACAAAAAAAAATGGGTTTTAAACCATCTTGTGTGTGTGTATGTGTCGTTGTCGTCGTTTTCGTCGTTGTCGTCGTTGTCGTCGTTGTTGTCGTTATCGTCGGCATTAATAAAATTTCTTGTTAGCACGATAACTGAACTGAATCGTGTCGGATCGATCGGGTTTTGACTGATTCCGATTGGACATGTCTCCCAGACGACACCTATTGATTCTGAGATGAATAGAACACACTCTACCATGTTCATGCGTCATGAGAAAGCACAATGGTGGACTATTTGAGAATTTCTTTTTGTTAGCACGATCACTCAATTAAATCGTGTCGGATCGACCGAGTTTCGACTGACTCTGATTAGGTATGTCTATCAGATGACATCTATTGATCTTGAGGTGGGTAGGACACACCCCACCCTATCCATGGGTCATGAGAGAGCACGATGGTGGACTATTTGAAAAAAATAAAACTGTTGCATAAAACACATTCTGCATTTATGTGTTGGTTTATTTTTTCTTGGCCACTCAATTTCGAGATAGAGATGTTCTATATGCAGAAAAGTCCGTTTTAAATATCTGCACAAAATTAAGATAAAATGAAGCGCCTACAGAGTGAAAGTTCGTAACTTAATTAAGAAATGTGAAGAGACGCAGATGGGTTCTGTTACTGATAAGGCAACACCAAGACGTCCTCGTCGTGGTTTGTTAGATAAAAATTTTGCTGTAGTGAGAGAAAATGTACGACAGTATCAAAACATTTTCAATCAAATATTTTTTTACGTAGTGCACAACAATTGAATCTGTCAAAAGCCACGACGTATCGAATTTTAAAGAAAGATCTATGTACATCTCTCAGCATATAAAATTCAGTTGACACAATAATTAAAAGCTACAGATTATTTACAACTTAGTACAATTGTAAATTAGGTGTTAGAAAAGGAAAAAGGTGATAATGATTTTTGCAAAAAAAAATTTATTCAGTGATGAAGTACACTTTCATTTTGACGGATACGTCAGCAAACAAAATTGTCGATTTTGGGGTGCTGAAAAGCCACATGCTGTTCACGAAAAAGAAAAGCATCCACAGAGATGCACGGTTTGGTGCACATTTTAGTGTGATGGAGTAATTGGACCATACTTCTTTGAAAATGAAGCTGGTAATGTTATCACAGTAAATGGGGAATACTATCATGACATATTAAACATTTGATTTTCCACCAAAGTAATAATTTTGATTTCAACAATATGTCGTTTCAGTAGGAATGTGCAAATTGTCTGTCTGTATGACAATTGTAACGTGTAACCATAACTCTGTCGCATACCAAATCTTCTGATCATGTTGTCTCGTTGAGTGCTGACATCCATTGGCTTACAAAATCATGTGATCTTGTAGGCCAACACCACTGAACTTTTTTCTTTGGTGTTATGTGAAGGGAAAAGTGTACGCCACCCAGCCAGCAACAATGAATGGTCTCAAAACAAACATTCAACGTGTTAAACGCGTTATTATTTAACAAACTTCAGTTTGTTAAATAATAACACGTGCTTTCTCATGACCCGTGGACAGGATGAGGTGTATCCCATTTACCTCAAAATCAATAGATGTCGTCTGGTAGACGTCCCTAATCAGAATTAGTCGAATCCTAATCTATCCGACACGATTTAATTGCGTGATCGTGATAACAAACATATTTCTCAAATAGTCCACCATTGTGCTTTCTCATGAACAGGATAGAGTGTGTTCTATCCACCTCAAAATCAATAGGTATCGTCTAGGAGACGTCCCTGATCCGAATCAGTCAAAACCTGATTGATCGAACATGACTTAGTTGTGTTATCATGTAAACAAAAAAATTTTCAAATAGTCCACCGTCGTGCTCTCTCCTGACCCATGGACAGGGTGCGGTGTGTCCTATCCATCTCAAAATCAATAGGTGTGGTCTGGGAGACGTTCCCGATCAGAATCAGTCAAAACGCGGTCGATCCGACACGATTTAGTTGAGTTATTGTATTAACAAAACAAATTTCTCAAATAGTCCACCATCGCGCTTTCTCATAACCCATGGACAGGATGGGGTGTGTCCTATCCACCTCAAAATCAATAGGTGTCGTCTGGAAGACGTCCCCGATCAGGATTAGTCAAAACTCGATCAATCCGACACGATTTAGTTGAGTTATCGTGCTAACATGAAGAAATTCTCAAATAGACCCAAGGGAGGGGGTGGTGTGTCCTATCCACCTCAAAATCAATAGGTGTCGTCTGGAAGACGTCCCCGATCAGGATTAGTCAAAACTCGATCAATCCGACACGATTTAGTTGAGTTATCGTGCTAACATGAAGAAATTCTCAAATAGACCCAAGGGAGGGGGTGGTGTGTGCTATCTACCTCAAAATCAATAGGCGTCGTCTGGAAGACGTCCCCGATCAGGATTAGTCAAAACTCGATCAATCCGACACGATTTAGTTGAGTTATCGTGCTAACATGAAGAAATTCTCAAATAGACCCAAGGGAGGGGGTGGTGTGTGCTATCTACCTCAAAATCAATAGGCGTCGTCTGGGAGATGTCCCCGATCAAAATCAGTCAAAACCCGATCGAACCGACACGATTAGTTGAGTTATCGTGCTAACAAGAACTGCCGACGACAACGACGGCACACACTCAGCAAAAAAATTTTTTTGTCTTTATGCCGAAAAACGAAAAGAAATTTTGTTTTATTCACTTTTTCTATACACGATTACATAGTGGAGTGCAGAAAAGTAATATGTGTTTTTTAATAGGACTTAATGTAAATGAATGATTATTGACAGACATTGCTACTGATATTGCTAATGATATACATTGCTACCGGATTACGTATCAAAAATTAGCCATCATTACCTTTAATTAATTATATGGTAATTAATCTATTTTAATCAATTCCAACTATATTTTTTTAAGTGAATTAAAAGTTATTTCAAAGAAAATGATGTGAGGAATTAAAAAGAATGGTTGCCAGCTCTCAGTCAGCTGCGACCTCTCGGTTGCCAGATGTAAGCAGATGAATTATTGTTAATTATTTACACTGATCGTGTTTTTCAATGAAAAATTATTCTAAATTGAAGTTTAATTTTTATATGTACATGAATACATGGTTGCCTGTAAAAAAAATGGCTGCAAGTAATAGTTGCCATGATTTGAATTAATTACTCTAGCTCTAGATGAGTGTGAGCAAACGATTGTAAACAAGGATACAATGTTCCGTAGTTAAAGTAATATTTCTATATAAAATGTTATCGAAAAATATAGTTAGAATTCATTAAAATAAATTAATTGTAATAAAATTAATTAATTAAAGCGGCTAATATTTGATAGGCAACCCGGCAGCAAGTATTACATTGTCATTAATCATTCATTTGAATTAAGTTTCGTTAAAAAACAGATACCTGCAGAAATCAGCTGCCGGATCTTGTACCATTAGATATACAGTCGGGTCGTTCTAACTTTACCACTACGTCACAAGCGATATTCGTATGAACTAAGATGAAAAATTAAAGTCAAGTGAGTGACTGTTTACGTAATTTAAATCATTTTTTACCGCCTTTATAATCAACTGTATTACCGGCACCAAAACAAACTAGAAAATGCCTTTCAAATAAGTTATCACAGTGACAAACTTTATAATCCATGGACTCAAACGTAAAAAAAAATTATGTGAAAAAACACAATATGCATATAAATTGGTCTGTGATTGTCAAGATAACTGCGTCTTTCCGCCGATCGGAGCTTTGGCTCTATTGTGGAACTTGGGGAATTATAACACTACAAGTATAACAAACTACTAGTACATATTCGCCTAATTCATCACTATTATTTATTTGGGTATATTTTAGTTTGTTACAGTACACTGACCTTAATTGTGCACTTTCTACAAGAGTATCCCTTATCTAAACACCCAAACTATATGAAGAGAGCATAGCTAACCTTAAAATTCAAATTCTAATGTGCTAAAACAATGTCATTTAAGTTAGGTATCGAATAAAATAAATATACAGAATCGACTGTATTCCTTCTTGAATTTTAAACCCACCTCCTTTAATGTAGCTATAAATGATGTTTTCTCACATGAATTATTTCTCATCTTTTAAAGTACCAAAAATTACATGTTGCCCTAAAACAAAAACAATTTTATCACATAATTTTGGCCTACACAGTAAATGCCCGTGTATTTACACAACAAAACAAATATAGCCAGAACATACTTACATTTTTCATACATATTGTATAAAGTATCTTTTTTTTTGGCAATGTCTTGTATTTCCGGGTGAAGAAAGAACTGGATTGTTTTCTTTGCTTTTTATAATAGTGTATCTTGCTTTCTTCGAAAGTTTAAGAACTTCCGCTACTGTAAAATTTAACAAGTACACACATATTACTTCAGATATTTGTGAATCTATGTCTTCTACCTTTTGAACAGCACTAACAGACATTAAAGGGCATCCGTTTCTTTTCTCCTGTTCAAAGTATTCCAGGAGATTCAACACCATTTGCTGTGCTTGAGAATTTAATGTTTTTCCCGGCATCTAAAACATAAACTGTCATAAAAAAATATTGCTTACTTACATCAACTCCAATCCTGAAACTAGTTTCGCTCTAAAAAGAACGAATCTATGACAAGTATTAGTAAATAGGCTCAAAAATTTGCAGAAAACGAAACGAGCTTAGCAGTCAGATGTCAAACAACTGTCAATATCACTCGAAAATTATCTACACTGCGTTACTCAATAGAAAAATTTTATATTCTTAATCTAATACGTATGTTACTATTTGTCTTCTCACTGATTAGCGTGAAAATATGAAAACAGTTGTCGGTGATATATGCAGGCCATCCGAAGACCGAAGACATACGTAACATCGCCTGTCTCTTGTTTATCTATTATAGCAAATGCGTTCATAGGGATAGTGGGTTGTCTGTGATATTCCATTTGGTGGTGACGTAGTGGTAAAGTTGCAGCGGTCCGACTATATCTGCCTAAGTTATTTAGTATTAACCAAAAACTGTTGGTGGCACTAGAGACTCTGAGATTAAAATTCATTACACCAATTTCAAGGGACTGTTTTTCTATACGTTTATAGTAGAATTTCCCTCTTCCGCTCCCGCATACCTTGATATTATTCGTAATCGGGGCGGCCGTAACAAAACATGCCACAACTCGTGAAAGGAAACGCGATTTCTGGATGACGAACCGAACTGAAAAGAACGTGAGCATCTCGAGTGCCGTGGAAGTGTCTATAGTAACTATAGATAGCGGATCCTCATTACCGGTTACCCCGGGCGCTGAAAACGTGCTTTATTATTCCTGCACATCAGTGATTCAGCAGAAACCGCGAAAAACTCCTCCATATCCAATGGGCGACCAAAGGCGTAGGCGCGAAGGGTCCGAGATGATAAGTGGCCGTTATTACCGAAGTAAACGGGATAGGGTGCGATGTATATTGATCCGCGGTTCTTTGTTGAGTACTCGTACGTTTGGAAAATTGACAGATGACCTTGAAGGGGTGAACGCATCAGTGCGGTAGATTTAATAAAATAGCGATTGGAATAGAACACAGGAGAGCAATTATTCGAAAAATATTACTAGAGCAATATCCACCTATAAATAAGTGAATAATGAATACTTTCATTAGAGCAATTATGAGACGAAAGATTATCAATTCAACATAAGGGTAGCAGACTATTGTGATGATTATATTTTTCTCATATTAAACTAGGCACAAAAATTAAGGGATGTAAAAAGTGTATGTAAAGTTTTTAGATGATGTTCAAAGGACCGTAACTTGGTGAAAAATAGTCGCAGAGCAATTTAAAAACAAAGGAGATTGAAACTCCAAGTTTAAAATTTTCAGACCTTAAATTCAAAATTTACCATTGGCAGTTCTTGAGTGGTCATAAGAAAACATCGAAAAATAGAATTCCAAATCTTTGTTTGTATTTTAAATATTCGCTGAGTTATTGTCGTTCAAAGTAAAAAAGTCAGTTTTGACTTTGGTAATTAATTACTCGGGAAATAATGATCGCACTGAATATTCAAGTATGGTATTAAAAACTGAAAAGTATTCGTTATAATCGTAGTTATTGGTTTTTGATAAAAAAAATTTCGTGCGAAAATGTTGATTGAAAAAGTGGTATAAAATAGAGTATTTAGGGATTTTGCTTAATTTGGCATAACCTTATTGTGTGATAATTTCTAGTTATGATATTCGATACCGAACTTGAAGGTGGTCCTTCAAGTTCGTAGTGTAGACGCAGGGATAATTGGTACGGATAATAAGTAAATAACGGGACTTACTTTGATAGGATACGTTGGCTTGCCCGGAATTCACACGATATCTTACTGTCTGTAGTTGATATGATTCTCTTCTGTCAACACCTACGATCCAGCTTGGCCGCACTAAACGATATACATAGGCGGCACTCGCACATGAGCGCAGGGCAGGATAGAGGGAAGGGGATGGCAGGCAGGAAGGAACATGGAGGTAGTTCGGTACGGAACACTTATATAACCTGAAGAAGTATGTGGAAAAGCATAAAGAAGAGAAGAGATAGAATGGTAGGCCACTTGCTGAGACATGGGGGATAATCCGCGATATTTTGGAAGCAGAAATAGGAGTGAAGAAAGGCAGAGGTAGGCCTAGATTAGACTACTGCTCGCAGATAGTAAGGGATGTAGGTTGTAGCACAATTAGCGAAATGCGTAGGTTAGAACAAGATATAAGAAGCTGGAGGTTAGCGTCCAACCCGTCTTAGGACTGATGACCTCATGATGATGGCATAACCTTGCAAATAATGGATAGACTAAGGATGTTGACTATTTCCTCAACCTCAACGTATCTCAAAGAAATCCTGAATATTTCAAAGCGCTGCATTTTTCTTCATTGTTTCATTCATGACTGATTTGTAATTTTAAGATACATTTTCTATTTTTTATTAATTTTCTGAGGTTGAAAATGCATTGTTTAGCAATAATCCATATATTTTTATCAAAAAATGTTAATTATTGTAAGAAAAATAATGAGAAAAAATTTTTTCTACCAAAAAAAAATCAAAACTGACTTTCTTGATTTGAACGACAATATCTCAGCGAAAAATCATCGTACAAGGCTCTTAGACCACTCAAATTAAAGAGGATAAATACATCTAAAAAAGTTTTATGATAAAATCACTAAAAAAATATTCTGGTCAGTGGACCTTTTGAAAGCCAATCAATAATTTGTAATTTTTTTTTATGGTTTTCTTATGATGATGGTAAATGTTTTTAACTCAAGATCTCAAAACTAGGAACTTGGAGATTCAGTTTGTTTTTTTTTTAAATTGCTGTGCGACTATTTTTCTCCAAGTTTAGGTGATTCTCTCTTTGAAAATCACCTAAAAATTTAGTATTTTTTTACATCCCTTAATTTTTGTGCCTAGTGTATTTACCAGTAGCTCATTTCACATGTTAAGTTTTAGAAATTCCAACAGTTGTCAGTACTTTCTCTTCTATATACTGTTACTTTATAATAATCTATCATAATGATAGATGAAAATAATTTTTTTCGTTTCTACCACGATTTTTATTACAAATAAGTACCAGTACTGACGTTCTTAGAACGAAATAATCCATTAAATAACTCACTCTGTCATTAGCAAGAGATAACTAAAACTGAGTATTAATCATCTCCTGATAATACTAACTTGGTTAGCGAAATACATGTCAAATGGCGTAACTTTTGATCTTCGAGTAAAGCTCATATTTTGACTGATCTCGGTATGATTAATTGAGTGAATTCATTAGATTTACTACTCTAATCTAGTACTAGACTTTAACTATGGATTTCCTAGAATTTTCTTGATAAAAAGTCCTCTTTATATTGTATTGCAAAATATCGATCAGTTTGAGCTATATAGAAGGCGCTATATATATAAACATTCTAACGCATAACAATTCATAAAATCTTATTGTGTATTTAATTTATTCATGTCATCTTTTTCATAGTAAAGGGTGGTCCAAATATAATAATGCATAATAATGCACGATGTTAATTGTGAGTCACACCTTAACGTCCAGTTTTTTGTCCAACTTAATTTGCCATTTCTTTGTTTCAGTGTTTGACAAATTCAACCGTGGAGAGGTACACAATTGAGCAGCGCGTTAAGATTGTTGAAGCCTTTTACGAAAATGGGCGTTCAAATCAAAATGCATTTCTTGCACTTCGTGACTTTTTTGGTCAGCATAATCGACCAAATGTGTCCACAATCGGGAGAATTGTGCGCAAATTTCAGTAAACCGGGTCTGTAGGAAATGTGAAAACACCTGTGCATGCTCGCCCAGTTCGTTCTGCGGAAAACATTGCTGTTGTTCGCGATAGTGTAGCAGAAGAGACGTCAACCTCGATTCGTCGTCGTGCCCAACAATTGAACATCTCACGAACATCACTGATGCGAATTTTGAATCAAGATTTGAATCTACACGCTTACAAGGTTCAATTGATTCAGGAGCTGAATCATACTGACCATTTCAAGCGTCGTCAATACGCCGAATGGTTGGTTAAACAGACTGAAGTGAATGGTGACTTTACAAAGAAAATCATCTTCAGCGACGAGGAACACTTTCACCTCAGTGGATTCGTTAACAAGCAGAATTGTCGCATTTGGGCAAATGAGAATCCACGAGTGATTGTTGAAAAGCCGATGCATCCACAAAGAGTGACTGTTTGGTGCGGTTTATGGGCTGGCGGCGTCATCGGGCCGTACTTCTTCGAAAATGAGGTCGGCCAAGCAGTTACCGTGAATGGTGTTCGCTATCGCGAGATGATAACGGACTTCTTGTGGCCAGAAATTGAGGATATGGACCTGGACGATATATGGTTCCAACAGGATGGTGCCACTTGCCACACAGCCAACGAAACAATGGCACTTTTGCGCGAGAAATTCAATGGCCGTGTTATCTCACGTCGTGGCGATGTTAATTGGCCGCCACGATCATGTGATTTGACACCGTTGGACTTGTTTCTTTGGGAATATTTAAAAGAAAAAGTGTACGTCAATAAGCCAAGAACAATTCAAGAGCTAAAGGATGAGATAATTCGGCACATTAACGACATTGAACCTCAATTATGTCTTGAGTCATTGAAAATATGGACCATCCGATAGAGGTATGCCACCGAAGCCGTGGCAAGCATTTGGCCGATATTTTGTTTCACACATAATTGTCATAGATCCTTCTATCATAGTAAAAAATATTAAGATAATTTTCTGAAAACTTTTTGTTTTATTTACAATTAACATCGTGCGTTTTGGTTGGACCAAGTTTTATAATAAGGTATACAATAAATTATATAATTTATAGAATAAAGTGCAGCACACTACTTCGCGACCACTACATGGATGGGCGATCTATCATATTCTCCTATAGAGGTGACTGCCATTATGTTATTCGTACTGTGGTCTGGGATGTCAAACTGCGCTCAGAACTGGGGTTTTATATATACTTGGGCTCGAGTCCCAACGGGAGGACATTGCCAGTTCTCCCCGAGTATGTGCTTGTCTTTATGTGTAACATTCTCCACCACATACCGAGATGTTAAGGGAAGAAAGTCGATTTCTGTATCTTCAACTCTACTAATTATTCCTGTGGTTTATATGGTTTAATGTTGTTAAATGTTAGCAACAACAAACATAAAATATATAGTTCATTCATATTGCTATCATTATACAGGTATGTCGATTTTCGCAACCGTTGTCTGATATAAGAACTACTTTCAGCTTCTGTTCTGGTAATTAAATTTATTTTCAAGCTGCCAGCTTCAATCACGCTGCCAGGTCTTCAGAAGAGAAAAAACCAGGTTTAATAAAACCCAATAATATCTTAAGTACTTAAGGCTTTCGCAAGTAAGCGAATACGTTTAGCAAAATTATTTGAGGCAAATGTCCATAAATTGATTTTCATTGTTAAATCATCTTGCAAAGAAAACGGATTTTTGAAAACCAACAAGTTCTAAAAAATTCATTTCCAATTCAATGACCTTCAAAGATCAGTACTGAAGAATAGAAGATTAATGGTAGACGAAGACTAGTTATGAAACAAATCTGAATAAAATATGAAATAAACAACACTGCCTCAATAGCAGAGATCATTTTGCAAGGTCTAGGTTTCTAATAAACCTATAAAACAACCCATAAAAGATCCCCATAAAATGAAGTTAAAAATATCAGTGTAGAGCATTCAGGTTTTATTGATGGGAATTCTATCTGATTTTGTGTTACAAAACATTACAAGATAAGTATGATCAGATTGTAAGGCAACAAAACTATAATTATAATTTTAACGCGGAACTTCATCTTAAAATGAAAAATAGACCGATAACTTGGACAGAGTCCTTATAGAAAATTATATCTACAAGAAGAATTGCCGACGAAATGAAATGGAATGGCCTTTCTAAACAGTCATGAAATATGAATCTCTTCCGACCACACCACTGTCTACCGCCTTCTCTCCCGGAGTCAGAGCCCCATTCAACCACATCCGGATGGAATTTATATAATGCGTCGCATTTATTTCAAATTATGTTGGTGTTTTTGTGTTTTGCCAGAGCTGCAGCCCTTAATTGATGTTTATTAATGAAATATTCATTACTCGCAATAAGAACGAGGACAGCTCACGACTTGAAAGCTTTGGAAGAAATTAATTATAGGACTAATAATTAATTGGAGGTTGCAAGAAGAGAAAATCAACGGAGAAAATACTATTCATCAAGAAGTATATGTTAGGAACGAAGTCGTTGACTACTACTGTGAACTAAATCTTTGATAGTTTTTCTATTTTTTAAGGAGAAACAAGAAGTAACAGGGATTTCAACAGTTTGACTTTAAATGCAAATTTAATGGCTCAAAATTACTTCAGATACCTTCATTGGTCTAAGATATGAAAGATATTTCGCATTACTAACTTTATAATGCCTTATACTATTTGTTCAGTGCTTGAAAATGCAGTACTTCATGCAACAATAAAACTAAACCATCTGCATAGAGTAAATAATTTACATTAATATTGTTAGTTATGTCATTAATAAACAAGACAAATAGAAGGGGCCCAAGCATGGAACCATGTGGCATACCAAAAGTTTGACCGAATAGTTCAGATTGATAACCACGATATCATATAGACTGAACCTGATTTGATGAATAAGAATATAACACTGATTTACATTACATTACATTATGGTATATGGGTTTGGGCCTCATCAGCCACTGGTCGCATGAGTAGTCCCTTGGCAATCCCCTCTTATCCGGGTCATTATCCAAAAATGCTATTCCATAAAAGGAAGCAATTTAGGCACGTCCCCCGCCTTAAGCCTCGCCTCCTTTATGATAACAGGGGTCCCTAATATAAGATACCTCTTCTCCTCTAGTGCGGGGCAGGTATAAAGAAGGTAAATCGGGGTTTCCTTGTCTTCTTTACAGTATCTGCAGACCGGGCTGTCAGTCAGCCTCAGCTTGTGCTTATATGCATTCAGGCTACTATGGTGGCCCATTATGATTCCCACCAGGGTTCTGCCTTTGTGCCTGTTCAATTTAATGAATTCTTGGGCCCATTTCTCAGTCTCTGAGTATTCGACGAAGAGTTTGGTTATTCGACATCCCGTTACTCCCCTCCATTTTTTGTTGTGCTGGTCTCTTGCCCAGCCATTTTATGGTCTTTATTTATGCGTCTCTGATCAGATTCCGACTTATCCCCACTGCAGGTTCTGGTCCATAGAAATTTCCTCTGGTCCCTAGTCTGGCAAGGTTATCTGCAATTAGATTTCCCTTAATGCGATTATGTCTAGGTATCCATACGAGTTCCACCGGTCCCTTCCCTGCCAAGTGGTTCAATGCTTCATAGCAATTATAGACCAGCTGCGACTTTGCCGTTGCTGAATTCAGGGCTGCCAACGCCGCCCTGCTATCCGAACAGATACATACCTTCTCCTGGTTCCGATTTTCATCGGCCTCCAGAATACCGTATGTAATTGCAATTAGTTCGGCCTGGAGTGCGGTAGTGTATTTGCCCAGGGGTAAGGTTTTACCTATCCCATCGCGTCGCCTATACACTCCCCTACCCGCTCTGTTTCCACTCTTGGCTCCATCAGTGTACCAGATATCTCCATTGAGCGGTAATCCAGCTTGACCCTCCATCCAGTCGATCTTACTGGTGGCGGTGATCTTATATTTCTTGTCAAACGGGAATTGGACACCCGTACTGTCAGAGGGCATCCATAGGACTCCCTCTTCAGCTAGCTCTCTTGAGAGTCTATTCAGGAATTGCCTTTACGTCTTTCGCTTTCAGGATGACATCAAGAGGTGGTATCCCCGTCAATATTCCCATCGCTTCGATCGGTGTTGATCTTGGGGCCCCGGTTATACTTCTTAAAATCATTCCTCTTAGCTTGTTAAGTCGGTTGGCTTCCGACTTTAAACAGGCTTTCTTCCATCAGACCAGTGCTGCATACGTCAGCCTGGGTTTGAGAATTGCCTCATACATCCATTTCATGGTCTCCGGTTTCAAGCCCCAGCTATTACCAATGGCCCTTCTTGCTTGCCAAAGCAACACTGATTTAGCTTTTCACAAAACACCAAGATACTATACATTACACTCGACGCGCGTTTCACCAGCACAGTTGCCATCATCTGGAGATGATTAAAATAGTTTTTAATCAGCATCGAGTGTAGTGTATAGTATTTTGGTGTTTTATGAAAAACTAAGTTAGTCTTATCTGCACACCAATGGTTCCGACCTACTCCAGCATCAGGAATAAGAACATAACAAATTCAGAAGGAGATAGCGAAAACCGTATTTCTCTAATTTACTCAATAAGATTCCGTAGTCTAACCTATCGAATATTTTAGAAAAATCACTGTAGACTGTATCCACCTGATTTGCAGCCCAAGGTTTCGGTAATCAATTGAATATTACTCACAAAGGTCGATACTGTACTGAACTGTACTATTCAATCTTCCTTGCCTAAAGCTATGCTGTTTGGGTATCACAATAGTCTCAATGCAAAATAATATATAATCCTGCGAGATGATTTAAAAAACCTGTCACCTTTTTTAGATACAGGATAAACTTATTGATTACTGATTTTAGTTTTTTATTGATTTTTTTCCACGTGTCAGAGGAAGTTTTCGAGAAAGATAGGTATATCAATTGGACCAGTGTTCATATTTGATTTATTTTTTTTTATCAATCTTATTGTCAGTTCTATCAAATTCATTAATACGACAGGGTTCGATGAATATTCACTAGACTAATATTCATATATTTATTTCAAAATATTCATTTAAATTATATTATTTCCTAATATTTGTTACATTGATTCTTAACTTAACTAGGTATGCAGTTCTGTGAAGGGGGAACCTTCGTTGAGGCAATAAGAACAGGACATCAGTTTTGTACGAATATGGAAATATTAGACGTTTCTCAATATGCGTTTCACCAAATAAGTTGGCATCAGAAAGTTCTCAATTCCCTGAAATTGTAGTAAGAAATTTCCATTATAACATGAAATATGTAAACTGTGTGGTCTAGTTTGGTTTCCTCTACGAATAAATCTTCTTGCAAAATAATAACCCCAATTCTCAGAACGTAATAAAGCAATAAGTTCGATTCGGCTAATTTCATTGGGGTCCATAACTGAATCATACAGGCACACGCAGACAATCAGATCATAACAGCGGGGATGCTGCACCTAGGGCGTTCTTCGGTAGTCACATGAGTCACCCCTCGCCCTATAATACCTTAAGCCAACCCCAGGGGTCACGGGCTACCCCGCGAGATTCGCATGAATGCCGCAGATGCTCGGGATTAAAAAAGTTCATACGGAACACGAACCGTCCGCGTATTTAAATGTAAGCGCAATTTGAATATTTAATAAAGAACATTTTGATTGTTGCTGTATGTACTACAGATATATCATTAATTATAATATTTTATAACAATTAGATTTATTTACTTATAACAAAATTTTATTGTAGACAATTGAAGTCATAATATACAGGGTGTTTGGTGTATCAATAGAAGCTTTGAAAGGGGTGGACAGGATAAGTGGACAGTTTCTTCAATTCATGTTTATAAGTTTCTTAGCGTTATGCACCAAATATTACCAATTTTAAAATATATCCTCATTTAGGCTTTTATTTGGTCGATTAGAATCTTCAGTTATTCAATAGTTCGAACTTTTCGTTGGTACATTTTGAAAGAATAAACATAATAGATATATAATAACCCATTAAAGTCGATACAATCGATTACCAATTTATTATGATTACTTATTTTATTATTATTAAAAAAATTATATATTTTATATTATTTTTAAATTATTAAAAAAACAAATATCTTGAAATCCATAAAACACACATAATAAACAGTTTTAAAACGGACTCTTTCGCACGTAGTACATCTCTATCTCGAAATTGAGTGGCCGAGAAAAAACAAACCAACACATACATGCAGAATATCTGTTTTATGCCACAGTTTAACTTTTTTCAAATTGTCCACCATTGTGCTTCCTCATGACCGATGGACAGGGTGGGGGTGTGTCCTATCCACCTCAAAATCAATAGATGTCATCTGGTAAACGTCCCTAATCAGAATCAGTCGATACCCGATCGATTAGACACGATTTAATTGAGTGATCGTGCTAACAAAAAAAATTCTCAAATAGTCCACCATTGTGCTTTCTCATGACCCATGAACATGGTAGAGTGTATTCTATCTACATCAAAATCAAGAAGTATCGTCTGGGCCCCGATCAAAATCAATCAAAACTTGATCGATCCGACATGATTTAGTTGAGTTAATAATAAAATAATTTCTCAAATAGTCCACCGTCGTGCCTTCTTATGACCCATGGACAGGGTAGGGTATGTCCTATAAACTTCAAAATTAATAGGTATCGTCTCTAAACTTCAAAAGTAATAGGTGGGAGACGTCTCCAATCAGAATCAGTCATAAGATTTAGTTGAGTTATCGTATTGACAAAACAAATTTCTCAAATAGTCCACCATCGTACTTTCTCATGACTCATGAACATAGTGCGAGTGTGTTCTATCCACCTCAAAATCAATAGGTGTCGTCTGGGAGACGTCCCCGATCAGAATTAGTTAAAAACCCAATCGATCCGACACGATTTAGTTGAATTATCGTGCTAACAAGAAATTTTAATGCCGACGACAATGATAACGACGACATACATAGACAAATTTTTTTAAAAAACGAAAAATAAACGAAAAAAATATATATCAAGTATTTACAAGTTCTACGATCATTTAGACCAATTATTTGATTCTTTCGTATCCAGTATCGTATCCAGCACACGGCATTAATCAAACGACAGCTTGAAAAATAATTCAAAATAATTAGAATTGGGTATCATTCCAATATGATGACCAGATGATAGTGATAAAAACTGTTTTGAAATTTTATGGATTCATTAAAAATTTATTCTAACCTAAATAATATAGAATACCATCATGATCTATCGAATGGCCACCATATTTCTCTGATTTATGTCAATTACATTTGATTTTCTAGAGTCTTGAGAGGCCTATAATTTTTCAAATCCTCCTAAAAATTATTGAAAGGATAGATAACACTTACAGATTTCTTTAAACCGAGTTTAAGCAAGCGATCAAAATAAAATAATCTAGACAATACAAAGAAGTAATGAAAATAAATGTGTATTATCAATATTCCTCATAACAAAAAACGTTTAGAAGAAAAAACGTCACCCATTTTGTATACCTTTTTCGATGCTTGACTATTATCAGAAAAATAAGTTTTTTTTATTAATTTTAAGGCAATAATTTTGAAAACAAGGTGTGCGTTGCATTCTTCTCGATACCAGCTTTCTAATTATGTCATTTGGCACGTTTAAGAAAAAACTGGGACAACTACATTTTCAGAATGAAAATAAGTACAGTTCATCAGGAATAGGAACAAGTCTTAAAACTACGATAGCGAACCGCCCACGAGGTGCGCAGTAAATAGCCCGGTCATTACTGAGTCGCATTGAGACCTTTGCGGAGTGAATATCGAGTATGTATGAATGTAAACAGAGGTCGATCGGACCGCGCATACAGTGCATATGAAGTGCATCTTTTTCTCTCCGAATGCTGCCTCACTCTTTCTTTTACGCAACATAGAGAATCTCACACTTTTTCCTATTCTTGATACGCTTGTGAAGATCGTCACTACCTAAATGTGGGCAACCAAAATAAAAAATCGCTGTTTCAGGATTTTTTTTTCTAAATCCTCCATATCCGAATTTATTCCACTTACCCCTTCCACCCTGTATATACTTATATTCTCATCTGTCACGAGACGTTAGCGTACATTGAAATTTGCTCGTGATGCTGAATACATATTATGGTACACATCCTTTCCCCTTATTTTTTTAATGCAACAAAAGCTTCCGTAGCGCAAATAAGCAGTCTCTCTAAACGGCTGAAATGTAAATACCAGCTGCCTCCATTGATTATTCAAAGGACTTTACTCATGTTGGCAAATAAATACACAATTTCGTCCTAAGGAGCTTATTTCAGGTACTTGAGCGAACAGAATAAACATAAGCGAGGCCCGAGTACCTGATCCGACATCATCCCATTTAGGGAAGTTAGGAAAAAATGAATTTATTACGGATAATTGGGCAAGGAATTTTATCATATGAATATATAAATACAATTTAAAACGAGACACTGTTAATATTTAGTAGAATTTGGGTACTAAAGTGTTTTAATTTGGACGTTAAATCATTCGCTGTTGCGAATTTCCATACTAATAATGGTGTAAAGTCAACTCCACGTCTGGTGTAAATTCCACTACCTTTTGGTGTAAATTTGATATTAAATCTACATCTCTTACTGTCCATATTGTGCAATAAAGGAAACAAAATGCCTTTGAAATAGAATACTATTATTATATTTTTATTTTTTGTCAACCAAAAAGTGGTCACAGAGATATTTTAATTACACCGTAAATCTGAGGTGGATCCTAAGATACAAAAGAACAAAAAATTAACCCGATTTTTTCTATCGGTCAATTCAAAACGATACAATAATTTTGATTGGTCTAAATACAGTCCATGAGAATATTAACACATCAGCATAAAGTTTCAAATAGTTTAACATTTTATGTAGGTTGCCTAGGATATTTTCCGACACTACTGATTACAGTTGCAATTGTTTAATAGATGTAAAATGACATTTTGTAATTGTTTATTAACAATATATTTAACGCTGTTTAAAGTAATTTTTAAAAGGCAATACATTCACTTTCGCCAGTGATTTATTTTTTAATTTAATGTCATTAGGTGAATGAAACACTTTGTTCAGTATACCCAGGGTAGAAGAAATAAATGGACCACGCTACTTAAAATAAGATGAAGTGTAGTGAAAGCGTTACCTTTGGTTAACGAGGGACGTAGCCAACGATATATGGTTAATTTGTTAGAAGTTAGACAATCAACAATTAGTCAATGAATTAAATGATTAATGAACTTGGAAGGTATTGTAGAACCCCACGACAAGACTGTAAGAAGTCTACAGATGCAAGCGATGGGCGATATCTTATGCAAGTCACTTTAAGAGGCAGACATGCTATTAGTTTAGAGCTAAACAGAGCCTTAGCAATAGCTTGAAATATAGCAATATTTGAACGAACGGTTAGAATAAGGTTTAATGAAGAAGGTTTGGAAAGTAGAAGACCAGTTATTGCACCACTGCTCACTAGAAAATATAAAGTTACTAGACTATGTTTTTCAAGAGAACGCGTAAATTGAATCATTGACAACTGGCATCGTTGTTTTCAGACGAAACAAGTCTTAATTCTCCAAATAAATGTCAACGAGTCCAGGTGAGGTGAGGAGAGAGGTTTGTTGCCTGCAATATCTCTTCGAGGATTCCACTTTTTGGTGGATCAATAATGTTCTGGGGAGGACTTCGTTTCGATGGTCCCACGGATTTGGTTCCTATACGGGGGAAGTCCATGGTTGTACATTTATTTCTATGTGGAAAACATCATAGAAGAACATGTGATGCCATTTGTCTCGTTTGCCGGAGATAATTTCATTTTGATGCAAAGGTAACGCTCGGTCTCACATTGATAGAAAGGTACTGAGCTACCTTGGATTTGTGAATATTTCAACTATGGACTGGCCACCAAGAAGCCCAGATATTAATCCCATGGTGCATCTATATCGGCACTTGTGACTGGTCAAATTATATCTACATCTACAGTCAGTCAAAAGTTTCCATACACTAGTCTCTTTTTCAACATTTTTCTTAGTGTAATGTTTTATTTAAATTTAATTAGAAATATGTTTTAAGTAAATATGGGCTAAGGACATCTCCTTAGGTGTAATAAAAATAAAAATAAAGTCCCTTGAAACACTTCATTTGAATGATAATAAATGAAACGATATTAGCAATAAGAAATTATGTAAAATAAGTATCCATACACTTTAATAAAATGCTATTCAGCACCATTAGTTATCAATAGTTTATGATGTTGATCTATGTCAAGTTTTGCTTGAAACAAAGAAATCATGCTTGTTTAAGAACATCACTTTTAAGTCTGTGTTTTGTATAGTAGAAGCAAAATGAGTGATAAATATTGCGAAATTCCAATTTCTGTTAGAAAAATCATAGTAGATTTATGGAAATAGAAAAAATCCTTTCGAAATATTGGTGAAATAACTGGAAAATCACGTGCCACTGTACAGTAAGTAATAAATCAGTACAAATCCACCGGTTCCTATAAAGAGCGGCCACGGTCTGGTCACCCCAGGAAGTTAACTACACGGGAAGAGTCTAGTGTTGCAAAAAAGATTACAATTAATTCTACAATAAGCGCGTTCCAAAACTTGCAGAAGAAGAGTTCTCAAAAAATATTAACCATCAATGAATTAGAAACTGTTTGCATCGAGTGGGTTATAAGGGTCGGGTTGTCAGAAGAAAACAATTTCAGAAAAAAATCGAAAAAAAAAACGTTTGAAATTTGCCCGAGAACATGCTAACAAATACCATTGAGTTTTGGGAAAGCGTTATCTTTAGTGAAGAAACAAAAATTAAACTTTTTGGCGGGGGTAAAGCTTGGAGGAAAAAAATACAGCTTTAAAAATTGAAAATGTTTGTCTTGACGAGAAGCACGGAGGAGGTAGTTTTATTGTGGAGGTGTATCTCAGCTAATGGGACAAGTAAGTCAGTTTTCATTGGCGATATTATGGACCAACATACCTATTTAAAAATTCTAAGGAATAATTTAAGACCAAGTGTTCAAAATCTAGGCCTTGAGGGGCGTTATTTAGTCCAACAAGATAACGATCCCAAGCACACTGCTAAGCTTGTACGTGTGTGGATGATCTATAATGTCCTCCAATAACTGCATACACCACCACAATCACCAGACGTTAATCCCATTGAACACCTATGGGAAAAATTAAAGCGTTGCATGAGAAAACACCAAGTTAGAAATAGAAGAAGACCCCAAGAATAGGACGAAAGAAGAGTGGGAGAACATTCTACCAGAAGTTACAAGAAAGCTTGTTTTATGTCTTCCAAAAGGGCTTAATGCAATCACTAAACAAATGTCAATGGTACAAAATATTGGACTTTAAGAATGTTGAAATTTCTCATAAGAAAAGTTAGTGTATGGAGATTTATTTGACATAATTTCTTGTTGCTAATATCGTTTCATTTTTTATTGTTTAAATAAACTGTTTCAGGCGACCTTATTTTTATTTTTTTACTCCTAATGAGATGACCGATATTTACCTGAAACATATTTCTAATTAAATTTAAATAAAAAATCACACTAAGAAAAAAGTTGAAAAAAAGACTAGTATATGGAGACTTTCTTGACTGACTGTATATCTGCCCCTATGACTCTAGTCGTTCTTGTAGAATGGGAGAATAATCCTCAAGAAACCATTCACTACTTGATCAATAGCCCACCTAGGCGAAATAAAGTAGTGATAAGAGCTAGAGGAGGATCTACACGCCACTGAATTTAAATTCTTACGGTTTGATTTCACCTCAAATTTTTTCATTAATCAAGTTTTTTATTAACACCGTTTTCATTGCAGTTGGCACTATTATTCCTTTTTGTTATTTATTCCCAGTTTTTCCAGATAGTACCATTCTATTTTGTTAAACATTAGTTGAAATCAGTTAATTATAATATCATGTACTGCTCGTCCAAGTCTCTAGCGGACCGCCCAGTAAAGTTCGCAGTAACAATGGCCTGGTCTAAGTAAATAGCCGAATGCTGCCTCAGTCTTTCTCTACGCATACACAGAGAAATCTCACACTTTTTCCTATTATTGACAATCAGTAAGTACTACGATTTCTCACGCAGGTGCTATCGAGCCACGGATGCTTCGGTGGAGTACCTGCGTGGGATAGAGAAAGTAGATGGGGATGAATGCGTATACTGTGGTGAAAGGGACGACCCGGAGCATACGGTGCTCAGATGCCCGAGGTGGTCTACTGAGAGGCAAGAGTGTATGGGGAATATGAGCCCGCAGATATGAGAGAATTGGTGAGATGTATGATTGAGTATAAGAAAGTGTGGTTGAATGTAGAAAGGATGATTGTGAAGTAATGATGAAAAAGGAGGAGGAAGAAAGGGAGCTGGGCCCGAACCCCTAATCGTGTTAACGGAGGGGGGATGTAGGGGAAGATAGTAAGCAATTAAGGGGTGGTGCAACCAAAACGCACGATGTTAATTGTAAATAAAACAAAAAGTTTTCAGAGAATTATCTTAATATTTTTTATTATGATAGAAGGATCTATGACAATTATGTGTGAAACAAAATGTTGGCCAAATGCTCGCCACGGCTTCGGTGGCATACCTCTATCCGATGGTCCATATTTTAAATATCCCCAAAGAAAGAAATCCAACGGTGTCAAGTCACATGATCGTGGCGGCTAATTACCACGACGTGAGATAACACGGCCATTGAATTTCTCGCGCAAAAGTACCATTGTTTCGTTGGCTGTGTGGCAAGTGGCACCATCGTGTTGGAACCACATATCGTCCAGCTCCATATCCTCAATTTCTGGCCACAAGAAGTCCGTTATCATCTCGCGATAACGAACACCATTCACGGTAACTGCTTGGCCGACCTCATTTTCGAAGAAGTACGGCCCGATGACGCCGCCAGCCCATAAACCGCACCAAACAGTCACTCTTTGTGGATGCATCGGCTTTTCAACAATCACTCGTGGATTTTCAATTGCCCAAATGCGGCAATTCTGCTTGTTAACGAATCCACTGAGGTGAAAGTGTGCCTCGTCGCTGAAGATGATTTTCTTTGTAAAGTCAATGGTGACTTTACAAAGAAAATCTATCTTCTTTACAAGAAGTGAATGGTCACTTCTGTCTGTTCAACCAACCATTCGGCGTATTGACGACGCTTGAAATGGTCAGTACGCTTCAGCTTTTGAGTCAAATGAACCTTGTAAGCGTGTAAATTCAAATCTGTATTCAAAATTCGCATCAGTGATGTTCGTGAGATGTTCGATTGTTAGGTACGACGACGAGATGAGGTTGACGGCTCTTCTGCTACACTATCGCGAACAACAGCAATGTTTTCCGCAGAACGAACTGGGCGAGCATGCACAGGTGTTTTCACATTTCCTACAGACCCGATTTGCTGAAATTTGCGCACAATTCTCCCGGTTGTGGACACATTTGGTCGATTATGCTGACCAAAAAGTCACGAAGTGCACGAAATGCATTTTGATTTGAACGCTCATTTTCGTAAAAGGCTTCAACAATCTTAACGCGCTGCTCAATTGTGTAACTCTCCATGGTTGAACTTGTCAAATACTGAAACAAAGAAATGTCAAATTAAGTTGGGCAAATAACTTGACGTTAAGGTGTGACTCACAATTAACATCGTGCATTATGGTTGGACCACCCTTTATAACAACAAAGAAGAAGAATGAGCCCTGCCTCGACGATAAGCGAGAGCGATTCCGAGGCAGGTGGGACACTGATCTGTGGGGCCAGTTGTCCGGCTGGCGCAAGCACCGGCTACGTCCTCCACAAAAAAAGGTACTACGATTTAAATCCTTGAAAAAAATAGAAGTAAAAGTCACTGACGAGTTAATTTTGTTCAAGAGTTTAGATTCAAGTTTAGATTCCCCCTAGATTTTGTTTAACCATCATCGACTACTTTGCCATTTTTTGATATCCGTGCGGTATTTCCATACATTACTGTATCCGTGAACTACCGTTGTTTCATCGAGTGTTCCACATTTACATTCACCGCGGCAGGCGCATCCCCCGGCCTAATAACGTTATACCGGGGGGTGGTTTTTTCAAAAGTGTTAACACAAACTCGCTAACTAGCACATCACAAGCGGCAAGCGGCGGCAACGCGCTGGTCTCCCGGAGCCGTCGTGGAATCGAGAATTCCGGGCAAGTTTTGCTTTTTAACAATCCGAGTTTTGCAAACAGGGAATGTAATGAAAGCAACCGCGCAGTTATGTCAAACAGTTGTTAGCTTTCAGGTATGAATTCCATAACGGCCTTTATGCAGCGTCGGCGGATTTAATTAGAAAATTCCGGCGGAGTTCGAGTAATACGTCCTCGGACTCCTACGGGCGTTACCGTCCGAATAACGCCGTTTTTATATCGGACGACGCCGGCCGCAACGACCCTTCTCATCATATAACGCATGTTTCAGATGTCTATCGTCAGGTTTTCCGCAATATGCGAAGGGCCAACTCCGTGTTATACGAAAAATAGATCCGTAATAAAAGTGGATCTACTGAACGCATTGACGCGACACCATCGATCACAAACATCAATATTTAACTTGTTGACACTTGAAAATTTTCTAACGTCTCCAGCACTACCTGCGTAATTTTATTCTCAGTACACCTAGTGAGTTTGTTGCTAGCGAATAGCAATTGAAATATAGGTTGTCGAGGATCCAGTACATTCACTATAATATTTACAATAGAATTTTTCTACGCTCGGTCATCCCGTCAACACATAACCATAGTCGTCTATTTTATAATGTACGTATAATCTTCTGTATCATATCGCTCTATAATGTTCTGCGACTTGGTAACTGGAATTGTGTATTTTATTTCTGCCAAAACTTTTGAAATGGTTCTTTATCTAGTATGTGAAGTAGAACAGGCTATCAACATCAACAATAATTCAAACCTAAATTTAATTTGCAATACACTATACAATAATTTACATAGAAAACACGCCCTGTTTTCTATGTTGATGTTGCCCAGAATACACGTAACGTGTACAGTCAGTTTGTACCAGCACGTTAAAGGTTTATCACACACTTTATCCATTACTTTCGCTCCCTCGTAGAATACATCATCAAATTCGCTAATAAACTTTTTCACGTGATGAGCATATAAACGATTTCTGGGTTTTCGCACATGCGACATACTTTATTATTAAATTAAAATATTTCAACTAACACAGCGGACATCGTACATACACCTCGATCGGTAAGACCAACTACGACCGTAAATAGTGCATGCCTGATTCCCCTTCACTACGATTCGTCGACCACATGCCTCATTTCAGTGTTATCATCGCAGCATTACGTTAAAACTATCTCAAAATTAAAATACAGTCATCTCAGTGAATTACCATACATCGTTTACAATCTAATACAAATTTTATGACCAAATCTTATAATGAAATTTTATGAATATTATTATTTTAGTAGTAGCTAAGATTTGTGGATTTGATAAACGAAATATTAGTTGCAGTAAAAATATTCATACCCCCACATGAAGCGCCAATGGTATGCAGCTCTCACCCTCACAGCCTTATTAATAATAACTATACAAATAATGTTATATTTACGTAATTAGTATTAAGCTGCTTCAATTATTTTTCTATATACACTCTGGTCAATACTATTACGTTTACACTTAACCCTTGTTATTTAATTCAAAATAATTTAGTATGTAAATGTATTTCTTGTTTTTTACAGCTCGTGTCAGTATTTGATTTGAAGGCACAGTGGCGTAAAATACCTTAAAAATTATATTCCTATTAAATGTAGTACAATTAGTTAAGAGTCCAAGTTTTTTACTATTTAGACGACTTATTGGTTCACGTTTGTATTATTATTAGTTTATTTAGTCCGGTTAATTGTATCAATTGACGCCCTATTAATTTTATTCTCAAACACTTATATAAATGTATTCACCCATATATATATATATATATATATATATATATATATATATATATATATATATATATATATATATATATATATATATATATATATATATATATATATATATATATATATATTTATAATCAATGGCACAAAACCAAAGTATTAATAAATATTTCCATGAACCCACGCCACCACTGAGATAACATCCTAGCTGTATTCTGATACCCAATTTTTTTAAGCCTTCGTCGGGAGCAACCCATCTGTGAGATCCGGCAGTCACTATTTTCTTTGTTCTTTCGTGTGTATTACGAATATTAACTCGAACTCCCTCATAGCTTCCTTCTTACAAACTATTGTTCTCGATATAATTTCGATTTTTTTAATGCATTCCCTGGCCTTGTATGAGCCAATGCATCTGACTTGGCGCCAAGTCATATGCATTGAGCTTGATTACATCATTATTTTAACTTTCATATTTTGTTAGATTTTATTTTGTTTTTATTATTTAATTTAATAATATTTTTTGGGATCTCTACATTTACTTATTCTGGCTTTTTTTACGCGGAAAAATAATGTAATCTTGTAAAGAAAAGTGAAAAAGCAACTTTTTTTTTGGGTTTATTTTTTGTTTTTCGGCCTAAAAACGAAAAAAATGATTTTAAAATTTTTTTGTTGTATGTGTGTTGTTGTCGTTGTTGTCATTGTCGTCGTTAACTCAACTAAATTGTGTCGGATCGATCGGGTTTCGGCTGATTCTGATTAGGGACGTCTACCAGACATCAATTGATTTTGAGGTGGATAGGACACACCCCACCCTCTCTATGGGTCATGAGATCGTGGACTATTTGAAATAAACAGTTTTAAAACCTTAAAACGGAATTTTCCGCGCGTAGAATACTCTATCTCGAAATTGAGTGACCGAGAAAAATTAAACCAACACATAAATGCAGAATATGTTTTATGCGACAGTTTTACTTTTTTTCAAATAGTCCACCCTCGTGCTTTCTCATGACCACTGAACAGAGTGAGGTGTGTCCTATCCACCTCAAAATCAATAGATGTCGTCTGGTAGACATCCCTAATCAGAATCAGTTGAAACCCAATCGATCCGACACGATTTAATTGAGTGATCGTGCTAACAAAAAAAATTCTCAAATTGTCCACCATTGTGCTTTCTCATGACCCATGAACATGGTAGAATGTGTTCTATCTACATCAAGATCAATAGGTGTCGTCTGGGAGACGTTCCCGATCAGAATCAGTCAAAACCCGATCGATCCGACACGATTTAGTTGAGATATCGTATTAACAATACAAATTTCTCAAATAGTCCACCATCGTACTCTCATGACTCATGGACAGAGTGGGGTGTGTCCTATCCACCTAAAAATCAATAGGTGCCGTCTGGGAGACATCCTAGATCAGGATCAGTCAAAACCCGATCGATCCGACACGATTTAGTTGAGTTATCGTCCTCACAAGAAATTTTAATGCCGAGGACGACGACATACACAGCAAAAAATTTTTAAAAACCATTTTTTTGTTTTAGGCCGAAAAACGAAAAATAAACCCAAAAAAAATTTAGTTTTTTCACTTTTTCTTTATACGACTACATTACTTTTCCGCTTATAGTGGAGTGCGGAAAAGTAAAAATAGGTGGGTTGTTTTCTGTATTCAAAATATTGTTCAATGCCAATGTATGTTTGTGTTTTGTCCTTAAAACAGAAAAAAACTTGTTAATAGTTGGTAGTCCTGTAAGAATCTTCCAAATTTATTCTTTTACAACAATAAATATATTGTATTAATTAAAATAAGCTTTTAATTAAGTCTCCACCTCATCAAAATCTAAATTGTGTAAGATTCGATTATGGAATCTCTCAGATGTATTGCGCCCGAATGTGTTTGGATTCACACTGCTCCCGACGGAGCGTTAAATGTCGCCTTTTTTAAAAGACTAAATCAAAGATTGTACTAGTACGGGAAATAGGATATAAAATAAGCATTTGCATGGATCCTGAATTTTCGTATCCATGGAAAAACTATAAAACTTCATCAAAACTCCAGTCACAACTTCAAAGGCAAACAAGTAAAACTAAAAAGAAATGTGTGTCTGAGAAAACAGACCAACTGCCTTCTATCCTGATGGCGTCCTCGTCGCTCCTTTCGGATCTACGACAGAAAAGTTGGCTCACTCACGACCGAAGAAGGTATCAACGCATTACAGATTCTGACACATATAAAAATGGGATCCTACGGAGTACACAACGGCTCGAGTTTATGAAAGTTTGTTGAAAACCGCGAGCTCCTGTAAACATCCTGAGTTATTGGCTGTAATCCAGGCGGATTGTGTTTCAGTTTTTCAATAAATCGTTTTATGGTGTTGCATTATGCATCGCGGCACGATGTGCAGCTGAATAAACTGAAATTTATGGTGATCTAATGCTCCAGGATGGTTTATGATTAAATTGAAAAAGTATAATTTAGACGAATTGTCTCCTAACTGAGACGTGAACGTGTAACGTAAATAGGTAAAAATATTATCTTATCTACAGCGGCCATGTTGGTAAAGCAACATCTGTCAAATTTACTGTGAATTGTTTAGCAATGCATGGTGTTGACTGGAACACTCTCTTCAAAAATTTGGTAGCAGAATCGATAAGTCAAGTTACTGTCAGGGAACATTTCTTTTTAAGCTCGATACAAACGATGCATGTTTAGGTCGGGGCTGAGGTATTCCTTTGAATTACGGTTCCATGTGTAATGGCTTATTTCACGTGGAACCAGTGACGTGGAACAATTTCCTTGTTCACCTTCTGTATGTTTTCTGTACTTCTTTTTATTGCCTCTATTCTCTTCATACATCAGGTCCCCACACTTTCTCTTCTCTGTCAGTGTTTGACATTTTCTATGAGATTTTCTAAGGCAAAAATCTCTTGAAACGATTTTCGACACACCTGAGTTACTCCCCCATCTCCTTTTGGTGCAGTATAATAAACCGTATTTGTTCTCCTACTGTTTGCAGGATCTTCATATGTTCCATTTCTTCTTCTTTTGATTTTGCGAATATTCATTAATCCTATTAAGTACGTGGACTGCTTTTTATTGTCACCCATTTGATAGAACGTGCGGGGAACAACATTTCCACCCAAACAAAAGGACTTTGCAACCCAATTTGCATTTGCATGACACCTGAAACGAAAAAAAATCCACGATGTGACCAAAGCCTGAATCACCTATTCATACCACTTCTTTTGGTCTTCGCAACTTTTACAGTCGCCTTCGCCTCTTTGAGTCACGTATGATTTACCACTGTTTCTCTTTTGCTTCCTTTCTTGAATTTCACTGCCTTCTCCTCTCTTTCCCTTCATTTTGGCATTTTGACCGTTATTTAATTACACTCTTCAATTGTTTAAGGTAATAGCATAGGCAATGACAATAGTAATAATAAAATATTATTACTATTGTTGCTATAATACAATAAAACACATATATAACGCTGTTGTTTATATAATATGCGTAGACACATCGTAGGGCGCTGGCATAAAAATTCCAATCATCCCCAGAATTTTATATACCACATACGAAGCGATGTTATCGGGAACCATCGCAGCAGTAGGAACCCATTTTACTAATGGTACATAACCGGCAATATATTTAAGTTTCATTTCCACGGGGCTACCTTATCTGCCTAATAGGCAGTATCAGAATGCGACTTGTGTCGCATTATTTATTTATCTCCTATCTCCTACAAATTGTGAGACGCTTGATCCCGCTTATCGTAAAATCGTCATTGTTAGATTATTACGGGAATTCCTGAATACTAATAGGCGACTAAGGTCATGTTTCATCTGTCAACTAACATAATCGAGTTTACGGTATCGGAGTGATGTCGACGAAAACTGAATCTGATCTGGCTCGTTTATGTTAAGATTATAATAAAACGTCTCGTTCGATTTCTTCAAGAAACATTTTGATTTGTTGTTTGGGAATAATACAGACAGTTACTCGTAACTATTTGTGTGTCATACCCTAAATTTTATGTTACCAGGTAGGTTTGTAAATATAAAATAGAAATTTCTTGTATAGAAAATACACGTTTATTGCATGAAAATGATAAAAAAACATTTTATCCGAAGTATTTCCCTTTACTAGCTATATATATTTCCCATCTCTCTGACAATTTCTGGATTCCATGCCAAAAAAAGTCTTGCTCTTTTGAGGCAAACCAGTCATCGAGTCATTTTCGTACATTTTCGTAAGAAGTGTACCCCTGCTCAGCAAGTGCGTGTCCCATCGATGCAAATAAGTAGTAATCGAACGGAGCCAAGTCCGGTGAATAAGCCGCATGCGAAAGTATTTCCCAACTAAACGCCTCAATCGTTTCCTTGACCACTTTTGCTGTGTGTGATGGCGCATTATCATGAAGCAAAATCACTTTGTGCTGCCTTTTTTTGATATTCTGGTCGTTTTTCATGCAAAGCTTAAATCAAATCGATCACTTGTTGCCGGTAGCATTTAGTAATAACGGTTTGTCCAGATTTTAGTAGCTGATAATCGATTATATCCTTCTGATCCCACCAAACACAGAGAATTGTCTTCCGTCCATAGCGATTTCGCCTTGCAGTCGATTTCGATAGTTTGTCCGAAGTTACCCATGATATTTTTCGCTTAAGATTCTCGAAATATATCCACTTTTCGTCGCCAGTCACAATCCAATACAGAAATGACTTTATCTTGTACCTGGCGAGCAGAATTTTGCAAATGGTTTTTCGGTTTTCCTAATATCTTTCATTCAGTTCATCTGGAACCCATCTTCTGGATCTTTCCCATGGCTTTCAAACGTATGGAGACGGTTTCTCGTGTCATATTTAATTGATACGCGAATCCTTATTGCGTTTGAGCGTCATTCTCATCCAACAATGCTTGAAATTCGCTGTCTTCAAACTTTTTCGGTGGTCTTCCACGTTCTTCTTTCCTCATGTCAAAATTGACACTTTTGAATTTTTTAAACCACTCAAAGGACTGTGGTTTACCAAGACCATACTCACCGTAGGCTTCGACAAACATTCGATGCGATTCTGCAGCAGTTTTCTTCAAATGGTAGCAGAAAATCAAATCGTAGTTTCCAGACACAAAAATGTCAACTTGTTCAACGCGTGGAAGGAAATTAGTTAGAAACGAGTAAAGGAACGCGGACGAAGTTTTTAATTGTATCATCAATGGGTTCCTGTACCGTTTCTCTCATAAGGTTGTTTCCGTATTGATTTCTTCCAAGGAATAATTGATTGCTCCACCATCGCCGTGGACGGCGATTTTTCTTCTTCGCTTTCTTGATTAAAAATGCCATTGACATGACGGAAAACGCGGCTGCAGCTGCTGGAGGGACAAAACAAGTTGCCATGTTGGCTGCGAAACCAGAACTGAAGGCGGCTCGTCCTACTCGCGCAATTTTTCGGTCTGAATTGCACTCTGTTTTGGGTAGTGCGAAATTTCACTCGAAGCGAGTAACTTACGCCCGAGTGACGTTCGCGAGTGAGTTTCGCTAGTGTAAACGCAGCTTTAAAGACGATATGTTGTATAAAATTTGTATTGTTGTGAGATAAAAACCTTTACCAAATGTCAAAACAAGAGAATTCCGGTTTCATATTTTACGTAGATAAGCAACGAAATTGTTGTTTAATGATATCCTTTCCATACAATCTATATCAGAGAGTTTGTAAAAGTTATGTTTATTACAATGGATTATAAAATCTGTATTTCATTCCCGAATGTAATATGTGATCTGAAACCGAAACACAATAAAGCAAACTATCAATAGATCATCTCGCCTGTAGTCGTTTCTGTGTCTGAACAGTTTTATGTACGGAATCACGGGAGCTGTACGAACCCAGAGTCCATTACTCAAGCCAACCGGGAAAACAATTTTCTTGGGAAATACAGCCGCTACGCCATACGCTCGCTAACCCCGCAATTACCGACGCGAAACCCCTTAACCCCTTATAGCTTTTTAAATAAGTTTTCCGCCGGTTTACATCCGAATGTGTGTTCATATTTTCAGTCTCCCCCGTCCCGGCTCCGGGCCTTGCCCGGAGCCATTAAGGCAGGTGCAATTCGCGGATTACGGTCCACGGAGCCGCTAATACATATAGATTTAATAATCCGGAACGGGAGCTCCGGAACGAGCCAGGTGTGACTCGCGAAACCGCGCCAAGGTCTAAGACACGGGGGCAGTTTGCATAGAAACGCTCATGTAAGTACGGCGAGGGAGGCATTCCCGGTTTCAATTTGGGCATATGCGCGGGTGGGGTTGAATTATTTAGGACTGTGCTCGTTCTACGTAGGCGGAAACAAAGTAAGCAGAACGTAGTAGAATTATATTAAAGCCTGATGTAATAACTACTAGTAACCTTATGTAATCCTTAGATTGTAGTTTCGTTACCATTTTGTATATTCACATAAAGCTACTATGTGCTCCAATCCATAAAGTGTATTAAGGTAGTACTAGTAGTTTCCTGTTTTCTTAAGGATTCGCTGAAATTTGTATATTTACTAAATGAACACTTATTAAATACTTTTAATCAGGTTTGTAACCGTTCATATGCACCGTTTTCTCAATAATTCAACCTAAAGTTGACCTTGTTAACATGTGAAGTATAGGGATATCGTAATGAAGTGACAGTCATTCCATTATATCTCAGAAACTGTTTTTTAGATTTTCATCATCATCATGAGGTCATCAGTCCTAAGACTGGTTGGACGCTAACTGGTATTCACTTGTTCAAGCAATTTTCACTATTTGAATGAAGAATTCTTTAAAAAAGTCACGTCAACTAACATGAGAAGTATAAAAGAATTGGATAACAGTGAAAAAGGCTAGTTTTTGCCGTTCTAAAAGAAGTAGTTTACCCAGTATCAAAACAAAAGAAGGAAAATACGAGTTAAAAATTTGTCTCAATATTATACACACCATACAAAAAAAAAAAAATATCTCTGCAATGACACTACAAGATAAAGTTTTATTTTTTAGTTTTTTTTTTTACAAATTATACATTTTTAGATTATTTTTATATGCATCTGGATTAAAGCATGTATCGTAGAGTAGACTCTACAAAACAAACATTTATTTTAGATATATTTTCTTTAAATCAAAGATATAGTGGAAACAAAAACTAAGAAATTACACACAGAAAAGCTCTGTATAATTTCTTAGTTATTATTTCCGCTCTATCTTCGCCATAATTACAATCCTGGCAGTATTTCGTCTTATTCCTTAACCTAAGTAAACCTTCTGATGCGGATCCTTGCCGCCTTCCTCTCTGGCATCCAGCAAGGGATTTAAACGTATATGAGCCGGCATAATGCGGCGCGTCATCTCAAGAGGTCTACAAGCAGCAGACGGAGTAATAATTTTAATTTCATAAGTTTCGTCATGGAAGAAGTACCAGTAGCTTAATTAATCATTCAAGAAGAGAACTGGGATTTAATTAAACCAGAAGTAGCTTGTTCGTGATGGCGAATATCGCAGCCGCCACTCCAAACGTCTCGGGAGCTGCTGCGGCTGTCCACAGGAGTTGCTCGTCATATCAGGGCCGTACTTAGCGACGCATTGTCGTGGATTAACAGATCCACTTTTACTTTGTTTTTCGGTGGTTTGCATAATGATTATTCTGATTTTCAGAACGTTAATGTGACATTAAGTGGGATATATTTCTTCTTTCAAAATCAATCGTAAGTTTTAAAAGGATTTTTAAAAGTAGTCCCTTTTTCGTCGCATATAAAACTCAATAAAGAGAGGTTTGAAGAAGATTGATTTGCCCTTCTTCAAGGAGAAGGAAGCGAGTAGTTCTTCCTCCCACGATCCCGCTGGCAGGGACATTTCAGTTTTTCATATAAGCCAGGAAAAGAGTGACATATAATGGTACTAAATTTATACTAGTTGTATATAAGATAATGGAGATAAAAACGTATCGTCTTGATCACTGCCGATTGTGATCTATGAAGGACTTTCTAATATTAGTACAAAGAGATCCCAGATGAAGTGAAAATTTCAGATTTAATAGTTAGTGCCTATTTCTTTTTTTTTTTTATTTAATGTAATTATTGATAGCAAAAAAGTAGTTTGTCTTGCTCAACATGTAGCCAAAATATTTAATCCACTTGATAGTAACGATAAAACAGGAACAAATATATTAAAATATTTAGAAGTTCATTTCCAAATGGACTTTGAAATAAAAAAAATTGCAATCAAAGGAGTTAATCAAGTCATTGCTCATGATTTAAATCCGATGGAAGTACCGGGATTTGACCTGATTACAGGAAGAGTTTTAAAAGAACTACCCCGAAAAGGTCTACTATTATTACCATTCTTTTTAACAACATGCTTAGGTAAATATACTTCCAAGATCAATTGAAAGTTGTTCATGTAATAGATATATATCCAAACCATGAAAGCCACCAGAAAAGAAGAGACCACTATAGACCAGTCAGTGTATTACTTATATTTTTGAAGGTTTTTGAAAAACTTTTAATATGCAAATTGAAGAGAATACTAATAAATAACTCATTCCCGACCACATTTTAGATTTAGGCCACAGCACGGAACTGTAGAACAAATATACAAATTTGTCAATCAGGAATCAAAAATCAAGGAATTTTGTTCAAGTATATTTCTCGATATAGCTTCTGAAGCTATCGACAAGTATTGTATGAAAGTCTATTCTATAAACTAAAATTTAACCTATCCTATCATCATTATTAAATTTTAAAATAATATTTTAGATCCAGGCATTTTATAATCAAACAAACAGATGAACAAACATCCTTATTTCAAAAAATAAAACCCGCCATAGGTAGGATTCTACCTGTGGCGTAGTACCTATCCTGAGTGTACCTATTCTAACTACCAAACCACCAAGGAGTTATCAAAGTAGTTCCCGAATAGCAATGCTATTACATAATCGCTATAGGAAACAACTGCTCCTCGGGCTAAAGCCCCGCCAGGCATTGAATTATACCTAAAAGCGATCCTCGACCCCTTTCTCGTGTTTCTGCACGATCAGATAAGGTTTTAAAAAATAAAACCCGCCACAGGTAGGATTCGAACTAATAAGTTCGAAAAAGCTGTATGTCGTCCGGTTCCGATCCGGGACAAATGTCGAATTCTACCTGTGGCGGGTTTTATTTTTTAGTGATTATATTAAAGGAAAAATATTAGGTTTTAAGGTTTAGTGTAAGTTGTAAAATAACGAAACATTATTATTAAAAGGGATAAATAACTGGATTATCCCCTTACGTGTCAAAACAATGTCCATTAATTTTACGTATTATCTATTCTTATACTGACAGATTGTAAAACTATATAGATGTAAAAAGAATAATGCAAATATCAACAGTAAACACGTTCATTGTTTATAAATATAATTTGTTTTATCATGTCTGAAAATCGGGAAATATTTTGCAAAGCTATTCTTCTGGAATCAAACCTTACGTAGTTAAATTCGTTTCTAAAAACTTAAAATTGGTCTTTGAAATAAATATAATATATAGGTATCGTTCCTTTTTGATAAGAAAGTAAAATACGTTATAACTACGAAATGTTTCCCAAATTACCTGATGAAAAACAACTGGTATATAAATAGCTACGTGCTTGTATCTATCATCTATAAGCATCATTATGTTTTAACATCTGATACTGATTATCCAAAATATGGGCAGTACGGTCCTGGCTAACCCTCCACTATTTCAGAATCCTTATATCTGAATATTTAATAAAATTCCATGACACAATGATACCGAATTACGGCACATCGTTCCGCTTGGAATGCAGCGCAGTCAAAATTATAACTTCATTCCATTTTGGTGTATTACTAATTCATGTTTCAATTTCAGCTTCACAAGGAGCGTCTGGAACTGGGCCTACCTACGTTATTCTTTCCGCTTTTAAATTATACCCGAATGTATTGTAAGTTCTTTATATCGCATAGGCCTAGATACCGTTCGAGAAAAGGATAATACTTAGAAATTGAAAAAAGGGCTCAGTTCGTGAATTCAATCGCATTATTATATAGTACGGAAATATTTAAAATAATCTAAGTCAAAGATGGCCGTAGATTTTTAAGTAACACAGGCCAACAAAGATTTTGTGATCGGACTTTCTTTGACTTTTTGACTTAGTTACATACCATGAACTACAAAAACACTGTTTTGTTGTTTCCATCACGCACCAGTATCTGTAAATGTACATTGTACAATAATTTGCAGTTTTTAAAACCGAGGTTCTATAAAATTAAATTTTGCCTCAATCTTTGCGACGCCCCTGTATTTAATCGGTTTGAAACGTAGACACAAGTGTGAGGGATTTACCGAAACAGAGTTGGCGGATGGGGATATTTAGGTTTTATATTATTCGGATATTCACATAGTCGCTGTAGTACGTTTTTAATTAGTGTACGTTTACTGGCGACATCGCGTCTTGTTTTTTATTTTGTTTTAAAAATATCTAGAAGTTGTAAAAATACACGAAATATATTTTGTTATAAACTTAACCTGGTTCAAAAAATATTATTTATGCAAATCTGGTTGATCCGCAAACAATTCTTTTGCCGCCACTTCATAGGTATTAATTAGGATTAACGAAGCAATATGCAAAAGCTATAGATTAAAATGGGAATTATTTTGAGTATTTATGTAGCAAATTCCTAGCTCTTTCTGAAGCAAAATTAAAGGAAGGCATTTTCGTAAGACAACAAATAAAAAAAATGAATGCAGAACCAACAGTTTGAGGAAACAATGACAGAAATTGAAAAAGAATCTTGGATGTGCTTTAAATTTTTTTATGAATTTGTAAACATCGGCAGTATGTGGAAATTGTCTACCAAATGCTGGATAAGTTTAAGTAACTTGGTCGTAATATGAGTATAAAATTCACTCGTCTGAAATTTTCTGCATGTTCATCTGAACTACTTTCCGGAAATTCTTGGTGCTGTTAGTGAGGAGCAAGGTGAGTGGTCGTAAAGGAAAACATAAGGGAGATGGAAAGGAGGTACCAGGGTCGATAGGATGTAGTGATGATGACAGATTACTGTTGGATGTTGAAAAGAGAACATCCAACGAATGATTACACAAGAAAAACTACGAAACGAATTTTTTTTTGTTACAAAGAGAGAGATTTTCAAAGAAACAAAGAAATTAGAGACTCAAAACTATTTGCGGTGTTCTTTCTATTATGTTTTTGAATGTTAATTGAATAGAATGTAATGTAAATTAAAATGTAATTTTTCCTTTAGTTTTTAGTTTCTGATGATTCAATTGACCAAAAACCTTACGGAGAGGCAAAAACGGAGGTAGATATGAAACCAGTATAAATAACTCACATATATTCATTTATAAAACCCAAATCATCCTTCAAAATGTCAAAATTTGTAGGCCTGTATAATAAAATTATACAAAAACTACACCGCTACACTAAATTATCCATCACCCGTTACACCAAATTATTTTTGAGAACGATGAGATAAATTAGAGCAGGCAAACCACCACCTTACCATGTTCTGTTACAATAAAAACGTCAAAAAATTCTCCAGGATACAAAATAGTTATTTATGTACCAAGGGTGTTACTTAGATGATAATGCCCGGAGGTCGATGTGTTCCAGGCCGAGGGCCTTTGGCCCGAGGGAAGGATATCGACCGATGGGCATTATCATCAAGTAATGCCAGTGGTGCATACAAGACTTTATTTTTCAATTACATCGCGAAAATAAAACTAAATGCAATGATTTTTTACATAATTATTGAATAGGTAGGGATTCTAGGATATCTAGTAACATTTGTGTTGCTAAGGAAGCTGTTTGTTGTGTACTTGTCATTATTTAAACGTTGCGTCGTTTGTACTTTTGGAAGATGGAATTTATCTCTTACAAAATATTGTTAAAAAAGTCGAAAAAGAAATAGAACAGCTGTTGCTTTTCGGCTTGCCGGTGAAATCAAGAACGGTATATGACAAAGAGTATAAAATATTTGTTAACTGGACAGCAGAAAATTCGGTGACTGGTCTAAACGAAGTGGTCATGTTGGCTTACTTCTAGGAACTGGTATGTAGAGTTAGAATTTTACCTTTTTATATGTGCTACTCTATTAATAATTATCTTTATATTTATTTTAGTCGGAGAAGTATGCTGCTAATTCTTTATGGACTAAGTATTCGATTTCAAAAGCGACTTTGGACATAAATGAAAATACTGACATTTCCAAATACAAACGTTTATTTTCATTTTTAAAACAAATATCTAAAGGATACCCCCCAAAGAAGTCGAAAGTTTTAACTGGAGATCAGGTTTTGGCATTCATAGAAGACGTTCCTAATGAAACGTTTTTGCTGCATAAGGTAGATAGCCAAAAATTATTTGTAGGTAAAACCCGTTCTTGTGAAAATGAATCATTGCAGGTCGTTCTAGTTATGGGTGTCTTTGGTGCTTTAAGAAGGGATCAAATGGTTAAATTCACTATCGACGATATATAAGATAAAGGACCGTTTATGCTGATGAAAGTTCCGAAACTAAGACGGGTGAGTCTAAATGCTTTGCTATTGTGAAGGAGACATAAACTGGTGCTTTAAAGTTAATCAGTCAATATGCGGCTTTGAGACCTGGGGCAATGAAGGAGCGTAGGTTATTTCTGGCATATAGAAATAATCACTGCATAGTACAGCCAGTGGGAAAAAATACTTTGGGCAGTGTACCTACAATAATTACTAGATATCTGAAATTAGATAGTGCCAAGGAATATACTAGTCAGTGTTTACGGCGAACGTCGTCTACGTTTCTGGTTGAGGCAGGCGCTTCATTTGAAACTTTAAAATTACATGGTAAATGGAAAAGTACCTACAACTGTAGCTAAGGGATATATAGCAGAAAATGTAACCTCAAAAAATCGAATAGCTCAAATGATTTCAAGTTCTGTGAGTGGCTCTTCATCAAACTGCCAAAATCAAGAAGAATTAGTCAACACTTCCGTGGATTCATTTCATGTTCAGTCGCCCTCTGAAGATTCGGTTGTATGCGATGCTGTAAGAAACGTCAGAAGTCCAGTTGTGTATTTTCCGGGAATATTCCACAACTGCCAGTTTAACTTCGGAAAAGATTTTGCAAAGTAATTAGAATACGAATTTCCTTTTTTTATGTTTCAGTTATAAGTTATATTGCTAAGTTGAATAAATACATAAGTAAATGAGCAGGTAATTTAATTTATAATCCGGGGTATTATAGGGAGCATTATGGATATAACGCCCGTTGCAATGCCCGGGTTTTTATGCAGTTGTTTATGTTTCGTATGTCTCGTATCCTAGGCATTATTGACATATAATGAGTAATTGAAAAATAAATAAATTTTCTGGATGCTTTGTCTATTTTTGTGACGTCTCACCATGGAGAATATCTTGCCTTAATATTCATTTAGAATATTCCAGATAAGACAACCTAATAATCGTTTGAGAGCTGGATTCTATGAAATTGTGAACAGTTTTTCAAACTACGTCACTTTTTCTGACTGGTTAAAAATTGGGTTTAGCGTAGTTGGTTTAGTGTATTGGGTGTAACACCTGCAGTAGAGAAGGCACTACTTCTCTATTGCAGGTGTTACACCCTCCTGGACATTACTTTCAGTGCCCACAATTTCTGCAACAGAAGTATATACCATGTTGAAGGCCTTATTTTGACCACTTAAATCGAGATATATTCTTGATTTATTCGGATTCACTTATATAGGGCGTCTTAGTTAAAACTACAGGATTTGAATTGCGCGCCATTTGTTTTCTGTCAAAGATACAGTGTTAGTTATTATTTAACGACTGTCATCTACAAACCATACGACGTCAAAACGCCGCAACGATTAACAGTTCAATAACGAACAGTTTGTATACAACTGTTTTACGAAAGTGAGAAATAATTTTCAGCTGTATTAAGAAGAATTAGCACAAGATTAGGACAAAATGAAGAGAGAGTTAACAGTTCGCAACTCCATCAATAAATCTGAAGAGACGGGTTCTGTTATTGATACGGTAACACCAATACGTCTTCGTCGTGGGCAGTCAAATGAAAATAATGCTGCAGTGAAAGAAAGCGCCGAAGTATTCGAACACGTCAATTCGACGTCGTGCACAGCAACTGATCTGCAATGAAAAATCTAGATCTGTCATCATGGAAAATTCAGTTTATACAACAATTAAAAGTTACAGACTATTTACAAAATTGTACATTTGTTAATTGAGTGTTGGATAAGAAAGAAGGTAATGCTGATTTTTACAACAATTTTGCAAATTTTACATAAATAAAAGTACTAACGCTCTATTTTTGGCAGAACACAAATGGTGCACAGTTAAAATCTTATAGTTTCAACTGAGACACCCTATATTTAGTACCTAACAGAATTTCGGATACATTTTCAACAATCATCCCTACTTTCAAAGAAGTTTAGGCCTGAACTATTCCTTAAACACTACAGACCAAGAAATAAAACATCCTGGCCATTGTTTCCGGCGATCTTCCGCTACATTATTGGCTGATACGGTATGATACCAAGACTCATTCTTATGATCACCCTTAAGATATATGGTTGTGATCGATCAAACAATACCAGTGTTGCTGAGAGATTCACAGAAAATTCGCTAGAGGATAAAGTAAAACCAACAAAAAAGAAACACGCGAAGAATCAGTTTAAATTGAATATCCCTGATGTCGAAGTGGCTACAACTTCCGCTGAAAGTGGTTCGAGAATAATTATCTCATTTTTGACCGAAATATTATTAGCGGAGTTATAATATTTCCAAGATTTATTTACAGTGTTATTAATATTTATATTAAATAAACTGCTTGTTGTAATATTATTTACTTCTTTAACCAAGCTATAACTTTTTTACATTCCACTAAATTGAATGCCAAAAATTTACCATGGCGACTACAGAAGAAAAGCCTTTTCCTATATCAAAGCAATCATCTTGAAATTTTGAAACAGGACGACATCAGTATTGTTACACACAATTCATATATTTACATTATTTTAAACATAATAGCGTTATATTACACAAATGTGGTTACTGGCATGTAAAAGAATAAAAAATCGATGGAATACCTCCATATCACTCATTTAGATACAAACAATGAACAAATACGTGCGTTGCGTGTACCATAATTTACACTTCATTGTTCCTGCCTTATCGGGTATTTTTCGCATACATAATTCCACGGATCAACTGGAAACAGGCAAACTTTCCATATATAATTTTTTATCTCGGGTACACAGTTGTATGCCATATTTGCGGCGACGCTATCGTATCATCAGTAACAATAAAAATTTCAAATGTCATTGCGTACTAAATTTATTTTATTAGGGACTTATAGTCCCGGTATCATGTAATAAAAAACTGCTGAATAATATGCGGGAATAATAATACCCTTGTTAAAAATTTTACACCACATAATATGTTGACATTATACAAATATGCAATGGTATCGTTTTTTAATTTACTATAATATACAGATGATCTGTATGGCTCGGAACATAGACTACACATAACGTTTTGCAAAGATTCTGGTCAGAGCATTTGGGACGACCTTTTAAATCTGCTCCATTTCATTTATTTAAATTTAAAGTGTAAGCGAAGCAGATACCACGTCCTTTCTAATCGATACAACTTGAGTATTCCTATGATCTGATTTATTATTAGTGGGATCGAGCAACCACCGAACAAAAACTAAAACTAGAAGGTTCACTCGCTGTCGGAATTTTGATCGTGCGCTTACAAAGGCATGCCGACACGCAGCTGTTAAACGGCGGTCTTCTTGAGTATACGGGGGATACTTCGTGTTACTATTACTTATTTCGGCGTGGGCGTTTGTTACAAGGGCTAATGAAATATACTTTGGTAAATTAGGTATAGAGCCGTTTCTTAACGGAAATGTTTTGTTGAAGTAAAATAGTAGCTATGATTTACTAACGTTTATTACATACATTGTTAACATTTAATAGAGGTAAAACAGTACACACACCATAAATAATATTATTCAAAAGAATAAATACTAATATTCGAATATATTAACAACAATATCGCATTATTTACTAACTAGACTGACAAACTAATAAACAAATGTTCTCAAACATTTTTCAATATAGTTAGCTTGGCATTTGGTTTTTGCAATTTTTTGTTTTATATATCGCGATTTGCTATTTATAGTATAATAAAGACACTCTATCACAGAGGGACAAAAAATAATTTAGTAGTAAACGGATGTGTACATCATTATTAACATCAACGGATGTGCAGCGGTATAGATGAAACTTTCAGGAACTGTTGGGCGCTTCACATAATGTAATGGAAGAAAACGAAATAGAAAACGAAGAAAATGCGGAGGAATTGCCGATCAGTTGTGAACCACCTACTAAGGCAGATATACAGCATGCAATAAAGACACTAAAAGATAACAAATCCCCAGGGGCGGACAATATACCGGCAGAACTTTTGAAGGCAGATCTCCAGTTAAGCGCAACGTTACTAGAGCCCATAATCAGTCAAGTGTGGGAAACAAACACCATTCCAGCTGGCTGGAAGGAAGGAATAATAATAAAACTACCCAAAAAAGGAGATCTCACTCAATGCCAGAACTGGAGAGGTATAACTTTGCTAAATACACTAAATAAAATTTTAGCCACAATAGTACTTAGGAGACTCACAAATGTGATCGAATCAGAGCTCCGACCTAATCAAGTAGGCTTTCGATCAAATTGCTCCTGCATAGACCACATAAATACGATTAAAATTATAGTAAAGCAATCTGTAGATTGGCGGACGTCACTATACTTAATATTTGTCGATTTTGAACGTGCTTTTGATAACCTTTCACATGGTTCCATTTGGAGAATATTAAAGCTAAGAGGGGTTCCTGAAAAAGTGATATCCCTCATAAAAGCGCTGTACGCAGAAGCTAACTGCAGGGTAGCGCATGGTGGAACCAATAGTGAAGGATTTGAAACACTCTCTGGGGTCAGACAAGGATGCGTGCTCTCCCCCTTTCTATTTAATATTGTGCTAGATCACATTCTACCTAGAGTCAATAACAATGCACAAAGTATCCGCTGGACTTTAACCTCCAGCCTGGGTGATCTGAAATATGCGGATGATGTGTGCTTTATAGGCCAAACTTTTCAAGAAACAGCAACTCGGTTGCAGGTACTTTCAATAGAAGCCAGCAAGATCAGCCTAAAAATCAACATTAATGAAACAAAATGTATCAGAATTAATACCAGATACAATGCCCCATTTCATATAAATCACATAGAAATAGAGGATGTTGGGGAATTCACCTACCTGTGAAGTATCATTACAAAAAGTGGGGGTGCAGGAACTGATATTCGTAGTAGAATACGAAAAGCACAGCAAGCCTTCAGCTCACTCGGCCCAGTATGGGATTCCAGACAATACTCCACACAAACAAAATTACGAATTTTTCAATCAAACGTCAAGTCAGTTCTGTTATATGGTTATGAAACCTGGAAAGTCACAAAGGTACTATCACATAAACTGCAAGTTTTTGTCAAAAAGTGCTTACGAAGAATACTTCGTATATTCTGGCCAGACCGCACAGCAAATGACGACCTTCTGCATCAAACAGGGCAGAAGGAAATTGCATCGGAAATTAAAATCAGAAAATGGGGTTGGGTGGGGCACACACTCCGTAGACCCAACAATAGTGTTGCGAAACAGGCTCTAGAATGGAATCCACAGTGATCTAGAAAAGTAGGAAAACCGGTATAGACATGGAGAAGAACAGTGATGAACGAGTTAAAAAGGGCAGGAAAGACATGGAATGATGCCAAAGTAATGGCGCAAAACAGAACCAGATGGCGTGCTTTTACCGAAGCCCTATGTTCCGTATAGGAGTTAAAGGACTTAATAAAATAAAAAACGGATGTATAAAAGGTACACTTTTAAATATATCTTTTAGTTTTGCCCCAGTTGAATCGGAACAAGATAATTTATTGCCTCAGGTCCTAAAAAATAAACACTTAAGTCAAATTGCTTCAATTCGTCCATGTACCTACACCCGCTAGGAGCTTTATTTAACAATGACAATTGTGACTTTAAAAGTTTACTGGATTCTTCCGAATAATTTTCTTCTAGATATTTGTAAATATTTTCCAATGTTATTACGGTGTCCAGTTTTCTTTTTGGCACTGAAGTGACCCTGCAGTTCTTTTGAAAGTATTTATTTCCTTCTTCAATAGCCTCTTCCCCGAAGAGTTTGCGCAAAGTAACATTTTCGTCTGAGTGATTTAATATAAAATAGTTAATAGACGGTGAAGCAAATATCTGCCCATTCTAATTTAAAAATACCTCGCATCTTACTTAAATCATACAAAACATGTTCACCTTCGAACACTTTTTCCTCCATTCATGTTTGTCACAGAAACATCTTTGTAGCTTTTCCATTCGTTCTCAATACAAGTATTACAAGAAACATTATCTAACAATTTTTACCGAATTTTAAATATACCTTTCTGAACAAATTGGGTTATATAAATAAAATAGATTTAATAAAGCAACTGCACCATAATACAAACGAGTCTTCGATTCATTTCTAATAAAACAGTCTTCAGGAAAATACAAACTGCAAATCTTTATTCTACTAATACATTGATCCGGTGGAAGATTAGCATATCTATGGGTGCAAAACAAATCCTAATAATTTTTTCCAACTCTGACATCTAAAAAGTACTTTATAAATATCTATACGACATAAATTTAGTGTATCTAATCCGAGCTGTAACCTTATTAAATGCGTAGGTAATCAATTATCTTACTTAGCTACATCTTATGAACAACGAAAAAATGAGATACTAGATCCTGTTTTACTGTTACAGCCATCAGTCGAACACAGCGCCATTTTTAGCTATTCAAACGCAATTACATGAAATTCACAATCTAAAATTCGACCTGTATAATACTTGGCGGTAATCGGTGCTGTGTCGAGACTGACGGTATATATGCGCCACGTGCTAGTTAGCTAATTCTCTCTGGACGACGAGACGGGGTAAGGAGGGAAACTTAGCGGGCGGAGGCGGAGCTTAGGGTGAACCTTCTAGTCTTAGTTTCTGTTCACTGGAGTAACGCACCACTTTTTATTGAAAACTCCACACCTGTCCATGACTTTATTTTATCGAGTGTAACCTACGACAAATAAATAACACTCTACCGCATAATATACTCAGATTATTGCAACGCTATATTGTTGTAGTTAAAGCATAGCTTTAATCGGTGTGGCGTGCTGCGAAATACAGTTCCCCTACAGACAATGTCATTAGCCACTTTATTGCAATAACGGCTATAAATCACATTGCATTCTGGGTGTCCGAGCTCCAACGATATATGCTACCTGTTTTGAATGAGAAATTCCCCAGGCAGAGTAGTAATCAGTAATAGAAAAAGACCAGATCGAAATGGACGGCCTATGTGGCCAATTATATATCAACGCCTGTCTTTAACCACGTAAGCAACAGATAATGTAAGAATAGTTACATATATAGTACTTGTGGTAGTCCAATCAAATAGGGGCCCAACCTCGAAATGAGAGTCAGAAATCTAAATACTTGCAGAAACCTTTGTTTTGACGTTCTAAAGATTTTTTCAAAAGTCTCATATAATCTCGTGTCTCGGAGTCAAGATATTAAAGGTCAAAGGTCACAAAAATCAAATGACTTTGAAGGTAATTATATAACTATAAAATTTTCTACAAATTTGGGCTGACTCATTCTTTCATACGACCAATCGTTCTCGAGATATAGCACGGAGAGCTCAACAGCTCAATAACATGTCTATCGAGTCTACTAACAGATCTAAATATAGTTAATAAATCACATATAGTCTGAGGAATGGGGGTAGATTTTATAAAACGAGATCCTAGAGCCAACAGTAACATTAGTAGTATGTCTATGTCACTACCAGCTCAGTTTCAAAGCCACCAAGCTCCGGATGGCATGTGTCCATCGAGAGTGACCAAAGATTAGTTCGTCGAGCCACCGTCCCGATACTCTAGGTGTCGCTGTTGTAGTTCTGAAGAAGTGACGTCACTGGTGCTTGTTGGTCACTCTCGATGGACACATGCCATACGGAGCTCGATGACCTTGAAATTGAGCTGGTAGTGACATAGACATGCTACTAACATTATTGCCCCAACACCAGATGAGCTATTGAGTACGATCTTCTTCAATTGTAAAAAAGGCTGTGACGCAAACCGTGGATATAGAAAAGTGGAGTTGAAAAAGTGGAGTACTGTAGTGGCTAGTGTAGCAGACAAACATGCCTCAACGCTTCATCAATACCAAATGATATCGATAGAGAAAATGAATTTATTCCTGAAATCCTTGAATTTTTAGAGACAAAAGTAACGGATAACAAGGATGAGAATGATCCCAAAGTTGTATTTGGGCGTCCGGAAGAAGAAGACGATGAACAAGAGGATTTTTGAGCCTTATATTAGCTGGTGATAATATTTAAAGGAGATTACCTTGAATTTTACCTCAAAAGTAACATGAAAACATGAAATATTTTGTTTTTATCCTTAGTGACACTTATTTGTATGAACAAATTAATTAGAACAGAAATTTGTAGAGAATTTTATGATTGAAATTCAATAATAACTTCTAAAGCCATATTATGCATAGCGAACGAGATATTTAAAAAAAAACAACAATTTTTGTGACCCTTGACCTTTAATATCTTGACTCACAGACACGAGATTATATGAGACTTTTGAGCAAGTCTTTAGAGCGTCAAAACAAAGGTTTATGCAAATATTTAGCGTTCTGATTCCAATACCGAGATTTACTCTTTATTTCACCTTGTCATAAATTTTTTTACAAATTTGGGCTTGGGTTTCATTTGTTATATACGACTGGCTTTATATAAGTATAATAGATTAACCAACTGAATGGGAGAAAGCACATCCTTTTGTAGTATTTGTGTCCATGTTAATCTAAAACCTTGCATACTGAAAACCAAACCACGGGGACTTACAGCAATAAATGTATTAGTTTGATTTTTCGATATTGACCAATGATGGTAGAATGTATAAGTGTAAGAATAGCTTGTGAATTAAACTGTCGCCTAACAATCATAATTATTGTTACCATATATTATTATTTCAGACGTGTTTGATATAAATAAAAGTTAATTGGTGTATGTAGCCCCAATGAAGCCCAAACGAATTAATCTTAAAATTAGAAAATCGCGCTAACGACAGTATTTAAGTCAATATAAAAGCCCGACAACAATGCAAGCTGAAAACGGGCAAAGCGGGCCGAATCAGCGTTTGCTAATCCCCCGATTGTTCCTACGGCCACAATGACTGGCACCAGGATTATCCCTTATAAGTATACGACATTCGGACGATTTCCCCTTGCTGGAGAACGTGGTAATTGCATCGAGTATCGCGAAGCTCGGTCGAAAATTGGTGCCTAGTTTCTCGAGGCCTCACACGTTCGTGTTTAATTGACTGACGGTATCTCAACTTATATTAATTATCTTCTGTTGTGTTTGATAAAGAGAAAGATTAATGCCTTCGATGCAGTCTTCCTTATAGTCTTGTATGTCAATGTAGAGGACTATCTCGAGGGTAATCTTTTCAGAAATATTGCTTGGTTGAATAAAGTTTTGTTAATTTTATCCTGCCCCTACACATGACCTAACAACTTTCAATCAGTTGAACAACAATCAGTTAAGAAAGTATATTCTTCTAAAATCTGAAGAAAAAAAATATATCATGTGCAGCACAGTACACGTGATAGAAGTGAATACTTCTTTAGAATAGAGAATGAGAGAGATCTACACTATCATCGGCTGGTGGTTCAATTGGTAATACTGATATGATTGGTTTGTGATAACTAAAATATGAAATATATGTTCGTGATTCGATATTTTCTAGATAACGTGTAAAAATTGCATCTATTGTTGTTCCGGATTTTGTTGTTGATTCTTTGGGATTTTTATTTATAAGCAGACCAAATGTTTCTCAAAGAAAGTTAGTCAACGTCAAAGAATCATTGGATCCGAAATTTACATTGAAATCTCCCCCGAGAATAAAAGGGATTTTATCTTCGCCTCTTCCAAGTGCATTTGCACCTGTGTGGCTGTAAACCAATAGGGCGCGGTGAATGAAATATATTATATCTTCTACATTTTAACAAGTTAAACGGCTCAAGGATATTATCAAATAATCACAGAACACAGATGTAAATAACGTAAATAATTACAAAACATAATGATAAATATTCGGTACACACGTGTGCTGCTTACTGCTGTTAATATATAGCGTCTGGAGGCGTACATCTATAACGCGCGCACGCGCGACAATCTATCTATCCTATTCTATCGCTTCGTACTGAGTTTATATCGCTCTCTCTTGCTCTACTCCCGTGTGGCGTCAGAGTTGTACGTACTCGCGCGCATGCGCATCATTCTATATTTTCTTCTATTGCCTAGTATTCAATGAGTACGTGGCGCTCTCTCTTGCTCGTATGATGCTTCCTAAACTATTCCCTCTTCAGGCAACTTAGACCTTGGACTTAGCGTATGAGTGGGCGTTAAAGACGAAGGACTGCACAAAAGGGAGACGCGGATAGCCTAAACTGATATATATGATGTATAGCTCTCTTTCTCTTTCTCTCTATGTTATATATCTGTGTACTCTGTCTTGTAACGAAGCCTGTGTTTTAGGTATACCAAATGTATAGCTCTCTTTCTCCTTCTTTCTACGTTATATCTTTTTTCTCTCTCGTGTAACGAAATCTCGAAACGTTACATTTTTTCCAATTCACTCTCCATTCTCGTCAAATATCAGAACGCCGCCAAAGAAGTATTCACTTCAAAAATAAAAAACAAACTATTTGAACAAGGTACTGATGACCTTACGGCTTAGAAAACGATGACGTCAAAAATAGCAAGCTTACAGCTCGGCTTAGGTTATGAACAGAGAAATTGATTCTGATAAAATTATTTTCTGTGATGGGGCTTACCTTCCATTCTTTTAAAATTACAGAATCTGAAGAAGCGAAAACCCTCAATTGTTTCTAGATCTTCATATACCAAAACAAGTATAGTTCTCGCAGCACGGGTTATAACTACAAGATCTTTGCTTTCATTGAATGTAAATAAGGATCAATTCACTTTATCCGTAATTCTATAGAGAGAAATCGCCCTGATTTACCAAAGTAATAGGGTATAACGAGCGCCCTGTATGACCTACGTTAAAATTACTTAAAGATTCCTATTTGTCATGTTAACAAAACCTAAAGTTGTAAAATCTTATGTTAATACTAAGAGAACTTTCAAAATTATTGGGAAATTTCAAAATGAAATTCTAACATTGAACAAACATCCCAAACAAAACATTTGTAGAATATTTTCAATCAACATATTTTGGCCACTAGTATCTCCAGTTTCGATATTTCCCAACTTTTCGCAGACACCCTGTATATTATTAAAAATATTTCGTGCATTGAATTTTTGAGCTCGAATATTTTGACAATATTAATCAAATAAACCGTGTATAAATGAATATAACTCCCCTTTCTTTATAACAAATCACCATTAAAACAGTCATCGGCGTTAACGACTAATCGAACTGAGACAGGCGATTTCCGAAACTTCAGGCCATATTTCGGCCGGATAATAACTTTTCCAACGTGACAGTTGCGGAGCACGTCCTGCACTGTTTTGACTACTATAATACCGCGATTAGAGCGTGGGGTCACAATCAAACGCAGATGCCACCGTAGAAGCCCCAAATGCCGCAATAATCCTACTGTTTTAATGCCGAAGTTTGCCTCGGGACAGATGCGGGGGTCATCGGGGATTTTGGCAACGTCGCCATCGGAAACTGCACAAGTGAAAGAAGACAGAATAATTAAACCAAAAAATATCCCAGAGAATGTTACAATATATACATATTTTTTCGGATGACGTAAGGGTGCGGTTAAATTCTTCGAAATTCTATAACTACTATTTCTGTTATACCTTTTGGCTGCATAAAGAATACACTATTGGATGTTCATCAGTTTCAGACACATACTATCAATCACATTCTTCCAAACAGGTATAGTCGAGCAGTGGCGGCTCGCCGGTTAGAAAATAGGTAAAGAGTTGATTTTTTTTTAAGTCCATTTAGGTGTCCAGACATGACGCTCGCACCATCATAACACTGCCCTATTAACTTATTTATTATAATCAAATCGATTTAAAATTTGATTCAACATGGTATATAAAGTAAAAGGCACTTACATCATGAAATCCCAAAAAACGTTCTACTATTAGACCTTCAGAATTAAAAAATCTTATTATTAGGTAACATTGAGAGGTTTGTATGTATCAACAATCTGTATAGAAAAGAACAATGCTTCATTAATATCTTTTTATATATATATTCATTCATATAATCAGAAATGCAACTGATTTCATTTTGAGTGGTTTTTGAATTTCTACTGAAAACATTTTTAATTTTTTAAACACGTACTTTGCTTCTTAAGTATCCCCACTAAAAGTAATCTAGCGACATCAAATCTGGCTATCTCTCTGGCAACTCAATTGGCCTTCTCCTCCCAATCCTACAATTCGGAAACATCTCATCTAAATAAACGCGGACAGGTATTGCATAATGTAGAAATGCACCATCTTGTTGAAAACATAATTTCTCTACATCTGGATATAAAATTATTAGCGCAGGAATAACATTGTCTCGAAGGTAATCCAATCATCTTGCACTAGTTAGGTTCCCATCAAAGAAATACGGACCAAGAATTTATCCATCGACTATGTCGCACCACATATACATTTTCTAGAAATTTTGAGTGTTAATTCCATCTTCTATCGAGGATTTTTGGTAGCCCAATAACGGAAGTTTTACCTATTGACATGGCGTTTCGAAACAAATGTAGCCTCGTAAAAGTATGTTTTTTTTACGAAATTATTGTCATTATTGCATACCTGTTGCATTTTTTCACAAAACTTATTTTGCTGATTAAAGTCATCTTCAGACATTTTATGGACAAAGCATACCTTTCAGTAAGATATAAGTCGGAAATCGAGAAAGGAACCACCAAACCGCCAAGCAGTTATAAAAGTAGTTCCCGATAATAGCAATGCTATTACATAATCGCTCTAGGAAACAGCTACTCCTCAAGCTAAATGCCCGCCAGGCATTTAATTATACCTAGAAGCGATCCTTGACCCCTTTCTCGTGTTTCCGCACGATCAGATAAGGTTTCAAAAAATAAAACCCGCCACAGGTAGGATTCGACATTTGTCCCGGATTGGAACCAAACGACATACAGCTGTTTCGAACTTATTAGTTCTCATCAGTGCCGTACACGGTACGCCGATCCAGGACAAATGCCGAATGAACTCTATGGGGTATACATCTTTATCGATACGATCTCTGTCAGTAACATATAAGTCGGAAATCGAGAAAGGAACCACCACACCGCCAAGCGGTTATCAAAGTAGTTGCGGAAAAGCAAAGCTATTACATAATCGCTCTAGGAAACAACTACTTCTCGGGCTAAAGCCCCGCCAGGCATTGAATTATACCTAGAAGCGATCCTCGACCCCTTTCTCGTGTTTCTGCACGATCAGATAAGGTTTCAAAAATAAAACCCGCCACAGGTAGGATTCGACATTTGTCCCGGATTGGAACCAAACGACATACAGCTGTTTCGAACTTATTAGTTCTCATCAGTGCCGTACACGGTACGCCGATCCAGGACAAATGCCGAAAGAACTCTATGGGGTATACATCTTTATCGATACGATCTCTGTCAGTAACATATAAGTCGGAAATCGAGAAAGGAACCACCAAACCGCCAAGCGGTTATCAAAGTAGTTCCCGAATAGCAAAGCTATTACATAATCGTTCTAGGAAACAACTACTTCTCGGGCTAAAGCCCCGCCAGGCATTGAATTATACCTAGAAGCGATCCTCGACCCCTTTCTCGTGTTTCTGCACGATCAGATAAGGTTTCAAAAAATAAAACCCGCCACAGGTAGGATTCGACATTTGTCCCGGATTGGAACCGAACGACATACAGCTGTTTCGAACTTATTAGTTCTCATCAGTGCCGTACACGGTACGCCGATCCAGGACAAATGCCGAATGAACTTTATGGGGTATACATCTTTATCGATACGATCTCTGTCAATAACATAATATATAACCGCTTGGCGATTTGGTGGTTCCTTTCTGGATTTCCGACTTATATACTACTGACAAAGATCATTAGCTACATGCAGTTTAACTTCGCGATAAACATCCTGCCTTTAATAACAATTACACGCATGTCACTGTCAAAACATCGTGTTCATGAATGGACGTTCGAACACATGTTGAGATGGCGACGTTAAAAATTGGCTTGGCAGCAATGCGACCCCCTGGAGTGGTCCACAATAGGCCTCGGGCAAATACGTTGAGTCGCTTTATTTGCCACTTCTTGCGGGACTAGGTCCTTTTCACGACGGATATACATATATCTAGAGCATAGTACAAATGTTATCAACGTTTGGGCTTATAATAGCCTGGAAAATATCGGGGACATATATTAGCAACCGTGACAGATGGGATTGGTAATATAAAATAAGAAGTACCCCTCATTTGAGAGTTTCGAAATAGTTAACTACATGTAAGCACATAAACAGGTTACCTCATAAATAATTCCTAAGATATTGTAATATTTGCGTTTGATAATAGCTATATTTCTCATTAATCCCCAATCTTAATTTCACTAATCTTCTTTAAGTAAAAAATAAATCAGTTTATTGATACAAAATGTAAATTCAAAATTAGAACCAACTTGATTTTTGATGAGATTTCTTTACAATGATATCCTACATTTATTATTTATTAGAATAAATAAATATATGTTTTCAAGGCCAATATAGATATCTATTTCGCTATTAATGTTTAAAAAAATAAGAAACAAAATACTCCTTATTCCGGTTTATTTTCAAAACTAATCCTGCAAATGGGCTGGAACTTTCGATGTAGTAACAATAATAGGGGAATCTTAATCATTTCCTGATGATACTAACTTGGTTGGTGAAACGTGCTTTGAAAAACGTGTAATCATTCGATGTTCGTGGAAATCTGGTCTCCTGTTTAAAATCAAAAAAATTGTGTTAGCAAAATTTTAAATTTTCGTCGTTTTCTCCAATTGGGATGTGTATTAAATTTAATATTCTATATAATTTCATACAGATTATGACAGTAACAAGATCCGAAAATAAAATGAAATTGATAACGGGTGTCCCAGCGAGAGGTAGCCGATTTAAATTTGCCGTCACTACTCTTGTGGCATATTTTGGAAGTTGATGCTTCGTAGTTATTACGTGGAGAGTATGCCATTACAAAATGGAGCGCTATTCTGTTTAGTAACGCATACTTATTGTCAAAGCGTATTATGAAAGTACTAAGAAAGTTCAATTGCGGGCACTGAAAGAAAATTACGTGCAATTATGGGTCGCCGTGAGGCACTTGCTAAGCGGACCATTCAACGCGTCATGGCGAAATTCAGGTAAAGTGGCTCCGTGTGTGATATGGCTCCTCTACATGTTGGCCAATACGCTGGCCAACATGCTGTCCAATACGCTGGCAAGGGAATTGGAATATCTGTCCACACGTTGGAAGAACGTTCAGTTTGTTTCGACGCAGGCCAATATGAACAACAACATGGACGTCATGAAAGTAGCAGTTGCTGCAGTTTATTCATTAAATACTACCTTTATTTTTAAAGTTTAATAGTATTAGTAGTAATTAAATAATAGTTTATTTATTAAATAATTAAAATATCTCCCTACTATCTCTGCGGCAGCTGTTTACATACTAGGCCAGTGGTCAGTGCAGCCAACGTCCGCCAGCGCCCAGCCAACGCCCTTTGATGTGTCTTGAAAAACCGACACCACGACGGATCGCTCGCCAACGCTTGGACCAGCTCTGCCAAGCCAATGCCGCCAATACTACAAATAGTCCTATCTACACGCTGGCCAACAAGCATTGGTCAACGTGTAGAGGAGCCTATAAGCAAACACCTTTACGTCACCGTGGGCAACGTTCAGTTGAAAATATTGAAGCGCTCAGTTCAAGTGTGGCTGCAGATAACACCATATCCATAAGACATCGTTCCCAACAATTAAATCGCTCAAAGTCAACATTACAGAGAATTTTGACGAAAGAACTTCATTGTCATGCGTATAAGATCCAGTTGACACAGGAGTTGAAACTACGGGACCGTGCACGACGCCGTGAGTTTTGTGAATGGGTATTAGAGAACATCGCAGTTGACGGCGAATTTTGAGAAAAATTGATATTCAGCGATGAAGCGCATTGAGAGATGAAATTGCTGCATCTGTGGAGCTGAATATCTACGTCTCATCCACTAACAACCCATGCATCCAGCAAGAGTTACCGTGTGGTGCGCTTTGTGAGCAGAAGGAGTTGTTGGGCCGTTCGTCTTCGAAAACGACGCTGGCGAAGCGGTTACTATAAATGGTGTACGTTACCGTGAGATGTTAACAAACTTCTATTTTGAACAAATCAATGATTTGGATGTAGGCAATATATGGTTTCAGCAAGATGGTGCCACGTGCCACACAGCTAACGAAACGCTGAACCCTTTGGGTACCAAATTTCCTGGGCGCATAATTTCTCACAGAGCTGAAGTTGATTGGCCACCACGCTCCTGTGACTTGACTCCATTAGACATTTTCTTGTGGGGCTACGTTGCAGGAAAAGTCTATGCCAATAATCCCGTTACGATTGAACAACTGAAAAATAACATTGGTGAAGTTATTGCGGACATAGGGCCACAGCTATGCCGCGAAGTGAGGGAAAACTTCATCAAAAGAATCCACTGCTGTCAGAGAAGCAGAGGCGGCCACTTGCAAGATATTGTATTTCATGTCTAATGGCATAGTTTATATAAATAATTGAACCTAAAGTTATTGTAGAAATGTTATTTATTTGCCCATTATTAGTTCATAAAGGTACAAAAATACAATCGCCTAGCCAATTTTAAATATCAATTTGTCATCAATTTGAAGTACACAGTCTGAAAAGATTCCACTTCACGCAAAGAAGTGGATAATAATATCTCTCTTTTATTAATCACGATTAATAAAAGAGAGATATTAGTGTAAAGCAATAGGACACGGAATATCAACGTTAATTTCGTTAGCTGTATTAGTGGTGAACTTAACAATTTATTGACCCACGTGTTCTGTCATGGGGGAGAAGAGATTATTTATTTATTGAATTGCATTACAATTTAAATCTTGGGTTTCTAGTAATTGGGTCACTACCTTACTAAAGTAGTGACCTTATTTGATTTGATTATTTTTCAGTAATTTAGTAATAAAAATATTCAGTAACAAGAGTTTCGTAGAATATATAGGAAATAAGAACGTTGCTGGTAGAAAGTGAGGTGTAAAAGTAAACAGAAAAAAATCATTTACCTTCAAAATACCACAATATAAAATTTAATATACAATTCTCATAAATACAAAAGAAAATAAATTACTTATACACCATAGTGAAACGTGAATACAGTCTAATATTATTATACACCCCTTCTTACTTATTTTTGCGTGCAGTATATAGAATATACTTGCCACATTCAGCGGCAGATTCTCCCCGTCTATACCGATAGCATTTTATTAATAATACCCACAATCACGTCTTCGTGTGGTAGAGAGGAACCTATATGCTATTTAGAAGCTTATCACGTCTAACCCACTCTTCCTTAATATTTCCATTCAATATGCAAAGCCGTTAAAGCACTGAACACATACGAGTTATTAAAATTAATTAAATTATGCAGCATCTCGAGTCACATTTCCATAACATATACTTAAGACAGATTCGAAGGCGGTAAAAGTGCTTCTGTTAGTTTACTCATGTATATGTTGCATGTATTATATCTATGTAGAGATATAAAACACAAATTTTATAAATTTAGGACAAGTCTAATGTCGCCTGGATATAATAGTATATATACAGGGTGAGCCACGGTGGATGGAGTATTAAAAGTATATGGAGAACGGATCTACCGATTGCTTTGAAACTTTGTTTACCAAAATAGTCGAGTATGATCTCATCATCATTAGGTCATCAGTCCTAAGACTGGTTGGATGCTAACCTCCAGCTTCTCCTATCTTGTGCTAACCTACGCATTTCGCTAATTGTGCTACAACCTACATCCCTTACTATTTGCGAGCAGTAGTCTAATCTCGGCCTACCTCTGCCTTTCTTCACTCCTATTTCTGCCTCCAAAATATCGCGGACTATTCCCCCATGTCTCAGCAAGTGGCCTACCATTCTATCTCTTCTCTTCTTTAAGTTTTTCCACATACTCCTTTTCTCGCCGACTTTCTCCAATACTTCTTCGTTTCTAACCCTATCAGTCCATGGTATTTTCATCATTCTTCGGTAACACCACATCTCAAAAGCTTCTAATTTCTTCCTACTTGCTTCCCCTACCGTCCAGGTTTCGCAGCCGTATAGTGCCGTGCTACATACATATGTTTTCAAAAATCTCTTCCTTGTTTCTAAGTTTATTGCCCCCGAGCATAAAAGTGCTTTCTTTTCGTTAAAAGCTACTCGACCCTGCGCTATTCTTTGTTTTATGTCTTTATCGCTTCTTCCATCCCAATTTATTTTACTTCCTAAATAAGTGAAGTCTTTAACTTCCTCCAACCTTTCATTATTAATTTGTACTTTCGTTTTTGCTCTGCTCTCGCGCCCTCTGCACACTAACACTTTAGTTTTGTTTTTATTCACCCTCATTCCGTATTCCTCTGTCAACACTGCCTCCATTTCGTTCAATGCTGATTCTAATTCCTCCTTACTAGATGCTAATACTGCTATATCATCCGCGAATCTCAGCATTTTTAGTTTCTGTCCCTGTACTTTAATCCCGAAATCCACTCTATCTTTTACCACATTAATCGCCTCTTCGATGTACAGATTAAAAATTAGTGGTGATAGCGTACATCCTTGTCTTACTCCTTTCCTAATACCTACTTCCCTTTTTTCCCCTTCTACTTCTATAACAGCAGTTTGCTCTTTGTATAGATTGTGTACTACTCTCCTATCTCTATACTTCATTCCCGCGCTCTTTAGTATCTCGAACATTTTTTCCCATCTTACGTTATCAAAAGCTTTTTCTAAATCTACAAATCCTATATAAGCGTTCTTTCCTTTTTCTATTGTTTTCTCTAACATTACTCTTAGCGCCAGAATAGCTTCGCGAGTTCCTCTATTTCGCCTAAAGCCGAATTGGTCTTCTCCTAGTATTTCCTCCGCTCTATTTTTCATCCTCTTCTGCACTATTCTAGTTAAGATTTTTGACGCATGGGAAGTTAGGCTAATCGTTCTAAAGTTCTCGCATTTGTCGGCTCCTCTCTTTTTCGGTATAGTAACGATAATGTTCCTCTTATAGTCCTCCGGCATCTCACCCGTTTCATATATGTATTTTACCAGTTCAAACATCCTATTTACTACTTTCTGTCCCGCACATTTCAAAATTTCCGCCTGTATTTTATCTACACCCGGCGCTCTATTATTCTTTAGCCCCCTTAGTGCTATTTCAAATTCCTCTCTCAATATAGGTTTTCCTACATCTTCCCTATCGATGCTAGATTCTTCCTCTAATATCTCTCCTAATTCCTGACCCTCGTATAAATTTCCTAAGTACTGCTTCCATCTATCCGCTTTCTCCTCTCTTCCGATCAGTATGTCCCCCGATTGACTCCTAACGTTTCTACTTATTGTTCCTATATCCCTGAAGTTCCTCTTAATTATTTTGTAAGCCTCATCGGTCTTACCTACTTGCAACTTATCTTCTACTTCTTTGCATTTATCCTCTATCCATTGTTCTTTCGCTTTTCTACATTTTCTAATGATTTCCCACTTTATTGACTTATAAGTTTTCAGTCCTTCTTCGTCTCGTCTGTTTTTGTAGCCTCGTCTCTTTTGCATTAAGTGAGTATGATCTATGCAACTAAAATATTTTCGAAAGTGCGGTGTTGCCACTTATACGTAAAACCGGCAACATCTTCGTTATTTTAAATATAATACCCTGTATATTCTTACATTTTTTGGATTGTCGTCTCTTTCTGAGTAACTTTTGTTAATATTTCCCTATATCTATCTCAAGCCATTATCGAGATAATAATTCTTTTCGTGTTTTCTCCTACCTACGCAGCAATTGAACGATAATTTTTCAATTGTGGTTAGGCAAGGCCCGGGGGCATCTTCTTCATTAATCAAATGTTTTCAATATCATTGTGCAATAAATACAAACAGAATTACAGCTAAAAGAAAATTTTAGTGTTTTTTAGCTGTAATTTTATTTGTATTTATTGCACATTTTAATACGACATATGAATAAATTCCTTATTAACAGTACTAATAAATGGTACCACGGTACCAAAAACAATTTTGATGAACTTTATTTGTTCATGAATCACGTGATTTAGTATTCTTGACGGGATTTCGATATTTGTAACATTACACGGGTCATTTAGAATAAATCGGAATCGTCATGGCACACTTAAATGGAATTTATAAAATTATGCAGAATTCAAAAATGTAATAATATACAGAGTATTCTATTTCAAAATCGAAAGCAGTGTCATTTCCGGCGAAACCAGAAGTGAAAGAAAAATCAATTTATGTCAAAAAGTGTCGCTTATTATGTGTATAGGATATCCCAAATTTCAATCAATTATCTTCAAAACTAAAGGAGAAAAGGGGGGCATACCATGATCCTGTTAAACCCGGTATGTGAAATACAGTATATTCGTGTACTTTATTGTTCTCCAAAGTATAGAGTATAATTGCCCGAAATGACGTACAATACATTATTTATAAAGTACGGGTGGCAATGGTAACCCTAAAGACAGTACTTGGTACGTGGTAACATCTAAAAATGCTGCTAGAGACATCAGAATCTCCTCGTATAAACACGCGATCTCCGTGAAACAATAGGGCAGCAGACGGACGTCTGTCTGAGACAGCAAGATGGCACAAATGCAATATGCAAATAAGCCGACCAATACCGTTTACATTATTGAAACGATGTCCTCCAAACACGCAAAACCACTCACTGAATATTGTATATGATATTTCACGGAGATCGTCGTCGGATAGCGCCTGGCCGATCATCGGAACCTGCAAGATGTCTGTGTTTGTCGAATATAAATATATAATTGGAATTTTCAACAGCTCGTGTAAACACGACATGTAATGAGCTTGTACGGTAGCGCGCCAGACGATATAAGTGGAAATGACGTGAAGATATGCGCGTGGATGCAGAATATGAAGGACGTTCGCGAACGCCGGTACGCACGTTGAAGAATAATTGATAAATTGATTGATAAATCGATAAATAGAAGCTGGGGAAGACGTGAGATATATCAATATTATAGTCGATAGAGTCGTGTCGATTACACTATAGAAACACTTTTTAATAGTAACTACATGTAACGATAATAACAGTAATGATAACATAAACAGTCAACAATGACTTAAAGTTTGATTTGAACATCATGTTCTATAGTATAGTACTATACCACTTCAACTGGCAGTGACTCATACATAATATTAAAACACTATCACTACGAAGTGTACATACAAATTCTATGCAGCTATTAAGCTTTTAAAGCAAGCTGAAGCTTCCGTTTCATGAAATGGAGTACCGATAGACGTGTCGTCTGAATTAAAAGAGCGAACCACTCTGAACTCTCGGAAGCAGTGCGGAAAGAGCCGAAAGCCACGTACGCTCTCTCCGAGTAGTTTTCATGTTAGCAAACATTTCGAGAGCACGTGACACTGGCTGTCACGTGCTCAAGCATTGGCGTAGCATTCGGTGTTTTCTCCGGTATTCGGCGTTTAAAATGAAGCCCTCAGCCAGCTGTAACAAAAAAAATGTGCTTACAACACCGATACGCAAATGTGTGAATTTAACGCCCCAGGAACGTGAAATGATTTGCCGTGTGTACGAGGGTACGATGGCACGTAACCTGAGACAATTGATAATTGATGGAGTGGAACTGTGTAGTGGTTTAATTCAAGTGTCAGTTAGGACACTATATCGGAGTTTAAAGGAACAGCAGAAGGAAAAGTCAGTACCTCTCGCAGTGGCGACTAACGATAAGGAAGCGAGGGAAGAAGGAAGATAGTTTTGGATGAAGACACGAAATATGCCATTCGTCGGTTAATCCATAGTTTTTTTTATCGAAACCAACTGCCAACCCTTAAAAGAATTCAAGTCGCAGTCGTCAATGATGAGAGCCTTCCCCATATTTCAAGCAGAGTACTGAGGCGTACCATCTGCGACTTAAATTCTCGATTTTTACGACGTAGTCGCAAAAGTGAACTTATAAACAGTAATGAAATTGTTATGTGACGAAGAAAATGTTTACAGAAGATTCGGCAACTTTGAAGTGAAGGAACAAAAATGTATCATATAGACGAAACGTGGGTGAACGAGGGACATACAGTTTCTAAAGTGTGGGTAGAATTGAACATTACCAATTGACGGGAAGCCTTCTTGAAAGGGTTCCCGGCGGGATTAAAGGCTCCTGCTGGGAAGGAGCGCCGACTGATAATTACCAATATCGGGAGTGAAACCGGTTTCGTAGAAGAGGGACTGTTAACAATTTGAGTCCAAGAAAACGAGCGATTACCACGAAGACATGAATAGTGCGGTTTTCGAAAAATTCGCTAAAATGGTTTCGGGTTCGAAACCATTTTAGCGAAAGTAGAACCTGGCTGTTATTGTCATGAATAACGTGCCGTATCATAGCCGACGGTTAGAAAGCCTATCCACTTCAGCGTGGCACAAAGGCCAATTTATGGATTAGATAACATAAAAAAACATTCCATATGAGGACACATTCCTCAAAGTGCAGCTTTTCGAAATTGCGCGCGTACACAAAAAGCAGTACGTGAAGTATGTAGTGGATGAAATGGCTTGCGCGCACGGTGTTACGGTGTTTCCCTTACCGCCGTATTATTATGAATTGAACCCTATTGAACTGGTTTGGGTGCAAGTGAAGGGTGATGTGGCGCGAAATAATATCACTTTAAAATTACCTCAGGTAAATCAGTTATTCCACGAAGCTATTGCCAATGTAACTGCACAGTCGTAGCAGAAATACATTCACCATGTGACCAAGAAGGAGCAGCGGATGTGTTAGTTGAACCACTTGTCTTTAATGTGGCAGACGACAGCACCAGCGGCAGTGATTTCAAGTCAGCATCATACTCGGATTACTTATAAAAATCAGGGCCTTTTTGAACCTTAGGGGATATAACAGTCCGTTGAGTACCGTTTTATTTGTGAATAACTTTTTCTTACTGGATTAGGCTTCTTGGGGATACCAGTATAAAAAAACGCATCCTATTGCACTATACCTCTTGGGCGGCATGGAAAACAGTGAAAACCTCCCCACTTTATATATCTGATGCAAATATATTTTTATTCATATTTTTTTTAATTATTGCCCCTTTTTACATTACCCGCCTATGGTTTTTCGTCCCCTTTCCTCATTCACCGCCGCAATGCTCCAAATGCTTAAATATGAGTCACTGCCACCACAGTTAAAGTGGTACAGTACAATAGTTACTTATGATACTTTTATGCGACCATCGTTATTGATTTGTTAGTTACGAGTATATAGCTGTAAAATGTACGAAGCAGCCAATCGGTGTAAAAATTGGTATAATTTGCTACTTTTGCCGAATATAGTGTTCCACTGTCGTGTACTATATATGCCCAATAGAGTATGTATAGATCCTTCATTTAGAAGTTCGAGCTCTCAGGCTTAGAATAGTTCAGCCAGGCATAATTTTACAACATATCTAACTAAAAGTAATCTCAAAAATATTTCATGGAAGAAAAATATTGGTAACAGAAACAAAGTATAAACTTTTAACTCCAATACTATGAAATATTCCTTCCACTGTATTTTCTATTGATACATTACAGAGAAACATAGTACAGCTTGTCAAGAATACGAACAAGTCTCGTAACTGCGATATCGGACCGCCCACTAGATACGCAGTAAATAGCTTGGTTTTTACTCAGTCGCATTGAGATCTTTGCAGGGTGAATATCGAGTGTACAGTCAGTGAAAGAGGTAGGTTAAGTGTTTGATCTGGCTGCACATGAAGTGCATCCTTTTCCCTCCGAATGCTGCCTCACACTTTCTTCTATATATACAACATAGAGAATCTTACACTTTTTGCTATTCTTGACAAGCTGTACATATAATAATATGCCCCAAATACATTCATAACACAGGAGAAGGATATAAATCGATGATATTTAGCACGTCAACTATATTTTTTCGAGAATACTACTTAATTTTAAATAAATAAATGACAAAGCCTTTTATTTACATATTTTTTATTTTCATTTTTCAAACTTTGTAAGGCCATGTCTCGTATTCCATTAGTGATAGATTATTTAATTGGGACTCATTTTATTCATTAAATAGTTCAGTATAAATAAAGTTAGGTTAGTTTTCTTTCCCCGAATCTTTAATTTTATAACGTGGTTTTTGATAGTTCCCAGATTTTGTTCCCAAATTCAGGCTGCCTGCAGTTATTTCAGTTCCGTTTATCGACATTCAGTATATATTCAATAGAAAAATACTTCTTCCAATTACGTAAAACCACAGTCTAAGCCTAAGCACTGTTGTAAAGAGATCGCACATACATAAAATATTAGACATTTACAATTTCAGTGCACTTTTCTTAAAATTGTCACTTAAATCCTTGTCATTCCTGACTGGCACAAGGTTAGGTGTTACTCAGTATCGGATTACATCTCGTGGTCTCACCGGCGGTTATTTATTATACGGACTGTCAGCAGGGTCTCGTAATTCGATAGTTTTAGTGAGAAAAGTGATAATCTTGGTCCTGTCAACGAACTCACCAGCTGTAATCGACTTTTGGTTTTGTTTTTACAGCAGACACGAGACACAAATTTAATCTCATGCGGAAATCTTACAAAACAACATTGATCGACATGAGCGGGTTTGCATGCCTAAAATGAGAAATAAGTTGGGGAAAGTGAAGTCTATTATAATTTTAACGTCATGTCATTGAACCGATAGAATATTATGAAATTTTTTAAATCATATGGTTTTAAAAATCATAGGATATTATAAATGTATTCAACATATTTTCTGTTACATAGGTTGGAGAAAAAATAATTTCGTTTTTTTTCATATTTTTCAAAGGGAATTTATTCACATAAATTTCACACACTAATCACATGATATATGTGCCGTTTTGATCGATGACCTTTTGCCACTTTTCTGGTAAAACCATAATTTCGTCATTCGGAGATTTCTGGGCGAGGAACTCACCCAAGTGATGTTCACAAGCCTCTTTTGAAGCCAGCTTGACAGCATTAAGAGAGTTTTGCAGATACAGAAACAAATGGTAGTCCGGGCTATACGGTGGATGCATCAAAACCACGGTCTCTCCATGTTTGCCGAGTCAGTGACTCGGCAAAAATTGAGATATGTATGGTCTAACGTTGTTGTGATGGAAGACAACGCCTTCCCTATTGATCAATTCTGGCCATTTTTTTAATCGCCTGCTTCAATGGCATCAGCTGTTGACAGTAGAGAGTCGAATTAATGGTTTGGCCAGGATCGAGCAGCTCACGATGAACAACTTCTTTTCAATCCCACCAAACACTCAGCATCACGTTCCTTGGCGTCAATACGGGCTTTTCAACTGTTTGTGAAGCTTCTCCGGGCTTCAACCACGATCTTTCTCGCACATTATTATGGTACGTGATCCACTTTTCATAGCCCGTAATTATTCGTTTCAAAAATGGCTCGATTTCGTTTCATTTCAGCAGCGATTCACAAATGAAAACTCAGTCCATTAAATGTTTCTCTGTTAATTCATGTGGAACCCAAGTATCGAGCCTCTTTCGATATCCAGCCTTATGTAATGGTTCAAAACTGTTTTATGGTCGATGTTTAGTTCCGTAGCGATGTTGCGAGATAAAATATGTCAGTCTACATTGATTTATTCCAAAATGTCATCGACTGTTTCAACGATTGGCTAGCCAGGGTGAGGTTCATCTTTATCATCGAAATTTCCGGAACGAAAACGAGCAAACCAGTTCTGACACTGGCGTTCACTTAAACACTCATCACCATAAACACCACACAATTTTCGATCAGCTGCGCTGCATTTTTCCATTTTCGGAAGTAAAAAGGCAAAATATGCCGAAAATGAGACATCTGGAGTCTCCATTTTCAACGGGCAATAACTTTTGACTGCGTAAACGAATTACGCTACCTTTATATCCAGACTGTTCTGTGGACTGTTACCTTTCACACGCGCTATAGTATGGCTGCATTCAATAAGTCTCCCTAGAGATATGCGACTTTAAAGTCATCTATTGGGAAAAACCGAAATTACTTTTTCCCCAACCGTATGTTATATTTTCTTACAATCATCAAAGAAAGCTGACCATGGTAAAGCAACCGTCTTAGCTTTTATTACGCCATTCAATGATGTCGCTATTTTAATATGTCATAAGATTTACTATACTACTGATAATATAACGAACTAGTAGGTTTTATTACACTACTAGTAGTATAATGACTAGTGGTCATTAACTCATTATGTAATTTACATGAACCTTGTTCATAACATATTTGACATTACTACTAAACAAACAACAGTTAGAGTGTATCCCAATGAACAGTATCCCAACAGTATAGGTGAATTGAACGTCGGGGTATAGTAGAGTGGCCTGCTCGGTCTCCAGATCTAACCCCCTTAGATTATTATTTATAGAACTACTTTAGACGCGTGGTTCACTATTTGCAGGGCTCCGCCAACGCACTATTTTGTAATTTCTCTATTGCGTTATGCACTCCTTCATAGTCGGTACGAATAGTTTTTAAATCAGTTTCAATGGAAATATCTAAAAGTTGCGGCTAGCCTTCATTAATAGCTGCAGCTTCGGCAGGATTGAACTGTAGTATTGCAGAGCCTAAGATCGGCTCTGGCGGTTCGGGAATTCTAGGACATTTTCTATGAAACTGCCGAGGACGTTTTGGAGATTTTAGAAACACTTTTTTGTACTCGTTGTTAATACATCTACATTGTCGAATAGTTTCTGCCACAAAAGGCATGCACTTTATACGTAACATATAACAACCTACAACCGTGTTGTGAAGAAAAACTGGCCTAGTGAACGCATTTTTGTGTCACCATTGATCGCAAACAACAATACATGACTTTTTCTAACATATCCAGCAATACCTGCTTAATTACAATATATTGCACCGTTTCAAATACACAGACTGTTGAAAGAAGAAGCCCTTAACTTAGAAGATACAATAAATGTAAACTCTTATACTAAAGCATATTGGATTTTTAAGCTCTATTTTCTTGTACAATATGTTGTTTTGTTGATAATTATCTTGATGGTATGGAAGAAATCATAGCAATTTATTCAACGGTGAAAGTAAAATCTTTAAAAAAAAAAAAACAAAAATAAAAGGGCACATGAAAAATTTCATCAGTCTGTTTGCCGAAAAATGATTGCTATGTGGAATATATACCTATTGAATAGAGAAGATCGTATCCATAATATCATGATGAAAATGAAGATTGCCCCTCTTTCAGAAGAAAGTAAAGAACTAGCGAATTTAATATATGGTAAAATTCTAACAAGACAACCAACCGATAAATCAGATTTGGTTTTCTGTAGGTGTTATATACTGTACCAAAGTCCTGAGAGCGCGTCAAAACAAATGCATGCACTGTTCACGTGAACTAACAGATGCTTAATTCGCAAGAGCCATCCATGTGTAAAATTATTAGAAATATACTAATAATAATAATTAATGATTTACTATGATAATAACCATAATTTTGTCTTATTTTTAAAAAATTTAAAAATTAATTTCAAATAGAACCATTGCAACCACATTTTAAATTAATCATTCTCTAGTAAAGGAGTAAAAGTAATAATTATTTTTCTAACAACTAATATTCTGGTTTTTGGTAATGCTAAAGATAAATGTATAAAATATTTTTAAATAGTTTTCTATAAAAAAATATTTAGTGAAAACACTTTGATTTTGTAAAAACTTTTGTGGGAATATGTCAGGTCTCCTCTACCTGTTCTGTTTGTTCTGTACCCCTCTCACCTGTTCTGGTTGCCATATTATGACGTCACTATTAGCTAAATATTTTAATTATCTCAATTCCAAGTTCTTCAACAAAATATGCAATAATGTTTATGTTTATGAGAAAAATGTAAATATATATTTTATATATAGTATATTAAATTTAATAAATAAAATCCAGTGTTATGATCCACTTATGATTAATTGTCTGAAGGAAGATCACAGAATTCATCACGCCACTTTTACTTTCATTTAATTTATAATTATCGGCTCTATATCTGATTCAATTATATTATCAAGTTCCCAAAATGTTTTCTCTACTTTTTCTGTCACATGCAGCACACATTTCTTCCACTTTTCTGCAGTAACTCTACCTATAGCTTCATTAAAAAGTGGATTGATGTCTGAAAATTTAAATGAAGTATTCTTTGACGCCACATAATTCTTTGTGTCCGCCCATATAATTTCAATTGGATTCAGTTCACAATGATATGGGGGAAGGCGAATAATTGTTTTATTATGCGCCTTAGCAATCTCGTCTACAACATATAAATCATATGCTGGTTTATGCTGTTTAACTATTTGCAATAATTCCTTTTTTGCATATCTTCTTCAAAGCTAATATTTTTGAATGATAGCCATTCTTTTATTAGGTCTTTTCTCCATGACGTTGTTGGGGTTTTCTCTATTTTTCTCGAGTGGTAGGAAACATTATCCATTACAATAACGGCATTGTCCTCATGCAATCATCTCTTCGTGATAGTCGTTAGTTTTTTTTGACTGACTCAAAAACTCACAGGCCACCATCAACAAACCCTGTCTCACTTCCAATGTGAGTAATGATAAGGCGTTTGCCTTTACCAGAAGGATTTTTTAATCCTGGTAACAATCCTGCAAGAAATGCCTGACGAGAGGATTTTATAGTCTCATCCTTCCACACATGTGAAGTTGTATGTCCTGCATTTACCCATGTTTCGTCAAGGTAATAAATCTTTTTGTTTTCATTTCTACATCTCCTTATAGTTCTTAAATAGTCTCTTCTCCAGAGAATTATTTCGTCCCTATCCATCAACGCACTATCGCGACCCCGTTTAACATGCTTGAAATTCAGAGTTTTTATATGTTTAAAAAAAGTAGTCCGTTTAAATGATGGCAAGTCTGGATCATCATTGACAACTTTCAAAATTTTGTTAATTGTTGGGATTTCGTTTCGAAAAAAAAATTCGTGTATTTTTCGTCTAATAGCTGACCGGTCAAAATCATCAACATTATACAACAACTTTCGTCTAGGTTTTTGTTTTTTCGGTGACGATAATTGACTGGTAGTTTTATACTCATTATTAATACGATAAACGGATGCCTTAGAAACACCAGCACATATAGCTATATTTCTTATCACGTTTATCTCTGCGCTACTTAAAGCACGTTTAAATTTGCGTTTCTTGGGAGGAGAATACTCATTTGACACTTGTAAACTAAAAATTGAAGCTTTCGGGAGTTCTATATCACTTTCTGTGGTACTAGACATTATTCAAAAAGAAATTCACGGGGTGAAATACAATAGCAATGAAAATAACTATATAACTACCAAAATGAAATAACTTATAGAAGTGGAAGAAATACAAATATACTTTTACGCGAATTGTGTAGTACTGAAGGAACGATAGTCCGTAACTGGATGTTAAAAATGCAACCAATGAGGATTGGGCTACGTCACGCCCACGTGAAACTCACGCACATATGTTTGTTTTGACGTGGTCTCAGAACTCGGCGAATACACTTTAGTACACAGTAAGTCTTTTGCTAGCTAATAGCTATGGAAATATCGATTATCAATAATCCATTGCCAACCAATATAGTACATGTACTATATTTACAATACATTTTTATGATCAATCTTCTCATCAACACATAACCACAGTCGTCTATTTTGTAATTTACTACACGTAAATTACATATATTTACAATACATTTTTATGATCAATCTTCTCATCAACACATAACCACAGTCGTCTATTTTGTAATTTAAGTGTAATCTTCTCTGTAATATCATCGCGTACGGTTGATATATCGCTCTATAATTTTCTGCGACTTGGTAACTGAAACTGTGTATATTTATGCCAACATTTTTTGAGTAGTTCTTTATCTAGTATGTGAAGCGGAATGTTACTATTCTATTTTCTATGTTCATGTTTTTCGTTTTCGTTCTCTGAGCTTTCGCATATGCAACATACTTTATTATTAAATAAAAACGATCCAACTAACACAGCGGAGACCATACGTACATCTCGATCGATACATCAAGATCAACTACGGCCCTATAGCCGTGAAAAGTGCCTTACTGATTCTCCTCCACTACGGTTCGTCGACCACTTACTTCATTTCAACGTTATCATCCATTTCACCGTTACGTAAAACTGAAATAAAAAGACAGTTATCTCGGTGAATAGAGCTCGCCCACCCCCTTACTCATGAATAAACTGCTTTTATAACTCGGATATATTTAATTCAATTTTTTAAAAGCGACTTACGAATTCTTTGTATGTAACAAAACTTCAATCGAGTACGTAAAGGTTACGTTAGACCTTTATTGTTTATTTATCTTAAGCCGAAAAGGCACGAGAGCGTCGGATACCCTGCTCTAGTCCTCACCTGGCTAGCGCCCTTCCATCGAGTCCAACAACAAACCAACCCCGACCAAGATAACATCTAAGCTCCGATGCCGTCCCATCGCCCGATTTGACTTTGACCCACTCCCTTTGTACCCCTAAATCTCTCAATCTGCACGTATCAATTTTTTAAAGCGACTCTGAAAAGGTAACAGACTCCGTCGGGATTACATTGTTCCAGTTTATAAATGAAATAGGGAAGTAAGTTGACAGAGAACAGATTTTGAATTCGTTCAATGAATAATAGAGCCTGGCTGTGATTGAGACAGGTCGGCTTTTTGACGTTGAAGGGTGGATCGGCGCAGCTAATACATATTTGATTGGGAGAGGGAGGGGTGCGCGGCATGGGCGTAGTATGTAGAACTCTGGGAAAGGGATATAGCCAGAAAAATACTCGATGGAAATTAATTTAACGCATATGCAAGCATAATTTGAATAAAATTTTGGAAAAATTGTATATCTTCAAATTACGCAATATTTTATCGTTAATAAGTTATTGCCACAAAGTCAGTGAGGGTTTAGAAACGGATATAATTAAAATTAATTATATCACGTAGGTACTATGATTTAAATCTTCGCAAAAATAAAAGTAATAGTGTGAAGTTTCACTGATTGATACGTTAATATTGTTCAGAAGTTCATTAAATTAATACCCTTATTGTATTGGATATTGGATATTTATAAAAAAAACTATTGTACATTTAGAAAAATCCTATAGGTGAGGGTTAAGTGGAAGGCTGTATATAGTACGTTTTTTCCGAAGAAACCAATAATAATGAAAACTGAGTTTTTATCAACTTATGAGTTTTAATTGTCTCCCAATGGTGCTAACTTGATTGGCGAAACGCTCGTTAAGAAATGTGTAGTTTCGGTATTCGTGGAAAACTGATCTCTTTCTGTTTTGCTGTATCGGACATTCCAGCCACTTCCCTTCTGTACTGTTATTAAAATATGAATGGATGTTTTCCCTCTCCAAAAGCTCCATTTTCTGGTTCAATAGTTTTACATTTTACAATACAATTTGTTTTAAAAACGAAATCTACTAACTATGTATTTTTTAAACCAAATACTAAATGCCCAGATTCTTGATTAACATCCAATATAATTGATAGTAATTATTTTAAAAATTATTTTCTAAAGGGAGGTTAGTGACAACTCGAAAAAATGTATAACAAGGAATTTCATATAGCTAAAAGGCACCCTCATGAACGTGCCTTTGTTTATTTTGCTTTAAAAATAAATGAAATAATTTTATTTTACTGGATATTTACATCACGTTCAAATGAATTGTTTTAAACAAGATGTGGAAATTATTTCACAACAAAATCGTGTGAACAATAACACTTTTACACAGTATAAAAACGTAATAAAGCAGGCGTAAAAAACACCATTTCTTTTTAATATTATCAAATATTCAACGACTATCGCCGTGCCCTATATCTATTTATTTATTGTTTATTCCCAGCTGCTACCGCCATCCCTCACCAACCAACGGTAGCTTTGACAAGTAAAAATCTAATTTGATTTTCAAAATATAATTGCCGTATCCCTTGCCAGCCAACAATAGACTTAATAGTTCATTTATCACGGGGTTGAACTAATTCGATAACACCCTTTGTTACGCCGTTTCCGCTAATGTATTCTGGAGGAGATGTTTCCCACAAGACCCATCTAGGGCCACTCGAATGCCACGTGCATCATGGAAGCGCTCTCATATGCCTACTTATTCCCTATGTATTCATACTACAACTTGTGATCAAAAGAACCACACGATGTTGAGCCGGTTTCGCTATATGACAATAATGAAGAAAGGGTGTTCAGAATGGGTATCAATGAAAACTATTGAATGTAAATCATGGGATATCTTTATTTTCGGAATATTATTATAAATTTTCGAATAGAATGTAACTAGAACCTAGTAAATTTACTATAATACCCATTTATTTTAATTCATGTCACTTCGTTACTTCGAGAAAAGAAAGAAAAAAAAGAAGCTCGAGTCTTAAAGCAACAGGAATGTTCCTCCATTTGTTTTAGGAGAGATTGTAACATATATTACTACTATGAGTCTTCTGAATAATATTGATTAGGCGGCATAAAAGGAGGGACAACTGCTCATGAATAATTCTGTATAGTAAAGTAATCAAGAGCTAGTTAACAAATCGCCAGTTGATTTGTAGAAGATCAATGAATAATACCGAATAATGATACCAAATAATCAATTTTTATTATTATTATTTTCTGAGGCTGATGAGCAGTGGTGCTGGTCTTCTACTGTCCAATCCTTCTTCTCCTGTCCTAAATTTTCTACATTTCAAGCAGCTGCCAGGGCTCTGCTTAACTCTAAACTAGTAGAATGTCTATTTATTAAGAATATATCGCTTTCATAAGATATCGATGCATCATCTACATATGCATCTACATGTCTACACATGCATATTACGTGTGTAGACTTGGTACGACCTTATCCTGGGATTCTACTGTACCTTCTTAATTCATTGAAATATTTAACTGTTCGACTAATTGTTCACAGTTGTTGTAAAATTCAATGTAAATAATTTATATATTTGTTTAAAAATAAATAAATGATTACGTCAATGAACTGATCATGCCAGAATTTAAGAGTCATGCCTGAATTAATTTAAACTGATATAGAGAGATATAGATTGATCGTAGGTGACATCACATAAGTTTAGTCATATTATAAACAACTTATTAAAACTGATTTCTGTCATATTAAAATAAGTTTAGTATATCACCAGTTGATGCTTTAATTACTGTTATTAATGTGATGACTTGATACCTAGATTTAAACAACTTTAAAATGTATTATAAAGCTTTCACTTAAAACAGGTACCTTAAGAGTTGTAACAAAAGAATCTACTAATGCTTGCAAGTTTAAATCATCTGGTAGAAAGACAGTCTTGTCACAAGAAATTTAAGAAGTTGGTGAGTGTTTCGCAGCTAGCCGAACTGAACTTTATTGAACTTGGTGTTTAAATAAGAAAATAGATAGTTATCTATTTTATCCTTAAAACTAAAGAAAAAACAACATTTCAGGATTGATATATGATTCCATTCACAAAAAGGTGAACAAGTTACATTTGCATTCATATAAAGTTGACTTTAAGAAACTCTTAACTCTTGACTTTGAGAAAGGGGAGAACTGCCACTGGTTCAATAATAATTCAAGTAATGATAACCCTTTGCATAAAAAAATTACTGATGAGTAAGGCTCTGGGAGAGCGCTACAAGGGTAAGCAATGGACTTTTCATGGTTGTAGGGCCGTAATTGATCTTGATCTATCGATCGAGGTATACGTAAGGTCTCCGCTGTGTTAGTTGAAATGTTTTCATTTAATAATAAAGTATGCCGCACGTGCGAAAGCCCACACAAGTTTATATGCTCATCAAGTGCAAAGTAATGTGTGAAGTATGCAATAAGCCCTTAATGTTGTGGTCCAAATCCGACTGTACCCGTCACGTGAATAGGGTGTGCCCTTGCAAACTCATTTTGGTTTGATTTATTGTTGATGTTGATGATGTTGTTGGATGTAATATTCTGTAATAAAAATCGTATCAAATGTAGATCTTTTTGCATAAATAAAAGTAAATCACTGTCAACCTTTAAAACTATTCTTATCACCTTTTAGGAAAACCTTATGCACTTTATTTGGATTTTTATATTTTCGTTGTGTAGTCGAGTTTTTGCAAAATTTTACTTCGGCCATTTACTGTTGTTTATCAATTTTTCGTGAGCTATCTCGACGTCCATCAGGACAGCGCCACTTCGCCGTCCTACAGAGTGCAAACATGTAGATTTATATCTTCGGCAGAGAGGATGTTTTTCCCGTGAATCTGTGAAGTCGTTAAACTGTTAACAATCTCCAAACAAAAAAGAGCCGACACCCGGGTTATCTCTGTTTGACCAGAATCGAGTCAAATTGATTGCCCCGGAGACCCCCAGAGAGTAAATCAGGAACGACGGCCGACACTTGTTCGGGCCCTTGTTTGAATGTGGACGGGGCGGCCGTCTCGAAGGGTAAGAAAGTTATGGGGCTAGAAGACGAAAGAGGTGTCAGAGATGGCATGTAGTTTTTCCTAGGGGCCTATACTGTTGTCGGCACGTAAATGATGATCGAGAAAATATATGCTGACATGTTATGTTTATTAATACCGAGAGATCCAAGATGATTGAAGATGACGTCATATACAAAATACACTTGAATTATTAAAACTTATTTCTATTCTATTAAAACTGTTTTTGTATGGTAGCAAGTGGCGCTTTTATCAGTCTTACCAATCTGATGACTTGTTCGTAGACTGTAGGAGTTTTTCAAATGCATTGCAATTTTTTACTTAAAACAAATACATTAATAGTTCGTCAGATTGAAGCTTAAAAAAATTTTTAGTTTTTAGATATAGAGAATTTTAAAAATTTTTTACCATCAGCAGTTTTTGTGTAGATAAGAAAACATGGGAAAAAATTTTAAAATTTTTGCTTGCCTTTCAAGAGGTCACAGACTTTCATAAATTTTTTTGAGTGATTGCATCAAAATGTTAGACAGTTTTAGGCCTTTTAATTTGAGTGGTCTAAAAGTCTTGTACGATGATTGTTTGCTGAGTCATCGTCGTTCAAAGCAAAAAAGTCGGTTTTGACTTTTTTTTTGAAAGAAATTTTTTTTCATTTTTGTTTCTTATAGAAGTAACATTTTTTTATAAAAAATATATGGATTATTAGTAAAAAAATATTTTTAACCTCAAAAAATGAATAAAAAAAAATGAAAAATTCGTCGTTAAATTAATTTTTAACAAAAACAATAAATTTAATTATTCCGAACACGATTACAAAGAAATTTGTAATCGTGTTCGCAAATAAATTGAAATTTTCAGGGTTTCTTTGGGGTACTTTGCAGTTTTTAAGACCCTATTTGAATTTTTTGTAAGATCATTATTTCCCGAGTAATTAATTACCAAAGTCAAAACCGACTTTTTTGCTGTGAACGACGATAACCCAGCAAAAAAAATCGCCCTACAAGGCTTTTAGACCCCCAAAATTAAAGAGGATAAAATTACCTAAAAAGAATTTATGATGATATTACTGAAAAATATTTATTTGAAGTCCATAGACGTTTTGAAAAGCAAGCAAAGGTTTGAAAATTTTTTATTTGATTGTTTCTTACGATTACTCAAAAACTGCTGATTAAAAAAATATTTCAACTCAAGATCTGAAAAATAGAAAGATGGAGCTTTAACTAGCTTTTTTTAAATTGCTTTGCGACGACTATTTTTCTTTAAGTTACAGCCCTTTCAAAATCACCTAAAAATTTGAATTTTTTTACATCCCTTAATTGTTGTGCCTAGTCAATTTTAAGTTATTTCATATACTTGGAAAAATAGATAACTTACTGAAGAATCATGATGGAATGGTATAGGAAACAGAAAACGTTCTAAAATCAAAAAAAACATGCTCGAAAACATCGACAACAGTTCAAACACCTTTAAATCTTTACAAACACTGCTCATCGCTATATAATATATTTAATTTAAAAAGCATAGTGACGGAACTAAAAACACCCTATTCCCAGTATGCTCGCCCACCTGAGGCAAACGCACAACAATGGTGGTGAACCTTATCGATCAGCCTCGAGTGCGTTGCCGGAGTCTATAAGCGCTAGGTATGGGGAAGATTTTAAATTCTCATAAAACCGACAAGATCCAGGTCGTCTGGGGACGGGGGAGATTTTACTTTAATATCCACATCTTTTGTGTACTTAGAGAGGCGGCACTATGAGCATATTTCTTAGGTAATGTGTTGTTTGCGAGCGAACTTCTTTATTGTCTCTGGAGATGTTCCACTTCCGTCCTCCGGTCCTGTAATTTCTCACTCGACCGTATTCCCTAATATAAAGTCGTTTCAGAATTCGGGCAAGGAACTACTACGATAGTTCTTTGAAACCGAGATGCATTGTAAGCTGGCATCGAGTGTGATATCTGACTCATCACTCGAAAATCTTAAAATGCACACGTAGTCAACAATTCTACCAGTCTTTCGGGAAATACACAAAGTTGGAGACTTTGAAAATTGAGTAATGAGACGCGTACGGGTTCTATCACGCCAATATTAATTGGCAGGCGTAATGGACTTGATGGGTTTGCAGCAATTCGAGCGAGATTACCGCTCTTTACTCGCCCATCGTGTAGACCGAGATCGTCGTACGGAGGTAAGCCGAGTTTTGCTTCCACTTTCACGGGTCTCTAAGCGAGAGGCAAGTGCCGCCCGCAAGCGAGATCCGCGCTACTGGCAGCGGTTCGTTCTCCTCGGTCTCCTTTGGTCCTGACGCCTTTAGTACCGCTTGCGCTTTTCTCGGCTTTTTATCGGCTTTTTTTTTGTCTTTAGTCGCCTCGGTTTATCGCATCGCTTCGCCAGCGTCAGCCCCCCGGGGGTGTCTCGTCGTGGATCGCCGTCAGGAGGTGAGTCCTGTTACACGGGAGGGTTCCTTCTCAATTGGAGAAGGATCTCAGGGTTTAGGAGTCAGGTGTGTAAAGGGAAAGTCATGTGTCTTCTTGTAACAGAAAATGATTAAAAGGCCTTAGAGCCCCCTGACATAGAAATATTTAGTTAAGCAATAGGGCTCGGCCGTAATGAAAAGTTTTGTTTTGACCTATAAAGAAGGTCTGTTAAGTTATACTACCTGGATCTTGGGTCGCTTGTGTCTTCCTGGTCCTCCTGGGTCATAGTCTGAGGTCGCTCGGATGAGGGGGTTGTCATGGGCACCTGCCTGATCATATAGCTTCCAATCTCTGACTTGGATTTTCTCCGTCACAGTGGTAAAGTTCAAATCTCGCCGGATGTCGATGTTCTTCACGTACCATAGGGCATCCACGACACGGCGGAGGGCGATATTCTCGAAGGCCTGAATCTTCTTCAGGTGTATCTGGGCAGCGTAGCTCCAAGCTGTCGATGCGTACATCAATTGGGGCTGAAGGATTTGTCAGATGAGGATCAGCTTTTTCCTGAGATTCAGCTGGCTATTGCTTCCCGTCATCGTCCAGAGTTTGTCCGCGGTAGCTTTGGCGCGTTCCGTCGCATGGTGAACGGTTCTATCATAAGCTGTAGCACAGCTTTATATGAAATTTGTCTAATTACATGCTTTTCTGATTTCTCCTGTTCCTTCTCCCCCTCTCCAATCCCTTACCCGTCCCTATCCCCTTCCCCCTATTCTCCCCCTCTGTACCCATTCCGTTATATCCATTTCTATCTCTCCTGTCCATTCTCTTATACCCATTCCACTATCCCCTGTCCCCATTCCTTCTCCCTCTGCGTCCCTCCCCTTTCCCATTATGTCCTCTTAAATGATATGATCAAATAAGGATGTTGTCATTAAAAAAATTGTTTATGGCGCCATACCCTCCACAGTGATGACGTCAATAAATTACATATACGAAAAATGCGCATCTAGAAAATAAAATCGACCTGTCGCGAGTTTTTTTCTACTTGACCTGTAGATCAGAGCCCTTATAGGCTGACTGTATATTTATCTTTTATCACGTGAAAAGTAAGAGAAAAATATGCTGTTACATAAAACGATCTATTGAAAAATAAGAGTTCTGGAATTTCAGCGGGGTTGTGTAGGTGTGAGGTCAATGACCTCTATACATTTGAATAGCGAGTGGTGCGAAAGAACAAAAGGGCCGATTCGATATTTGCATATTAGATGAAGGCAGTGAGACGTTATTTTTTGCGTTTGTGAAAGAACGACCCTTAGATAGATTTGAAATGTGATTTTATATTTTTGTTTATTTAAAAGATATATTTGAGCAAGGTTTTAGTAAGGCAGTACCTAATCTATGTATATCATATATGAGAATATTTGTATGCCTGGAATTATTGTATGCGAATGGCAAACTGGATTACTACATTCTAGACGCACAGTCGCTAAATAGTATTAGCAACTAAGTCAATAAACCACGAACTATTTACAATAAAATATTTTAGTAAAGTACATGCATTAAGTAAAATATATTTAAGTTTTTACCACGACGTTTTAACTTACTTTATAATGAGTGTTAACCAAAAAGAAAACTGGCTGAAGTAGAGTGAATTATCTTCAGTTGCATCTTCTAGATCTATAGGCCCTCATTAATTAACGAATAATTAAAGATACATAGACTTTGTATATGTCCTGTGAATGATTTTTAGTTGTGTGGTCGGTGTCTATTGGTCTTGATTAAATGAAGAACAATTGAAGACATATAGACCTTTATATATTTTCTTAAACAATTACCATATATTTCGAAAAACAAATATTGTATATATTGTTGGAAGCTGTAGTAATAGTACTGAAAATTAAAATTGTATCCCCCATTATACCTTTCATAGGCACATTTAGTTATGTCTTTATTGTTCTTTATTCTAGATATATGCAGTAAACATCTTTGTTTTATTTCTTTTCACTTTCTATTATTAACTGTACTATTTGAAAACGTATGTATGGAGCACGGTACTATACGGTTGCGAAACCTGGACGGTAGGGGAAGCGAGTAGGAAGAAATTAGAAGCTTTTGAGATGTGGCGTTACCGAAGAATGATGAAAATACCGTGGACTGATAGGGTTAGAAACGAAGAAGTATTAGAGAAAGTCGGCGAGAAAAGAAGTACGCGGAAAAACATAAAGAAGAGAAGAGATAGAATGATAGACCACTTGCTGAGACATGGTGGAATAGTCCGCGGTATTTTGGAGGCAGAAATAGGAGTGAAGAAAGGCAGAGGTAGGCCTAGATTAGACTACAGCTCGCAAATAGTAAGGGATGTAGGTTGTAGCACAATAAGCGAAATGCGTAGGTTAGCACAAGATAGGAGAAGCTGGAGGTTAGCGTCCAACCAGTCTTAGGACTGATGACCTCATGATGATATTAACTGTCGGTATCATTTTCTTTTTGTTGTGTTTTTTGTTTCTTTATATATATACTATTAATTTCATCGCTATTTGCCAAATAAAAACTCCCTTATCTTGCCGATAAACGGAACAGTCTACCTGAAACTTGCCATAAAAACAAGCCACTTTATGAGATAAGAGACGTTTGGAATTTTATCTGGCAAATAGCGATGAAATAAACTATACCTAGGAGCATTCTTTCCTCAGCTGCACTACGTTCATTATTAAATCAATTTTCAAAAATATAATCACCTTCAGAGCAGTCCAGACTTCCAGTATTCATAACTAATTGCCAAATAGTCAGACCATGTTTGGTTGGTATCTTAAGGGTCAACTGTATTAAGTATAATAGTATGATATCCAAATGGGTTATATCGTTTTCTACTAATGCTATACTGAATCACTGTAAACAAATTTTAATACATCAGCACCATTCAACAATGTTGAACTACATTTATGTTGACAGATAATACTATAAACATTAAATATGGACACAAACAGTTGTCAAACTTAAAAGTGTATCTTTCAATAACTTTTTTGTTCCTATGAATTGTTACCAATTGATACATAACCTACAGAATACTGTAGTTGAAGTACTGTAGTTGAACTTGTTGCAGTTGATCATATCCAACAAGAGATGCATGGCTTCATTTATTGGATCTCAAGCAAGATAATGTAATTATTATTTCACAGATTCTCCAAACAGTATAATATGGGTTCTATTTCCACAGATTTTCTGCGTTTTTGTTTACAACAGTGAACAATATGCAGTACGAGAAATCTGACCGCTGCACACATCTATGAAGGAAATCGCTTATATTAAGATTTGTGTGAACTGGAACTGACCCTGACAACGTATCATGAAAATACGTCTTGCTCTCTTCTTCTTCTTTTCTCTTGTATCCTATTCTCTTCCGGAATAACAGAGATAATATGTGAAAGGAAAACAACAATTTCTAAGGTACAGTATTTAAAATACTCGTACATATGTATATAAAAGTATGCATGCTTCGATTATTTCAGCGATATACTCGATTTTCTAAATTAATCATCTAATAATATTTTTTTCCTTTTTTGTACATTATCGCCATAAATTATAATAATGACCTATTAAAACTTTAATAAGGAGAATTCCCATGCGATGCCTCTATCTGTGAGCTTCACGCCTCACAGCTTGAACCTTTACTTTCACTCACCAGCCCCATAAATACCACGAAAATTTAAAAATATCGTGACTCGAGACGATGGTGCGGAGGTGTTTGCGTGTTGTAAAGAAATCAGCGGATCACAGTATGCCCATACGACTGTCTGGTCTCTGATCGCTATATAGCGCGATAGGTCAATTCAAATGGTGATTTATAACCTCACGTTTTGAGCACCATACTACAACACTACTATTTCGTAAATTGGTTAGTTATAAAATAACCCCATAGGGGCCATAGGCGTAACCGTTAAAATTGCCTAAATCTTCATTTTTGAAGTGAATACTTCTTTGGCGGCGTTCTGATATTTGACGAGAATGGAGAGTGAATTGGAAAAAATGTAACGTTTCGAGATTTCGTTACACGAGAGAGAAAAAAGATATAACGTAGAGAGGAGAAAGAGAGCTATACATTTGGTATACTTAAAACACAGGCTTCGTTACAAGACAGAGTACACAGATATGTAACATAGAGAGAAAGAGAAAGAGAGCTATACATCATATATATCAATTTAGGCTATCCGCGTCTCCCCTTTGTGCGGTCCTTCGTCTTTAACGTCCACTCATACGCTAAATCCAAGGTCTAAGTTGATCGAAGGGGGAATAGTTTAGGAAGGACCATACGAGCAAGAGAGAGAGAGAGCCACGTATTCATTGAATACTAGGCAATAGAAGAAAATACAGTATGACGCGCATGCGCACGATTACGTACAACTCTGACGCCACACGGGAGTGGAACAAGAGAGAGCAATATAAACTCAGTACGAAGCGATAGAATAGAATAGATAAATTGTCATGTGAATATTTATCATCGTGTTTTGTAATTATTTACATCTGTGTTCTGTGATTATTTGATAGTATCCTTGAACCGTTTAACTTGTTAAAATCTAGAAGATATAATATATTTCATTCACCGCTCCCTACTGGTTTACAGCCACACAGGTACAAATGCACTTAGAAGAAGCGAAGACAAAATCCCTTTGATTCTCGGGGGAGATTTCAATGTAAATTTCGGATCCAATGATTCTTTGACGTTGATTAACTTTCTTCGAGAAACATTTGATCTGCTTATAAATAACAATCCCAAAAAATCAACAACAAAATCCGGAACAACAATAGATGCAATTTTTACACGTTATCTAGAAAATATCGCATCACGAACATATATTTCATATTTTAATTATCACAAACCAATCATATCAGTATTACCAATTGAACCACCAGCCGATGATCGTGTAGATAATGAATAAACCGAATATTTTTTACATAAATTTTATATTGTGATATTTCTTTTGAAATTATCCCTCTCCCTTTCTCTCTCTCTCTCTCTCTTTCAATCTCTCACTCTTAATCTCTCTCATTCTCTATTCTAAAGAAGTATTCACTTCTATCACGTATACTGTGACATTTTGAAAGTGTTGATCTGCTATTGCAATATTGAATTTCTTAATTGGATACAAAAATACCATATAGCGCAAGTATTTGCTCAGAAACTTAATGGGAATTACACTTTGAGTTTTTAGGACATGTTAATCTCCTCCAATTACTTAGGGTAATTTAATTTTTCTAACATATATGTAGTATGGAACAGACAGATGATGGTTTACTCAGAATGTTATTACCCAACTGCTTTCAATATGTCGCTTTTCCCAATCCTTTTCAGCACACTTTTATCAAAATTAATGGACGAAGCAGTTCACTGAAAGATGTTTCACTATTTTGACATCAATATAAGGCTAGATTACCACCTCAGTGGGGGTGTGGGTTCATGGCAATATTTATTCACTCTTTAGTTTTGTTCCGTTCAATAAAAAATATATACGTGAATATATTTGTATAAGTCTGAAAAAAAATTGTTACTTATAACCATCACACTTTGGTCCATAGTATGGACCAGAGTGCTCTCCAAAAAAATTAATTAAAACAATTAAAGATAATTAAATCTAATTACGTAAATACAATATTATATATTTAACAACACTGCACAATACAGTATAATTTTTATTTAATTCTATTTGGTTCAGTTCAGTTACGAAACCAATGAAAAAGTAAACATCACTTATCAGTATGTAGAGGGGGTAAGATTATAGTATAGTTTCTACAGCACCCTACAGCATTTACTAAACCCTTCAGAACCGGTCCAATTTTCTCTCGCTACTTGTCAGCTTAAAACAAATTCCAACCTCAAACCTCACCAACGATCAATAAAATTGTAATTTGTTAAGTGTCAGCCTTCAAAAACAACAGGTATGATCAAGAAAAACTTCACACTGGCTCCTGGCAAAGCTCTAGATGAAAACCAAATAGTAAACGTAGACCAAACTCGTTCCCTAATATATAGCGACATTTAAGAAGCCAATAAAAGAACCATCCGGAGAAAACCTTCAAAATCAAATGTGTCTAATAATCTACCAAATAATACCAAATCCATAAAAGCTCCTTTTACCGGTGGTGTAATTTATACCAAGCACCGAATTGCATCCAAACCTATTTATCGCCGACCCGCATACCTGTGTATATATTTTGAATAGTTAAACACATTTTGCTCAGATTCAACGCTTTTGAGGTGTTTTCTTAAAAAATTACCTTCAAATTCATCGTGTTGCCAAACGAACAGCAAAAAAGCTGTAATCTTCTCAATATCATTAGCCTTTCATGACACTTTTCTGTGTAATAAACTCACTCGTCTCAATAGATTCAATGTGTGTGAAACAACGCCCAGGAGAGGCAGTGTTTTCTCAAAAATTCACTTTTAAAAAATTTACTTTTTTGGCGTGTAGCTAAACGAAAAAGAAAACCAAGAAGCTATAATCATCTCGATATCATCAATCGCTGATCATACATCCTTGGGTAAAAGACTATTTACCTTTAAATTCAGCGTATCGTCAAAGGGAAATCAAAGAACTTGTAGACTTCTCGATACCATAAATCATTTCACCATACTTCCTTGTGTAGAAAACCCAATAACCATTTTAATATTGCAGTCTGTGAAATGTAGTACAGAGGAGAGACCGGGGCTTCTAAAGATTTACCATTTTTATCGTGTCGCCAAACTAAAACCACAAAAGCTGTAATTTCCTCGATATCATCAACTATTTCATCAGACATTCTTATAAAACAAGCCAAAGAATCGTCTTAATAGTTGCAATGTATGAAACGTAGCACCTAGGAGAAACAGGCGGTGTTTTCTCTAGAACCTTCCTTTAAATTTAGCGTGTCGTCAGAAGAAAAAGTAAAGAAGTTATAATCTTCTTGATATTATAAGTAGTTTTATCATATTTTATTTATAAGAAATTAATAAATCGCGTTAATAGTTGCAATCTGTGAAGCATAGCGCAGAGGAGAGACGGGCAGTGTTTCCTCAAAAATATATGTTTCAATTTAGCGTATTCCCAAGCGAAAAGCAAGCAATCTGTAATTTTCTCCATATCACCAATCGTTTCATTATACATTCTTATATAATAAGCCTTAATAGTTGCAATGTATGAAACGTTGCACCGAGGAGAGAGAGGCGGTGTTTTCTCAAAGGTTTACCTTTAAATTCAGCGCGTCGCCAAACGAAAAGCAAAGAAGTTGTAGTCTTCTCTACATCATCAATTATTTTATCATACTTCCTTACGTAGAAAACAAAAAAATCATCCTGATAAGTTCAATCGTTGAAACGTAGCGCTGAGGAGAGACAGATGGTTTTTTAGCAAAAATCTCAGCGTGTAGCAAAACAAAGTTATGATCTTCTCTATATAATACCATAAACTTTGGCTGAGCCCTCAAAAACAACAGGTATGTATAGGAAAATCTTCACAGTGGCTCGTGAGAAAAGTAGACGAAAATCAAAACATGGATGAAAACGAAAAAATTTCCCAAATAATACCAAATCCATAAAAGGTCCTTTTACCACTGGGGATTTGTAATTGAATCAAATTACGTCCAAATCTATTTATAATCGTACCGTATACCATACCCGTATATCTGTATATGCTTCGAATAATTAAATGCTTGTTCTGTAAATTATAATTTAGTAAATTGGCTGTTATAAAGGTTATATAAAAAATATTACTCAAATTTACTTCTTATTAACAAGGTGAATAATTACATTTGACATTAATAATATAAACTTCATAAACTTCATAAAAAAAATGTAACAATTCGACAGAATATATTGTACTGTATCTTAACTTCTTCTGTGTTCATAAGAACTGTGGAAAACTTTCATTATTCAATTAAACCGCTGCTCTAACACGAAGACGTTCGCGGATACCGGCACCATCCGGGATAACGTAGACAGCCACCACTCAATCTGCATACATAATTACGAATGCATTATTTGCCGTTTACAGTTCCTAGTAATATGCGGACAGGGAATTATAAATTTTTCTGTTCAGATTTTACACAACGCCGCCCAGACATACATGTAACAGCACTAGTATGAATCATATTCCATCGATATAAAAAATAATGTATTGGTCAAAGATGGCCATGATATGGAAAACGTCCGTCTTAGCCTACGTCATCATTTTGATATAATTCCGTCAAAGCTCGTCAAGCCATGTGTGAACACCGAAAGGTTCCACGTTTCTCGACGTGCGTTTCGCCAACCAAGTTTCCATCATTGGGAGATAATTAAAGGTCTGTATTATATTTTATAGATTTAGCTACTCTGTGACATTTTTAACTATTACTCTTATACTCTTACTATACTTCTCTTAATTCTTATTCTCTTAAAACTACTATTTTTCCGGATTTAGTATGATATTTAGTGCATTTAAATGCAGACATAAATTATTATTATTATAGAACTTCACACGGTTCGCTTTTATTAAATTCCGTAATATTTTGTTGGTCCAATTTCTGAAGCGACCCTCGTTGTATTTTACCATAAATCAAGGAAATCGGTGAGAAAAACCCCTTCTCCCCACGAGAACAAAGACGGGGGTACCTGCAACAGAGCATAAATTAATTATTAAATGTAATTAATTCCGTGAGCATATCTCATTTCAAGAAGCAGATGTCGATGGCACGGCGCACCTAATGGGGTGTTCGCGATGAGACGGTTAAATCGATTATGGCCGCTTGTCATTTCCAACCAGGGCTGGGGCTCGTGTGTGGAAGAGTCACACATACATTATCGTTCCGATTTGGCGGATTAGAGTAATTCGATTATGTATAAATTGCTCGAATTAGGAGTCGCTCGTATTGTTGTTTCAATTAATTAGCTGGAGAACGGAGAGCTACGAGGGACGGTTTAATGTACAGCGTGATATAACAGTCGTAGCTGAGGTTAATAGTTCATTTTGGATAAGACATTTTGGTCAACAAATGTCGTCCATGCTTCACATACTGTCGTTAACTTTGCAGTATTATCAATGTATGGTCTGGTCAATCAAAGAGATTTTTCATGTTAAATAATAAACTTATAAAGGAAAATAAAATTGTACTTTTTGTCTATCCGATATATTTATAAGTTAATTAAATAAACTACTGAAGTTAGGAGATTATTATACTCCACACCATCTGCAAATGTTTTCGAAACTACCGAGAGATGGTGCCTTATGCTCTACTGTTGTAGAACTTAACAGCCTTTACAAGATGCGAGCCTGGTTTGTCAAAGTTATACTCAATTACACTGCACTGACGAGACCCAAGATAAGGTCGTAACCGGTCTGTAGTTAGTGATATCCTGAGATAGAGGACACTTTGCATCGTCCTTGTGGTTTTCGAGTAATCTTAATCACTGTATTTAAGTGCTAACTCTGTTAGACTAAATACGATGATAAATTTCACCATACAATCCAGCGCTCGTCGTCGGCATGTAGCCAATAAGGCATTTGCAGATGGTATGGAGTATAATAGTCTGCTCATTTCAGTAGTTTGTAAAATTACCATCTGTCAAGTAAAACTTTGCATTGTATTTATAAATTGCATAGCTGTAGTTGCATTATTGTGTGAATATTATTCTGAACGTTTAGTATTTTTGTAACGAGTTCGTTCTCTTACATATTGAGATTTATTATCTCGTATCTATTTACTAAAAATAATATTTGCAGGAATTATTCATATCCCTACAAATATTCAACATTGGTTTACTAGTCTCTAGAGGTCGCCATGAAAACAGACACAAAATAATAATTCCTCGTGGAATTGGTTTTGTCGGTAAGTCGGACGAGATTGTCGCTCTTTACTCGCCCATCGTGTAGACAGGACCATCGTACGAAGGTAGGATGAGCTTTGCTTCCGATTTCGTGGGTCTCTACGCGAGAGGCAAGTGCCGCCCGCAAACAAGACCCGTGCGACTGGCAGCGGTTCGCTCCCCTCGACCTTCTTTGGTTCTGACGCCTTTAAGTCCCACTGGCATGGACTCCTTCTCGGCTTTTTCTTAATCTTTGGTCGCCTTGTTTTGCCGCACCGCTTCGCCAGCGTCAACCCCGCGGAGGGTGTCTCGTCGTGGTCGCCTCTACCAGCACGACGACCGGGGTATCTATAGAAACAACCACCCTCATGGTACAATAATAATAATACCTTTACAGTCATGATTTAATGACCTATCTACAGAGAGATAGTTTTACGCAAGTATGAGGGGTAAGAAATAAGAAATATTGCTGTTTCAATATTTGAGAATTTTTAATCTAAATTAAGTACAAAAGATTTTTTGAAAGGTCAATATTTCACCTGTTGTTCAACTTATTTTTTAACACGAAATTATAATAAAGAGATTTGGCCATAGTGGACACTGTATATGTGATACTTATATCATTGAGACAGTGAATGCAATAAATCTAAATCTGTGGTTCTAAAAATGTTTACAAATATATCTAGATATCTACCTAGATAATATTTATAAGCAAGACAGCTCCATGTTAAAATAAACGATGAAATATCCAAAAACCATCTCATTAATCCAGAAGTTCCACAAGGAATTATACTGGGCCCACTACTATATGTTCTGTATATCTCTGACTTACCAACATCGGAACATACACAATAGGAACACAATAGGAAATTGATATAAGAGCAAAAGAACTGTACTGGATATATAATAGGAAGAAATTCAAAACTATTGACAGAAAACAAAATCCTTATTTACAAGACCGTCATAAAACCTATTTGGACCTACGGTATAGAGCTGTAGAGATGCACAAGTAAGTCCAATACGGCAATTATTCAAAGATGCCAATCAATAATACTAAAACAGGTAGTAAACGCTCCCTGGTATGTACCGAATGCTATACTCCACACTGATCTTCGTATCCCAACCGTACAAGAAATCGTCCATGAAAGAATAGCCAATGATCATAAAATTCTAGAAGAGCACTCCAGTCCACTATTGGAACAGTTGCTGTTACTCCTGAACAACAGAATAATTAAAAGATTATTGCCAATAGACTTAAAATAATGTGCAAAGGTTGGATGTTAAAAATCTCAAAAACAGAATTGGATGTTAACCTTAACATGCTATTATAAATAATACTACACTAGCTTTAGTTGGCATATTAGCTTATAGAATGAAATGTAAACATTCTGATTGCTGATTAAAGTATTATAAAAAAAAACTGTAGCCACTTCTTAGGGGAAGACTATATATACAACTCAAAAACTCCCCTTGTCTATGATCACAAATACAAAATCTGAATAAAATAAAATGTGTACGTTAACTAATGTCTTTTCAAAAATAAGGTTGTCGTGTTTCAGATTGTTTAAAAAATTCATCATCATGAGGTCATCAGTCCTAAGACTGGTTGGAAGCTAACCTCCAGCTTCTCCTATCTTGTGCTAACCTACGCATTTCGCTAATTGTGCTACAACATACATCCCTTACTATTTGCGAGCAGTAGTCTAATCTAGGCCTTCTTTCACTCCTATTTCTGCCTCCAAAATATCGCGGACTATTATCCCATGTCTCATCAAGTGGCCTACCATTCTATCTCTTCTCTTCTTTATATTTTCCCACATACTTCTTTTCTCGCCGACTTTCTCTAATACTTCTTCATTTCTAACCCTATCAGTCCACGGTATATTCATCATTCTTCGGTAACACCACATCTCAAAAGCTTCTAATTTCTTCCTACTTGCTTCCCCTACCGTCCAGGTTTCGCGACCGTATAGTGCCGTGCTAAAATACATATGTTTTCAATAACCTCTTCCTTGTTTCTAAGTTTATTACCCCCGAACATAAAAATGCTTTCTTTTTGTTAAAAGGTACTCGACCCTGCGCTATTCTTTGTTTTATATCTTTATCGCTTCTTCCATCCCAATTTATTTTACTTCCTAAATAAGTGAAGTCTTTAACTTCCTCCAATCTTTCATTGTTAATTTGTACTTCCGTTTTTGCTCTGCTCTCGCGCCCTCTGCACACTAGCACTTTAGTTTTGTTTTTATTCACCCTCATTCTGTATTCCTCTGTCAACACTGCCTCCATTTCGTTCAACACTGATTCTAATTCCTCTTTACTAGATGCTAATACTGCTATATCATCCGCGAATCTCAGCATTTTTAGTTTCTGTCCCTGTTCTTTAATCCCGAAATCCACTCTATCTTTTACCACATTAATCGCCTCTTCGATGTACAGATTAAAAATTAGTGGTGATAGCGTACATCCTTGTCTTACTCGTTTCCTAATACCTACTTCCCTTCTTTCCTATTCTACTTCTATAGCAGTAGTTTGTTCTTTGTATAGATTGTGTACTACTCTCCCATCTCTATACTTCATTCCCGCACTCTTTAGTATCGCGAACATTTTTTCCCATCTTACATTATCAAAAGCTTTTTCTAAATCTACAAATCCTATATAAGCGTTCTTTCCTTTTTCTATTGTTTTCTCTAACATTACTCTTAGCGCCAGAATAGCTTCACGAGTTCCTCTATTTCGCCTAAACCCGAATTGGTTTTCTCCTAGTATTTCCTCCGCTCTATTTTCCATCCTTTTCTGCACTATTCTGGTTAAGATTTTTGACGCGTGGGAAGTTAGGCTAATCGTTCTAAAGTTTTCGCATTTGTCAGTTCCTCTATTTTTCGGTATAGTAACGATAATGTTCCTCTTATAATCTTCCGGCATCTCGTCAGTTTCGTATATGTACTTTATCAGTTCAAACATCCTATTTACTACTTTCTGTCCCGCACATTTCAAAATTTCCGCCTGTATTTTATCTACACCCGGCGCTTTATTGTTCTTTAGCCCCCTTAGTGCTATTTCAAATTCTTTGTAAGCCTCATCGGTCTTACCTACTTGGAGCTTATCTTCTACTTCTTTGCATTTATCCTCTATCCATTGTTCTTTCGCTTTTCTACACCTTCTAATGGTTTCCCACTTTATTGACTTATAAGTTTTCAGTCCTTCCTCGTCTAGTCTGTTTTTGTAGCCTCGTCTCTTTTGTATTAACTTTAATATTTCGTCCGTTATCCAGGGCTTCCTAGCTTCCCTTCTCTCGTGTCCTAAGACGTCCATAGCCGCGGAATCTAGACTATTCTTGATACCCTCCCACTCAGTTTCTGCGTTCTTGATTTCGTCATTACTCGCTTTATTTATTAATTGATCTGCTTTCTCCTGGAACTTATCTTTCATCTGATCCCTCAATATGTCTACATTTATACGTTTCTTATCCTTCCGGATTTTCAGATTTTTGAACTTTAATCTAGCTTTCATGACTACTTCATGACTAAAAAATATATATAATAAAAATATTATGAACATTGAACATTATTCAGACATTAAATTTCCTTTATCTGTTAGACTCCAGTCGAATTTCAATACAATATAAATTATTTAAGTAAGATACCATCTCCAACATCTGCTTTGCAAAATGATATATCCCCACGGATTTAATTACAATTCTCAGATGAATTTATTCTCGCTATCAGGTTCCATCCGTTAATTTATGAACGCGAGCATTTTTTCGTCTCCGAATTTATCCATTTATAGGAAAATTTAATTTAACTCGATTATTTCTTCGTCGTTCGCTACAGCTCCATGGCAATTTCGTGATTTAATTAACTCTCCGAATATGGTACACAAAACGACGGAAAAAAGGTTTGTTATCATAATATATAGAAAAATCCGTTGGACTAAGGTTGCCGGAGAAAAAACGCGTAATTCAACATGACGTGTCATCGACCTGGCACCGGCAGCTCTGGCTATGTATGAAATATAATTAGGATAAAACAAATTTTAAGAGAAAAATATGTATGAGTGAGTTTAACGCAAATTTACACAAATTTAACGATCGCGACTATATCCTTAAAGTCCCTTATCGCCTTTAACATTGGAGCTGAGAGACTTAAAATAATTAAAATTGGCATAACGTAGATTAAAGGGTAAAAATAATGTTTTAGTAATAAATAGTGATATATCTTCAAATATGGCGTTGCAGCATTTTTAAATGACAATAGTATGCAACTAATACCTTATTTTCAAGCTGCTTCAAGTATTTATTCAAATGATTTTTTTTGAGATGCCTTTTGATTTTTGAAAAAGTCGATTAAGTTTAATATTGGTATACCATTAAACTTTTTAGACAGTGCCTTCCTATAAAAGCTAAGTATCAGATTCTTGTCTGACAAAACAAAAAAAATCACTTAGACGTTTTTTGTCTCTAATTATGATCTTATTTCAAATCACTAAGACGTACTGTTGTACCACATCTGTTATTATTGCCTTAAGGGCTGTGAAATAAACATAGGTGTTTATTTATAAAATAAACAACAATAATAATTAACACCTTAAGTGAAGTATTCGAAAATAGTTTAAAGAACTGTCCAAGGCATCTGTTTGTGATGGTTGATTTTTGTATCAGTTTCTTGACCATCGAATCTGCTGGAACAGGCTATTAAAAATACACAGCTAGGAAAGTTCAAGATAATTTCTTACAGTAATGTATAATTTCTCACAAATATGATCCCGAAATAAAATCAGCCGACTGTTCTCATAATAAAGTACAATTTAGGTAACCCATATTTTGACTGCAACACTAATAAACCCACTGCCATAAACTAGTATAGTAGAATTATTTTATGAAGATCAAGTCGGCAATATATCGTGCGATAAAGACAGATGCATGTCTGACTTTCTTCCATACGAATCCAATGTGAATAAAAGACCTGCCTATAAATCATTTGCGCGCGCAAATTCTTTTACTGCATTCGCGTGGGAGAAGGTAATCTATACATTGCTCTTTGTCGCACGGTTTATTGCCGACTTGCTCTTCATAAAATAATTCTACTATAGAAGCCTAATACTGGAGTAGGTCGGAAGCTTTGGTGTGAAGATAACACTTACTTAGTTTTTCAGAAAACACCAAAACACTGTACAATTCACTCGACGAGCGTTTCATCAACAAAGTTGGCATCACCTAGAGATGATGAGTTTTAATCACCTGGAGAGATGCCAACTTTGTTGGCGAAACGCGAGTCGATTTTAGTGTATAGTGTTTTGGTGTTTTATGGAGAACTAAGTCAGTGTTGATAGAGACCTTAACATTTTTAGATACCCGAATTTTATTTTGCGTTTATATTAAAAATAAGTTCCATGTCAATGAAGAACAAATTTAATTCACGAATAACAAAACGTGAAGTAAAGAAGGCAGCGAACCGACGCACACGGCGCATTACGATCCACATCGTGTCGATTTTTTCGACGAACACTTTGTGTGTTCACGGTACAGATTTGGGCGGGAGCGCGAGACGCTCGTTGTTTTTGTTGCACGTCCATTCAGCGGCAAAAATGGAGTGGTTGGATGAAAGTGTTCAAATCCATATTAATCTCGGTACCATTCCATTTCTTAAACAGGTTAATGTGTCACCAACGTTTTCTCTTTGCACACACTTGCCATTAACAAGAAAGCACCACTCATCACCGAGACGGCGTAATTTTTATCGCGCGATAGAGACATGATTATCTACAATTCAAAATGTCTACTAAATGTTCGTGGGTTTCTTCTGGATCGCGGAAGGTTCTTCAAAATAAATAATTTCAACAAACATTGGACGAGCAACGAACGCGCGGCGCGCAGGTTTATACCCGCCTTTAAATTTTAAGTAGCCACATAAAAATAAATCTAAGGGCGTTAGATCTGGAGATCAAGAAGGCCACTCAATTGTACCCGTGCGTACAATCCACCTACTGCGATACTTTTCGTGGTGATGAACTCTTAATGTGCCATAATAGTGTGGAGAACCACCCTGTTGCAATATTATTGCCAAATTTCGAAATTCTTGAGGATTTTCCTCCAAAGTCTCCAATGTCACAAGAAGTGAGAGTTTCAGTGCGTGAAAATCCATCTCAATCAATTCGCAAACTCTCACTTCTTCAATCGCTTGTGGGGTTCGAACAGAGCACGGGCGACCTGGATTGCGAATTTTTACAGTCGAACCGGTATTCTCAAACATTCGAATTCATTTTCTGCTCTTACACCCCTTGATTATTTCTTATGGTGATACCTTAAAGAGAAAGTGTATGTAAACAAACCACGAATTTTAGTGCAATTAAAGCACAACATTCGCACCGAAATGGCCGCCGTTTCCAAAGATCTGTAGACGCGTGGTGGCTAATTTCCGTTTACGGTTAGAGGAGTTCCAGCAGCGTGAGGGTCAACATTTGGAGAACATAATCTTTAGTACTTAATTTTCCAAAACCTTGTCTAAAAATTAACAGAAAAATTTATTTTTTCTGACTTCTAGTTTTTTTTATTGAATCTACAAATACCCCCTACCCTTTCTGGACACCCGTTACTAGAATAGATGTAGCCATGGAATTACATAGGGCTACGAAATACACAATATAATATTACAGTCCGTCATCTTGACATGAAAATTAAAGGTTTTACAATAAGAGCGCATGATTTGAATTTTAAGTAAAACATGGTTTTCCGTAGCAAAATCTTAAAATATTTATTGATTTATAATATAGATATTTGGAAATTATGTATGGTACAACACGTCCAGTAAATGGCCGCCAGGGCTTTGATGGCATATGAGTACTCTTCTGGCGAAATTTTCAATGATGATTTTGCATAAATATGGCAGAATTTCATTGATACAGTGTTTAATTTCGGCATTCAATGATTGATGATCATGGGCTTATTGGTATAAACCTGCAACTTCAGAGAACCCCACAGAAAAAAGTCCATAGGTGTTAAATCGCAAGATCGTGGCGGCCAATTCTGATCATTAAAATGGGAGCGGACACAAAATAAACCCGCCATACGTAGAATTCGACATCTGTCCCGGATCGGAACCGAACGACATACAGCTGTTTCGAACTTATTAGTTCTCATCAGTGCCGTACACGGTACGCCGATCCAGGATAAATGCCGAATGAACTCTATGGGGTATACATCTTTATCGATTCGATCTCTGTCAGTAACATATAAGTCGGAAATCGTTCGGTTCCGATCCGGGACAGATGTAGAATCCTACCTATGGCGGGTTTTATTTTTTGAAACCTTATCTGATCGTGCAGAAACACGAGAAAGGGGTCGAGGATCGCTTCTAGGTATAATTCAATGCCTGGCGGGGCTTTAGCCCGAGAAGTAGTTGTTTCCTAGAGCGATTATGTAATAGCTTTGCTATTTGAGAACTACTTTGATAACCGCTTGGCGGTTTGGTGGTTCCTTTCTCGATTTCCGTCATGCAAGACCGTCAATATTTCACGGGTGCCACAAGCCATACTGTCAACAAGCTTCACTTCTATTTGTAATACAAAATTAACAATTAAACATAATTCAGGAGTAGCCTGGTTCTAGACTTCAAATCATCAAATAATATTTGCTTATACGTTAGAAGATCGTGAATTCATTGTAAAACTAATTATTTTTGAATATTCAAGTTCGCGGGATATACCTTCTGATGTCATTTTACATAAATAATGTAGTCTAAGATTGAACTTTAAACGCAGACTGCGTGAACTAACACAGCTTCCACGTGATTCGTGTAGTTACTTGAAGATCCTAAAAATTTTACGATTTCATTCAGAACACTTTAGAGGCATATAATTTACAGTCATGCAATTAATTTATATTTACATTTACTGGGGACGTCTTGACAATAAAATGCGGCAGATGTGTGGCATTTTAATTGCGGAAACATTAATTACTCTTTTGAAGGAACGAGGTGTGTGGAAATTTGAGGATCCACAAAAATTTTACGGCGGAGAAAGAAGAAAACGCTTTCTGCGAAATGTCTTTAGTATTTACAAAAACTACAGCTTATTATTCGTACTGTACGAAACGCTATTCAAATATTTTACTCTCAAATGTGCACCAAAAGTCATAACAGAAGTAAAGAAAAGTATAATAATTAAACCTAGTTAATAAGTCGTTACGTTTGAAGCGTTTTAAACGTCTTGGCTCCATGTTTTTATATACTATTGTCTTTATTGAGATTCACTTGGTCTGAATTTTTACTTTTGCTGCATATTTTGGACTAAATTTTTGTATTTCACATTTTACTGATCAGTGGCTGCTGGTGCAGGGAGGGCAATGGGCGGTGTGCCCCCCTCCTCCCAACTAATTAACTAATTTCTAAAGTTCTATATTTTATTAATAATTTAATTCAGGTTCTGCGTAAATTTTATCATGTCAATTGAAGTTCAATTTTTTTATAATTATTTTAATTGAAATTTAATTTTAATTGGCCGCTTTGCTGGAACTGTGTAATTTGTGAATGAGGGTGTTCTACTGGTTACAGCGAGTGTACAGCGGGGTGACATACGAAATAATGTCGCGCCACCCGGGATGATGGGAGGTGAGAAGCGTAGAGCACGCAGTTAAAGTCAGTCGAATTACGTCATCATTTGGGCTAAAACCAAGTTGCCCCAAGCCAAGCGGCTTTCAGAGAGTGTGTTGTGGCGGTCGTGTGTCGCACTAGATACATTCTTAAACCTACTACATAGTTTCAATGATTGCTGTTTACGAGTTTACGGGACTATTTATTTATGATGGATAATTCAGTAGACAATATTTTAAAATTAATAGATAACAATGAGTTCACGTACGAGATAAAGGTTCAAATGAAAAATTTGAAATGTGACATTTACGACAATTTTCTAATATGACAATTTTCAGAAAATCGCTCAATTATCTCTATATTAGAACGGCTTGCCGAACCGCAGAGTTGTAAACCATACGTCCGTATAGGCTTTAGCGCCATTCTGTAAATTAAAAGTTTATTGTAGATTGATAATTGAGACTTTCTTCTTATTATCCAATTTAATTTAGTGAGCCGCCAGACCCAATTGCTTACACTTAATCAATATGTGTCTTCATCGGTTAAGTTTTCTATCCAGATACATTCCAGAATATTTCACAGAATTGACGTGTTTTAATTGTTGTCAGTTTAAACTTACTGAGTGACAATCTCTTTTCTTGGTTGTGAAGGTAATATGAATTGACTTTCTTTCATTAGTTTTTCTTTTTCTAGTCCTTTAACCATTTTGGATGTCTTTTAATTGTTATTGTAAATGCATTGAAGGTGTATTTGGATTAAGATAGGGAGATAGCCGAGTTGTACCATCAGCGAAAGTAGCTAGCAGTGGTCATTTTAGATTTCAGCTGTGTATACTAAATATAGAGTAGGGCCAAGGACACTACCTTGTGGTATTCCAGATCTAATAGGATATTGTTCTGAAATTTCTATATGATATTCAACGAAAAAGTGCCTGTTAGATAGATAGATAATGTTTCTATATATTTTTATATTGTCTTATTTTTATGCTCTATCATGAGTTTTTTCAAGTCTTTATTTACCTAGTTGAGTGCTCGTTTTGTTTTGTTCGCGCTTGCTTACAATTTTTTTTCTAAATGTAAAGGAGCAACTGAATTGATGATTGACTGTTATCTTTGAAACCTTTTAAAATAACCTAAAAATGCGTGTAACTAGCTAGCATACAAGAAGCAGCATGGAAATAGATATAGTTTTAGCCTTACTAATACTACCAACATTAGCAACTCTTTCCAATGTTTTTTTTTTGTTGATACTGTTTACAAACTACTAAGGTACAATTTTTCCTTTTCATTCATTATGCAACTTAATACATGATTTTCTTCTTAGAAATCTTCAAATTTGATTTTAACAAAACTAAAAGTTTTAGAAATAAATACAGCACTCTATACAGCTTTTTACTTTTCCGCAATTCGGAAAAGTAATGTAATCGTGTAGAGTAAAATTGAAAAAAAAAGTTTTTACGTTTATTTTTCGTTTTTCGGCCTAAAACCAAAAGAAGAAATAGATTTTTTAAATTTTTTGCTGTGTGTGTGTGTCGTTGTCGTTGTCGTCGGCATTTAAAATCTTGTTAGCACGATAACTCAACTAAATCGTGTCGGACCGATCGGGTCTTGACTGATTCTGATCGGGGATGTCTATCGGGGATCGGGGATAGGTGTCGGGGACGACACCTATTGAATTTGAGGTGGATAGAATACACTCTACCATGTTCATGGGTCATACGAAAGCACAATGATGGACTATTTCAGAATTTTTTTTATTAGAACGATCACTCAATTAAATCGTGTCGAATCGATTGTGTTTCAACTGATTCTGATTAGGGACGTCTACCAGACCACATCTATTAATTTTGAGGTGGATAGTACATACCCCACCCTGTCCATGAGTCATGAGAAAGCACGATGGTGGACTATTTGAAAAGTAACACTGTCGCATAAAACACATATTCTGCATTTATTTGTTGGTTTATTTTTTCTCGGCCACTCAATTTCGAGATAGAGATGTTCTATGTGCAGAAAAGTCCATTTTAAGGTTTTAAAACTGTTTATTATCTTTATGTTGAAGAATCTCATTTAAATATATATAATTATATTAAGCTTTTAATATAAAACCTGGCTAATACACCTCAAAATAGTAATATTTTCTTCCCAAAAATAATTAGTGTAATGAGATTTCTCTCAAACAAACCGCATATATATTTGAGTTAATATTCTTCTAAGACACTCTCTCCAGAATCATTAATTTCAGCCTCTCATAAACGATGATAATTTATTTATGGTGTTAGCAATTGACGCCTAAATTCGTGTCAAAATTTAATAAGACTATGTAGAAATTTAGTAGGGTAACAGCCTGCGGAGACGCATATTAATTAAATGTACAGTTCGATAATAAACCCTGATCCAATTTAAGTTTGTTAGCCGCGTATAAATTCATTCGCCACAATATATCGAAGAAGTCAATGGCGGGGGAATTAACATGAGGGGGAATATGAGAAAATAAGTTAAAATTAGTTTGTATAAGTGTACAGTTATAATTATTAAGTAGCAATTTTATCGTAAGTATCGATTTTATCTGTTTTCCTTATCTTCTAAGATAAGGATTTCCTACCATCTTTCCTTATCTTGCTTCTAAGTTCATTTAATAATTTTATTGTTATTGTTAATATGTTGTTTAATTTATTTCATTGTTACTGTTAATAACCAGTATTGATTTACATCAATTTATTGCGATAAATCCTCAGGACTTCGTCAAACTTTAGAGACCATTCAGCATTTTTAATATCGTCCTTAAGGACGAAGGCAACGATAACAATTAAATCGAGGCCAACTTGAATAAATTAGAGTTAGGTCCCTTTCGCCTTCCCATTAATCACCAGAAGGGTTTTTAACAAATAATCTGTTTATGGAAATAATTTAGCGCATTCGTTGGGTTGTGGAGAACGTGTTGCCTTCAGCGTGGAACTTTCTGATAACGCCTGTTGATAAATTAGGATAGAATAGGAAAATATACGACGGGTAGATGTTGCAACTGAAACTTCGGGAAGTGTCCATTAATATTCATTCCAGGTAGGTTATATTTGGCATTTCGATTATTGTCAAGGACAGCATAGATATAAATAAAATAATGATGGAATCAATGTTTATACGCGATAGATTAAGATCAATATATATATATATATATATATATATATATATATATATATATATTTATCGATAATGTGATATTATTATATTATTTATTAAAATATTCTAGGAATAAAAGATTGTAATAAACCAATGGGGTGGTACTACTATTCAATATGTGAAAGAAAACGTTTATATTATGACAGAGAGGACTAAATATTACCAAAATAATTTAAAAATGACAGAAAGCATAAGGAAACATTAAAAGAGAAAAGTAAGTTTGATGGGATAAATAAATAAAATTTCTATTAAATACGAGTGTTACAATAAGGGTGAAAGATGTAATTTTTAAATATAACATGGTTTTCTGAAGCAAAGTCTTCAAATATTGATACAAAAGGCTATTTTTTATTGAAGATTTATTGAAATCTTAAGTAAAATTGGGAAAAGGTAAAAAAACCATTTCTGATAGAATGTCAAAGGGTCCATCGAGAAATATAATTTCAATAAAAGCAATGTAAATATGGATGGAAATAAATTACATAAGTGACATCAAATTCTTAACCAGACATTAGATAAAATCTACTTTTTATATTGATAAAAAAGTATTAGAACGTAGGCTACAAAAACAAAATACGTTTTTAATATCTTTGTCCAATTGTTTTACAAAATTTTCCTAAATGTCAAACAGTCAAAGGCAACTTGGATCGAAAACTATTTAATTAAAAGTCAGTACAAAGCTAACTAGATGTTTTATTCCTTATTTAGTTTTAGTTATATTAAAAATTAGACTGTTTTGAAAGTAATGCTTTCTTAAAGCTGCGCCTTTATATCCTCATAGTTTTAACGTATTTTTGTACCAAGAAAAATATAAAAAGAATCAGTTTTTAAAAAACTGTTTACATTTGAGATCTACTCTGATTACATTTGAAAAAAAAATAGGTTTCATGAAGAAACGATATTTTGAAATTAATATAACAATTAATTTCAATAGGGATTCAGTAAAGACTAAAAGGTAGAAGAAACTTCGAGTTTTATAACTTAAGTTTTATAATTTATAGAAGTCATAACTGTCTAGTTTTGTTTAAATAAATTAAATTAAGTTATCCCAGAAACTCACGATGATGCCCAATATAATCCCTCCCAATTTCAAAATTCTATCTAAAGTAATACAAAACTTACAAGGTTTACACACTTCCTGTTGTTACCCTGTATATTCATCATAGATGTCATTATAACGAAATTATTTTATAGAGTGCAAACATTCCACGTGCAGAAAAAATGTACGTCATAAATGCATTAATCATTGACCGTGCCCTTTTAAATACGTAAAAGGGATGAAGTTTTGATTAGCTAAAAAAGCAATTTTCAATATGTCCTCCATCGTATAGGCTCTACGCGGGAGCGTTAATTGCTTAATATGCAACTGCAACTCATTTAAATAACATAAATATTCATCGAATGTCGACGACTAACCCTTTTTCAACCATATGACGGTTATCAATGGATTTTCTTCTGAAAATCCAGTAGATTTCCGTGATAAATTCTAATAAATCTGATGAATGGATAGTTTTTATTAGTTTAATAAATGATGTGCAGTATTTTAAAGTCATTCAATTTAATCGATCTAGAATTGCGTTTCACAAATAATTCAAAAACTCACAGAAGAATAGACGGATAGACGAACAACTCATGTTACCTCATTTGACGTATTTCTTAATGACATGTATGATTATGTCATCAGCATAACCTTAAATATATTTAGCAACCAGAATTGAAGGAAATAAGATGTAAATGAATTATGTTAAATTTAATAAAACTGAGTTTGGTTAACAGAGGTTTATTATTATTCTCTGGCTGTCGAGATAGAGTCACCCAAATTTTAACCTTAATGGGACATAAATTTAATTTTCTTAAAATATGCGGATTCTTTGCAGACCAGGAACGGTAGTTTTGTTAAGTTACGCAACCACTTCAAAGAAAGAGACGGAACCATTCTTCATCAATAAAAAATGTTTTGTTAAAAAAGTCATCGTTAGTTAAATTTAACACAGGTCCACAAAACAATAAAAATTGTGTGCACTAAGGAATAAACCGTACTTATTTTTTATTTTTTTTCCCGCTAAATATGAATCTAAAGTTAGAATTAGGGTTTAATGATCATGCTTCTAAGAAAAACCAAAAAACCAATATTTTCCACAATGTTTCTGTAATCAGCACCTTTATTATTGCCTACAAATTTAGGCTTCTTCTCATGACACTTCTTCAAAACTCAACCGTGATGCCTTTTCTTGATCACTCATATTAAATGGTATTAAAAACTATGGATCTCGTAATAATCTGTCTTTTATCTGGCGGAAATACTTTTATAACCACATAGTTTTGGTATAGCACAAATTTTGCGTTATTTTTGTCGTTCAGGTTTTTATTTTTTACACGATCGGTACTAGTACCGTCAGAAACCTGCTACCACGAAGTGTTTGGATTGCGATAACAACTGCGTTGAAAATGGAATGTGTAGAATGACTCGTTTAATCTATGTCTTCGTGGTATCAAAACCAGCAAAGGAGCACTGTTTTACAGAGAGAAGCCCACAGAAAGAAAAAGAAACGAAGCAGAAATCCGTTACATAGATTATTTGACAACGTGCTAAACAAATAAGACAAACACGTGCAGAAAGGAAAGTCAATATAAGAATAGTACCATCATATAGAAAAAAATTGCTGGATTATGATTTTTATCAGTTTTTATGGTTATTCATTGGCCTAAATTGCTCCTTTTATGGGATAGCATTTTTGGATAATGACCTGGATAAGAGGGGATCGCCAAGGAACTACCCATGCGATCAGTGGCTGATTAGGCCCAAACCTTTATAACATAATAATAATATGGTTATTCATAGAAGTTTGATCAGTAACCCCTAATTTTGACTTACAATACAAAAAATAAGTGTGGTTTATTCCTTACCACACACAAATTTTATTTTTCTGTGGGCCTCTATTATTATTGAACCGGTGATAATAGTTTTTTCCACTACAGTGTCTTTGTATGGATGTAAATTTAACGTCTTTACAGCTCTGTGTATGGATCTATTCAAAATTCCTGAAACATTGTTCTGTTTTAGTGTCAGTGATGCAGATAACACCTACATATTTACCTGTCTGAGCAAGCTGACGTAAAATTTGTGTTAGACTAGTGGTAAAACATTCACTAGTACCTTCCAAAGTCTTCTAACACCACTGTTCTTCTCCTAGGTGATTTACCCTTGCAAATACTTCCAATGTGTCGAAACATTGCCAACGATCATTTCACATGCTATGAAAAAAAATTCGCAAGCGATTTCTCCACGATCTGGAAACACTTCTCGAATTTGTGAAAAGCTCGAATGAATGGAATATTTTCAATCGCTATCTTCTCGTTGGACCACTTCGAGCGTATGTTGCGCTTATCTATGCACTTATGAACATAGGCACTTCCATCATCAACTGTTAAGAATTTCGAGATTAAGAGAAATGAAGAAGGTGGATGGTGGATGTATATATATATATATATATATATATATATATATATATATATATATATATATATATATATATAGTTGACAATCACAATAGGATGAGTATAAAGGTACCTTCTTTACTTTACGTTTAAAACCTTCAAAAATATTGCGATCCGGCGTATCGAAGAGAAGTGGAGAATGTAGTACAGAACTGAGTCTAATCATTATTAAATAAATATTGATTGTTATCTATATTCTACTCTTCATACATCGTCAGTGAAAAATTCTGGTCTAGATTACCACCTCGGAGCAATCCAGGCATAAGTTCGATTCCCACATAAGTTGACTGGCATTCTATGTATCCATATATCCGTGAATATCGAGGGTTAGATGGAAGAATATACTGATATTCATCCATGTGAAAGCAAAGACGATACATTTCTATTAAATACTTTCTTATCTATTAGCCTCATTCAAACAATAAATACGTCTATCAACTTCATCACTATCTATTCAAAAAATCCATATGCTATTTTACAGAAATAGAAGAATTATAACAGAAAACTCCAGTTTTCTGTTATAAGGTTTCTGTTATAACTTGTCTCAAGAAATAAGATATTTACGTAATACGCCGAATAATTGTCTAATCCCTCTAAGAGATTATGTTAAATCTCTATTACAACCTCACTTTAGAATGATACAAAAACAATCTTTTGATAGAATTTGTTCAACAACTATACGATGATGAACATGGGTATTTTCATCAAGACAGTGAATCAGCACCGTCTCACGAAACAACATGAGAAGCTCATAAGTTTGCATACCCAAGTCCCAGGTCTCCTTGTGTGACCATTATTTACTAGTGATCCTTTATTTAAATAATAGGGCTATCTGAACTACTGTAGTTAATTTGCAGCAATAAAACAAAGATTTGCTGAAGAATGTGCAACAACAATCTTAGAAATGTCATAAAATGCTTCTATTAACATAAGAATGTACTTAGACTTGTGTAAATTATGGGATATTTTCAACAATTACGTGTTGGAAATGTCCCATACTTTACATAACATTAGTGTGGTATACTACTCAACAAATTTTGAGGGAATTATTTTAAGATGATGATATAGGATATTGAATGTCTTGATCACCTTTGACCAAGGTAATTTTTTATGTCTCGGTATTTGTGGAGCAACACATCCAAATGTACAATGATCCTTTGGGATTAATTCTTTTGAAAATGTGGGGAAATATCTGAGAACAGAAGAAATATATTAGACAGTCAAGCAAACGTAACCGTGAATTTGGATCTCACCAAAAACATAAATGTTAAAAGGGGCCAAGTTCGGTACAAACGATATTCGGGATTGTCGGCTTCGCCGATAAAAGAGTTGATATCTGAATATATGCTAAGTTCCACCCAGGGCAGGGTCGAAATGGTTCGTGTAGTGTTACACACTGCCTGTGCGCGGCCCTTTTCTTTTCCGAACTTGGCTATCACACTGCCGTGTATCTAGAAAAGAGAAAGTAAAACATGGATTCTACTAATGTTATGCTCTTATGTTGTTACAAATAAATAATTGTTCTGTCGTAAATAATTAAACAACGGGAACAACCCCATCTGCCCGCCACGTGAATAGTTAATGCGACATCTGTAGTGCACTGTAATTTTCCTAAAATACAACCATCACGTTTAAATATTTACGGGTAATTTCGACCATTTCAACTCCCTCGCGCCATGCCAGGGGCCCCTCCTGAGTCTGGAACCTCTCTCGGTCGGATGGTGCGCAATACTCGCTGAAAGAATGAATGGCAGTTCGCAGGGAGAGACCGAAACCGCTTTTGTGAATAGTAACGACTAGTTGACAGACGCATTGTTAACGGCGACTTGCTTAAATACCGCCGAAAAGAATATGTCAAGTGCAGTCTGCCGGAAATACGTTGATAATGAAATGAGGTGTTGACTTGGCTGAGTACGCGGGAGGATGAGGATGGCCGTTTTGCATTTTACGCTGAAACCGTGTAGCCGCTTGATGAGGTAGTGGCTGATGGAATTGCAAATGGCTATACTGAAGACGAACAGGCAGTTTTCTACATTCAATTTAACAGAATTGTTTCCGTTCTCGTCGTTCGATGAAAACATAATAAAATTCTGACTTTTGGAAAGCATTTGAGAGCCTTGGCCATGGTATAATATTACAAGAACTCGATAAAGTATAAATAGGAGTATTTAATTTATACCAACTATATTTTATTAATCGAAATCTAATACATTTCTTCTTCGGAGTTCCTTAAGGATCCATACTAGGACGACTAGTTTTTCCAATATTACAGGTGCATATAGAATACCTTCTGTACATTGATGGCATTAAAGTACACAGCTATTGATTGAAGGTGATGTCACATCTTATAAACGTGAACTGCTTATTTTTATCCTGTTTTCATATAGCAGCAATTGGCACTTCGTCGATGTCATCAATCTGATTTGATTTCTGGAATCTAGAAATTCCTTAAAATTAATTGTAACTTGTTTACTTAAAACGAAAACCTTAACAGTTGATGATGATGGAAGTGCGTATGTTCATAAGTGCACAGATAAGTGCAACATATGCTCGAAGTGATCCAACGAGAAGATAGCGATTAGAAATATTCCATTCGAGAAGTGTTAGAAATAGCTTGCGAATTTTTTGTCTAGCATGTACAATGATCATTGGCAATGTTTATATATATATATATATATATATATATATATATATATATATATATATATATATATATATATATATATATATATATAGTTATGTTTGTTGACCAGGAAAACACGTTTTTAAAAAACAACTTTTAATCTTCTAGCCACAAACTGATTACAATAAATCTACAAACTATCGGACATAGTTTATGCTACACGACAGAGTATAGAGTATAATAATGCCTAATGTCTTACTACTAAGGGTATTTATAAGGAGTCTTATCACTATGTTTAACTTATAGCTACGTGATGTCTTGAAGTACATAACTCCTCCCTCCTAAGATTTCTGGATGTCCTCAGACAGAGAGGGTATAGGTTGGGTTACATTTTCTAATTTGTTTTTTCTAATTTTTACTATTGTTCTTGGCTTAAATAACCTATTATAAAGAACTAGCCTAAACTTAATTAAAAATATTACAAATATTATGAAAATTACTGAAATAAACAAAGTGGTCGATAAATGCGCGGCATGTATCCATGGGTGAATCTCGGGATAATCTTCTTTGAATTTTCTAACGTCCATGTGGAGTTGCTGGATATCGGTGAGATGGCGGCTGTGATCCAGAATGGAATCCAGAATGTACGTGCTTTCCATCTCGGGAAGCTTCTCATTTGACGGTAGTATGGTAAAGTTCAGGTATCTGCTACTTATCAGTTGTTCTCGAAGGATAATATCGCATGAGGATGTTATTAGATTGGTTCCCTGGATTTTTTCTTGATGAATCTTGTGAGGGCATTTTTCAATTACTTCTTCTGCTGTGGAAAAACTCGTAATTATGCCGTTGGGTATTAGTGTAAATACTTGATGATGATCAGGCACTCTTGCTATCTGGCAGGTAGAGAGATTGTTAAGACTGCATTCGGTGATAATTTCCTGGTTACAGATGGTTTGGTAGAATTTCGTTACGCAATTGCTCATAAATTATTCAGTGGTTCCATTAAGATACCATGGGGATGGTAAGATAACTATTTGCGATTTGAAATTCGGTAAAGGGTAAGATTTATACAACAGAATGGATTTTGGATTGAGGATAGGAATTTTTAAGATCATTACCATTATATTATCTTTTGTAATAATTACTGTTATCTTAGAAAAATCTAGAATTTCAAAAACATGTGTTTCATCTAGGTTAATTAGTTTATTGCTATCGTATAATTCTAATAAATGTTCATGAATTTGATTTATTTCGTTGAAACTTATGATTTCCAAATTAGGTATTTCCAAGTTCGCTAAGTTAATTGTTCTTTCTAAAATACGGATATGAGATAGATATAAAAGAGCGTTTAGTTGCTCAATGTTTATAATTTCATTTACAGTTAATTGGTGGTTCAGATTATTTATAATTTTTATAGTTTCTTTCTGCATTTCATTTAATATTTGTAATTCATTGTTAAATTTTTCAGTAATATCTTGTGCAAATGAGGTGAATTCAGAAAGTTTTTTATTCTGCTGTTTTTGATTTTCGAATAAAACTTGTAGATTAGCATTTATATTGTGTAAATCGTCGTTATCTAAATTTCCAGTTACAAACTTGATAGCTCCTCCAAGGAAATTGAATAACCCTCTTTTTCGACGCTTGTTGGTGATTTTAGCTAATTCGTTTTCAATTAGTAATACTGTTTGATTAAGTTTATTGAAGTTATGTAATTCTGTACTATTATTTAATTTGCTTCTCAAAATTATGCTATTTGAATAAATCTGACCTAATCCTAGTTCTAAATTGGTGAGGTTATAGTAAAAATAAAACTTGTGAAAATGATGAAATACCTAGGTTGTCTTTCGTATTTTGATTGTAAACAAAGGTCACATTTGTTTATGTAATTTGTTATCATAGCTTTTTGGTTGGGCCAGAAATATTTAGTTTTTAGTTGATTGTATGTTTCTGTTATTCCCGTATGAGTCTCATCATGATAATCCTGAATAATTCTTTGTTGATCTTCTTCATTTAAAACATCTATTTTAAACTGATTTGAAAAAACTATTTTTATTGAATTATTTAATAACGTCTGAGCTAATTGTCTTATTTGGTCTTTTATTTGTTCTTCTTTTGTGAAAATGCAATAAGTCAAATGGGGTCTAAGTATTTCTTTTAACATTTGCGAAAGATCTTTTTGTATATTATTTTTCGTTATGGTAACTTTATAATGATATTTTTGGAACGGTCATACAGACATAGCAGAAGTACTAGGCTGTAATTGAAAATTATTATTCATTTTTATTTTATAAGGTGAAAACCTATGGTTGCTTAATGAAACACTTGTTTTATTGGAATAATTAATTAATTCAACTTCTACCTCAGAGTCCGAACTAGACATGAGATATTTTTAATGAAATTTTATAAGGTAATTTTCTTAAACTAGTGAGGAAATGGTAAAAACTTACAGAAATAATAGGAGTAGAAGGCACATCCCCAAGGTTCTGCCTCGTTCAAGTAACCAATTCCTAGTTTCAGTGGATTCTTTGATCTTCCTCGAGGTGTTGAAACACGCCGACAGTTTTTTTACTTGGATTTCCAACTATGATGAACTGCCGTAGGGAGATCCTGTTCGCAGCGCCAGTTATGTTTGTTGACCAGGAAAACACGTTTTTAAAAAACAACTTTTAATTTTCTAGCCACAAACTGATTACAATAAATCTACAAACTATCGGACATAGTTTATGCTACACAACAGAGTATAGTAATGCCTAATGTCTTTCTACTAAGGGTATTTATAAGGAGTCTTATCACTATGTTTAACTTATAGCTACGTGATGTCTTGAAGTACATAACTATATATATATATATATATATATATATATATATATATATATATATATATATATATATATTTCTACCGTCCCTAATAATTCCCTATAAATCATCGATGATCTGTTATATGTATATAAAATTTGCCATAAAAAAGATTTATTTAAAGTAATTTTAGACGCACTTTATTTAAATTTAATAAATACCGGAATCGACAAGTACAAAGGGATCTAATGAACCCCTTAGGCTCAATAAGTAGTGCCCCTTTTTAATTAAAACACAAATACCATTAATTAATTGATTGCAAAACATCGTTTCCTGAAATTGATTTTGGGCATTTTGTAGTCTGGAGCCCAATATTTCCTTCAATAAATTACAAAACAATCACTGGGAACGTTTAATCTAGCAAAGTTTTTCCCATCTTATTATAAAGTTTAATTAGATCCAGTGGTGTACGTTGAGAGGGGCAACTTAATTACTAAATATTATAGCAACTTATTATGTAGATAGAGTTAAATAATCGTGCATAGAAAAACTTTCAGTCGGTATTAAGAAGCTTTATACCAGTTTTTAATTGCCTCAAAATGATTTTTTAGATGGAAAATTGACAGAAAATTGAAAAAAAAAATAAGAAAGAAGAAAGAAAAAGAGAAGGAAAAAATAAAAGGACGATAAAAGAGGAAAGTAAAAGATAACGAAAACAGAAAAAACAAAGAAACAATTATAACAATAGAAAAGGAAATAAATATAATAATAAATAGAAGAATATATTAAAAGAAAAATAAAAGGAAAATAAAAAGAAAGCAGAAGGTAGGGAAAAAGAAGAAAATAAAAAGGAAGAAGAAAAAGGAAAATAAGAGAAAAGGGGAAAGGGAAACAAAAAGGAAAAGTAAAAAACAACAGAACTGAATCCAAATAGAAAAAGAAAGGGAAACATCAAAATGGAAAAATAAACAAGAAGAGAATAGGTAGGCATAGACACAGAAAAGGTATACAAATAGATATACAAGATGCACAAATTATATGCGCATAAACTATTTAAAATCAGACCAATAGAAGAACGTGTTGGAGTCTTATAAAGTTCTTACTAATTGTTTATAATATATAATGAATTTTGAATGATTAAAAATCCACGGTCTTAAGAATTTCTAACAATTTCTCAAAAAAAAAATTACTACAGTTCTTAAATTACTCTGAACGTAAATTTATCTTAAGTTAACCTCAAATTTGTATTTAAAAAAATTGAATGAGAACTAACTCCTATTTGTATTCTTGGAATATAGATGTTAAAAACATAGAAAGCATTAAATAGTGTAAGAGGTATGTATTATTGCATTTTTTTCTTGTACAATACCTACAGTTTGTATGTAGGAAACTCCCCCCTCCGCCACTGATCGCAAACCCTTGTAGTACGAGCAGAGTTTTCGTCTCTAAATTGAAACAGTTTACTGTTATATCGGCCTCTGGACCGGCATGATATATGGCCAGGTCGATGTAAAGCATGTTGGTCGAGCCATTAATCAAGAGGGCGTGATTGCAAATGTCCACCCGCCTTGTGCAGGGGTTCATTATAGTCGTTGATATGACCAGAGGTGCCCTTTAATTATCGGGACGTCACTGTTTAATTTCCGGTAGTTCGTCATCAGGTAACGGGTCCGGTGAATGTGGATCAATGTCTCGATATCCGTTACTTCTTCGAAACGATTGGGATGTTCGGGGGTGATCGATGACACTGTGCGAATGACAATAGATATGAGGGGATACCCAACAGAAACCAAAATTATTTCTTTTAAATCTATTCGTTTAATTTTTAAACAAAAAACCATCAATCCCCTTCAAAGTACTCTCCACTGGCACTAGTACACTTATCTGATCTTTTATTCCATTTTTCAAAACATTTTTGAAATTCGTTTTCTATGATGCCTGACAGCGCCTCTGTTGTTTTTTCTTCACATCAGCAACGTTGGCAAACCGCTTTCCTTTTATATCTCTTTTTATTTGGGAATACAAAAGAAGCCGCAGGGGGAAATGTCGGCTAAATAGGGGGGATAGAGCAGAGGGGTCATACCATTTTTAGTTCAAAATTGGCGCACAGACAGAGCTGTGTGAACAGGGGCGTTATTGTGGTGGAAGAACCAGTCACCCGACTGCCACAAAACAAGCCAAGTCACTCCAAGCAGCTTAACAACTTCGTTAATGGTTCATATTCAATCTTCCAGGATGAGTTCGCCAATTTTTTCAACATTTTCATCGGTTTGAACCGTGGAAAGACGACCAGAGCGAGGTTTGTTATCAATTGACATTTAACCTCTTTTGAAACGGAAACTCAAACACATGAGTTTTCTCAATAAAATCATCCCTGTAGATCATTTTTAACATTTCAAGCGTTCATGTGCCAGTTTTTTCGAACAAGAAGTAAAACATTATGGTCGCGCATTGTTCACGAAAATCAGCCTTTGCAAAAACTCTGAGCACAAAACACGACTGTCACTAAAAATTTTACTCAAACCGACCGGAACTTTCTTTACGCTCTTTAGTTCTGCGCTCCTAGCGGCAGAATGCGGTACTACAAAAACTCCGCCCACCATAACATCAGTTCGGTTTCTTTTGGATACCTCCTCGTATATCTAGTTGCATAAATGTACATTTTTGAGAAGACAGTTCAAATAGTGTTTATTCCGTGGCAAGAAAAAAACCTGATTTCTATATAATATTTGTTTCGTAGGTTATTTCAAGGTCAGCATTGTTTTTCTTAAACTTAACTTCTACAGCGTTTCAAGATAACTTCTGGCATAATTATGGCATATCTTGGTTAAAGGCAGCCATGAAATAGAGGTCAACGTTTTCCGAAAGAATCGAGGCACATAAATAATTATGTTTTCAATACGAAAATTATCCAAATACTTTCTTGAAGATCCTGTATAATTGTATCTCAAGGAACTATGACATCAACTGTAAGTAAGGTAACTTATGACAGGATATAAATTAAAGCAATATAATAATTAGATAGATAAGAAAAGACAAAACCAAACTTGTTCCATTACAGATAAATGTCTACTTAAATTAGTTTCCTGTAGTAGCATTTTCCCTACCCTTCTTACTTTATTACGTTTCAAAAGAGTTTATAAATATACGCATTTAGAATGTTAATACCTCCTTGGTATAATTAAAATATTTATCATAGTTTAGGAATTTGTTTTAATAAATTGGCCCATATTCAATATCGGTCAGGACTTAGATAATAAATAGATAATGATGCCTAGACCTGTGGGCACATTTTAAAAGTAGATACCAAAGACAGAAAATAGGGTAAAGAACATCTAAACCTTGCAATCGAAAACGAAACACGATGTCAGATTCAAAAGAACGCACTTGAATGCGTTCTTATACCTACGTTTCTATTTGTATATTTGACTACTAAGTGTATGAATATATACATATGTATAAGCAGAAGTAGCATATGATAAGCAGAATGTTTTAATTACAATTATTTTATATTTAGACACTTACTGTTATTTATACTTACTCTCATTTTATAATTCTACAAACAGTTTTAAAGCCTTAAAACGGACTTTTCCGCACGTAGAACATCTCTATCTCGAAATTGAGTGACCGATAAAAAATAAACCAACACAATAATGCAGAATATCTGTTTTATGCGACAGTTTTACTTTTTTCAAATAGTCCACCCTCGTGCTTTCTCATGACCCATGAACAGAGTGGGGTGTGTCCTATCCACCTCAAAATCAATAGATGTCGTCTGGTAGACGTCCCTAATCAGAATCAGTCGAAACCCGATCGACCCGACACGATTTAATTAAGTGATCGCGCTAACAAAAAAATTCTCAAATAGTCCACCATTGTACTTTCTCATGACTCATGAACATGGTAGAGTGTTCTATCTACCTACCTCAAAATCAATTGGTGTCACCTGGGAGATATCCCTGATCAGAATCAGTCAAAACCTGATCGATCCGACATGATTTAGTTGAGTTATCGCGTTAACAAAAAAAATCTCTCAAATAGTCCACCGTCGTGCATTCTCATCACCCATGGACAGGATCGGGTGTGTCCTATCCACCTCAAATCAATAGATGTCGTCTGATAGACGTCCTTAATCAGAATCAGTTGAAATCCGATCGATCCGACACGATTTAATTGAGTGATCGTGCTAACAAAAAAAATTCTCAAATAGTCCACCATTGTGTTTTCTAATGACCCATGAACATGATAAGAGTGTGTTTTATCCACCTCAAGATTAATAGGTGTCGTCTGGGAGATGTCCGCGATCAGAATCAGTCCAAATCTGATCGATCCGACATGATTTAGTTGAGTTATTGTGTTAACAAAAAGAATTTCTCAAATAGTCCACCGTTGTGATTTCTCATGGCCCATGGACAGGGTGGAGTGTGTCTTATCCACCTCAAAGTCAATAGGTGCCGTCTGAGAGATGTTTCCGATCAGAATCTGTCAAAACCCGATCGATTGGACACGATTTAGTTGAGTTATCGTATTAACAAAACAAACTTCTCAAATAGTTCACCATCGTGTTTTCTCATGACCCATGGATAGGGTGGGGTGTGTCCTATCCACCTCAAAATCAATAGGTGTCATCCGTGAGACATCCCCGATCAGAATTAGTCAAAACCTGATCGATACGACACGATTTAATTGAGTTATCGTGCTAACAAGAAATTTTAATGCCGACGACACACAGACAGCAAACATTTTTTAAAAACCTTTTTTTTTTTTGGTTTCTAGGTCGAAAAACGAAAAATAGATCCGAAAAAGTTTAGTTTTTTTCACTTTTTCTTTACACGATTACATTACTTTTCCGCTAGTATAGTGGAGTGAGGAAAAGTAATAAAATAACGATAGTTTTGTGCAATTTTCAATTTAAAGTATTGATGAACTGAAACGTCGACTTGTAGCTGCCTGGGACGAAATTCCAGAGGCAACTTTAAAAATTAAATAAGTTAGTATCAACATTCACTTATTAAATAAAAAATAAGGGTAAATGTACAAAGTATGAGTCCAAGTAAAATATAAAAACACCAGTGAGTTTATATAATTTTTCTCAAACTGCAGACCCGTTTCTTCATAAATTATTTATTCACCAATGCATGAGATCCTAAAAACTCAATGCAAAATGAAACATTGATTTCACGTGATATACCGCTTCAATATATCTATAAAATTATTTTCAGCTTTGAGTTTTCCTCACGATGCAGTCGAAATTAAGGGTGAGCCTATATTTTTCACAGCACTGTATTTATATTTTATGTCCAATTTCTTCTAGTGTCTCCCGATATTAACAGCCTTAAAAGAGGATGGTATTTTTATGATTACTAACTAGGCGATTGCGCCCCTATAGATGGCACTTGCAACCCCCTGTTGCGCCTTAAAGCGTATTTTATAAGCAAAGTTAGATGAGCTACAAACCCGGCTCTACATGCGGCGGTATCCCAGCGATTCGCCGGGAGCCGGATCCCCGTGGGACACGTCCCGTCCGGATTATGCAGCGTAATCCAGCCTTTGCCGGGACTAACTAGACTTAGTATGCGTTCCGTCTATACACCTGATACCTCATATAATTCATATATAAGTGAAATTATTAGCTTTATCGCCAGACGTTTATAAATTACCGGATTAATGAAAACATTTTTATTTTTGTTATTTTGTTGGCCGCAAATGGGAATTATATTTCTCCGGCGAACAACACCTGATGTCTGGATGCACTGATCGGACGTTAGCCAGGACGTTTTAAGTACTATCGTAGTAAATAATCCAAGCACTGCGCCTTCGTAATGAAAGGCATAAATCGTAACAGAAGCACTGGAAGAGTGTTCGACGGCCATTTTATTCTCTAGGCGTCATTATCCTTTCGTATGCAGTTACAGAAGTTTATACAACTCCTTTCACCATTTAGTTAACTCATGAAATCAACTATTTTTATGGTGAAGTAACTCAAAACTATCTGATATAAGTTCGTCATCATAATGTTCAGTGGCGGCTCCTATATAAGAGCACATGAGCACGTGCCCCCCTAAAGAAAAAGAAAATAAAAAATCACACCTAATTATGATTTATTTCCTATTCATTGATTTATAAACTAACTATTTAATTAACGTCTCGCGAATACGCTCCTTTCCATTTTTTAAGTAATAATAAAGCAAAATCCCCAGAATTACAGATTTCACGAGCAATTTGGCAAAACCAAAATTCCTTCTCTTAATGATATCACGTAACAGCCGGCAACGTACCGATTTCAATCGGTCTGTGGTTTAGTCGAATGTGCCGTCGATAAAGGCATACTTTTCTATGTACCTCTCTGTCCAGCTAATTGGTACTAAAAATCGCTCCTTCTCTATCCGATATGGCACACATTTTATGTGCCGATATGATTTTGTTAGTGAACTGCACAAGTGCACATGTTTGTGGGTCTTACCAGACATGCGTTTAACGGATTGAATAATACAATGTTTACGTCTCGTCGATAGTATTGACGATTTCGCGCATATGAGTTTTCGACCATTTCAATATTTTATTTAGAACATTTATAAATAATCCTGAAAAATGGATATTATAGCGAGATGTTCTTCTGAACGTTATTCTGAAGAAAAGTGTAAATATAATGTGAACTTTTCAAGAGATTCTTTTAGAAATTTAACACTGGAAGAAAAGATCCAGGTTAAAAATATCGGGCGGCCCAAACCGACAATACAACGGCGATCCAATACTGACAATTTAACACAAATTACAAAAAGGACAAAAAAATATTTTAAGAGACTATGTAAAATAGAACTATATGAAAAATATGATTGGCTGTGCGGTTGTGAAATAATAAATAGTTTGTTTTGTTTTCCGTGTATACTGCTTGCTCTCGAAACTGCGGAATCCTGTTGAGTGAAAATTGGTGTAGTGGATTGGTATATACATCAAACTTAACTAAAAATGATTTATCACCATGTGTTAGAAATCAATCTGGAGCTGTACACTGCCTGAAATTCATTACCTATCGAAAATAATCCACAGAAAGTTATTTCAGCAACATATGATCTGCTCCAAATTATAGTAACAAGTGTTTCGACATTAAAACGAATTAAAACATTTTTAAGAAGATTGATTGTCTGCGTTAGCCATGCTTTCAATAGAAAAACAATAACAACTTTGTTATCAAAAAATCCGCAGAATTCAAAGAAAGGAGAATGGACTTTCTATTTAAACATTGTGTTTAATTTGTGTTTGTTCTATCATCATCATCATTAGGTCATCAGTCCTAAGACTGGTTGGACGCTAACCTCCAGCTTCTCCTATCTTGTGCTAAACGCATTTCGCTAATTGTGCTACAACCTACATCCCTTGCTATTTGCGAGCAGTAGTCTAATCTAGGCCTACCTCTGCCTTTCTTCACTCATATTTCTGACTCCAAAATATCGCGGACTATTCCCCCATGTCTCAGCAAGTGGCCTACCATTCTATCTCTTCTCTTCTTTGTGTTTTTCCACATACTTCTTTTCTCGCCGACTTTTTCCAATACTTCTTCGCTTCTAACCCTATCAGTCCATGGTATTTTCATCATTCTTCGGTAACACCACATCTCAAAAGCTTCTAATTTCTTCCTACTTGCTTCCCCTACAGTCCAGGCTTCGCAACCGTATAGCGCTGTGCTCCATACATATGATTTCAAAAATCTCTTCCTAGTTTCTAAGTTTATTACCCCCGAGCATAGAAGTGCTTTCTTTTTGTTAAAAGCTACTCGAACCTGCGTTATTCTTTGTTTTATGTCTTCGTCTTTATATCGCTTCTTCCATCCCAATTTATTTTACTTCCTAAATAAGTGAAGTCTTTAACTTCCTCCAATCTTTCATTACTAATTTGTACTTTCATTTTTGCTCTGCTCTCGCGCCCTCTGCACACTAATACTGTAGTTTTGTTTTTATTCACCCTCATTCCGTATTCCTCTGTCAACACTGCCGCCATTTTGTTCAATGCTGATTCTAATTCCTCCTTACTAGATGCTAATACTGCTATATCATCCGCGAATCTCAGCATTTTTAGTTTCTGTCCCTGTACTTTAATCCCGAAATCCACACTATTATCACTAAGATGATAATAATAATAATGCATTTATTGCCCAACAGAATGAATTACAGTTACAGGACAAAATAAATACGATTTAAACAATACTCATATAAATATTATACCTACAAATCTTGATTTATAATAACAATATGTGACAATATTGTTGTCTCCTGGACAAAATTGACGCATGAGTGAAGCTTTACATTATTACAGTACGTCAAGAATAGGGACAAGTCTCAAAACTGCGATATCGGACCACCCACGAGGTGCGCAGTCTTAGCCTGGTCTTTACTCAGTCCCACTGACAACGAGACCTTTGGCAGAGTGAAGTATGTGAATGTACACAGAGTTCAATTTGCCTGCGGTATAGTACATCATTGTCCCTCCGAATTCTGCCTCACTCTTTCTTCTACGCATACATAGAGAATTTCACACATTTCCCTATTATTTATGAGCTGTACTTTTATTTTTTCGAAAACTTTAAGTGCAATTAAATCGTAACAATGCAAATTCAGTAGCGTGTTTGTCTCAACATGCTATTAATCAAGTGGTGAAAGGTTCTCCGATGAATATTCTCCCATTCCACAAGAACGACTTGTTCGAGTTCCTCAAGAGTCGTAAGGACAAGTATGTGGTGCCTAACTGATCGTTTTAGTGCATCCCATAGATGGTCTATGGGATGCATATTTGGCCTTCCTGGTGGTCAGTCCACTCGGCGAAAAATGGTACATCGTACGAGGCTTAAGACCGCTCAAATTAAGAAGGATAAAGTTATCTAAATAATAATTCTATGATAATGATTCTAGGATCTAAATAATGATTTATGATGACATTACCGAGAAAAAATGTATTGAAGTCCGCGCATTTTTTGAAAGGCAAGCAAAAATTTTGAATTCAGCATCTGAAAATTGGAAGCTTGGATCTTCAATTTGTCTGTTTTAAAATTGTCTGCGACTACTTTTTATCCAGTCAATTTAGCTCAAAAAATAGGGGTAAGCTTACAACAATTTGCATAGACCTGAGAATTGGTACGAATGTTTGAAACACCATTATAAATGAAATGTGAAAGGTCCCCATCGATTCCACATCTGAAAAAAGTTTAAAATATGGTCAAAGTTCGCAAATATGGTTTTTTTTGCATTTTTTAGCCAAACGGTAAGTTTCTTCATAAAAATAGATCAATCAAAAATTGTAGATCATGTAATTATCTATAAAAATTGTTCTTATATTTTTTTTTCTAATAATCCCCATTTCTGAGATATAGCGATTCAAAAAGTAAAAAAGTTGTATTCTCCATAATATGCACACGTTTCCACGTCACCTGTGAGGTAATGTACTTGGCGCGTCTTTTTTTAACGTGGTTGCCCCGGTAGGCCTATTCCACGATCTATTGTAGTCCTGTTTAATTAAATAATATTGTATTAAATAAAAAATGGTACTATTGGAAATGATGAATGCGGTGTAAATTATGAGTAATTGGAGAAAACTATTCGTCTTATTGACCTTCTTCTTCCTCCTGTTCTCAACATTGGACTACTCAACATTGGAGCACGACTGGCCTTGACAACTGGTACATGCTAATGAACAAAACAATCCAACTTTTTTGTAGCCGCATTTAGCACTACACCCCTTTTTGCAATTGCAAAAAGTTGTATTGAGGAGTTTTTCCGGTGCAGGTGGGAGTAATGTTTGGATTGGTTCCAATGTATTATCAATTAACTTCCAACCCCAGTCTTCTGGGTCCAGTTGATTACCAAGCCACACTTGAACTTGATCATATACCCGAAGTAGATGTTGATGAGCAGATGCAGAGGTTAGGGGAGGACAAGTTAATTGCACTCGTTTATTGTTACGAGTATTTTTTTACAAAAGATAAGTATCGAAACTTATCTAAGCAGGTCATTTTTTTTTTTTTTGGAGCTCCATATACAGAAAGAAGGAAGTTAATTCCATTGGTGATTACAGCTTGTGGAATAGAGTTACTTTCTTTAAAAACTTTAGCACAATTAACTAAATCTTTTTTTCAAACAATTTAAAAACTGCTGTTTTACCCCTCCTGAAAATTGCTGATGTATCGCAACCAGTTATTGCGTATAAAAATAGTATGTGAATTTGGTATTTTGAAAAAGCAGATAAACTTTGATGGATGAATACATTTCCGATTGCTGTTAAACCTTCCCAGGTTTTAAAAAATAAATAATTTTTTGGGTTGGAGTTCGAGCAGTAAGTAATACCAATAAATCAACATCTTCACCAACAACAATAGTTGTATTTGTTGAGTTGAATTGTTCCATTACTGCTTCAATTATCAGGACATCAGCGTCATTATCAGCTTGTTTGACAAAATTATTTTCAGTGGTAAATTTTTCTTTCAACATTGAAATGTACCGAGATTTGTGAGTATTAGCAAGAAATTTTTGTTGGCTTGTGGGAACTGTCATAAATTGATCAAAAATGACACCAGGAGATGAAGATGTTATTGTAGTTCGACGACGTTGTTCTGCGGCTTTAATATTTTTCTTGCAATCTGTATAGCCATCAAATACAACAGTCACTATATGGCCAAAATATCTACGTACATGCTGAACGTATTTATCTAAAATAATGTTAAATGTTTTTTCGCGATCCCATACAACACGGTGTAATAGATATCCTCCATCGATGATGTACCTATAGCATTTATGTTGTCGATATCAATGTGTACTGATGTATGTAGGCACCGTACTCGGGTATAGTATGGAGAACACAACTTTTTAACTTTTTGAATCGCTATATCTCAGAAATGGTGATTATTAAAAAAAGCGTAAGAACAATTCTTATAGACAATTGCATGATCTACAATTTTTGTTTGATCTACTGTTATGATAAGACTTACCGTTTGGCTAAAAAATGCAAAAAACCCATATTTGCGAACTTTGACCTTGAATAATTTCTTTTGCAGATGTGGGATCGATGGGGACTTTTCACATTTCATTTATAATGGTGTTCCAAACATTCGTACCAATTTTCAGTTCTATGCGAATTTTTGTAACCTTGAATGTTTATTTTGATCGGGCTATTTTCTTCAAGTTACAGCCCCTTAAAGATCACCTAAAAATTTAAAATTTTTCTTATATCCCTTGATTATTATGCCTAATTTATAATAGAAAATTACTTCCTTATTTAGCTATATTAATTTTCACTACTATGTTATTATATTATTTATTTATATTAAAATCCACTCATGTACAGAAGTAATATTACTTTTGTAATTGCAAACATTATCACTTATCGAAACATCCAAAATAGAATTTCTGTTTCCGATTAATATCATCATCGATGCCAGCCTCACTTTCAAAGCACAATTTAAACGATGCGACTGGCAAGCATCACAAATCCAATAATTAGCGACTAATTAGCAAAACTCGATGCGAGTAGCAGGAGCGGCATTCGTACTGTAACCGCGTTCAACGGGACCGACTGATTAGGCCCTCGTCAAGTGCTATTTCTATCGGCTTTAAATTAGATTGAATTAGCTTATGTTTGTCATAGCTATATGTGGCGGGTATCCCCTGGGACTTATACCGAATTCGTCACACGAGGGCGCGGGATCCGCTATATTATTTATCGAGACACCTACCCCTGCGGTTTTTGAGTTACGAGAAACAAGCTCATGTCATATAGCTGCGCTCTGTTACGGAAATTATTGTATTAGAATACGAAGTCTGGCTAAAAATAAACCGGACTGAGGATCAAACAAATATTTATTTAGTGTTTAATACATTTTAAGAGTGATCACCCTCTATGTACTCCCCTTCTTAATCCACACACCGCTCCATACGAATTATCCATTGGGAAAAACAATGCTTGAAGTATTAAGGTGAAATGCTCTTCAAAGGTTTACCGTTTTTTCTTTTACCTCATCCTATGATAAAAAATGTGTTGCCTTGAGGTCAGTTTTAATTTTCGGGAAAAGATATAAATCACATGGGAATATATCTGGCGAATACGGTGGGTGCTCGGGGACAGGAATATTTATTTTTGTTAGAAATTGCTTAATCGAGAAAGCATTGTGAGCTGGGGCGCTGTCTTGGTGAAGCATCCACCCCCCTTTCTGCCACAAATCAGGCCTTGTATCCCTCACTCGTTCTCGCAGAGTTTCTATAACTTCCAAATAGTAAATGTGGTTCACTGTTTGTCCTTGAGGCACCCACTGAGCATAAATGACACCGCGAATGTCAAAAAATACAATCAACATTGCCTTGAATTTAGATTTTTTGCTTTTGCTTTTTTCACTCTTCTTGTGCCACTCAAACACTTGAGTTCGCGACATGCAGTCATCTCCGTACACTTGTTTCAACATTTCAAAACTCTCTCTCGCTGATTTGTTCAATTATGTGAGGAATTTGATGTTAATTCGCTATTAGGATTTTCAAGTTTGACATGATTACGGTTTGACATGAGGTTGAATAAAAACTATTTCATCAGTCGCTACAATGTTACTAGATAACTGAGACTTAGTGGTGGTACTCAGAGGGGGGATAGAGTTCACAGAAGCTGTCTAACCATCTTCCAGACGGTTTTCCTGGAATTTCTGAGACCAGTTCGGTTTATTGTTAGCCAGACCTCGTATTAGACACTTTTGATTCCATTCCAATTCCATACCATTTTTTTTTCTTTCCTAAGCAAACTGTTTAGGTAAAAACAACTTTACTTATGTAGTTTTAAGGAATTAGAGATTGTTTTTTGCCATACCTATTGCATAATTATATAGACCTATTAAAAATTATGATCTATTAGAAGAATTATGTATTAGTAGAATACTAACCGTTCATTGCAAAATTTGGCTATAATCGTACTGTGCTTTTAAAAGAATATCTAACGCTTTTGAAAACACATTTTCTGTTGAAAATATAAAGGTATAAACTGTCTAATACTACTTTTGGACGTGTTCTACTACGCGATCTAAACCAACAACTAAGAAATTATACGAATCATGTGAGGGAACTGGCTTTGTTGCTACATCGAAGGTTCTAGCTCCTTCCCAGGAAAATATATAACGTTGAATACTGGTAATCTACATATTTTTGTTGAATCTCCAACACACTCATAGAAATTAGTATTTGAATAGCAGTTTCTTGCCGAATAGGATCGCTCAATTCTTCAATTTCACCGTCATTGTAGATCGGTACAGAAAAAACATTTTTTCTGAATCGATTCAACATGTAGATGATGATGATGAACTGCAGCAGCATATGGCATAAGATACTGTAGCTTTTTTCTTCGAGTATTTTTTTATGATAGGCTAGTAAGTGCATCCACAACTTAAATTTCTTCCGAGGTCCTCTTCTTCGACTATAAGGGACTATTTTTTGTTCTCTCGCTTAAAAATAGGCTTTAAGTAAAACTCCTGTAGCTATCTTGCAGCAACTGTAATAAATAATACCACTATAGAATACTTTTACATTAAGAGATATATGAACTTATGAGTTGAACAAGGCGGGGGACATTTTGAACAATTAATTTACTGTATTTCCTTAAAAAAATAGTTATGAATCTATTTCACAGGGAATGTATAAATTAAGACAGAACGTTTTCCATCTAATCAGCACCTTTGACCAATATAATTTTTGATACATCAGTATGTAAATACCAAATCGAAAAACTGTTACCAACAATATGGTTGTTCAATTTTTAATTACAGGCAATGGACTAAATAGCGCATGGCCTCATATCAGACCGCAGAGTGGAGGGTCTCTGATAAAGTATTTATCTTAACCAGTATTAAATTACATAAATGTCAATGGCTTACACGTTAACTGGCCCTATTTTCAACAATTAGCTATAACCATAATCTGTTACTTGTATGTCATATAATTAAAATGACGAATTCTTGATTATTCAGTAAATGTTATTAATTCGTAACGATGTATCAAAATGTACAGAAATACAAGGAAAAAGAAGGTGTTGCTTTATTGAATATCTGAGTTAAGTAACTACGAAAGAGTATTCCGAAGTAAAGTCTGGACCTTAATTTTTCTAGAAAAAGCCCTCTTAAAGCAAGAAGTATTACTTCATGCAAAATTATAATCATCTCTTTATGAACTTGAATTTTCACACGGTTTTTTTACATTTTTTAAGGAAGTCGCTTCTAAACTTAATAATTTTTTTATGATGGAATAATTTATTTATCGTATCAATATTACGTACTTTCTCCCACATTCATTAAATAATACGAAAATAGGGGCGGAAACTTCAGGGGCGTAGCATACGTGAATGCAAGGGATGCGTCGCATCCCTTAAAAAATTGTCAAATTAATGTTATTTAAAATTTCAATCGATTTATTCAATTATTACATTTTTTAATTATTTTAAAGCGACCGCAAACATACATTATTTACTTTAAATGCTACCATTAACTTTTTTATTTCAAATCGGCCGTGAAGACACCCGAAATTATTGGACTCCCGCGTTACTTGCTGCAGCGCTGAAATCCACGTCACATCCAAGCTACCCGTTAGATGGGCGAAAAGGTCAGTGATCTTACGCAGTCAATAATGGAACCTCGAATGGGTATCGTCGTTTTTTCCGGACTCAGTTATGCGATTATGTGAACGCATCTTGAATACTGTCGCCATAACACAAGGAAGATTTGGAAGCGTTGTTTCAGGTAATTGTGAAAAATGAAAATGAGGAATGGGATCGAGAAACCGTTATTTGTGCTAGATTCCTTTTAACTTTATTGCGCTACATCTGAGTCTGACAAAAATTTCAGATATTAGTTCCTGCAATAAAAAGATCGCCGATTTTAAATTACATGTTCAAAAAATGAGAAACGAATTTAGTGACATTTGGGACCGTATGGACAAATTTGTGTTAGAAAATCAACCACCAAGTAAAAGAATGCGTTTGGATTTAATTCCTGAAGAAGATAAGAGAAGCACCTACGCACAATTGTTTTATGAAATTTTGGATGTTATTACTTTGAACATTAGTGAACGGTTTAGTGAAATTTCTAAACTGAAATTCTTAAATCTGGATTCCACACAATTTACTTCATTCGTGAAACGTTTTCCTGACGAACTTTTTTCTTCTTTAGTAAATACATATGGAATATTCTTTGACGCAAATCGTTTAAAAAGTGATAGTGATCCCGATATGAAAAGGAGCACTGTGTTTGAGCTTCACCAATATATTATGTCCCTTCAAATATCTTCTGTTTTCCCGGAGTCATCAAAATTGTGTCGTTTAATTTTGACTGTTCGTGCCACAAGCAGTTCCGCGGAAAGATCATTTTTATGTTTAAAGAGAATAAAGACTTCTCTGCGAATTTCTCAAAAGCAAGAAAGTCTGTCAGTTTAAGCATTAATAAATATTGAAAGTGCCTTGTTAGAAGATATGAGATCGTCTTCAACATTTGAAGAAACAGTGATAGACGTTTTCGCTGGACAAATAAAAACCGAAGAATTGATCTTCATTTTAAAAATTGGGATATATACCTCGGCATAATCAGTTTAGGTCAGTGTCTTTTTGAAGTGATAACTTCTTATGGGAGGGTAAACCGCTTCGTTACGTAACGCATTACAGCGCCAGTCTGTCTGGCTTCCCTTTCTCTCACGCATACGGCAGCGGTAGGCAGGCTCCTCCTCTCTCACTCTAACCCACAGAGCTAGCCGTATTTCGGACAGACGCTTCCCCCTCTCTCGCACGATCTCGAGCTCTATCTCCTCCTCTCTGCGTACTTTCGCTGTCTACATCTACGTGCATATGCATGTGTGCGTCGCTGCTGCTGCGGGGCTGCCTCTATGATTTAGTAATTAGTAAATTTAGTAATTTTACAGCATATCATAGTAAAAAAATAATTATACACGTTCTGATAAACATAATTAAAAAAAAAATTATTCCGTTAATTTTAACTGGCGATTTTAATGTTAATTTTGCTGCTGATCGAGCTAAAAATTTAGCATCGTTCCTATAATCAAAATTACAATTAAAAATGATTAATAAGCCAGAAGAAGCTACAACATGTCATGGAACTGTACTTGATGCAGTCTTTGCAAGATTTTTAGATGACATACACTGTAAAAATTTCGTTGCTTATTATAGCTACCATAAGCCAATTGTTACTTTTATAGGATTAAATAATGATACTAATAATGTACATACACGAAATTCTAATGTACATATTCAAGAAATGTAACTAAGAATAAAATATATTTTATAATCAATAAAAGATTTAATTAATAAATAACCTTTCCTTACATTATCATATTAATATACATAAAATTTAAGTAATAACCTAAGCTTTTCTCAAGTTAAACAATTTCCATATCAAATAGTTCAACTTAGATTAGTTTAAGTTATCACTTCTGTCGGGCGTCCCGTGACGCACATGTTTTTTTTATTTTTATCATTTTCATATGGCCTACCATACATCTGACTAAACACCTCTTCCCCTTATAAAATTTTTATCACATCCCTAGATTCTTTTCTCACGCTACGCCCCTGGGAAACTCCTAAGCTAGTTTATTAGGTTCGTATTTCATTCTAAAGAGACAAGACGCGGAATCTGACATCTACAAAATATGGTTAATTGGGCGTCGAGTATAATCTATAACATAACGTGGATTTATCTCCACGGCTGAAGCGCGTTTAGGTTCGATCGTAATTATTTCCAAATCATCTAATATAAATTCAAGTCGAAACACTAAATCTTCTCCGAGTAGACGACATTAATGACCATTCTAATGAGTGATTTTTACGTGAGATGCTTATCGTCGTCCTTAAATGGGTGTTAGAAAAATGGAATCGTTAAAATTTTAATGATAATCGTTAAAGAAATAACGGCATTGAATAAATCTCTGTTTGCGTGATACGGTTAGGGTAAATAAATAGGGTGCTTTGTTGCCACGAAAATGTCTGAAAATGCCTAAAAATAGACGCGACACAGTGGCGGATATAAGAATAATTTAGAAGGAATATGAAACGCGGTGTACAGCGAAAGGGTGTTGTTTTTTCAAGACAAGATTGTGGAAGGCTCTTCTTTTAAAAAGTTCTAATGATTTTGAAAATATGTATGTTCTGCCGGGTGGAAAATTTCGATATTTCTATAGAATGGCTCTATTATATGATAGGAGAAATAAAGGGTCTCTCAATAAGAACGCTCGATTTTTAAACGTAAATAAAATAAGTTGTGTCTGAGATATTCACTAATTTTTTTTTTATTTGAAAGAATATTTTATGGCATTAAGTATGGAACATAACGTCGTTCAAATATCCTATGCGATTTTGTTGGTGGTACATATTCGGGAGGTCCAATTTTCGATGGCTTTGTCGCATAAATCTGGCTGAATTTGCTAGATTGCGTTCGTTATGTCGACATTGAGGGCATGAATTGTTTACAGTTTATTCACATAGACCTGCGATTTAAGATAGCCCCAAAGGAGGAAGTCTAAAGGCATTAAATCACACGATCTAGGTGGCCAGTTCACGTCACCACTGCTCGAGATAACCATGTCCTCAAATCGCTCGTGCAGAATGTCCGTTGTGACATAGCGTCGCCGTCCTGTTCAAACCACATATGATCGGTATCTATATCATCCAGTTTAGGCCACAAGAACTTGCTTATCATCGATATGTAGCGCTCGCCGTTGACGGTTTCGCTTTGGAAGAAATGCGGATCGATGATTCCGCCAGACCAAAATTACAACCAAATAGTAACTTTCTCAGGATGCATTTGGGTATCTCAGGTGGATTGGTATCGTCCCAAATTCGACAATTTTGCTTGTTCATATCCATTCATCCAAAAATGGGCCTTGTCGCTGAAGATGATTGTTTTGGCGAAATTTGGGTCAACTTCCTACTGCTCCAGAGGCTAATCAGCGAACACATGGCGTCATCCATAGTCGTTTACCTTAAGTTTCTGGGTCAGTTGATTTTTATACGGGTAACAGACCCAAGTCCCGATGAAAAATTCGCCAAGTCGCAGAAGAGCCAAGTTCTTGTGAACAACGAGAAATTGATTCTCTCAGATTTTCCCGGACACTCTCACGCACAGTAGCAATGTTTTCAGCAGACCTTGCGTTTCGGTGATGTATGAGTGTTGAATGATTATTTGTCAAACCGTTTGACTCGAATTTGGTCACCAAACGTCGAATAGTTGGCGGGACGACTGTATCGAGAATAAAAATCACGTAATGCGGGGAACATTTCTCGAACGGAGCACTGATGTAGAAAATAAAGTTTGATGATGAAGCTTCATCATCATCAAATTTGATCAAGCTCATACAGTGGAAATATCCGATGAACGGTTTAGCTTTCGAGTTGAAACATCCGATGAACGGTTAGGGTGTCTAGTACAAGAGTTTGATATGCGGTTTAGGCTGTTTATTTCAATATTTGCAATGTCGTTAATTCGCTATACATTTGGCGAATAACAGTGATAGCGTAATCCGGACTGATTTCTTCAGTTTCAGTTGAACTAAACGATATTAAACGAGTATTAAAATTCACTTTGCATCTCCATATTAACTACCCAACTGCCAATCTCCGGCATCCTGCGGTTTCTGCACGGGATTGCCTCGATCAGCGATCTCGCGGAAAACAATCGGACGAGAACGTGGCGGCGGCGTCTGCGGCTGTCAGGCGATCTCCTGGTGATGTATGCTACAGTCAGGGCATGTGAGTTCCGCCGCCTCGCGTTGCGGTTGCGGTTACATGTAATGCATCTGTTTCCACCGCATTGAGGATGCATCTTATGGCTCATGTGTATACGTCTGGAGTAAGCGAATTCCCTGTGGCAATGTGCAATCATTGAAGTAATTATTAGAGGCAGGCATGTGGATTTAAAGAGTAATATCAAAATTTATTATATAGTTTTAATAATACTCTATACGAAGTTAAAATACTTTGAATTCGTAGAAATAGTTTACATCATTTGCATAACCGCAGTTTCAGTTACAAAAAGTTACACTGGAGACTTAGACTCCTTTAGACTTTGGCGTTGAGAAAGCTGCCGGTTCATTCTGATGTGATTCAAATTAATAGCAGTTACTGGATCTGTAGATATTGCTATTTCATTACCAAATACTGAATCTTAATATTGTAACAAACTGGCAACATAGATCATGTTGCTTCTTTACTTATTCCATTCAGACTCAATGCACATAGAGCAGACCACTATATTTCGTCTCTTATACAAAACAAACATAACATAAATATAAATTTATGTTAATGGCAATTATGTGCCTTGTTTATACTAAGGTCATTAATCTTCCTTCTATATTCTTTTTAAAAATAACCCATTTAAATAGAACCAATTTACTAGAGTGATTCAACTAATAATTTCAACAAATTTTCAAAAACCCTTTTCAATTTAGGGATAAGCTTCGATATTTCTGAGTTAAGCGTTGTAAACAATATGGCTCTTAAGAATTTCTGATAATCTAACTGCTCACTCGATTACTTTCTTCATATTTTTAGTTATACCAATCTCTTGATTGCTAAAGCTTCATTTTGATTCAACGAAATGCTACTTGGTTTATTCATTAATGATCCAGAATTATATAACAAGCATCAACTCATATAAATCTATAGTTTATATGAACGAGATTTTGAGGTTCTGTAGTTTTACAGTATGGTGCTCGACATGGTATAGTTTCCATTTTCAGTCAACTAGGAAACACTTTTGGTAACGGCGTAATAGTGTTAGATAATTCTTATTATATAAGCGCTTACATATAAATTGGCCACCTGATTCCCTCAATCCTAACCCGATCGACCATTTCCTCTGGCGTTATCTGAAGATAGCGTCTATAAAAATTTACCGAGCTCTAATTGTGATCTAGACCTAAACCTAATCTCGCTATTATAGATAAATTTCGTGATATGAGACAGTTTAATATCTATGTATAACATGCTCTTGTCAAATATCTCATTTTGAACATACATATACATGTAAGTAGACCAATTCCATTAAATACATATTTCATAGATATTTTGCATTTTGCGGTTACATTGTGACTAATCTTAATATCACAAAATAAAATAGTCAAATAAATTAGCAGACACATTTTCATTGACATGTGTCTGCTAGATCCTAAGTTCTAGGGCTTTGTGTGCCCAGCGGTGTACATGACAAAGAAGAGAGGACCCAGTAATGAACCTTGCAGAATCCTTAAGACAATATTTAAATTAGATGAAGCATTATACTTCTACAAACTCTAACGGTTTGTGTTCCATGGGAAATGTAGAGAATAGATATTGAAGAATATACTTACAAGTTCAAAATATATAATATATATATATATATATATATATATATATATATATATATATATATATATATATATATATATATATAAACAAAGCGAATATGCGTTTAAAAATAATTCTCCTAATTTGTAATAATATCTAAGTTGTGCTATGTTTGGCATAAGTTAAACAATGACGCAACATGCTGTATTTTTTAGAGGTTGATACTAATTTGAGACTTACCAGGAAGACATATATACAGCTTTTCTGAAAATTAAACAATAAGGATAGCATAATACAAAACCACGTTTTAGGTTTGTAATAGATAATTTAATTGATATATTTATTGAGTAGAGGCTCTAAAGACAATTTGGTGTTTCAGCAAGGTGGACTTTCCCCCCACTTTGAAGCTCATTTAAGGAAATTCGTTAACGAATCTTGTATCTAATACTGAATTGAATACACACAATGACCTGCAAGACCACCCGATCTTTCTCCCTTCCTTACATTTTATCCTACGGGAAATGCAGTTAATTAGGGAACTGATCATGATCAGAATTTGTTTTAATTTAAATTTTCCTCGTTTGTTATGCCTTTTCTTTGAAATTGAACCGAAATTAAGTCAAAATAACTACGTATGTATACATATAACAAAAACTATTTTAATTCCTTCTTATTCAACAGCACATTGAAATATACATCGCATTTCAGGAGCTCATTTCCCTTCGGAGTTACAAAAGCCAATCAATATCGCCACTGTACCAAGTACGGCTCTATAACACGACGCCCGTGGGGGTGCGCAGGGCGCAGACGCGAACGGAGGCTTAATATATCACCTGTCCGTAGGCAATATTGTAGACCAAAGATGATGGAGCACTCTTACAATTTGTTTCCAACACTACATGTAACCGTCTATTTAAAAATATTTCGGGCGTTTAGGGTGATTGATGATAGTCGTTCGAAATGTACTTTTGTTTCCCCCGATGGTCGTAAGAAATTCGACGGTGCCCGAATAGACAAACGGGAACTCAATTTCGATAGTACGTGACCCAACAGGTCTCAAAGAATATCGCTCGATGTGGTGAATTGTATTGTACAAGAGTAGCAGAGCATATACATACTATACTTATTACTACTTATAAAGCTGAAATGCAAAAACTAATTATGGCACAAGTGAGTAAAGAGGCATTTTAGACATGAGGAAACAAGTTAAAATAATTTCCCTACGTAAATAACAGTACCTTATTCACGTACATACTTTCACTGACCAGTTTTCCCTGAACATTAATAGATTACATGTTTCTCGACGCCCGTTTCGTCAATCATGTTAGCATAATCGGGAGATTAATAAAACTTTTTTATCGTCTACCGATTATGTCAACTTCATTGGCAAAATGTGCGTCGATAAATGTGTAATCTTTCGGTGTCCATGGAAACTTCCTGACTGATTAATCTAGTAGAATATTGTATTGATGCTAACTTGTTTCGCAGGAAAACTGTAAAGTATTGTGTATTTAGCACTGGCGTCCAATGTGGGTCCACTGGGGTCCAAAACTGTAAAGTGTTGTGTATATTAAAGAACTAGGGGTCCATTGTGTATACTTGCGAAACCACTTTTCTCGAACCTTTTATAAAAATTATTTTCATTTATATCATTATAGGAAATCATTTTCATTCATTACTATGACAGTACAAATCCATTACAAGTATGTTTCATTCTTAAGCAAATATTTTAAGGCAAAACTATTCAAAGCTAAGTTTCTAAATTGTGTTCAACTCATGTCAAATAAAGTATAACATTATATATCCAAGACACTAAAGATGTGCTTTTATTATCTATAATTGACCATATAATGTATTAGATTATCAAACAGAGAGAGAGAGAGAGAGAGAGAGAGAGAGAGAGAGAGAGAGAGAGAGAAGAGAAGATGAATACGGGAAAGAATTCAAGAGATGTAAGATGTTTAAGAGAATCCTCGTTGCAAGGAATCAAATAACTAAGACGAAAAAAAGCATTATAATGTTTTCTTTTTCATCAATAGCATGTATGCTGCAGTTAGGATACCGTGTATACTGGTTCGTTCCTTTACAACTGACATATCCCTTTCCACTTGGCTTAAAGCAGTTAGTTCTCACACGAACTAACCGAGAATGCGGTCACTTCTTCATGTTGTTTCTTACAGCGGCCATGTTTTTCTTTCCTTCCTCCCGCCTCCCTTCTTCTTCTGTCGTATTTTTTCCTAATACCGCCATGTTTTTTTCTCACATGAACTAACAGTACACAATCTATACAAAGAGCAAACTGCTGATATAGAAGTAGAAGGGAAAAAGAGGGAAGTAGATATTAGGAAAGGAGTAAGACAAGGATGTACGCTATCACCACTAATTTTTAATCTGTACATCGAAGAGGCGATTAATGTGGTAAAAGATATAGTGGATTTCGGGATTAAAGTACAGGGACAAAAACTAAAAATGCTGAGATTAGCGGATGATATAGCAGTATTAGCATCTAGTAAAGAGGAATTGGAATCAGCGTTGAACGAAATGGGGGCAGTGTTGACAGAGGAATACGGAATGAGGGTGAATAGGGTGAGAAAATAGTATAGTGAGGGTGAAAAAAACTAAAGTGTTAGTGTGTAGAGGGCGCGAGAGCAGAGCAAAATTGAAAGTACAAATTAATAATGAAAGATTGAAGGAAGATAAAGACTTCACTTATTTAGGAAGTAAAATAAATTGGGATGGAAGAAGCGATAAAGATATAAAACAAAGAATAGCGCAGGGTCGAGTAGCTTTTAACAAAAAGACAGCACTTTTATGCTCGGGGGCAATAAACTTAGAAACAAGGAAGAGATTTTTGAAAACGTATGTATGGAGCACGGCACTATACGGTTGCGAAATCTGGACGGTAGGGGAAGCAAGTAGGAAGAAATTAGAAATTTTTGAGATGTGGTGTTACCGAAGAATGATGAAAATACCGTGGACTGATAGGGTTAGAAACGAAGAAGTATTAGAGAAAGTCAGCGAGAAAAGAAGTATGTGGAAAAACATAAAGAAGAGAAGATATAGAATGGTAGGCCACTTGCTAAGACATGGAGGAATAGTCCGCGATATTTTGGAGGCAGAAATAGGAACGAAGAAAGGCAGAGATCGACTACTTCTCGCAAATAGTAAGGGATGTAGGTTGTAGCACAATTAGCGAAATGCGTAGGTTAGGACAAGATAGAAGAAGCTGGAGGTTAGCGTGTAATCAGTCTTAGGACTGATGACCTCATGAAGATGAACTAACCTAGAATGACGTCACTTCTTCATGTAGTTTCTTAATGCGGCCATGTTTTTTTTCCTTACTCCTGCCCCCCTTCTTTCTCTGTCATGTTTTTTCTTATTACCGTCATGTTTTCTTGCCACCATGTTTTTTCCTAATGCCTCCATGTTTTCTTTTCCTTATCATGAACTAACCGATCTTTGGTCACTCCCGATGGACACATGCCATCTGGAGATAGGTAAAAATGCAAGTTTCAATTTTTCCACGGTCTTCAAAAAGTTCCCATGCCCAACCGCCCCCATACCTACTATGCTATTATGGATAGAGTGTGTGGAAAAAGAAAGTATTTCCTAGTGGTGGCGCTGCCATCGGGATTGTTGCTCTCCCTTTATAACTACGTGTGTCCTTTTCTCTCAGTCTATATCGTCGAGGTATATGTTACGGAGTAACGAGAAGAGGTATAGCGATTGAAAAAACACAGCGAGACCATCTCAGTGCCAGGGCCTCGGGTGGCCGTTTACGTATCTTGGCACTGTTTACCATTGCGACATATAGGAAGTAGCATACCCCTGATCTAAAGTATTCTCTGTCAAACATTTACGAACTTAACATACACGTTTAAGCCTGTTTACATACACGTTTAAGCTCTTCTCGCAGCTTTAAATATTTTAAGGTTCACTTTATATATTTATCAATAACCTTCCTGTGAAAATATATCGTGAGGCGAGTACGCAACTCTTACAACACATGCCCGTCTGGCCTTTTTTTCTGATCCATAATTTATTCGACACATATTTCGAGTTTACAGAGCAAGATGATATAGAGCCTACTAAAAGTGTAGAAATGATTAGTTTTCATAATATGTGAAGCAATGAACTTGTGAAATATCACACATTGTGATAAAAATAGATTTACTTCACGAAAATACTGTCCAAGTCATTTATTTTTTTAATACTGAGATAAATGCTCGAAGTATATTCACATAAATTTAAAACACCGAAAGATTACATGTTTCTCGACGCGCGTTTTCACCAAGTTGGCATCATCGAGAGATGACTAGAACTCCTTAGATAACTTTAAAGCTTTATATAACTTTAAATGTTTTCAAATTAATTTACTACATGAATTATATACTGCATAGTTCTATAGATATAGGTATTACAATTTTGGGAAGAAAAGATTCACCGCTTTGCTTTAACATAGTAAGTTCTTCTCCAAATAAACAGTTTTAAAACCTTAAAACGGACTTTTCAGCACGTAGAACATCTCTATCTCGAAATTTAGTGGTCGAGAAAAAATAAACCAACACATAAATGCAGAATATGTGTTTTATGTGACAGTTTTACTTTTTTCATGACCCATGTTAGCATAATCGGGACGACCTATGATCGTGCTCTTCCATGACCCATGGACAGGGTTGGGTGTGTGCTATCCACCTTAAAATCAATAGATGTCGTCTGGTAGATGTCCCTAATCAGAATCAGTCGAAACCTGATCGATCCGACACGATTTAATTGAGTAATCGTGCTAACAAAAATAATTTCTCAAATAGTCCACCATTGTGCTTTCTTATGATCCATGGACAGGGTGGGGTGTGTCCTATCCACCTCAAAATCAATAGGAGTCATCTGGGAGACGTCCCCGATCAGAATCAGTCAAAACCTGATCGATCCGACACGATTTAGTTGAATTATCGTGCTAACAACGATAAATGCCGACGACAATGACGACAACTACACACACACACACACACACACACACACACACGCGCGCGCGCGCACACACACACACACACACACACACACACACACAGACACACACACACAGACACACACACACACACACACACACACACACACACACACACACACACACACACACACACACACACACACACACACACACACACACACACACACACACACACACACACACACACACACACACACACACACACACACACACACACACACACACACACACACACACACACACACACACACACACACACACACACACACACACACACACACACACACACACACACACACACACACACACACACACACACACACACACACACACACACACACACACACACACACACACACACACACACACACACACACACACACACACACACACACACACACACACACACACACACACACACACACACACACACACACACACACACACACACACACACACACACACACACACACACACACACACACACACACACACACACACACACACACACACACACACACACACACACACACACACACACACACACACACACACACACACACACACACACACACACACACACACACACACACACACACACACACACACACACACACACACACACACACACACACACACACACACACACACACACACACACACAAAATGGTTTAAAAACCTTTTTTTTTTTGCTTTTTAGGCCGAAAAACGAAATGTAAACACTAGAAAAACAAATTTTGTTTTACACGATTATATACTTTTTCGCGTATAGTGGAGTGCGGGAAAGTAATGAACTTGTATGTAGGAACTGTGGAACCTAAGACTTTTATCTCTAGGACTTCTATAAACTATGATATGTCGTAAGATTAAATTATTTGTTAATTTCTGAAATAATCCACCTATATACATTTTTCGATAGTCACTCTTTAAGTTTTTTATTTAAAAAAACACTACGGCCACCAATTTGCCATACATGTCCAATACTTATATATGACTATTTTACTATGTTTTCTAAAGTTTATAATTAAGAAACAGCCTCTAGCCTGTTTAGATGAACTTTTGACGAACCCTATTCTTACATAGATACTAGACAACAAGCACTAGAGTGTACAGGTTCTGACATAATATTAAAATTGATTAGTTTCTGCTTCACAAACAGAGGTGTATAAAATAGTAAACCGTTCGTCATAATACGTTTTTTGAACAAAAACGAAACAATTAATTAATATCAAAACGTTCCAACTATATCAACCGCCGTTTATTTTTTAATTCCAGTTGCCGTTCCGTCATATGTACATCCAATTTGCGACATCATAATACGTCTACAGGCTACATGGCGAATTACAAAATGAAAATTTTCAAATGACACATTATAACACCCTACAAATATTTATTACAATGGCTTTGATGTCTGTAACAACAGCATATTGCGCAGGGGTGCATAGAGAATTTGTCTGTGTCTGAATTGTTGAAATGGTTGAGACGAATTGGCTTTGTGCGAATTTTTTTGGTGTAATTTATTTAGTTGTTCTTTGGTCAATATTTGCATATAGTTGCTTCCAGATAGTTTTCATAATTTACCAGAATAGTCATCGCTGATCAACAGTTAGTAGTTTGGACCTAAATAAACAAAAAAGTGTTACACAACAAGGGTGCTCAAATCTAAAATTTACGAGAAAATAAACATGTAAATTGTCTAATTATGACTATAATAAACAACAGAAAAGTAAAAACTGCAAGAGATGTGGAAGTCCCTAAATAATAAAGCAATATTTCATGTTCAAAACCATTAAATTTGTACGGTTTCGTACCGCCAAGTATGTTTTTCATGCTTGTAATTAGTACTTGATAGTACACAAAAAATATTATTAAGGTTTAGTTTGTTTTAAATAAAGTGAAAAAATAAACTAGTTAATAAAAACGCTACATATTTTGTCAAAAATACACCAATCTTTCACAAATATACTTTTCACCAACGAAGTAAAAGTATCATCATAACCTCATAATAAATATCTAAACATTCCCTAGTCTCTATTTATATCTATTTCTTCAGGTCCAAGAATAGTTTTTGCTGCTTTCATGCACCATTTACTAATAACATAACTATCTGTAACTAGTATTTCATAATAAGTAAACAGTACGGTGATAATCTGTTCCAGTATACTGAACCGTTACTTCCAATATCTATTCTCTTTCATGGTTGGTAGGACGCAAAGAGGTAATATTTTAGTTAACTGATTCATCAATGTGGTCATTCACTTTACCAACCAACACAATGGACTATTTAGTCCAGCGGCCTTCTTTATTGACGCCATTATTACATTTACCTATCTTAATACTCTTCAGCGATTGGGTATATTTTTAACTAACTTTAAGTTACTACAATCTATTCAACAATCTTCGAAATCTTCGAAAGTATATTGAGTAACAGAAGCAGTTTCTAATCTTCCATATTTTAAGTGAGCCATATGTTCCTTGAGCCTAGTTGAAATTGATTTTTTGTTTGCCCAATATACTCTTGTATACAATATTGACAACTGTTTTCATAAATTCCTGATCTTTCGTTGTTGCTCACATTTTCTTTGGGATTTGCATTAAGATCATTCCCAAATATTTGAAGATTTTATTGAATATTGTAATATATCGTGCCTCTTACGGACTCGATACTTATTTGTGATAATCAGTGTTTTCTCAAAAGATCGCGGAGTTTCCTCACATCTATCTCTAATTATTTAGTGACCTATATAAAGGCACCTACGATGGATTCAGATACTCTAGACTTTGGAGAAAAAGAATCTAAAACCTAATTTACATTCCATCACTTTCTGCTTCTTTGCATAAATGTCTGAATTTAAGACAAATGCTTTTCCGAAAGTCACAGCATTTGATGAACAAGAAGGTAAACGAGTATAATTTGATAACTTTCTCATTCTGTACTTCTTTCTGACTATTCATCTTTTGTATACCTAATGTGTGCTACCCATGTTTCCAGAGCTTGTTAAAAAAAACAATGCTGGTAGCTTCTCCCGGTCTGTATTTCTTTTCCATTCCGTAGTTTGTTTGTAGTTACCTATTCCTTCTTGATCTATTTTAGCCATCAGATATATCAGGAGACTAGCTCTTCACAATACTGAAAGATTACACGAGAAACTACATATTTGGGTGTTCGCGAAAATCTGGTATCCAGTTTTTGTTTCTGCATCGAAGATTTCAGCACCTTCCCATCATATAAAAATACCGCGTACATGAAGAATAACGAACACCACGACTATGATATATAATGAGGAGCAGATGACCCTAATATCAATATTTGGATTACCTTTGAAGAAGCTGACATTTCACCGACCACTGAATTTATAGAAACCATATTCTTCGACAGCTACTATAAAAGTCACTAAAGCCATTCTACCCTTTAAAATTTTACTTATCAAGTACACTACAACTGCAACCATATTAATCATAACCATTATTATAAGTAATTGTGTGTGAATCACTTTGTACGGAGCTCTTCATTATCATGCCAGAGACGCTTAGAAGAGTTGCAACACGAGTTCTTGTAGAAATAAGAGAAACAATGGGATAACATTTCTTCACATTCATGAAACAACAAAATGTAATAATTATTTCTTTTCAGAAAATCATCATTCTTAATATAATTTTATCATTTTTGTTTATCACACTCAATCTACATACATGTCAATAGACAGTGAAAGCAGAAGATAAATCTATGTATAACGTTAAATTTCATTTCACAAATGAGCTACCTGTTTACATCCTCGTAACGTCTCTACTCCATGACCTCGAGACCCTTTAATTATTAAGATGTAGCTATCGACAATCAACAAATTTCCCAGGAGGGCGATTAGCTATAAACCGCTGGTAATGTTCGGCGTAAGCGAACTGTTTGCAATGAATAAAACGGTGTTAAGCAAATGGGTTCTCGTATACGGGCAATACATCAAAATTAATTCCAAGTTGGATGGTTCATAGTTAACTGTAGTATATAGCAGAGTATGATATATTGGCCCATGTTGCTGTATTATAACTTATAATAATTAGTTTAATTTAGAAAGTAAATTAATAGCTTTTGCATTTTTTTTTTGTGGTAAACAACAAAGATTACATTGAGGGTAAAATTTAGACACTTTGAACTTTTTAAATAAGCTCATCTAGGCAACTTCAATTGCTAGAACTGTGTTGCAATTATTTTAATGACATCAACCGTGCATGAACCAAGGTAGGAGACATTTCCTATGACGTATTACATTATTTCCAATTACTTTGATTTGACCTTTTTCTTAATAAAAACGTCGTTAGCCTTTCGTTTTAATTTTTAAAATTAAAGTTCATTATTACCTTATCTCTTCTAATGAGGTCAGTTTTCCATGTCATAACCACTCTTGAACAAAATAATTTTTCGTATATTGATAACATGGCAACGTTAGGAGTCAATCGGGGGACATACTGATCGGAAGAGAGGAGAAAGCGGATAGATGGAAGCAGTGCTTAGGACATTTATACGAGGGTCAGGAATTAGGAGAGATATTAGAGGAAGAATCTAGCATCGATAGGGAAGATGTAGGAAAACCTATATTGAGAGATCAATTTGAAATAGTACTAAGGGGACTAAAGAACAATAAAGCGCCTGGTATAGATAAAATACAGGCGGAAATTTTGAAATGTGCGTGACAGAAAGTAGTAAATAGGATGTTTGAACTGGCAAAATACATATACGAAACGGACGAGATGCCGGAGGATTATAAGAGGAACATTATCGTTACTATACGGAAAAAGAGAGTATACGACAAATGCGAGAACTTTAGAACGATTAGCCTAACTTCCCACGCGTCAAAAATCTTAACCAGAATAGTGCAGAAGAGGATGGAAAATAGAGAGGAGGAAATACTAGGAGATGACCAATTCGGGTTTAGGCGAAATAGGGAAACTCGCCAAGCTATTCTGGCGCTAAGAGTAATGTTAGAGAAAACAATAGAAAAAGGAAAGAACGCTTATATAGGATTTGTAGATTTAGAAAAAGCTTTTGATAATGTAAGATGGGAAAAAATGTTCGAGATACTAAAGAGCGCGGGAATGAAGTATAGAGATAGGAGAGTAGTACACAATCTATACAAAAAGCAAACTGCTGTTATAGAAGTAAAAGGGGTAAGAAGGGAAGTAGGTATTAGGAAAGGAGTAAGACAAGGATGTACTATCACCACTAATTATTAATCTGTACATCGAAAAGGCGATTAATGCCTTAAAAGATAGAGTGGATTTCGGGATTAAAGTACAGGGACAGAAACTAAAAATGCTGAGATTCGCGGATGATATATCAGTATTAGCATCTAGTAAAGAGGAATTAGAATCAGCGTTTAATGAAATGAAGGCAGTGTTGACAGAGAAATACGGAATGAGGGTGAATAAAAACGAAACTAAAGTGTTAGTGTGCAGAGGGCGCGAGAGCAGAACAAAAACGAAAGTACAAATTGATAATGAAAGATTGGAGGAAGATAAAGACTTCACTTATTTAGGAAGTAAAATAAATTGGAATTGAAGAAGCGATAAAGATATAAACAAAGAATAGCACAGGGTCGAGTAGCTTTCAACAAAAAGAAAGCATTTTTATGCTCGGGGGTCATAAACTTAGAAACAAGGAAGAGATTTTTGAAAACGTATGTATGGAGCACGGCATTATACGATTGCGAAACCTGGACGGTAGGGGAAGCAAGTAGGAAGAAATTAGAAGCTTTTGAGATGTAGTGTTACCGAAGAATGATGAATATACATACCGTGGACTGATTGGCTTAGAAACGAAGAAGTATTAGAGAAAGTCGGCGAGAAAACAAGTATGTGGAAAAACATAAAAAAAGAAGAGATAGAATGGTAGCCCACTTGCTGAGACATGGGGGAATAGTCTGCGATATTTTGGAGGCAGAAATAGGAGTGAAGAAAGGCAGAGGTAGGTCTAGATTAGACTACTGCTCGCAAATAGTAAGGGATATAGGTTGTAGCATAATTAGCGAAATTCGTAGGTTAGCACAAGATAAGAGAAGCTGGAGGTTAGCGTCCAACCAGTCTTAGGACTGATGACCTCATGATGATAATAACATGGCACTATGTTTACCAAGGATTCACAAGCCAAAGAAATCGGTGCGATCAATCGACTCGGCAATTAGTTCACCTACTTACGGCTTGTCGAAATAGTTAACAGAGGATTTCAAAAATTTATCAATGTGTCAGTTTTGAATACCATAGGTTTCATTAATAAAATCAAAGATATTCAATTGGAACAAGGTAACATTTTGATATGCTTCAATGTAAATTAATTATTTCGAAGTGTTCCTATTCCACAAACATTGAACTATCTCAAGGACCAACGCGATCCAAATGGCTACACTCAAGCAATCATCGATGAATATATTCATCTAACTAATCTTTGTATGTACTTTTCTTGAAGGTGCTGCAAGGTTTCCTTTTATTGCAAACCTTCTATGAATAGATCTGAAATAGAAGTCAAAGTATAATTCGAATATTTTCCTAGAGTATGATTTAGATATCTGGATGATATATTTACGGTTTTCGATACTATAGGGTGCCTCATTTGGAATAATAGGATTTTAATCGCGTGCCATTTGTATTCTGTCAAAGCTAAGGCGTCAATATTTAACGACTGTCATCAAAAAACTATACGACGTTTCAACACATCCGTGTTGATGTCGTACACAACAATTGAATCTGTCAAGAGCCATCACGTATCGAATTTGAAAGAAAAATCTGAAACTGTCAGCATACAAAATTCAGTTGACACAGCAATTAAAAGTTGCAGACCATTTACAATGTCATACTTTTGTTAATTAGATATTAGAAAAAAAGTTGATGCTGACTTTTGCAGCAAAATTTTGTTCAGCGATGAAGCACCTTTTCATCTTGACGGACACGTCAGCAAACAAAATTTTCGAATTTGGGGTGCTGAAAATCCACATGCCGTTCACGAAAAAGAAATGCATCCACACAGATGCTTAGTTTCGTCCACATGTTGGAGTAGTGGCGTAATTGGACCATGCTTCTTTGAAAATGAAGTTGGTAATGCTATCAAAGTAAAAGAGAAACGCTATCGTGATATGTTAAATAATTGTCTTTTCCATTAAAGTTATGATTTAGATTTGAAGAACATGTGATTTCAGTAAGGCGGTGCAACGTGTCATACAGCACGTGCCTCTTGCATACCAAATTACCTCGTAATGTTGTCTCGCGGAATGCCGGAATCAATGGCCTGCAAAATCATGTGATTTAACATCACTGGACTTTTTTCTTTGGAGTTATGTCTAGGAAAAAATGTACGACAACCAGCCAGCAACAATCAGTGACCTCAAAGCAGACATTTAACGTGTTATTCGGGATATAGAGTCAGTTTTATGTGCCCGTGTTATAGACAACTTTGCTAAACGAATGACGGCCATAAAAATATTCTTTCCCACTTGATCCATATCATCGTCTCGTCGTCGTCGGAGCTGTATCGTCTCCATTTTATGTTGAAGAATAGATAACTTCAGTTATTTCAAAAACCTCAGTCAAATATTATTACTTTTATTTACAAATCACATCGCATTGTTGATCTATCCAAATGAGACACCCTATACAAAAATAGGCATAGATAGTTTTGTTTTAAAATTAAACAACCATTGCGAATCAATAAATCTTACATACATATATGAAATTGAATAGTATCTTCTCTTTTTGTATTAATAATCAGAAATAGAGAAAATATATTAGAATTTGACGTACTTATATATAGGAAGGAAACTGGTATCCTTACATACATTTCTAGTGACTCCAAAAATTGTTATCAACATAAAATAGCAGGTTTAAATTTGTTGGTCCGCCGTTTGGTCCATGTTCTCAAAATAGGTTTGAAAAAGAAGGTTATTAAGGATGGAGCTACAAGGAACTGGTATCCTTATCACACAGTAGATAAATTATTTAGGAAACATAAATTCAGGGCAACCCTTCTTAAATCCACGACTTTTCGGTAGGATTTGAAAAATCCTAAACTTATATCAAAAAGAATTTGGAAATGACATTAGCGTACTCCTCGGAGAACACTGTAATAACTATTGAGAAATCCCAAATATAAAATTGAAACTCACGAAAGGTTTACAAAAAACTTGCCAAGTTGTAGATAAAAGTATATTGAGCAAATAAAAAAGTAAATTAGAACCAGTTTGATTAGATTAAGGAACACATGACCCATTTAAAATAAGGAAGATTAGCAAAATGAATCTTTTCATACATTGTTCATTAACCAGGAAGAAAAATAGGCAAGTTGAATGAGATTATTAGTGATCAGTGCATGAAACTGGAAGATATTCGTAACAATTTACTGAACCTGAACAAAATTTTCGTTTAAATAGAAAGTAGAGTTCGTTTAAATAGAAAGTAGAGATAAAATTAGTTTTAATCATGTCTCGATGATGGTGGACCAACTTGATTGATGATACGCGAGTCGAGAAAATATAATCTTTCAGTGTCTATGGAAAACTGGTCTCCTATTTTTTTTATACTATGTACGAGGCCTGTCCCGAAAGTATCCGACCATGTGCTCTAACCTTGTATCTGAGTATGCTATTGTTAAAAATAGCTATTCATCATTTAGAAGAGATCTTTATGAGTGCCCTTGCCAGGCAGAATTGTCCTTCGAGTCTTTAGCCGACACCGGTATGCTGTTTAGTAAACATTGAATTTTACGCGCGTCGCATTTCATGGTGATTGAACGCATCGAACAAGGAGTGTGCATTAAATTTTGCCAAGAACTTGGCCATACCGTGTTCGCAAACCATCCACATGATTCATAAAGTATATGGCGATGAATCAATGAGTGATACACAAATAAAGATTGGCTTAAGCGATTTAAAAGTGGTCATGCATCAGATGAAAGCGACCCCTAGTTCTGGCAGATTCATAACGGCTAAAAGTTCTGAAAATGTGTAACGAGTTCGAGTTTTAATCGATCAAGAAACCTTGAAATACCAAAAACTGTTGTTTCGAAAATTATTTGCGAGATTTGTGGGAAAATGGCTACTGGTATAGGTCGTATGGGTGCTGCATACGACAATGCACCTGTTCATACATCGCAACTTATCCAGCAATTTATTGTGACACACGACATTGTTCAGCTTCGTCAGCCCCCATGCAGTCCTGACCTGGCTCCCTGCGATTTCTGGCTGTTCCCCAGATTTAAAAAACCCGTTAAGGGAAGAAGATTCAATGACGTGGAGAAGATAAAAAGGAGCGCGGCGAAATGGCTGTTAGCTATTCCAAAAGCTGAATACAAGGAGCGTTTCCGAAAGTGGGAGGATCACTTCCAAAAGGAAGTACTTTGAAGGGGATATCGTCGCCATTAATCAGATTTAGCTTTCCTGCTGCAACACAAGGTCGGATACTTTTCGGACAGACCTCGTACATGACGCTATGACATATTGTAAAGTATTATACAAGGTATTATACAAAAGCATAATACCTTGTATTATAAATGGTATCATAACATTGTAAAGTATTATATAAAAAATATTTATGCAAGAGATTTGCATCTACATTGCAAACATAATGCCTCAGTTAAAAAAATTATGTGCCTCATTTATAAACAAATGATAATTTACATCATCATTTATAAACAAATCCCATATTTACGAGTTGGTGAAGTGAGGATCTGAATCAACTTCAAAATGTCCAAATGCATCTGCAATTGATCTGCTGCTAAAGTCGTATTCGACTAGTACACTACATAATAATCAACCATCCCCGACTATTTCTTTCACCGCCGGCATCTGATTAACATTCCACAAAACATAGAACAATATAGCCGTCCAAAGCTTGGAATAATTCCATTGTAGCTCAGTACAGTAATTCAATTCAAAGTTCGCTGCCGAAGAAACATCAAGCAAATCATATCCATTTCAATTAACCTCCCCGGCTATATCACAGCGCACTATATATAGGCGTCCAGTGTTCATTTACTGACCCTCGCTGTATAACTAAGAGCAAGATAAGTTACTCGTGAGTTTGCCGACTTGGGGACACTTGGCCGTAAGCCATTTATCGATTTTGGGGAAGTAAAACACGAAATATTAACGCGGCAGGGGGTGGACGGCAAGATTCTCGTGTGGATTACTTGTAAATGCTTGTCATATGATTGCTGTCTTCGTGCTCTCGTAGCTTATGCCTTCGAATAGAAAAGCAGCAGGATATGCTGTTTTAACAATGTAAAATTTTCTCTGAATAATTTTATATAAATATCTGCTTTGGTCCAATGTTGTACGTGATAATGATCGAGATTCTGAATTTTGCTACGTCAGTGATACAGCCATAATTTTTATATAAAATATTTACTTTTAAGGTCTTTACTTAATTGCTTTTATGTACTACGTGGCGTGCTAGTTTCATAACATCTAATTGACCTAGTTACTAAGTTATGTTACGGTTATCCTTAGATTATTCTTAGAATACATTTCAATTCATGATTCATATGTACATAGAAATTTCAAATTGCAGTTTCTATGTACATATTAGTCTAGATTGTTATTTATATTTACTAAGGTGGATGTAAAAGGTAGAAAATTGTATATGGAGACTGCGGAGAAGGTTCTTCATCTACTAGAGTGTGTGAAGAATCTCTAGTTCATCTTCAGTCATACAGCAGCAAGCTATATAAGCCCCTATAGCAGCATAAGCTGCTATAGAGACTTTATCATCGTTTCTTACATAACTAATCTTCCTGCCACATGTGCACTTATAAGACACCAAACAGGAAACCAAACACATTATAGAAGATAATGTTCAATATTTGTAACTTTTTTAGTGGAAGCATGCCAAAATAATTTTAACATTATATTGTTAGAGACTTCAAACTCTAGGCTGCCGCGCAATCAACTTTTTTTTTAATAAGTAATATATTTTCGTTGCTATAAAATGAAGAAATAGAATAAAGGATTTTTTATATATTCCTGCAATATTGGTATAAAATAATTACGATGGAACAAATCTATAAGATCTGAAAGATACTAAATAAGTCTTACTCGTCCCTATATTAATAAATACAGAACGCAGTTGCATCAAATATTACAAATATATAGCGCATTCAAAAAGTAATATAGTCAATACAATTGCTAAAAATGTATATACAAGTCTCCTAGACATGCAAGAGGTTCTGGTACATTCTACTTCTATCAGTAGGTTTTACTTCTTCGTTGATATCGCATTTAAAATTTTTAACCAAATCGATTTTCTTCTTCTTATTTTATCGTCGTCGTCTTCTTCTTCTTCTCTTTCTTGGACTCATTCTTCTTCTCGTTTTCGTTGTCGTTTTGCTTATCCTTCTTCTTCATTTCTTCTTTATCACCATCACTTTTAGTTTCTTCTGATTTTTGATAATCAACATCTTCTATCTCTACTATTTTTCATTGAAATAAAAGAAAAATGAAAGTAGGTTATAATAAACTGCAACGGACACTTATTTTAATTTAAACTTCCCCTTAGATATCTAAATGTACATGTATTTTTACCTAGAACTCATTTTCCTTACTAAAATAAAACGTAGGGATGGGTAGTCTTAAAACCTGGATACCTGAATATTCGCTGAAACCTGGATATTCACCAGAGGCAACGATTGTGCTTGTTTAATGGACGAAGGACAATATTTTTAAACAGAATAAATTAAAAATATCACCACACCCTCAGTAGGCCCTCTGAGACCTCGATACTCAGCACAGACAACCCTCAAAGTTATTCTAAAGATACAACCACCCTAACATTTTTTACAGATGGTACAATTTTTTTCAGGAAAGAAATACAAGATTGTTAAGAAGAATAAAATCACCACAGTCCTAGTAGGTCCTTTGAATCATTAACATTCACTACAAACAACCCTTATACTCTCTACTAAGTAACTGTGAACATACAACAGCCCTCGTATTATTTTTATAGACGTTAGATTTTTTAAGGAAAGGAGTGTAAGATTTTTTGGGAGAATTATTTTTTAAAATCACTACACCCCCAGTATGCCCTCTGATACCTCAATATTTACCACAAACAACCCTTATATTCTCTACTAAGTAACCGTATACATAAAACCGCTCCACAATAATAATTTTTATACATGTGTTATGATTTTTTAATGAAAGGACAACATTTTTATGGGGAGTAATTTAAAAAAAAACCACCACACCCTCAATATGCCCTCTGAAACCTCGATATTGACCACTCTTACCCTCTACTAAGTTACCCTATACATTTTTTTAAAGAAGATTCGATTCTGTCTGAAAGTACAAGATTTTTAAGAAGAAAATCACCACTCCCTTAGTCACCCTTATACTCTCAGTGGCGATAATCATAAAATCATACTAAATATTTGTTTTTAACCACGTTACGATTTTTGAGAGAAAGAAGGACCATATTCTTAGGAAGAATAAATGAAACGATGGCTACACACCTAGTATGCTCAGAAATAGTAAATCTGAATAGACATAGGCTCATATTAGTAGCGGAATTAAGTCATGAGGATAATGGACGTTCAAACTCAACTGAATTTTTTTGTGTACTGACCTGTTACAGAGTTTTATTGACGAAATTATAGAAGAAATTTGTACTATTCAAAGAACAAATGACAATATCTTGTTTTTGTTTTGATAAATTGCTGTCACATAATCTCTGAAGTAAAATCACCATTTTTTTATTTGTATTTTTACTATTTTACAACAAACAGCAAGTAGCTGTTTTATATTCTGCTCCGCGTATATATTTTTTGATATATAGTCCAAATTTTTCACACATTTGAAGTACTTATAATAACTAATATAATTTTCATTAAAATTATTAAATCCTTCCCCTACAATTCGTCATTTTTAAGGGATAATAATTGTCAATGCGCGCATTAAATGGCATGTTCTAATATATCCTAATGGGGTGCAATCGGGGATACGCAAGTCCCAAGTTCGGCCAAGAACAAATGACCGTAGCGAGATACAAGTCAACTCAATTAAACTATTATCTCATAATGATCGGCCGTGATGGATTAGCTGTCAGAATTCTCATTGAACTTTCCAATTACAGAGACCACGAGGAGTTACTTCCCAGTCAGCCGGTCGTGGCCAACTTCGACTTATTGTTAGACGAGCTTGAGAGTTTTCGACGTGACAGTGAACTTCGCGAGAGTAGACTGAGAATTATTACTCTTTTAACAGTAGTTCAAAATGAATTGTACAAAGAAAAAATAAATAAAATTTGACACGATGTGACGAATGAGTGATGAGTGACAACTACTGAGAGGAACTAGGAGACATCATTTAGTGATATTTTGTAGTAAGACATTACAGTAAATAAGTGTTCCACGAGACCGATAAAAGAATTGCACGTTTCTCGAAGCGCGTTTCGCCAATTAAGTTGGCATAATCGGGATAATATTAAAGATAGTTTTATACTACATCCAATTCCTATTTATAGTAATTGAAGTTGTGTTCAGGTTTAGTAAACCATTTTGAACGTTTTCAATGCACTATTCACTAATGAAGTCACTCAACTTAACTATTTTTCATTATAATCAATCAGTGCACAGTAACGGAATAATTTATTTTTATTTACTGCACCCACTTTTTCTGATGCCTAATGTCTTATACATATGTAATTATTTCCATTCATAGTTAGTGAACCACTTTCGCTTCATTGATCCATTGATCTTCATTCACCATATTGACCAAAACAACGGACTATTAGGTATACAACTCTTATCTTTGTTCATGCTATTATCATATTTAGCTATCTTACTACTCTCCATGGTATATAATAGTCTGCTGTTGGTTATACTTTTTACTCAGTTTATGTTACTAGAGTCTATTCTATGATTGTTTTCGAGAGCATATTGGGCAACCGGTTTTTCTGATTTTCCGTATTTTTAATGGCAATGTGCTTCTTAAACCTGGATGGAACTACTCTTGTTATCTGCCCAATATATAGCTTGAAATTCGCACTGACTACAATTTTGGCAATTTATTTCATATATCCCAGATCTTGCGTTATTTTCAATTTTATCTTTGGGATGTCCCAAAACTTGTCATAATTTGTTTCCAGAAGAGTGCATTAATGTTATTTCCAAATATTTGAAAATTTCGTTTCGAAAATCGTTTGAGGCTTCCTTGAACTGTTGTTGTAGTATCGAGATATCAGAAACTGACTTGAATTAAAATTAAAATAACGTTCTAGTTATGTACCTCTATTTAAAATCAGATCTGACTCACAGGCACTTGAAATAAATATTCTTGGAAGATAATGTTTTTGATTCCTTATGTTATGTTCAGTCTTTAGATAAAACTGTATTTATTGTAAACGAAAGTATATTTAAAACAGTAGAGAAATACCGATTTTTATGCTTAAATACTTTATTTGTATCATATAACCTAACACTACCATAGTTTCGTACTTTAACACCTTGTTCAGGCAGGTTTAAACCACTGATGTGTTAAACCTATGTCAAGGAAATCTATTTTACGTAATCTACTAGTGCGTGAGTAAATTTAAAAATAAATACTTAATTACACAAAAAGATTAATAATTGAGATAATCAAGAGATAAAAGAAATGCCTATTACTGCTAGTACATTTAAATTAAACATTTTATTTTCTGTGTGTAATATATCAGGGCTATTGAAATCTGTGAAATATTATTTGACAACGTTAAATCAGCTTATTACGATCGAAATGAATACAAGTGTTCTCCAAGTCGTATTGCAGAGGATCAATCAGTCAAAACTATATAGAATCCATTAAATGACCTATACATACTAAACAAGTCTTAGAAGCTGCTAGATTTATTCTTGTTTGTGATAGTGAGAAATTTTAATTTTAAGAATTTAATAACATTAAACAGGTGAAAGGTGAAATTTCGAAAATGAGTATTTCAAAAAATTCGGCTTATAGCTCTCTATACCTGAAACACATTATAACCAAAATTACTACTCTATTCATGTATCTATTATTACCAGAGATGCAGGCTTAGTTCTTAAGTGGAAGATTAGTATGATAAACTAAAATACTGTGGAATTTTCATTCAATACATTATTTCTCAATATATTCGTAAATACGAGTACGAGTCTTGGGATTTTCTACAATTCTGCAGCATATATAATTCTTCTGTCATCATCTCAACATATAATGATGAGTAAAACATATAATTTAGAACAGTCAATTTACTTATGTAGACTTTCTTATTAGATACTCTGTATCCTAGACCTTTACCGTAGTTAAAACAACAACGCCTTTATTAAAAAAGAACGAAGTTCAAGAAGTTCATGCAAAAGGGGAGATGATGTTAAACATCTGTTGCTGGAAATCTGCATAATATCCTCAAATTCCTGCTACTCCTTTCGTTTGTTACAGCACCTGTTAGCGAAGTTAAGAAATTTTATAATACAACTAATGAGGTTCATCCCCGGAATAACATGGCATAATCGGTTTTTTGTCGGAATGAATTCCGGACTTTAAGGTAAACGCTGTTATGAGTGACGTAACATGATAAAAATAATTTAAAAGGTAAATTGTTAAAGTACGACGTGAAAATATGAAGTAGGTAATGGATAAACCTGTGTTTTATTTCAGTGAATAAACATACTATTTAAATTGAGCATTAATAAAGTGCTCATCATATTTCATGCTCAAATCTCAACAGAAATAGAAAAACATCATCTATATATTGGAACCAGTCCCCGGGCATAATTTTTCGTACCGGTAGAACGAGGTACGGAAAATAGGGACCACAATTTATCAGAGGCCTCAAACAATTTTCGAATGAAACAGTTTGCAGCAACTGTTAGGAAGCCCTAAAGATAATATTGAAACTAATGAATTGTAGAGTATTTATGAAATCAGTTGCAAAGGTTGTAGTTAAAGCTATATTGGGCATATGAAAACAGAAATTGTAACTGGATTTAGGGAGCACATGATCCAATAAATTTGGAAGATTAGAAAAATCTTCTATTGTCCAACATACTTTCGAAAACATTCTTTGTTTTAACTCCATGTAGATGACAAAACAAAAGCCTGACAAAAGAAAGGAGCGATATGAAGAGTATTATACCACTGTACACTATCTATTCTTAAGCTAATTTACTATAACTAACTAATCATTTAACACGATATACGTAATGTATATAAGATACCTAGCATTAATCAAATCTTCCAATGAGATCTCCAGGTACAAATCTTTTTAACCTGCGTACTTCACTTACATTAACTAAAAACTTGTTGGCCAGTATGTTGGAATTCACAAGTCTAGCACTATATTTCGCACCGTATATTTTCAAAACATCTTCGATCGAAGACACCGAGGGAACACATATTACTACCAAGTTTGGAACATAGAGCTGTGCGTCCGCTATTAGTCGTAGCACTTTATTTTCGAAATGTAATATTTTTATGTTGGATTTAGCTGTTGTACCCCAGAGTTGAATACCGTATGTCCAAATCGTCCTGAATATAGCCTTGTATAATAGTAATTTGTTTTCCAAGGTGAGTTGAGATTTCCTACTGAGAATCCAATATGTTTGCCTGAGCTTAACACCTGAGAAAAGAAGAAGTTGAATTATTTTGGTAATGATATGTTTATTCTATGCCTCCTGTCAAGATGCATACCGAGGTACGTGACGTTGTTGGTTTGAGTAAGTTGTTGTCCATTCAACTCTACCGGTGGACAAGTTAATCTGTTCAACGTGAAGATAATATGTGCATATTTAAATCCGTAAGCATTAATTCACCATTTTCTTAGTCATGCTTAGATTTCTTCAAGTTAATTTTAAGATTCTTGGATGTTTGAATGGAATTTGTGTGGAAGACTAATACTGCGGAGTCATATGCAAATGTAGCATTGTTGTTCATCTAGATGTAGGTAGGTAGATTAGCCGTATAGATTATATAGAGTGTCGGTCCCAACATACTTCCTTGGGGCACATCAGATAGAATAGGATGTAGATTGGTATATGCACAGCCTTGTTTAGCCAAAAAATTCCTATTGCTAAGATAAGATCTCAGTATTAAAAAGTGTTAATAGGGGAGATGTTTCTTTATTTCTATAAAATAGCAGAACAGTACCTTTTCTTTTCAGAGTAATTGTTGATTGTATTGATAATTCTGTTGACTCGCTCAGTCTCATGCCTGTTCCTAAATCCAAACTGATGATTTGGGATGATGTTCAATTCTTCAGATATGGGATTTAATCTTTTCAGGTAGATCTTTTCAAATAATTTTGAGAATATTGAAATTAAAATGAAATTATTAAATGAAAACTTATTGACCTATATGAGGTGACCGAAACTTATAATTAGTAATAATAAGTATAACAAAGGCCAGGCTATTGGATGCCATGGAATGCCGGTTTACTGAACATGAACATAATTTTAGCGTAAATAGAAACCAGAAGTATTTTAGAATTAGTTTTAGTCATGTCCCCGTTTAGTTAGCTCCCGATGATGATAACTTGATTGGCGAAAGACGCATGGAGAAACGTATAATCCTTCGGTGTTTGCGAAAAACTGCTCTCCCGTTTTTTCCGTTGCATCAAAGGTTCCAGGTTCATGTTATTCGCCAGTTCAATATTTTCTGTAAATTATAAATAAAAAAATGCAGACATCTATATCACAAGGGATAGAATACGTGAAGAGAGGTGTCCATGTCTGGAATTATATTATATTCCTGGCATTGCATCTTGCTGCAATGCCAGGATATTACATTTTAAGTGTCCTTGTTCCAAATAAACTCTTGACGATTGAATTCTTGAAAAACTGACAGTTTATTATGTCGTCTTGATGTCGTCTCAACATTTGAAGATTCTCAAATATGTTACTATTTTTATAAACTTATTTTATATTTCCTTCATATACACAGCATAGAAAGTAGGTATAACTTTCACCCAAGGACCCTTGTTAATTTGATTCGTGTATTGTTCACCAAAATAACTAAAGATGCGTGTATTCTTTTTACCCGACGGTGTAACACTTAACAGTCATCCGAATTAAATTACTAAAGCTGATATAATTGTGGATATCTGCCTAAAGCAATTAGTATCTTCCACAGTTCAGGATTTAGCTAGCAGTCCTCTAGATCCACAGCTAATGATAATTGAGTTAATTTATTAATTCTTGTTAATTAATTCTTGTACGAGTCGTCGAAATTCTCTTTCAACCGAAATGCCCATTATAGTGTACACAATTTTAAGCTAGGGTCTCAAAAAACTCAAGTGACCACATTACACAAGAAATTACTTAATTCAAAATCAGGTGAACAATCTTTTCCAGATATTAATAATGTTAGGATAATAAAAAACTACAGCAGAAGTTCTATTACCTTTCTATTTTTCAGTAAATGAAGATATTTAATATGGAATACAGAAATTATTTAATACAGAAATGTAAGTAACATATAAGTCGGGAATCAAGAAAGGAACCACCAAACCGCCAAGCGGTTATCAAGTACTTTCCGAATAGCAAGACATAATTGCTATAGGAGACAACTACTGCTCGGGCTAAAGCCCCGCCAGGCACTGAATTATACCTAAAAGCGATCCTCGGCCCCTTTCTCGTGTTTCTGCACGATCAGACAAAGTTTCGAAAAATAAGACCTGGCACGGGTAGGATTCGACATCTGTCCCGGATGGGAACCGAACGACAGACATCTGTTTCGAACTTATTAGTTCTCATCAGTGCCGTACACGGTACGCCGATCCAGGACAAGTACCTATGTTACTGACATAGATCGTATCGATGTAGATGTATACCCTACGGATTTCATTTGGCATTTCTCCTGGATCGGCGTACCGTGTACGGAACTGATGAAAACTAATAAATTCGAAACAGCTGTCTGTCGTTCGGTTCCCGTCCGGGACAGATGTCGAATCCTACCCGTGGCGGGTTTTATTTTTTGAAACAGAAAAGTAAAGTAAACTTTTTTTTGTGTATTCCACCACTCGAATAGTTCAAACAATTTTCAATCTATAAAGCACTGTGACCTTAAAAAATCATGAGTTTACAATAAATCGTCAACGATTCTATAAGCCTTTTACGATCTTATTGTGTTTTAATTCTGCCCAGAAGTCTAATATTTACTCTTCTCGATAACTTCCTGTTAATCAAGTTGTATGTAACTAAGCGCACGTTGTATTTGTTTATTTTAGAGCTCCTTCCGTCTTAGTGATATTATCCTTGGGACGAAATATGTATGGGTCCTGTATCCTGGCGCCTCAGAGCTTGCAGGAGCCGGTGCTCCTATAACTTTACCAGACATCCACTTCCTGAGGCTATGCCAGGAAATTAACTGACCATGCTGTACTGATTATTATCTCTTGCACCCTAGTATCTAAGTTTCGTAAATCATAGTCCAAAATTATATGCTTCCCGAGTTAGTGAATCGACTTTCTTATGTCTGTTTTTATGTTAATATATTTATTGCAACTGTCACGTCATGAAGCAACTTCAAGTCCAGATAGTAATGTTTTACAAATAAGTTTTATTATTAATAACAGATGCGACAGTATATTTATATAATTAAAGCTGGAAAACGGTTAAAACTATTTTTCCCAAATCTATTGCACGTAACATGTTTGGCACATGCATTCCATAGAATTCTGTGGGTTCATAAGAGATCAATTTGTCAATGTCGATATCTTTATTAGCCACATGAAAAAAATTTTTCGAAAGTACATTCGCAACGTATTCACTATAAGGAACTGTGTTCTGAGTTACCTCTTCCACAACAACCAGTCATTACACGTTGGGGTATATGGTTGCAGGCTACCTTTTTTTACGCGGATATTTTCCTTCGCTTTCGTGAAACAGTCTTTTCATTAAAAGATGACTCACGAAGCATTAGTAAAGAAATACTACCGTCTTATTTATATCATGAAATACAATTTATTAAAAAGAATTTCAGTACATTGCCTCTAGTGATAACGTCATTGGAAAAACGTACAAGCATCTTGCACAGTACTATAACGGATGTAAATAAAACAATTGAGTATGTGCGAGCTAACTTCTAGCGCCACTAGCGGAGAATGTAGTTCTCAACGAAGGGTACTTTTATGTTGCTTACCGTTGCTGTAAATACAAAATCGGTCGTGCCAAATCTAAAAATGTAATTAATAGGTAGTTGTGAGGAAAATGTAAGAGCAATAAATAAATAAAGCAAAGATTAAGGAATACATCACCACATATTATCATAGTTATAGATTTACATAAGAGAATAGTAAAATATGGAGAGAATATTGAGATCAGGATTCGAAGCCGTTAGTTACATAATAGATTTTAATCCTCAAGGAATACAAAAAGAAATGCACCCTTGCAAACTCTCATGTCGTGAGAGTAGAAGGACGACAATCACCTGAGCTAGACCTAAGTATGATTAGAGGTTATGTCATCCGACAAACGTCTGTAACTTCACCACTCTATCAAGTTGATCTTCTTGTAAATACGAAATATGTTTTCTCATCATTTTATTCGGCTATCAATTAGCATGTAACTGATTTTTTATTTCATTTTATATAAAGGGTGGTCCAACCATAATGCACGATGTTAATTGTGAGTCACACCTTAACGTCAAGTTTTTTGCCCAACTTAATTTGACATTTCTTTGTTTCAGTGTTTGACAAATTCAACCATGGAGAGGTACACAATTGAGCAGCGCGTTAAGATTGTTGAAGCCTTTTACGAAAATGGGCGTTCAAATCAAAATGCATTTCGTGCACTTCGTGACTTTTTTGGTCAGCATAATCGACCAAATGTGTCCACAATCGGGAGAATTGTGCGCAAATTTCAGCAAACCGGGTCTGTAGGAAATGTGAAAACACCTGTGCATGCTCGCCCAGTTCGTTCTGCGGAAAACATTGCTGTTGTTCGCGATAGTGTAGCAGAAGAGCCGTCAACCTCGACTCGTCGTCGTGCCCAACAATTGAACATCTCACGACATCACTGATGCGAATTTTGAATAAAGATTTGAATTTACACGCTTACAAGGTTCAATTTACTCAAGAGCTGAACCCTACTGACCATTTCAAGCGTCGTCAATACGCCGAATGGTTGGTTGAACAGACAGAAGTGAATGGTGACTTTACAAAGAAAATCATCTTCAGCGACGAGGCACACTTTCACCTCAGTGGATTCGTTAACAAGCAGAATTGCCGAATTTGGGCAAATGAGAATCCACGAGGGATTATTGAAAAGCCGATGCATCCACAAAGAGTGAATGTTTGGTGCGGTTTATGGGCAGGCGGCATCATCGGGCAGTACTTCTTCGAAAATGAGGTCGGCCAAGCAGTTACCGTGAATGGTGTTCGCTATCGCGAGATGATAACGAACTTCTTATGGCCAGAAATTGAGGATATGGACCTGGACGATATGTGGTTCCAACAGGATGGTGCCACTTGCCACACAGCCAACGAAACAATGACACTTTTGCGCGAGAAATTCAATGGCCGCGTTATCTCACGTCGTGACGATGTTAATTGGCCGCCACGATCATGTGATTTGACACCGTTGGACTTCTTTCTTTGGGGATATTTAAAAGAAAAAGTGTACGTCAATAAGCCAAGAACAATTCAAGAGCTAAAGGATGAGATAATTCGGCACATTAACGACATTGAACCTCAATTATGTCTCAGAGTCATTGAAAATATGGACCATCGGATAGAGGTATATTGTTTCATACATAATTGTCATAGATCCTTCTATCATAATAAAAAATATTAAGATTATTCACTGAAAACTTTTTGTTTTATTTACAATTAACATCGTGCGTTTTGGTTGGACCACCTTTTAGATTACCAATGATCGAAACGTTGTACAAGCGGATTGTACTTGTGTGTCTAAATAAGGCCAAAAATGTAAACGTATTTATGAGATGATACATTATCTTAACACTGATTTCCGCCTATCAAATGAGAAGTGTTCTTAAGAATGAGTTGTTTTTGTCTTCTTAAATATCGTTCAAACCTGACGAAAAAATTGATTTGTATATTTCTATGCATAGGTCGTAATTTTTATTTTAAGAAATGGTGTATTTCTTACCTGTCGACTTTGTTTGACACTGCTCTCTTGTAAGCAATAGGGAAAATTGTTGGAATAAAACTTGGACTTAAGGGATGGTCCGATTTTTTATTACCAACAATATGGGCACTGCATATTCTACTATATTTGTTTGGTTCCCAAAGATTTCCATCAACGCTGAATAAATAAAAATTATTAATATATTTTGTGTAAATGAGGTGACTCGGTAACTGCAAAATTTATAGGTTACCTTTTCCTATTGACCGCAGTTATCCACTTTTCTCGCTGAAGTTTCTCATGTGGCACAGAAGGAAAAACGTAAAAATGACACTTTGAAGAATTACCATAATTAATTTTGCAACCAACCACACAACACACTACTTTAGAGCTCTGTTTTGACGACATTATTTATTGGTTTTTATTAATTTTTCTATACAACCACGTGTATAACCCAGTATAGTCAGTGTAAATTTACCTACAAATGTTCCTCAATTTTCCTACTACTCGCGCTGCATATCAGCTGCCCCCACTTACTGACCACCTTGCACGTACTCAATAGCATTACTCAAAACCACAACTGGTGATTTTGAATATTGTCTTTCTCAAAAAATTGACATTTTTAAAAAAATCTGGATTTACGCATATTAATGGAATTTGCTACCCTCCCTAACAATAGGAACTGCAATATTACTCTGTTCCATGTCTACGTCTTTCTTCTATTTATTATTATTTAGTAAAGCTTATATTTATATTGTAATCCCTTGTATTTCTTTTGTTTTTTTAAAGGATTTAGAAATAATAATATACATTTTTATTAATTCCGTATCATAGAGCATACAAAAATTACATTTTTTCATTATTTTATACGAACTTCATAAACATTTCTTGCTCTAAACATTTCTTCAATAATAAATAGAGCTGGCACTGAGTGCCATCCACCAGCGGCGGACGAATGACCTCATTTCGTTATGCGAAGGCGAGGTCGCATTCACATCGAGACTCGAGGCCCGGTACCCCGTACGGATATCGCTAGTACGATGTAAATCAGTTTCTCGTGGATGAATTTCTATACGTGTATGTGGTGCATTAATATTTGAATATAATCATGTCGAATGTGCGCAGAGGTAACAAGAAGCTAGTCGCTGATAAAGCGCGAGAAATTATTTGTGATTTCCAAATATTTATTCTTCGGTATTTAAGAGTTTTTAATGTAAATTAAATACAAAATACTTAAAACGTCAATATTTTACCAGCTAGAAATGCAGCGCTCATCTCAGTCCTATTTATTCCGTTATTTGCAATAAATTCAATTGTTGGACATTTGTTTTTCAACTAAAAGGCGAATACACATAATAGTTTATGGTACAATAGTGCATGTTATAAAACATTAATATTTTACAACCTATAAATACTGGAGTATAGTTTGTGATAGGGACACCAATCCATCTACGAGTACTTCATAAATCTGGTTAAGAGCGTAAGTGTGCAACAGCTCATTGCTTTCATTGACTTCATTTTTATGTTTATTATATGTATTGTGAGGCGTACGCCTATGCCGCTTGGCACTAGGACAAAGAGAAACGGAAATATGTAGATAAATATCAGTCCATGAGTAACAAGATCAGATGATGTCAAACATGTTATTTTATAAGTGACTTAATTTACCTAATACTGTTCTCCTTCATATAAATAAAATATTTTCTTCCTTGCCTATATTTTTCCGTGCCAGATTTAAAATAGTATTTCAATTTCATTACTCTAATATGAAAATAATTTTTCGTATATACTTACATTAAAACACCACTATTGTACCTATTTACCTTGAAGGGGCGCCTATGACTTGTTGGGCAGGTTCTTTTCAGCCGACCCAGCGATTAATATATATAAGAGAGAGGACAGTCTATTTCATACTCCTCACTGGAATTGAGATTGTATGTTCTATGAGATGAACGCGTGTTTAATATCGCGTCGCGGAGAAAGGCTGTGGCTGTGGAAGGCTTTTATTTAATTACTGCGAGGTGTAATTGGGAATAATCATCAGCAAACTATAGACGATGTTTCCGTAAGAATAATATTATTGTGAAGTAAGATTTAGGATATTATTAATGATCTGCCTATACTTATGTACCATCTAGTAATTTTTCCCACCCGTACTAGCTGCTATCGCTAGCTGCCACACGTTCCACTAACTCTACAGTTATTATGTTAGACGGATAATATGGGAGTTAAAAAAATGTTAAAGACAGTTAAGGGACTGTTTCTGAATAGAAGAAATAAAAATATTTTTTTAGATGAGGTTTCAAAAAATAAAACCCGCCACAGGTAGGATTCGACATATGTCCCGGATCGGAACCGAACGACATACAGCTGTTTCGAACTTATTAGTTCTCATCAGTGCCGTACACGGTACGCCGATCCAGAACAAATGCCGAATGAACTCTATGGGGTATACATCTTTATCGATACGATCTCTGTCAGTAACATTTCTCGATTTCCGACTTATATGTTACTGACAGAGATCGTACCGATAAAGATGTATACCCCATAGAGTTCATTCGGCATTTGTTCTGGATCGACGTACCGTGTACGGCACTGATGAGAACTAATAAGTTCGAAACAGCTGTATGTCGTTCGGTTCCGATCCGGGACAGATGTTGAATCCTACCTGTGGCGGGTTTTATTTTTTGAAACCTGATCTGATCGTGCAGAAACACGAGAAAGGGGTCGAGGATCGCTTCTGGGTATAATTCAATGCCTGGCGGAGCTTTAGCCCGAGGAGTAGCTGTTTCCTAGAGCGATTATGTAATAGCTTTGCTATTCGGGAACTACTTTGATAACCGTTCCTTTCTCGATTTCCGACTTATATGTTACTGATTTAGATGAGGTATTACACGGTGTAAATCTATCCCAGTCGTACATAAATCAATTAAACAGGCTGAAATCGTTATTTTCAATTAGCACTTTTTATTTGTGCTGAAAGAAATTAACGCATCAACTATCTGGGTACAAAGTAAACAACCACAACCGATTCGCCTTGGCGTTTGTTGAAATCCGCGCCTTCGAGCCTGATACCCCCAGCATAAAAATGTTAATTGTTTCGAATCGTAACTGCTCAGATGCCTCGGAGGAAGATCAAGCTGAAGGTATTTGGCGTAATTGTGCGCTTTTGCGGTGAATTTTCAACATCAGGAACACTGCTACTTCCAATTTAATTAAAGCAGGTCCTTCTGGAAGGATTAATTAGTCGGATGACAGACGCAACTCGAGTAGAGGGTTTAGATAAATATATGCGGACGACTAATAACAGGATGCGGCTTAAATCATCCAATTAATTTTCATTTAAATTCGTTCCAAATCCACTTACGTCTTGCAATTACATTGTCAGTTTCGAAATGTTGCCTTTTGACGAAAATAACGCACTGGATTGTGCGTCATTTTAACTATTAACTACAGCGTGACCGAAAAGACATTTCAAAAATGATTGTAAGTTGTAAAATTTTAACTTTACAATTAGATATACGAGTCCAGGCTCATAATAGCTCGGCCAAGCATAAATTTACAAATAATATATATAAATAAAAGTAATAGCACTCTCAAAACTATTTTATTAAAGAAAACTATTGACAACAGAAACAAAGTATAAACTTTTAACTTAAATATGATAAACTGTTACTGTTACTGATGTGTCAATGACAAGTTTGTTAATAAAAAACATCAATATTCGCGGTTCTGAAACATGTCTGCAAAGTATCTATACATTGTTAACCATATAAGATGTTTAGTCTATTGTCAGCTGTCAAAAAGGTTACATATGCTTTGGTACGATCGGCAATTATTTATTTTTTTAAAAGATGAATAAAATAATTTGCTTTAACCCGACAACGCTCGCGCTATTTTTGAAACACAAATGCTCGCAATGGGTAAAATTTACCCATATTCAAACAAAAATGTTTTCTTAATTTTATTTATTGAATGGCAGTAGTATTATACAAAAAATAACGTTTTAGAGTTAACATTTGCTGTGTAGGTACATGTATTTCAAGAGTCTAAGACACTTGTTTTGCGCAGTTTTCACAGAAAAAAATTTATATTCACGGTAAATGTAAATTTTGCAACTAGCACAACAAATTGTGGGTTTTCTGTCTTTTTTGTTTGTGCAAATGGCGCATCTTCCTCTGGCATTACTTGCAATTTGAACGTTGTTTTTAATTTCGATGCCAGCATATTTTTTAACTCTTGGTAACGTAGGAATCTTTCCTCGGTTTTCCATGTATTCTTGGCATAATGAAAGCCCCAATTCCTTCAAAAATTTTCTCCTGGCTATTTTGTTTCCAGTATTTTCTGCACAAATCACTTGCGCATTGATTCCCGCAATATTCAATATCGAAAAGAAATACTACGAGAGGCCAGCGACTCGTTTTCCAAGCAACACTATAAGATCCCTTCATTTCATCTACACCATCAACTGCGCCTTTAGTTTTGTTGTAGTGTGTAATAATTTCAGGTTTTAACTTTTCATTGGTTTGGGAATCTATCGCATCATCATGATGCATAGTGGATAATAGTAAAACCAGTTTTCCTTTTGGTGATGTATGTGAGACCAAAATTGTAAAATCTTTGAACCCGAACATATTGCAAGGAACTTCAGATTTCTTCTTTTTGGAACAGAACTCAGTAGGTATTTCTCTCTTATTTTTCCTCAGTCTACCTACCAGAGTAAGGTTATGATTTCTCATGAGTTCCTCGGATAAAGGCACACTTGTAAACCAATTATTCATGGTCCCGTTCCGTCCTGTGCCGGATATTGGGAAATCTAACCTCTTTACATTTTCAAATGCCGAATTATCGACGTAGTATGGCCCCTGAGGTTGTTTGCCGGCATATATTTCTAAATTAGACGTGTAGAAAGAATTCGAATCAATCATGGCAAAGACTTTTTATACCGTATTTTACTTTTTACTTTTTTGCGTCGGTTTACTTTTGATGTACTGCCGGAACGAGCAACGACCACGAAATGCTTCCAACATCTCATCAATTGTTACGTTCTCTGAAACTGTGTACATGTTCTGACAATTATCGACAAATTGTTCAAACATCTCCCGAACAGGTGCTAATTTGTCTTCCAATTTTCTCGCTTGGCGATCCAAAATAGTGTTAAACCACAGACACCTCATCAAAAACTTAAATCGAGATATTGACATTACCGCAGGAAATATATCCAAACCCATACCATCGATTGACCATAAATCACGTATATTAACATGAGACGACTTAGAAACGCCAGCCATGTACAAAAGCCCAAGAACAGCCTTTATTTCATGTAGATTTGTATACAGAGCATTCCATTTTTGAGCGAAATTGTGCATTATTTTCTCAATATATATGTTCGTCATCATCATCATCATCATTAGGTCATCAGTCCTAAGACTGGTTGGACGCTAACTTCCAGCTTCTCCTATCTTGTGCTAACCTACGCATTTCGCTAATTGTGCTACAACCTACATCCCTTACTATTTGCGAGCAGTAGTCTAATCTAGGCCTACCTCTGTCTTTCTTCACTCCTATTTCTGCCTCCAAAATATCGCGGACTATTCCCCCATGTCTCAGCAAGTGGCCTACCATTCTATCTCTTCTCTTCTTTATGTTTTTCCACATACTTCTTTTCTCGCCGACTTTGTCCAATACTTCTTCGTTTCTAACCCTATCAGTCCATGGTATTTTCATCATTCTTCGGTAACACCACATCTCAAAAGCTTCTAATTTCTTCCTACTTGCTTCCCCTAGCGTCCAGGTTTCGCAGCCGTATAGTGCCGTGCTCCATACATATGTTTTCAAAAATCTCTTCCTTGTTTCTAAGTTTATTACCCCCGAGCATAAAAGTGCTTTATTTTTGTTAAAAGCTACTCGACCCTGCACTATTCTTTGTTTTATGTCTTTATCGCTTCTTCCATCCCAATTTATTTTACTTCCTAAATAAGTGAAGTCTTTAACTTCCTCCAATCTTTCATTATTAATTTGTACTTTCGTTTTTGCTCTACTCTCGTGCCCTCTGCACACTAACACTTTAGTTTTGTTTTTATTCACCCTCATTCCGTATTCCTCTGTCAACACTGCCTCCATTTCGTTCAATGCTGATTCTAGTTCCTCCTTGCTAGATGCTAATACTGCTATATCATCCGCGAATCTCAGTATTTTTAGTTTCTGTCACTGTACTTTAATCCCGAAATCCACTCTATCTTTTACCACATTAATCGCCTCTTCGATGTACAGATTAAAAATTAGTGGTGAAAATCATTAGACAAAAAAAGGGCAAGTGCTTCTTGTCTTGTGTCTTGTGTCTATCACTGACCTTGTTGTGGTTAGGTGTGCGCACAGTTTGTCTTGGGCGATTTTTATTCCATTTGGTGAATCCATCCCGGCCGACATAACTCTGCACAAAAATGAAATAAAGATTTCATCAGGTATGGTCTCCATTTCTTCATTTTCTTCGAAAGGTTCATCCTCTGAAGCTGTATCATGATCAGTAATATTTAGATCATTTTCTTCGTCTGTTTCTTCACCACCTATAATATCTTCGTCTCTTTCTAGCTCGTCGTACCATTTTAGCAACTGCTCCTCCAGTCTTTTATCCATTTTAAAGATTTTTATGCCTACAGCATGTATTCCCTAGCACACACGAGCTAAATATGAAAAATGTAACAATAACCTGTTGGTAATAATTCATACAAAATGGGGACCCTAAAACGCTCGCGCTATGGGTAAATATTACTCAGACAGAAATAAATCACGACAACGAATTTACAAACGTGTGCTTTCGACGGTCGCCCATTTAATACTGACAAATAATGTGTTTTGAGCAGCTACTATGCGCGGGAGACGTGTATGCACGCTCTTCAACTAAATACAGACCAAACAAGAAGAGCGTTCTAGGGTTAAGAACTGAATTACGAGCAGAAATGTTTTATAGATGTTAAATATTGATTTTGGCGAGTCTGCTATGAGTAAAACAAAGGTTTACGAGTAGTATAACCGTTTCCAATAAGACTGTGAAGACGTTGAAGATGACGAGCACCCTGTATGTCCCAGCACATCAACAGCCGATTAAAACGTGGAAGAAGTGGAAAGAAAAAACGTGGAAATAACAATCAGAGAAAACGCTGATAGCGTTGGCATATCAATTGGCTCATGCCATGAAACTTTTTCTGATGTATTGGGTATGAATAGTATGGCAGCAATATTTGTTCCAATATTATTGAATTTCGAACAAAAACAGCGGTGAATGGAAGTTGCTCATGAATCGCTACATGAAATCAACAACGATACAGAACTACTGAAACGTGTCATAACAGGTGATAAAGCATGAGGTTACGGATATGACATCGAAACTAAGGCTCAATGGTCCTAATGGAGGTATTCTGGATCGCCAATCCAGATCAGAAAAAGCTCGACACATGCGGTCGAATGTGTAGGTTATGTTCACTGTGTTCTTCAATTTTATCGGCATAGTGTATCATGAGTTATTGTACTATCAAGAAGGAGTATTACCTACAAGGGCAACGCCGTTTGCGTGAAGCAATTGAAAAAAATGCCCGGATTTGTGGCTAAACAATACATGTCTTCTCCACCACGATGCATGCTTGTTCATGAGTTTTTGGCCAAAAGCAACACTGTAATGATGCCCCAGCCTCCATATTCACCAGATATGAGTCCGTGTGACTTTTTTCTGTTTCCAAAAGTAAAGGAAACCCTAAAGTATCGTCGACTTGCAAGCATAGATGAGATTAAAAACACATCGCTAAGTGAGCTAGGCATTATCCCAAAGATCGAGTTCCAGAAGTGTTTCCGGAATTGGAAGAAGCGTTGGCATAAGTGTATAATATCTAATTAGGACTATATTGAAGAAGATAACATTGATGTAGACGAATAAATAAAGTTCTTTCCAAAAGACGAAAATTCCCCTTTATTTTTTTTTAACGCACTTCGTATGTACCTTAATGTCAAAGTGCGTTGGAGAATCTCTAGAATCAATTAACCATTTACACGAAAATTATTATTGCGTACTTTTATTTTTTGTCATTTTATTTTCCAGTACATTACAAAAATATTAATTTTGAACGACACTTTTCGTTCACTCTGTATTTAGGTACACTTGTGATAATTTAATATAAATTCTTGCAACACCGTAGTTCATTCACTGCTATATTAGTTAGCGATATGCATTTCTCGCGTTTTGAATGAAAAGTTGTTTTATTTGCGTTTTCAGTACGCTTTACAAAACAAAACTGTCGGAGTTATGACAACTCCGACAAAAACGAACCCATAATTACTGCGCTAATTAGAAAGTCAGAATTTGTTTCTGCGGCTGTGTAGTTAAATTTATAAATTAATTACGAATTCAGAACAATATGTTGTTTACGGCGATGGCTGCAACTAGATTCGAGAGCTGTTACAATATTTGAATTTCCATGAATTTTAATTGGCAATTATTTCGGCCGACTTGGCTAATTGAGTGAATTTTATCCCACAAGCCATTGCCGTGAATTTTGTTGAAATTCATTACAAACAGACAGCAACCTGTAATTGAATTATAAAACGTCTTAAAAGCAGGTCCGGGGTTAGGAAGCCGCTTGTGTGATTTCGTAAGATTAAATTTGTCACCCCGATAACCCCAAAGGCTAGCGATAACAGCTATTTCGAAAGTGTCTGCAAAGTTTCTAGAAATAGCAATTTTCAACGGACAGTAATTCCATATAAAATGATAGAAAATGAAAATACGGTGGGCATTCGAAGTTACTAAAAGACTAAGCCGCTTGTGTGATTTCGTATGATTAAATTTGTCACCCCGATAACCCCAAAGGCTAGCGATAACAGCTATATCGAAAGTGTCTGGAAAGTTTCTACAGAAAGCAATTTTCAACGGACAGTAATTCCATACAAAATAATACAAAATGAGAATACGGCGACCATTCGAAGTTACTAAAAGGCTAGTACTTTTCATAGCGTCCATTTCGTGGATGAGTGCGTGACCTATCACATTCTTTCATAGAGGTAGATATGACAATGTCATTCATACCGTGGTGCGGGGTGACGGACTAGCCCTAGTGTTAAGCATGTCATGCTATGCTTGGACTCGAGTCTTAATGAAGGGCGTTTGACTCTTTTCCCGATCATGGATCTGTTTGTCCTCGTCTGTATGTATAACCTTCACCTCTATAGCCTGAGGCTTGCAGGAAGTCGATTATTGTGTAGTCCAAACTGTAAACTTTAATAAAATGAGATTGAAACGACGTCGTATAAGTTTATTATTTTATTGGCATGCAATTAGAGAATGAGTTAAAGAACGGTCATCAAAGAATCAACCTCATCTCTTTTCGTACAGCTCGTAAGAGTGTTTTGATGTGAGTCTCGGGAAATTGACAAAACATTCCCGGTAATTTAAATAGTTTTGCAGATATGAAGTTCTATTTAATCAAACTAAATAACTGTAAGTCTAGAATACTTATAATATTTATTATGTAGTCATTCCACGAGAGGCCAAAAACCATAAAGGGACTCAGGAGTTCTTGAATTATGGTCTTCTCCACAGAGTACAAAATGTACATGATCGAGGTCTATTTATTAACTAATCTGCTACTAACAGTCAGCGTATAAGTGTTGACAAACATAACTGTTAGATCCTTAAAAAGCTCAGAGAATAATTTAACGTAAATCTCCAAGAATTTTATAATATTCTCAATAATTTGGAATTTACTAAACGAGTAATAATTTTGTTGATGTAAAGTTGAAGAAGACATTATATTTTATAGTATTTCCACGAGAGGCCTCTATATGATGTATTGTTCATATTAAATTTATCGTGACAGAGGCTCAAAATAATAATAGCCCCAGCATAGAACCCTGGGGAATATCTAAATGGACTATAACTTTTACTGTAAAACTTTACCATTTATTATTTGTATATTTCTCATAAGAGAAATCTCGAATCAACATGCAAAGAAACCATCGCAATGTTGATCAGTCTTATCAATGCCTCGGTTAGACTAAGTTGAGTTCCAAATAAGTGGAAAGTACTACACGTAGTAGTAGTAGTAAACATCATACATGCCTATCTCTTTGCTGCTTGTTATTTCAATATTCTGCGAAATCATCAGAGTCTATTTCAAAATCTGATTCTTCGAAGTCAGCAAGAGCAAGACGCATCATTTCGCGTGTGTGTCTTGATATGTTCGGAGGTGGTCGGTGAGCCATTTTCTGTATAATAATAGATAAATAGAAATGTGAATACGTTTTCACATATACATATAGTAGGTAGTGGGTACTAATTGGTGAAAAGTGATAAATGGTAATAACAGTAGCCTAACGTAAGTATGTGCTAATAGAAAAACATACGCCTGACAGACTACTATTGAAAAAAAAGCTAGTTAATTTTTTTTATACCAAATGTATTTTCCCATCAAAAACGTGACATACACCACTGGAGAAACATTCTCTTTGAAATCGAAGAGGCGACTGAGGTTGACACATTACACGAACTGTCTAAATTGAACGTATTCGCTACGTTCAATTTAGAGACGAAAATATGAAACTCGTTGTGCTCATAGGCGTACGTTCCACTTACAGGATTAACATAATTTAATTTAGTCATTTTTAAAAACCCTTTCCCTACTACGGCCCTGATTCGCGGCAAAAGGAGTTTTCGCGCCTATCCAGCTGATTCGGAATCGCGATGCTCTCTGCCCGATTTCGAACGCACAGACCGTCCTCCCGTGAAGAATGGCCGTAGACAACTTCGGTAATTGCTTATCTTGTCGCGTTTACAGCTCACTGCTAATTATGACAAACTTTATGAATGCTCTTCTATAGACGTGCTCGTATTATCTTAATGGGGGAAGCTAGTGCTAATTTGGTTTATTTTGCAATGACACCGTGTGAATGTTAACGATTGAAAAGTAATTTTGCCGCAACACGGCTCTCGAGAAGGAGAATACAGGGTGTTGTATACACCAGGAACTGCAACAATGAAAAGAGCAGAGGGACACGATTATCACGTAGACGTGTAGTGTGTTAATGGAAATTACGAGTATGGTATCATTTCTGGTGACCGTAAACTTATAAACTTATAAATTTTTCTATTTATTCTTAAAGACAAATAGAAAAAGATGTCTTTGGTGGCTGAGGTTTATATCTAGATAAACAACGTTATAATCGATTTCCTTGCAAATTATTGACGTCAGCAGAATCAGGACTGAGCATAATAAGGTACCTTGAGGAACTCTGAGTTGATGATATGATTAAAATTGATTCATGATACGATCAAATCTTAATCAAAAGTCTTGACTAAAGGTCATCTAATATTTCTATATTTTGTGAAAAATTGGCCTCCTTTTTTTGTTGTTACATCAACGGTTCGACCCCTAAATCCTACCCAGCCAGGATAAATGTAGGTAAGATTTATCTTACAGAAATTATTCACATATATGAATAATTGTATTACGAGGTGAACTATACTCGTCAACAGAAGAAGCGGTTTCGAATTCTCACTCGAGAACTGTGCAGATTTCTGCTGAATCTCTTTATGACCATCAGATTTTGTTTAAATTCAGAAACTCTTTCCCTGTGTCGTAGAAAAACTACATACACGTGGTATTGTTTATTAAAAAATCCGAAACGAAATTATGATAGACTGGACACTCTCTAAGCCACCCATTATGTCCACGTGGATAACTAGACTTGCCAAATTATTTCTTTTATTTTTCTGAATTCTGAGGGCTCTTTTGTGTTTCTTATATCCTTGAATTTCCTTTGCGAAACACTCCTATTGCTAGGACGTTGCCTACACTTTCGGTTTCAGCAGGAGTGGACGAACTTGCACTTTGAACATTTTGTACCATCATTCTTTATGACGGGAACTGAGATTTTGGAGTTTCCAGGTTTTTATTGCCGGCTTATTGAAAAAAAGAAATACTCTTGCAGATATTTACTACAATTCTTCTCTTTCTCATAAAGTTCAATAATTTTTTATAATTTAAATATTGCTACCTAATTATATTTAATAAACAATATGAATATCATCGATAGTAATTTATTGTTAACTTACCAAACCCTTATTTTAAGAAAATAATTATACCGGCTTAATTCTATTAGTGATGTTCCTTCCTGTGAAATTTTATTTTTCTTTCCAAAAATTTTAAATAAAAGAAAAACGCCTAAATTCTAAGTTCCTGATGTGAACTTTGAACTTCATATCAACTGTATTACAAACCAATGAACCATTTCACTGGTTTGTAATTGTAATCCTGTTCTATCTGGATGTTTCATAGCAATGCTGCAATTAATTTTAATATTTCTCTTGTAATACAGATGTTAAGTTTTGTTGTTTTTTCCTAACTTATCTTGAAGTTTAACTTACCATTAGCATTTATTATTATCGACTGAACTAAGTCGAGGTTTTGTTTGTTATGATTGTGATGCATTCCAAGTCCTTGGCGATATGCTTTAATTATATATCATTGTTACGATGACTCTGAAATAATTTTTATTTATCTCACAAGTGGAATAAAATGGATGATTGACCATTAATGAGATTTACTTATACACAAATGTTCAGTGGAATCACAAGGAAGAACCATCGAACAGTCCCTTGCAGAACTACGAGAGGATACCCTCTCGAGGAACGAGAGAGGAAGTTATTTTTTTTTTAATTTGTCTATTTAATCTTTAAACAAAAAACCTTCAATTCCCTTCAAAGTACTCTCCACTTGCACTAGTACACTTGTTTAATCTTTTATTCCATTGTCCAAAATATTTTCGAAATTTGTCTTTTATTGTGCCAGACAGTGCCTGCGTCGTTTTTTCTTCATCTCAGCAACGTCAGCAAAACGCTTTCCTTTCTCTTTTAATTTTTGATCAAAAATTGGCATACAGACAGGGTTGTGTGAGGCATGAGTTTGACAGCCATACTTTTGGTCCCCGAATCTTCGGTTAAAATTCGTTAAACAGGATTCCATGTCACTCCAGACAGCTCCACAACTTCGTCAATGCTCCGTCGTCGATTTTTCAGGATAATTTCGCGAATTTGTTCAACATTTTCATCGGTTCAAGCAATGGAAGGACGACTAGAGCGAAGTTTGTCATCAATTGACATTTCACCTCTTTTCTGTCCACTACAACATCAGTTCGGTTTATTTTGGGTACCCCCTCGTATGTGAGTAAATGGCAAACTTAACACGGGAGCACCGAGAACAATTCCTGAATATTAAAATCACATCCTGCCACTTAAAAGTGTCGAACTCTTGTAAATTGATGAATAATTTCCATATTTGAATATGTATAAGTGGCGGCAAGCAAACGAGGCAGCGAGCTAAAGTGCCTCGAGTGTCAATAATTGAGTTACAGCTCAACTTTTCACTCAGTATTTCCTCAAGAATGCAGCAGGAGCGCGCCCTTAATAAATTGTGTCTACAACTGAAAAATAAATGCAGGGATCCAAGTGCCGGCGAATACAATCAAGACCATTGCATTATTAATATTTCACACTTCCCGAAGGTGCAAGGCCATCCTGCGAGATGCAGGAGATACCTAGTCTTGCTACTAAATAATTGATGAGGCCGGAAATTGCCGTTCTACTCTGGAATTTAGCCCGCGGCCTCGCCGACCACCCCATTAAATTAAATTACAAGAATCTCTGGAAATTAACTGCCTGCTTAGAGGCTTGTTCGTATTTTTTACACACTCTGGTAAATCTTGACGATATAATTGATTTCATCATGAATTTTTGCTCAGCTAAAACTTCACCGAATGTGTCGAATATAGTTAGCTATAAAGTATGGAATTTTGTCGAAATATGTAAGTGTTTAATATGTAAGTATTTGACATATCGCTTGTTTAGTGCAATACTTAGACATCTGCCAATAATTCAAAATTATGGATAATATCGCTGTCCATCAAAATCCCGTATGTGTTCAGTGAACCAGTGGGATATGTATTAAACCAATTATAGCAGGCTGAAAATAATTTAACTCGGTATTGCGTAAACGGAAAGAAGCGTTCATATTGAGTGCAACACTGGAACAAAGCAGATGACCCAGTATTGCACTGTGACCAGAAAGTGTGCGTCGGCAAGTTTTATCGGTGAGACACTGAGATAATTGTTCGTACTAGCTGAAAAAAGAGAAGATCAGAGCTAATAATTATGCATTCTTGTTTGAAGTGAATGGAAAATACATCCGAGTTTGTAAAGATTTTTTCAAAAGAACATTAGACGTGTGCAACAATACCATATCCACAATTAGAAAGAAGACCAACTCAGAAGGGTTTTTAGAGAGTGAAAAAAGAGGAAAGCGTAATAATTTAAAAGAAAGTGAGTGAAGCTACAAAAGGGAATATAAGAGACCACATTAATCTCTTACCAAGAATTGAATCACATTATTGTCGTTCCCAAACAAAAAAAGAATATTTGGATGGTTCACTGAATATCTCTACAATGTACAGATTATATACTGAGTATTGTATAACAAACAATTGGACAGCAGCGAAAAGATGTACCTATGAATCAATATTTAACGAGGAATTTAATATAGGGTTTTTTGCTCCTAAAAAAGATCAATGCGCAATATGTGCTCAGTACCAAAATGGGAATGACATTGAAAAAAAACAATATGCAAGAAAAATACGAGACACATTTACAAGCAAAAAAAATGTCAAGAAATGAAAAAAATAAAGACAGAATTATTCATGAAAAAAAATTTAAGCCTCCTTAAAAAATGATTGTCGCGGTAAATATACTTTTTTCCGATAATTGCGTTGGGCAACATAAAAATAAGTTTGTTCTTTGAATGTATCTGTACTGTTTAAAAGTGTTATATATAAACTCCATCACCAATAAGTATTTAATTAGTGGTCATACCCAAAATGAGGAAGATCAAATGCACTCGTGTATTGAAAAACAAGAAGCGAGAGCGCTGAGATGTGGTCCCATCTTTATTCTCTCTCAGATGGCAATGATTACAAAATTGACAAAAAAAAACGGGCTCTCCATACAAAGTATACCAAATGACAGATGAATTTTATGACTGGAAGAAGGTCTGTGATGAAATTGGAGTTAACTTCAGTTTACAAGAACAAGGGGACAATTGGAATAACGTTAAGGTTTTTCGAATGGAGAAAGATGTGGAAAACAATGTTTTTTATAAAACAAGCTATACAGAAACAGAGTATAGGATTATAAATATTAGAAATAATCTTAGAAGAAAATTAAATATAAACCTCTCTGCCTTTAGTTTATAAAACTGCGCCGAAAATATCAAAATTAAAACATCAACATCTACTTTCTCTTTGTAATGAAAACCACATTAAGAAGGAATATCAAGATTTTTTCAGAAACTTGACAGCAAAGTGAATTTTATTAACAGCTCTCTATTTTTACACTTAATGTTTTTATTGTTCTTTGCTACAGAAATTTTGAATAGACGTTTATAAAAAGTAGGCATTTTTTATTTAACCCAAGGCACTATCTTAAAATACTTTTCATTGCTTTGGTGCAATACTGAGACATCTGCAAGAATTAAAAAAAAATACTTAATATAATTTTTTGTGACTCTGCAGCATGTCAATGTTAAGTTAAATTTATAAAAACAAAAACGTACAAGAAAGAAAATCGAAAATTTTTGAAGCGCAATTTCTCGAAACTATACCATGTGCATTTGTCTCAGTGTTGTACTGGATAAGCGATGTGTAATATACTTCTAATGTTTCAACTAAAAATTTATCGCTGCGTAATGAAGGGTGTTTCAAGTACTTCCTTTAAAGGGTATTTTTTTTCTGAATGGAAGAAAAGGTAATACGATAATAATATTTAACGAAGTTGTTAGGCATATAGCTATGTATAACACCGTGTATATCCCCTTATTAAAGAGTAGGGAAACCCTATTCCTACATAAACTTGTAACATAAGTCGAATCGATTCTCTTTTAAGTAAAATATATTTAATTACATATTCCCTAATCCTCAAATTTTCTTAACACATAGGAAACAAAACTTATTCAATCATTTTAAACTATAGTTTAGAGTCAAGTCAATATTTCCCGTATGTGAAAATACCCTCATATACTGCTCATCAAGAATAGGAAGAAGTGTACGATTCACTAGATATGCGAAGAGGAAAGAGTGAGGCAGCATTCGGAAGGCAAAAGATGCACTTTACCACGCGGCCAGATCGAAAACCCTGTACATACATATATGTATATTCATAGACATTTACTTTGCAAGGGTCTCAATGCGACTGGGTAAAGATCAGGATATTTACTTCGCACCTCGTGTGTGGTCCGATATCACAGTTCTGAAACTATTCCTATTCTTGATGAGCTGTACAAAGGAGAACCACGAACAGTTTCTTGCGGTACACCAAACCACCGACTAGTAATCCATTATTTCACCTAGATACTATATGACATTGCAATTTTAATTTTTACTCGGTCGGAAACGATTTCCATTATTAATTTTTCCATTACTACAACTTGAAAGATACTAATCCAAGTCCTGAGGACCTTCCTCGCCCTCATCTAATTAATAACTGATTATCCCCAGTTTCCCCGGCATTCATTAAGGTGAATAATTTATTTCGGGTATACTTTAGGCCGGGTTAAACGCAAACATATGACCTCATTTCTCTTCCCATTGTAGCCCTAAGTAATGATCTGCCTTTGGCTGGCGTGACCCAATTATTTACCTTTATAAAATATTTATGAAAACCCACCAACCCCCAAACGGGCCTCGATTATGTCGGTTGGCACTTTCATTTGTCCGATAATGGGGAAGAATTAGTATTAAGGTTCTTTGACTATACTGCGATACCTTAAATAATCCTAACGAGATCATCTCCACTCAAGCCAATAATTTTATTTTATATACTTGTACAGTCTGTCACATAAGAGCGTAGCGGCGATTATCTGCAGCCAGTAAGTTGTAGGCATTTGATTTGAAAAAAGTTGAGCTTTTTCTCCAATGCAGAGGGAACTTTTGTCGTTTTCGCAGCGCTATTAGTAAGATGTCCAGTCTCCCCCAGCATCGATAATTGCTTGGCACTTCCAAGGCATATTTTCCACAAGATTTTCGGCGTATTCCTTTGGGAAATGCCTCCAAATTTTTCGAATTTGTTGGGAAAGCTGAGTAAAATTGCAGGGTCGGTTTTTACGGAGCTTCAACTTGATAAAAGCCGACACATGCTCGATGAGATTTGCATCGGGTGACTGAGATGGCCAAGCCAAAGTGGCGACGCTTTTCTGCTAATTCCATAATTTGCACGCTTTGCTCCGATGTATTGGATCGTTGATCTCTTGGAGTACCCAATCCTCAATGGATTTCTTATACCAGCGTTTAGCAAACGGTAATAAAGCTTTCTGGTAAATTTTGTTCATTTTTTCGGCGTTCAAGTTGTCGGTGAAGAGATAAAAGTGCCGAAACCCTTTTTTAAAAGGCATCCCCAAGCATGGGCCTTGACGGGGTGTTTTACAGTCCGTTGGAGCAGTATGCTTGAGGAATTTGCCCAGGCACGTTTGATGCTCGAAAAAGCCCAAAAAGATACCTCGTCGGTGAAGATTACATTGCTCCAATTACGATCCAAGTTCTCTTGAGCTTAAGCGAGGTGTTTCGCTACGTGTTTTTCACTCAGCAATGGTTTCATCAATGTGCTCCCATATTTAACGTTACTGTCGCGCAAATTCCTACGAATTGTTTCGTGAAATATTTTTACACCTCTTTTACTCGATCTTTCAACCAGTATATGTAGAGTCAAAGCAGGATTTTTGGAATACAAGTCCAAAACCATTTTCACGATTTTATCCAACACTATTCCAACACGCCCACGATTCGGAAAGTTATCGACATTCCCAACTTTCGAAAACTGGTTCATCCACTTAGTTATGAACTGCCGCAACATTTTCATATATTTTGCGGCGCAGCTGAATGTGTCAGTTTTGGTCCTCGGGAGTGAGAACGCAAAAACTCTGCCTCGTAGCGTTTATTAGATAACACTTATTCTCCTTTACCGGCCAGAATCATACTGAATCAAAGTAACAAGTGTTCTTTTCCATACTGCGAAAATGGCAAGGGCTCCGCTCCATCTAAAGGGTGGTCCAACCATAATGCACGATGTTAATTATGAGTCACACCTTAACGTGAAGTTTTTTGCCCAACTTAATTTGACATTTCTTTGTTTCAGTGTTTGACAAATTCAACCATGGAGAGGTACATAATTGAGCAGCGTGTTAAGATTGTTGAAGCCTTTTACGAAAATGGGCGTTCAAATCAAAATGCATTTCGTGCACTTCGTGACATTTTTGGTCAGCATAATCGACCAAATGTGTCCACAATCGGGAGAATTGTGCGCAAATTTCAGCAAACCGGGTCTGTAGGAAATGTGAAAACACCTGTGCATGCTCGCCCAGTTCCTTCTGCGGAAAACATTGCTGTTGTTCGCGATAGTGTAGCAGAAGAGCCGTCAACCTCGACTCGTCGTCGTGCCCAACAATTGAACATCTCACGAACATCACTGATGCGAATTTTGAATAAAGATTTGAATTTACACACTTACAAGGTTCAATTGACTCAAGAGCTGAAGCCTACTGACCATTTCAGGCGTCGTCAATACGCCGAATGGTTGGTTGAACAGACAGAAGTGAATGGTGACTTTACAAAGAAAATCATCTTCAGCGACGAGGCACACTTTCACCTCAGTGGATTCGTTAACAAGCAGAATTGCCGCATTTGGGCAAATAAGAATCCACGAGTGATTGTTGAAAAGCCGATGCATCCACAAAGAGTGACTGTTTGGTGCGGTTTATGGGCTGGCGGCGTCATCGGGCCGTACTTCTTCGAAAATGAGGTCGGCCAAGCAGTTACCATGAATGGAGTCCGCTATCGCGAGATGATAGCGGACTTCTTGTAGAAATAAATTGAGGATATTGAACTGGACGATATGTGGTTCCAACAGGATGGTGCCACTTGCCACACAGCCAACGAAACAATGGCACTTTTGCGCGAAAAATTCAATGGCCGTGTTATCTCACGTCGTGGCGATGTTAATTGGCTGCCACGATCATGTGATTTGACACCGTTGGACTTATTTCTTTGGGGATATTTAAAAGAAAAAGTGTACGTCAATAAGCCAAGAACAATTCAAGAGCTAAAGGATGAGATAATTCGGCACATTAACGACATTGAACCTCAATTATTGAACCGATATTTTGTATCACATATAATTGTCATAGATCCTTCTATCATAATAAAGAATATTAAGATAATTCTCTGAAAACTTTTTATTTACAATTAACATCGTGCATTTTGGTTGGCCCACCTTTTACATTAGTATAAAAAAGGTAAATGCCTACGACTTACCGGCTACGGATAATCGCCGCTATGCTCTTATGTGACAGTGTAGAATAAAGGAGATGGTTTATTATTTACCATACGTAGGTATACATAGTTTACGAATATTCATTTCATTCAGTTCTTCAATCCGACACTACAATCTCGTCTAGAATAAGTGAGGAAAAAGGTAAAAATGAGAGTAGGGATATACCTCATTGTGTTCTCGGCGTTCTCCTATCGGTGTTGATATTTTTGAAGTTGAAGTTTTTAGGTGATTTTCAACGGACTGTAACTTGGAAAAAATAGTCTCAGGGCAATTAAAAAAAACAAGTTGAAGCTCGAAGTTTCTAATTTTCATATCAAATTGAATTTGATATGAAAATTAAGTTCAAACTTTTCTATCAGCAATGAAAACTATCAGCAGTTTTTGAGTAATGATAAGAAAACCATTTTCGGAAAAGAATTTCCAAATTCTTGCTTGCCTTTCAAAAGGTTCACGGACTTCAATGATTTGTTTTCAGTGATTTCGTTATAAATCTTCTTTAGATTATTTTATACTTTTTAATTTGTCTAAAGTGGAGTGGCCTGAAAGCATTGTATGATGATTTATCTCTGAGTTATCGTCATTCAAAACAAAAAAAGTCAGTTTTGACTTTTTTTAAAAACAAAGTATTTTTTAATTTTTTTACTATAACTAACATTTTTTGATAAAAAATATGGATTATAGCTAAAAAATATTTTCAACCTCAAAAAATGGACAAACAATGAAAAAACCATCCTTAAATTTATTTTTAAATTTAATAAAATCAAGTTGGAAAGGGGTGTCAGACTGGGTGACAGTATTTCTCCAAAATGATTTACGTTAGTGCTGGAAGACGTCTTCAAGAACCTAAAATGGGAAAATAAAGGCATAAAAATTGAAGGATCGCGCCTGAATCATTTAAGGTTTGCTGATGACATAATTATAATAGCCTACAATATCCAGGAGCTTGAAGAATTGCTTAAACAACTAAACTACGAGCCCAACAAAATTGGATTAAAAATCAATCAGGCCAAGACAAAGATAATGACCAACGTTGATACAAATATAACGCTGGAAGGACAACCTATTGAAAAGACGAATGAGTATATATATTTAGGACACTCCGTTAAACTAGGAAAAGAAAATCAACATGCTAAAATCAGCAGAAGAATTAGACTGCCCTGGACAGCCTTTGGAAAGCTACAATGTATACTCAAAAACCACGAAGTTCCAGTCAACCTTAAGAAAAGAGTATACAACACATGCATACTTCCGGTCGCCACTTATGGATTGAAAACAATATATATGACAAGTGTCTACGCTGACAAACTAAGAATATCACAGAGAGCAATGGAAAGAGCTATGATCGGAATTTCCTTACGAGACAAAATTAGAAATACGGAAATCAGAAGACGGACCCAAGTAAAAGACATCATAGAAGAAATAGTAACAATGAAATGGCGATAGGCAGGGCATATAGCTAGACAAGACGACACCAGATGGTCACGCAATCTCGCAGAATGGCGCCCAAGAGAAACGAGTAGGAGTATAGGGCGACCCCAGAGACGATGTGTGGATGATATAAGGGCGATAGCAGGAAGGAAATGGATACAATGTGCACAAATCAGGGAGGAACGGAGAGAATTGGGAGAGACCTTCGTCCAGGAGGGGATGGATATGGGTTGAAGAAGAAGAAGAAGAAATTTATTTTTTGCAAAAACGGCAAATTCAATCATTTCGAGCACAATGAAAAAAATCGTAGCCCTTTGAGATTGAGTTTCTTTGGGATACTTTAAGGTTGAAGAGACATAGTCAACATCCTTAACCTATCCATTATTTGCCAAGTTAAACGAATATCCCTAAATATGCAACTTATTATCTCTTTCAATCAACATTCTCGCACCGAAAAATTCTTCTTATGAAAGACCAATAGCTACCACTTATAAAGAATACTTTTTAGTCCTTAAAACCATAGTTAAGTTTTCTGTACGATCATTATTTCCCGAGTAATTAATTACCAAAGTCGAAACTGACTTTTCTATTTTGAAAGACAATAACTCAATGAACAATCATAGTACAAGACTATTTATTACCTCTCAAATTACAGACGATAAAAGTATCTAAAAATTCTTATAACTAAATCACTAGAAAAATATTTATTGAAGGTGCTAAGCAAAAATTTGGAAAAAATTTTCACGCAAAAAGATTGGGCACACATGATCTAGAAATTAGAAATGTGGAGCTTTAATTTACTTTTTTTAAAATTGCTCTGAGACTATTTCTCTCAAAGTTAAAGCCGTTAGAAAATCACCTAAAACTTTAATATTTTTGACATTCCTTAATTTTGAATACAGTATATTTTGCGGTAATTCCAATTATGGGAGTTTGAAGATCACTATTTCCTTTTCAAGTACAAGTAAACAGTTTAAAATAACATGCGGAAAATATAACACGCCTAAACTCAGCGATGTGAACAGGCGTTCAATGGTTCTGCATACATATCTGTCTAAACGACTTTACGATATCACAATTAACGTTGCCTCTTGTATTTCATATTCATATTCCTTTACATATTCAACATAAGAGCAAATAAATGCCGCACTACAGCGCAAATATGCCAGCTTCATATAGTTAGGCCGGCAAAGAAGACGTAATAAATTCAAAATGAGAATGCAAAATCCACATCCTCCTGCAACTGATTCCGCTATGAGTAATATGGCATTCTCAGACAGCGCCGTTTGAATAGTACAACTGAAATTATACAAACTGACAGGATGTTACGAGAAGGAGCCCAACAGCTGAACAGGCAGTTAGAGCAGCAAGACAATAATGAAATTCGACGGGGTCTGTATGATCTTTTAAATTATTATCATTGGGAGGATACCTTTATTACGAATTCATGTACGTATCCGAGGTAATCATTGCAGATTATATGACTTTATTCTCCATTGCAATATTTTGGAACACAGATACGACAAGTATTATTCGTATGTATAGTTCGTCTTATTTTTTCTTTTTTGAGACACAATTTGATTTATATACAAAAATCTGTATTGCAACATATTCAGTTCAACGATTTGTAATACTACACACACCATACAGTACACACCATGTAGTAATAATACTACACACCATTTGTAATACTATAATCAAGTTTCGAACAAAAAAACTTTATGCGTCTGACTAAAACATCAAAAAGTCATTGCATAAAATATCAAAAACACTTTATTCTGCTTCACCTCCAGGGTAATGTGTAATGATTGCAGTTATACTTGATTACAGAAAACGTTCTGCTTCACCTGTGCTTTAATAAAACTAATCTCTAGCTATGCCTTTTATGTTCCATAATTCTGTAAAGAACGCTTCTGCTTGTTTGGCCAATATAACTCTTTTCAGAGGAACAATTCAACTCGTATAAACTTTTTGTTAATAGTTCTACCCTTATTGAAAAAAAGAGTATACTTGTTAGAGGAAATACTATTCACTTCATTGCTATTTTCCAAATAAAAAACTCTCTTATATTGCTGATAAACGGAACAGTCTACCTGAGCCTAGCCATAAAAACAAGCCACGATATGTTTTGAGATTATTTATTTGGAAAATAGCGATGAAATAAACTATACATGTTCTGCTTCGTCTTATTTGTTATATTTTCAGTAGTAAAAACATTTTTCTGAGAATGATAAGATTTTTCCAAAACATGCATATCATCATTAGGTCATCAGTCCTAAGACTAGTTGGACGCTAACCTCCAGCGTCTCCTATCTTGTGCTAACCTACGCATTTTGCTAATTGTACTACAACCTACATCAATTACTATTTGCGAGCAGTAGTCTAATCTAGGCCTACCTCTGCCTTTCTTCACTCCTATTTCTGCCACCAAAATATCGCGGACCATTCCCCCATGTCTCAGCAAGTGGCCTACCATTCTATATCTTCTCTTCTTTTTGTTTTTCCACATACTTATTCTCTCGCCGACTTTCTCCAATACTTCTTCGTTTCTAACCCTATCAGTCCATGGTATTTTCATCATTCTTCGGTAACACCACATCTCAAAAGCTTCTAATTTCTTCCTACTTGCTTCCCCTACCGTCCAGGTTTCGCTACCGTATAGTGCCGTGCTCCATACATATGTTTTCAAAAATCTCTTCCTTGTTTCTAAGTTTATTACCCCCGAGCATAAAAGTGCTTTCTTTTTGTTAAAAGCTACTCGACCCTGCGCTATTCTTTGTTTTATGTCTTTATCGCTTCTTCCATCCCAATTTATTTTACTTCCTAAATAAGTGAAGTATTTAACTTCCTCCAATCTTTCATTATTAATTTGTACTTTCGTTTTTGCTCTGCTCTCGCGCCCTCTGCACACTAACACTTTAGTTTTGTTTTTATTCACCCTCATTCTAATTCCTCCTTACTAGATGCTAATACTGCTATATCATCAGTATCGCGAATCTCAGCATTCTTAGTTGCTGTCCCTGTACTTTAATTCCGAAATCCACCCTATCTTTTATCACATTAATCGCCTCTTCGATGTACAGATTAAAAATTAGTGGTGATAGCGTACATCCTTGTCTTACTCCTTTCCTAATACCTACTTCCCTTTTTTCTCCTTCTACTTCTATAACAGCAGTTTGCTCTTTGTATAGATTGTGTACTACTCTCCTATCTCTATACTTCATTCCCGCGCTCTTTAGTATCTCGAACATTTTTTCCCATCTTACGTTATCAAAAGCTTTTTCTAGATCTACAAATCCTATATAAGTGTTCTTTCCTTTTTCATGCATATGCAATGCTTTAAAATGTATTATATAGTCTATGTAAGAAATTCAACTTAAGAGATCTAGAAACAGAAACTTACAGTCAATTTTATGTATTGCAAGGCTTTTCAGCAACAGATATCCAACTTCCGTAAAATACTTATCATGAAAGTAGTAGTATTGAAAGCGACATTGTAAGCAAAGTAATTTTGTTACCATCTTCCTAATCATTAAATGATGTTTCAAATAGTGTTCTTCATTTAATTATTTTCAAAAGTATGATCATTCAGAAAGGAAACCTGTTAAATGGATCTATTGAAAATATACAGGGCTATTGGGAGTATCGCTTCTTCCATCCCAATTTATTTTACTTCCTAAATAAGTGAAGTATTTAACTTCCTCCAATCTTTCATTATTAATTTGTACTTTCGTTTTTGCTCTGCTCTCGCGCCCTCTGCACACTAACACTTTAGTTTTGTTTTTATTCACCCTCATTCTAATTCCTCCTTACTAGATGCTAATACTGCTATATCATCAGTATCGCGAATCTCAGCATTCTTAGTTGCTGTCCCTGTACTTTAATTCCGAAATCCACTCTATCTTTTATCACATTAATCGCCTCTTCGATGTACAGATTAAAAATTAGTGGTGATAGCGTACATCCTTGTCTTACTCCTTTCCTAATACCTACTTCCCTTTTTTCTCCTTCTACTTCTATAACAGCAGTTTGCTCTTTGTATAGATTGTGTACTACTCTCCTATCTCTATACTTCATTCCCGCGCTCTTTAGTATCTCGAACATTTTTTCCCATCTTACGTTATCAAAAGCTTTTTCTAGATCTACAAATCCTATATAAGTGTTCTTTCCTTTTTCATGCATATGCAATGCTTTAAAATGTATTATATAGTCTATGTAAGAAATTCAACTTAAGAGATCTAGAAACAGAAACTTACAGTCAATTTTATGTATTGCAAGGCTTTTCAGCAACAGATATCCAACTTCCGTAAAATACTTATCATGAAAGTAGTAGTATTGAAAGCGACATTGTAAGCAAAGTAATTTTGTTACCATCTTCCTAATCATTAAATGATGTTTCAAATAGTGTTCTTCATTTAATTATTTTCAAAAGTATGATCATTCAGAAAGGAAACCTGTTAAATGGATCTATTGAAAATATACAGGGCTATTGGGAGTATAATAAACTCAAAAAAAAAACTAGTGACATTCAAAAAAGGTAGTTTTTTGTGCTTTTTCAAAATTAATAGCGAGGGTAAAAAATGTTTGTACTCAAGAACGATATTCGTTATTTATAGAGGTTTTGTTCAAATTTTGAAAACCATTTTTCGATTCGCTGTACATACGATTATTATTTCCTAAGATATCGATGATCAAAGGCAAGAGCTTCATTTTTTATTTAACCACCGATATCTCAACAAAAAATGATCGTACAAGGTCCATTAAAAAACCAAATTAAAGCTGAATAAATAAGTTAACCGGCTATTGTATTGATTTAGTCCGAAAAAATACCCAATTTATTTTTTACGGGCATCCCCGTAAAAAATAAATTTGTAAAATTTTTGCCTCGCGTTATTTCTTTGGATTGTGTAGTAACCGTAGATAGAAGATTTCAGAACTAGAAAAAGCTTCAAAATTTATACTCATAGAACGGGTTGGACGTGCTGGACAGGTTGAAGGAGTTAAACGCTTTCTGATTGAAGTAAGTCGAATTTCGTCCTGGGAGTCAGTATAAGTGCACTCAATTTTCAGTCAACTTTTTTCAGTCAAAAACCGCCAACGTGTATAGTAAATATCTTCCTCAGTATCCATGGGTTCTGGATATGTTCAATGCAAATGTTCAATCTCATCGTTACTTTAGAGTGTCTTTCACTATAGCGATGTATTCATCATATTCCACCATGTTCCTCGCCAGTTTCTATTTTATATTCATAGATTTTTTGTTATCCAATTTTGCGCCATTCTTAAGAAATCCGCATGCCTTTATAATGCTTTTAGTGACCTCTTGTGGATAGTAGATCCATTCTTACTAAGTAACACACCAATTGGATAGATTCGTAGCATTTGTGTATTAGATAGATTATTCTAACGAACTAAATTTCAAGACTTGTTAAGTCACAGATAAAGCGGAAAACCTACACTGCTATTTACACCAGCTTTGGTATGTTTACAGCCCAGGTTTACAAAAGAGACATGAACTTCCTTTCAGGTGTTAGTTGATAATACTATCTAGTAAAAGATTAGGCGAGTAATCTTTCAAGTATTGCTAATTTCTTGCAAGGAGGAGGCGGGGACCTGGAGGGCACCCACGACGCCAGACGGCGCACAAATTCGCCGCTTCTTCTAATTCGGAATTTCACGCCAAGCCTCAAGTAGAACCGCCTTATTAAATTAAATTGCTAACAATTTGGGAAAGAACTTTAGTTATGTTAATTAAATACGTGCGACGTCGTGACAAATTAAAGTCATCCGTCAGAGTCACGAATTCGTGACGGCCGCGGACGCCTTCCAGGACGGGACGCTGATCCGTACACTCGACACGTCCAGGACGCTGTTAATAAATGTCGCCGGGGACGGGCTTCGCCCCGACCCCGACCTCATCGGCGATATGTGTACTCCGGAGCTCTGACGGAATTATTACGGGAATGGGATTTTTACGTCTGTCTCCCTTGACGCCCGATAGTTTTTTTATCGGTTTATTTGCTCCCGCAAGAGGCAATTTTATCCGTAGGGAGCAGGGACGGTTCGTAGTGAAAAACTTGCGGTGAGGCTAATTTGAAACGTTTTTTTATAATTAACTAATAACATCTATCGATATAGAGGGTGTCAGGATAGTTACTGACATAACTTCCACATGGTACCGAGTGTAATTTTCTATATGAACAAATAATTTGCCAGAGGTATTAAAATATTTTTCAAAGATTCGGAAATGATAGTACGTTTCTCTGGAAATAAATTGAAATATTTGAAAAATCTCCAAGATCAAAAGAATATTGGGCAGACGAAAGCAGCGATTGTAATTAGGTTCAAGGAGCATATGGCTCACTTAAAGTATGGAAGATTAAAAACGTAGTTGTAAATTTTACAGTTGCGATTATTGATAAATAAAATTTGATATTAAATAACAAAGCAAGTCAAAGTTATTTCTTAGTTACTCTATTTTGGTGAGGCAATACCTCTTCCGCCTACACCGATGAGCCGTCACTAGTAGGGAGTGAGTTTAGACAAAGTAACAACAGTATCTATTATTATTATTATTATTTTATGTGAGTTTAGGCCTCATCAGCCACTAATCGCATCGGTAGTCCTTTGGCGATCCCCTCTTATACGGGTCAGTATCCAAAAATGCTGTCCCATAAAAGGAGCAATTTAGGCACGTCCCCTGCCCTAAGCCTCGCCTCCTCTTGGATAACAGGGGTCCCTAATATAAGGTACCTCTTCTCCTCCAGTGCGGGGTAGGTGTAAAGAAGTATCTGCAGGACGGGCTGTCAGTTAGCCTCAGCTTGTACTTATATGCATTTAGGCTACTATGGTAGCCTGTAATGATTTCCACCAGAATTCTGGCTTTATGCCTGTTCAATTCAATGAATTTTTTTACCCATTTCTCAATCTCTGAGTATTCGATGAAGAGTTTGGTTATTCGACAACCTGTTACTCCTTTTCATCTTTTATTGTACTGGTCTCTTGCCCAGCCATTTATTCGGTCTCTGGTCAGATTCCGACGTGGGAATACGTCGGAATCTGACGTTGCAGAAACTGCAGGTTCTGATCCATAGAAGCTCTCTCTGGTCCCTAGTCTGGCAAGGTGATCTGCAATTATATTTCCCTTAATGCCATTGTGCCCAAGTATCCATGCAAGTTCCACCGGCCCCTTCCCTGCTAGGTGGTTCAATGCTTCATAGCAATTATAGACCAGCTTCGACTTTGTCGTTACTGAATTCAGGGCTACCAACGCCGCCCTGCTATCCGAGCAGATACATACTTTCTCCTGGTTCCGATTTTAGTCGGCCCTCAGGACACCGTATGTAATTGCAACTAGCTCGGCCTGGAGTGCGGTAGTGAATTTGTCAAGGAGGAAGATTTTACCTATCCCAACGCGTCGTCTATCCCATCGCGTCGCGTGCATTGCCTTTATGGCTTCCGCTTTCAAGGTGTCATCAAGAGGTGGTATCTCCGTCAGTAACCCCATCGCCTCGATCGGTGTTGATCTTGGGGCTCCGGTTATACTTCTTAGAATCAATCCTCTTAGCTTGTTAAGTCAGTTGGCTTCCGACTTTAAACAGGCTCTCTCCCACCAGACCACTGTTGCATACGTCAGTCTGGGTTTGAGAATTGCCTCATACATCCATTTCATGGTATCCGGCTTCAAGGCCCAATTATTACCAATGGTCCTTCTCAGTTGCCAAAGCGTAACAGCAACTAAGTATATACTTAGTTAAAAAAGAAGTTTAATTTGTTAAAGAAAAAATTTGAACGAGTTTTCAATATAATACAATCAATAACATCCACAGCATATAGCAATACATTCATTAATATTTAAATAGATAAATAATAATAATAACAATTTATTTACAATAAAATGCTAAAGTACAAAAATATACCAACGAAATGTAAATAAGACCAAGCAGTCACTGAAGAAGCAGTCTTCTTGTGAGTGACTAAAATCATATAATTCGAAGTAAGTTCAATGTTAATAAGCATTTACTGATTTAATTTTTTTTCATTGTTATTAATTATCAATACTAATGGGACAGTGTCCCAGTTGGGTAATAACATGTGCATCTATTTATACTAAGTATAATGGATATTTTTAACCAACTAAATGGTTTCAGCTGCTAGAATACTGACAAATAGACCTTGATGACCAGCTATCTGATCTTCAAATGGAGTAGTAGCCTAAGACCTCTGAATTATATTCAATAAACCCAAGGAGATTGAGAAAATATCATGTATTTATAGGTGTAAAAGCACTACCAATAGTTTTCTCTAAAATACAATATAGGGTGTCTCATTTAGAACTACATAATGTGATTTGTGAATAAAACTAATAATATTTGACAAGCCTGTTTTATTCTTCAACATGATGAATGAAGACGAGACGGCTACAAATTGAAATGAATACCATTCATGTGGCCGCCTCGACTCATTCTATTTCTCTATTTCCGAGATAACACGTTGAGTGTTTGCTTTGAGTTTGAGTGTTTATCATCAATTGTTGCTGGCTGAGTAGCGTACATTTTTCCTTTAACATAACACAAAATGAAAATGTCCAGCGGTGTTAAATCACATGTTCTTGCAGGCCTATTGATGTCAGCATTCCGCGATACAACATTATCAGGAATCTTCATATGCAACAGAGTTATGGTTGCACGTGCTGTACGACACGTTGCACCGTCATGGTGAACATACATGTTGTTCAAGTCGAAATTATCAAGTTTGCGGAAAAATAAATTATTTAACATGTCACGGTAGCGTTCCTCATTTACTGTGATAGATTGTTTTCAAAGAAATATGGTCCAATTACTCCACCACTCCAAAATGCGCACCAAATCGTGCATATCTGTGGATGCATTTCTTTTCCGTGAAGAGAATATGGATTTTCAGCACCCAAAATTCGACAATTTTGTTTGCTGACGTATCCATCAAGGTGAAAATGTGCTTCATCACTAAATAAAATTTTATTGGAAAAATCAGCATCATCTTTCTTTTCTAACCCCAATTAACAAATACACGATATTGTAAATGGTCTGTAACTATTAATTATTGTGTCAACTGGATCTTGTATGCTGACAAATACATATCTTTATTTAAAATCCAATGCGTGGTGACTCTTGACATATTCAATTGTCGTGCATGACGTCGAATTGACGTGTTTGCATACTCTCGTACTCTCACTGCAGCAATATTTTCATCTGATCTAACACGACAAGGACGTATTGGTGTTGTCTTATCAAAAACAAAACCCGTCCTTCAAATATCTTGATTATGTTGCGAAATGTTAACCCTGTAGGCGCTTCACTTTATCCTAATTTTGTGCGAACCTTTCTTATGCAACTGTGAATGATCGCCCACTTTCATAAAACAGTTGTACACAAACTGTTCATTGTGGAATTTCCAATCGCGGCATATTGACATCGTATGGTTTATAGATGACAGTCGTTAAATATTGACGCCCTATCTTTGACAGAACACAAGTGGCGTGAAATCAAATCCTATAGTTCCAATTGAGACACCCTATATACTACAGGCAGTGTAATTCGGTGTTCCACGATGAAATTATACACTCATCGTATGAACTTCTGTCAGCGCGCATAACATTACAAGTGTAATATACGAGTATAGCATGGGCGTAGCCAGAATTGTAAACAGGGGGGAGCAGTGGCAGTTCTAGGATTTGGTCTTGGGAGGGGGGCGCGTGCAAATCAAGGGCGCAGTCAGACGCCAAGCTATAGCGCCGCAGACGAAAATTTTTAAAATTTTCAAGGTCACGCGATTTCCTAACACTTCAGAATTTCAATGATAAATTCACTTTTTCAAAAATATTGACTTTCACAGTAATACTTTTTGAAATTTGTTTCCTCTTTGAAATAATAATAATATTTAATTTTAATGATAATAATAATTAGAAGCTCCTTAATTGAGGTAACTACTGACTGTAGTAGTTAAGCTGACTTTACATTAACAGCAATAATGCAAACTGCAGAAGCAGGAAGAAGCAAATGCTTCTGTGCTTTTAGAAATAAATGACTGACAGTCAATAGCATGCATTTGCTGCTGCTGCGGTTTGTATTATTGCTGCTCATGTAAAGTCAGAAGTCTGCGCCCTACATTTGCAACTGCTGCAAATGTATCAGACGCGCGGGAAATTAGAAGCGCGACGCCTGGCCAGGGGGGGGGGCACGTGTCCCCCCTGCCCGCTTTTCGGAGCCGTGCCTATCGTGGCAAGGCACGGATATGCCGAAAATAGGACATAAAAGGCGTCATTATGGAAAACCATAATAGTGTGTTTATTTAATGTTTCTGTACAAAGCGGAAAGGCATCGCTTTTTGATAAATTACAACGTCATTTTCGGGTCGGTATGAATAAGACCGGTTGAAAGGATGCGGAATTGTAAAAAGTTGTGTTGTGTTGTGTTGTGTTTAGCATATATAAAACTAATAGGGAATAATTATGAAACATTTTCTCTGATGATTACTATGGAAAACTTTGCCCTAAATTCTGTGGACAAATATAGCGTATGTTGTGTTCAGTTGTCAACAATTGAAGCGCTTGGGGGAAAACAGTAACAAGCCACATTATAGTAATATTGAGAAAGACTAGTTTAAAGATTTATATCAAATCCTAAATCATGATATAAAAGGCATACCTTTCATGTTTTTATGTACAACAGATGTTATCATTTGCTTTGTGTTTTCAGTTAAAAAGTAAGCAAAATCGTATTTGCATTAAAGAAAAAAATTTTAAATTAAAAAACCTGTGGCTTGTTACTGTTTTCCAAATCAAAAATTAAATAAACCATACTTCGTAAAAAGGATGTAAAAATAATAATAAAGCATATTAGGTACAAACTTTATTAAAAAATAAAATTATATGGATGTTTTTTTATATTTGGATACGTACGGTAAGAAAAAATACAAAAGGTTAAATTCAGTCGGCTAGATCAAAGTCAATGTTTTCAATGTCACCTTCTGTATTTTCTGTTTCGCCATCGCCTTTTTCACTGGCAGTGACATTTTCTACACCGATGTCAAATAAAAACTGTGGTGAATATATGGAAGTAGAGCTTTTAAATTCGCTAAAATAAGTTTTTTCATGTTAATTTTAACTGGTTCTTTGTATTTTGTTTCTAATGTGTTGAGAATTATAACCAGGGGTATTCTTTGTCCTCTTTTTCCAATATTAACTGTCTTCGTTGAGAAGATGTTTGATAAACATTTTAGTAGGAAATTCGGCCTCAAACTTGAAACAACGAGCTTTTGCAAAATTTACATTTTCTTTATCTTCTGTAACTTGCTTTTTATTAAGAGAGTTACTTATTGCCTCAAAAGAAAATAAATCAGCTTGGCTCATTCGATATACAATGAATGGATTTTTTAACCTTAATTCTTTGACTGCTTGTATCCAGTCTTCTGGTGAATTGATTTATCTTAAATATTTTTTGTGTTTCTCAATTGCAGCGCAATCTCTATCAGGCGGTAAGCATGTATGTCCAGCTACTAGAAAACGATGTTCTATGGATTTGTATACCTTACTCCTTACCAAGTGGAGCCATAAAGACATCATGGACCAGTTCTTATTTTGACCCCGCAGTCATCGGTAAATACAATAAGATCTTTATTGGAAATTGGAGGATTTTCACTTATGTACTTGATAATGCAGCTACCAATTTCATCGCTCCCTCTCTTTGCGATATTTTCAGTCCACATATACATATGGCCTATCCCGGTATTGCAATTATGTATCCCCAAATTATACATCCAAGCTTTACGTAAATAAAATGCTTTGCCGACAGTAAGTTCAGGAATTGACAGAGCCTGTTGTAAATCAAAAGATATCACATCAAGTTCATTTCCTTTGTCTTTTGATCTCGGAATTTCTTCCTTTAGATTAGCTTGCATTGCTTCAGCTCTTCTCTGATGTAAATCAAATTTTATTGGAAGTTCTTTAGTTTTTATTTCATCATCGTTATAAGAATCAATTCAGATATTATACTCATCGCAAGTTCCGCAAGTATCACTTCTTGGCAGTTTAAAACCGATATTGTATTCGGAGGAAAATATTCTACCGTATCTGTCTTCCTTAACAGGATGAAGGAGATAATTATTATCTCCTTCAAACATGGTCGTGGATTTAAAATAATGTATTTAAAATAATTGATTTATATCAATTAGTTTTTTATTATCAAAATTTTACACTTCTGGTTAAGATTTAAAAAATTACAAATACAACCCACAACCATATGCGGCGCAGTAGTACTAGGAGAGTGGACCCCAAATGAAATGGGATAAAGACCAGGAAGAAGAAGAAGACTTCTTGTCAAGTTTTCAACACAGAACAGGTTTACAAAATTAAAACTTATATTTTACTGATGTGCTAAGCAGAAGGAATTGTTAATCTTTCTTCAATTTAATAACATAATGTCAGGTGATTTAACTGGAAAATGGGTAAAACCTCTTCATCCAATCCATTTATTAGCAAAAGTTTCTCTAAAGGTCTACAGTTTATATAGTACAACATTTCGGGGTTAGAAAACAGGAACAGAAACACTTCATCTCTAATGAAATATGAATATTTCTTGGCTGTCAAAGTGCCTTTAATAAAATTCGAACCAATAATAAGCCTGACGATGATAATCTGCTGAAACAAAGGTGTTGGTATATGTCTGATACATCTCATGAGGACCCTTCATTGACTAGTTCTACCGACTCACTTCCCTATCCAATGAGAAAATTTATTCGTCTAAAAAACAACCCAAAGCTACCTCATTTATGCCTAACATGTTCGTTGTTTCTTCATAGAAATCTCTACCATCTGGACCATCTTAGTTCCTGCGCAAGTATAATTTTGTAAGGACGAAGGTTTTCTGTATAGAAATACAATTAGATTGACATATTTACTAAAGTTGACCATCCTTTCTCATCCTTAATTATTCCGACATTGTTATTAATATAAAAGGTAAGATTTTGGTGCACATTTCGCCCATTCTATACTAGGAAAATAAACCACGATTAAAAAGGTATAACCACACTAGAGTATTTCGAGATAATAGGTACACAAGCGTAGCATATGTTTATCTATGCCAGTATATAGAGGTGTGGGCTTTAAAAAAGTCCTAAAGGATTCTGAATGTTTACATTGATAAATATATAATTTTTTTGCGAGAACAATTTGACGAGAATATTGAATACAATTAAAGATCAAGAGATTTTATTTTTAGTAACTTAACATATCAAAGTCCCCTAAACTGAGCATACATTTTAGAAGTGGTTCCTAATTTTATAAGTAAATTTATGCCAATATTCTCACTAACAGGGCCGTATTCAATCCGATTAGAACATATATCAGTAAAAGTCATAAAATATTTATAAAAATTTACATATTCTTGTATGGTATTTATACACAATTCCTTCATATGACAGTATTTTTAATGAAGCATCCAGATGAGCCGTTGTTTAAAATATTCTACTGTGTATTTTTATATATTTACAAATCCTTGGAACATATTCCTTGGTTACTTCATATTTAAAACCGCTGTAACTTGAGTGATCTAGCTTGAGATAATATATGCCTTTTAGTCGTAGCATGTTTTAAAACATCATTCTCATTACTGATATCTAGAAGGCTCTAGAGAAAAATATTATATATTGGATAAATCAGTATATAAATCTCCAAAATAACGCCAAAAATAATTTAACATTTCATCGGGCACAGTATGAAGCCAAACACATTCGGGCGCAATGGATCTAGGAGATTCCATAATCAAATCTTACATAATTTAGATTTTAATGAGGTGGAGACTTAATTAAACGATTATTATAATTAATGCAATACAACAATATATTTGGAAATTTTTTATAGGCGAAGAAAGAAGAAAGGAAGAGTTATAAGTAACTGCCTATTTTAAGTGCAGAGAATTATAAATCCTCTTCATCATTTTAGCATGTTCCAAACAAAAATAAACGTCACATTGTTGGTAATATTTAGTATAAACCAATAATTTAACACTCAAATGTGGTAATTTTGAATAATAATATCATAAATATTATACCAGAATAAGTAAGTGTACAGATCCCAAAAAGTATCATTAATTTAAATGATAAAAGAAATCTAACAAAATATAAAAGTTAAAATAATGACGTAATCAGGCGCAATGCATCTGACAAATTCGGGCGGCCCATACAAGACCAGGTAATGTACTAAAAACAATTGACACCATATCGAGAAGAATGGTTTGGGGCTAGGAAGCTATGAAGGAGTTTGAATTAATATTCATAGTACGCACGAAGGGGCAAAGAAAAAAGTCGGACTGCCGGATCTCACAGATCGGTTGCGCTCGACGGAGGGTTAATTCTATAAGTAGTTTTCAACTTGCAGAAATGGCAACTGTGATGATAAAACAATTAAGTTGATATCAATTAAAATGAAGGTGTAACAAAACGCTTCCGTTCTACAAGTTTGCGTAAAATGAACATACCTCGAGTAGCAGTCGAATCAGTTGGGCGAGATTGCATCGATCAAATTATATTTCATTATTACATTTACAATGCCATCTTATGGTATGGAGAGAGGAGATTGGAAGACCACGCACGGTTCACCTGATAATCAACTTGGAACGAACTCACGAGGCGTTAATTAATACGGAATGAGGAGCATGAACTTCCATCAATCAAACATTAGCAGATATGACGGGCGCCCGTCACTTTCGCAGCATCCGCATTGTGCCAAGACGGGGGTGCACACTCGCTTCCTGCCATATTTACATTGTATTAAAGCTTATGTTTCGAACAACGTCAGGTATTCGCTTAATTAAAACAATGGGCTGCGTGCTTTGATGGTTCCCCAGCAAAGTGGGTGCTATTTGTTGCAATAACTCATTCGAAATTGGCAAGTCTCGGCTGAGGAGATGAAAGGATTTGCCGTTATATTGTTATATTGTTTGGGATAATTACGGACGCGTGTTGTTTGAGGAGCAGCTCCGCTGAATGTTCGGGACATGGATCGCGAACTTGGGGGGCAGGATCCTCACCTAATTAAGTGGCTAAGTTCAGGAACTTCTCAGTCGTTCGTTGAACGGAAACGTGTGAAAGCATCGTCTGGAATTGTATATTGATACTTCCTTCCATGTTATCTAGAAAGTCGCATTAAATATGTAAAATATAGAGGTCATACATCCTCTCTGGCGTACCCTAAGGCTCCGTTCTTGGTCCTTTATTGTTTAATATTATTATTAGTAATATTACATTGCTATATAAAAATATAATATAAATGTTTTTTCCTTATCCAGATGATATTTGTAGATATATTTACAAATAGATTCACCATCCGATTGTATGTATTTACAGGATCGTCTTTTGTAAATGAATGACTGATAGCTTATATACAAATTTCATCTCAATGTGCAGAAGTGCAATGTCATGAGCTTCACAAGGAAATAGATTGGCATAATTTATGACTATATGCTGAATAATATATCTCTAAACCGTACTAATTTTTTAGAGACTTGGGTGTGATCTTTGACGCAAAGCTAAGATTTTTATAACACAATAGTAAAGCAGTCCTATAAATGCCTGAGATTTGTGTTAGTAAATTTAAAAGATTTTGCTTCCACTGACATATTAAGTGTCTTATATAATGCTCATGTTAGAACTCGACTTAAGTATGCATCTATCTTGTGGACTCTCACTTATCAAGTGTGCTGTGACAATAACGACAGGATACAAAGAAAGTTCTTGAAGTATCTTGGATTTAGGATGGATGAATATATCCTTCAGATGGATTATCATCATGAGGTCATCAGTCCTAAGACTGGTTGGACGCTAACCTCCGGCTTCTCCTATCTTGTGCTAACCTACGCATTTCGCTAATTGTGCTACAACCTACATCCCTTACTATTTGCGAGCAGTAGTCTAATCTAGGCCCACCTCTGCCTTTCTTCACTCCTATTTCTGCCTCCAAAATATCGCGGACTATTCCCTCATGTCTCAGCAAGTGGCCTACCATTCTATCTCTTCTCTTATTTATGTTTTTCCACATACTTCTTTTCTCGTCGACTTTCTCCAATACTTCTTCGTTTCTAATCCTATCACTCCATGGTATTTTCATCATTCTTCGGTAACACCACATCTCAAAAGCTTCTAATTTCTTCCTACTTGCTTCCCCTATCGTCCAGGTTTCGCAACCGTATAGTGGCGTGCTCTATACATATGTATTCAAAAATCTCTTCCTTGTTTCTAAGTTTATTACCCCCGAGCATAAAAGTGCTTTCTTTTTGTTAAAAGCTACTCGACCCTGCGCTATTCTTTGTTTTATGTCTTTATCGCTTTTTCCATCCCAATTTATTTTACTTCCTAAATAAGTGAAGTCCTTAACTTCCTCTAATCTTTCATTATTAATTTGTACTTTCGTTTTTGCTCTGCTCTCGCGCCCTCTGCACACTAAAACTTTAGTTTTGTTTTTATTCACCCTCATTCCGTATTCCTCTGTCAACAATGCCTCCATTTCGTTCAATGCTGATTCTAATTCCTCCTTACTAGATGCTGATACTGCTATATCATCCGCGAATCTCAGCATTTTTAGTTTCTGTCCCTGTACTTTAATCCCGAAATCCACTCTATGTTTTACCACATTAATCGCCTCTTCGATGTACAGAGTAAAAATTAGTGGTGATAGCGTACATCCTTGTCTTACTCCTTTCCTAATACCTACTTTAATACCCTCTTTTCCCCTTCTACTTCTATAACAGCAGTTTGCTCTTTGTATAGATTGTGTACTATTCTCCTATCTCTATACTTCTTTCCCGTGCTCTTTAGTATCTCGAACATTTTTTCCCATCTTACGTTATCAAAAGCTTTTTCTAAATCTACAAATCCTATATAAGCGTTCTTTCCTTTTTCTATTGTTTTCTCTAACATTACTCTTAGCACTAGAATAGCATCGCGAGTTCCCCTATTTCGCCTAAACCCGAATTGGTCTTCTCCTAGTATTTCCGCCGCTCTATTTTCCATCCTCTTCTGCACTATTCTGGTTAAGATTTTTTACGCATGGGAGGTTAGGCTAATCGTTCTAAAGTTCTCGCATTTGTCGGCTCCTCTCTTTTTCGGTATAGTAACTCTTATAGATAATGTTCCTCTTTCAGATGGATATGCCGTACAAAATTTATTAGATTGGATTAATGTCGTACCTTTAGAAAAGGGGGGAGTAATGTATTCCATTATATTTCTTTTATTAGATTATTAAATCTTATTTTGATAGTCCCTCAATATTGGAATATATCATGTTAAATGTACCCAGAGCTACATCGCGAATTCCAAACACGTTTTATTTCCAAACACCACGTACCAGTTTACCTAAATCGTCCCCAATCTATAAAATGTATGCAAACTACTCACTAGTGCAAGATCACATAGATATTTTTTGTGTACCATTGCAAACATTAAAAATTATTTTAAAAATAATTTTACCGCACAAAGATAGTGCGTCGATATTTAACGACTGCCATTCACAAACCAACGTCAACATGTCGTATTTGTGTACAACTATTTTATGAAAGTGGGCGATCATTTACAGTTCCATTAGAAAAAAACTTGCACAAAAGTAAGACAAACTGAAACGCCTATAGAGTTAAAGTACGTAACTAAATCAAGATATTTTAAGAGACAGGTTCTGTCATTGACAAGACAACACCAATACGTCCTCGTAGTGGTCAGTGAGGTGAAAATATTGCTGCCGTGAGAGAAAGTGTACGGGAGTATCCAAACTCATCAATTCGATATCGTTCACAACAACTGAATCTATCAAGAACCACCACGTGTCGGATGTTAAAGAAAGAGTTTCATGTGTTAGCTAATTGGGTTTTAGAAAAGAAAAAAGGTGATGTTGATTTTTGCAACGAGATATTGTTAAGCGATGAAGCACATTTTCATTTTGATGGATACGTCAGCAAAAATATTGTCGAATGGGATGCTGAAAATGTACATGATGTTCACGAAAAAGAAGTGCATCCATAAAGATGCGCGTTTTGGTGCGCATTTTGGAGTGGTGGAATAATTGAACCACACTTTTTTGAAAATGAGGATGGTAATACCATCACTGTAAATGGGGAACGCTATCGTGACATGTTGAACAATTTATTCCACCAAATTGATCATTTGGATTTGAACAACATGTGGTTTTAGCAAGACGGTGCAACATGTCATGTAGCACGTGCAACCATAACTTTCTTGCCTACCAAATTTCCTGATCATGTTGTCTCGCGGAATGCTAACATTAATTAGCCTGCAAATTCATATGATTTAACACCACTGAATTCTCTTTTAGGGTTATGTCAAGGCAAAAATATACGACACTCAATTAGGAACAATCAATGACCTTGAAGCAAACATTCAACGGAAATAGAGCCAGTTTCATATGCCCGTGTTATGGGCAATTTTGCTAAACAAATGACATCATGTCAGATGAGTCGAAGCGGCCATATGAACAATTGTTGAATGAAAGATGTTCAGTTCAGTTAATTTAGTGATCAGTGATAACTCTATACAAAACAATCAATAATTTCGATGTTTGTTCATATATCGGTAGGAATTGTAGAATTTTTGATAATAACGTTGATCTTGTTGAAATGTATTGTTAGCAAATACGAAGATGGCAGTCGAAGCGGATAAAGTGTAAGTACTGTAACCTTAACCACAGAACATTTTTTAGAATATTTTGTCCACAGTTAACCACAGTTTCCTTAATGTATATTTAGAATTTAATATTATGTTCAAGTATTTCGCGGACTGTTTATTTAACACCCGTCATATTTTGAATCAGGATATTCCCATATAAATTGTCTTATGTTATGCGCTACTGCACTACTATCTCGTGCTACTGCAAGGTTTCGGTATGTTTACGTTACACGAAAGTCACAGAGATGAAATAAAAATATAAATATTACACTACTACAATAAACAATACACGATTGGTGGCTAAACCCGTCACAGAACTCAAGTCTGCGCGATGGCATCTCGGTTACCGCAGAGTTACTAGAATGTGCTGATTCAGCAATCGGTATGGGTAACTGTAGTAATGAATGATACCGAAAAATATACGTAACCGAAAATGTTTGTATTGATAAAATATTTCTATATTAAGAATATAGAAAAATTTTATCAATACAAACATTTTCGGTTATGTATGTTTTTCATGTACGTTTAATTATATTATCAGGAATATAACTTCCTTTAAACGTACCTGTTAGCGGTTCATAGAAAAGAAATCCCTTATCTGACGACTTCTTTCATTCTCTTCTTCACGAGTGTGTCCCGCACCTTTATGCTGGTAAAAGATCAATTCCGTGACCAGGCATAACTCGTTGGTTTTAAATGGTCGCCGTAGAAAGCTTTCGAAGGCCCTCCGGTAAGAGATGAACATTTCCAGCTTGTCGAACTCGAATATCCTATAAATCCATTTGATATTTCTGGAGGAGGAAATGGCACGACTACTTAACGCCCATTAAATTTACACAGAATTTATATACGCCTCTGCGGCTAGGATCGCGACTGTGTTTGAATAGACAGGTAGATTCGTGGTAATATTTTAGCTGGATTTAAATGTGCCTATTTGATTGTTAGTTGAAATCCAAAATATTGTTTTAAGAAGAGATAAAGAAAGAACAAAAAATATTTAGAATAGCAGCAGGGAATATTTAATAACCTTTTCTATATACAAATTATTTAGACACGCAGTTACATAGATGCATATCTGGACATCTCAAGCAACAGCCGTAGCATCCATCACTTGGATGAGTGGCGCACCGATTCGTCTATACTACTTACTTTCTATCAGATTATTAGGTACAATTGATGTAGAGGACATGCCTTTCCTCATATTGGATGTAAAATCGTAAAGAAGGTTTCTTGTCTATTATATTAGGTTATGGCCGGGCAGCCCCGCTACCTCCTCCTTTATGTTACAGGTGGACTACAGCAATTGCAAGTAGAGCTAACAGCAATAACATATGTATAATACATATAGTAACAAATATGATGTACATATGAACATAACATAATGCATATACAATATTAGTCGTAGGATAAAATTGTACAAAATAGGCAATACAAATTTTGAATTGAAGAAATTGAATTGAAACTAAATTAGGATAATAAAATATCCCTACCCTAGGACAAACAATTTCTAGTTTAAGGATAGGACTTGTTCTAGTATCTAGAGTAGTTACCGTGGAAATAAAGTGAAACTAAAAAGTGATCTACCTTAGCCACGTCAACGGTAATATTGACGATACTGCCAAATTTACGTGATATAAGATATAATGACTCAAATTTGAAATTGGACACCGTTTTGTATGCCTAATAAATAGTTTGCAAATATTATCAAATGTAAAGGAATTTTAATGTATTATTTAAATATTTTTATTGTTTGAAACTAAATTGACTAAAACTAGTAAAATTCGATTTATTTCAAGTAAAAGTTAATTCTATAAGAAAATTTGTTCAAGAGTCCTCTGGGGATTTTTGTGTGATACGTCGATTTATTCTGTAAATTTCTCTTAAAGCTTACAGATTTTGTACTGTCCAGATAATCTATTTTTCAAGTAGTCATCGATCATAATCAGAAGGGGTCAAATCGGAGAGGTCTGACCGTTTATTCGATAAATTTCCTTCTTCCAATCCAACTGTTTGCAAATATCGGATCAAGATATTCATACAGACCACTTAATGATAAAAAGGGGGTTGAATATAAAGCGATGTATTCATATATTGATTTTAGTTATTTGATAATATTCTGAAATTGATCCTAGTTCTAGAAAGGCTCAGTAATTGCTAGTAACCTAACAAAGTAATGAGTGCTATGAGATCAATTAATGTAACAAAATTATATCCTACGCGCTTTTTCATTCTTCATTAAAATTTTAAGCAAACTTACTTTAGCATAACCCCTATTCTTGATTTTATAAGATTATTAATGAATAATAATTAATAATCATATAAACAATGCCGTGTAAAATAAGAATTCCACAATTATAAATTTAATGTATGACTTTTGTAATCTAATGCTATAAGCTGTCAATTTTCTGTTTTGAAGTATCTACTGTTCTAGTTTAAGCTTGATTCAAAACTGATTGTTAAGACTTCTATTTAGTTTATGGCAGTGAGTTTATTAGAGTCACTGTAGATATTTAGTTCCCTTAAAAATGTACTAATTTATCATGGGAACGGTCGGGTCGGCTGCATTTTTTCGGAATCATATCTTGCTGTGAATAACTATGTTGAGTGACACAAAAGCCGTCACCGTAGCGTCACAGCCAGATGTGAGAAAGAGGCTATAGAACAGATAACCGAAAGCCGACCGCATGCATTGCTACATCCACTGCCTAACACGTAACTTAGGCATTAATCAGTTTTATAATCATTATACAGAACGTTTTCTTTAAAGTGTTCACCGTTGTTGCTTAGTTTTAATAAATCTATGTATTGAAGTAAACACCACTGATGCATTGCTACAACCACTGCCTAATACGTAACTTAGATATTAGTCAGTTTTTATAATCATTATACAGAACGTTTTCTTTAAAGTGTTCATCGTTGTTGCTTAGTTTTAATAAATCTATGTATTGAAATAAACACCACTGATTATTTCACAACCCTTAAGGCAACAGCAAAAGATGTGGTACAACAGTACGCCCTAGTGATACGAAACAAGATCACGATAAGAAACACCGATTCAGGCATATATTTACTTTAAAATCTATTTGAATTAACTAACAACTATCTGCTATTTCTTGTCTCAGTTTTAGAATACTGAGTCGATGAAAGCAATTGGGGAAAAATCCAGCAATAAACATACAACGAATTTTAGAATACTAAGAGAAAACTATTCTCTACTACGAACATAAAAGACAGTGTCTAATTCAATAGGGTTTTTAATGAAAGCTCCATACCAACTATTAAAGAAGACAAGAATAGTCAAGCAAAACGTATGATAGGAATCTGAAGTCGAATTACTACTTTACTTATTTAGGTTTTGTTCTCAATTTAGGTCTAGAGCAGACAAACTAATAATAATTCCTCCAAGAGGAACACAGTAGAGGGAAATTTATATTTAACAAGTAAACGTTCTATGAATACATATAATATTACAAAATACTGAGTACCTGAGTCCAATAAAAGGATGTCAAGAGAACTGCCATCTCAACCTCACTAAAGACCAAACGTTTCCAAAAAACCAAAATTTGGCTGAGGATATGAATTATTTAGAAAATATGAAAAACATTTATTTAGTTTTTGTGTTTCTTCACAACTTTAACGATTTTAATTTAGTATTAATTAACAATATTGACTTGATGATTAATTCACCTCTTTTTAAAAATCATTATAAAATTTGGACACACAGAAATGGATTTCATTCAATTCAATAGACTAGACCCCTAAAACATCAGCCTTTAAAGGGAAAGGTTAAGCGAGATAAGAACAAACATGCTTCCATATCCAGGAAGTGGTATCAAAAGTGATAATTGCATTCCTGAATCAAGCTCCAAAGGGGCACACCCTTTTAAAAGTACGAGTGATATATTTGTTCATGGTTAATGGAAAAAAAATTATAAATAAATTTACAAATCATCTATCGCTCCACAGAGAATGTCTTTCTAAGAAGAAATATAATTAAAATATGGATACAATACAGTCATCTGTACATACATGTTTTTAAGACACTGAAAATCAGAGGGGAAACATCAAAAATGAAAACTCAGAGGTGTAAAAAAATTTAATCTATTCACGGTTTACGAAAAGTAAACCCTTAAACCCTACGCAAAGTTTATCGAGAATTGCAAAATTTTAAAATTACCGACCGTACTGTTTTGATTTCAGCGAACGAGAGAGCACGACTACTTACCGGCCATTAAGTTTATCTAAAATTTAAACACGTTTTCGTTAAAATACTTCATTTTAAATACTTGTCTCGTGTACTAATCTTCTTTCTATTGTCTCACGCATTATGCGATCTCGAACTCACAAGAAGTTTCAAGTAAATTACCTACTCAATATTTCAAAGATATTTTCAGTGAAATAGGTAGATAATTTTCCACGATGATAGAAGTGCCTTATGAGGACTAAGCGGAAAATGCATCAGAGTTTGTGCCAACAAAGCTAAGACTTTTCTTATAACACGAACAAATATATTCATTGGTAGAAAAATATTTATATAGTAGTAGTAACTATTACACTACTAGTATCTAACTATTTACAATTGAACCACTGCTTCGTTTATTGTTAGTAAACTGCAACACTTTCAATTTATAGATCGTTATTCACAGTATCAACCAAAACAAGGGAGTGTTAAATAAAAGGCCGTTATATTTTTAACGCTATTATCATATTTAGCTATCTTGATACTTTCCAAGACACCCAGCGGCAGCATTACTGGTTATAATTTTAACTAACTTTTAAGTTACTAGAGTTTATTCTATGACTGTTTTCGAAAGCATGTTAGGGCAATGGAGGATGTTTCTAATTTTAAATGAGCCATGTACTCCTTGGATCTAGCTAATATTTATATTTTTGTCTGCCCAAAATACTTTTACAGACTAAAATATACAATTTGTTTCGCATATTCCAAACAGACTACAATATGTTCCACGCCTCTCGTTATTTTCAACTTTATTTTCCCCAAACGGTGTGGCAATTTCTTTACAGAAGAGTGAATTAATGTCATTCCCAATTTTTTGAAAATTTGGGAATGACTTTTGTTTTGAGTCTCTTAGTAAATTGTTGTTTGTATGGATTGAACACACTTTTGCGATTCTTGTAGTTTTCTCGAAAGATCATGGAGGTACGAATAGGTTCCCTGCTTCTACCTATATCTAAAGATATAAAATATCTTTAAAAGATATTTTATATCTTTAGATATAGGTAGAAGCAGGGAACCTATTCGTACCTCCATGATCTTTCGAGAAAACTATATTTTATATATAAAGATATAAAATATCTTTAAAAGATATTTTATATCTTTTAAAGATAGCGCAGGGTCGAGTAGCTTTTAACAAAAAGAAAGCACTTTTATGCTCGGGGGTAATAAACTTAGAAACAAAGAAGAGATTTTTGAAAACATATGTATGGAGCACAGCACTATACGGTTGCGAAACCTGGACGGTAGGAGAAGCAAGTAGGAATAAATTAGAAGCTCTTGAGATGTGGTGTTACCGAAGAATGATGAAAATGCCGTGGACAGATAGGGTTAGAAACGAAGAAATATTAGAGAAAGTCGGCGAGAAAAGAAGTATGTGGAGGAACATAAAGAAGAGAAGAGGTAGAATGGTAGGCCACTTGCTGAGACATGGGGGAATAGTCCGCGATATTTTGGAGGCAGAAATAGGAGTGAAGAAAGGCAGAGGTAGGCCTAGATTAGACTACTGCTCGCAAATAGTAAGGGATGTAGGTTGTAGCACAATTAGCGAAATGCGTAGGTTAGCACAAGATAGGAGAAGTTGGAGGTTAGCGTCCAACCAGTCTTAGGACTGATGACCTCATGATGATGAATTAGTTTTATTTATTAATTTAACATTACAAAATATATAATATGTATGGTACAACTATTACCGCAGAAAGAAACAAACTATTTAGGCAATCACTACAACAAATTTTCAATGTGACCACCTCCTACTTCTAAACATTTATCCAATCTCCGCCTTACTTCTCTCACTAAAACCTTACGAAACATTTCTCGAGATAGTTCATCGCAAACCTTTCTGATTTTCTCTTTTAAAAGTTCCAAGTTAACAGATGGTGTTCTGTAAACTTTATTTCTTAAAGTTCTCCACAATAAGAAGTCTAGTGGGGTCAAGTCCGGTGATTTAGGCGCCAATTATATCGGCCCATTCATACCTATCCAATTTTCTCCGTAAGATTAATTTAAATATTGTTTTACAATTCTTTCTTTATGCGGCGGAGCTTCATTATGCTGGAAACACATGTTTGCTCGCAGCTGTAATGCCACATTTTCGAGAAGCACAGGAAGTTGTTCTTGAAGAAATTGTAAATTTCGCTCACTATTTAAAATTCCTTCGTAAAAATATGAACCAATCAAATGCCCATTAATAATACCACACCAAACGTTAATTCCGAAGTGTTCTTGGTTTTCAATCGGTTTGACAAAATGTAGATTTTCAGTAGCCCAAAAATTTTTATTTTTTTTATTGGGCTTACCGTTACTAACAAAACGGCTTTCGTCCATCCACAACACATGCTGAAAAAACTGATTGTCATTTATCTCTAAGTTTAAAATCACTTGGGAAACATAATTAATTCTTCGTTGTTGATGTTGATCCTACAAGTGTTCTAAGTTATGAATTTTATAACGTGATAAATATTTTATTTCAAGATTTTTCGTACCGAACTATATTTTAAATTTAACTCACGACAGGCTTGCCGAATCGAGCTCCTTGGATGGTCTGCAAAATACTGCAAAACAGTGGCAACAGTATTGTCAGAATTGACCCTTTTAACAATTTTTCTTCCTTTTCGAGGAGAAAATGCCTCGCTATTTGCATGTAAATTGCGTTCCAATCTTGCAAATGTTTTTAGGCTTGAAATATCACGTTCGGGTATATAACTGAACTCGGTTCGGGCTGGGCGTATAACTGAACTGCTCTTCTAAGGCTCTTTTGAGACTCCCCATAAACGAATAACATACCGTCTTTCCCGTTGTGCTTGATTTTTCAAAGTCAAATGACAACAAAACAATATTTGTCAACCATTAACTTAATTATTGACAGATGCGACTTCGCTATTTGTTTCCAAAGGCTACTTGTTTAAATCGTGACGATTGCGAATATTTGATAATACTTTTATTTTACAAATTTGCTTATAACTTTTTAATGGAAAAAAATAGCAAATTTTCTTCTTTACAAAATGTGTTCAGAAAAATTAGCTCTTTTTAAATTTTCCAAGATATAGGTATGTTTCTAGGAAAAAAAATTCGATGACAGCATTACTTCAGTTTCCAAATACGAAAAAATATGCAAATTCTGCTTAAAGTGGACCTTACCCGATCCGATTTAAGAATCTATTTTCATATTTCTTCCATCGTTTTTCCTTTTCTTATAATAGAGTTGAGACGTCGAGTTTCGCTCACCCTGTACACAGAGTTCGATCTGGCCGCGCGTAAATTGCTTCATTTTCCCTCCGAATGCTGCCCCACTCTTTCTTCGACGCATACATAGGGAATCATATACTTTTTCCTATTCTTGACAAGCTTGTATATATATATATATATATATATATATATATATATATATATATATATATATATATATATATATATATATATAGATTAGCTGATAGTTTTAGTTTTTACTATCTCGTGATGATAAAACAGCTGTATTGTCGAAAGGCGCGAAGAGATGAATAATACTTCTACGGTTCTAGAAATCTGCCGCTTCGTGTTTTTATTAATTTGTAACTTTTTCTATGTAAATTAAACAAAGAACCTTATGGGAAAGAGAGTATGAGGCAGCGTACTCCATTCATTGTCGGACCTGCGCTGTTTGAAGTCAAGCAACGAATTGCACGGTGGCGACTTGGATGGGTGACGTATAGTCTTATTCTCATTGTGCTGCGGTGGTGCTGACTTGGTATTTGGCAACAGGGTGGCAACTGGGCCAAATACTGGGCACATTGTCTTGCGTGAGTTAGATTCCCACCAGAGGAAACTTGGCACTTCCCTTAGGGCTGGGTGCTTGTCCGCGTTTGTATGTGTAACCTTCCCCTACACAAGCCTGCCTGTAGGCTTTCTGGGGAAGGATGTCTAATTTCCGTGAGTGTAAAGAATCTTGATATCAAATTCATTAAAGAACATAAATATAATCGAATACACTATATCATATTTGGACATTCATTGTAGATATATATGTAGTTTTACTTTAGTTTATTTTCTGCCTATCCTAAAACTGCCTAAATCTTCAAACTATCTCGGTCAGGGCATACCGATAGACGTCTCCTTTTCATAGCTCGGATCCAACTTATTGAATAAATCTCTAAAATTCTGAAAGTTATAGGAGCAACTTTAAATTGGTTTATTATTCGGTTGAAAATTTCATAAAGTTTTACAAAAGGATATACGGTCGACAGGGGAATAAATATCAATAATGTGAAACTTGGCACTTATTACATTTGAGCAAAATGTATATCCACATTAAAAGTTTTATTAAATTTCATTCGCCGTGTCGACGCGAGGAGGTGGCAATAACTGGATAAGGAAGTAAGAAGTAGGAAAATGAAGTGGATTTTTACAAGGGAAGTGTCGCTTGTTAGGATGTCTTGTTGTCGGGATGTTATTTAATCTCATGGAGCTCTAAGAAATGAAGTCAGAAATTATACACTTCATGTAGGAGTATATGAGAAAGTATTAATTTTTAGCTTAAAACAGAACTAGTGTTAACCCTTTTATATAAGATTTTGAGCTGAGAGACCTTTTGTTTCCTTTACAATTTATTTCTTTATGTTTGAAAATATATGATAACCCAAAAGGGGTCAAATATGGTAAGTACGGGAGAGGATTAATTAATTAAATTCAAATTAGACTAAAACGCAGTCCATTATCTTTCCGCAGCTTAACCACAGTTAATGGTTTATCTCATACTAACTCAAGAATCTTCCCTGGCGATTTTTGATTTTGTTCTGGAATCCAAAATTTTTTTAGTCGAGAAAATCAACACGTTTTTTTTACTGCCATTTTGCCATTGGATCATAATGATGGTTTCAGTACGTATAAAATCACATGTGACTATCATCTGTCTGCTATAAAAGTCAGGTTATTAAATATTTCTTAGGGCAGTAAGAGGTTTCATCTAAGTTATTCCAAAAAATTAATTTTAATATAACAACAATTATTAGTAACACATCCTTCATAATTTTGTGTAACTGTCTAGAATAGTCATGGGCAAAGTACGCCAAGTGCGGACCTTCGGGGTAGTCAATCCGGCCCGTGACGTGGTTTCGAATAACCCATACAATTACACCTAGGATAGGACAAAATGTATTTTCTGTGTAGCTAGAATAGAATAATGGTTTCCTTCTCATCGCGTTTTAAGTACGGTATTATCTGAGTTTGCATGCAACTTCGCGTAGGCATAGTGCAATACATGTGTTGCTCGACTAAGTTCGGAACGAATCGGGCGCTACCATTTTCGTGTCGTCTGTTCTCAAGGTTAGTGTAAATCGGACAGTCACGTAGTCAGTGTCAAGTCACCTCTGCGGCTGTGTGTCTGGCTTGTGTTTCTATAGTTTTGCTTTGTTGGTATTGTTTTTTGACATTTTTTGTCGTTACAATGGCAAGTAAAAAACGTAAAGTTGATTCAGAATGTCGTTTTTTTAAAGATGAATGGACTTGGAAATACTCTTTTACGCCTATTACGAATAAACCTGTATGCCTCATTTGCAATGAAGCTGTAGCCGTATTCAAGGAATTCAACCTCTCACGACACTTCATGACAAAACATAACAACGCCACTTATGAAACTATGACCGAAGAAGAACGGAAGCAAAAAGCTACACATGCCAGTTACGTTGTGGCATACAATATTGCAAAAAGTAACAAAGCATTTTCTGATGGCGAATTTGTAAAAAGTTGTATACTCCAAGTATGTGACATTTTGTGTCCTGACAAAACAAATGATTTTGAGACAGTAAGTTTGTCTCGAACAACAATTACTTCTAGAATTTAAGTAATTGATAAGCAGTTTGCCTCACAACTAGAGTCAAGGATAAGCGAGTTTAAATTCTGTTCTTTTGCGTTAGACGAAAGTACGGACATAACTGACACAGCTCAGTCCCTGATATTTATAAGAGGTATTGATGACAACTTTTGTGTTACGGAAGAGTTAGCTTGCATGCGTTCATTGAAGACAGCCACAGAAGAGTCAGACATTTTTCAAGAATTTCAAGAAGCTATCACGTCTTTGAAAGTACTTTTGACCTATATTTGTAACATTACTACAGATGGAGTACCGAATATGACAGGGACGAAATCTGGTTTTGTAGGCATATTTAAGGAATCATTTCCTGGGAACGAAGTTGTGTTTCTTCATTGTGTCATACATCAAGAAGTTCTGTGTAAATCTGCTCTAGACATGAAACATGTGCTTGATGTTGTTATTAAGCTTGTTAATAACATTCGTTCACGAGCACTCAATCATAGACAATTTCGAGAGTTTCTTGACTCATTGCAGTCTGAATATTCTTATGTATTTTACTACACTAAAGTAAGGTGGTTCAGTGCAGGACGGGTTTTCGAACGAGTTTGGTATATAAAAGATGAAATAATATCTTTCATGGAAGAAAAAGGAATGGACGAGTGTAAACATTTAAAGAATATTGTATGGCTTTCGGACTTTGCATTTTTTACAGATCTTCTCAGTCACATCAATAAATTAAACTTTAAACTCCAGGGAAGAAATCGATTAATCCATGATATTTGGAGTCATAGCAGGGGTTTCAAAATGCAGTTGAATCTATTTTCCAAACAACTAGTCAAGACAGACTTTGCTCATTTTCCAAGACTAAAAACTATTGCAGTTAGGGAAGACATACTTAGAAGCTATGAGAAAAGCCTGAAATGTCTTCATGAAGAATTTGAACGAAGACTCCAAGACTTCAAAGTTATTGAACAGGACCTGGATATTTTTAGCATGCCATTTAATGTGGATTGTGAATCAGTCAAAGCAGAATTGCAGCTCGAACTGATTGAGTTGCAATGTAACACTGAATTGAAGCAACTATTTCTCAACGTTTCTAAAATTGAGTTCTACAAGGCCCCGTCAAAATCAAGTTTCCCAAACCTGAAATCTCACTATCAGAAGATAATTGCGATGTTTGCATCTTCCTTCATCTGTGAACAGGTGTTTTCTACTATGAAGCTTCACAAAAACAGCGAATGACTGACCACCATTTAGCTTCACTACTGCGAATCAGCTCATCCCAGTTTCTACCAGATTATGAACAATTTTTAGAAGCTCAGTCACAGTTTCATCTGTCACATAAGCCATACTCTTCTAAAGAATAATCAATTTTTGTAACTTTTTTTTCTAATAATATAAGTATAATCTATATAAGTTGTGTGTGATGTAAAAATCAAAAATAAAGTTTATCACTTAAAAAAATCTGTTTTGTTCAATTTTTCTTCGGCCCGCCTAGATAATGTTTTATTTTATCTGGCCCTCCCCTTAAAAAGTTTGCCCATCACTGGTCTAGAAGTTATATCAATCATTTGTGAAAATCAAGTATTTTTAACACGATTTTTTATTTTGACAGAAATATTCAGCTACATATAAAACATGAATAATATAAAATCCAAATACTTTTATAATATATACATGTTCTTCAATTTGTAACATAGGACTAGTATAAAAAGACAATAGTTAAACTAAGCAAATGATAATATGGACAATAGTGTGGTTTCCTCAGAAATATGTTCGTAGTCACTAGTAGGAATATATTTGAGAAGTAGTGTTGAACTACTTGTTGTTATAAAACATTTTTATCAAAAGAGATATCAGTGTATGTGACAACAAACTGTTAATCTAATCAGATACTGGCTTGATTTATTATCTGAGTAGTTTCGAGATCAACTACATAAATTTCACTTAGGGTCTTGGTTCCTATCAATCTTCTTGTATTTCAAAGCATCCCCCTAGACACTCTTGTGGTTATTTAGATCAGGTTGTCAAAATCTTTGCGCCTAAAACTTTTCTGCAGTTGTTGAAGATTGTAATCAGATAATAAGCTAGAAATATTGGTATTTGAAAATGTTTTAGACACACAGAAATCGATGACTTTCCGCTAAGACATCAGGTTGTGGAGAGGAAGGCAAGGATAAACACATGCCAAACTCCCCCCGTTGGAACTCGAACCCATACAATGACAGGCCCAATACAAGGCATAGTCCACCATCCTAGACAACGTACATCCTACAACAACAGTACTAGGGGACGCCGAGGAGACGTTTTATTACCAAATTCTGTATATATGCGAACAATATTTAATCAAGAAATATCATTTCAAAAAATAAAACCCGCCACAGGTAGGATTCAACATCTGTCCCGGATTGGAACCGAACGACATACAGATGTTTCGAACTTCATAGTTCTCATCAGTGCCGTACACGGAACGCCGATCCAGGACAAATGCCGAATGAAATCGTGGGGTATACATCTTTATCGATACGATCTATGTCAGTAACATATAAATCGGAAATCGAGAAAGGAACTACCAAACCGCCACGCGGTTATCAAAGTAGTTCCCGAATAGCAATGTTATTACATAATTGCTATAGGAAACAACTACTCCTTGGGCTAGAGCCCCGCCAGGCATTTAATTATATCTAAAAGCGATCCTCGACCCCTTTCTCGTGTTTCTGCACGATCAGATAAGGTTTCAAAAAATAAAATCCGCCACAGGCAGGATTCGACATCTGTCCCGGATTGGAACCGAACGACATAGAGTTGTTTCGAACTTATTATTAGTTCTCATCAGTGCCATACACCGGTACGCCGATCCAGGACAAATTCCGAATGAAATCGTGGGGTATTTTTTTTATTAATACGATCTATGTCAGTAACATATAAGTCCGAAATCGAGAAATGAACTACCAAACCGCCACGCGGTTATCAAAGTAGTTCCCGAATAGCAATGCTATTACATAATTGCTATAGGAAATAACTACTCCTCGATCTAAAGTCCCACCAGAAATGGGTCGAGGATCGGTTTTAGGTATAATTCAATGCCTGACGGAGCTTTAGCCCGAAGTGTAGTTGTTTCCTATAGCGATTATGTAATAGCCTTGCTATTCGGAAACTACTTTGATAAACCACGTGGCGGTTTGGTAGTTCCTTTCTCGATTTCCGACTTATATGTTACTGACAAAGAAATATCATTATCGAATATAGAGGCAACAACATAAATTTTTTCCTGGCTACACGGTTGTTGCCATCAAATATATAATGCGTCGTGGTATATTTCGTTGATCATCCTATCAACTTCTTCAGAAGAACTCCAAGGACTCTCTTCTTTCAATTCTGAAGTAGGTGATAAAATGAAATACGCTCATTGGATAACGGTCACAGAAAGCTTTTTTCTACCAAGAAAATCAATGCACTTTTCAGAATCTTCTATTGCTTTCCTAGGACATTTTTGGGAATTTATGCTACAGTTAGAAATCCAGAATATACTAACCTTCCTATAACGTTATGCATATTCTTGTACTCGTTTTGTAAAACGGAAAAATAATTTCCGGGTGTACAATATCGCGGGAATTTTAATTAGGAGAAATGTTCCGACTGTTGTATGCTGCCGCAATGTAATGTTGCCTATTTGTGCAGCGCATTTAATATAAATTCAGAAAGCTTTCAATAAAATTATGCGCATATTGATGTAGTTATTTTCACGGCCTTTCCAAAACGTGGGTTGCGATATTTGAATTTTATATTTGGTGGACGTCAATAATGGAAACAATTGGTTAGCTGTACTATTGGAACGATGCCAGGTTAGATATATATATATATATATATATATATATATATATATATATATATATATATATATATATATATATATATATATATTCGTTATATTATAATGAACCGTTTTCCAACAGAGACCTATAAATAATTTATTTACAACATTTTACCCTTAACTGTTTTAAATTTACAATTTAATTGATATATATATATAATTCAATAGGTGTCCACATATAAGATACACAGATAAGTTCCAGGAGAAAACAGATCAATTAATAAATAAAACGAGTAAGGACGAAATCAAGAACGCAGAAACTGAGTGGGAGGGTATCAAGAATAGTCTAGCTTCCGCGGCTATGGACGTTTTAGGACACGATAAAAGGGAAGCTAGGAAGCCCTTGATAACGAACGAAATATTAAACAGACGAAGAAGGACTGAAAACGTATAAGGCAATAAAGTGGGAAATCATTAGAAAATGTAGAAAAGCGAAAGAACAATGGATAGAGGAGAAATGCAAAGAAGTAGAAGATAAGTTGCAAGTAGGTAAGACCGATGAGGCTTACAAAATAATTAAGAGGAACTTCAGGGATATAGGAACAATAAGTAGAAATGTTAGGAGTCAATCGGGGGACATACTGATAGGAAGAGAGGAGAAAGCGGATAGATGGAAGCAGTACTTAGGAAATTTATACGAGGGTCAGGAATTAAGAGAGATATTAGAGGAAGAATCTAGCATCGATAGGGAAGATGTAGGAAAACCTATATTGAGAGAGGAATTTGAAATAGCACTAAGGGGGCTAAAGAATAATAGAGCGCCGGGTGTAGATAAAATACAGGCGGAAATTTTGAAATGTGCGGGACAGAAAGTAGTAAATAGGATGTTTGAACTGGTAAAATACATATACGAAACGGGCGAGATGTCGGAGGATTATAAGAGGAACATTATCGTTACTATACCGAAAAAGAGAGGAGCCGACAAATGCGAGAACTTTAGAACGATTAGCCTAACTTCCCATGCGTCAAAAATCCTAACTAGAATAGTGCAGAAGAGGATGGAAAATAGAGCGGAGGAAATACTAGGAGAAGACCAGTTCGGGTTTAGGCGAAATAGGGGAACTCGCGAAGCTATTCTGGCGCTAAGAGTAATGTTAGAGAAAACAATAGAAAAAGGAAAGAACGCTTATATAGGATTTGTAGATTTAGAAAAAGCTTTTGATAACGTAAGATGGAAAAAAATGTTCGAGATACTAAAGAGCGCGGGAATGAAGTATAGAGATAGGAGAGTAGTACACAATCTATACATAGAGCAAACTGCTGTTATAGAAGTAGAAGGGGAGGAAAGGGAAGTAGGTATTAGGAAAGGAGTAAGACAAGGATGTACGCTATCACCACTAATTTTTAATCTGTACATCGAAGAGGCGATTAATGTGGTAAAAGATAGAGTGGATTTCGGGATTAAAGTACACGGACAGAAACTAAAAATGCTGAGATTCGCGGATGATATAGCAGTATTAGCATCTAGTAAGGAGGAACTAGAATCAGCATTGAACGAAATGGAGGCAGTGTTGACAGAGGAATACGGAATGAGGGTGAATAAAAACAAAACTAAAGTGTTAGTGTGCAGAGGGCGCGAGAGCAGAGCAAAAACGAAAGTACAAATTAATAATGAAAGATTGGAGGAAGTTAAAGACTTCACTTATTTAGGAAGTAAAATAAATTGGGATGGAAGAAGCGATAAAGACATAAAACAAAGAATAGCGCAGGGTCGAGTAGCTTTTAACAAAAAGAAAGCACTTTTATGCTCGGGGGTAATAAACTTAGAAACAAGGAAGAGATTTTTGAAAACATATGTATGGAGCACGGCACTTTACGGCTGCGAAACCTGGACGGTAGGGGAAGCAAGTAGGAAGAAATTAGAAGCTTTTGAGATGTGGTGTTACCGAAGAATGATGAAAATACCATGGACTGATAGGGTTAGAAACGAAGAAGTATTGGAGAAAGTCGGCGAGAAAAGGAGTATGTGGAAAAACTTAAAGAAGAGAAGAGATAGAATGGTAGGCCACTTGCTGAGACATGGGGGAATAGTCCGCGATATTTTGGAGGCAGAAATAGGAGTGAAGAAAGGCAGAGGTAGGCCTAGATTAGACTACTGCTCGCAAATAGTAAGGGATGTAGGTTGTAGCACAATTAGCGAAATGCGTAGGTTAGCACAAGATAGGAGAAGCTGGAGGTTAGCGTCCAACCAGTCTTAGGACTGATGACCTCATGATGATGATGAGGTGTCCACAATATTGCGACCATTTTAACTGTGTAAAATAATTTAAGTCACTAAAATAGTTTCCTTTTTTTAAAAGGCAATGGAAACTGTCGATACATTTATGAAATTATAACTAATGATAATTATAATTACACTGAAAGAAATTAATTTTTTTTTGTCCTACGACCTAAAGTAGGTGAACGTTTTAATACTTTGTACACTTATTTCAATTCTGTTTTGTCACTTAGGGTTCAAAAAAATAATGCAATTAAACTTTGTGAAGGGGTATATTATTTATCAATAAATGACGTTGTACAAAGTGATAAATTTACTTCAAAAATATACATATACACATATGACTTTCGGCTATAATTTGCATCAGAAACATATTTCTTCAGCATTCAGCAATAGCCTGCCAACATAGAGAGGCTCTATTTGCTTCTATGACCAGCGAGATCGCCTAATACTAGTCTTTTGGACTTTTATGTATGGGGACTTGCAAAAAATGAGGTATATCTTTTGGTACCAGAAAACATATTGGTCCTTGAAGAATACGTCAGGAGTATCTTGGTCTCAATTAATAGAAATACTCGACAAGTTTTTTCGCTGTTTTAACTGGGTCAATAAGTGTATCCAGCAAGAAGGATAACATATTGAACAGTGTATGTAACGCTTATTATTGATATATTTTGACGCTTTAAACATTATTTCTAACATTCTTACTTCATGGTCTACTTAAAAAAATAAGCTCCAGAAACAAGATCATACACAATGCCACCGACATTTATTTGACGAATTATCTTAAAAATTTTTCCGATTAATGTGGTACTACTATGTATAATATAGATTCCTCTTAATAATCTACTGTTACTCGTGAAATCAAAAATGAATAATTACATGATGAATTCAGTTTTTAAAAAATGTTTATCCATCACCAAATCAAGAGCACTAAGAAACACTCACACACTGGACAATGTTTTTGTTTTTTACAAATACAACACATTTATTGAAATGTTCATAATCGCAGTTAATATTTTAATGCACCTGTATACTCCATCTTGATTAACAGGACATTTTGTTTCCTATTCGAAAGCGACTTTGAATTTTCCAGGCTTCTAATCGAACAACACACAACATATCCTGCTGTTAATGATAGCATTGTTATCTAAAGATTGATGGATATAGAAAGAGGGGATGCAGTTGATATCCCCTTCAATAATTATTTTAAAATCCACAGCTATCTTCGGTCAATATAATGTTGGATATCTCAGTACTTAATACTCGGAATATGAAGTTTGCGCATTCCTATTCGAACAATACACAACATATTCTACTGATGATGATAGCATTGCTATGTAAAGACCCACATACAGATGATATCCATTCCGACAATCATTTTAAAATTCACCACTATATTTAACAAAGATAATGTTGGATATCTCGGTGCTTAATTCAATCAGATTTTTTGTCAAGGCAAAAAGTTTGGTGATGCTTATTTACATACATGGTGAAGAGCTGGTATTTTCCATAATTTAAATAAACCGTTTTTAAACCTTAAAACGGACTTTTCCGTATGTAGAACATCTCTATCTCGACATTGAGTGGCCGAGAAAAAATAAACCAACACATAAATGCAGAATATATGTTTTATGCAACAGTTTTACATTTTTCAAATATTCCACCAATCGTGCTTTCTCATGACCCATAGATAGGGTTGGGTGTGTCCTATCTACCTCAAATTCAATAGATGTCGTTTGGTAGACGTTTCTAATCAGAATCAGTCGAAACCCGATCGATCCGACACGATTTAATTGAGTGATCGTGCTAACAAAGAAAAATTTTCAAATAGTCCACCATCGTGCCTTCTCATGACCCATGAACAGAGTGGCGTGTCCTATCCACCTCAAAATCAATGGGAGTCATCTGGGAGACGTCCCCGATCAGAATCAGTCAAAACCTGATCGATCCGACACGATTTAGTTGAGTTATCGTGCTAACAACGATAAATGCCGACGACAATGACGACAACTACACACACACACACACACACACACACACACACGCGCGCGCGCACACCCACACACACACACACACACACAGACACACACACAGACACACACACACAGACACACACACACACACACAGACACACACACACACACACACACATACACACACACAAAATGGTTTAAAAACCTTTTTTTTTTAGTTCTTAGGCCGAAAAACGAAAAACTAACCCTACAAAAAAAATTCTTTTACACGATTACATTATTTTTCCGCGTATAGTGGAGTGCGGAAAAGTAAAATATCCCTGATAATATATCAAACGTATATTGTTTGATATGCATTGTATTCTATACATTTTTAATGAATCAATATCTGTTGCATGTGTTCTAGATTCTCAAGCGGAAACTTTCATCAGCCCTTATTGAACCCCATCGCAAAAACTGAGTGCATTTTCGCTGGAGAAATATCTTCGGACGTGTTCAGCGAAGCGGGACGACTTTAACGGAAACCAACGATTCCCGAGAGCCAGGTAGGGCCTAATCGAGAAATATGTCCACTGTAAATAAATCTATGGGACTTCTGAAGGTTTCATTGAAATAAATTGCGAAACATCGGCCCGTTCAGTGCCGGCATCCGGGCGTAATGTGTATGAATATCCCTTCGGAAAATATTCATTATTTATAGAGTTCGCGCGAAGTCGCAACAGAGTAGGGAGCTTTCGAAGTTGGGTCGTTTGTTTGGATCCGAGTATTCAGTGTATTAGCAAGGAAAGCGTTGGAATGTACCGCAAATACTGATTTTCTGTCATGCATTGTTAAATTGTAGAACTCTATATTTTTTCAGGCGTAACTGAAACCAGCGTACACTGAAAGAATAATTTATTTCTTATAAAACAACACATGTATTACTGTATGTTAGTATAACGTAATGTATTGTATAATGTAACGCGTGTATAGTACATACAAAACAAAAAATAATGTACGTCATCATGTGACGTAATTCATTACCCCTACAATTCGTTTTTAATAAACAGAAATTTAAATTTGGCGCCCATTTTGATGGCGGCAACAATTGACATATGTCGTGCATGGCGCCAAATTTATCGGATGTTTAGACGGTTTATACTATTCGATTTCTAGTATTTTAGCTACAAGTCAATAAGAAAACTGTTCTATTGAGAACAAAAGTACCTGGTATTAGCCAGTCCAACCACCATAAATATTCGTACTGTTGCATACGTTGGGCTGATATTTACAATCGTTGATAAACAGTCATTGTAAAGAATTGGAAGTACCTTTGCTTCATTATTTTGAACGAGAACGAGACACCGAAGGCCCATTGCTACCGTTAACATCTGTTACAGAAGTAAGTTACTTTTTAAAAATTAGTGTTTGAAAATTATATAACATAACCTCTTTTAGAGCGTAGCAGCAGCTTTGAATTTAGACGTTTCAACTATTAGTAGAATTTTACAAGCAAGTAAGGACAATGCATTGTTAAAATCTCCCCCCCAAAAAAATGTATTTATAATAAGAGTTACTAATACATTTCAAAAAATAAAATGAAACCCGCCACAGGTAGGATTCGACATTTGTCCCGGATTGGAACCGAACGACATACAGCTGTTTCGAACTTGTTAGTTCTCATCAGTGCCGTACACGGTACGCCGATTCAGGACAAATGCCGAATGAACTTTATGGCGTATACATCTTCATCGATACGATCTCTGTCAGTAACATATAAGTCGGAAATCGAGAAAGGAATCACTAAGCCGCCAAGCGGTTATTAAAGTAGTTCCCGAATAGGAAGGCTATTACATAATCGCTATAGGAAACAACTACTCCTCGGGCTAAAGCCCCGCCAGGAATTGAATTATACCCAGAAGCGATCTTCGACCCCTTTCTCGTGTTTCTGCACGATCAGATAAGGTTTCAAAAAATAAAACCCGCCACAGGTAGGATTCGACATTTGTCCCGGATCGGAACCGAACGACATACAGCTGTTTCGAACTTGTTAGTTCTCATCAGTGCCGTACACGGTACGCCGATTCATTAATAGCTTTGCTATTCGGGAACTACTTTAATAACCGCTTGGCGGCTTGGTGGTTCCTTTCTCGATTTCCGACTTATATGTTACTGACAAAGATGTATACGCCATAAAGTTCATTTTGCATTTGTCCTGAATCGGCGTACCGTGTACGGCACTGATGAAAACTAACAAGTTCGAAACAACTGTATGTCGTTCGGTTCCGATCCGGGACAAATGTCGAATCCTACCCGTGGCGGGTTTTATTTTTTGAAACCTTATTTGATCGTGCAGAAACACGAGAAAGGGGTCGAGAATCGCTTCTGGGTATAATCCAATGCCTGGCGGGGCTTTAGCCCGAGGAGTAGTCGTTTCCTAGAGCGATTATGTAATAGCTTTGCTATTCGGGAACTACTTTAATAACCGCTTGGCGGCTTGGTGGTTCCTTTCTCGATTTCCGACTTATATGTTACTTACATGTTAGATACAAGTGCTATCCGTAATACGATTTATGAGATGTACGAAAGAAGTAAGTGTTTATGTACTTATTTTTCTATAGTAATTTTTACAAAAAAACGTTTGTAGTGTACAGTGTTTGGAGTAACTTTCATGTTTACAGAAGAACATGTAATATTATCGTTCTTATGGGTAAAATTAAGAGCAAAACAGTTATTAGATGGTTGTCGTATGCCACTTAGTACGTTACTGAAACAAATAGGTTTCATGTATAAATAAATCTCTTTAAAGTGAAGTTTATGCAAAATTAGCTTAAAATTTTACTTTACACATATTACTTATAACATAACCTTAGTTCTATAACATTTTCTTGAGTTCTGTAGTATTATTGGCAATGAGGCAACAGTGGTTGTCTCTCACGCATCAGGTACGTTATGACGTGCATTGCTTTTTATATTGTATGAACTGTGTATATAACGTAACACGTATATAATGTTCAATTTAGTCCATTTGAATTTAAAGTTACAAGAAACAAATTTGTTTAGATTCAGGTTTTTTCAGATATTTTAGTATAAGTTTACTTATACTTGTTAACTAAATCTTTCGAAAATCATCATACTACAACTATGAGAAGCAATAGAAACACAAATACAACATATACATACAATTCGGTAACGAACAGTTGCATCATTTGAAGAAGGAAAACGACATAAGTATGCTACTGTAGGCACAAGTATGTTGGTGAGGGCAAATTCACGGGAATAGGCAAGCGATGTTGTAATGTGAGTTACCTCAAATATGGGGGTAGCCCTTTCACCACAAGGAATCAAATGCCTTCCGAAATGTACCTATCAGTCAGTAATCGACTGTGAACTTTCAAGTTGGCCGATTTGTTGGTTGGTAGACTAGCGTCACTTGTTTTTCTAAAAGCCACGCACAGCTGTCATGTGAACTTCTCTGGATTAGCTCGCTGCGAGCAGATGGATATTAATTGTTCTTCTAGAACTTTCTGGATTGGTTGGAGTTTGGTCTTAATCTTGATGATGTCCTCCAGGTTTACTTTTGTCTGTAGTGCGTTCGACATGAAACAATTGATTTTTTTGCGTCTTGGAGTCTTTGGTTCACTCGCTGAGAGTCTGATGCACGTTGTGAAGGGCGCGGTTGGTCCTTGTCGACTGACCAAGCGTTTTCGATGCTACTAATGTTATTGAAGAATATGTATAATATATGGCTTGAATAATTATTTTAATGTTAGTGTATATTAAAATTAAACAAGTGGTTAAAATCCGACTTCAAAGTGTTATAAATAATGATCTAATAGGCATTATTTAAAATCCAAAATGGAACCATGTGCCATATAAGTAACTACCAAAACTGATCTGCCGATATTTCAGATCTGAATTCCAATGCCTACTATTTTTAGTGTAATATCCAAGACCGGACAAATAAAATGTTTCTATGAATATAGTCATTTAAAACTTTACAGGATCGTAGTAATGAATTTCATACCCTGTAGAAGACAGTGGGCATACACATGATGGGAATAGTTGAAGGACTAATGAGATGATATTATGTAATTGTTTAGGCATTGCCTTTAAATATATTAATGGTAATGAATGTTATTAGTACGAGTTAATATTTTACGTCACCCTGAAAGCGGAAGCCGCAATGGCAATGCACAGGGTGGGAAACATGAATAGGAAGGTAAGGGACCTGAATAGACTCTCAAGAAAGCTAGCTGAGGAGGAACTCCTATGGATGCCCTCTGACAGTACTGGTGTCTACTTCCTGTTTGACAATAAATATAAGATCACCCTCACCAGTAAGATCGACTGGATGAAGGGTCGAGCTAGATTACAGCTCAATAGAGACATATGGTACAAGGATGGAGCCAACAGTGGGGATGGGATAGGGAAAGATTCCCCCTGGGCAAATACACTACCCCACTCCAGGCCGAGCTACTTGCAGTTACATACGGTGTTCTGGGGGCCGACCAAAATCGGACCCAGGAGAAGGTATGTATCCGCTCGGATAGCAGGGCAACGTGCAGGGCAGTCCTGAATTCAACAACAACAGTTGTTGGTCGAAGTCGAAGCTGGTCTATAATTGCTATAAAGCATTGAACAACTTGTCAGGGAAGGTACCGGTGGAACTCTTATGGATACCTGGACATAAAGGCATTAAGGGAAATCTAATTGCAGATGGCAGATGGCCACACTAGGGACCAGGTAAAACCTCTATGGACCAGAACCTGCAGTGGGATTAAGTCGGAATCTGATCAGAGACCGCATCAATGGCTGGGCAAGAGACTAGCACAATAAGAAATGGACAAGAGTAAGGAGGAGAAGAGGTACCTTATATTAGGGACCCCTGTTATTCTAGAGGAGGCGAGGCTTAAGGCGGGGGACCTGCCTAAATTGCTCCTTTGATGGGATAGCATTTTTGGATAATGACCCGGATAAGAGGAGATCGCCAAAGGATTACCCATTCGATCAGTAGCTGATGAGGCCCAAACCCATATAACATAATAATAATAATATTTTACTGATTCATTTGATCGGAATGTTTGTTATGAATTAATATGAAACTTGGTATCGATTTCCGTGATCTCTTTCTAGTGTTAAATTTTCTACTATTATATATGGTATTCATACATCTCATAAACAATTTCTATTGCAAAGTTTCTTCCCTCATAACATATTAAACCTGAACCAAGTGCATCAACAATCTGCGACATCGTCAATAGCGGAAATTACACACAAAATGAATACACCATTTATCAGCTTCTTTAAGTTGTTTATATGCTAATGGGCATAGTTCACGGGACGCCAAATTATTATTAGAACTAGACACGAATGGCCTTATTTCACAACACAATCAGCTTATGTTAATTTTATTTATTGCTCGATGGAGATTCCAGTAAATAATATTCAAAGTGATTCTATTTTAAGCATCGTGAACAGACCATTTTCAAAAGAGATCTATTGGTCCATTAAGGGTGTTAAGGAGATTATTTTTCATAAATTTTGTTCAATATTCATAAGTATAATAATGTATAGTGCTCTTTTGTTTTGTTTTTCTGAAATTTTATTTATTTAGTTAATATCAAATGGAGTTATTCACTCGACTAATAACAAGTAAATATGGGCAAAGTTTTTCGTATAGTTTTTGAAGGGGCGTTTTTCTAAAAACCCGTCGCGCGCGTTGTAGACTTGCCGGCCAATTTACAGAATAAGCGTTTATTTATTAGAAGCATATATACAGGGATGTGACAATAAACAGATTTTGGCGCAATTTGGTGGAATTATTTATCAGGATTGGTAAAGGGATCCTTTATGGATTTGATATTATTTGGTAAATTATTAAGCATCTAAGGAAAGACTACTATAATAATCTACTGGAAGAACAACGCGGAGAGTATTTAGACACGCAACTACATATAGATGAAACAGGAGTTAACGGAGTAGATACCATTAATTTAAAAGAAATAGAAACAGCATTGCAAAAAATGAAATATAATAAAGCTCCAGGACCAGGGGACTTACCTATCAAGTTAATTCAACACGCCACCACAAGAAAGTATAAGTTGCTTTGTGTAAATTTTAACAAGTGCCTGGCAGGGGAAATGATTCCAAGAGATTGGAGGAGCTTTTACATAAATTCCATTTATAAAAAGGAAAACAGGAGCGACTGCAGTAATTATCGGGGTATTAGTATTACATCGTCCACTGGAAAGATTTACGTCATAACAGCCCGAATGGAAAAGGAAGCCACTGAAATAATGCATTTCGACCCGGGCGATCTTGAGTGGACAATATATTTACAATAAAACAACTAGCAGAAAAGATACTAGCAAGAGGAATGGAGCTTCATGCTACTTTTATATATCTTCGTAAGGCGTTCGACTCCATCCCTTTACAAAAATTATGGATCGCAATGAAAGAAGCAGGCATAAATAATATATATATATATATATATATATATATATATATATATATATATATATATATATATATATATATATATATATATATATATATATATATATATACATATAAAAACGCCGTAAAAGCATTGTATAGAGAAAACCAAGCGGTTGTTAAGGTCGGAAATCAAACTTCTGAGGCTTTCTCACAAACAAAATTAGTTAAACAAGGCTCCTGTCTCTCTCTAACCATGTTTAAAATTCATTTCTCCAGCGTTTTAAAACAGTGAATAGGAAAATGCATTTCCCTGAAGATATTGATAGAGGACATTCACTTGTATACAATCTTCTTTGCAGATGATCAGATAGTTCTTGCGGAAGACCAGCAAGACATGACTTACACGATAAACAAACTCATTGAAGAATTCACAAAATGAGGTTTAGAGATAAACATTCAAAATACACAATACATGACTATCGGGGGCACAGAACAAGACATGAAAACAGATAGATGAATAATAAAAAACGGTTAGACAGTACGAATACCTAGGAGTTAAATAGATGAAGACGGAAAGGATAATAAAGGTATACTAAATAAAATAGGAAAAGAAACAGTATTATTAAAGCACTACACCTAATCCTGTGGAGTAAGAACCTAATAAAAAAAAACAAAACAAAAATAAGTATATGTCAGGCTATGATTCAACCAACACTGACGTATGGGTCAGAAGTGTGGGTTATAGATAAAAATATGTCACAAAAACTTCCTTCAACCGAAAATATGTACTGGAGAAGACGTTCCGGTTTAATTTTACTTGACCATGTAAGAAATAAGACCATCAGAGAAAAAATGGAAGTAAAAAATAAGATAACGGACGATGTAACTGAAAAGCAGTTAAAACGGTATGGACACCTGCAAGGAATGAACGAAGAAAAGTTTAAAGGTTTGGAACTGGACACCAGCACAAAGAAGTAAACGAGTCACGGAAAAAATGGATTTCAAACATCCGCACCGCAATGGAAATTAGAGGACTCCACGAAGGAGACTGTAACGATAGGAAACGATGGCGTCTGGGATGTGAGAAGCGACACTAAGAGTTGCAAAAACTCGTCATGCTTGCATTAAGCGTCTTTTAGTTTATTAAACCTAAGCCAAATCCTATTGGTGTAGGCTTTGTAAACGTCTCTACGTGTTAGGCAATGGCATTGGAGTCGTTTTTAGTTTACATCTACGTTTTGGTCTACGTCTACGTTTTTGATCTACATACACCTATTTTTGGTTTACGTCTACGTTTTGGTTTTCGTCCCGGTTTTAGTTTGCATCTATCTTTTGTCACGAGCGAGTGAGAAGTTGTTCTCGATCATAGCCATTGTTTTTGAAGACTGAAATACGTTACTGTTTTGCTGATTGACGACGAGATTTGAGGTTGAGATTATCTTGCTACTGACGAGTAGCGAAAGGTTATTATGTCTCTTCCGAAAGGCTTAGTCACCGAATAGAAACAAAGACAAAAAGGTTCACTCTAAGATAAGCCCGCTAAGTTTCCCTTCTTACCCTGTCACGTCATCCAGCGAGAATTAGCTAACTAGCATGTGCCGCATGTATACTGTCAATCTCGACGCCGAACCAGTTACCGCAGGTGAGGTATTATACCAGTCGGATTCTAGAGTGTGAATTTTATTAATTTGCATTTGAATAGCTCAAAATGGTGCTGATGATGGCTGTAACAGTAAAACAGGATCTAGTATCTCATATTTTCCAAAAGATGAAGCTAAATAAGATAATTGATTATGCATTTAATAAGGTTACAGCTCGGATTAGATACACTAAATTTATGTCGTAGATACTTATAAAGTACTTATTAGATGTCAGAGTTGTAAAAAATCGTTAGAACTTGTTGGCACCCATAGATATGCTAATCTTATACCGGATCAATGTAGTAGTAGATAGTAGATAAGTTATGCGGATAAGTAAGTAGTAGATAAGCTATGCGGATTCTGGCTTAGTTGGGGTTATAGCTCACCTCGCGGGGTGTGTGCCGAAAAGTGATGCTCACTGCGAGGGGTGTGTGTCGAAAATATGAAGATAGTTGTGAATATACGTGTGTCGAAAATTCCGTGAGGGATCACCCGGGCTATATTTTAACAAACCCCACACCATATTCATTAGAAGATGAAGATAAAAAGGAAATTCGAGGCTCGAGGAAATTATTATAAAACCAAAGAATGAAAACTACGTAGCGTAACCTTAAAATTTCCTTTCACTTAACTATTACATTGACATTACTTTCAATACTTTTTTTTTTAATAGGGAACACCCATTAGTTACAATTCTTAAAACGCACTTACCATCTGATGATTTAAAATTTAATAGATAATGAGACATCCAATAATTTAAAAAAATGTTTAAATTAATAACCCGGGAACATTTGACATATTCGATGACTAAGGACTACACAGCCATGATTTCATCTCATGAGCTGAAGATTCACCATGTAATAGAAACCATCGAAGCATCCGATGACCATACTCTAATAATTAAATACCCAACTAAAGTAAATACCTGGAATCTGATGTCCTGCAATCCATATATCTAAAATATATTCAAAATCCTGAGGATTCACTAATGAAGCATCTGATAATTAAAATAACTCTCCCTAATAACTAAATACCCAAAAATAAATTTTTAAGTACTACATCCTTATATGTTGAGCCAGAATCCGCAAAGGTAAAAATATACCCAAAAAAAAAAAATAGGAATATAGCCTGGATTATCCCCTCATGAATTCAAAATCCTGAGGATTCATGAGGCATCTGATAATTAAATGGATCTCCCTAATAACTAAGTACCCAAAAATAAATATTTAATTACTACATCCTTATACGTTGAATCAGAATCTGCATTGCTAAAAATATACATGAAAAACCATTAAAAATATACCCCGGATGATCCCTCACAGAATTTTCGACACACGAAAATTCACAACGATTCTCATATTTTCGACACACACCCCTCGCAGTGAGCATCACTTCTGGGTACACACCCCACGAGGTGAGCTACAACCCCCACTGAGTCAGAATCCGCATAGCTTATCTACTAATAGAAATTTGTAGGTTACATTTTTCTGTAGACTGTTTTATTAGAAATAATTCGAAGAATCCTTTGCATTATGGTGCAGTTCGTTCATTAAATTTATTAACAAATAGTAAGTAACTTTTTTTCAAATTTGTTTCGTTTATATTTGTATATAAATATATATGTATATATTGATATAACAATTTTATAAAACCTAATTTGTCCAGAAAAGAACATTGACAATTTGGTAAAAATTTTAGATAATGTTTCCTGTAATATTTATATTGAGAGCGAAAAGAAAAGCTACAAAAATGTTTCTGTGATGACACACATGGAAGAAAAAGTGTTTGAGGGTAACCATTTTATATTATTTAAGTAAGATGAGAGGTATTTTTAAGTTAGAATAGACAGATATTTGCTCCGCCATCTAATTACTTTAGATAAGGTGACTCAGACGATAATGTCACTTTCCACAAACTCTCCGAGGAAGAAGCTATTAAAGCAGGAAATAAAAACTTTATAAAGAGCTGCAGAGTCATCTCACTGCCAAAACAAAACTGGACACCGGGATAACACCGGAAAATACGAGTATTTACAAATATCTAGAAGAAAATTATTTGGAACAGTCCAGTAAATTTTTAACGCCGCAATTGCATTTGTTAAATACAGCTCCTAGAGGGTGTAGGTACACGGAGGAATTGAAGCAATTTGCCTAAAGCTTTTTAGGACCTAAGGCAATAAATTGGCTTGTTCCGATTCAACTGGGGCACAACAAAAAAATATATCTAAAACCTTTTACACATCCGTCTTCCATTAAATTATTTTTGTCCCTCTATATTAAAGTGCGTTTTTTAAATTAGTGAGAACATTTGCTTATTGTGAATTTAGTGGGAATGTGTCAACGAATTATGTGGTAAAAAACAAAAACCTAAAACAAATATTAATACAATTAATTTACCAACTGGAAATCAGTTAATAAATAGTAGTGACATTGCCAATGCGTGTAATAAGTATTATGCTGGAGTAGGCGAAAAATTAGGTAGCCAAATCCCCGACATTGACAATATTGATGAGAATATCAGTGTTGTACAGGATACCATGTTTTTACTCCCCACAGATGAAATAGAAATCATATCAGGCATAAAAAGTTTAAAAAACAGAAAAGCTCCAGGCGCTGATAATATTCGATCTGAAACGCTAAAAGAAATAGCAACTGAAATCGGAAAACCTCTGAGCTTCATAATAAATAAGTGCTTTACTACTGGATGTTTTCCAAAGTGTTTTAAAATCGGTATAGTAAAACCTCTTTTCAAAACCGGTGAAAAATCTAAAATGGAAAATTATAGACCAATTTCATTAATATCAAACATTTCCAAAATAATAGAAAAGACAATTAAAAACAGACTTTGTAATTTTTTTAAGAAAAATCACATATTATCTAACCATCAATATGGCTTTAGAGAGAGTAGGTCAACAGAAGATGCTATTTATGAATTAACGAGTTATATTTATGAATGCTTAGATAAAAGAATTCCATCTATAACAATATTCCTAGATCTCTCCAAAGCCTTTGATACGGTGTGCCATAAAAAATTATTAGACAAAGTATACACATACGGTCTTAGAGGAAATACGTACCGCTTATTGAAAAGTAATCTTTCTGACAGGGAACAACGAGTTAACATTAATGGAGTTATGAGTAGTGTAGAAAAAGTAACATTTGGAGTTCCCCAAGGAACTGTATTAGGTCCAATTTTATTCACACTTTATATAAATAGCATGTTTTTTATAAATACAACAGGCAAAATAAATAGTTTTGCTGATGACACAGCGGTCCAATATCCTGCACCAAGTTGGCAAATACTCAAAGAATAAATTGAAAATGACTTTCCAAAAATCTCCAGGTGGTTTCAATTTAATAAACTAACATTGAATTATAATAAAACCTATTACTTACCATTCACATCTTATAGCAGTTTTTTACCAAATTTGGGTTCGTTAAATATTGACAAAATTTATCACATTCCAGAAGGTGACAGTATAAAATACCTTGGTGTAATGATTAACCATCATCTACGCTGGGATCTACAACTAAAACAAACCACCAATAAAATAAGGGGATTACTACCAAAATTTTCATTTAAAAATACTCTATTTCTCTTTGATAGAGTCACTATTAGTATATGGCATTTTAGGTTGGGGAGGAGTATATAATACATACTTAGATCATTTACATATAATTCAAAAGTGGGTATTGAAATTAATCTACCTGAAACAAATTTCTTATCCTTCTGATCAGTTATATAACGAGACCCACATTCTTGATGTTAGGCAGCTCTACTGTAAAAAAGTACTTTTATTTATTCATCAGGGAAAAATTAAAATAGACTCGCACGAACATCCCTATAATACTCGAAAAAATGATTGTATTTCTTATCCTCGTTCTGTAAAGACTATTGGTCAAAGAAACACCAATTATCTGGCACCGCGTGTTTATTCTCTGTTGCCGGATTACCTAAAAAATATTTCAAATTATAATGTTTTTAAGAAAGAATTAAAAGAATGTATTATATTAAATGGTCGTATAAAATTTAGTAATATTATTAACCAAAAAATGTAATAAATTAACAATCCCGTTTTTAAATATGTACGTGTCTACTTACCTAATTACGTCTTTATATATATCCCGATATTTACACTTATACTCAATTGTGTCTATAACTCTAAAATATGTAATATTCACATATACAAGTAATAACTACATTACTTCTGTGATTTTCAGTGTTTATTTACATGTATAATGCTACTGTGTTTGTAAATTTTATATTTTTGTAAATAAACATTTTTTTTATTTTTTTTTTTTTTTTTTACTAAAAGCCAGTCACCCCTTTCTGTGGCTCCGACTCACACAGAAGGTGCGCTGGTAATACCAGCAATCACTCCTCGCGTCCGCTCGGTTAGTGATTACTGGGCCGAGTCGTGTGCCCTGAGTAGACGTAGTGAGCCGAGAATTACGGCCTTCTGCATGCGACCGGCTAAGATTTCTGCCGAGATTCGGCATGCCGGTATGTTCTTTAATTCAGAAAGCAGTGTATCTCTCGCTCCACCAAGGGCTCCTATAATCAGTACCTTCAATTTAACAGTATGGTCTGGATAGAGTCTACGGAGTTCGAAGATTAAATCTCGATATTTTGTCCGTTTCTCCTCCTCTTTCAAAACAATGTTACCATCACCGGGTGCCGAGAACTCGATGACGAACATTGTCCTGATTTGGTGGTCGAGGAGGACTACGTCAGGCTTGTTGGCTTGTATTTGCCTGACGGTGGAAAACGAATAGTTCCAATATATTCGGCACTTCTCGTTTTCCACAACGGACTCAATATCCCCCGGAGCGTAAGGCAGCACTGGTGTCTCGTCTATCTGATACGAGTGCCTTAAATGATAATAAAGCACCCGCAACGCTGCGTTGTGTCTATGGATATAGGCCGAGACTGCATATACCGGACAAGCCGACAGTAAATGCATCAATGTCTCCGGCGCCCTACGGCAGGCCCTGCAGCTGACATCAGGGACCTCCATACCCATGACACGACTCCGATAGACGAGCGTGTTAAATACACCATCTTGGCAAGCCATGATGAATCCCTCGGTCTCTGAATTTAGCCCGGCTGACCTTAAGAAAGCAAAGGTCAGCCTTTCGGATAAGCCCAGGGCTTCCATATTCCTATAGAAGACCCCGTGCATGGGCTTATCCTTGTGAAGCTGCAGAGCTCTTAAATGCTCTGCAGCTTTTACTTGGGCTTTTAACTGAACGGGTTCCAACTCGGTGACAGAGTTGTGATTGGCCCCGTTCGGTATCGAAGACGAGACCGAGATCATCGGCTGCTCTACGTGCTGCCTTAAATAAAAATGCTCCTATCCCTGCATGTTCGTGATCTCGGACCATGCAGAGAAGGGGATCCGAACTCCTGATAACTTTACAGGCTCCGTCCAGAACCATCCTGTTATGAAGACACTTATTATTATTATTATTATTATTATTATTATTATTATTATTATTATTATTAGTTTATTATCTTGTCAGTCTAGTTACTAAATAATATGATATTGTTGTTAATATATTTGCAATATTAATATTTCTTCTTTTGAATAATATTATTTGTAGTTTATGTACTGTTTAACCTTAATCAAATGTCAAGAATGTATGTAATAAACGTTAGAAAGTCATAGCTACTATTTTACTTCAACAAACTATTTGCGTAAAGAAACGGCTCTGTATATAATTTACCAAAGTATGCTCTATTAGCCCTCGAAAACGCCCACGACAAAATAGGTAATCGTAACACGAAGTATACCCCGTATACTCAAAAAGGCCGCCGATCAACAGCTGCGTGGCGGCATGTAAGCGCACGATCAAAGTTCCGACGGCGAGTGGACCTTCTAGTCTTAGTTTCTGTTCCGTGATCTAGCCATCACAACTCATCATCCTTAAACCAGCCCTTCCTCTCGACTAGTTCAAATAGAGATGCATCAAGTCAAGTAACTTGATGTTTTTATAAATTACTTGACTTGACTTGAAAACCAAGCTTTTCAAAAATTCACTACTTGACTTGGCTTGATTTTTCATCGTTACTGCTTGACTTGATATCAAGTAATTTCAAGCTACTTGATATTACTTGATAACCAAACAGCCATTCAATTATGTTCGAGAACGCGTGATTTTCACATCATTAGAAGGTGAAGCCTACTGTACACTTCCGATGGTGATAATTGGTATGAATATGCTTCTGGATAAACTGTAAAAATGGGTTATAGAACTCGACAATAACCCAGAGGGAGATGAAACTCATGAGAAAATAATATATAACATTCAAGTGGTAAGGGACAAAATCATTAAACATTACGAGAGAAGTAACTGGATATACTGTGTTGTTTTAATCTTAGACCCCCGACATAACGTGGAACATTATCCAATACAAATTGGGAAAATGACTTGCAGATAAATGCAGTCAAGCATTTTAAATAAATTTTCAAAACAAAGTATTTTAGGACCGATTCATTGCTCATATCATCTTCATCTTCAAAACCAGATGAATATAGTGATTGCGGTGAATTTGACATCGCTCTACTAGGTTTATTTAAGAAATCTCCTGTCAACCCAAAAGATGAGATGGCTTGGCGCTATAAAATAGATAAATATATGTCTGATTCATGAGCTGATAGTCGTGAAGATATTTTAGAATAGTGGAAAAGACACGAAAACTTTTTTCCAAACTTGGCCATAATGGCCAATGATTTTTTATCAACACCTGCATATTCAGCTCCTGTTGATAGGCAGTTCTCCAGAGCTGCTCTAACTGTTACAAAAACCCGTAACCGATTAGGCGATAACTCTATTATAAGCCTCATGTGCCTTATATCGTGGATGGCAAACAATGATATTAAAGACTTCTTTTAAATTTTGCTATTACTACTATGTTACTGAAGAAAAAGAGGGCATACATTAAAAAATCGTTTTATCGTTATCAGTTTTATTATTTTGTTTAATATTTTAGAATAATTTGTTATGTTATTAATATGCCCAATAAATAGTTTATTATTAGTATTTTTTACATTTATATTTATATATTTATTATATAGATTATAGTTTAAGATTGAGTTTTGAAAATAAAAGGCTTTATTGCAAGGTTTCCTTTATTATTATCTCTTGATAATATTAAATGATTAATGAAAAATCAAGTAGTCTTGAAAAAATCAAGTAGTCCTCAAGAACTACTTGATTTTTCAAGTACTTGAAATATAACTACTTGACTTGACTTGATTTCAAGTCAAGTCAAGTCAAGTAGCTTGAAAATCAAGTCAAGCCGTGCATCCCTAAGTTCTAAGTCGAAGGTACCATACGCAATTAAACATTCCATATATGTATTTATATACTATACCGAAAAAGAGAGGAGCCGACAAATGCGAGAATTTTAGAACGATTAGCCTAACCTCTCATGGGTCAAAAATCTTAACCAGAATAGTGCAGAAGAGGATGGAAAATAGAGCGGAGGAAATACTAGGAGAAGACCAATTCGGGTTTAGGCGAAATAGGGGAACTCGCGAAGCTACTCTAGCGCTAAGAGTAATGTTAGAGAAAACAATAGAAAAAGGAAAGGACGCTTATATAGGATTTGTAGATTTAGAAAAAGCTTTTGATAACGTAAGATGGGAAAAAATGTTCGAGATACTAAAGAGCGCGGGAATGAAGTATAGAGATAGGAGAGTAGTACACAATATATACAAAGAGCAAACTGCTGTTATAGCCGTAGGAGGGGAAAAAAGGAAAATAGGTATTAGGAAAGGAGTAAGACAAGGATGTACGCTATCACCACTAATTTTTAATCTGTACATCGAAGAGGCGATTAATATGGTAAAAGATGGAGTGGGTTTCGGGATTAAAGTACAGGGACAGAAACTAAAAATGCTGAGATTCGCGGATGATATAGCAGTATTAGTATCTAGTAAGGAGGAATTAGAATCAGCATTGAACAAAATGGAGGCAGTGTTGACAGAGGAATACGGAATGAGAGTGAATAAAAACAAAACTAAAGTGTTAGTGTGCAGAGGGCGCTAGAGCAGAGCAAAAACGAAAGTACAAGTTAATAATGAAAGATTGGAGAAAGTCAAAGACTTCACTTATTTAGGAAGTAAAATAAATTGGGATGGAAGAAGCGATAAAGACATAAAACAAAGAATAGCGCAGGGTCGAGTAGGTTTAAAAAAAAAGAAAGCACTTTTATGCTCGGGGGTAATAAACTTAGAAACAAGGAAGAGATTTTTGAAAACATATGTATGGAGCACGGCACTATACGGTTGCGAAACCTGGACGGTAGGGGAAGCAAGTAGGAAGAAATTAGAAGCTTTTGAGATGTGGTGTTACCGAGGAATGATGAAAATACCATGGACTGATAGGGTTAGAATCGAAGAAGTATTGGAGAAAGTCGGCGAGAAAAAAGTATGTGGAAAAACATAAAAAAGAGAAGAGATAGAATGGTAGGCCACTTGCTGAGACATGAGGGAATAGTCCGCGATATTTTGGAGGCAGAAATAGGAGTAAGGAAAGACAGAGGTAGGCCTAGATTAGACTACTGCTCGCAAATAATAAGGGATGTTGGTTGTAGCACAATTAGCGAAATGCGTAGGTTAGCACAAGATACGAGAAGCTGGAAGTTAGCATCCAACCAGTCTTAGGACTGATTATCTTATGATGATGATATGTATTTGGCACCAAAGTCTTTTCTATTGGTCAGTTTTAGATTTCCAGCCAATAAACATACGAGTGCGAGATGTACATACGGAATGTCATTCGATGCCAAATCCGCATACGGAATGTTTTATGAATTTATTTGCAGAATGCGTACCTAACAATAATCATTGTTTTATATGTAAAAACAATGCTACAATGAATATTGCCTCGCTAATACCAAAAAATAAATAATAAGTATTTAATATAATTTTAATAAAGGTTACATAAAAAAAAAGTAGATAAATAAGTATAGTACAGGAAAAACTTAATGCTTGTCGCCATGCTTAGTAGCGTTTGGCTGATTTGCAGTAACAGCTAATAGACTATGCTTTCGTTTTGGTCTTGTAATTGGAGGCTCATCTTTAGCAGCTCTTCCATGTGCAGCCCTTTTGGATCCTCTTGTAACTCCAGCTTTACGCCTGATGATTGAAGTTGCCTGTACTCTTATGTTGGCCTTGTCTGTCTTTAAATCGTCTTGCAGATGAACTTCCAGCAGTACTTAGAAAACTCTCTCAAGCTGTTTTTGATTTTACATTTGGGAGCCGCTTTTTAAGAGACTCCAAGGTGGACACACGTGTACTGAATTCTGCATGTTTCTCTTTTACCATGTTTAAAATTTCCTTGAAGTCATATCGCTGCTTTTCACCATTTCCTTCTCCCACAGTTTTATACTTATTTGTATTAGTTTCACAAATCAGATTACATACCTCATCTGCAGAAATGCTTGTAGCTGAAGAATTTGAAGCATTAACTTCTGGAACTACCCTTGATGTTGATGAGGTAGGTTCCGACGTAAGCGAATTATAGAACTGTAAGGACTGAGCTTTATCTGCAAACGCTAACTTAGCTATTTGATATCGAAATTCGGAAGTGGATGGAACAGTGAAGAAGGAAATATGAAAGAAATGTATAATTGCCGCCTGATTTTTACAAAATGCACCCAACCTTCCTGCTTCACAGCTGCAATACCTGACTCGATATCATCATATGAGTATTTTTTGTTTTTCTCGCTAGAAACCTTGTATAATTCATCTGATACTTTGACGATACTTTCCTTTTTCAGATATTTGATTTTCTCAAGTTGTTTTCCAATAGTAGTCGGGGTGCACTGTCTCCGTTATGAACAAAATTTCTAAGCCTTCTTCTGTAGTATTCTTCCATGGCAATACAGGAAAAGTCTATGAGCGCTATAGCATTATACGCTTTATTTCTACGTAACCCTATATTCGTGAAAAGCTTTACTTTAAAAGTGATTTCACTGAAGTTATTTGTTTGGTGTCCATGCGTCATTGCATCCCTGTATGCTAAGCACCAATCTCTTTTTCCCCAATTAGTCCGCAGTGTAGCTAAGCACCAATCTTTTTTTTTCCCTTAAGTCATTGTGAGAATTGTTCTGCGTTTTGAAATGCAATCTGAAACGCATCCTTGGCTTTCTCAGGAGTGGAAGCCAATAACATTTTCTGAAAATATTTACAACATTAATTCATACAAGTGTTGTCGACTATTTTGTGCAATTCCATTTTTCTTTTCACACAACCAGCGCCACACAGTCTGGCATATATGGAACTGGCAAAGAAGTATTCTCGACTCTGGCCAGACAACTTTCAGAGCACTTCTCCCAGCATCACTATCATCTGTAATAAACAGTTTTGGAAAACCGTTTCCACAAAAGGCATTTGGTATGAAATCTTTGATTAGCCGACAGCCGGAAGCATAATCATCTATTGTTTACGCCTCAGTTATCATGGCTGCTAAAGGCACTGCAGTAATTCCACATAGGGTTAACATAAACGTAACTGAATGACTCAAAAAATTACAAGTTGAAATACTAAAAGGTGGTCCAACCAAAACGCACGATGTTAATTATAAATAAAACAAAAAGTTTTCAGAGAATTATCTTAATATTTTTTATTATGATAGAAGGATCTATTACAATTATGTGTAAAACAAAACATCGGCCAAATGCTCGCGACAGCTTCGGTGGCATACCTCTATCCGATGGTCCATATTTTCAATGACTCTGAGACATAATTGAGGTTCAATGTCGTTAATGTGCCGAATTATCTCATCCTTTAGCTCTTGAATTGTTCTTGGCTTATTGACGTACACTTTTTCTTTTAAATATCCCTAAAGAAAGAAGTCCAACGGTGTCAAATCACATGATCGTGGCGGCCAATTAACATCGCCACGACGTGAGATTACACGGCCATTGAATTTCTCGCGCAAAAGTGCCATTGTTTCGTTGGCTGTGTGGCAAGTGGTACCATCCTGTTGGAACCACATATCGTCCAGGTCCATATCCTCAATTTTTGGCCACAAGAAGTCCGTTATCATCTCGCGATAGCGAACACCATTCACGGTAACTGCTTGGCCGACCTCATTTTCGAAGAAGTACGGCCCGATGACGCCGCCAGCTCATAAACCGCACCAAACAGTCACTCTTTGTGGATGCATCGGCTTTTCAACAATCACTCGTAGATTCTCATTTGCCCAAGTGCGGCAATTCTGCTTGTTAACGAATCCACTGAGGTGAAAGTGTGCCTCGTCGCTGAAGATGATTTTCTTTGTAAATCATCATTCACTTCTGTCTGTTCAACCAACCATTCGGCGTATTGACGACGCTTGAAATGGTCAGTAGGCTTCAGCTCTTGAGTTAATTGCACCTTGTAAGTGTGTAAATTCAAATCTTTATTCAAAATTCCTATCAGTGATGTTCGTGAGATGTTCAATTGTTGGGCACGACGACGAGTCGAGGTTGACGGCTCTTCTGCTACACTATCGAGAACAACAGCAATGTTTTCCGCAGAACGAACTGGGCGAGCATGCACAGGTCTTTTCACATTTCCTACAAACCCGATTTGCTGAAATTTGCGCACAATTCTCCCGATTGTGGACACATTTGGTCGATTACGCTGACCAAAAAAGTCACGAAGTGCACGAAATGTGTTTTGATTTGAACGCCCATTTTCGTAAAAGGCTTCAACAATCTTAACGCGCTGCTCAATTGTGTACCTCTCCATGGTTGAATTTGTCAAACACTGAAACAAAGAAATGTCAAATTAAGTTGGGCAAAAAACTTGACGTTAAGGTGTGACTCACAATTAACATCGTGCATTATGGTTGGACCACCCTTTATCAGTGAAAACAATGGTAGGTTGTGTGCGCGCTGCATAATTGGAGTAATGATGACGACGGAAAATGGATTTTCTTTATACTAAGCATTAACGTGATTGCAATAACGGCTTCGATGATTCAGCGCAAATAACATTATGCGCGGGAGACATTCCGTATGGGGATTTGGCACCGAATCACATTCCGTATGTGCATCTCGCACTCGCATGTTTATTGGCTGGAAATCTAAAACTGACCAATAGAAAAGACTTTAGTGCCAAATACATATAGGTATGAAATGTTTAAATGCGTACCGTACCTCTCACCATTATTTCTGACTATGGACCAAGCACCGACAACGGCACCTCGCCACTGTCATGGCGATGATCGGCCGGTCGTCCACCCAACCGCCATGCCACGACTACAACATCACAACGTAGCCACTTTCTGGTACCGAAATTCTATAGCAATATATAAATTGTTCTCTCGATGTACATCGGCAACAAGAACCCAGGGTAACGCTACTGAAAACGTAAAGTCGACTTTTAATACTTTGTTGTTTTATGGAGAATATGCTTCTTTTTTAATAATCCCCCAAACAAAAAAAATATATGAATTAAGGCGATCTGAAACGGTGATTTCTAAAAACAATGCGTGAACGAAATAACGCGCGAAACTCCAACAACAAAAAAGATCCACTCGGTTAAGCAAATGTGACCAACATACGGCACAGTAAAAAAATTGCCGCCGGCCGTCGAAAATGAAATTGGGCCGGACCGGGTGTTAATCCAATACGGGTGTTTTCAGCAAGTTTGCCAATTAAAATACAAACATTCGAGCTCATAAAATATGCATGAGTATTCCGGCTATTTAGCCGGAAGCGGCGTTAATTCACAATTCGATCAGCGAATCATTATGCGCGAATCGTAAAATACGCGACCGTCAGAACCAGTTAAAATCCTCCCATGAAACAATGGTCATTAACAGAGACGATACCATCTGTGGGAGCCGTTTTGGAATAGCGACAATGTGGCTGATATGATGTTTTATGTGGCCGAGGGTCGGGTCCGCGATCCGGAGTGTGAAATCTAACGTACACAGGGTGAAAACAATTGTGTATTAAAATCAAGTTATTGATTCTGAGATCAGAAGAGAATACCTCGCCCTCACTGTAATTGCTGAATATTCATAATTCAATTAAACCAAAACCAATTAAATAAAATCAAATCAATGTAAAGTTATTCACATTAATAAACTGGTAAATAGTAGGAGGCTAAATTAGACACTACACTGTTGAAAATCTGTCGTGAACCATAAAACATTAATGTGTAACTGGCCGAAAAATCGGCCAGAAAGAAGAAATATAAGACGAGTAAGATATGTCATACCTACAATCAAGAAATCAATAAATATTGATATACTACTATGAGAAGCTATATTTCAAAAAATAAAACCCGCCACAGGTAGGATTCGACATTTGTCCCGGATCGGAACCGAACGACATACAGCTGTTTCGAACTTGTTAGTTCTCATCAGTGCCGTACACGGTACGCCGATTCAGGACAAATGCCGAATGAACTTTATGGCGTATACATCTTTATCGATACGATCTCTGTCAGTAACATATAAGTCGGAAATCGAGAAAGGAGTCACCAAGCCGCCAAGCGGTTATGAAAGTAGTTCCCGAATAGCAAAGCTATTACATAATCGCTCTAGGAAACAACTACTCCTCGGGCTAAAGCCCCGCCAGGCATTGAATTATACCCAGAAGCGATCCTCGACCCCTTTCTCATGTTTCTGCACGATCAGATAAGATTTCAAAAAATAAAACCCGCCATCGGAACCGAACGACATACAGCTGTTTCGAACTTGTTAGTTCTCATCAGTGCCGTACACGGTACGCCGATTCAGGACAAATGCCGAATGAACTTTATGGCGTATACATCTTTATCGATACGATTCAATGTCCGGCGGGACTTTAGCCCGAGGAGTAGTTGTTTCCTAGAGCGATTATGTAATAGCTTTGCTATTCGGGAACTACTTTGATAACCGCTTGGCGGCTTGGTGGTTCCTTTCTCGATTTCCGACTTATATGTTACTGACATCGTTCGGTTCCGATCCGGGACAAATGTCGAATCCTACCTGTGGCGGGTTTTATTTTTTGAAACCTTATCTGATCGTGCAGAAACACGAGAAAAGGGTCGAGGATCGCTTCTGGGTATAATTCAATGCCTGGCGAGGCTTTAGCCCGAGGAGTAGTTGTCTCCTAGAGCAATTATGTAATAGCTTTGCTATTTGGGAACTACTTTGATAACCGCTTGGCGGCTTGGTGGTTCCTTTCTCGATTGCCGACTTATATGTTACTGATATGAGAATCTATAGACAAAACTGATGTATTTGCAACTACATCTATATAAGTACATTGCTACGAAAACTTGTCTAACGATTACATATATACAAGCGATATTTATGTTTAAAATTATACTATAATTATTTAAATGCCTGTTATATTTGTTATTAAATCTAAACCAGAAATCAGAAAAAACAGTATTTAATTAAAAATAATTCAATAAGATAACATTAATTTTTAATTAATTATATATTGACAGAGTATCAGAGAAACAGAGTTTTTGTTACTTTAAATTGTATTCACTATTGCTTGTTTGTATTTTCTTAAATAAAACATCAATATCCTGTCTTAGTTACCACACAAAAATTAATTAGTTGACAAAATAATAATTGATAGCGATAAACAAAATTATTTAACATTTCTAAATGATATACAATAAAATTGACACACTTTTAATGAATAAAGTGTTTATTAACTTAACAGTAGTAAATAAATAGTTATCTTAAAAACTATAAGAAAAATTCAATCAAACTAATGGTTTTATAAATAAATCATCTTACTTATTAATGAAAAATTGTCGCTAGAATTAATAATTAATTAGAAATTATTCACTTATCCATATATATCACATTAAGTATTGAAAACAACTCTTTGTTTTACAGTATTGAGTTTCAGAAGACATGCGAAAATGTAAAAAATTAATTTACTACTAACATTAGGTAATATTTGGTGCGTAATTAATTATATAGGCCAACAAAGATTTTGTGATCGGACTTTCTTGACTTTTTGGCTTAGTTATATACTATTCATTTCATCGCTATTTGCCAAATAATAAACTCTCTTATCTTGACGATAAACGGAACAGTCTACCTGCGCCTAGCCATAACCATAGCCTAGCAAAAAATCTCAAAACAAGCCACGGTATGTTTTGAGATTTTTTATTTGGCAAATAGCCATGAAATAAACTATACCAAGAACTACAGAAATACTGTTTTTTTTGTTTCCATCACGCAGCAGTATTTGTAAATGTACATTATACAACAATTTGTAGTTTTCTCTAGTCGAGGTTCTATAAAATTAAATTTTGCCTCCATCTTTGCGGCGCCCCTGTATTTAATTGATTTCAAACGAACATGCAAGTGTGGGGGATTTACTGAAACAGAGTTGGCTGCTGGGAATATTCTGGTTTTATACTATTCGGGTATTTACATAGTCGCTGTAGTACGTTTCTAATATGTCTACGTTTACTCGTGACATCGAGTCGTGTGTTTTTGTATTGTTTTAAAAATGCCTAAAAAAGTTGTAAAAATACACCAAATATATTTTTGTTATGTCTGTGGCTGTTTCAAAACCTGGTTCAAAAACGTTTTTTATACAAATTTGGTTGATTCGCAAAAATTCTTTTGCCACCACATATTCAATTAGGATTAATAAATCAATTTGTAAACGCTATGTATAAAAAATTGTTTTAACTACATACTTATGTGGAAAATGTCCATCTCTTTCTGAATCAAAATTAAAGTCATTTTCGTAGGATCACAAATAAGAAAATTAATGCAGGACCAATAGATTGAAGAGGCAATGACAGAAATTGAAAAGAAATCTTCGATATGCTTTAAATATGTAACATATTTTTTTTTAGGAAATTATAAACATCCGCAGTATGAGGAAATTGTAAACAAAATGCTGGATAAGTTTAAGCAAGTTGGTTGTAATATGAGCAGGAAAATTATATTTCTGCATGCTCATCTAGATTACTTTCCAGAAAATCTTGGTGCTGTTAGTGAGGAGAAAAGTGAAAGGTTCCATCAAGACATAAAGGAGATGAAAAGGAGGTACCAGGGTCGATGGGATGTGGCGATGATGGCAGATTACTGCTGGATGTTGAAAAGAATATTCAACGAATGATTACACAAGAAAAACTACAAAACCAGGAGAGACTTTCAAGGAAAATAAGAAATTGAAGACTCAAAACTATTTGTGTTGTTGCTCTTTACTATGTTCTTTAATGTGTATTAAATATAATGTTAAGAAAATGTAATTGTTCCTTTAGTTTTTAATTTATTATGATTATTCAGCTGATCAAAAACCTTATATGAGGGACAAAAACGGAAAGTGGATATAGAATCAGCGTAAATATCTCACTTATAATCACTTATCAAACCCAAATCAACTTTCAAAATGTCATCATTTCTAGGCCTGTGTTTATCTAATTTGGAATAGAATAAGCGGATCAAGAATATGCTTTTTATTTTCCACCCTGTACTTCTTATGGAGTGGCCGGGCACTCCGGCTGACCGAAGGAATATTCGTTATAATGGGAACCGTCCCCAGGGTAGAGATATGCATGCCAAAAGACCACTACCGGCATCCGAATTCAATTTTCTCGCGGTCGCCCTCTCCCGCGCCCGCCTTGGGACCGTAATGCCGTTTGCAAGTGAAAACTTCCTTACCTCTTGTTTCAAATTTTATAAATTATTCTTTTTTGGGGTCCATACCCGGTAATGGATACTCCCTTTTCCATTTTTCATGGGCCGCGCTCCTTATTGATTTAAGTTTCAACGCATATTCTACCCACTTCAGCTGTCTGTCAAGTGTTATTTCGTCGAAAATAAATAGCAGTTCGCAGATACTGTCACTTGCCCATGCGGAAGCGGACTTATTTTTCTCTGGGCTGACGCGTCCATCGGGACGACGTAATTGCTTTCTATAACTACTGAAATGAGTACCACAATTAAAAAAAAACTTAAACAATGATAAGAATTATATAGTTCGGTCCCTAAATAAGCTGAAGTGATCCTGTGGAATATGAGGTCATAATCGGTTTTCAGTCTTTTTAACCGACTTCAAAAAAAGAGGAGGTTCTCAATTCGTCTGTATGGTCGCCTGTCTGTTCAGTGTTATTTTCCGTTTTTATGGATATCGAGTAACAAATATGCTACAAGATAGAAGACGCTTTGCATAAATTAAAATAGCTAAGATAAAATCAACCAAAAGCATGATTCCGTTTTAATTTAATAATTGTTCAAAATTGCGCCCTCGAACCTCCACACATTTTTCTCCCCTTCGGATTAGTTTTTCATGGGTAGCTCTTCTAATTGAATCCTGTGTTAAGTTTTGAAATGCATTTCTTACTCTTTGCATACAATCTAGTTAGTTAATAGTTGTTAATGGGCTCTCATAAACTTTATCTTTAATAGTTCCCCAAATAAAATAATCTAAAATTGATAAATCGGGCGAGCGAGGAGGCCATAGGAAAGATTCATTATTGGCGATCCATTGATCGTAAAAAGTTTCTTGTAAAAAATTATCAAATGCGCGTTATATGGGGGAGCTGGTGCTGATAAAAAATATTTCTATGTTCGGCAAGAGGTAAATTTTCTAGATAGTTATTATTCAAATTTTGTAAAATATTTAGATCTCTTTTACCTACAAGAAAAACAAAAACAAAGAAATTAACTATACGTATTAGCAGAAGAAAATATCTTTATAACTTACTGTTTAAATTATCTTGATAAAATTTTGTCACCACTCTATGGCACAGTAAACATTAAACTGCCAACGTTCTTGAAAATTTCGCTCCCTGGATACATGAGGATTCGAGTCACTCCAATAATGCGAATTGTGTCGATTAAAAAGTCCAGTTTTGGTAAATTTAGCTTCATCTGACCATATAATATTTCCCAAATAAGAATCGTCGCCTACAGACCTTATTAGAATAAATTCACGAAAATGTTCTCTTCTTAGGAAATCTGCTTCTTTTAATCGTTGAACTATTTGGAACGAAAACGGGTGACATTTATGTTTAATTAGGATTCTGTGAACTGAATCTTTGCATAGTCCTGATTCTAAAACAGATTGTCTTAATGACATCATTGGAGATGCACTAAAATACCCCAAAATTGCCATTTCAACGTTTTCGTCACCAACAATAGGCTTCCGATTTTGAATTCTTGCCTTGACATAGTTTTTAAAATTATCCAGTATGCGTTTTACAGTGTTTGGTGACTGGTTTCCGTTTTTGTGGATATCAAGTAGCAAATGTGCTACAAGTTCTTGGTATTACTTTATCACATTCTCCATAAATAATAATTAAATTCAAAAAGTCTTCGTGGGTGTAATTTAAACGCGGTGGCATTTTTTGACATAAGAAAATGACTGAAATTACAGATTGTTTCTAATCATGGCTAATTTAATAACATTCTTACTAAAAATTCTTGAATTTCTAAGAAAATCGCAAATATTTCAAAAATTTGTTACTTAAACCCCCACAATGCCTATATTAGAAAAAAAGGAATTTAATTTTATATAACTTGATGTAAAAAAATATATAGTGTGCCATTTGACCTAAAGGTTTTCGTGGTTTGAAGTTTACAAAATGTAACGTCAAAAATGGAACACTTGGTATACTATTATTGTATGTAGTTCAATTGTAGAGTGCATCTCTCCTTGTGTTCTTTCTACATGCCAAAAAGCTTTATTATCTTTTACACGAAGAAAGTTATAAAGGTTAGGTCTTAAACCTGTCAAAAAATTTTTTTAATTTCAAATATCTCTAAAACGGCTTAGTCTAGGCATAGGGTATTCTACATATTTTTGACTCAGAACGTTATGCTCTTTTCTAAAACCCTAAAATATATAGGATGTTCTATTTAAAATAAGCAAGTTGTTATCGACTTCCGGTATAACCGGAAGTGCCAGATGCTTGTAATTTTAGTTAAATTGGCTACACTGCCATTAGTACCTTCCCAAATTTTCAAAACTCTCTGATGAGTACTTTTCCCTATATCGATCGATGCAATTCCTGGTGAAACACCCCATATATATATATATATATATATATATATATATATATATATATATATATATATATATATATATATATATATATAGAAGGTGAGTATTTAAGGTGTACATATATTTTAACCACTTAATGTCTACATCTAGTAAATGATTATTGTGAAAACAATTTTTTAAAATCGATCTTATTAACGGAGTTATTGAATTTTTAATATTTAAAAAAATTTGCTCAACATTTTGAGAACCACTTATTTGTTGTATCCACTATATCCATAGTACAAGTTTAATTAAACGCATAACGGCCACTGTTGCCAAATTTCCACATTTACATTTTCTTCTTTTAGTTGACAAATAAATGGCCAATAATCGATTTTATTGCAAATGACGTGGAATAAACAGAGTAGAGATAGATGTGAGATATACTTTTAGCAGATAAAATATTGACGTTTAAAGAGCTATTTTGTATTTAATTTACATTACAAAGTTTTCAGCAATTGCGAGATTTTGGAAGTTCTAAACCACGTACTCAAGATCGATGCCTTGAGAACAAACAAGAAGAATAAAAAATGTTGTGCCGGCTCTCTTGGATACAATTAAAGAAAATCGTGGCACCAGTACAAGAAGAATAAGTACCCGATTTGACGTGTCACAGTTAACTGTTTCATCAATTTTGCATTCACAAAGGCTACACGCGTATCACGTCAGGAAAGCTCAAGCTTTGTTTCCAGCAGATATAACAGGTCGAAGACAATTTTGTGAATGGTAACAACACCAATTTGAACAGGATGAAAATTTTTTAAGATTCGTTTTACGGACAGATGAGGCATGATTGACCAGAGAAAGGGTTTTTAATATCCACAATACCCATCTTTGGGCTGATGAAAATCCTGGAGCTGTATGAGAGAGCTTGGGCAGGAATTATTAACAATTATCTTATTGGACTGTACATACTACCGAGACGTTTGAATGGAGAAATGTATCTCGGAGTGAAACTTTAGAAGATCGCCTGGATGATTCATTGCCTTTAGCAATAAGAAGACTGATGTGGATTCAACATGATGCTGTTCCCCCACATACTGCTAGAAATTTTCGTGATCTGCTGGTGAAAAGAACACGATTATCTATATACAGAATAATGGTGGCCATTTTGAACAGTTTTTGTGATTTTATTATGGTTAGGGAGAATGCTCAGGAAAAAATAATGTTATAGAATGAAGTCATGTGAAGTAATCTTATTGGATGAGCTGTAAAGTGAGGTGAAGTGCGCACAGTTAAGTGAAGTGACGTGAAATTAAAGGTAGTAAAGTGAAATGAAATGTAAAGCGGATCAATTAGTTCCTGGTCAGGTGAGTGTTTATTAATTTTTACTCCTTGAAAATGTTTGACACTCCCTTTTTATTATTAGTACGTTGGCATTTCTTTGTAATAACAATTGCTTGTTTTTCAAATACCATTTGTTGTTTTCGCATTTATGAAAATTCATAGTGGGATCATAGGGCTACAGACAAACAACCCACTTATCAAAAAAGTAACGCGTCAAAGCAATACCTCAATGGTGGTGTGAAAACTTGTTGATTTTAATTCACCAATTAAAATAGAACTTTAAATAAATTATAAATGTATTTTTGGTATTCTAAAAATAGAAATATGTAAGGTAGATATATTGTTTCTAATTTATAATTGTGAGAAATTGATGACAAGCTGACAACAGCGCATTTCTGTGATAGAATATTAACGGCAGTCGGCATGCTTGATCAGCGGTAACCAACATATGGCAGGGAAGTAAAACTTACAAAAAAAACATTATTGTTTTAAGAGAAGACTACATAGTAATGTTCCATGTGCCTAAATACTCCGCTGGTAAAAATATATAGGTACACCTTAAAAACTCACCCTGTATATATATATATATATATATATATATATATATATATATATATATATATATATATATATATATATATATATATATATATAATTGATATTGACTGGAACATGATATTTTTTAATGCCGACACTCAAAAGAAGGCCCAAAGAAATACTTATGTAGTTAACGTACATACATTTTAAATCCGAACAGTCACCCAATTAAGCGATAAGAATACTTGCTGTGTTAACTTAGCTACAGGCTCGCAATAATTAGGGGACCATTCCTTAGCACACATCTCCGTTTCAGACGTCGACCAAAAATAATAGCCCTTGGATTTCGCATTTGGGCCGTATCAAAATGGCAGGCCGTGAGGCGTTATGATTAATGGCGGCTCCTTCCTCAAGACACGCGAGTCTGCTTCTGATGGCGCACGAATTGCTGTTTACCTTCCATTAATCATCCCGAAAAGTTGTTATCGATTGATCAAACAATAATCTCGGAGAATATAACAATATATTCAGAGAGAACAGCTTCAATTACGTTATTTTGATGGTGCACCCGAGTGATTTACGGATTTGTCGTGGCGGCGGGGGGGCATCAATAAAAATAAGCGCCGGTGCGCGGCTCGTCGAAATCCCATGGTCGATTTCGACGAAATATTGTAGATCGATGAGACGCTTGTGTAACGGTATCCGTGTTCATGTGCATTTATTAATGCTCTTTGCAATTATTTATGTCAAATAACAAATAAGACAAGGAAAAAGAAGAAGAAGAGGAAGCTTAAGGGGAAAAGAAGAAGATAATTGCGAAGAAGAAGCAGTAACGAAGAAGAAGAAGATTTACAACAACACATCTAATAGGTTACTACTTACTAATGAGGGGTTTATATATTGATGATTTTCATTACAATCAATTTTTTTTGTATAAAATAGAGATCTACTTCATATTCGTATTTAAACTATCTAAACTATTTAAACTACGAGTATTTAAACTATAAAGAAAGTTGAGAAATTTACTTCTCGTGAAATTTTAAGCGCAGGACCTACAGGTCTTAAAAGGTCATACAATGATGTGAATGGTGCAGTTTCGTGTTCTACTTAAACCCTTGCCAAGGGATGGCTGTAGATGGATGGTAGTTGCCAAGAGATGGATGACATGTTTACCATATTTAGTGTTATAAAAGCTGTTTTGAATGAAAAACTGTTTTGATCATCTCAACAATCTTTTGCCGTATAGAAGACGACTGGCTGATCATTTAGTGAGGCTAAGGCTTTAACAAAATCAAGCTGTTAGAAGTTTAATTAAAAATAGTTTGTTAAATTTCTTTCAAACAAACATCTACCCAAACTGTGTTACCAATCACTCCAGTCCAAATATTTACTGCTTATAGTCGTTACACATAATCTTTTGACATCCAGTATGGACTTTGGGTATTTCAGTGCAGTTAAAAACATAAAACATATTCCGACAGAGAAAACAATGCAACTACGATGTTAGAGTATCTTCCAAATATACTGTTAATGGAGTAAATTCTTCCGGGAAGTAACCTTTAGGTTTCACTTATAATCCTATCGGCTTCTTCAGAAGAAATCCAAAGATTGACTGCGCGGTGTCGATTTCGTCTTTTGTTTTACAGCTGATCGTCTTACTAGATTCTTCCGAAGAAATTGAAAGACTATCCTGATCAGTTTTTAGATTTCTCCTGAATCAGCTAGTAGGGTGATCAATGAAACGTCAAGACGAATGTGATGAGAACCGGAGCTTAGCCCGAATGCGTTTACCACTTGCGGAAGAATTAGGCAACGTCCATAAAACTTCAGCCTTCGCTCTACTAAATTGTTAATAATTTTATAAAATTGTAACCTATTTATGAGTTACAATTCAGTACTAAGTTGGGCCTCTGCCCTGGACTATACATTCTTCGAGACACGGATAGAATGAGATAATCCATGTTTTCTTGAAGTGTGTCGTCCCAAGCAAGCGTTTTTCATGCCGCCACAGTTTGCGGTGGACGAGATTTAACAATACTCTCCCTATAATACATGTTTAATTGGGAAGAGCTCGGGGAATCGTGGTGGTCATGGGAGATGACTGATCTGGAATACTTTGAAGATGTTGCCTAACATTACTGTTACCTAACCCATATGTTGTCGGCTTACTTTAACTCCTACCCCATATTATAACTCTCACAATGTGATGATGTCGCTCTATAGAATCCTCGATACTTTGCATTCGCAACTTCCCCTCACTCTTACACGATCATCTTGCATTCGAAAATAAAAACCAATACATAACTGGATACCATTTCAATTCATATTTCAATATATCCTATCTACATTCCACTGAAATCGTTGTTATCGATGTTTGGTAGAAAGTAGTAAGACATAATGTAGGAGAAAGAAGAAGAAAGAAAGTCTAAAGGATAAAGGATAGTCTAAGAGACCTTATTTGTCGGTATTCTACTAGTGTTGGTTTTTCTGAATATTCAGCATAAGTAAAATTATGTCTTCATTTTGTAGGTATTGTCTTTAATGAATATATATCAACTAAAACTAAGCACACTAAATCATTGCAATGTACTGTGATACAATACAAACTACAAATACATGCAAACTACCTTATAATACCTTGCAATAATTAAATTTCTGTAAAATAATTATAGTCTTTATGGTAGCCATCAAAATTTTACCAGTGCTGGTTTGTAGTGTAGGAAACATACATATACACACTTTCATCAATAAATATTAACTGCTTTTATATAAGTATTTAGTATGCCATTGTTCATCTTAAATAAGACAGTTGATTGAAGTCTATGGATACCAAGCTGGTTTACACTGATGCAAAGTGTTGTATAATATATACGTATGGATCAGCGCTCTGACACTGCGTTAGTTCGCTGGTAAATTACTGTACAAGGGGCGCTAGTTGTCTTGCAGTGCGAAATTGCCGGTAAATTTGAACATAAATGTTTTTAAATTCTAATATATACGCAACAGATCATGTAAAATTAATAACAAAATAAATTTATAGGAAAAGTATCTGAGCCACAATGTATTACGTAACGATTATTATTGTTTACCGTATAGGTGAAATTGAATTAGATTAATTTGCAATTATAAAACATATGTTCTCGTGTGTTCCTGCAATAATTTTTTATTTACACGTAATATGTACACATACGTATATGTCTGAAAAGTGTTGAAACTTATTCTACGAACATTTCTGTTACAATTAAGAGAAATCATTTCAAAATATTAATTCACAGAGACAAGTAATATAAGTTTGTAGTATATACGAGTACTACAAATTATAATATTGTACATTGGGGGTAATCAAAGTATCGTTGAAGGTAAAATGAATCAATTATGGATAACAATTTAACATGGTAGATATTTTTAGTGTAAATTATGTGTTCCAGTGAATTGTGAAATGATTATAGGCAGAAAGCTTCATTGCCCCTTTAAGTGAAGCCAGAATTAAGATTTTCACAATCGAGCAAGTTGGTTCTTTTCGTAATTGCATGCGGCGCATTTCCTTTTTTACTTTCGGCGGATCCTCCATTTTACACTATTATATTTGTATACTGCAGATTCACTACAGATCGTGATTGCGCGTTTGTTTACATGTACACGAGGTTATGTTTACTATCACTGTAGGTGAGGGACGTAAGAGAAAGGGGGAAACGACACTGCAAGACCACTAGCACCCCTGGTGGCCGTTGTACACGTAATTGCAAGCTCGCACTACGTAACATATAGGCAGTGCCAGCCCCCTGGTATGGATTTACTATATATGTCGTCATCTAACAAAATTCTACTAACGCTGTTCCATAATGTAAATGAAGGGGTGGCACTCACTTATCTGGTTTTCTCCACTTTATAGGCATGCCTGTAGGTAAACTATATGGTAAGCATTCTATGTATTGTATGATATTAGTAGTAAAGTGACAATTTGATTGCACTGTATCAATAAGCAGTCTAAAATGATTCCAAGTTTCGCTATTGAATCAAGTAGACAAAATTCGCTTATAAAATAGACACCCCTCCTTTGAATCTTAATTCTTTTACAAGTTGAATCACTCGTCTCCTTCACTGCGAACTTGAATGCGCTGCTTATAGAGAAGCGTTTGTTAAGCTTTATTATTCGTCGAGCTATAAAGTTTTTGTGATTTTTAAGATGCAGATCGTAAACGGGGCTGTTTTGATTTATGTATCAGTCTATAAAACTGATACTGGGCTTATAACTCGAGTTGTAAGTAACCCTGGGAATTATTAAGATGCGGTTAAAGATACACCGAATGCGGCAATAAAAATCGTAATTAAATCCATAAAAAAGCGGATACCTAGCAAGGGTATTATTAAAGTAACTAGCTGGCGTTTGTTTTTAATTCTTGTTTTACTTTTTATATTTCGCTTTTCAGTTAAATTTCTTTTAAGAAGTTTTTTTGTGTACGCTCTCTATTTCTATTGCAGCAGGTATTTTATTTAACCACGTCATTAAAATTGGACATGTAACTTTCGATGTATCGGAAGTTGTTAGCAAATCTATATATTTTTTGCTTTTTTTATAATTAGCGTATTATTTATTATCAGCGTACCAAGCAAATTTCGAACAAGCTAGCGCAAAATATGCACATTTTAAGATAATAGTTAAACGATTTGCGTTCCTAATTATGAATATTCTCAATATATCTCATATGCATTAAGAGCTACATGATTGATATACCTAGAAAATGACAGTTTATCATCAAAGTATACAAAATATTAAATATCAAAGATATTTAGTATTTTGTATTACTAATTGAGTATTCATATCTATATTAGTCATTGCTTCTTTAAAAATAACATAATAAGATCAAACTTTATATTTATTTATGCATTTATATATTCTAATTGCAGATGACCTTGCTACACTAGGGACCAGGGAATATCCTCTATGGACCAGAATCTGCAGTGGGAATAAGTCGGAATCTGATCAGAGACCGCATCAATGGCTGGGCAAGAGACCAGCACAATAAAAGATGGAGAGGAGTAACGTGTTGTTGAATAACAAAACTCTTCATCGAATACTCAGAGATTGAGAAATGAGCCCAAGAATTCATTAAATGAACAGCCACGAAGCCAGCACCTGGTGGGAATCATAACGGACCACCATAGTAGCCTGAATGCATATAAGCACAAGCTGAGGCTGACTGACAGCCCGGCCTGCAGATACTGTAGAGAAGACGAAGAAACCTCGATTCATCTTCTTTACGCCTGCCCCGCTCTGGAAGAGAAGAGGTGAATTATATTAGGGGCCCCTGTTATCCTAGAGTAGGCGAGGCTTAAGGCAGGGGACGTGCTCAAATTGCTTCTTTTATGGGATAGCATGTTTGGATACTGACCCGGATAAGAGGGGATCGCTAAGGGACTACCCATGCGATCAGTGGCTGATGAGGCCCAAACGCATATAACATAATAATAAATATGCACTTGCCTATAGCACTGGGGAACAATTTTTTGTCATCTACTATTGCAAGAGCTTCTTTAACTGTTTTTCCATCTAGGATTTTCTGTTTGGATATTACACTAAACGCAAGACTTCGCTGGAAGGTCCAAGCTAAAAAGAAAAAAGGATGAACTGGATACGAGATTCAAGAAAATGTACTGGTTACTTTGTAGGCACTCCAGCTTATCAACATGTAACAATATACTTCTATATAAACAAGTCCTCAAGCCAGGATGGACTTATGGCATACAACTATGGGGTTGTGCCAGCAAGACTAACATCTTAATAATCCAGAGGTTCCAGAATAATGTGCTGTGGAACATCGTCAATGCGTCTTGGTATGTCAGAAAGAGTCACCTCCATCGTGACCTTCAAATGGATACTGTGGGCCAAACAATTGCCAAATTATCAAAGAATCATGAACAGCGACTCCACCAAACAATGGTCATTAACAGAGACGATACCATCTGTGGGAGCCGTTTTGGAATAGCGACAATGTGGCTGATATGATGTTTTATGTGGCCGAGGGTCGGGTCCGCGATCCGGAGTGTGAAATCTAACGTACACAGGGTGAAAACAATTGTGTATTAAAATCAAGTTATTGATTCTGAGATCAGAAGAGAATACCTCGCCCTCACTGTAATTGCTGAATATTCATAATTCAATTAAACCAAAACCAATTAAATAAAATCAAATCAATGTAAAGTTATTCACATTAATAAACTGGTAAATAGTAGGAGGCTAAATTAGACACTACACTGTTGAAAATCTGTCGTGAACCATAAAACATTAATGTGTAACTGGCCGAAAAATCGGCCAGAAAGAAGAAATATAAGACGAGTAAGATATGTCATACCTACAATCAAGAAATCAATAAATATTGATATACTACTATGAGAAGCTATATTTCAAAAAATAAAACCCGCCACAGGTAGGATTCGACATTTGTCCCGGATCGGAACCGAACGACATACAGCTGTTTCGAACTTGTTAGTTCTCATCAGTGCCGTACACGGTACGCCGATTCAGGACAAATGCCGAATGAACTTTATGGCGTATACATCTTTATCGATACGATCTCTGTCAGTAACATATAAGTCGGAAATCGAGAAAGGAGTCACCAAGCCGCCAAGCGGTTATGAAAGTAGTTCCCGAATAGCAAAGCTATTACATAATCGCTCTAGGAAACAACTACTCCTCGGGCTAAAGCCCCGCCAGGCATTGAATTATACCCAGAAGCGATCCTCGACCCCTTTCTCATGTTTCTGCACGATCAGATAAGATTTCAAAAAATAAAACCCGCCATCGGAACCGAACGACATACAGCTGTTTCGAACTTGTTAGTTCTCATCAGTGCCGTACACGGTACGCCGATTCAGGACAAATGCCGAATGAACTTTATGGCGTATACATCTTTATCGATACGATTCAATGTCCGGCGGGACTTTAGCCCGAGGAGTAGTTGTTTCCTAGAGCGATTATGTAATAGCTTTGCTATTCGGGAACTACTTTGATAACCGCTTGGCGGCTTGGTGGTTCCTTTCTCGATTTCCGACTTATATGTTACTGACATCGTTCGGTTCCGATCCGGGACAAATGTCGAATCCTACCTGTGGCGGGTTTTATTTTTTGAAACCTTATCTGATCGTGCAGAAACACGAGAAAAGGGTCGAGGATCGCTTCTGGGTATAATTCAATGCCTGGCGAGGCTTTAGCCCGAGGAGTAGTTGTCTCCTAGAGCAATTATGTAATAGCTTTGCTATTTGGGAACTACTTTGATAACCGCTTGGCGGCTTGGTGGTTCCTTTCTCGATTGCCGACTTATATGTTACTGATATGAGAATCTATAGACAAAACTGATGTATTTGCAACTACATCTATATAAGTACATTGCTACGAAAACTTGTCTAACGATTACATATATACAAGCGATATTTATGTTTAAAATTATACTATAATTATTTAAATGCCTGTTATATTTGTTATTAAATCTAAACCAGAAATCAGAAAAAACAGTATTTAATTAAAAATAATTCAATAAGATAACATTAATTTTTAATTAATTATATATTGACAGAGTATCAGAGAAACAGAGTTTTTGTTACTTTAAATTGTATTCACTATTGCTTGTTTGTATTTTCTTAAATAAAACATCAATATCCTGTCTTAGTTACCACACAAAAATTAATTAGTTGACAAAATAATAATTGATAGCGATAAACAAAATTATTTAACATTTCTAAATGATATACAATAAAATTGACACACTTTTAATGAATAAAGTGTTTATTAACTTAACAGTAGTAAATAAATAGTTATCTTAAAAACTATAAGAAAAATTCAATCAAACTAATGGTTTTATAAATAAATCATCTTACTTATTAATGAAAAATTGTCGCTAGAATTAATAATTAATTAGAAATTATTCACTTATCCATATATATCACATTAAGTATTGAAAACAACTCTTTGTTTTACAGTATTGAGTTTCAGAAGACATGCGAAAATGTAAAAAATTAATTTACTACTAACATTAGGTAATATTTGGTGCGTAATTAATTATATAGGCCAACAAAGATTTTGTGATCGGACTTTCTTGACTTTTTGGCTTAGTTATATACTATTCATTTCATCGCTATTTGCCAAATAATAAACTCTCTTATCTTGACGATAAACGGAACAGTCTACCTGCGCCTAGCCATAACCATAGCCTAGCAAAAAATCTCAAAACAAGCCACGGTATGTTTTGAGATTTTTTATTTGGCAAATAGCCATGAAATAAACTATACCAAGAACTACAGAAATACTGTTTTTTTTGTTTCCATCACGCAGCAGTATTTGTAAATGTACATTATACAACAATTTGTAGTTTTCTCTAGTCGAGGTTCTATAAAATTAAATTTTGCCTCCATCTTTGCGGCGCCCCTGTATTTAATTGATTTCAAACGAACATGCAAGTGTGGGGGATTTACTGAAACAGAGTTGGCTGCTGGGAATATTCTGGTTTTATACTATTCGGGTATTTACATAGTCGCTGTAGTACGTTTCTAATATGTCTACGTTTACTCGTGACATCGAGTCGTGTGTTTTTGTATTGTTTTAAAAATGCCTAAAAAAGTTGTAAAAATACACCAAATATATTTTTGTTATGTCTGTGGCTGTTTCAAAACCTGGTTCAAAAACGTTTTTTATACAAATTTGGTTGATTCGCAAAAATTCTTTTGCCACCACATATTCAATTAGGATTAATAAATCAATTTGTAAACGCTATGTATAAAAAATTGTTTTAACTACATACTTATGTGGAAAATGTCCATCTCTTTCTGAATCAAAATTAAAGTCATTTTCGTAGGATCACAAATAAGAAAATTAATGCAGGACCAATAGATTGAAGAGGCAATGACAGAAATTGAAAAGAAATCTTCGATATGCTTTAAATATGTAACATATTTTTTTTTAGGAAATTATAAACATCCGCAGTATGAGGAAATTGTAAACAAAATGCTGGATAAGTTTAAGCAAGTTGGTTGTAATATGAGCAGGAAAATTATATTTCTGCATGCTCATCTAGATTACTTTCCAGAAAATCTTGGTGCTGTTAGTGAGGAGAAAAGTGAAAGGTTCCATCAAGACATAAAGGAGATGAAAAGGAGGTACCAGGGTCGATGGGATGTGGCGATGATGGCAGATTACTGCTGGATGTTGAAAAGAATATTCAACGAATGATTACACAAGAAAAACTACAAAACCAGGAGAGACTTTCAAGGAAAATAAGAAATTGAAGACTCAAAACTATTTGTGTTGTTGCTCTTTACTATGTTCTTTAATGTGTATTAAATATAATGTTAAGAAAATGTAATTGTTCCTTTAGTTTTTAATTTATTATGATTATTCAGCTGATCAAAAACCTTATATGAGGGACAAAAACGGAAAGTGGATATAGAATCAGCGTAAATATCTCACTTATAATCACTTATCAAACCCAAATCAACTTTCAAAATGTCATCATTTCTAGGCCTGTGTTTATCTAATTTGGAATAGAATAAGCGGATCAAGAATATGCTTTTTATTTTCCACCCTGTACTTCTTATGGAGTGGCCGGGCACTCCGGCTGACCGAAGGAATATTCGTTATAATGGGAACCGTCCCCAGGGTAGAGATATGCATGCCAAAAGACCACTACCGGCATCCGAATTCAATTTTCTCGCGGTCGCCCTCTCCCGCGCCCGCCTTGGGACCGTAATGCCGTTTGCAAGTGAAAACTTCCTTACCTCTTGTTTCAAATTTTATAAATTATTCTTTTTTGGGGTCCATACCCGGTAATGGATACTCCCTTTTCCATTTTTCATGGGCCGCGCTCCTTATTGATTTAAGTTTCAACGCATATTCTACCCACTTCAGCTGTCTGTCAAGTGTTATTTCGTCGAAAATAAATAGCAGTTCGCAGATACTGTCACTTGCCCATGCGGAAGCGGACTTATTTTTCTCTGGGCTGACGCGTCCATCGGGACGACGTAATTGCTTTCTATAACTACTGAAATGAGTACCACAATTAAAAAAAAACTTAAACAATGATAAGAATTATATAGTTCGGTCCCTAAATAAGCTGAAGTGATCCTGTGGAATATGAGGTCATAATCGGTTTTCAGTCTTTTTAACCGACTTCAAAAAAAGAGGAGGTTCTCAATTCGTCTGTATGGTCGCCTGTCTGTTCAGTGTTATTTTCCGTTTTTATGGATATCGAGTAACAAATATGCTACAAGATAGAAGACGCTTTGCATAAATTAAAATAGCTAAGATAAAATCAACCAAAAGCATGATTCCGTTTTAATTTAATAATTGTTCAAAATTGCGCCCTCGAACCTCCACACATTTTTCTCCCCTTCGGATTAGTTTTTCATGGGTAGCTCTTCTAATTGAATCCTGTGTTAAGTTTTGAAATGCATTTCTTACTCTTTGCATACAATCTAGTTAGTTAATAGTTGTTAATGGGCTCTCATAAACTTTATCTTTAATAGTTCCCCAAATAAAATAATCTAAAATTGATAAATCGGGCGAGCGAGGAGGCCATAGGAAAGATTCATTATTGGCGATCCATTGATCGTAAAAAGTTTCTTGTAAAAAATTATCAAATGCGCGTTATATGGGGGAGCTGGTGCTGATAAAAAATATTTCTATGTTCGGCAAGAGGTAAATTTTCTAGATAGTTATTATTCAAATTTTGTAAAATATTTAGATCTCTTTTACCTACAAGAAAAACAAAAACAAAGAAATTAACTATACGTATTAGCAGAAGAAAATATCTTTATAACTTACTGTTTAAATTATCTTGATAAAATTTTGTCACCACTCTATGGCACAGTAAACATTAAACTGCCAACGTTCTTGAAAATTTCGCTCCCTGGATACATGAGGATTCGAGTCACTCCAATAATGCGAATTGTGTCGATTAAAAAGTCCAGTTTTGGTAAATTTAGCTTCATCTGACCATATAATATTTCCCAAATAAGAATCGTCGCCTACAGACCTTATTAGAATAAATTCACGAAAATGTTCTCTTCTCAGGAAATCTGCTTCTTTTAATCGTTGAACTATTTGGAACGAAAACGGGTGACATTTATGTTTAATTAGGATTCTGTGAACTGAATCTTTGCATAGTCCTGATTCTAAAACAGATTGTCTTAATGACATCATTGGAGATGCACTAAAATACCCCAAAATTGCCATTTCAACGTTTTCGTCACCAACAATAGGCTTCCGATTTTGAATTCTTGCCTTGACATAGTTTTTAAAATTATCCAGTATGCGTTTTACAGTGTTTGGTGACTGGTTTCCGTTTTTGTGGATATCAAGTAGCAAATGTGCTACAAGTTCTTGGTATTACTTTATCACATTCTCCATAAATAATAATTAAATTCAAAAAGTCTTCGTGGGTGTAATTTAAACGCGGTGGCATTTTTTGACATAAGAAAATGACTGAAATTACAGATTGTTTCTAATCATGGCTAATTTAATAACATTCTTACTAAAAATTCTTGAATTTCTAAGAAAATCGCAAATATTTCAAAAATTTGTTACTTAAACCCCCACAATGCCTATATTAGAAAAAAAGGAATTTAATTTTATATAACTTGATGTAAAAAAATATATAGTGTGCCATTTGACCTAAAGGTTTTCGTGGTTTGAAGTTTACAAAATGTAACGTCAAAAATGGAACACTTGGTATACTATTATTGTATGTAGTTCAATTGTAGAGTGCATCTCTCCTTGTGTTCTTTCTACATGCCAAAAAGCTTTATTATCTTTTACACGAAGAAAGTTATAAAGGTTAGGTCTTAAACCTGTCAAAAAATTTTTTTAATTTCAAATATCTCTAAAACGGCTTAGTCTAGGCATAGGGTATTCTACATATTTTTGACTCAGAACGTTATGCTCTTTTCTAAAACCCTAAAATATATAGGATGTTCTATTTAAAATAAGCAAGTTGTTATCGACTTCCGGTATAACCGGAAGTGCCAGATGCTTGTAATTTTAGTTAAATTGGCTACACTGCCATTAGTACCTTCCCAAATTTTCAAAACTCTCTGATGAGTACTTTTCCCTATATCGATCGATGCAATTCCTGGTGAAACACCCCATATATATATATATATATATATATATATATATATATATATATATATATATATATATATATATATATATATATATATATATATATATATATATATATATATAGAAGGTGAGTATTTAAGGTGTACATATATTTTAACCACTTAATGTCTACATCTAGTAAATGATTATTGTGAAAACAATTTTTTAAAATCGATCTTATTAACGGAGTTATTGAATTTTTAATATTTAAAAAAATTTGCTCAACATTTTGAGAACCACTTATTTGTTGTATCCACTATATCCATAGTACAAGTTTAATTAAACGCATAACGGCCACTGTTGCCAAATTTCCACATTTACATTTTCTTCTTTTAGTTGACAAATAAATGGCCAATAATCGATTTTATTGCAAATGACGTGGAATAAACAGAGTAGAGATAGATGTGAGATATACTTTTAGCAGATAAAATATTGACGTTTAAAGAGCTATTTTGTATTTAATTTACATTACAAAGTTTTCAGCAATTGCGAGATTTTGGAAGTTCTAAACCACGTACTCAAGATCGATGCCTTGAGAACAAACAAGAAGAATAAAAAATGTTGTGCCGGCTCTCTTGGATACAATTAAAGAAAATCGTGGCACCAGTACAAGAAGAATAAGTACCCGATTTGACGTGTCACAGTTAACTGTTTCATCAATTTTGCATTCACAAAGGCTACACGCGTATCACGTCAGGAAAGCTCAAGCTTTGTTTCCAGCAGATATAACAGGTCGAAGACAATTTTGTGAATGGTAACAACACCAATTTGAACAGGATGAAAATTTTTTAAGATTCGTTTTACGGACAGATGAGGCATGATTGACCAGAGAAAGGGTTTTTAATATCCACAATACCCATCTTTGGGCTGATGAAAATCCTGGAGCTGTATGAGAGAGCTTGGGCAGGAATTATTAACAATTATCTTATTGGACTGTACATACTACCGAGACGTTTGAATGGAGAAATGTATCTCGGAGTGAAACTTTAGAAGATCGCCTGGATGATTCATTGCCTTTAGCAATAAGAAGACTGATGTGGATTCAACATGATGCTGTTCCCCCACATACTGCTAGAAATTTTCGTGATCTGCTGGTGAAAAGAACACGATTATCTATATACAGAATAATGGTGGCCATTTTGAACAGTTTTTGTGATTTTATTATGGTTAGGGAGAATGCTCAGGAAAAAATAATGTTATAGAATGAAGTCATGTGAAGTAATCTTATTGGATGAGCTGTAAAGTGAGGTGAAGTGCGCACAGTTAAGTGAAGTGACGTGAAATTAAAGGTAGTAAAGTGAAATGAAATGTAAAGCGGATCAATTAGTTCCTGGTCAGGTGAGTGTTTATTAATTTTTACTCCTTGAAAATGTTTGACACTCCCTTTTTATTATTAGTACGTTGGCATTTCTTTGTAATAACAATTGCTTGTTTTTCAAATACCATTTGTTGTTTTCGCATTTATGAAAATTCATAGTGGGATCATAGGGCTACAGACAAACAACCCACTTATCAAAAAAGTAACGCGTCAAAGCAATACCTCAATGGTGGTGTGAAAACTTGTTGATTTTAATTCACCAATTAAAATAGAACTTTAAATAAATTATAAATGTATTTTTGGTATTCTAAAAATAGAAATATGTAAGGTAGATATATTGTTTCTAATTTATAATTGTGAGAAATTGATGACAAGCTGACAACAGCGCATTTCTGTGATAGAATATTAACGGCAGTCGGCATGCTTGATCAGCGGTAACCAACATATGGCAGGGAAGTAAAACTTACAAAAAAAACATTATTGTTTTAAGAGAAGACTACATAGTAATGTTCCATGTGCCTAAATACTCCGCTGGTAAAAATATATAGGTACACCTTAAAAACTCACCCTGTATATATATATATATATATATATATATATATATATATATATATATATATATATATATATATATATATATATAATTGATATTGACTGGAACATGATATTTTTTAATGCCGACACTCAAAAGAAGGCCCAAAGAAATACTTATGTAGTTAACGTACATACATTTTAAATCCGAACAGTCACCCAATTAAGCGATAAGAATACTTGCTGTGTTAACTTAGCTACAGGCTCGCAATAATTAGGGGACCATTCCTTAGCACACATCTCCGTTTCAGACGTCGACCAAAAATAATAGCCCTTGGATTTCGCATTTGGGCCGTATCAAAATGGCAGGCCGTGAGGCGTTATGATTAATGGCGGCTCCTTCCTCAAGACACGCGAGTCTGCTTCTGATGGCGCACGAATTGCTGTTTACCTTCCATTAATCATCCCGAAAAGTTGTTATCGATTGATCAAACAATAATCTCGGAGAATATAACAATATATTCAGAGAGAACAGCTTCAATTACGTTATTTTGATGGTGCACCCGAGTGATTTACGGATTTGTCGTGGCGGCGGGGGGGCATCAATAAAAATAAGCGCCGGTGCGCGGCTCGTCGAAATCCCATGGTCGATTTCGACGAAATATTGTAGATCGATGAGACGCTTGTGTAACGGTATCCGTGTTCATGTGCATTTATTAATGCTCTTTGCAATTATTTATGTCAAATAACAAATAAGACAAGGAAAAAGAAGAAGAAGAGGAAGCTTAAGGGGAAAAGAAGAAGATAATTGCGAAGAAGAAGCAGTAACGAAGAAGAAGAAGATTTACAACAACACATCTAATAGGTTACTACTTACTAATGAGGGGTTTATATATTGATGATTTTCATTACAATCAATTTTTTTTGTATAAAATAGAGATCTACTTCATATTCGTATTTAAACTATCTAAACTATTTAAACTACGAGTATTTAAACTATAAAGAAAGTTGAGAAATTTACTTCTCGTGAAATTTTAAGCGCAGGACCTACAGGTCTTAAAAGGTCATACAATGATGTGAATGGTGCAGTTTCGTGTTCTACTTAAACCCTTGCCAAGGGATGGCTGTAGATGGATGGTAGTTGCCAAGAGATGGATGACATGTTTACCATATTTAGTGTTATAAAAGCTGTTTTGAATGAAAAACTGTTTTGATCATCTCAACAATCTTTTGCCGTATAGAAGACGACTGGCTGATCATTTAGTGAGGCTAAGGCTTTAACAAAATCAAGCTGTTAGAAGTTTAATTAAAAATAGTTTGTTAAATTTCTTTCAAACAAACATCTACCCAAACTGTGTTACCAATCACTCCAGTCCAAATATTTACTGCTTATAGTCGTTACACATAATCTTTTGACATCCAGTATGGACTTTGGGTATTTCAGTGCAGTTAAAAACATAAAACATATTCCGACAGAGAAAACAATGCAACTACGATGTTAGAGTATCTTCCAAATATACTGTTAATGGAGTAAATTCTTCCGGGAAGTAACCTTTAGGTTTCACTTATAATCCTATCGGCTTCTTCAGAAGAAATCCAAAGATTGACTGCGCGGTGTCGATTTCGTCTTTTGTTTTACAGCTGATCGTCTTACTAGATTCTTCCGAAGAAATTGAAAGACTATCCTGATCAGTTTTTAGATTTCTCCTGAATCAGCTAGTAGGGTGATCAATGAAACGTCAAGACGAATGTGATGAGAACCGGAGCTTAGCCCGAATGCGTTTACCACTTGCGGAAGAATTAGGCAACGTCCATAAAACTTCAGCCTTCGCTCTACTAAATTGTTAATAATTTTATAAAATTGTAACCTATTTATGAGTTACAATTCAGTACTAAGTTGGGCCTCTGCCCTGGACTATACATTCTTCGAGACACGGATAGAATGAGATAATCCATGTTTTCTTGAAGTGTGTCGTCCCAAGCAAGCGTTTTTCATGCCGCCACAGTTTGCGGTGGACGAGATTTAACAATACTCTCCCTATAATACATGTTTAATTGGGAAGAGCTCGGGGAATCGTGGTGGTCATGGGAGATGACTGATCTGGAATACTTTGAAGATGTTGCCTAACATTACTGTTACCTAACCCATATGTTGTCGGCTTACTTTAACTCCTACCCCATATTATAACTCTCACAATGTGATGATGTCGCTCTATAGAATCCTCGATACTTTGCATTCGCAACTTCCCCTCACTCTTACACGATCATCTTGCATTCGAAAATAAAAACCAATACATAACTGGATACCATTTCAATTCATATTTCAATATATCCTATCTACATTCCACTGAAATCGTTGTTATCGATGTTTGGTAGAAAGTAGTAAGACATAATGTAGGAGAAAGAAGAAGAAAGAAAGTCTAAAGGATAAAGGATAGTCTAAGAGACCTTATTTGTCGGTATTCTACTAGTGTTGGTTTTTCTGAATATTCAGCATAAGTAAAATTATGTCTTCATTTTGTAGGTATTGTCTTTAATGAATATATATCAACTAAAACTAAGCACACTAAATCATTGCAATGTACTGTGATACAATACAAACTACAAATACATGCAAACTACCTTATAATACCTTGCAATAATTAAATTTCTGTAAAATAATTATAGTCTTTATGGTAGCCATCAAAATTTTACCAGTGCTGGTTTGTAGTGTAGGAAACATACATATACACACTTTCATCAATAAATATTAACTGCTTTTATCTGTTACATTTTCATGTTATTTAGTATATAAGTATTTAGTATGCCATTGTTCATCTTAAATAAGACAGTTGATTGAAGTCTATGGATACCAAGCTGGTTTACACTGATGCAAAGTGTTGTATAATATATACGTATGGATCAGCGCTCTGACACTGCGTTAGTTCGCTGGTAAATTACTGTACAAGGGGCGCTAGTTGTCTTGCAGTGCGAAATTGCCGGTAAATTTGAACATAAATGTTTTTAAATTCTAATATATACGCAACAGATCATGTAAAATTAATAACAAAATAAATTTATAGGAAAAGTATCTGAGCCACAATGTATTACGTAACGATTATTATTGTTTACCGTATAGGTGAAATTGAATTAGATTAATTTGCAATTATAAAACATATGTTCTCGTGTGTTCCTGCAATAATTTTTTATTTACACGTAATATGTACACATACGTATATGTCTGAAAAGTGTTGAAACTTATTCTACGAACATTTCTGTTACAATTAAGAGAAATCATTTCAAAATATTAATTCACAGAGACAAGTAATATAAGTTTGTAGTATATACGAGTACTACAAATTATAATATTGTACATTGGGGGTAATCAAAGTATCGTTGAAGGTAAAATGAATCAATTATGGATAACAATTTAACATGGTAGATATTTTTAGTGTAAATTATGTGTTCCAGTGAATTGTGAAATGATTATAGGCAGAAAGCTTCATTGCCCCTTTAAGTGAAGCCAGAATTAAGATTTTCACAATCGAGCAAGTTGGTTCTTTTCGTAATTGCATGCGGCGCATTTCCTTTTTTACTTTCGGCGGATCCTCCATTTTACACTATTATATTTGTATACTGCAGATTCACTACAGATCGTGATTGCGCGTTTGTTTACATGTACACGAGGTTATGTTTACTATCACTGTAGGTGAGGGACGTAAGAGAAAGGGGGAAACGACACTGCAAGACCACTAGCACCCCTGGTGGCCGTTGTACACGTAATTGCAAGCTCGCACTACGTAACATATAGGCAGTGCCAGCCCCCTGGTATGGATTTACTATATATGTCGTCATCTAACAAAATTCTACTAACGCTGTTCCATAATGTAAATGAAGGGGTGGCACTCACTTATCTGGTTTTCTCCACTTTATAGGCATGCCTGTAGGTAAACTATATGGTAAGCATTCTATGTATTGTATGATATTAGTAGTAAAGTGACAATTTGATTGCACTGTATCAATAAGCAGTCTAAAATGATTCCAAGTTTCGCTATTGAATCAAGTAGACAAAATTCGCTTATAAAATAGACACCCCTCCTTTGAATCTTAATTCTTTTACAAGTTGAATCACTCGTCTCCTTCACTGCGAACTTGAATGCGCTGCTTATAGAGAAGCGTTTGTTAAGCTTTATTATTCGTCGAGCTATAAAGTTTTTGTGATTTTTAAGATGCAGATCGTAAACGGGGCTGTTTTGATTTATGTATCAGTCTATAAAACTGATACTGGGCTTATAACTCGAGTTGTAAGTAACCCTGGGAATTATTAAGATGCGGTTAAAGATACACCGAATGCGGCAATAAAAATCGTAATTAAATCCATAAAAAAGCGGATACCTAGCAAGGGTATTATTAAAGTAACTAGCTGGCGTTTGTTTTTAATTCTTGTTTTACTTTTTATATTTCGCTTTTCAGTTAAATTTCTTTTAAGAAGTTTTTTTGTGTACGCTCTCTATTTCTATTGCAGCAGGTATTTTATTTAACCACGTCATTAAAATTGGACATGTAACTTTCGATGTATCGGAAGTTGTTAGCAAATCTATATATTTTTTGCTTTTTTTATAATTAGCGTATTATTTATTATCAGCGTACCAAGCAAATTTCGAACAAGCTAGCGCAAAATATGCACATTTTAAGATAATAGTTAAACGATTTGCGTTCCTAATTATGAATATTCTCAATATATCTCATATGCATTAAGAGCTACATGATTGATATACCTAGAAAATGACAGTTTATCATCAAAGTATACAAAATATTAAATATCAAAGATATTTAGTATTTTGTATTACTAATTGAGTATTCATATCTATATTAGTCATTGCTTCTTTAAAAATAACATAATAAGATCAAACTTTATATTTATTTATGCATTTATATATTCTAATTGCAGATGACCTTGCTACACTAGGGACCAGGGAATATCCTCTATGGACCAGAATCTGCAGTGGGAATAAGTCGGAATCTGATCAGAGACCGCATCAATGGCTGGGCAAGAGACCAGCACAATAAAAGATGGAGAGGAGTAACGTGTTGTTGAATAACAAAACTCTTCATCGAATACTCAGAGATTGAGAAATGAGCCCAAGAATTCATTAAATGAACAGCCACGAAGCCAGCACCTGGTGGGAATCATAACGGACCACCATAGTAGCCTGAATGCATATAAGCACAAGCTGAGGCTGACTGACAGCCCGGCCTGCAGATACTGTAGAGAAGACGAAGAAACCTCGATTCATCTTCTTTACGCCTGCCCCGCTCTGGAAGAGAAGAGGTGAATTATATTAGGGGCCCCTGTTATCCTAGAGTAGGCGAGGCTTAAGGCAGGGGACGTGCTCAAATTGCTTCTTTTATGGGATAGCATGTTTGGATACTGACCCGGATAAGAGGGGATCGCTAAGGGACTACCCATGCGATCAGTGGCTGATGAGGCCCAAACGCATATAACATAATAATAAATATGCACTTGCCTATAGCACTGGGGAACAATTTTTTGTCATCTACTATTGCAAGAGCTTCTTTAACTGTTTTTCCATCTAGGATTTTCTGTTTGGATATTACACTAAACGCAAGACTTCGCTGGAAGGTCCAAGCTAAAAAGAAAAAAGGATGAACTGGATACGAGATTCAAGAAAATGTACTGGTTACTTTGTAGGCACTCCAGCTTATCAACATGTAACAATATACTTCTATATAAACAAGTCCTCAAGCCAGGATGGACTTATGGCATACAACTATGGGGTTGTGCCAGCAAGACTAACATCTTAATAATCCAGAGGTTCCAGAATAATGTGCTGTGGAACATCGTCAATGCGTCTTGGTATGTCAGAAAGAGTCACCTCCATCGTGACCTTCAAATGGATACTGTGGGCCAAACAATTGCCAAATTATCAAAGAATCATGAACAGCGACTCCACCAACACGGGAACGTCGAGGCTATCTAGCTTCTCGATAACTCCAATATCACAGGAACACTCGAAAAAGAGTAAAGCCTTTTGAGTTGGTCAAGTGATTATTACTTAGTGAAAAGAAGAGTATTATGTGATTGTGATACACGTTAATATTAATTAAGTGTAATTAGTTTACTAGAAATTAAGGAACACTAGTGAATAAGTCCTGAGATCTAAGTTTTCAAAGTACCAATTTAAGTTAAAACCAAATTACTCATTGATCGACTCAACGATCAGATTGTTATATAAGTAAATGCACCGTAAGGGGTGTTTAATTAAAAATGAAAAAACTGTTTTTCCATCCTATCCATGTGGTACATACGCAGAACTTTGTCATGAAGATCAATAACAAGGAGACAGCAGCGTGGCTATCTTTCGTGGAAGTTATACAAAACTTCCTTGGCAACAAGAACTATGCAGTTCTGGTTACTACAATGATGTTGGCTTTTCGAAATATTGGTAGTAATATGAGTGTAAAGCTCCATTTCTTATATAGTCACCTAGATCAGTTTCCAGGGAACCTTGAGGCTGTAAGCGAACAGGGAAGCATTTCCATCACCTCTTGGCGATGGAAGAATGCTACCAAGGGCGTTGAGGCAAGTGTATAATGGCAAACTACTTCCGGAGCATCAAATGCCCTGAGAAAGCCTATAGGTGGAAGATTAAGAAGCATACATTGTTGTCTGAGTAGGAGTATCTAAATTTTCATCCATATCAGTTGTTACATATCATTTATCTAGCACATTTATGTTGAAATGTTATAATATGTATACCTTAATTTAAAGTGCATCGTCCATTAACGCTGTAAAGCTAGCTAAGTTGCACATAATTTCTCGCGTACTCCCCTCTCCCCTCACTGCACCATGGATCTCAATAAAGTCCGTTAGCGTCAAATTTAGTAAAAATTAAAATGTCGAATAGCAAGAAATCTCAAACTTACAGAGCAAAACTACCTACAAATTTGAATCCAGTACCTTTGAATTAGATAAAAACAAATGCTGTAATAGGTGCAAATGAATGTGTATTCCCCAGTATAGTTTATGCTTCGAACACCACGACCAGAGATCGATGAGTTATCTATTTTGGTTTGTAATGATCTAGGTAAATTCTGCTAAATTTGTAACTGTGGAGCGTTTTACTATTAATCCATGTTGATTAGGAGGTACAACGTATTGCACACCAAGACACATGTGGACATATATTTCTAAATCGATTGTAGGTATCGAATTCGATCTTTGTAAGATATGACAGTATATGGATTATACCATAATTTTTTATATCATTAATTACCAGTTTTTAACATAGAATAGATCCTTACAATGTTCCAAACTATAGGAATCAGTCCAAACTTCAGGTGTATGTAGAGATTATCAGATTAAACAAAATGAGAAGTGTTATTATTAAGGCATCTGAGCAATCTTTAATAAGAAACAACAATGAAACTATGACACACTTTCAGTGAACGGGTTATGTGTAACACCCTGTATACTGCATTCGGTACTTAACACAGGCATCTTCAATCAATTACCCCCACATTGCGCGCCTCAAAAAACATCCTGTAATCTGTGAGAAAGTAACTGGATATTAGCAACGTTCCTACATGTAACAAATTTAAAGTTAATGCCTCCTTTTGATACTTCCTTCCCGTTATTTACATTTAATTTTTTACCAGTCGGCTTTCTAAAGGGACTAAAATCTTTAGTGACAAGGTGTCAGGTTGAATGTTCGACAAAAACTTGACGCAGACATGTGTATGACGAACAGCAGATCGGTAGGCTCTGTTTGTAGATTCTCTCGTCCTTCCTGATTAGGGCCGTGGGAGGTATAATTAGACACGTTTAAAAGCAGATGGAAGCGAAACGCGAGTACGTTTATACACGTTGCTAATTCTGGGAATTGATAAAAAAAGTAAACATTTTCAGAAGAAAAGTATTAATTCGCTTTCACAGGTAACCATTAAACTATACAGCGCAGTGGATATTATTTAAATATAATTTATATTTATATGACAAACATACATAAACTGTGGTCCATTACTACATTTTTATTTTAATACACTAATTTTAAACAAAGTTCTGAAAAATGTCAAATTTTTATTTATTGCTAAAATATATATTATAAAAAAGAAACAACTTTAACCTTACTTAATTTCATTATTACCTACTTATTTACTTCAAACTACTGCCGATTAGCAATATATAAAATTCATTTTATACGCAGTCTGAAGCAAATATTGAAGTAATCTATCAATGTCTACTGGGAGAGCAAAAATTTTTGGAGACACAAATTGAAAGAAAATAGACAGTTACAGACAGAAAAAATAGTAGAAAACCTTAAAACGGACTTCTCCGCACGTAGAACATCTTTGTCTCGAAACTGAGTGGCCGAGAAAAAATAAACCAACACATAAATACAGAATATGTGTTTTATGCGATAATTTTACTTTTTGAAATAATCCACCATCGTGCTTTCTCATGACTCATGAACAGGGTGGGGTGTGCTCTATCCACCTCAAAATCAATAGATGTCGTCTAGTAGACGTCCCTAATCAGAATCAGTCGAAACCCGATCGATCCGACACGATTTAATTGAGTGATCGTGCTAACAAAGAAAATTTCTCAAATAGTCCACCACTGTGCTTTCTCATGACCCATGAACATGGTAGAGTGTGTTCTATCCACCTCAAAAGCAATAGGTGTCGTCCGGGAGACGTCTCCGATCAGAATCAGTCAAAACTCGATCGATCCGACAGGATTTAGTTAAGTTATCATGTTAATAAGAATAAATGCCGACGACAACGATGACAACGATACACACACAGAGAATAATTTTTTAAAAACCATTTTTTTTATTTTTTAGGCAGAAGAATGAAAAATAAACGCTAGAAAGAAACTTTTTTTACACTTTTCTTTACACGATTACATTACTTTTCCACTATGGTATCGTTGAGTGCGGAAAAATTAATAAAACATTGCTTCTCCAATAGGCCCTACATTACCACAATGTTCACTACATATATCCCTTAGAGTTTATTGTAGGTAACCCGAAAGTCAAAATCCCTGAAATAATTTTCTCTGAGATGCTCTAAATTTCTAATTACAGAAGTACAATATTTTTTGGAGACAAAAAAATCATCGCTTTTCCATTAGGCCTTATACTACTACAGTATTCACTACATACACCCCTTAGAGTCTAATATAGGTTACTCGAAGGGTAAAACCCCTGAAATGATTTCCTCTGAGATGCTATGATTTTTTTTTACAAAAGGTACAAAATTTTTTGTAGACAAAAATTGAATTAAAAAAATTATTGCTTCTCCAGTAGGTCCATACATTACCACGGTATTCACTACATACATCCCTTAGAGTCTGTAACAGATCACCCGAAAGACAAAGTCCCTGAAATAATTTTCTCTGAGGTATTATGAATTTTTTATTAGAAAAAGTGCAAGATTTTTTTAACAAAAAAATTGAAAAAAATCATCGCTTCTCCAGTACACCTTATATTACTACAATGTTCACTACAGATATATCTTAGAGTCTATAGTAGGTTACACGAAAAGCAAAACTCCTTAAATAATTTCCTTTGAGATGCTATGAATTTATCATATAAAAAATAAAAGTACAAAAAGTCATCGCTCCTCCAATATGCATTTCATTACATCAAAGTTCATCATATAAACCCCTAAGAGTCTCTCCTAAGTCAGCCAAGAGGCAACATCCCTGACATAATGTCAATCAGAGATGCAATGATTTTTTATGAGAAAAATATTGTACAAGATTTTTGGAGATGAAAAATCAAAAAGCATATCGGGATTAACAACTGGTGCGACATGGAGAATAGAAAGGAAACACACTTTAACATTTTAAATTTATTATAGTAGATTAATAATTCAATTTCATATATACTCTATATACTATATGCAAATAGCTGTGCCAAAATATTAATTTCGATAAAATCTTCAAGTATGGTACACCTTTTTGATTGTGCCTTGGAGTATACCTATAACATTTTACAATTGTAAATCTTATGTCACAATACACACACACAAATTCACAGTCAAGAGATAGAATCACTACAACTTTCGAGCCCTCAGGATGTCCCGAAGTCTGAAAACACCCCCGGCGAAACTGCTGCGCTGACACAATGCCACAATGGTCCATAGTGCGCGATTTGTATTCAATTTCGTTCGGGGCACATAATGGGGCTGGCACTCTGAAAAAGTCCTTCGATATAATGGAACGAGAAATTCACGGCAATAGTAATTAGGTGAGATGAGCAAAGTAAATGATGTTAATGGCTCGCAAGTCGCCAAAGGCGACGTAGCTGTGATTGCGATTACCTTGGGGGGATTATTAACGGCAATCCAAGGAAGTAGGAGACATGGAAGTAGGAGTAGATGACGATATATCGGAAAATAGGGATGTATGGCAAAGGATAGCAGATAATTTGATCGGAGATAAATTATTCCAAAAATATAGTTAATTTAACTAGTCTGCATGCTGTATTAATAATAAAAAATGTTCTTCTTCTTAGGAAGAAACTTCCCAACGAGAAGCTTCTCCTGTAATTGTTATAATAACCATTATTAACCAAAATTCATGTTTAGTTGCAGGCATCTTGCAAATACTAAAAAAGGCTAAATCATTTTATAACATAGTACACTTCGGTGAACATTGGTTTGGCAAACAAAACAACAATGACTAGATTAGACTATTCAAGATATGTACCTGAGAAGATTAAATAAAAACCAGGAAGCGATTTATATTTTAGTTCGGATTTTTATAGATGACAGAAGCACAAATAATGACGAAATGGTAATAGCTGTGTTGCTTCATCTGAGATTTAGTTTATTTCAGTTCTTCTATGTGCCGAATGGCGAGTTTAATTGTAATGAATAATCAGCGTAGAGGAAAACAAAATAAGATAAAATGTTAGTTGATAGAACCGCAGCTAATATCGGTGATATAGATCGTGGTTCTATCAAATGCAAGAATGTCTTTAATTAGCACTTTATGCACATAATCCTTATTAGATAGAAGGATCTCCCCTGTTTTTTCTTTATTTCTCGTCTAATTTTTTAACAAATGTTCTTTATTCAAGACTTATGTCGTAGATGATACAAATGCGATAGTGTGATATTTATTTGAAAGAATACAGGGACTGTGTTTCATAAGAGGACTTATATATTTATTATAACAAATTTGGTTCAAGCTGCATCTTCGGATACTGCAAAATTGTATATCTTTTATGCTACGAATAAATTATATAACCTTTTAATACATTACCTGACACAAAGAAATGTCAAAATTACATCTCAAACACTAAATGTGTGAGAAGACGAAATACCTAAGAGTTGCCAATCTGCGGAATTTACAGTGAATGACTAAAGCTGGGCTAAGCAGGAATTTAGTCTCGCGAAATAAAATAAGTAAACAATTTAAACAAAAAGATTCATAACCTTATGTACAGCTCATCAAGAATAGGAACAAGTCTGCGATATCGGACCGCCCACGAGGTATGCAGTAAATAGCTTGGTCTCTACCCAGTCGCATTGAGACCTTTGCAAAGTGAATATCGATGAACGTATATGTACACAGAGTTCAATGGCCGCGCGTAATGTACATCCTTTTCCCTCCGAATGCTGCCTCACTCTTTCTTCTACGCATATCCAGAGAATCTCATACTTCTTCCTATTCTTGACTAGCAGTAGTATTGCCTGCATACGTTACAGGTTTACTTAAAATAATAGCAAGGATGCCAGGACTAAATATTCCGGTTCAACCTGATTTTTTGGTTACTTCTTGATTCTTATATATTGTTTTTAATTGTGATCTTCCCTTGTATCACTATAACGTACTCTTATACCACATCTGTTGTTGTTGCCTTAAGGGTTGTGAAATAAACATAGATAATTTACTTCAACAAATATATGTATTAAAAATAAGCAACAACGGTGAACACTTTAAATAAATCCTTCTAAAAAAATTATAAAAGCTGACTAATACCTAAGTTATGTATAAGGCACTGGATTTTGTAGCAATGCATCTCGGTCGGCTGTCAGTTTTCTGTTTTATAGCCTGTCCCTAACATCTGGTTGTGACACGATGGTGGTGATTTGTACCACCTTTTTGACCATCTAATCTGCTGGAACAGGCTATTATTAATAAATACACAGTTAAGGGAAGTGAATGTTCAACATAGTTCCTCACAGTAAGATACGATTCCGAAATAAATGTAGCAGACCGTTCACATAATAAGTACAATTTTAAGGGACTCAAACTATTTCCTGTAACCCTAATAAACCCACTGCCGCAAACTATAAAAATATTAATATATTTAATTCTATTTCAATTTAGGCAACAGTTTTATATTACTTAAAGATCACCAGATAGAACGACAGAGAAAGTGAGTGGGAAGGACAGGCAAAACGTTTACAAACCATTTCTTCCAGCAAGTCATAACTTTTTCCATGAGAATCAGCGAGCACCAAGAAATAATAAACTTACACGTAGACTACTAGAGGTGGCAGTCTCTAGTAGTCTACGTGTAAGTTTATTATTTCTTGTTCTATTATTCTACCAATGCTATTCTTCGTGTTTTCACAGCCACTTAGAATCCAGCCTTTAACAAGATTCCATCGACATATTCAGGATAGAACAGAGTTTTGTGTAATTTAAAGATAACCAGGTAGAATGAGTGAGAAAGTGAATGAGAAGGATAGGAAGAAAATTACAAAGCCTTTTTTTCCATCCAGTAAGATATAATTTTTTCGTGAGAATCAACACCCACGAATAAATAACAGAACCTTATATCTAGAGACTGGAGATTGCCATACCGAAACTGCTCGTCATGTTTTCACAGCCATCTCGAATTCAACCTCTAACAGGATCACATCGAGACATTCAGGTTAGGTAAGAGTTTTGTATTACTTAAAGTTTACCAGATAAAACGACAGAGAAAGTGAGTGAAGAGGATAGGGAAAAAATGACAAAACATTTTTTTCCATCCAGCAAGTAAGTGTCTCGTGAGAATCAAAGTCCACCAATTAATAATAGAACCGTACATCTAGGGACTGCCATACCAAAGCTGTTCGCCCTGTTCTCACAGCCACCCCGAATTCGGCCTGTAACAGAATCCCATCGACACATGACGCGTCTCCGAGGCTCATTCCCACACCTTACACCTTAATTGTTACAAGAAAGAAAACATATTCTTAATGGGGCGTGCGTGCCTAGCAGTCATTCTGCGTTTCGTTTCGTAGCCATCCGAATGTCATCGATAGAAACAACATAAACAACCACCTTGTTATTTTAAGAAAACGACAGATGTTCGCAGTGTCATTCGGCGTGTTCGAGCGAGGAACGTCTGTGATAATATCCGGAGCGGGATGACTGCCGACTTCCTTCGCAATTAACATTTTACAAACCACGATGGACCGCAAGGCGCAAGAAAAATATCCAAATATCAGTATCGGATAACAATAATTCAGTACGTACATGAGGTCGTTCTTAAAATACCTATTAAATTTCTATATTACAATGTTAGGGATAGATGGCATCTAGTTGAGGCTGGCATTCTGATGAAGCGAACATACAAGCCCAAAGTGTTTTACTGAGTCTTATTCTATCTCGAAGGTACATTTATAGGTTGTATTTTTGGAATTATTGCTCGCTATCTGTATTCTATCAAAGATAATGCGTTAATATTTAACGACTGTCATCTACCAACCATACGAGGTCAACATGCCGCGATTAACAATTCAATGACGAATAGTTTGTGTAAAACTGTTTTATGAAAGTGAGCGGTCATTTACAATAGCATCAAGGAAAATTCGCACAAAATTAGGACATAATCCAAAAATCTTTCTTTTCTAACACCCAATTAACAAATGTACGACGTTGTAAATGGTTTGTAACTTTTTGTATGCTGAGGGTGGCTTTAACAGAATTAGTTATTGTGCACGATATCGAGTTGATGTGCTTAGATACCCCCGTACACTTTCTATCACTGCAGCAACATTTTCATCTGACCAACCACGACGAGAACGTATTGGTGTTGCCTTATCAATAATTTGTATTAGTTATTCGCTGCATGTTGACATCGTACAGTTTGTAGATGACAGTCGTTAGATATTGACGCCATATCTTTGACAGAATACAAATGGTGCGCAATTCAAATCCTGTAGTTCAAAATGAGACACCCTATACTTATATCACGACTATATAAGCGATTGGAGACTATATTCTGAATTAGCTACTTCGAAAATATTTTGTGTATACATTCTGTGAACTCCTCAACCCCTGTGAAATGCTGGTTTAATGACAAAAGATATTCAAAATAAGAAGTCAATAACAGTCTCAAAGGAAACGATATATTGGTGATATTTTAATGAACTACTTATAAAAAAAACACAAAAATTCCACGAATACCATAAAACTAGTATACAAAGAGGAATATATTTCCAATACTTCCAATAACCATAATGATAGAGGATTTAGATCTTTACCGAGGTGATACAGTTTGGCGAAATATCCATAATTGTCTTATTAAATCTTTTTTTTTTTTTGTAATACTGGACTTGCGATTTTAATCCTGGGAAGGGGCTGGAACCTTCGATACAGCAACAAAAACAGGACACCAGTTTTCCACAGGAGAAAACCGAAAGATTACACGTTTCTCGACCCTTTAAATGGACCATGTGCTCTTTAAACCTAGTTACAATTGCGCGCTTTACTTACCCAATACACTCTTGACTACAATATTGGCAAGTTATTTTTCAAATATCGGATCTTTCTGTATTTTTCAATTTTATCTTTGAGATTTCCCAAAAGTTTTTACAATTTGCTTGCAGTAGAGTCGTTTCAAAATCTTTGAAACCCCTTTTAAGGCCTCTGGTAAATTTTGGTTAATATGGAATTGACACAATTTTACAGTTTTTTTAATCTTCTCGAAAAGTCATAGAGTTAAGAAGAATTGTCCTAAATATACGTTTACTAATTAAGTTATCTACTGTAAAGAGCATCCCTGATACTTTTAGCTACATCCTGAATGATCTTATTTTCTTTTCCGAACCTCTAATTACTAAGAGGAAAACTTAACACCTAAAAATTTTAACTTGCCACCTTATGTTGATAATAATGATGGGAGTCGTTAGCAATATATCTGAGAGTGCTAATTTCCTTTCTCTATACATCAACTTCTAATCTGTTTTCTCTATTTCTAATTATTAATACATCAAGAAAAGGTACTTGTTCATTATCTTAATTTTATATGTGAAATTTATCGATGCTTAACGGTTGCTTAATTAGTGGTTGTTCATCGTCATTTTTAAGTAATCCTATAGTAATACGTCCAAGAGAGTTAAATCAGGTAAACGTGGTGGCCATTCAGCATATTCCCATCGCCCTATCTACCAGCCAGGTGGATGCATCAAACTAGCAAACCAAGTAACATCATGGAATGACCAAAAATGAGAAGAAATATCCATTTTTCCGTTCCGTTTTGCTAAACCAAATGCTGGGTAAAATCCTTATTCTTATTATTTGGATGAAGAACTGCTGAAATTGCAACTAGAAATTCTAAATATTTCTTAGCAGTGAAACTTCCTTCAAATAAGACTCTAACTCTTACTTTCTTCAAGTAACACCCTAGGAAACGATTTCCTACCTTTCCAGACCATACTGATTGTGCCGTTATGAAGTTCAAGGAGGATTCTATTGAAACCAGTAGCTGTAGTTATGGCGATGTATTATTCTGAATCACTTTATGAGTAAAATTAACAAACTTCATAATATAATAAGTTTACCGTTACAACGTAACATGATATTTTCGAAAAATATTTATTAGGACCATCTGGATTATCGTCATTCAACTCTTGGACAAAACGTATTTTATCAGGGTGGAGACTTTCTACTTTTAACAACTTTGCGTCGTTGAAATAGTCTACATGATTGATCTTCGTTATTACAAAATATATTTATTTTGCATTAAAATTATGAATAATGTGTAATAAGTCGCAACCTTTTTCCCCATGCCGTAGAATATAGCAAACAAACAAAAAAAAGTAACATAATAAAACCAGCGTAATCAAAAATGCTGTGAAATGACAGAAAATAAGAAAACAGGAAAACTAAGCCATAAGAACAGGGTAAAAAGATAGGAAAACAAGTAACATATAAGTCGGAAATCGAGAAAGGAACCACCAAACCGCCAAGCGGTTATCAAAGTAGTTCCCGAATAGCAAAGCTATTACATAATCGCTCTAGGAAATAACTACTCCTCGAGATAAAGCCCCGCCAGGCATTGAATTATACCCAGAAGCGATCCTCGACCCCTTTCTCGTGTTTCTGCACTATCAGATAAGGTTTCAAAAAATAAATCCCGCTACAGGTAGGATTCGACATTTGTCCCGGATCGGAACCGAACGACATACAGCTGTTTCGAACTTATTAATTCTCATCAGTGCCGTACACGGTACGCCGACGAGAAAAACAAGGAAAGAAGAAAGCTGGAAAACAGAAAATTGGATAAACAAGGAAAGTAGGAAAATAAGGAACACAATGAATCATGAAACAAGAAGCTCAGGATATGAAACATGAGAACAAAAAACAGAAATAGGAAAATGGTATAGCGAAAAAGCAGAAAAGCATGAAATTAAAATACAAAAAGCAAGAATTCAGGAAAACCGAAAGCAGAAAAACAGGAACAAAGGGCAACAAGATTATTATTAAACTGTTTATAATGTGTTACAGTTTCATTGTAAAAAAATGCAATAATAATTCTCTAGTTTAGGTCTTTTTCAGCTCTTCCAACAACAAATATTCGAACTCAAATCCTAATAAACACTATACTCTTTTCTTTGGGATGTTCCCTTGACACAACTCAGCTTGACCCACATTCACTGATTAATCACGACACAAGGATTGATCTAGTTCGCAGACTTCCTAGCACTACAGTTGACTTTTTTCCTCGCTCCCATCACGATCGCGTTAAATGGAATCGACCTGTACACCAGGCCCGGTGCGGTGTTTCGATCTAAATCAGTTTTGCGCTCATCTCGCCCAGGCATGACGTTCATTAGCGGCCACGCCTAACGAAACCTCTATAAATCATTGCAAAATCAACATTTTTTTCAATTACTGCAAATCTGCTTTGGGTTATTATTTTGCAGGCGGAAGCGTTTCGCGTCCAGGGCCGCCCAGTGTTTTGTTATATCGTCGACAAAAAACCGGCGTATCTGTATCTCGTTAATTGCCCCGTCGGAATAATTGCTCAAGTCGGATGGATAAACAACGGTATGCCGTTCCGAAATCAATTATTGTGGGTGTAGAGTAATTCCCACGGTTTGCCGTAATGGTATATCCTAAAGATTTATTTGCCGTATTTTGCAACTTATCAAACGGTGGATGTATCTAATGCTGTTGGCCATTTACATTACGGTTCGAACAGTAAAAGGTCCAAATTGAACTTTAATGTAAATTGTAATGCAATTTGTAGCTGTATTAATTTGCTTCATCGAGAGAAAATACGTTTGGGTTAGTTGTGGCTTCTTACAGTTAGCATACATATAAGTCGGAAATCGAGAAAGGAACCACCAAACTGCCAAGCAATTATCAAAGTAGTTCCTGAATAGCAAATCTATTACATAATCGCTCTATGAAACAACTACTCCTCGGGCTAAAGCCCCGCCAGGCATTGAATTATACCTAGAAGCGATCCTCGACCCCTTTCTCGTGTTTCTGCAGGATCAGATAAGGTTTCAAAGAATAAAACCCTCTACAGGTAGTATTCGACATCTGTCCCGGATTGGAACCGAACGACATACAGCTGTTTCGAACTTATTAGTTCTCATCAGTGCCATACACGGTACGCCGATAAAGGGCAAATGCCGAATGAACTTTATGGGGTATACATCTGGGGCGGTTTGGTGGTTCCTTTCTCGATTTCCGACTTATATGTTACTGACAGAAATCGTATCGATAAAGATGTATACCCCATAGAGTTCATTCGGCATTTGCCCTGGATCGGCGTACCGTTTACGGCACTGATGAAAACTAATAAGTTCGAAACAGCTGTATGTCGTTAGGTTCCAATCCGGGACAGATGTCAAATCCTACCTGTGGCGGGTTTTATTTTTTGAAATTCTTACAGTTAGACAATTCCTCGTGTTGCATTATTTAGACGTATCCTATACTAAACTGCTACGACTTTAGACCAGATTGATTTTAGAAGTAAGTATTATTATTTTATTATTATACTGAAACAATATAATACCTTACACAGAAGTAAATTATCATAAAAGTCTACCTCATGTGGTCGAATATGGTGTACAACAAGGAACAGCCCTAGGCCCGATACTGTTTATTATAAAAAACGGCAGACTAGCTTTGCTATATTTGCAAACAATTTCTGTGTAAAAATTCTTCTGAAAAGCTTTATGGAACTTACTTCGAAGAACGGAAAATAAAATTATTTAACGATTTGTTTTTGAGAAGTACTTTACAATGCAAATCTATGTATCCCTTTCTATCCTCTTTACTTCTTGCTGACGTAATTTTTTTTTCATAACTGTGATGTAAATGGTACCTAGCAATATCGATGGTATAAATGATATAGTCGTTCTTTTGTATGCAATTATATGGTAATATTAAGCGATTCGGATACAGATATGAGCTTTAAACTTCATATTTTAGTTCAGTATACTACTGAAAATAAACTGACAATAAACACGAACAGAAAGTAGTAAATAGAATGTTTAAACTGGTAAGATATATATACGAAACGGGTGAGATGCCGGAGGATTATAAGAGGAACATTATCGTTACTATACCGAAAAAGAGAGGAGCCGACAAATGCGAGAACTTTAGAACGATTAGCCTAACTTCCCACGCGTCAAAAATCTTAACCATAATAGTGCAGAAAAGGATGGAAAATAGAGCGGAGGAAATACTAGGAGAAGACTAATTCGGGTTTAGGCGAAATAGGGGAACTCGCGAAGCTATTCTGGCACTAAAAGTAATGTTAGAGAAAACAATAGAAAAAGGAAAGAACGCTTATATAAGATTTGTAGATTTAGAAAAAGCTTTTGATTATGTAAGATGGGAAAAAATGTTCGAGAAACTAAAAAGCGCGGGAATGAAGTATAGAGATAGGAGAATAGTACACAATATATACAAAGAGCAAACTACTGTTATAGAAGTAGAAGGGGAAAGAAGGGAAGTAGGTATTAGGAAAGGAGTAAGACAAGGATGTACGCTATCATCACTAATTTTTAATCTGTACATCGAAGAGGTGATTAATGTGGTAAAAGATAGAGTGGATTTCGGGATTAAAGTACAGGGACAGAAACTAAAAATGCTGAGATTCGCGGATGATATAGCAGTATTAGCATCTAGTAAGGAGGAATTAGAATCAGCGTTGAACGAACTGAAGGCAGTGTAGACAGAGCAATACGGAATGAGGCTGAATAAAAACAAAACTAAAGTGTTAGTGTGCAGAGGGCGCGAGTGTAGAGCAAAAACGAAAGTACAAATTAATAATGAAAGATTGGAGGAAGTTAAAGACTTCACTTATATTAGGAAGTAAAAAAAATTGGGATGGAAGAAGCGACAAAGATATAAAACAAAGAATAGCGCAGGGGCGAGTAGCTTTTAACAAAAAGAAAGCACTTTTATGCTCGGGGGTAATAAACTTAGAAACAAGGAAGAGATTTTTGAAAACGTATGTATTGAGCACGGCACTATACGGTTGCGCAACCTGGACGGTACGGGAAGCAAGTAGGAAGAAATTAGAAGCTTTTGAGATGTGGTGTTATCGAACAATGATGAAAATACCGTGGACTGATAGGGTTAGAAATGAAGAAGTATTAGAGAAAGTCGGCGAGAAAAGAAGTATGTGGAAAAACATAAAGAAGAGAAGAGATAGAATGGTAGGCCACTTGCTGAGATATGGGGGAATAGTCTGGGATATTTTGAGGACAGAAATAGAAGTGAAGAAAGGCAGAGGTAGGCCTAGATAAGACTACTGCTCGCAAATAGTAAGGGATGTAGGTTGTAGCACAATTAGCGAAATGCATAGGTTAGCACAAGATAGGAGAAGCTGGAGGTTAGCGTCCAACCAGTCTTAGGACTGATGTTTTTCTAGAGGTAATACTAGACATAATAAAGTTGAGATTTTTTTTAAACGACACCGAGATTAATATAGTTTGCAAATACAAATATCTCGATGAATGAAATATCTAACTGTGGCCAAAGGGAAGCAAAGTATAGGAGCAGTACTGTTTGTCAATAATAGGAAAACGTGTGAGATTTCTTTGTTTTTGCGTAGAGAATAGAATGAGGACAGCATTCGGCTATTTACTTAGACCAGTTGTTTCTATTCACCAGCACCTATGACCAGCAGTACTATCGGTAATCAAAAATCAAAATTGAAATTAAAAACAGAGATGAAGGAATTTCCCGGGTTGGTGCTAAATAACGGTAGTAAATTACGGTGTTCCCATTGTGGTACATACATAGCGTATACCCGCAAATCTGGTGTTGCTAGGCATTGGTGTTCCGAAAAACATAAAACTGCGGTTACTGGACACAGCAGACTTTAACGAATCCAGCTATTCAACAATATTTAGCGTATATACATGGCAATTTTTCGCGCATACCAAAGATCATTGTAAAATTGGACAAAAAAACGGAGGCAGATGAATTTTCAATAGTGGACGCTGCAAATGTTATTTGGAACCTTCGACAGTATATTTTTCACTTGAAGGAGATACTGCGAGGGCAATAAAGAAAAAAATACTGAAATTTTGAATAACAACCCGGGGTTTTCTACTATAGCAGTTATAGTAGATATTTCACAGCAGAAAGAAGTTCATGTCTCTAATCCAGAAATCGATATAAAGGCTCTACAACATTACTCATGTTTTCGGTATGCTCCATTGACTTCCGCTGATGTAGAACGGTCATTTTCACATAATAAATGGATATTTACTGACAAACGTCGCACAGTGGACGAAAACGCCGAAAATCTGGCTAAAATTAGAAAACTCATGTAATCCAATCAAAAATTTGTATTCGTGGGTTATCGAGGTCACTGGTTACGAATCTGGCAATGGATTATCAAGAAATAAAATGGCAGCTCCAATATGGCGACCGAAATTATTCAAAAGCTTATTACTCTTAGTCAAAATTAGTACCTCGAGAGTTTTCGAGGTAGCTGACTACGAATTTGATAACGGTTTCTCAGAAAACAAAATGACGGCTTCAATATGGCGACTGAAATTATTAAAAAACTTATTATTCTTAATAAAAATTAATACCCGGTGGTTTTCGAGTTCGTTGAGTACGAATTTGATAATGGTTTTTCAAAAAACAAAATAGCGGCTCCTATATGGCGACCTAAATTATTCAAACGCTTATTATTCATTGGTACCTTGGTGACTTCAATATGGAGACCACAAAATAAAAAAATTGATCGTTGGTACTAACAATTTATTATCGGAGGTGTAGTGGGAGAAAAATAAAATAGCATTCATTAAAGGCTACATTTTACTATATACAATTATGAAAATACAGAGAATATACAATATTGAAGGCAGAAACATTTTTTAATCGGCCTAAAACTCATTATTATGACATTATGTCTATTATTTTTTGCAACTCATCATTCAAATGTGTTTTCAATAAGAGAAACAGTTTCTTTCTCGTTATAGAAATTGCGTCTCCACTTCTCACAACATCTGAAACAGAGGAAATATGTACACACATTATTTTTCGAATAATATAAATGTTGACAAAAACAAAAATAAAAGTCATCGCTATTTATTTGCAATAAATATCATAAAAAATATATTTTATTTCATAAAAAAATTCAGTTTTATGTAAAAATTGTTAATAAGAAAAAGAAGTTGTTTATTTGCATAATTCAATGGAATTTAATAATGAATATGTGTGAAAGTAATGTTATAAATCGAATTTTACGGGTTGCTACATTTGACATCGCGTAACAATAAGTATCATTACAGACACAGCCGCAGATGGCCGCAGCTAATTCTTCAATTTTTTGTAAGATAAACATTCAGGGTGTATCACAAAATAAGTATTATTAAATGAGTGTGAACGAATGATAAACTTTTTTCACGATATACTAAAGAAAACAAATTTTTCTTAAAAAAAAAACATCTCCATTGCATTGTTAATAATTATTTTCAAATTAAGAATTAGAAAATTCAGCTTTCACCTGTTAATTATATATACCTTGCGGAGGAGAATCCATCTTGCAAAACTGTTCTAGCGCTTACAGATCACTTATTATTGTACTTTTCACAAAGGCTTACGAAACGTGCTGTTTGAAATACATGAAGCACTTGCTGCAACGGTCAAATTCAGAATGCTCTTACAGAGTGTAGGGCCGTCAACGACCCCTCGGAACTAGTTTTTATTACACCTAGGATACCCTATTAAACATTGCGAGACAAAAAATTCCTAAACTGGAACCTTCATTTTCTGAATTTTGGCCACCTTTTCGGCGTTTTCATCCACTGTGCGTCGCTCGTTGACTGCTGAATATTTAGTGCAGCTACTAATAATATACTCATGTGATCATACGTGTAAATAGTGTTAGATTTGTGTGGTAATGTTACCATATCATTTTGACAATACAATGACATGATTAATTGCCATACCCCCAGACCTTACTACGAGGAATACGACGAGGAACGAGGAATGACCACGCAGTGAAAGATAAACTAATATGTGAATAATTTTTATATGTAATCTGTTGTTCATTGTAAGTCCGCCTCTGTTATTTACGTCATGTCGGCAATCAAATCCGGGGCTTAGTAATATCTATTATTTCCTTTCTATGTACTATTTTTGTTTAGGATTGTTTCTATAGTAAGATTTAGGTCAGAAGCATTTCGTAACTGATACTACTTGTATTAGCGTTTTTGTCCATACAACCATTATCTTATGTTGGCTATTTCCGACTCTTGTAAAGAGATCCTCGAGCAGTGAGTCCACTCTTTTTCGAATCACCAACTCATGCACGCCGCATACAAAATGCATGACCAAAGCACCATCGCCTGCTCAACGGCCGTAAAATAAATTGATATTTAATACCGAGCGTAATTAATGCCCCTCAGAAATTACCATTAATATGGGGAGCAGCGGCGAATAGAGCGATACATCTAAATAAAGTAGAGCCGGACCGAAGCCGACCGCGAGGTTCTATAATAAATATTTCATATAAATCGATCACTAATATTCCATTAACGCAACACACCGACTTATCAATAACTCGTTTGTATATATAATAGCGCATGGGCGTAGGAGCCTGAAGAATGCACAAGTTTATTTTAAAAGTAGCCGTACACATCCGGGAGATCCTTGAGGTTTGGACTACGCAGGACAGACCTGGAGCAATTTCCAACCGTGTGTAGAGGCAGCCTCGAGGCCACGTGTAGACTGTGTAGTGCCTTCTATGGAGTCTTCTCTGTGGAGTCTTCTCTGGAGTCTATTCTATCAAATCTTACAAAGGTTTTCAAAATATCAATAACATTTCGAAAACCTTTGCAAGTTGCAAACAAAGATGTCCACAATTATTTTGGTGTTTAACCCGTTTTATCCCCTGATCAACATGGGTTCTTAGCAAGACGCCCAACACTTACAAATTTAGCAGAATTTACCCACATAATCGCAAATCACACATATAATAAAGGTCAAGTAGATGTGATGTATACTGATTCTTCCAAAGGCCTTTGACAAAGTGAATCATAATATATTAATTTAAAAATTAAAATTATATGGATTTAGTAGTAGTGTTCTTCACTTAGTTAAATCACATTTATCCAGACTTCCATCATTTGTTTCATATGATGGCTTTCAATCCAAAATATTCTTAGCGTCCTTTGGAGTACCTCAAAGCTCAAATTTGGGACCATTATTCTTTATATTATTAATTAATAATTTGTTTATAATGTTCATTTTGCTGATGAGTTAAAATTATTTTAAAATATAACCTGCTTAGATGATCACTCGAGATGTAAAAAATTCATCGACCTTGTGTGGTGTTCGGAAAATAAACTGTCAATAAACATAGATAAATGTGAAGTTTGCTGGTATACCTTAACCCGTTGTCGCCCGAAGGGACGTAAAAGTCTCATGCTTTCGCATTCTTATAACATTGTGACTATTAGATTTATATGCATTTGGTCCTGAAGGAACTTTTCACAACATATTTTGCTTTATTTGACACATAATTGAAAACATAACCCCTAAATTTAGGCTTACAAATAAACATTTTACATGCAAGCACGCAGTGGCATTGATAGTTTCCTGGAAGGTAAGTTTATTTGATTTTTAGAATAATGTTTGATTGTTAGTATTATTAAAAAATGCATGTAATTTAAAAGAAATAAATTTATGTATTAGTCTGAATTAATATGCTTGTCTATATTGAATCCAATACATGAGTAATGTGTATTTTTTATTCGGGATTATGCAGTCCCATCAGGAATTCTAAGTTTATTTATTTACATTTCTTATGAATTATTCATTTTTATATTCATATTTGTAAATAGGGTAAAAATAGAATATCAGTACTCTGATAACAAAAATAGGATTTGGAAACAGCCTCTTACTGATGAGGAATTGCTAGAGGAAGCAGACAAAGTTCAGTTTGAACTAGAAAATTTACCAGACGTCGATTTGCTTAGTAAAATTGATAGTAATGAGAAGCATCAACAAGTTGAAGGTAATGTTATTAGAGATAATATAGTTCAACTCGAAATCGAAGCAATTGAAAAAGAAAATACTTCAAAATAACAAAATGATAACGAAGCAGATAGGAAATGGAAGAAGGAGGACTTTGCTGAAAGATAAGAAATATTTAGGCGAAGGTTTAGGTTTAGGCGAACGCGTTATTGTTTCAATTTCCAAACCATTTTGGGGAGAGCATCGAAAGATTTATTTTGATAATTACTACACGTCGATTCCTCGTCCTGAGAAACTTTAAATTGAGAATAAATTGGCTTGTGGTACAATAAAGTCTACGCGAAAATGTTTACCTAAAAATTTGAACAGTTAAAAAAAATGAAACGTGGAGGCTATGACTACAAATCTTCATCTACAAATATTGGGTATTTCTCTTGGAAATATAATCGTCTGATGTATTTTATATCTAACTATCACGTAAATGAAGAAAATTCCGTAGAAAGAAAAGGGAAAGATGGAATATATAAGGAAATTATATGTCCCTAAGTAGAAACGACTGTAATAGGTATATGGAAGGAATTGATTTAGCTGACCAGTTACTAAGAGCGTATGGTGTAAATAGAAAGGCCAGAAAATGGTGGCATCGCATTTTTAGGCGTTTGATTGATTACATTCGTCTTTATAGTCAATTATTTGGTAAAATAACTAATCTAAAATATAGAAAATCAATCGCGTTAGGTCTAATGAATCAGTCAAATGACCTATGGAATAAACACAAAAGCTCATAGACATTTGATTTTACATGTAAACACCGAAAGAACGACTATAGTGTACCAGTCAGAAAAGGAAAATTGGGAAAACATTGGCCGAAATTAATAAATCAAAGTGGTCGGTGTGAAATGTGTAACTGCAGGACAGTGGAATCTCGTCCACAATCAAAATATTGCACTTGCAATATTTCTCTTTCTTGCAATGGAGGCAAAAATTGTTTTGCAGAATGTTATGAAATTTCACTGTAATGTACATAATTTCATCATCCTTATAACTAAAATAAATAAATATTAATAGATGCACTATTTTCTTTACCCATACCTTTTTAAATCCCGAAGAGACTTCCTCGTCCCGGTTACAATAAAATTAGCAACAATTAAAATATTTAAAAAAAATATATACCTACTGTAAATCCTTCCAATATATTGTAATGCATAACAAAAAAAAAATAATATCTTTTTTTTTTAAATTCGGGTGTTGGTCATTAAGGGATAAAAGAAACAACCACTACTAATACAACATTGACTTAGTTTTCCACAAAATACCAAGACACTATACACTACACTCAACGCGCATTTCGCCAACAAAGTTGGCATCATCTGGAGATTATTAAAGCTCCGAAGTTTTAATCATCTCCAGATTATAATCTGGAGTATATTGTCTGTTGTTTATAGTCTGGAGTTTTGGCGTTTTGTGGAAAATTAAGTCAGTGTTATCTTCACACCAAAGGTTCCAACCTACTCCAGTACTAATATACGATTATTCTCTTGGTGATACAGTTTTAATACGTCCTGAAACTATTAAGGATCTTGGCATGTACGTTGATGATAAAATATAGTTCTCGGCTTTACTACTAGAGAAAGAAAGATGCTTTATTACTAGACTGCAAGAATTAACGTGCTGTTATAATCGCCACTATTTGTAATGTTAAAAAACTTTAACAATTCTAGTCATAACGAGTTATCGTTAGGGAAACAACAACTTTTTTCTGTCATGTAAGTTATATGTTAATGAAATATTCCAGTATTTATTTATGTTAAAGTTACTTGGAGGTTTTATTTTTTTTATTTATTTATTTTTAGTTATATACTGTACAGACATATATGAATTTATTTCTATTCCATATGTTTATCCTATATATGAATTTATTCTGTTGGACAATAAAGGCATTATTATTATTATAAATTTATGATGTATTTTTAAAATTGTAGGTCAACAATTTCATCGATAATTTCTTCTCCAACAGACTCGACAACGCGGTAATTATTTTTAAATTTACACAGGAATATTAGACTGGATCCTATCAAATTCCAACTATTTTCGGCACGCTTCAGTTATCCAAATCGAATAAAAACGCTAAATGCAATATATTTTCGGAGGCTTATTAAAAAGGCAAATTATTTCACTTCAAGTTCACGTTTAATGTAATGCTAATAATAGGAAGCAAAAAAAACCAAAATGAACACAGTTCATAGTTATATAACATTGTTTTTATTTGTAATCCATTATTTCTAACTAAAAAGTATTTGTTATTACATGGATCACTTCTACTTTCGAACGTAACGATAGTAATAAAAATTTATAGGGTGGCGCAATTTATATTAAAACTGGTACAGGGTGTCAACAATCCCCTTTTTAGTATTTTCGTTCAAAATTTAAGTGACTAGACTTATCTAATAAACACTACACTAAGTATATATTGTAACGAATTTACTAGAAAGTTCTTTTTACAACTCAACTATTCACAAGTCAAACTAACTAACTTTCTCTCTACTTTAACTTTATAAACTAATATTCGCACTGTATATCACCTTCGCACTGTATATTGCTCACTATCGCGGTCCAAATTCAACGTATGTTAATTATTAAATATTTTTGGAAAATCTAATATTTCGGCATAAATGAATACACAATTTTTTATTTTGTACACTCGAATCTTCTACAAGATATTTCTATGAATTATGCTTAATTTGCTAATGGATATCGTATCAAACTTAAACTTTTTCCAACGTTTCGTCATCCATTGCGTGTGCCATCAGGACTCAGGACTATTTTCTAGAGAATAAATGAGCCATAACTTGTTAACATCAGTCTCGGCGCGGCAACTCTTCCAAGAACTGCCCTGAGGTATGTTATTTTTTGATAAAAAAACCTTATTTTAAAATATAGTACTACTCTTTTTATTCCTCTATTTGAGCGTTAAAGAGTAAATGAAAATTAAGGCGTGGTTATACGAAAAAAATGTAAGTAGGTTTAGTAATACCAAACCTTATTATAGCATCAAGGAATTATTTATTATAGCCGTTTCTATTTTTTTAATTCATGTCAAAGTTAAAAGCTGCAGTAGTGGTATAAATGCAATAACAACTTCATCTATTTATATCGCAGATAAGTCATTTACTTCTTCTTCTTCATCTTCCTTCTTCTAAAGTAGGTCTATGACCTATTCCTCTTCGATGAATATCATCGGTACTATGAACTGGATATGTTTTACAGAGGGTAGGCAGTTAACTTGGCCCTCTAACCCTCCTCTTTCTTCCGGGCTTGGGACCGGCAACAGTACTACTGGGCTACTCAATCCACCCAGCAGCACTGCAGGCTGAAACATATGAAGTCATTTACATATATGTTAAATAATAGGGGTACTGATACAGCGCCGTGAGGTACTTTATATACTTTGTACGTAAAACATCACTTTTTAGATTTTTCTTATTGCAATAAAGTAATTGTAGAAATGAAGATGTCGCTGGGCACTTGGTGAAAGATTTTTGACTAGCAAATGAAAGAAAATACTTGGTAGGTTTCACAAAAATTTTTAAACTATATTTCTAACAATTGTTTGGGCTTTTATGCTATTCTCGAAGTGTAAAAATAAAAGTTTGTTACTCTTTGAGAATAGCATAAAAGCCGAAACAATTGTTAGAATTATAGTTTGAAAAAAAAAAATTTGTGAACCTACCAAGTTTTTCCTTTCATTTACTAGTAATAAAGTAAGTTCCAATGCGATGTATCATAAAAATTTTTTATGTTATTTTTATGTTATTTAATAATAGAAAAGTGTTGACGTTCCTTTACCCACATTTTATGTCATTTACAGCAAAAGTGGACAATGATTTTGCTTTTGTATCTAACGACTGTCATTATAACCGTATATTGTAGACTTTCTTTAAAGCTGTTGTGAAAGAGTTCCCTATGAAAAAGAGATATTTACATGCTATAGCAAATTTCAAGGTCATTGATAATTTTCATTGGAACGGTACATTTCAACGAATATTCTTGCGAAAGATCTTCTGCTTTATATTGAATTTCTGAGCCCCTTTGACGGATTCTCCCCGGCTCCGGCCTAATCCACTCCGCATGAAATGAAATTATGGCAAACGTATGCAGTAGCGGCAGAAGACGTCAAGCGTCATAACACCGCAATGTAATATACATTCTAAAATAATGTCTTTGTTGAGGCCAGGCAGGTCCCCAACAGGGAAGATGAAAGGAACTTTCCCACAACCTCCGGTAAAGTAGCTAGTTGGGACCTAGTAAGTTAATTTTGTTTTCTATAGTCGAAAATTAAGAAACTTGGCATGGAGTTGTCTTTAAATTTAGCAACATGTGACATGGTTGGAGTAGGGACGGTAGTTTGAATATAGTTTAGAATCACTTTTATTAACTCAACAATGTTTTTTTAAGGGACCCCGTCATGAGTAGGATTCGACATTTGTCCCGGATGGGATCCGAAAGACAGACAGCTGTTTCGAAGTTATTAGTTCTGTCGTTCGAATTCCATCTGAAACAAATGTCGAATCCCTTTTCAAAAAAAAAGCTCTGGTCGTGCAGAAACACGAGAATTGCTGTTAGGTATAATTCAATGCCTGGCGGGGCTTTAGCCCAAGGAGTAGTTGTTTCCTATAGCGATTATGTAATAGCCCTGCTATTCGGGAACCATTGCCGCTTGATAACCGCTTTACGGTTTGGTGGTTCTTTCTCGATTCCCGACTTGTAAGTTATTAAAGTCAATTATGTATAAAGGTGACTAGACTTTTAAGCACGCATCAATTTATTATCAGCGCTGATGCTAGTAGTAGTACGAGTCTTCCACAAGTTAAAGTGAAAGTGGTGACGTTAGATCTGCCTTATTCTTCAACGGTGTAATATTGGATGAAGAATTCCATGAATATAGATTAAATACTAACACGATTATAATAGTATACCACAACGAACGCATTACTAGTGTAAAGTAGAGTATAGTGTATATAGTATAGTGTAAGGTAGAGTAAACTCTAGAGTAAAGAATCGACTGGACTGCTGTTCATATTTTCTTCAACCAGAAATTCGTACTACACCTTATTTTAATATGGGGTATGGTGGAAGATATATGTGGTATGGCTTCTCAGAATCTCTGTTTATTAAGAAGGTATCTGCAGTATTTACAGCAAACTTTAACTATGAATAGAAACTGGGTATTTCTGTAATTATACCTTGAACGACATCAGCTCCGATTTTGGTTAACGATAGAAGAGCAACCGCCACAAATTTATTTGTAAAGAGTGGGACATATTCCCACTGATGGCGACGAATACTGATATCTATACGACGAAAATGATACAATGGTGTGATATCATTGTTTCTGACTGACATGGTGACGATTACAGAACACAATAGATCAGCAATGCCCTGCTTCTCCGTGACAATACCAGGCTTCATAACAGAAGTGTCAAGGTGTGCTTCTTTTATAACCAGAATGTTGCAGTAATTTAAAGATTACTTGCATTACACCTCTTTCGGTAATGCAGCAATGTTTTCCTTGGTACATTGAAATTCAGTTACATCTTATCTATGAAATCATTGCATTAAATAATGTTGTGCTTTAAATAGTTTTGAAGTTTTGCCCTTACAACTAACTATCTGATGGGATACTAAAAGTTATGAAAGCTTTGTACTTAACTTTAGGAGTAAAGCTGCCACATTTTCAATATAATAAAGTTTCTTGACACTTCTAGATAACCACTTTACTAAGGCACTTTAGTAGTTTACCAAGACTATTTAGTAGTTAAGGGTATTTTTGTATTATGACTATGATTAGTATTTAGAAGCAATATATACTACTTATGAAACTTGTGACAATATAGTTGAGGGTGTTGTGATTAAGGGGAATACAAACGTGTTGCATTTATGAAAACTACAAAGGTATGCTGCAATGTTAGTGATTCTTACTGTCTTCTAGATATTTATTCTTGTTGATGCCAATTGGCTATTAACATTACCATAAAAACATAAAATGCAATGTTTTGTTTTATAATTATAATAATATTTCAACACCATTTATAGTACAAGCAAGAGAATATAAACTATAAATAAATATAAATATTATTATGTGATTAAATATAAATACAATTGTAAGAGAGCAACCGTACTGTATATGTAATATAAATTACATATAAATAAAACAAAAAACTATGTATATAATACACTAAATTTAAATTTGAATTACTATTATACCTACTCCTTGAATATCTGGTACGAAAATAGTTTTTAAGTAATTATTTCTGGTGTTCTGAATATCAGTAGAACTGTTAATTATTCCTCAATATTTAAATAGTAGATTTGAAAGTAGGCAACAAATCTTACTGCTCATCAAGAATAGGAAAAACTGTGAGATTCTCTAGGTATGCGTAGAAGAAAGGGTAAGGCAGCATTCGGAGGGAAAAGGATGTACTTTATGAGTGGCCATATGGAACTCTGTGTACATATATACAGGGTTTCTCACGGTAGTCGTTCGTTAGAAGTCTTTGTGGTTAGAAAAAACTTCTGAATTTCTGAAAATTCAGAAATTCTGAATTTTCGGACTCCAGGATTGTTCAAGATTGTCTTTCATTTTGAAATATTTTCAAGGTCATACCACTTCCGGTTATCCCGGAAGTCGCCAATAACTTCCCCAATTTAAATACAACACCCAGTATATTATTTCAGTTTTGGATTCCTGAAAAAATTTTATGAGTTCCTTCAAGTTTTCCTATACCTATTTTCAACTGTCTTTTAGATATCTTGATTATTTTGAAAATTTTGAAAGACGTAGCCTTATTTTCAACACTGTACCTTTTACCCATTTTCGACTGATGCTAAGCGCTTCTGAGGTAGATAGAAATACAAGAATGGTACTTTCGAAATCCACATTGACAATTAATTTATCGCAAACAGGATGTCCAAAATTTTATCACCAATTATATAATTTTTAAAGTTGAAAAATTTCGTTATTTCAAATATGACACCCTGCATATTATTGGAAGATCGGATGCAGAATTTGATTCTGCGTCAATTCGCTATAACTTTCCCTATATCTATTTCCAACAGTTTTCTTAATCCATTATTTTTTATTAAAAGCCGATGAAACTCTAAAAGTCCTATCTAGTAAGCCTTGATTTTGACAGGAATTGAAACAATGTTGATTTTATGTCAAAGCAGTATCAGCTCACAAATTCGTGAGGTATCTACTTACTAATGATTTTGTTAGTTTTCCCAAGTATAGTTTATAATGGAGAATATTGAAGAATATTCCAATAAAGATTTGTTAAATTAATAATTTGTTAAAGTGACCCTAGAACTGGTCACCTAGATCACCCGGTTTGACGCCCTTGGATTTTTACCTCTGGGGCCGTATAAAAGAATTAGTGTACTCTAGGCCTGTACAAACTAGACAGGAATTATTGAACCTTGTTCACGATGCGTTTACTAATCTAAGTCCTGACAAACTTCGGAGGTCTGTTTTGCGAAGAGTATATAACAGAGTTATCCAGTGTTTGAACCAAAATGGCGGTCATGTAGAACAATTATTATAATTTTACATTCATTTATTATTTCTTGTCATTATGTTATAATTTTTTTATATTTTTCAATTGTTATTACGTTCTAAATTTTGTTATGTTCCTATTTTGTTTTCATGTTCTAATTAAAGTGAATTTCTGCCGTTTCAGTCATGTTCATTTTGTTTCGAAAAACAAACGATGTTTCGGTTTCTGCAAAAAATCACATTAAAATAGAAAATATTGATTAACAAGAAAACCGTTGGAAATAGGTATAGGGAAAGTTATAGCGAATCGATGCAGAATCAAATTCTGCATCCGACCATCCAATAATATACAGGGTGTCACGTTTGAAATAACGAACTTTTTCAACTTTGAAAATGATGTAATTGGTGATAAAATTTTGGACACCCTATTTGCGGAAAATTAATTGTCAATGTGGATTTCGAAAGTACCATTCTTGTTCTTCTACAAAGGTCTCAATTCGAGTGAGTAAAGACCAGCCTATTTACTGTGCGCCTCGTGGGCGGTACGATACCGCAGTTTCAATGCTTGTTCCTATTCTTGATGAGCTGTACATTTGAGTATAATATACAGAAGTTTTAATAAAGCAGAGTTTTATAAACTGTGTGATAGATCGTGCTAAGACGGCCTCATTACATAAATTGAATAATTGAAAACTTCCGTGTTTTATTCAAAAATACAATATTTATGATATTAAATTTATTCATTATCCAATTTAAACCTTATTTAACCATATACATTAATAGTACACTTTCAAAAAATATTTAAACTATTATTTTCAAAATCTTCCTTCTATGATTTTTGTATACTATCTTAATGTTATAATGAGACTGCTTTTGTATACATGGTGATTCTAAATTATGTAGCCAAAAAAATACCGAAGTAAAAATTATTAAAACTTATTAAGGGAATGAGATACTTTTGGAGTGATTACCCTATATTTTATCCCAAAACATGAGTTTATTTATAAAAAGGTTCCTATTGATGATTAAATAATTGAAGAAACAGCTGCTGTTAGTAGTTATTGAAAAGTATTTTAATCATCAGATCCCTGCAATTTCAATAAGGCAAATTTGTCATCAAATAAATTTTACGTGAATAATAATTAACTGCATATCGCATTCGAAAAGTGCAAGAATAATATTTTAATGTAACATACAAAACATGTGGTAAAGTAAAAAGTGAATGCCCCAAAACGCTCGTTATTTATTTGATAAATTGTAATAACTTTTACTTAAACAAAATATTGTAGTTTATAAGCATAAAAAAATAGTTCAGAATTAATTTATATTACAATGTTTTTATTAAATCGACTTATTTACGGCGGTAGTCCCAGAAGTAGCCGACCTAACGAAGAAAATATAATAAATTTGGGAAAAAATATCTTTATTCCTCTGCATAGTCTCCTTTTATCTCGATACATTTCTTCCAGCGATGTTCAATAGCTTCGATAGTCTGTTTATAGTGATAATCGTCGAGCTCCTCAAAATAGTCATCAACCGCAAAATCCACCTCTTCATTGTTGGCAAATCTTTTACCAACGAGCCATTTTTTCCAAGTTTGGAAACAGAAGATAATTCGAAGGGGCTAAATCTAGCGAATAAGGTACGTGAGGAGGCAATTCGAACTTTAACTCATTGATTTTGGCCATTGCAATAACACATGTGTGAACGGGTGCATTATTTTGATGAAACAAAACTTACTCACTTACATATTTAATGAATGTTTAAATGGACAAGGAGTTCCTAGAATATGGGGAGAAGTACACATGATCTCTATACATAAAAAAGGCAATAAGGCCAAAACTATAGAGGCATATCAATAACGAGCACGGTAAGTCGACTATATGAAAGAATTCTTCGAAATCTTATAGAAGAAGAATTTTGTGACGAAGAACAAAGTGGTTTTCGAGCAGGTAGATCCTGTAATAACAATTTATTTTGTATGAAACAAATCATTGAAAAATGATCAGCCACAAACCAAGAAACTCATATTTTGTTTGTAGATCTAACAAAAGCGTATGATAATATACTAGTATGTAAACTGTGGGAAACAATAATGGACACAAATATCAATCACACACATCACGGCAGTAAGAAATCTGTATAAATATTCAAATTCCAGAATTAAAGTGGGGAACAAGCTATCGCGGCCGTTCCAAATTACAAAGGGTTTGCGACAGGGATGTTGCATCTCACCCACTTTGTTTAAGATATACATCAATAAAACTCTGTGGAAATGGAAACAGAAATGCCACGGAGTGGGAATACCTCTATCAAACTCGACCATTTCCACATTACAGTTTGCAGATGATCAAGCAGTACTGGCAGGTGACAAAGAAGATCTAGAATACATGACTAGAAAATTGAAAGAAACATACAAGGAATGGGGTTTGTCAATGAACACACAGAAAACAAAATATTTATGAATAGGCAATGACAAGAGTGACTTACATATCAACGACTTGGAAACAATAGAAGGGTGCAACGAATATAAGTATTTGGGAACTATGTTTGATTCAACGGGAACAGATGATAAGAACGAGCAAGAATAATTCAAGCAAAGAGAGGTATTTGGGTATTTAATTGGCATTCTATGGAACAAAAACATAAACAAAAGACGAAAAGTTAATATTTACAACACCCTAATAAAAAGCACCTTAATCCATGGGGCTGAAACATGAAGGCTTACGGACAGAAATAAGAGGAAGATTGAAGCTACGGAAATGCTCTGAGAAGATCGGCTGGCATATCAAGAATTCAAAGAATAAGAAACGATGAGGCACTTCGACAAATGGGACTTACAGACACTATAACCCGTGATATTGAAAGAAAACAGGTTATATGGTACGCTCACGTGCACCGTATGGCCGATTCTAGATTACCCAAACAAGCCATGACGTGGATACCAGCACATCGGAGAAATAGAGGTAGACCAAAGAGAAACTGGACAGAGGGAATAAGAAAAGCCATGAGTGCCCGCAACCTACAAGACGGTCAATGGGAAGATAGGAAGAAGTGGAGTGTACAAATCGAACAACGTCGCCGAACGTTCTAAACCGAACATATACATATATGCTACAATAAATTCACATAATACTCGCCGTTGATTGTTTTTCCTTTCTGAAGATAATCAATGAAAACTATTCCACGCGTATCCCAAAAAATTGACGCCGTGACCTTACCTACAGATAGAACTGTCTTCGCCTTCTTTGGAGCCGATTCTCCCCTTTCAGTCCACTGCTTTGACTGTTCCTTCGTCTCAGGTGTGAAGTAGTGGACTCGTGTTTCATCCATGGTTATAAATCGATGCGAAAACTCGGCTTTATTCCTGTGAAGCTTCTCCAAACACTCGATTGAAATATCCTCACGACGCTGTTTTTGTTCCATTGTCTGTAATCGTGGTTCGTTCACGGTCTTCATGTTCAAATTTTTAGTAAATATGCGATGTATAGCACTTTTCAAAATGCCTACAATGTTTGCTAGCTCGCACACTTTCAGCCAACGGTCATACAATACCACTTTATGGATTTTCTTCGCCATTTCCGGAGTGGCCACCTCATTGGGTCGATCACTGCGATGTTCGTCTTAACAGCTCGTGCTCTCGTACGGCCTCGTTTAAGCTCTGCTACCCAATATTTCACTGCTGTAAATGAAGGAGCAGACTCCCTCAGAGTCGATACTAGCTTCGCTTTGATATCCGTTGGACTGAGGCCTTTCCAATGAAAGTATTGTATCACATATCGATGAGCAATTTTTTCCATACTTACAGATTCACTGAGAGCGTTCACTATACCGCTACTAAACAAACACTAAACAACGTATCCTCGTCAAACTTCAAACTTAAGCTTTATAAGGTTGGTACTTTCTACCATAGTCATTATTTCCAAACAACAACCGCCATCTATACGTCAGATCTACTTCTAGAACTACCCTCGTAATTCTATAATTACAATTTTGTAGAATTTTGGCTATAACAAATATTGTTTTGTTGTCATTTGACTTTGAAAAATGTTTACGCACAACGAAAAGATATGTTATTAGTTTACGGGGAATCTCAAAAGAACCCTAGAAGAGCAGTTCAGTTATCCGCCCAGAAATACCCCGAACGTGTTATTCCAAGCTTAAAAATATTTTCAGGATTGGAATGCAATTTACGTGCAAATAATGAGGCATTTTCTTCTCAAAAGGGAGGAAACATTGTTAAAAGGGTCAATTTTGACAATACTGTTGCCACTGTTTTGCAATATTTTGAAGACCATCCAAGGAATTCGATTCGACAAGCCTGTCGTGGGTTGAATCTGAGTTGACGGTTTTTTTCAGCATGTGTTGTGGACAGACAAAAACCATTTTGTTAGTAACGGTAAGCCCAATAAAAAGAAATGAACATTTTTGGGCTACTGAAAATCCACATTTTGTCAATTCGATTGAAAACCAAGGACACTTCGAAATTAACGTTTGGTGTGGTATTATTAATGGGCATTTTATTGGTCCATGTTTTTACGAAGGAATTTTAAATAGTGAGTGATATTTGCAATTTCTTCAAAAACAACTTTCTGTGCTTCTCGAATATGTCTCATTACAGCTGCGAGCAGACATGTGTTTCCAGCATGACAGAGCTCCAAATTAAAGCATAAAGCAAGAATTATTGTTCAACAATATTTAAATGAAACTTACGGAGAAAATTAGATTATTATGAATGAACCAATACAGTGGGCGCCTAAATCACCGGACTTGACCCCACTGGACTCCTTCTTGTGGGGAACTTTCTGTTAATCTGTTAACAACTCTGTTAGAACACCATCTGCTAAGTTATAACATTTAAAAGAAACAATCAGAAATGCTTGCGATGAACTATCTAGAGAAGTGTTTCGTAAGGCTTCAGTGAGAGAAGTAAGGCGGAGATTGGGTAATTGCTTAGAAGTAGGAAGTAGTCACATTGAAAATTTGTTGTAGTGAATGCCTATATACTTTGTTTCTTTCTGTGGTAAGTAATAGTTGTAAGATATTATGTGTCTTGTAATGTTAAATTAATGCTCCTTTAAATAATACTAATTAATAATGTTTAATTATTGACAGATGCGACTTTGCTATTTGTTTCCAAAGGCTACTTGTTTAAATCGTGAGGATTGCGAATTTTTGATGATACTCTTTTTTCACAAATTTGCTTATAATTCTTTATCGGAAAGAGAATTTCTATCTTTACAAAATTTGTTCAGAAAAATTATCTCTTTTTAAACACGCCAAAACATAGGTATGGTTCTGGTAAAAAATAATTCGATGACGTCATTACTTCAGTTTCCAAATATCGAAAAATATGTAAATTCGTCTTAAAATGGACCTTACTCAATCCCAATTAAGAACCTCTTTTCAGATTTTTCTATTTTCTTTGCTTTTCTTATAATAGAGCTGATACATCGGGTTTCGCTCACCCTGTACAAGCTTCATACCGTGCGATATTATTTTACTCTTAATTTGCCTTTTCTTTCTTCTTTTTATTTTACTCTTAATTTGCCTGCCACTAAAAAAAAATTGATGAAATATTTTTATGCACTACCTGTTAAGGAATACCTGGGCACGTGCTGACATGATGGCGGACTATTGGCAATGACTGCAGGGTATAATTTAATGATATTATTAACGAAAGGTATTATTAACGAAACGAACGACCTTCGAGCAGAGAAAAACAAATCTATCATTTTCAATTTTGATATTTCGCCGAGATTACTTGAATGTGCCACTGATTTTCGTCTCATTCTCCTTTCTATAAGTCGACCGATAAGGTCGCGCTTGACCTCTCATCAAACGCAGTCCCAAAAAGAAACGCAATAGCCGACGTTCGTTACGTTCCTTGAATTACAAAATGAGGATACACTGAATTTAAGGAAGACATTAAGCAATTAAGTTGACGATTATGATAATACGTTACGTTAGTTTGCGTTTGGTACATCGATGCAAGTTTGATTGCCTTAAGTGTGTGATGTAATCGTTTCTCAGATTGTCGACTAGAAATCTGTTGTGACCACCGACTGTTGCTATGGATAACTGGGGAGCTGAAAAGAGGAAAGTTAATCCCAGAGAGGAGGCTAATGTGTTCTCGTTACTCACTTTTTGGTAAGTCTTATTCATATTATAGTTCAATATTGTACTTATAATCAAAATTATATACATATAATTAGATCTTCCCAACGTTTCAGTTTATTAAGCCACCATAAGTAATATTATTATCTATACTACATGTTGCTTTATCTACGTGTTTGTGTTTAAATATGATGGATTTAATATTTAAGATCAGGTGATATGTTATTAGTTTACTATATTTCAAGAAATGCAACGTTTTTAATTTCAAACTTGTGATTTCTGCCGCTTGCTATTTTAGCCCCCGGTATTCGTTTTAATAAGTTGAAATACAATAAGAAAAACTGAAACTTAAAAACGTCAATATGACTTCTGAATTTTTAATTTTTTGTCTATGCATACACCAAATATTTTTTTAATATTATAGGTCATCCGAGAGATATTTACAAAAATCGCTAAAAGAATAAAAACTTTAACACCGGAATAAATATTTAAAAACGTCAATATCCAATTTTATCCAATCAATTATAAAAATCGTCCAATTCTACAAATTGTATTGAATACTTTTCATTATTTATTTTCATTTCTGCATATTCCTTTTATTCTTTAAAACAACTAACTAAGAATCTGGCATAAAGAGCAAAGACCAAAATTACGTTACACTTATCAATTCTCTAATCTAATAATAATATGATGACAGTATTTATTTCATTATTATACAGTGTGTTAATTAAAAATGTGCATAAGTTTTGAGAGACGTTTTCTTTTACTATTTCAAAACAAGAAGCCCATAGAAACATTTGTTCTACACATATATGTTTTTGAGATATAGGGTTTTCCAATTTTGTATTTTTAGGTTTTTTTTTAATTATTCTTAGATTGTTTGAAGAATAATTAGTTCAAATTTAGCACGTATAATAGCTTTAAGAGATATGGAAAATAATTCATCATTTTGTTCTTAAACTGTTTACCTCTTCTTCAATTGTTTCAACATCTTTAACTGTTCAGAAGTTTTCTGTCAAAAAATAAATGTATGAATAGTAAACGGATAAATTAATACTTTTCAACAGTGCTCATGTAACATTGTTGATAACATTAGAAATAGTCTGCAAGATACTAATTAAAACTTAAATTATTATTGTAATCCAAGGAAAAACCTAACCATGGTACAACATGTAACTTACAATTAGAGTAACTGTTGGGACTAACGACCCCTGGCTTTAATGTGTGCGTGTGTGAGCCTTATCGTCGAATTGTAGACCCACTTAAAAATACCAGAGTATCTATTTCTTACAATTTCGAATAACTCTTATATCCGGTTGCTTAAATTAAATTAAATCTTCTTCAATCTGAACTTCAAGTCTGTAGACTCATGGTTTTAGGTGTCCTCAAAGAAAGAAATCTAGAGGAATCATATCAGGCATATAGGTGCTGCATGGTAGATTCATTGATTGGTATAATTTTGATATGAATACTGACGTGACGTGAAATATCGTGGGGTACCTATCATGCATAAACCTCGTGTTCTCTCCCTTTTTGGGACACCTTCTAAAACTTTGGGTAGGATATACTCCATAAATTGTCAGTACTGATCACCTTTAAGCTTGGAATACAGAAAATGAAGCCAATACATTTGAGTTACGCGTGGATAATCTCCAAATTTTTCAAACCTAAACATTTATTGAAAACTGACCTTGCAACGTATTTTTAATACCACACGCTATGTGTGGGTTAGCTTCAGACCATGTATAATAATTTTAGTTGTAATAAGTACCTTGTAGTATATTTCAAAAGTTACAATAATACTTCATAAGCACTAGTGAAAGCGTTGAATTATCCTTAGAACAACTCACACATTTATTTTAGGAAAACTTTTTTAAACCATAAAATATAATGAAAAACTTCAAGAAATTAAAAAGTTTTAGAATATGATACTAGATTAGATTTTGTTCTCGAATTTAATCAGTATCGTCACAGTTAAAAGAGACTGAGGGGCTTAAAATGGCTGATTCCAAAAAAAAAAAAAAATAGGACCTTGTAGATCATTTAAGAAATTAATAACATTGTTCCATAAGTTATGCTGCACGTGTTATACATATTGAATTTTAATTAATTATCCTTAAAACTATCTAAAATAAATTACAAAACTGCATATTAAAGCCCTATATGTCGAAAACCGTTTAAGTTTTCTTGATAATCATACATGCACTTCTGTCTTAAAATTATACAAAGAATTACTGAGGTGATTTCTAATATTCCTCCTCCCATATATAGTGTTTCTATCCCATTACCGATTTTACGCCACTGATTCTAGTCATTAGTCCTATTTTCGTTTGGATTATATTATATTAGTTGTAAAACAAATCTGTCTGGTAAATTTTTTGTAGGAAACACCGTTTTGAAATAAATAGTATATATAGATATTACTGCTTTGAAATAATTTTTGAACTACCGAAGGAAAAATATTTTTAAGAACACATTCATTTATGAAACATCTCGTCCAACTATTATTTTCCATAAATATAATAAAATTGTTTGTACTGAATTTTAAATTTGTTGTATATGGCGCGTTCCACGCCAAATCGGATGGCTTGAAAATTTTTGATTTTTGATTTCTCTAATTTTTTGATATTTTTAGTACCCCTCTAAAAAGCCTTTGTGGTAAATTTTGAGATTTTTTTGATTACTTGTTTAAAATATATCAAATTTTCAAAAAAATCGAACTTTTTTTGATTTTTTATTCATAACTTTCTTAATAATGGTCCAAATTAAAGATATTTTTTGTTAAATCTTTGTTTTTAGATAACCTTTACAGAAAAAAAATACAAAAAAATATTCAAAGTGTTTTTGATTAAGATTATTGAGTTTGAAATTTTAAATCGTATTTTTCAAAGTGAGGATATCTTTTGATTTTTTTGAAATTTTTTTATTTCAAACTACTATTATTTTAACAACTTTTAAGGCCATGGGCCTTAAAAGTTAATTAAAATAAGTAAAAAAAGAGTATACAGTAACAAAAATCGGTACTTATAATAATTTATAGAGAAAAAAAATTTTCAAATTTTTAAAAATCGAAAAAAAAATAGTAATTATGGAGGGCCCACTACCGGACTCATCTTAAAAGTTGTTAAAAGAATAGTATATAGCTTAAGAAATGGAATAAAAAATTTTCAAAAAAATCGAAAGATACACTCACTTTCAAAAATACGATTTAAAATTTCAAACTCAAAAATCTTAATCAAAAACATTTTGAATATTTTTTTGAATTTTTTTCTGTAAAGGCCATCTAAAAACAAAGATTTAACAAAAGAAATCTTTAATTTGGACCATTATTAAGAAAGTTATGAACAAGAAACCAACAAAAGAGCGACTTCTTTTGAAAATTCGATATCTTTTGAACAAGTAATCAAAAGAATCTCAAAATTAACCAGAAAGACTTTTTTGAGGGGTACTAAAAAATATCAAGAAATCAAGGAAATCAAAATTCTAAATTTTTCAAACCATCGGATTTGGCGTGGAACGCCCCATATGCATGCACCAAATATTTTTTTAATATTGTAGTTCTTACGAGACATTTTTACAAAAATAGTTTAAAAAATAAAAACTTAAACACCCTGTATCTCAACAACGGCGCGTTTAAGGGCAATGTTTTGGAGTAGATGCATATCTTCCTATATACTGTGTGCGAAAAGAAAATCAAATTTTGAGCCGATATTTCCGATAAACACTTTTACAATTATTTCTGTATTAGAAAATATTTGAAGAAAGTATATATCAAAGAGACAGACCATATATTACAAAAAAAATCTTTTATATATTTAAATAAGACTTTTCTAAACAGATACGTCAAAATTAGTGGTCAGCTAGGATACCTGATTTAATACCTCTAAATGTTCCTAAGTGTTCTTTCTTGCAGGATTATATAAAATCCTAACTATATTATAAATGGTCAAATATGTGAAAATATGTATTCTTATCTACCAAGTGGAATAAACATTATTTATTATAAGGTAATAAATCCCATCTTTCATCAACTATACCATAATTTATAAGAAAATATACATATTTTCAAAATTAGTGAAAACCTCAACTAAAAACGTGATTAAATTAAAAAGAATGGCCAACACTTACGTGAAACAATGCAATCTATTTGGTTTGTGGACACCATTCCAAAAGTTCATGGCAATTTTCACTCAGCCGTTATAAATCGATAATTTTTGCAACATTAACTGCATAAAAAAGTGTAAGCAAATATGACAAGGTCTTAAACAAAATAAAAGATTGAATGTTTATTTCAAAATCATCCATCTGAAACTTGCCAATTAATTGCATAATTATTTTGTTCTACAAATACGACTATATATTTTTTTTGATATAGCAAATGAAGTTGAGCAGAATGCTATGGAAATCGCAATATTATAAGTATTTAATCGATATATTTATGACGTTTCCAGATGTCAAAATAAAAACAACGTTGCAATAGATCTTTGAAGTAGCTTAAGAAAACAAAAACGTTATTTTTACATTTTAGTGTATGTATGCCAATTTTCGTTTCTTTAGATCTCTCAGTTATACAGTTAAAGGAAGAGAAGGGACTTTGGACGCTATCTGTATATTACTGTGACTATTCATTAACATTTTAAACTATTCACATGCAGTTATTACCATTATACTGGTATTATTTGTAATGCTCTGGGGAATAATTTTGATGATACGAAACGTGGGTCAATTGAAAACCAGGCTTAACCAGTCCAGACCTCTATCGAAATTGTTAAATTGTACTCTTTGGATTGTCTTTATTTTATTTATTAAACGAAATATTTGCCAGTGCAATACTGCCCCCGAAATTTGTGTAACAACTTGTCCATATACATACAATCTATTACACTATAGCCGTACATCATTGACAAAATTATTTCTTCAGTTTCCCTATTTTATAATTTTATAGCATATTTTTTTATTTTAAGAATAATTATAAAAATCTTTCAAGATTCATATATTTCCAATACAATATTTTTTCATAGAAGATTAGAACGCTACACCATCACGAGCTCATATTATGGCGCAGACTTCCCTTTATCTTGCTACAGAAATAAGGAGATTATACTCCAACCCATCTGCAAATGCCTTATATAATAAAGACTAAACAAGTTAGGTCAAAACAGCTATTATCCTGGCTATATGCCAAACGCCGAGCGCTGAATTACATGACAAAATGTGCCGTATTTTGTCTAACAGAGTTAGCACTAAAATACAGTGATTCAGATAGTTCCGAAACTACAAGGAAGATGCAAGGTGTCACCTATCTCAGGATTTCGTTAACTGCAGACCGGTTTAGACCTTATCCTGGGTCTCGTCAGTGCAGTGTAAACGAGTCTACCTTTGACAGATGAAGCTTACATGTAGTAGATGTTGCTACGTTCCATCGCAGTAGAACGTACTGAACGCCATCTCTTGGTAGTTTCGGGAACAATCTAAATCGGAGTAAAAACTTGAGATCATCAGTATAATGCAAAGTTTTACTCTGCAGAGGGTGATTTTCAAACTGCATAAATAAGGAGATTATACTCCAACCCATCTGCAAATGCCTTATATAATAAGGACTAAACAAATTAGGTCAAAACAGCTATTCTCCTGGCTATATGCCAAACGCCGAGCGCTGAATTACATAATAAAATTTGCCGTTTTTGTCTAACATAGTTAGCACTACATACAGTAATTCAGATTGTTCCAAAACCGCAAGGAAGATGCAAGGTGTCACCTATCTCAGGATATCGTTAACTACAGACTGGTTTCGACCTTATCTTGGGTCTCATCTGTCAAAGGTTATCTAAAAAGGTTCATCTGTCAAAGGTATACTCGTTTACACTGCACTGACTAATTTATTTAGTCCTTATTATATAACGCACTTGCAAATGGGTTGGAGTATAATCTCCTTATTTCTGTGGTTTGAAAATCACCCTCTGCAGAATAAAACTTTGCATTATTACCTTTATATTTTTTATGGAATATTAGTTTCCTATGACTATCTGTTAAATAATTTCCATTTGCACAGTACTTATTTTTAGCTACACGTTAGGAATATTTAGAAAGGGTTTCCGGAAAGACCTCGAGGAAGACGATTTATATGAGACGATCGACAGTTGTAAATCGCAAAAATGTGGCCAAAAAACAGAAATTCGATGGAACCAAACTCACTCGATTTACAAACTTTTATGGAAAAGGTTTGGCAAACGTTATATTACCATGGGATTGATCAGTATAGCATGGACACAAATGTATAGGTAAAACAGCAGAACAGTGTTTTATTCCCATGTACTCCAACTTTATAAACTTATGTTCTAGCGTTTTGCAACCATATGGTATGAGCCGTTTAATATCATACTTCGACAAAAGCCAGAACCACATTTCCAAAAATGACGCGTACTACAGCGCAGCTATTGTAGTACTGCTTAAAGTCTCATCGTTCCTGTTCACACAAAATTTCCACATAATAGAGTTTAACTTTGCAATTAAGATGCAGACCTGCCTGAAATCTCTGTTATACAGAAAAGTTTTAAGATTATCCCCAGATTCTCTATGCAGCATCAATCTGGGAAACATAGTCACGATCATGACAAAAGACATCTACACTATAGAGACTAGCTCCTGGTTGGTGATGGATATAGTCATATTTGCTGCCAAAACTATCACTGTTTCCTACCTTCTTTGGATGAAATTGGGGAACACAGCCTTCATCGGAATAGGGCTTGTGCTTGCTGCTCTCCCTATTCAAAGTAAGTAGCAATACTGTTCATTTTCTAGCAGAACTAAGCATTAAGGGGACAAGGTGAAGATAGTAACTAAAATAGTAAAGACGTCAGTCAGGTCAGATGAATGTGCTGGATACTCAATTCCCCTCGATCAGTTTATAATGTTTAAGACATTTAGCAAAGGTAGTCATTTCAGAAATATACCTTTCAAGAACAAGATAAATAATACCATTTATAACTTATTTCAGTTACGCTCGAAAGGAATCAGTAATTTGTTTGAACATATTTGTAATTATTGTAGGAAAATAATTAGCAGTTTTCCAAATTGCTGTTACGTACAGTCATAAAAACGCTGAATAATGAAAAATATATAATCGCGTGTTAACAAAAAAAAAATTAATGACATAATATTTTGTTATTATTTTATTTCAACACAAATCATCATTAAATATGTCTTCTAACAAAATATCTACATTTCAGCCTACATAAGTACTTTCCTTACAAGAATGCGTTTGGAAGTGGGGAAAAAGGCCGACGAAAGACTGCAGATAATGCAGGAGACTATATCAGCAATAAAAATAATAAAAATATACACTTGGGGGCATTTTTTCAACAAAAAGATAACAGAAGCAAGACGGTACGAATAAATAAAAGGTGTTACAATAAGGGCGCAGGATGGGAATGTTAAATAAAACATGGTTTTCTGTAGCAAATTATTGAAATATTTATTGATTCTTAATGCAGATATTTGGAAATTATGTATGGAATGACACATCCGGTAAATAGTAGCCACAGCTTTGGTGGTAAGCGAGTACTATTCTGGTGAAATTATTAATAACGGTTTGGCATAAATGTGGCGTATTTATTGATACAGCGTTCAATTTCGGCCTTCAATGCTTAAATAGTCGTGAAATTTTTAGCGTAAAACTTTGGGACTTCAGAAAACCCTACAAAAAAGTCTATAGGTTTTAAATCGCAAGATCGTGGCAGCCAATTCTGGTCAAAAAAAGAAAACGGGAGATGACACGATCAGGAAAAACTCGTGTAAGACTGGGTGGCATGGCAAGCGGTCCTGCTAAAACCACATGTCCTCAAGGGCAATATCTTTCAATTGAGGCACAAAGAACTGGGTTATCATGTTACGATAACGTTCGTCATTTACCATTAATGCATTCATTACCTGCCTCGTTTTTAAAGAAAAATGGTTCAATTATTCATTCAGACCACAATGCACACCAAACAGTGACACGTTGACGATTCATTTCTTTCTCATGAATCATTCGTGGATTTTCTGAACCCCAAATTAGGCAATTATGCATATTAACAAAGCCATCAAAGTGAAAATGGGAAGCTCGAAAAGCCTCGTCGCTGAAGATGATTTTGTCCACAAAATCGGCATTCAATTCTTTTTTAATTATCCAACTGTTGGACACTTTTCACTGTGTATGGTCTGTTACCAGAAGTTGTTGAGTCAGTTGGACTTTGTAAGCATGAAGGTGCAAGTTTTTAGTGAGAATACGGTCAATAGTGGCTGGTGAAATGTCCAATTCTTGTACACGATGATGAATCGTGGTTCCTGGACTATCGACCACACTCCCATGAACTGGCGTGATGCTTTATTCTGAACTACCGCTACAAGCGCTTATCGTGTGTTTCACATCAATAACTCAACTAGTGGTCCAAAATTTTTTGATTATTCTTTTCATACTAGATAAACTTGGAACATTTATCTAGTGTGAACATTTCTACCAAAAATTTTACTCACTTTACGAATTGTAGCAATCAAACTTTCGCCATTTTGATTGTAATGTTTAACAATAAGTACGCATTGTTGTATCATGTAGCGTTCTATGTTTACTAACTCCTATCTGTTTCCTATCGATCTATTACAATTATTGAACTATGGAATACTGGCAGCCAAAATGGCTCTCCATTCAAATCTTGCGCTCTTGTTATAACAGCCATTATATCTAAATATATTTTAGTTCAATTTAACTTATTTCTCTAACATTACATTTAGCAAAGAGATAGCCGTCATGATGAAGGCCTTTTACCTAACCATCATCATACTTTGGACAGGGATCATAACCTCGAAAATAACTTTTCTCGTACTGATAACTTCGTACATATCGATGGGGTACACGACCAATACGGAGTTGATATTCTACGTCCTTAGCTTATTCAATGACCTGAGTAGCTCGCTTGGTGTCATGATTCCTGCAAACATCTGCAGAATAGCAGAATTTAAGGCGTCTTTCACTAGACTCAATACACTTTTACAAGCCAAAGAAACTGATGAACCTGAAAAGGATAACGTTAAGGCATCAAAGAAGCTAGAAAATATCATTAGGGTTATAGACGATAACATAGCGTTGAAAGCTAAAGAAATTGACGTAAATGAAATGAAAATCAATGGAACTGTGATGAAGCCCTTTGTAGACATTGAGAATATTACAGTGAAAATTAAAGAATATGAAATTTTGAAAAATGTGACGTTGAGTATAAAAAGTCCTCGTTTAACGATAGTGTCGGGCCCTGTTGGGGCAGGAAAGAGTTCCTTATTGAAAGCCGTTTTGAAGGATTATTCTATATGTAAAGGTATGTCCTTTACATACACAATTATCTGAATTATCAACTATAAGAGTATATTCCAAGAATCTATAATTCTTTTTTGAGTCTCCTCATCTATATTTATACAGAAAACTTGTAGCATTGTCCATATTAATAATTTTCTTCCACCCTAGGTAACATAAAAATCAATGGGACAGTATCATATGCCTCTCAAGAACCTTGGCTGTTTCCATCCTCAATTAAGCAAAATATTCTCTTCGGAGAGCAATACGACGCAAATCGCTACGAAGATGTTGTTAGAGTTTGCGCCTTAAAATACGACCTATCTCTTCTGGAAAACGGCGATGAAACCATTGTTGCAGACAGAGGTTTAAACTTAAGTAAAGGACAGCAACTAAGGATAAACTTAGCCAGAGCTGTCTATAAAAACAGCGACATCTATCTCATAGACGACGCACTGACGGCTCTCGATGGCCATGTCCAAGATTTTATCTTCGAGGAAGCTATCGATAAACTGCTGAGCGATAAGATATGCATTTTGGTGACCCAGAATACTGGCCATTTGAAGAGAGCTGATAATATTGTGTTAATGAAACGAGGCAAGACGGTGTTCAGTGGAAAACCTGATGAAATCTACCAAAATAAGATAAACGGCTTTCTGGGGAAGGAAGCAAGGACAGAAGATAAATCCAACAAGGAAGACCCTAAGAAGGTTGGAGAAAATACAGTCTCAGATTTAGAGACTGAACAACAATTTTCGAAGAAGAAGGTTTACCAAGAGGTTAAGAAAACTGGTAAAGTAGAAATGACAGTGTATAAAATGTACATCAAATATGGAGGTGGGTTTTTGGTAGCTTCATTAATTATCTTACTTTATACTTTGGCTCAAGTATGTGACAGTGCTTCTGACAAACTCATTACACAATGGTAAGTATTGGCCACACTTGGACCAAACAAAATTCGTTAAAAAGGAAACGTTTAATGTAAACGTTAAAATATCCTTGTTCAAAGTAAAATTATAATGGCAAAATTGTTCAAGTGACCAATCAATATCATAAACTATAATTATCTTGTTCTTCCACTTATTGATACAGTCTTTCAATAATTATATTCGTAATATCTAATGAAGAGTACAAAATAATTGACAGTTGTTAATGAATAGTTAACAACTATTCATTAACAACTAGAATAGCAAAACAGATATATAGATCAAAATACCATAGTTATAAACTTATATTTCTTTTAAATCTGTAATTATATAGGGTCGGGCAGAGATGTACGACGTTTTTGAAATGAGTATAACAATTCGGAGGGGAAGGCTAATGTTTTCGAAATGGTTGGTATGTAAAGGTCAGGAGATGCCGTTTCAGTTGCCATGGAGGTATGGACGCTCGAGTATGGTGTTTGTTGTTTACGACACATTCATTGAGACCGGTAGCCATTGAGGTGGAAGCCAGTCCGCGTCGATCATCTGCATGGCATACTCTCGCACTGCACTTGCCTGACAGGTCAACACGATGAATTCTGCATTTAGACCTCCACTTCCACCCGCATAAACTCATCGTGATTCAGGAACTTCGTCAAAATGATGGTATTCGCTGAAATAATGTTGGAATTACTCGCACATGACACTGTACTGATAGCGAGTGACGAGGTGCATTTCCGTTTATCGGGGCTGTGGATAAACATAATTTCTAATATTGGTCGGAGAAAAATCCACGTGACTTCATCAACAACCGCTTCATTAGGACCGAGTTAGTATGTGGTGTGGAGTAGCTCGATTCGACATCATCTGTCCTTATTTGTTTTTTTTTTGTTTTTGAGAACTCGGACGCAGGACGACTGTCAATATACACAGTTATGTTACGATGCTGCGTGAATTTCTCATTATTAACTAAGAAGTCGTAAGACAAACATGGATGCAGTTTATTCTCAGCAAGACGGGGCTACACACTACACTTCCAGAGAGACTATGGCCTTCTTGATGCAACATTTTTCTGAGAGACTTAGACGTATTTCCCTGTGCGATGATAACGAATGACCTCCACAGTCTCCAAACCTGTTGCCCTGTGATTATTTCTTGTAGGGATAGCTCCAAGCAAGAGTTTTCATTGAGAAACCGCGTACCCTTGCCGAACTTTCTGCTGCGATAACAAGGGAAATTGAAATTATTCCAGCAGACCTGGTACACCGGCACATAGACAATTTTTTTCACTCCGTTTAAGGGAGTGCTTTCAAAAAAGTAGTCACTACTTAGATGATGTTATTTTCTGCTCCTCATTCTTGTTTTTTAATATTTATTATAAAGTGATAAAATGACATTTTGTAACGAATATTCTGAGAAAATAAAAAATTACTTTCGTTGAAAAATAATAATTATTGATTTTTTAAAATTGTCATACATCTCTGCCGGACCCTGTAATTACCAGCTTTATTGTTCGGACTCAAAAATGTATCACTATTTCTTGCGGTTTATAAAAAGTTATTTAATTGTAAAGGTCTGAGGTGACTGGCTATAAACGAAACTATATATATATTTGAACTTGAACAATATATATATATATATATATATATATATATATATATATATATATATATATATATATATATATATATATATATATATATATATATATATATATATATATATATTTCAGGATAGATCTGCAACAAGAAGTGTTGGATATCCAAGAAAATTACACCGCCAACGGGACAATCTACGAAAAGACCGTCTCGGAGAAGGACACGACCTTCACTGTCTACGCAGTAATGGTGATCCTGAATTCGGCACTCAACCTAGTAAAATACTACGCCCTCCTGAGATTCTGCAGGAGTGCCTCCATCAATATTCATCAGGCCATGTCGTCTACAGTTGTTACGGCCGTAATGTCGTTTTTCGATACGCATTTCATCGGGAACATACTTAATAGATTCTCGCATGACTTGAACAATATTGACGAACATATCCCTTTGCTGTTCCCCGGGTTATTTGCTGTAAGTTTTGATATTATTTTTCTGATTAGGAGTATTGTTCTTTCACAGATGGTCTATCTACATCAGAATGTATGTAGGAATACGGCCCGCAATTTTCTTCATCGATGCTCTATCGTAAATAAGGTCCTATAAATTATTAAATATTTTTTTCACAATATCTAAAATTGTCAAAAAAATTAATTAGAAGACTGAAATACAGCAGCTTCTAAAAATGTACAAATACTAAAATCAGACGAGTATTAAGGAGAACTAAATCACGTCAGCTATTCATTTCTATTGTTTTTAGGTCATTTTCAGTTGTATTGGAGGAATCGTTTTAGTAGCGAGCGTTAACTGGATATTTCTGCTGCCTGCAATCGTATTTTTAATTATTATGATTCTGGTACGTACTGTCTATATTCCTACAGGACGTAGCTTGAAGAGGTTAGAAGCAGCTGGTAAGAAACAAATTGATTTCTGCTATTTCCAATAAGGTAGAGTCCATCTGTTAACCTGAAGTAACATTCTTCTATTTTAAAAAATAAAACCCGCCACAGGTAGGATTCGACATTTGTCCCGGATTGGAACCGAACGACATACAGCTGTTTCGAACTTATTACTTCTCATCAGTGTCGTACACGGTACGCCGATCTAGGACAAATGCCGAATGAAAGTTGTGGGGTATACATCTTTATCGATTCGATCTATGTCAGTAACATGTAAGTCGGAAATCGAGAAAGGAACTACCAAACCAAGGATAACTGCTTGGCGGTTTGGTTCCTTCCTCGATTTCCGACTTACATGTTACTGACATAGATCGAATTGATAAAGATGCATACCCCACAACTTTCATTCGGCATTTGTCCTAGATCGATGTACCGTGTACAGGGCACTGATGAGAACTAATAAGTGCGAATCCGCTGTGTGTAGTTCAGTTCCAATCCCGGACAAATGTCGATTCCTACCTATGGCAGGTTTTATTTTTTAAAACCTTATCTGATCGCGCAGAAACACGAGAAAGGGGTCGAGGATCGCTTTTAGGTATAATTCAATGCCTGGCGGGGCTTTAGCCCGAGGAGTAGTTGTTTTCTATAGCGATTATGTAATAGCCTTGCTATTCGGGAACTACTTTGTAAACTGGTTGGCGGTTTGGTAGTTCCTTCCTCGATTTCCGACTTATATGTTACTAACATTCTTTTATATTGATCACTGTAAACCAATTTCTTTACAATTGTGCACTTTGAGCTATAAAATGCAAGACAATGTAAATTGTTGTTAATTTGATAGTTCATGAAAAACTGTCTCCCAGAAGATGTACCGAAAATTCCAAAAATGCTTCGACAACTTGATTATTTGAAGTTTAACTTTCTTTTAGCCAAAAGTCCACTGATTGGTCACATAAACTCAACCTTAGAAGGTCTGACGACAATAAGGGCTTTCAAGGCAGAGTCGATATTGAAGGACGAATTTGACAGGCATCAAGACCTCTACAGCTCAGCCAAATTGACACATCTGTACACATCCACGGCATTTGGATTCTACATGGACCTTCTTAGTTCTATTTTCACAACCCTGGTCATCGCCAGATTTTTATTCTTTGAACATGGTAAAGCCAAAGTTAATATAGGGTCTTTCGATAAATACGCTCGATTTTTAAACGTAAATAAAACAAGTTATGTATGTGTGAGATAGCCACTCAATATTTTTTTATTTGAAGGGGTATTTTATGGCATTAAGTATGGAATCATCATTCAAATTTCCGCCGTGGCTTTGCCTGGCGGCACGTATTCGGGAGGTACGATTTTCGACGACTTTGTCGCATAAATCTGGCTGAATTTGCTGGATGGAGTTCGTTATGTTGACATTGAGGGCATTAATTGTTTATTCGTATAGATCTGCGATTTAAGATAACCCCAAAGGAAGAAGTCTAAAGGCGTTAAATCGCACGATGTCGGTGGCCAGTTCAAGTCGCCGCTGCGCGAGGTAACCATGACCACAAATCGCTCGTGCAGAATGTTCATCGTGGCATATGCTGTGTGGCACGTAGCGCCGTCCTGTTGGAACCACATGTCGTCGGTATCCGTGTCATCCAGTTTAGGCCACAAGAAGTTTCTTATTATCGATCTGTAGCACTCGCCATTGACGGTTTTGGCAATGCCAGTTTCGTTTCGGAAGAAGTATGGAGCGATGATTCCGGGAGACCAAAATCCGCACCAAATAGTGACTTTCTTGGGATGCATTTGGTGCTGGTGTATCTTGTGTGGATTGGTATCGTTCCAAATCCGACAATTTTGCTTATTCACCCATCCATCTATCTAAGAATGGGCATCGTCGCTCAAGATAATTTCTTTGGCGTAATTTGGTCAACTTCCAACTGTTCCAGAGTCCAATCAGCGAACAAACGGCTTTGTCTATGGTCGTTTACCTTAAGTTCCTGGGTAAGTTAGATTTTATACGGGTGCAGACCAAGTCCTGATGCAAAATTCTCCAAATTGAAGTCGCAAAAAGGCCAAAATCTTGTGAACGACGAGAAATTGAATGCCTCGAGTTTTCCCGTACACTCTCAGGCACATCAGCGATGTTTTCAACAGGCCTTGCGTTTCGTTGATGTACGGGTGTTGGCTGATTATATTTCAAACCGGTTTAACTCGAATTTGGCCACCGAACGTCGAATAGTCTACGTTGTGGGATGATTGTGGCGAGGATAAAAATCACGTAATGCGCTGAACGTTTCTCGAACGAAGCACTGATTTTGAAAATAAAATTTGATAATTTACACACATTGTTGAACGCTATAACCTTCCATGGTGATTTTCCATACACTACTGAACAAGTCAGAAATTTGACATATGTTGCTTTAACAACATGGCCGCTATAACCTAACAAATTTCGAGCATCTCTATTGAAATACCCTATATTTGTTTCCTATATGGAATTCATCTTCAAATTGCAAGTGTAGATTGAATCAGTTCATGTGTCCATGACCTTGACCTGTAAATTGATTTAAGTTTTACTTCAACCAATATGTACATTCTTGTACCAAATACTACTTCAGGCAGCTCAAATGAAATTCATTTCTAATATATATTTAACCATTTGGACTTTTTACACAAATTTTATGTGAACTCAAGTTTGTAAGTTTCTGAAGATTGAGTTGTATTCTGTTCTACTTATTTGGAGACCAATAAACTGATTCTCACTGTAAAGTAAATAAGGTTTATATAAATTTTCCTGGATGCAGTTTGTAGCAAATTCCGTAATAATTCCATACAGCGCTGTATGCCGCTTATCAGATTATATATTCTGGTACCTTCAGGTTGCAGAAATTGCAGCCACATTTCTTGACAATATGACATGAGAATAACCTCTTATTACAGACTTCTCGGCTGGAAAAGTAGGCCTCGCATTAACCCAAGTCTTCATGTTGACAACCAGCATTCAATGGGCTATTAGGCAATGGGCTGGATTGGAAAACAACATGACTTCGGTGGAGAGAGCGCTGGAATACACCACGATACAGCAAGAGAATAATAATGGCGAAATAATTGCGGACTGGCCGACAGAAGGTAGCATAACATATGAAAAAGTCACTCTTAAATATGGAAAAGCCAAAGACCCTGTATTGAAGGGTATCAGTTTTTCTGCAGACCCAGGCCAGAAGATTGGAATTGTTGGTAGAACTGGAGCAGGAAAGTCGTCCATTTTGTCAACGCTCTTTAGATTGTATGAGTACGAGGGAAAAATTTTGATAGGCGGTATTGATATCAGCACATTATCACTGACATTTCTAAGGTATTTTAGACTCTTTATAAAATTCGATCATTTTTATTTCGTAATGTTGTTTTTAGGAAAAGCATAGCAATAATACCTCAAGATCCCATTCTCTTTACTGGCACAGTTCGCAGCAACATAGACCCGGATAAAAAGTATACTGACGTCGCCATTTGGCATGCCATCGAACGGGTGAAGATCAAACACCTCATCCCCAGTTTGGACATGGAAATAAATGAGAGTGGCTCGAATTTTAGTGTCGGTCAGAAACAGTTAATTTGCTTGGCTCGAGCAGCCATTGACAAATATAAAATCGTCGTTCTAGACGAGGCCACAGCCAATATGGATTCTGTGACGGATAAGATGTTGCATGACGTTATAGACGACCTCTTTTCCAAGTGCACCATGTTCATGATAGCTCATAGGTTACATTCGGTGTTGAACTGTGATAAGATCATGGTTTTAGATAACGGGAATATCGTTGAGTTTGACAATCCTAGGACATTATTGCAGAATGAGGATACGCAATTTTATAGTCTATGTCGAACCGCTGATCTAGAATCATGATTGTTTGTTATTGTTGTTTAAATTTTATAATAAATTATATTATATATGTTGGTACAGTGTTTGATTTTCAGCTTCCTCTAATATGAAACACTCCAGGTTTTTTATAATGAAAAATTCAAATACAGTGTTACAATTTCAGCTGATTAGGAAAATTTCATTCGAATACTTTCATGGGCGATTTTACATAAGAAAACATGAAACATTTTTCGTATGGATATAGGTCCGCAAATCAGTCCTAAGGGTGTTATGGTGGTTCAAAGATTGTGCTCTTCATTGTATCCTAATTTTGTGCGATGTTTCTTAATGCAACTTTAAATGATTGGTCACTTTCATAAAACAGTTGTTTATAAACTATTCGTTGTTGAACTATTAATGCGACATGTTGACGTCATTTGGTTTGTAGATGACAGTCGTTAAATATTGACGCCCTATCTTAGACAGAACACAAACGGTGCGCAATTCAAATTCTAGAGTTCCAACTGAGACATCCTATATATAAAATAAATAGTTAAGAAACCCTTATTTTTAATATTTTTGTATAAAACAAATTAAAAAGTAACAGATATTAACTCATACTTATGCCGGACTCTGTATAAAGTTTATTATTTTCAGAAAAGCAACTTAAAAATTGTAAGGGTTGTCAGTATTCGGTTATTGTTTTAATCTTATAGATGGCCTACAACCAAATCGGATCTATCACATCTTTCATAAATTTATTTTTACCTCGTTTTTATAATTGTTATAATGATTTTCTCAGAAATATTTAGACAAATGGTGGTGACTAGAATAATTTACTATTATTATAAAAATAATAATCCTTCGTTATTAAAAAACTAACCACCTTCGAGTAGAGAAATATAGACGCACCATTCTTATCTTAATATCAGTCGAGATTACCACCGATTTTCCTTTCATTCTCTTATTCTAAGGGAACTGCTAAGGTCACACTTGACCTCTCATCAAGCGCGGTTCCAGGGAAACGCAATAGCCGACGTACATTACATTTCTTGACTTACAAAATGAGGATACGCTAAATTTAAGGTTGTCATTAAACAATTAGTGGACGATTATAATAATACGTTACGTTACTTTGCATTTGGCACCGTTGATGCGTTTTGGTTGCTTTAAGTGCGTGATGAAATCATTTCTCAGACCGTCACTTACAAAACTGTTGTGACTACAGCTACATTTGTTATGGATAACTGGGGCACAGAGAACAGAAAAGTTAATCCGAGAGAGAAGGCTAATGTGTTTTCGTTGCTCACATTTTTGTAAGTGTTAGTGATATGCTTTAATCTAGTGCCTGCGTTTAAAGTCATAGATAATTAGATTTCTTCAACGTTTCGATTTATTAATCCCTCTTCAGAAGTAATATAACGGCTATTCTGTGTATTAGGTCATCATGAAACGTTCGTTTTTTTGAAATGATAATCTTTAGAGAGGATCAAAGTGTTACCTCAGTAACTTATAAGTCGGGAATCGAGAAAGGAACCACCAAACCGCAAAGCGGTTATCAAATATTTCCCGAATAGCAAGGCTATTACATAATCGCTATAGGAACCAAGTACTCCTGGGGCTAAAGCACTGCCTGGCATTGAATTATACCTAATAGCGATCCTCGACCCCTTTCTCGTGTGTCTGCACGATCAGCAAGGTTTCAGAAAAGAAAACCCGCCACGGGTAGGATTCAACATCTGTCCTGGATGAGAACTGAACGGCAGACAGCTGTTTCGAACTTATTAGTTCTCATCAGTGCCGTGCAGGGTACGTCGGTCCAGGACAAATGCCGAATCAAATCCGTGCGGTATTCGTCAAAATCGATACGATTCATGTCAGTACCAGGCAGTAAGTAGGCATTTAGATTTTAGTTTCGTTTTAAATTTGACAATGGAAGCACGTGATATGAGTTCAAACTTTATTAATTTAAATTTTTTGCGATTCTACTGAATAGCGAGTACGGAATATGTAAAAAGTAATGACTTAGGTAAAATTTCAAGCTTCATTAAAGAAATTGTGTATAGTTAATATGTTCTTTAAACGATGTTTTTTGTCACAAGATACTTCTATCTATTAAATAATTTCTATTTGCATATGGTATTTACTTTTAGCTACACATTGCGAATATTCAGAAAGGGCTTCCGAAAAGACCTAGAAGAAGAAGATTTATACGAGGTGATCGACAGTTGTATGTCTCAAAAATGTGGCCAAAAAACCGAGGCCCGTTGGAACAAAACCCACTCGATTTATAGACTTTTATGGAAACGATTCGGAAAACGTTATGTTACCCTAGGCATGCTCACCATAGCGTGGACTCAAATGTACAGGTAAAATAGCAAAATACGTTATTGTATCTCAGTTTGTTTAACACCACGTATCAGTAAAATAAAGCGGCAAATCATTCCGTGATGTTGCCAACTTGATTTCGAAACACTCGTCGAGCGAGCTTCCAACTCACTCTTACAACTAACTTTTCAAATATTTTAGTGTTTTGCAACCATATGGTATGAGCCGGTTAATATCATACTTCGAGAAGAGCCAGACCCACATTTCCAAATCTGACGCTTACTACAGCGCAGCAATTGTAGTACTCCTAAAAGTATCATCGTTTCTATTCCGAGAAAATTTGCGTATAATAGAATTCAATCTTATAGTAAAGGTGCTAGCTTCCCTGAAATCTCTGTTATACAGAAAAGTCTTGAGGATATCTCCCGACTTTCTATGTAGCACCAATCTGGGAAACATTGTGACGATTATGACGAAGGATATTCATGTTGTTGAGACAGGCGCCCGATTAGTGATGGATGTAATCGTATTTGCTACAAAAACTATAACTGTTTCATATCTTCTTTGGATGAAATTAGGAAATACAGCATTCATCGGGATTGGACTCTTACTTGCTGTTGTCCCTGTGCAAAGTAAGTTATAGTAATACCCATTCTCTTCCAAGACGCAGCAGAAATAAGCTGTTGAAAATGTAGCATGGCATGGTAACTAAAAGAAATAACGAGACATAAGATTTTGTTATGATTTTATTTAAACATTAGCTGACCCGACAGACGTTTTCCTGTCTTATCTATGAATATTCAATTCCAACTGCAATAAATAATAAAAAAATATTTCAAAAACATAGTGTTTATTGTACTTTTTTTGATACACAACATTGATAGTTTTGTTTTCTGGCGCGTAAATAAATAATGTTGATGATTTTCCGACACGGGAGCATGCGATATACAATTGGCCATGTGAAAAATATAGATTTTCAAGATTAATGCCACAAACACTTAACGAGTGCCCCTGCGATTTACTTATCGACATTGCAAATGCAAGCCGCACTGGAAATTGTAACCGTTTAAAGTTGAATGGCATGTCGTTCGGAATCATAGGAATGTGTGGAATCAAAACGTTTCGGCTTTTGTACTTCCTTTTCAAAATTGTGGCTTCGATGACGCTGTTCATTAATTTCTTCACCGCAAGCCGGGTGCCATTACAAAGACGTGGCTGGTTTATGTTCTGCATTATGTTGCTGGTTTATGTTACAACATCTTGGTTAGTAACAGAATCAACCGATTTGTATGTCATCAATTCGCCAGCTATCTTATTTTGAATCTGAAAATTCATTTTGTTGACATGCACGTTTTTTGCAGCCAATATAACAAGTTCGCTCAACCAAACATGATTTTTGTAATTTTGAGCAATGTTTGGGAACACCATCTCGATGAGTTCGGTCTTTGATTCAGTAAAGTGACAAAAATTGGCAGGGAGTGTAATGTATCCAGACGATGTGTCAACAGGAATTTTGCCATTACCAATGTGAACTGTAATCGATTGCCACGTTATAATTGAATGGAGCTCGATGGGAATTAAACGCAACATTTCTACGTTGTTGATTTCGATTCCATCGATTCCGTTCAATTTCATTTCGCGCTTCGCGTTGCTCGTCAGTTTGACTTGCTCGTATATATCTTTGACTTGCAGCACTGTGAGTTCTGCGACCTAAGTTCGTACGCCCAATTGGTGGCATTTTGAACAACCAAAATTCAACTGAAAATAAAAAATGTACTCCCTTATTTTCTCTGTATAACCATGTATACCACGTGTTAGTCTATTAAAACTTACCAAAAATCGATATTAAATTAAATTTTAATATAAGGCTTGATTGCGGTGAACTAACTGCGATGAATAAACACTTCTTAAAAAGCTCACCGAATAAACTGAAAACTGGATAAACGTTTCGATCGAATGGACTGTGTAGTGTACACTAAGAAATGAATAAATGAATTTTTTGATCGATAGATGGCGACCGATGTAGATGTTAAACGACGTTTGCAGCTCACGGACTGTCAAACGCGATGAGTGTGTATGTAGCAAACATCTGACAATTTTTAAAAAATTCATAGGCAATTCGATTCACGTTCATCAAATGCGCGAACTGTCAAACGCGAAGTTAAAATAGTCGTTAAGTTTTCTCAAATTATCCAATTTTCTGCGCAATTTTCTTAAGTTCTCGTTCCGTAAAGACCTTTTACAAAGTATTAGAAAACATAAACAAAAAAGATGAATGAAATCGGTTAAGTCGTTCTCATGTTATGGCGTGACCAAGGGAAATAGGGATTCATTTATATATATATATATATATATATATATATATATATATATATATATATATATATATACAGGGTGTAACATAAAGGTTGGGAATAAATTAAACAGTGGATTGCTTAGTAAAAAAAAATAGATTTTCTTCATAACGAATTACAACCTCTATTAGAAGAAGTCCCAATTGAAACACGCCAGAACACGTGGTTTATGCATGATAGCGCCCCAGCTCACTTTAGGCGAGAAGTGAGAGAATATCTGAATGAAACGTTCCGAAATAAATGGATAGGTCGTGGAGGGCCAAGAGCGTGGCCTCCTCGTTCTCCTTACCTTAATCCATTAGACTATTATTTGTGGTGGCACTTAAAAAACATAATTTATTCCGTTCCCATTCCTGATGTGCAGACCCTTCGGCAAAGAGTTGAAATGGGCTGTCAGCAAATTCGAGAGATGCCTGGTATTTTTGGGCGAGTAAAAGAATCCATGAGAAAACGCATTGAAAAATGTATTGAAGTTAGGGGGCAACATTTCCAGCACCTTTTGTAGTCGAGTTTGTTAGTTTATTACTTCCTATTACCTACTCAATAAATTCTATAAGTTCCTAAGTTACCTCTATTTTTTATTATTGTTAAAATAATGTGACATTTTAATATCATATTCAATCAAAAAGTATTTTCAATGCTTACTCGACCATTTTCGGTGGCTGAGTCAAATCATACTTGATAATGTTTTTATTACTTTAATTTTCCTATGTTAGCAGTGGGAAAAAATTAGTATTTGCAAAAGTTCTAATTACGGGAAAATGACAAGAGATACAAATAAAACGCAAGAGGGTAATTTTATTTAAAATGAAAAGTAGATCTTAAAAAAGGAATAAAAAATGTTTTTACCAGTGGCGTACCACAATTTTCTTCCGAAAACTTTACGGCACAATGTGTACGTACGCCACTGAGTAACTTACGAAGTCAATCTTTCTCTTGTTACTAGGGCATTATCAAATTAAGCTACGGTTAAAATTTCGTTTAATTATCTTCTAATCTTCGAAAGTTATTAGAGAAAAACTAAATTTTTTGAAATTCTTTAGCGCCCTGTAGCTTGGAAACGAAAACCCATAGAGCATAACTTCATATCAAGAGAATCTATTTTTTTTACTAAGCAATCCACTGTTTAATTTATTCCCAACCTTTATGTTACACCCTATATATATATATATATATATATATATATATATATATATATATATATATATATATATATATATATATAAATAGATAAATCGTTATTAAAAGTGTGTTCTTATAAAATTTTTCAGCTTACCTAAGTACTTTCGTCACAAGAATGCATCTTAAAGTTGGAAGAAAGTGTGACGAGCGGCTACAAATAATGCAGGAAACTATATCTGCGATAAAAATAATAAAAATATACACCTGGGAGCATTTTTTCAATAAAAGGATATCTGAGGCAAGAAGGTACGAATCAATATCTCCAACCTGAAATAAGTTCTATTCCATTATTTATTTTATTAATACTATTTTTAGCAAGGAAATAGCCGTCAGGATGAGAGATTTTTACCTAATCACTATCATAATCTTCATAGGAATCATAACTTCAAAATTAACTTTTCTCGTACTGATAATTTCATACATATCAATGGGGTATACAACTAACACAGAATTGATGTTTTACGTCCTTAGTTTATTTGGTGACCTAACTAGCTCCCTCGGTATTATGATTCCTCTTAGTTTCTGTAAAATAGCAGAATTCAATGCGTCTTTCGTTAGGCTTAATACATTTCTGCAGGCTAAAGAAACAGAAGCTCCTGACAAATATAAGACAACAGAAAATATAAACAATATTATTAAAGGTATAGACAATGGCATCGCGTTGAAAGATAAAAAGACAGATGCAAATGAAGCGAAGACAAGTGAAACTATATTGAAGCCACTTCTAGATATTGACAATATTATGGTGAAAATTAAGGATTATGAAATTTTGAGAAATGTAACGTTGAGTATAAAAAATCCTGGTTTGACAACAGTAACAGGTCCTGTTGGGTCAGGAAAGAGTTCCCTATTGAAAGCAATTTTGAAAGAATATTCCATATTCAAAGGTTTGTCTTTATAATACATAATTACTTCAATTATCAACTATCAGAGTGTATTTCAAAAATCTAGAATTTTTTTTTCCTCATCTGTATTTATGAAACAACTTATAGCATTTGTCCACATTAATAATTTTCTTCCACCATAGGCAACATAAGAATCAATGGAACCGTATCATATGCATCCCAGGAACCTTGGCTGTTTCCATCCTCAATCAAGCAAAACATTCTCTTCGGACAGCAATACGATGCAAATCGCTACGAAAAAGTTATTAGAGTATGCGCCTTAAAATATGACCTATCTCTTCTGGAAAACGGCGATGAAACCATTGTTGCAGACAGAGGCCTGAATTTGAGCAGAGGACAGCAACTAAGGATAAACCTAGCCAGAGCTGTCTATAAGAACAGCGACATTTATCTCATAGACGATGCACTGACAGCTCTTGATGGCCATGTCCAAGATTTTATCTTCGAAGAAGCTATTGATAAACTACTGAGCGATAAGATATGCATTTTGGTGACTCAGAATACTGGTCATTTGAAGAAAGCTGATAATGTTGTATTAATGAAAGGAGGTAAGGCAGTATTCATTGGAAAACCTGACGAAATCTACAAAAATAAGCTAAATGATGATCTGGGGAAACAATGGAAGGCAGGAGATAAAAGTAACGACGAGGTTCCTAAGAAACTTGCAGAAAGTGTAACTTCGCATTTGGAGACCGAAGAGCAACTTTTAAAGAAAAAGGTTTACCAAGAGGTTAAGAAAACTGGTAAAGTAGCGTGTACGGTATACATAATGTACATGAAATATGGAGCGGGACTCTTGGCGGCTTCCTTAATTTTCTTGCTATTTAGTTTGGCTCAAATATGTGACAGTTATTCCGATAAACTCATCACGCAGTGGTGAGTATTGTCCAAAGCTGTTACGTCATACTGCTACACAAACAAGTCTACTGCAATATGTTAAATATAATTAAATGTATTGACTATGGTGACAATATGCAAATGGCTAAACACAACGTAACGAATGCACTTCTTTCTCTTATTCTTCTTCATATGTATGTAGATCAAGTATTTGCAAGTAAACATAATTCGATGTAAATAAAAATCCCACAAGAAAGTAGAAAGTAGAATAGTGAAAAATTCGAACAACCTGATAGTTAAAAATAATGTTAAAACAAATCAGGTTCACTAATTATATAAAACAACATTCATACTAGATAATTAAATAGGTAGACAATCAGGAATAAGTAACAAGAAGTATTATGAATAACTATAAATGAAGGTAATTAAGAATCACTAAATTTTTGATATTTAAGTTTTGACATTATCAGCATAATAATTCTTAACAACAATAATCGACAATTAAGAATTACACAATTAAGAACAATTAATTTAAAATTGCGGATAAAAATAACTAATAATAATTAAAATTAGCTATAGAAAATTTTTAATAAAGCGTCACAAATTTTCTCTTCATTAATAGTAATCTCAGAGGAAGAATCTAGCATCGATAGGGAAGATGTAGGAAAACCTATATTGAGAGAGAAATTTGAAATAGCACTAAGGGGGCTAAAGAACAATAAAGCGCCGGGTGTAGATAAAATACAGGCGGAAATTTTGAAATGTGCGGGACAGAAAGTAGTAAATAGGATGTTTGAACTAGTAAAATACATATACGAAACGGGCGAGATGCCGGAGGATTATAAGAGGAACATTATCGTTACCATACTGAAAAAGAGAGGAGCCGACAAATGCGAGAACTTTAGAACGATTAGCCTGACTTCTCACGCGTCAAAAATCTTAACCAGAATAGTGCAGAAGAGGATGGAAAATAGAGCGGAGGAAATACTAGGAGAAGACCAATTTGGGTTTAGGCGAAATAGGGGAACTCGCGAAGCTATTATGGCGCTAACAGTAATGTTAGAGAAAACAATAGAAAAAGGAAAAAACGCTTATATAGGATTTGTAGATTTAGAAAAATCTTTTGATAATGTAAGATGGGAAAAAATGTTCGAGATACTAAAGAGCGCGGGAATGAAGTATAGAGATAGGAGAGTAGTACACAATCTATACAAAGAGCAAACTGCTGTTATAGAAGTAGAAGGGGAAAGAAGGGAAGTAGGTATTAGGAAAGGAGTAAGACAAGGATGTACGCTATCACCACTAATTTTTAATCTGTACATCGAAGAGGCGATTAATGTGGTAAAAGATAGAGTAGATTTCGGGATTAAAGTACAGGGACAGAAACTAAAAATGCTGAGATTCGCGGATGATATAGCAGTATTAGCAACTAGTAAAGAGGAATTAGAATCAGCGTTGAACGAAATGGAAGCAGTGTTGACAGAGGGATACGGAATGAGGGTGAATAAAAACAAAACTAAAGTGTTAGTGTGCAGAGGGCGCGAGAGCAGAGCAAAAACGAAAGTACAAATGAATAATGAAAGATTGGTGGAAGTTAAAGACTTCACTTATTTAGGAAGTAAAATAAATTGGGATGGAAGAAGCGATAAAGATATAAAACAAAGAATATAGCAGGGTCGAGCTATATTCCTTGTTTGCTAACAAAAAGAAAGTACTTTTATGTTCTGGGGTAATAAACTTAGAAACAAGGAAGAGATTTTTGAAAATGTATGTATGGAGCACGGCACTATATGGTTGCGAAACCTGGATGGTAGGGGAAGCAAGTAGGAAGAAATTAGAAGCTTTTGAGATGTGGTGTTACCGAAGAATGATGAAAATACCGTGGACTAATAGGGTTAGAAACGAAGAAGTATTAGAGAAAGTCGGCGAGAAAAGAAGTATGTGGAAAAACATAAAATAAAGAAGAGAAGAGATAGAATGGTAGGCCACTTACTGAGACATGGGGGAATAGTCCGCGATATTTTGTAGGCAGAAATAGGAGTGAAGAAAGGCAGAGGTAGGTCTAGATTAGACTACTGCTCGTAAATAGTAAGGGATGTGGGTTGTAGCACAATTAGCGAACTGCGTAGGTTAGCACAAGATAGGAGAAGCTGGAGGTTAGCGTCCAACCAGTCTTAGGACTGATGACCTCATAATGATGATAGTAATCTTCAATAATTAATAGAATAATTAAGAAACGTTAAGTGTAAAAAGTGGTTAACTTTTACAATCAATAGTGAGTTAATTATAGTAACGAGTCACTAATTGTAGGTGTAATTAAAAGTAGATACAAATAATTAAAGTTATACAAAAGTAATGAAAATAAATAATTTAAGTAAAAATGACTAAATACAATTAAAGCTAACCAATGGTAAGAAACTGTAATTCAAAGTAGTTTAAAAAAATTAAAAGTTATTAAAGATAATTAACGGTATTTAAAGGTAATTAACAGTAATTAAATGTAATTAGAGGTAATTCTAGGTAGAGGGAATTCAAGATAGAGGTAACTCAAGGTAATTAAGTGTAAATATAGGTAACTAAATGTGATAAAATGTACTTACAGAATAATTAAAGATAATAGAAGGTTATTGATGTTAATTAAGGGTACCAACATTAACTCAAGGTTATTATACTCATAGTTAAGAATAAAAAAGCAATTAAATAAAATTAATAATGATAAGGAATATTTAAGAATACTTCAAGAAAATTACGATTAATATATTAAGACAGATTAAGAATAATAAATAACATAGGATAGATGAACCAAAATAGAGCGGGGCTACCTGGTATTGGCGTCAAAATTTTGTTTCTTAAAAATATTTCTAGTAAAAATCAAATGTTATTTCATTTTCTTCTTCTTAAGCTATTGCTTTTAAAACATTTTTGTAATGGTAATTTCTTGTAATGTTATTTTTTTTCTTCAATAATGTAACATATCTTTAGGATCTAAATTGTATTACACCTGTCAATACAATAAAAATAAAAAATTCTTGTCATATAAACATTTTTTATTTGTTTCTTAATAATGGAAGTTAATTAATTCTATTATGACACAAATATGAGTGAAATTCCATATTTCAGGATAGACCTACAACAGGAAGTACTGGATATCCAAGAAAATTTCACCATAAGCGGTACCATCTATGAAGAAACCGTATCGAAGAAGGACACGACCTTCACTATCTACACCATAATGGTGGTCCTGAATTCAGCACTAAGCTTAATAAAATTTTACGCCCTCATGAGGTTCTGCAGAAGTGCCTCCATCAATATTCATCAGGCCATGTCGTCTAGAGTTGTTACGGCCGTAATGTCGTTTTTCGATACACATTTCATCGGAAATATACTCAACAGATTCTCGTATGACTTAAATAATATAGACGAGCATATTCTCCTACTATTTCCCAGCTTGTTTACGGTAAGTTTTGTTACCGTTTCTTCTTATTACCACTACTATTGTGGCACAGGAGATTTCTACCTCTAAAAATATATGTTCCAGAAGCATTATGTGACAGAACTGAACCTTATTCAAGTTATATTCTCAAGAGAGATGTCTCAATATGAAATCGGTGGTAAATTTTTAAAAATACAGCTATCATGTTTGAAAATTTCCCTAACGTTTTTTGGATAATTACCAAATAGATAATTAATAATTATATAACATTTTCAAATTAATGTACGATGTTATCTAAAATCTGTCATGTTTGTAACATATATCATGTACTTTATCATTTGGGTATTTGTAGGAAATACATCAATGGAGTTTCCTCCAACTATAGATGAGAGAATGGAAAAGAAGAATTAATATTTATTCTTATGTAATGCAAATACACTTTTTGCTAAGTTCCCTAAACAGAAAAGGGCTCGAAAAAAATTTAATTGAATTGAAAAATACAATTAACTGAAAAAATTAAAATCGATAAGAAATTGATAAAAATATCGTTTCTAAATAAAATTTAACGACCGTCAAAAATAATATTTGAGTGAGAGAAGTTTTTTCACAACAAGTTTATTATTACCAGCACAATTTTATAATTAATATCTTAATATCCCTTATCAACGAATATACAAAACGACATGTTCTTCCGAATCTTCGTTAGTTGGTCAATTTACATTCCATTTTATTTTTAGGTAATTTTCAGTTGTGTTGGAGGGATCGTCTTAGTGGCGAGTGTCAACTGGATATTTCTCCTATATGCGTGTGTATTTTTCATAATAATGGTTATGGTGCATACTATGTATATTCCTACAGGACGCAGCTTGAAGAGGTTAGAAGCTGCTGGTAAGAAACGATAGAGTTGTTAACTAGATACGAAAAAAGATTGTTTATATTTGTTATCGTAAAATAAATTTCTTGTAATTCTGCAATTCAATATTTTAAACACAAGACGATAAAAATCGTCAATTCGTTAATGGCTCTCTACAACTAATTAAAAAATTAATCTGATATGGTTTTAGTCAATAGTCCATTAGTAGGCTACATAAAGTCAACTTTAGAGGGTCTGACAACAATAAAGGCTTTCAAGGCAGAGTCGATACTGAAGGACGAATTTGACAGACATCAGGACCTCTACAGCTCAGCCAAGTTGACATATATATACACATCGGTAGCGTTTGGATTTTATATGGAAGTTGTCAGTTCCGTTTTCACAATTCTGGTTATCGCCAGATTTTTGTTTTTCGAACACGGTAATACCATTTTTTATAGTGCATGTGTATTGAATATAAAATATGTGGTCTAAATTAATGATCATAGAGTCACAGTTGTAAGACGGTGATAAACTTGCGGTTACAGTAGTACAGTTATCGAAATTAGGACTCAAACTTGCTTATCTATTATGTGTGTATATTCTACTGCAAATTCAGATTGGTTGAATGTATGTACCCCTGACATTACCCTAAAAATTGATTTGAATTTCTGTGGAACCAACAGTTATACTCTTTTACCAAATATTGAGTTTTCCTCCATTAAGATGAGGTACATGAAATACTTAGTGTTCTTTTGTAATATTGTGACTTCGTTTACATGAAAAGTCAAATAAGCAACTATGATCTTCTATCATTAAAAATGAAATATTTTATTTTTAAAACAATCACTGCCATATGTTTAAAAGAAAGTAATTTTTAATACTGATTTAGATATCACTTCCTTTTGAGTCAATTATTTGGGATTTTTGCACAAAGTTTATGTGAGCCTCCAAGTAAAACCCATATAAATGTTGACTAAATCAACAACCAGTTAATTTTGTTGATGCGCTTTGCAGTAAAATATCACCATTACACAGTAGATTGATTTTTTTTATCAGTCAAACTTATATCGGAATTTAGACCAATAAACTTAGATGCGTCGGTTATTAACTTAATACATTAACAATTCTGCAAAGTGCCGTTACAACACTTATATCAATCACATGATATATTCTGATAACACTAGATGCGAGACCTGTAGCTACTTGTTGACATTATGACCTGACCCAGTCGTAATTATTTCAGACTTTTCCGCTGGTACAGTAGGCCTTGCCTTAACTCAAGTTTTCATGTTGACTGCCAGCATTCAGTTGGCTATTAACCAATGGGCTGGCCTGGAAAACAACATGACGTCAGTGGAAAGAGCGCTGGAATACGCTACCATACAGCAAGAAAACAGTGGTGGCAAAACAATTGCAGACTGGCCGAAAGAAGGCAGCATAACATATGAGAAAGTAACTCTTAAATATGGAAAAGCTAAAGACCCTGTATTGAAGGGTATCAGTTTTTCTGCAGAGTCCGGCCAGAAGATTGGGATTGTTGGTAGAACTGGAGCAGGAAAGTCCTCTATTTTGTCGATTCTGTTCAGATTGTATGAGTATGAAGGGAAGATTTTGATAGACGGTATTGATATCAGCACATTATCACTGACATTTCTAAGGTATTTTAGACTCTTTATAAAATTCGATCATTTTTATTTCGTAATGTTGTTTTTAGGAAAAGCATAGCAATAATACCTCAAGATCCCATTCTCTTTACTGGCACAGTTCGCAGCAATGTAGACCCAAATAAAAAGTATACTGACGTCGCCATTTGGCATGCCATCGAACGGGTGAAGATCAAACACCTCATCCCCAGTTTGGACATGGAAATAAATGAGAGTGGCTCGAATTTTAGTGTCGGTCAGAAACAGTTAATTTCCTTGGCTCGAGCAGCCATTGACAAATATAAAATCGTCGTCATAGACGAGGCTACAGCCAATATGGATTCTGTGACGGATAAGGTGTTGCATGACGTTATAGACGACCTCTTTTCCAAGTGCACCATGTTCATGATAGCTCATAGATTATATTCGGTGTTGAACTGTGATAAGGTCATGGTTTTAGATAACGGGAACATCGTTGAATTTGACAATCCTAGAACGTTATTGCAAAATGAAAATTCACAGTTTTATCGTCTCTGTCGCACCGCTGATCTAGAATCATGATTGTTTTTTATCGTTGTTTAAATTTCATAATAAATAATTTTTTGTTAAGGTACTTGGTTTAATTTTTGTAATCTGGACCATTTTACATTTCTATGTCATAAATTCAAACAGTCTCTTCTTCTCATACCGTATGAGAAACTCTTCTTCTCATACGGTGAACAGAAACAGAATAGTGACTTGAAAAACTGTTTCAAAAAATAAAACCAGCCACAGGTAGGATTCGACATTTGTCCCAGATCGGAACCGAACGACATACAGCTGTTTCGAACTTGTTAGTTCTCATCAGTGCCGCATACGGTACGCCGATGTAATAGCTTTGCTATTCGGGAACTACTTTGATAGCCGCTTGGAGGCTTGGTGGTTTTTTTCTCGATTTCCGACTTATAAGTTACTGACAGAGATCGTATCGATAAAGATGTATAGGCCATAAAGTTCATTCGGCATTTGTCCTGAATCGGCGTACCGTATGCGGCACTGATGAGAAGTAACAAGTTCGAAACAGCTGTATGTCGTTCGGTTCCGATCCGGGACAAATGTCGAATCCTACCTGTGCCTGGTTTTATTTTTTGAAACCTTATCTGATCGTGCAGAAACACGAGAAAGGGGTCGAGGATCGCTTCTGGGTATAATTCAATGCCTGCCGGGGCTTTAGCCCGAGGAGTAGTTGTTTCCTAGAGCGATTATGTAATAGCTTCGCTATTCGGGAACTACTTTGATAGCCGCTTGGCGGCTTGGTGGTTCCTTTCTCGATTTCTGACTTATAAGTTATTGAAAAACTGTGTTATGTATCATTCCTTTTGGCTCGCCCTATACATCAGTATGCTTTTATAGATCCACTGCACACTGCAAAATAAAACTATAGAAATAACACATTTATTCAATTAGGATAAAATTACAGATTCATGTTGTCAAAACTATTCATAATTGCACTTAATGACAATACTTATGATTAATATAATAATACACACTTCTTGAATACTAACGTACTACGTAAAAGTGTAAAAAAAACAAACGCGTTAGAGATGCGTGAAATGAAATTTTGTGTATCGTAAAATGAGGATACAGTTAATTTAAAGACGGCATTAAACAATTACATTGCTACTACAACGTTGATCCGATCCGCTTACTTTCAGTGTGATGAAGTTAGATTAAAGTTTGTAAGCGTGTGTACCAGTTTGACGACTGTATGAATTGTATGGGTAATAGAAGCATGGAGCACATAAGAAATCCGCGGGAAGAAGCTAATATTTTTTCACTGCTCACTTTCTGGTACGTACTTTTTACAATTTATAAGATTTCAATATAAATAGTGCTCGTTGGTGTTTAGATCCTGATCCTTCATCCTGAATGTTTTGTCATTGATCCAAGATTTTTGATCCAGTGTCCTTGACACTTGATCCCTGGGCGTCATCCCTGGATGAAGAACGCATAAACTTTGACTTTTTATTCTTGCTAATTAATTCTTGTGGTTAATCCCTGGTGTTTGACCCTTGATCCTGCATACGTCGTCCTTTACTCCTTGTTTTTACCAAAAGGCCCTTGATCCGTAATATTTCATCATTGATCATTGATCGTTAACTTTTGATTTTACTGTATTGATTTTTAGTCTTGCATTCTAAACTCCGGATATAAGAATTTTAAAGTTATTCTGCTCCACTAAGAATGCATTGCCACTAATTGATTTATTAGTTCAACAATTTAATTCAGTTCAACAATTAGTTTAATAACAATCAAATTTTGTAGTAATAATAAGTGTACTTCAAGAGACATGAGGCTACTGCAAATATCAATTTCAGTAATTGCCTCAAACGAGAAACTTATTGAATTACTCATAAACATATTTTCCAACGTTTAAATTCCCATTTGTAACACTTCCTGAGCTAAATAATAATGGCATATATTTATTAATTTCATTAGCTATCGATCCTTATTCTTAGGTATTGATCATTCTACTCTAACCCTCGATTTGCAATGTCCTCAATCTTTGACTTGCGATCTGTAATATTTATAATCGTCAATTTGGATTTGTTGGTCCTTGATTTTCGAGTCTCGGTCCTTGCTCCTTTATCCTTGATTCTTGGTTCTTGATCCTTTATCCTTGAAACTTGATCCTTGTTCCCTGAGCCTTGAGCTTTGATTCTTGACCCTTGATTTTTTATTCTTGATTCTTGATCTATAATCCATAATCCTTCACCCCTTATAATTAATTCTTGGTACTTAATACATGATTTTTCTCTTTGGTTCTTAATCCTTAATGATTAATCCTTAGTTCTTATTCCCTGGCCCCTAGTCCCTGATTCATGATCCATGGTCCTCGATTCTTGATTGGTTGTTCTCGAAATTCTGAAATATTAAACGTAATTTTTCTGCAACATTTCAGTTATACCTTAAATACTTTTCGAAATGGGTTTCGAAGAGACCTGAACGAGGATGACTTCTATAAAGTCATCGATAGCTGCAGATCCAAGAGGTGCGGCTCTAAGACAGACGATCAATGGAAGAAATCTCGATCGATTTACAAACTTTTATGGAGGCGATTCGGTGGACGTTATATAACCCTAGGATTGATCAGCATTATGTGGTCACAAATAAGAAGGTTAGATAATCATTGGGAGGATAAAATTCAGTCCCTTAAGCCCTCAAATGTCGCATGTTTTAGTATCTGGCAACCTTACGGAATGAGTCGGCTGATATCATATTTCGACAAAAACCAAACAAATATCTCGAAAAATGACGCCTACTATAGCGCAGCCATTGTCGTATTATTGAATGGGTTTTCGTTGATATTCTCGCACAACTTCCACATATTAGAATGCAATTTTACAGTGAAGATGCTAACATCTCTTAAATCTCTACTTTATAGAAAAATTTTAAGGTTATCGCCCGACTCGCTATCTCACACTAATTTAGGAAACATAGTCACTATCATGACGAAAGATATTGCCAAGATTGAAAGCGCTTCGTGGTTAGCCATGGATCTGTTGAACTATACAGCTAAAACAGTGACGGTGTCGTATCTTCTTTGGTCGGCACTTGGAAATGCTGCTTTTATTGGACTGGGGCTTGTATTTATAGCATTACCTCTTCAAAGTAAGTAAAAATAGCAAATAAGGGTCTAAATTGTAATTCTACGTCACTTTAGATCCTCATTTCACTCAATGAACAGTACTGGAACTTAATTTGTTCCCTCCATCATTCAAGAGTGTCTGAAAGTATACTCATATTTTCAACAATATACCATTTTAGCATACCTTAGTACTTTTCTTACAAGAATGCGACTAGAAGTTGGAAGAAGATCAGATGAAAGACTGACCATCATGCAAGAAACGTTGTCAACTATAAAAATCATAAAAATGTACACCTGGGAAAAATTCTTTAATGACAGAGTATCTGAGTCACGACGGTACGTCGAGGTATTTCCTTAAATAAACTATCAACTAACAGTTTATATTTTTCAGGAAGGAAATGATTGTTATGATGAAAGCTTCGTACATAATCATCATAATAAGAGGAATTGGTCTTGTAACCTCTAAATTAACATTCCTTATTCTAATACTATCTTATATATCGATGGGGGGCGTTACCACCACAGAGTTACTATTCTACACGCTCAGTTTATTTCATGAAATTGGTTATTCCTTTAGCGTCATGGTTCCTATGAACATTTGCAGGATAGCTGAGTTCAGAGCTGCGTTTATAAGATTGAACCTCCTTTTGCAAACTAAGGAAATGGAAGCTACTAAAGAAAAGAGAAGCGACAATACAATGTCTTCCTCAAACCATAAAGATGTAGTCGATAAATCCAAACATGATTGCTCCAGGTCATACATGAAAGAAGAACTGAAAGACAAGAATGAATATCAAGTTTTAAATGAAACTGCGATGGCTTTCATTAATGTTCAAAACTTGACAGTTAAAAGTAATGACAAGGAGATATTGAGAGACATCTATGTAGTCTTAAGGGATGCAGGATTGACTATTGTAACAGGAAGTGTTGGATCAGGAAAGAGTTCCTTGTTAAAGGTGATATTAGAGGAGTTTCCCATATATAACGGTAATTAACTGAAGTCTAAAATTAATCAATCAATATATATATATATATATATATATATATATATATATATATATATATATATATATATAATAACCTTTACTTTAACTAGGGAGTATTGTGATCAATGGCACTATATCTTATGCGCCTCAGGAGCCCTGGCTGTTTCCATCCTCAATCAAACAGAATATCTTGTTTGGAGAGAGTTATGAGAAAACGAGGTACGAAGACGTCATTCGAGCTTGTGCTTTAAAATACGATTTTTCGCACTTACCAAATGGAGATGAAACTATTGTTTCAGATCGAGGACTTAATCTGAGTAAAGGACAGCAGATTAGAATTAACCTAGCTAGAGCTATGTATAAGGACAGCGATATATATTTGTTAGACGATCCTCTCACATCTCTGGATATTCCTGTCCAAGATTTTATCTTCAAAGAAGCTATACTAAAGCTATTGGAGAACAAAATATGCATTTTCGTAACTCACAATGCTGTACATTTCAAAGAAGCTGACCATGTGGTCATTATGGATGAAGGCTCTATTATCTCCTCCAAGAAATCTGTCAGGTATAAGAGCAAAATTAATGATCTTCTAGGAATTCAAGGTAAAACAGAAACGGACAATGAATATAAGTTTGAGGAAATGTGTGAAACGGCAGCTTTGGCACAAAGGAATTTTCAGAATGTCTACCAGGAGATAAAAAAATCGGGAAAGGTTGACGTTGAGATTTACAAAACATATTTGAAATTTGGAGGTGGGCTAGTCATAGTTTCCTCTCTTGTGCTAGTCTACATCTTTGCACAGATTTGGGAGTGCGCTTTCGATATCTATATAACCCAATGGTAACTATAATGATGTAACGTATTGCATTATAAAAAATGATCATGGTCAAAGGTGGTCATGCAATAGAAAACGTCCGTCTGTAATTAAAAAATGTCCGTTACGTAAAATGTAACTTACATTACACTCATGCAATAAATATCTCAATTTGTAGACTCTTGTTCGATATATTGATGAACGTTATTGACAACTCCTTCTGTACGAACTGTTCAGAGCCAAAAAAATTTCGCAACAGATGTTAATACACTTTTTAAAGCATGCACAAAAATTAGCGCTAGAGAGTGCTTGTGACTTGTTCACACATAAACGTTGGACTTAAGCCATTTAAATCTTGTTCTCTGTGATGATAATGATAATTCACGTACTGTTAGATTACAATAGCTAGGGAACTTCGTGAGTACTGCTTGTAAATTTTGTCAATCAAAAAGTGATTGACATAAATGGGTGATACCAGCTTCAGACATGTTGACATCTAAGATCATTTTCGACCAAGATAATTTTTTACATCTCGATAATATACTGATTTATTGAGTAAAATTTTACTTAAATTAATTGAAGATAACTTGAGAGCAATCAGTGGTAACTAATGATATTTAAATGTAATTGAAAATGAATGATGTAAATTATCCCCGGTTATGTAGTGGTCGTCTTTAAATTCGTCTCGATGTTGCGTCATTGATCATCATATCAGCTTCTCAAAAGAAATCCAAAAACTGATTTTTTCGTTAGATTAGGTTTTGGATATATTGTAATAGGATAATTGTCGATGTAAAAGAAAACGACGAAAACAACAGGATAACTAAAAGAAGCTAACAGCTTTATTTGTTACTAATGTTTTCGATCTTTACTTGTAACTCAACCCCAAATTTGTTTTCACAAAAATAATACGAATCACAGTAAATTATATTACATTTCAGGATTGATCTTCAACAAGAGGTTTTAAACCTTGAAGTAAATCGTACCACTAACCAAACTTATTACAAAGAAGCTGTATCAAGAAGGGACACCACCTTAGCGCTATACGCCATATCAGTAGTTCTGCATATGACATTCAGTCTAGTTAAAAATTACGCCGTATTAAGATTCTGCAGGATAGCTTCTATAAATATTCACCAGGCTATGTCATCTAGAGTCATTGCAGCTAAGATGTCGTTCTTCGATACGCATCTAGTAGGCAACATCCTTAATAGATTTTCACATGATCTGAATACTATTGATGAGAATATTCCGCTGGATATACTTGCTTTAATCGAGGTGAATATAATTTCTGTATAAATTGACAGGAATCTTGGATAACGGTTTGTATTTTCAGACAGTCTTCGCGTGTATAGGCGAAATCATTATTATAACAACAGTTAATTGGATTTTTCTCATACCAGGTGGCGTGTTCTTATTCATCATGATATTATTACGTATGGCTTATATTCCAACTGGGCGTAGCTTAAAAAGATTAGAGGCAGCTGGTAATTGGTCGAATTTAATAATTAATTAATTTTATATACTCTATAAGCTTTATACTAATCTAAATACTTCTTCCCAAGTTAATTTTTAATTCGATCACTTTCCTTTGTAGCAAAGAGCCCACTTGTTGGCCACATCAATTCCACATTGGAAGGACTGACAACAATACGGGCGTTTAAGGCTCAATCGATGGTGACAAACGAATTTGACCGATACCAGGATCGCTACTCCTCCGCTCAACTCACATACCTTTATACAGCAACTGCATTCGGATTCTATATGGACTTATTCAGCTTCCTTTTCACGATCGTCGTTATTGCCAGATTTTCATTCTTGGACCACGGTAATACCAAAGCTACGAATTTGATATGTTTCCCAAAGTTTAGTTTGTTTAAACCCTCGTTAATAACTGAGTTTTCCATAAAACACCAAAACACTATACACTACACTCGTAAATCTCCGACCTATCACGACGACGAGGCGATTTACGACGATAGAAGCTGTAACTACTGTAGTCGAAGGTACGTTGGACAGACCAAACGATCTATTCAAACCAGGTTCAAAGAGCACATGGCGCATCTCAAATATGGTAGAATAGATAAGTCTAGTGTTGCCCAACGTGCCTTCGAGAACAACCATAAGCTGGATATTAGCAACTTAAGATTAATTAGGAATGTAACAAATGCAAGACAGCTAGATGCATTTGAAAGATTAGAAATTGAAAAATGTAAGAATAGTATGAATAGTGACAGAGGGCCTATTCCACATAGCCCGCTCTATTGGCTAGTTACTCACGACTCGCTGAGCCGCAGCTGTGGCGGTCGTGATTCGATGAGCCGCAGCCATGACGGTCTTAATTTAGAGAGCCACAACCGTGACAGTTGTAGTTCGGTGAGCCGCAACCGTGACGGTTAGGGTTCACTGAGCTCTACTCAATAATTTAGGCATAAATAAGATATATTGTTAGCACAAGATTAGTTTTAATCATCTCCAGATGATGCCAACTTTGTTGGCGAAACGCGCGTCGAGTGTAGTGTATAGTGTTTTGGTGCTTTGTGGAAAACTTAGTTAGTGTTATCTTCACACCAAAGGTTCCAACCTACTCCAGTATAAACCCTCGTTGCCTTCTTATTTCCGTTGTTTATCTTTCTTCTCTTTCTACTGCTGTATGTTATCTTCCGCGGTTTCTACCCATTGCTATTTTATTTTCCTTGTCACGTTCTCTATATTTATTACCTTCGCCTTGTTAACATACTTTCACTCTTACTTTCTATTTACACTTGTCTTTTTGTTAGCATCATCCACGTAATTTTCTCAACAATAAACATAGTAACGGAAGAAAAATGGTGATACATTACAAAGAAGAGAAAATTCTCTCCTCGTTCCTTCTAAATTATATTATTAAAATGTATACTGAGTAGCAGTAGAATCTATTTTTATTTTTGATTGCAGAGTTTTCTGCTGGTAATGTCGGTTTGGCGTTAACCCAGGTCTTCATATTGACTTCCGGCCTCCAGTGGGTAGTTATGCAGTGGGCAACCTTTGAAAATGACATGACGTCAGTTGAAAGAACTCTTGAATACGTTAAGATAGAACAAGAGGATAGCGATGGGGAAGAACGGGAAGATTGGCCCCGCGAAGGAGGTGTAATATACGAAAAGGTGACGTTGATGTATGGGAAATCCAAGCAGCCGATTTTGAAGGAGATCGGATTTTCCATAAAACCTGGGCAAAAAATAGGGATCGTAGGTAGGACTGGGGCTGGAAAATCCTCGATTTTGTCGACCCTGTTCAAGTTATATGATTACGATGGGAAGATCTACATTGATAATATTGATATCAGCAAAATAGGACTGACTTGTCTCAGGTATGAATAGCCATATATGATGTCTCAGTTGGAGCTATAGGATTTGAATTGCACGTCATTTGTGTTCCGTCAAAGATAGGGCGTCAATATTTAACGACTGTTATCTACAAACCACGCGACGTCAATATGCCTGTGACAGCATTACTAGCTTCATTTTCAATGAAGTATGAACCAAGTACTCCACCACTCCAAAATGCGCACCAAAGCGTGCATTTCTAGGGATGTATTTCATTTTCGTGAACAGTATGTAGATTTTCAGCACCCCAAATTTGTTTAACTGACGTATCCATCAAGATGACAATGTTCTTCATCGATGAACAAAATTTTGTTGCAAAAATCAACATCACCTTCTTTCTGCTTTAACACCCAATTAACAAATGTACGGCGTTGTAAATGATCTGTAACATTTAACTGTTGTGTTAACTGAATTTTGTATGCTAACACATGAAATCCGATGCGTGGTTGCTCTTGACAGGTTCAATAATTGTATACGACGTCGAATTGATATGTTTACATGTTCCCGTAAACTTTCTCTCACTGCACCTAACCGACCACGCCAAAGATGTATCGGTGTTGCCTTATCAATAAGAGAATACGTCTTTTCAAATTTTTTTATCGAGTTACGAACTGTTAACTCTGTAGGCGCTCATTCTGTCCTAATTTTGTGCGAATGTTTCGTAATGCGCCTGTAGATGATTGCTCACATAAAACAATTGTATATGAACTATTGGTTGTTGAACTGACACCCTATCTTTGACAGAACACAAGTGGCGCCTAATTCAAATCCTATAGTTCCAACTGAGACACTTTTTAGAATAAAATGGCGTAGATTCTACATCAGTTCGATGTATATTCATTTGTATTTTAATATCCTCTTCGGACCTACGTAACATAAATGTGTGCAATTTTAATTTGGTTGTTTTTAGGGCGCTAACAATTTGGACACAAGTGTGAGAGTGTTGGGGCTATTTTTTATTTTACCCTCATAAATAGCAATGTACACATTTCTGGACAAACTTTACATTCTATAAAACAGAACAGAAAAAAGGAAAAAACTAAATTAAATGACACTTTTTATTGGCAATAATATATAAAACATCGTATTTATTATTTAACTATGAAACTCGATAAAACAATTGTGCTCTTTAAAAACACATAAAAAAATATTGCAAGAAATACACTTGACAACCTCCATACAACCGGGATTTCTGCACCTCTGAGCCTCTTTTGACTCCATAGCTTTTGGTAAATGCAGAGCTTTTGACTTGGCAACTTCAGGGGGGGGGGTATAACAACATGGAGAAAATTTCTTATTTTGAAGTATCTGTTTCGGATTATTGAATCAGCAATTAGTGGGATTTTAAATGATTTTGACCAGTACATGCGGATTCTAGGATAGCCCAAAATACTCACAAGTAGTGTTATTCCGACGTAGACACGTATTTCGGTTTCGGTTACCGTAAGTGATTTATTACAAGATTGTTGAAAATTAATATTTGTGTTTTCCGTTAGTTTTCTAAAACATGTTTCATCGAGGTACTGATTAAAATAATCAATTGGATAGTAGTTCTGCCTGTTTTGAACATCGCTTAAAAATAGAATAAATGGAACAAACTGTGCGATTTTTGTGTTCCTTGAGTTTTTCGCCTCTTGCCCAACTGATTACTTACACGACTTTTTTTGTGTTCTCTTTTTGGTAGCACCTAATGTTGAATTATTTCCAAAAGTGCTACTGACATCGCTATCATTGCCTTCTTGAACCAGACGAATTACATTTGGCAATAGTCTGCTTAGGGGAACTGAATCATCCTCTTCTGATGAACTTCTTGATTCGAGTTTGTCATTAGGATTCAAATTGGTTTCTACCACTGGTGTTTCGTCATTTATTGAAAACTCGCTACTTGAGTCACTATCGCAGTTGGCATTAGTAACTTCGAAGTCACTTCTTTCGTCAGTAGCATAAAAGTCGTTATTTTCTAAAATCTCTGCCAGTTGTTCGTCAGTATAATAAATTTTTCGTCCTGGAAATAAAAAACTATTATAGACCCAATGTCCACATTTGTGTTAGTGGTTAGTGGTAGGATAACCCCAACGTACACAAATGTGTACAAATAAATTTGGCGACTTGTGAATCGTAATCTAAAATTTATTTTTGGTGTAAAAAGTATTTTAAACTTTTATTTAGTCTTCATGTGTACTAATTTACCACATTGCCACCCTAGCTATTTAATTTTCAATCAAAATTTGGTACTTACCGCGAACCGGTCTTCCATTATCGGAATCGGCTGTGGTAGCAGATGCCATGACACATTCACATTCGTACTGCTCGCCTATCTGAGACGAACTAATGCTTTCGGAAAGTAAACAAACTGTCACACAGAGGGGGTTTAACGCGCTATTCAATTTGCGTAAACGGTAAGGTCAAAAGATGACCTTTCATATTTTGTACACAAATGTGTAGCGGAGGTCCGAAGAGGATATATATTATTAAGCACAATATTATTAACCTTCTCAAAATGCTTTAAAACACATATATTGATTTATCTTATTTACTTTAACTTCTTTGTGTTTTGTTTCTTCTTACTTTCATATAAAGTCTACGTTTTAGGCAGCAAATTGCGGTCATACCACAGGACCCAATTTTATTTACTGGAACCTTGCGCAACAATATAGACCCATACAAGAAATATTCTGACGAAGCGATCTGGAACGCTTTAGAACAATTGAAGATAAAGAACCTTATTCCCAGATTGGACATAGAGATCAACGAGGGCGTTTCCCTTTTCAGTGCTGGTCAGAAACAGCTAATCTGTCTTGCTCGTATGGCTATCGATAAATACAAGATTGTTGTACTGGATGAAGCTACAGCCAACATGGATTCCGCAACTGATACAATGTTACACGACGTCGTGGAGAAGCTGTTTCCTGAGAGCACCATACTTATGATAGCTCATAGATTGCATTCGGTGTTGAACTGTGACAAGGTCATGGTCATAGATAACGGTAGAATTGTAGAGTTTTATGATCCTAGGGTCTTGTTAGGAAATAAGAATTCATATTTTTACGGTATGTATCGAAAATGATCTAAATGAGGATTGTTTTTATAAATAAATATTTTTTTATTTTTTACACTGTTTCAATATTACCACAATATTAACTCAATTAAGTAGAGAGCGTGGTGTGGAAAATTCGGCTAGCCACTAACAGTCCTGACCTTGACTAGACATTGCCAACGTTGACATTAGCAATGTCGGAGAAAGTTGATGTTATCTACGTCTGATAAAACCGGAATTTGCCAATAGATGGCCCAGTTGCTAATGTCATACCGCGCCATACCCGTCATACCGCGTCATTGGCACGATTATCTGATTTTGACTTCTGATAAAGATTTTTATCTCATAACAATACAAGCTTCATATAACAACATCGTTTTTAATAGCGTTGAACATGTCGAATTTTGTGCCTGGAAGCTACGATTTGCGGACAGCATTGATTTTCTGTTACCATTTGAAGAAAACTGCTGCAGAATCGCATCGAATACTTGTCGAAGCCTACAACGAGCATGCTCTTGGTGAATCAGAGTGCTTTGACTGGTTTAAAGAATTTAAGAATGGCAATTTTAACGTGAGAAACGAAGAACGTGAAAGACCACGGAAAAAGTTTGAAGATAGCGAATTGCAAGCATTGTTGGGTGAGAATGACGTTCAAATGCAACAAGAACTCCTGGATCAATTAAATGTTATACGAGAAGCCGTCTTCATACATTTGAAAGCCATGGGAAAGATCCAGAAGATGGGAAATGGGTTCAACATGAACTGAATGAAAGACAGCAAGAAAACTGAAATACCATTTGCGAAATGCTGCTCGCCAGGTCCCACAGAAAGTCATTTCTCCATCGAATTGTGACTGGCGCTGAAAAGTGGATATATTTCGAGAATCCTAAGCGTAAAAGATCATAGGTAACTCCAGGCAAACGATCGACATCGACTACAAGGCCAAATCGCTATGGACGGAAGACAGTGCTCTGTGTTTGATGGGATCAGAAGGTTGTGATCTATTATGAGCTGCTAAAGCCTGGCCAATCCATTAATACTGAACACCGCCGACAGCAAATGATCAATTTGAATCAAGCTTTGCGTGAAAAACGATCAGAATATAAAAAAAGGCAACACAAAGCGATCTTGCTTCATGATAATGCACCACCCACACAGCAAAACTGGCCAAGGAAACGATTGAGGCGTTTAGTTGGGAAATACTTTCACATGCAGCTTACTCACCAGACTTGGCTCCATCCGCTTACTACTTATTTACATCGATGGGACACGCACTTACTGAGCAGGGCTTCACTTCTTACAAAAATGTACGAAAATAGCTCGATGACTGGTTTGCCTCAAAGGAGTAAGAATTTTTTGGCATGGAATCCATAAATTGTCAGAAAAATATATAGCTAACAATGGACAATACTTTGAATAAAATATTTTTTATAATTTTCATACAATAAACGTCTATTTTCTATACAAAAATTTCAGTTTCATATTTACTGGTAATCCCTCTTTCAGGCAGCTTTGGCTTTTTGTTTGGGAAATCCTCTAGTTTATGTGGTATATTTAATAGTTTTTGTTTTGTTTTTAATAATAATTCTATAATTACTATAGTACTCATTGATTGACACACTAGATACGGGTGGAAAATTCCCATATAGTGAAAATAGTTCCCACTCTTACAATAATGCGCAATATTAGTATTTCTAAGTTCTCAAAAGTGCCTCATCCCAACACGGCCAAACGACTAAACTGTTTCCTATATCAAGTAAAGATCTGAATGAATAGTTGTCCGGGCTCCACAAGAAATTACAAGAGATTAATACAACGTTTGTTGGTGGCCGATGGAAAACGAAAAAATCACGTTCATTTCTGGTCGTGTCAGATAATGTTCGCAAAAAATACGAGGTAGTGAATCAATTCCTCCCTGCCGTAGACATTCCGCACTGAAACGGCTGTAAACCAAAGTCTGACATTTCACGCATCGCGAAATAAAGGGGGAAACAGTTCCGGAATTAGAGGGCGGGAATGAAATTTTCTAGGAGGCGTATTGACAAACCCGGACTTTTATTATGGCATAAATGTAGATAGTCGTTAAATCATGCGTCAAGAAATGATGTAAAGTATAGTCTTAGACAAATAAATCGTGTATTAAATAGTTTATCTAAAGGGTGGTCCAACCATAATGCACGATGTTAATTATGAGTCACATCTTAACGTCAAGTTTTTTGCCCAACTTCTTTTGGACATTTCTTTGTTTCTTTGTTTCACTGTTTGACAAATTCAACCATGGAGAGGTACACAATTGAGCAGCGCGTTAAGATTGTTGAAGTCTTTTTGTGAAAATGGACGTTCAAATAAAAATGCATTTCGTGACTTTTTTGGTCAGCATAATCAACCAAATGCGTCCACAATCGGGAGAATTGTGCGCAAATTTCAGCAAACCGGGTGAAAATGTGAAAACACCTGTGCATGCTCGCCCAGTTCGTTCTGCGGAAAACATTGCTGTTGTTCGCGATAGTGTAGCAGAAGAGCCGTCAACCTCGACTCGTCGTCGTGCCCAACAATTGAACATCTCACGAACATCACTGATGCGAATTTTGAATAAAGATTTGAATTTACACGCTTACAAGCTTCAATTGACTCAAGAGCTGAAGCCTACTGACCATTTCAAGCGTTGTCAATACGCCGAATGGTTGGTTGAACAGACAGAAGTGAATGGTGACTTTACAAAGAAAATCATCTTCAGCGACGAGACACACTTTCACCTCAGTGGATTCGTTAACAAGCAGAATTGCCACATTTGGGCAAATGAGAATCCACGAGTGATTGTTGAAATGCCGATGCGTCCACAAAGAGTGACTGTTTGGTGCGGTTTATGGGCTGGCGGCGTCATCGGGCCGTACTTCTTCGAAAATGAGGTCGGCCAAGCAGTTACCGTGAATGGTGTTCGCTATCGCGAGATGATAACGGACTTCTTGTGGCCAGAAATTGAGGATATGGACCTGGACGATATGTGGTTCCAACAGGATGATGCCACTTGCCACACAGCCAACGAAACAATGGCACTTTTGCGCGAGAAATTCAATGGCCGTGTTATCTCACGTCGTGACAATGTTAGTTGGCCGCCACGATCATGTCATTTGACACCGTTGGACTTCTTTCTTTGAGAATATTTAAAAGAAAAAGTGTATGTCAATAAGCCAAGAACAATTCAAGAGCTAAAGGATGAGATAATTCGGCACATTAACAACATTGAACCTCAATTATGTCTCAGAGTCATTGAAAGTATGGACCATCGGATAGAGGTATGCCACCGAAGCCGTGGCGAGAATTTGGCCGATATTTTGTTTCACACATAATTGTCATAAATCCTTCTATCGCAATAAAAAATATTAAGATAATTCTCTGAAAACTTTTTGTTTTAATTACAATTAACATCGTGCGTTTTGGTTGGACCACCTTTTATATTCTTATACATTGAATATATAAAGTCCTTTACAGAATTAAAACATCAGTGAAACTTCACACTATTGCTTTTATTTTTTCGAAGATATAAATCATGATTCGTGATATTATAATTAAATGATTTCAGTCGCATAGATGCAAAACGCAACAAGTTCAGACAAACATAATATGAGATAATTAATAAAAACTTGTAACATTTTTATTCAATTGAATGCAGTGACCAAATTTCATAAAATGGGTTATTATTGTTTTTAAATGATAACAAATTTTAGTTTAGAAATCAGAAGCATCCATATGGCCCTCAAAATTGGGAAATAAAATGGACATGTCGATTTTTACACCTAATTATGTTTGAAATGTCCCAAAAAGATGTGTGTAACTTTTGAAAATGAATTTTATTTCTCATTATTATGGAACAACACAAAATATTTTCAAATACCAAAATTAACTGATTCTTCTTCGCAGTTACCCTCTTCTTCGACTCCTTGTCCTCTATCTGAAGTATTTTGGAAAACTTCTCGAAAACAATTAAGGCATCTTTTTCCCATTCCTTCCCATATTGTTTCTCTAATAGCTTCTCTATACTTTTTTTCTTGTCTTTATTAATCAGAACCCCAATTTTCAATTCCTTTGGTCCCATTTGCGAGATATTTTTCATCTTTTACATAAGCTTTTGAATGTTCTCATAATATTTTAATTCATATAAAATGCTTCGCCGCTTACAAAAGGTGTGTTAATTAAAGTTAAGTAATTTCTTTAAGAATGATTATCCTTTTTGAAGCTTAAAATTTAAAGTGTCGATATCCTGGTTTCTTTAAAACATTTTGAGTTTCACGTCCCCAATCCCTGATTACAAAATCTCCTTCAATTTCGTGAACAGTAGCAAACTTTTTGATCATACTGATGTACTCTTTTGGATGAACAACTTCCATTTACTTCTTATAGAATTTTTCAATTTGATCAAAAACGCGATCGGGGAAATATAAGAATGCCCAGCAACCGGAAAGAGCAACTCTATTTTCTCTACATGTGGAGGAGCTTGAAATTGTAACCAATAACTCAACATACCAATGATAGTAGAATTTTTGTTGTACCCCACATCGATCACACACTATTATTCAACTAACAAAATCTACAAATTAAACTGCATCACGTGATGAAACATTTAGCTCGTATTGGTTCATTGGAAGTGTCGACCTTTGCATCTAAGACCGCAAGGAATATGTCGGGTGTTGCATCTAAGATGAAATTTTAAACTCAAATTACTTTTGAGTTGTTGGTATTTGTTGTAAAAATTCCCTTGGACTATGTCGGCATTTACATTTTTAATCTATTGCCATAACAATCTCATTTTTGAGGAAAGGGTGACTTGACGGGTTTTGCATCTATACCCCAGTGTCGAAATAATATGAAGTTACTCATCGATGACATTAGGATAGCTTAGGGGAAAGAAGTGTGCGGGGAACGAAATTCCACAGGCGTATCAATTTGGAGGGGGCAAAATATAAAAAAATAACAAAATAATACCAAGACAGTTGAAAAGGGTTTTAAGTGGATTTGTAACAGTTTTTTAGTTAGTAAACAATGCATCGTAAGTTATGTAATGTATTTATTTCATGCTTACCCAGTTAGAACATCCCCTGTCAGCATATCCTGATAAAACAGACATTTTGGCAACATATAAAGGGACGTAGGAGTATTAAGCTACACACAAGTGGCCCCTCTGAATCCATATATTGACCTACCGCTTTCACTATTTAAAACTATCATTATATTTATGCCACATCACTAACACAATCTTTATTTTATTGTACCAACAACACAGTCACAGTTACTATATTTATCACAATCATTATATATGTTACATCACTAACACAGTCTTTATTTTATTGTATCAACAACATCGTCACAGTCACTATATCTATCACTATACATATATGCCACACTTATCACACATATTTTATTTTATATTATCAATCACTGTCACTATCCCACTATCACTATGTTGCGTCGCACTGAAAATATTTTCTTAATGTCATTATTACAAGAATCACTCATTTCAGACAACACGACTTCCACTTGCAATAATACACAATCACTGGAACTGCTATCGCCTAGATTGATTATAACTGGATGTATCAACGCTTCCGCTCTTGTGTCAAGATCCCACATGCGGTGTTCCTCTTTCTTTACGTGCACAATGCACTTGGACCATGTTTCCGCGGTGACGCGGCTGATAGCATCGTTCAACAGCAATTTGACATCTCCCAGTTTAAAAGTCCTATTATTTCGTGCTACGTTCGTTTTTATTTACGCCCAAATCAGCTCTATGGGGTTCAATTGTGAATTGAACGTCCAAATTACGCCAATTTACGCCCAAATCAGCTCTATAGGTGGTAGACGAAGTATTGTCACATCATACAGAGTTTTTGCCATTTCATCTACTATATATTTAATAATGTACCGGCTTTTTTCTCGCTGCGCAATTTTTAATAGCTGCACTTTTAACATCCAGATTTTTAGATTTTAACCACTCTAGGATCTGTCCTTTTCTCTATGCTGATGTTGGTAACTTTTCAATTCGCCGACAATGATATGGTGCATTGTCCATCACGACAACTGCGCCGGGTTCTATGAAAAACAATACAGATGAAAACCATTTTTCAAAAACTTCATTAGTCATATCTTCATGATAATCCCCTGTTCGTCGCATTCAAATACATTTAAACCATTTTCCAAAAAACCTGAGTCGCTTCCGATATGCGTGATTATTAATCTTCGTCCTTTTCCAGATGGTGCCTTCAAACCTGGAGATAATCCTTCTACAAATGCCTGTCGGTTATTCAAAATATTGCAGTCTTGCCACACTTTCGTCACGGTATGACCTTCATTTATCCAAGCTTTATCCAAATAATAAATCTTCCTAACAGAATTCCGAAAATCTCTTAGCTTTTCCAAATAACTTCTTCGCCATAACACAATTTCGTTTTTTCGATAAGAAGACTCTTCCGTTTCGTTTTAAATGATGAAAATTTATTTCATGCATAATTTTCAAAAGAACTTTACGAGAGAACTTCGGTAAATTTTCATCTTGAGCGACGGCAGCATGAATTTTATTCAGCGTCAGAAGTTCATTGAAAAAAAAAATCCATGAATAATCCTACGAATTATGTATTTAACATCTTCATCAACTTCAATCTTCTTCCTACCGCGGGTTTCTGTTTTCTTCTTTTTTGCACTTGTTTTCTTCTTCATCATACTTCATTGCACGGTACACACTACTTACATAGACTTTTTTTAACGAAGAGCATATATTAACTGCCTCGGTTGTACTAATATCTGAGTATCGCGCCCGAATTCCTTCGTAGACGTTTTCAATCATTTGAAGTTCTTCATTTATTAAATGTCGCTGTTTTAGATTGGAATTCTTCGTCGTAGAACCACTACAACTTGCATCCGTTGCTTTCATGTTAGAAAAACACCAAACACTCACTTTTATCGCAGAATATAATAAATAAACAATTTCACGAATCCCGAATCAATCGCACATAACGCCACTGGCGCGGCAAAATCTGAGCTAAACAATGCATGCGTCATTCTATCGATCGACATTGATCCGTGCCGCCAATTGCTGACCAATCGAATTCAAATGTATTTAAAACCGCCTAAAATGTTTGGCTAGCTTTGCTACAACAGCGCACCAGGCGGTACAACCGATTATTATGCAATTCGGAATTCAATGGGAGAGGGAGTAGTTCGCATTGAACTACTGTTTCTATAGAACGGCACATAATATTTGTATGCACATTACACAAGAAATAGACAAACCGTTGAATAGTTATGGTGGTCTAATATTATATATGAATCACTCCACATTATTTCGACACTGGGGTATAGGCGATTGATTTAAACTAATGTTTACAAATTACAATGGTATTATGGGGAAAACATGAATAAATAACATAAAGGAACAATAATGCCAAATGCAATAAAAACGGTGTTAATGAAAAACTTTAGAAAAAAGAATTGAAGTGAAACTAAATCGTGATAATTTAAATTCAGTAGCGTGTAGATCCTCCTTTAGCTCTTATCGCTGCTTCTATTCATCTAGCCATCCTATTTATCAAATGGTGTGTGGTTTCCTGAGGAATATTCTCCCATTCCACATGAACGACTTGTTCGAATTTCTCAAGAATCATAGGGGTATGTATGTAGGCGCCTAATTTATCATTTTAGTACATCCCATAGATGCTCTATGAGATTCATATCTGGGCTTTCTTGGTAGCCAGTCCATAATTGGAATACTCACAAGTCGAAAGTAGTCTAGTATCTCTCTAGCAACGTGGAGCCGAGCGCTATCCTGCATAAAAATGAAATTATCCTCGAGACACGGAGCAGATGACATATAAGTTCTTCTACGATGATCCAATTTACGTATCGTCTTGTAAAACGCAGTCAAGTAACTCAATGTTCTCTGGTGAGCTACGGTGCTATAACTAGTCTCCTACTGTCCAATATTTCTTGGTTAAGACTTCTCCTAACCGATCATGGAATAGGATTTATTATGTAACAATAATGTAATAATAATCGATGTAAGATAATCGATTACTATTATATTACTGTTACATAATGAATCCTATTCCATGATCGAAATCATCTTCGGGATCCTCGTTGTCAAATTCTACTTTACATGCACGCCAGTTATTCTCATTCAGATGATCAACACACTTCAAAACAGATGATCAACACACTACAAGCTTCGATGCTATTTCGCGAGTTAGTGGATGAAGATTTAACTGCGCAATTAGTAAGAGATACAGCTGGGTGTATTTTGAAACAAGATGACCTTCTTTATAGTTATCTCTCACCGTTCAAATATCTCTAAATTTTGCTTCTATTCTACTTATAGTTGAACTAGGATGCTTTTCTCATTAAATTAGAAATAAGTCTCTCACATTATAAATTAAATAAATCGCAAACCTCAATTTGGGTACGAGTCATGGCGCTACACCAAATCATCATGAAAACTCCAATTCGGTGTATTTAATTTCAATTAAGGGCACCACACTTTGGAAATTGGTGATAATAGATAGTTAATTGTTATGTAACCTAAGAAACGCAAGTAACCAAAAGAATATCATGTGCAGCACAGTACACGTGATAGAAGTGAATACTTCTTTAGAATAGAGAATGAGAGAGATTCAAAGTGAAAGATTGAAAGATAGAGAGAGATAGAGAGAGAAAGGGAGATGGATAATTTCAAAAGAAATATAACAATATAAAATTTGTGTAAAATATATTCGGTTTATTCATTATCTACACTATCATCGGCTGGTGGTTCAATTGGTAATACTGATATGATTGGTTTGTGATAACTAAAATATGAAATATATGTTCGTGATTCGATATTTTCTGGATAACATGTAAAAATTGCATCTATTGTTGTTCCGGATTTTGTTGTTGATTCTTTGGGATTGTTATTTATAAGCAGACCAAATGTCTCTCGAAGAAAGTTAATCAACGTCAAAGAATCATTGGATCCGAAATTTACATTGAAATCTCCCCCGAGAATCAAAAGGATTTTGTCTTCGCCTCTTCCAAGTGCATTTGCACCTGTGTGGCTGTAAACCAGTAGGGAGCGGTGAATGAAATATATTATATATTCTAGATTTTGGTTCGGTGAGATATAGATGGCTGCGATGATGATATTTTTTCCATTCAGCGTTTGACATTCTGCAATGCAAACATCGCCAACTGGTGCCACTGTTGATGAATATAACTGAGATTGCCTTGCAGTCATTTCCATGTTTGGTGTGACAATATTTACGGTATCATGTTGATTGTGATAGATTGCTACACCTGCCGCTGTAAAATTCAGTCGCTTATATTTGATGACGCAATTAAAACTTGGTATGCTAACATCGTCGTCATTGTTTAACCAAGTTTCGGACAAAAGTACTATATTCAATTTGCGGATGACAGCGTCTTTTAAATCTGCGAAATGTACTCGTAGGCTCTGACAATTACAATTAAGAGTATATACAGATAGTTCTCTTCTCCGAGTCATAAAATCGATTATTTGTTCATTCACAGTTTCCAGTCTATTTAATGAAAGTCTCCGAAATTCATCTTGTAAATGAGACATACTGACTGATGCTCGTCGACCATGGTAAAATCTAAAGTCATCTCCATTCGTTACAATCCACAAGCCTTCAATACAAGTGACTCGTGATAAAGCAACGTAAACTAATGATTGCGAATGTTTTTTATCATATACGTAATATATTTTCGTACTATATTTTCTTCTATTGCCTAGTATTCAATGAATACGTGGCTCTCTCTCTTGCTCGTACGATGCTTCCTAAACTGTTCCCCCTTCTAGCAACTTAGATATTGGACTTAGCATATGAGTGGGCGTTAAAAGCGAAGGACCGCACAAAAGGGAGACGCGGATAGCCTAAACTGATATATATATATATATATATATATATATATATATATATATATATATATATATATATATATATATGATGTATAGCTCTATTTCTCTTTCTCTCTATGTTATATATCTGTGTATTATGTCTTGTAACGAAGCCTGTGTTTTAGGTATACCAAATGTATAGCTCTCTTTCTCCTTCTCTCTACGTTATATCTTTTTTCTCTCTCGTGTAACGAAATGTCGAAACGTTACATTTTTTCCAATTCACTCTCCATTCTCGTCACGTATCAGAACGCCGCCAAAGAAGTATTCACTACAGTAATCGGTTTTGACGTACCGTGTATAATAAATAGCTCTCTTATCTGGTACCATTAGAATAGGGTAGTGAAAATTCTCTGGGTATTGAAAAACTTCGATGACATCATAACTGTAGCAGTGATGACGTCAAGAACAATATAGATATGCCAAAAAATGCGCAACTAAAAAAAAAATAGACCTGCGTTAGCAATTCCTTCCCACTTAGTTCGGTAAGGATTTTATCGAATTTCGTCTCTTAACCTATACGAGCTCCCTGTATGAAAACCCATTACTCTTGCAAGTCTTGCATATCCAGGATAATTTACTGATGTCCATCTCATGCATGGTAGTTTAAAGGTGAGGGTTAAAAATTGAGATTTCGGGCCCGCGACCCGCCAACTCAGCACCGTCCTGCATACTTGTAATTGCCTTTGTTAAATGGTGCGGCATTTACAACGAATTTAATGCCCTCGCAATGCCCGAGGTTGGTAAACTCCCGCCTTCAACAATGTGTGCACGGCTTTGTGTTTTATTTGGTAAATATTTGATAAACAATTCTAATTGTTTTGTTAAATTCTGGGCTAGAGCGGAATGTTAGCGATGTTTTCGGCGTAGAGGGATTTATGAAAATTCGGAGCAGGGAATTTAATGTGGCAGAGAACGGGGCAATGTGCACGGAACCGCCTTGTGCTAGTAAAGGGTCATTCAATAAGGACATTCAATTCAAAATTCAATTTTTAACTGTAAATAAAACAAGTTGTGTGTGAGATATCCACAATTTTTTTTTCATTTGAAAATAGATTTTATTTCATTAAGTATGGAATAGAACGTCATTCAAATGTCCGCCACGGCTTTGTTTGGTAGCACATATTCGAGAGGACATTGTCGCATAAATATAGCTAAATTTTCTGGATGGCGTTCGTTATGTTGACTTTGAGGGCATACATTTTTTGCTGTCTACTCGCATAGACCTGCGATTTAAGATAGCACCACAGAAAGAAGTCTAAGTGCCGCTGCACACTTGCGGTTTATTACCGTGCGGGCCCGTTGCGGCGCCGGAAATGCGGCTTAAATTAATTTATTTTTATTTGCTGTTCCGCTGCAGCTCCGTGTGCTCATCATCATCATCATGAGGTCATCAGTCCTAAGAGTGGTTGGACGCTAACCTCCAGCTTCTCCTATCTTGTGCTAACCTACGCATTTCGCTAATTGTGCTACAACCTACATCCCTTACTATTTGCGAGCAGTAGTCTAATCTAGGCCTACCTCTGCCTTTCTTCACTCCTATTTCTGCCTCCAAAATATCGCGGACTATTCCCCCATGTCTCAGTAAGTGGCCTACCATTCTATCTCTTCTCTTCTTTATGTTTTTCCACATACTTCTTTTCTCGCCGACTTTCTCTAATACTTCTTCGTTTCTAACCCTATCAGTCCACGGTATTCTCATCATTCTTCGGTAACACCACATCTCAAAAGCTTCTAATTTCTTCCTACTTGCTTCCCCTACCGTCCTGGTTTCGCAACCGTATAGCGCCGTGCTCCATACATACGTTTTCAAAAGTCACTTTCTTGTTTCTAAGTTTATTACCCTCGAGCATAAAAGTGCTTTCTTTTTGTTGAAAGCTAGTCGACCCTGCGCTATTCTTTGTTTTATATCTTTATCGCTTCTTCCATCCCAATTTATTTTACTTCCTAAATAAGTGAAGTCTTTAACTTCCTCCAATCTTTCATTATTAATTTGTACTTTCGTTTTTGCTCTGCTCTCGCGCCCTCTGCACACTAACACTTTAGTTTTGTTTTTGTTCACCCTCATTCCGTATTCCTCTGTCAACACTGCATCCATTTCGTTCAACGCTGATTCTAATTCCTCTTTACTAGATGCTAATACTGCTATATCATCCGCGAATCTCAGCATTTTTAGTTTCTGTCCCTGTACTTTAATCCCGAAATCCACTCTATCTTTTACCACATTAATCGCCTCTTCGATGTACAGATTAAAAATTGGTGGTGATAGCGTACATTCTTGTCTTACTACTTTCCTGATACCTACTTCCCTTTTTTCCCCTTCTACTTCTATAACTGCAGTTTGCTCTTTGTATAGATTGTGTACTACTCTCCTATCTCTATACTTCATTCCCGCGCTCTTTAGTATCTGGAACATTTTTACCCATCTTACATTATCAAAAGCTTTTTCTAAATCTACAAATCCTATATAAGCGTTCTTTCCTTTTTCTATTGTTTTCTCTAACATTACTCTTAACGCCAGAATAGCTTCGCGAGTTCCCCTATTTCGCCTAAACCCGAATTGGTCTTCTCCTAGTATTTCCTCCGCTCTATTTTCCATCCTCTTCTGCACTATTCTGGTTAAGATTTTTGACGTGTGGGAAGTTAGGCTAATCGTTCTAAAGTTCTCGCATTTGTCGGCTCCTCTCTTTTTCGGTATAGTAACGATACCGTGTGCTATATTAAAATAAATCAGTGTTCCTTTTAATTCCAAGGATGGAAGTATTGAGGAAGAAACGTGCTATTTTTGCATTTTTAATAAACATTTTTAATATACAAATATTTTATTTCAAAAAGTAACCGACGCTATTGGGTCCATCCGTTTACCGATTTAGAGGCAGATTTGCCACATTATTTTCGGATTTAAGAGAAAATCCAGATACATTTTTTAATTACTTCCGAATGAGTGTTACATCGTTCGATGAGTTGGCAACGAATGTATCCGATAGGATAAGATCCCAAGACACCAGGCTGAGAGTCGCCATAACTCCACTAGAAATGTTAGCCATTACGATTAGGTAAGTAAAAACCAAAATATTTTAATTATTGGATATAATGTAATATTTGTTAAAACTTATAAAGAAATTAATATTTTGCCTTCTTTTTATAAAACTACAAAAACTAAAATGGCTTTTTTCCGGTTATATATAATAACTAACTTATTGTATATATCAAATACAAATACAAATGATATATTGTAAAGGGTGGTCCAACCATAATGCACGATGTTAATTGTGAGTCAAACCTTAACGTCAAGTTTTTTGCCCAACTTAATTTGACATTTCTTTGTTTCAGTGTTTGACAAATTCAACCATGGAGGGGTACACAATTGAGGAGCGCGTTAAGATTGTTGAAGCCTTTTACGAAAATGGGCGTTCAAATCAAAATGCATTTCGTGCACTTCGTGACTTTTTTGGTCAGCATAATCGACCAAATGTGTCCACAATCGGGAGAATTGTACGCAAATTTCAGCAAACCGGGTCTGTAGGAAATGTGAAAACACCTGTGCATGCTCGCCCAGTTCGTTCTGCCGAAAACATTGCTGTTGTTCGCGATAGTGTAGCAGAAGAGCCGTCAACCTCGACTCGTCGTCGTGCCCAACAATTGAACATCTCACGAACATCACTGATGCGAATTTTGAATAAAGATTTGAATTTACACGCTTACAAGGCTCAATTGACTCAAGAGCTGAAGCCCACTGACCATTTCAAGCGTCGTCAATACGCCCAATGGTTGGTTGAACAGACAGAAGTGAATGGTGACTTTACAAAGAAAATGATCTTCAGCGACGAGGCACACTTTCACCTCAGTGGATTCGTTAACAAGCAGAATTGCCGAATTTGGGCAAATGAGAATCCACGAGTGATTGTTGAAAAGCCGATGCATTCACAAAGAGTGACTGTTTGGTGCGGTTTATGGGCTAACGGCGTCATCGGGCCGTACTTCTTCGAAAATGAGGTCGGCCAAGCAGTTACCGTGAATGGTGTTCGCTATCACGAGATGATAACGGACTTCTTCTGGCCATAAATTGAGGATATGGACCTGGACGATATGTGGTTCCAACAGTAAGGTGCCACTTGCCACACAGCCAACGAAACAATGGCACTTTTGCGCGAGAAATTCAATGGCCGTGTTATCTCACGTCGTGGCGATGTTAATTGGCCGCCACGATCATGTGATTTGACACCGTTGGACTTCTTTCTTTGGGGATATTTAAAAGAAAAAGTATACGTCAATAAGCCAAGAACAATTCAAGAGCTAAAGGATAAGATAATTCGGCACATTAACGACATTGAACCTCAATTATGTCTCAGAGTCATTGAAAATATGGATCATCGGATAGAGGTATGCCACCGAAGCCGTGGCGAGCATTTGGGCGATATTTTTTTTCACACATAATTGTCATAGATCCTTCTATCATAATAAAAATATTAAGATAATTCTCTGAAAACTTTTTGTTCTATTTACAATTAACATCGTGCGTTTTGGTTGGACCACCTTTTATATATCAAAATCCTCATCTGGTTCCGTTTGGGATTCAGATTGTGACGACAATGTTGGGGAGGGTTGAACTGTGTGAACAGGAAATGTCGAAACTGGCGGCCGTACTTGCAGTTGTGGTAGCACCGGTGAAGCAGGATATAGAGGTTGAGGTCGATAAGCAGATACGTGAGAGTGAAAGACAATGGAAGGAGGTGGATGTTGTTGATAGGGCATCTCATACATGGATGGGGTAGTTTGTGTGGTCACTCTCATTCTTTTTATTGTGTTCAGCACCTCACATCGAAATTCCAGCTTTTAATCCTCAGTAAATGATGTAATTGAAGGCAAAATACTTTCAAAAAATGATCTGTCTGGATTTATCTGTACCATAGGGGAAGGCGTCTGCAACGGAGTCTTTAAATATTCGATTAAGGACTCTTCGATGTTCCTTTTAGATGTTTTTCTTTTTTTTTTTTTGGACCCTGCTCATAATCGGAAGGTCGCCGACTGGGGCCTGGATCACCTTCAGCTGTTTTTCGATGGATTCCTGCTCTCGACCGACCTCTTCTTGCTCCATCTCAAGACTTGATTGAGTTTTAGCTGTGGTAGCAGTTTCTTGTAGGAAGGATAATTGCTGAGTATATATATATATATATATATATATATATATATATATATATATATATATATATATATATATATATTCGCCCACAATCAGCGGCCTGTCCAGATTTAGTTTTCTTTTTTAGGTTTTTGAGAAAACTATCTCTAATATTCCTCCATTTCTTAATGAACTTGTTACCTGAAATTAAATATAATGGATAAAAACAGCACCTGAATGTTTCCGCACACTGTATATTATGTAAATGCAAATGATTTTTATTTTTATTTCAGGTATTTGGGTAGTGGTTGCGATCAACTTGTTATGATCTTCATTTAACATATAGAGTTGGTCATACAACAATTGGAAAAATTGTAAGAAAAGTGTGCAATGTTATTTGGAATACCCTACAAGACACTGCCTTTCCTCCATTAACTGAAGAACGATGGAAACAAATCTCTGAGGGATTTGAGAAATACAGCCAATTCCCTAATTGCCATAGACGGCAGGCATGTGAGAATCAGGGAACCTAAAATGAGTGGCTCCTTATTTTACAATTATAAAAATTTCTTTTCGGTTGTTCTGTTAACAATTGCTGATGTTAACTACGAATTTATTTACATTGATGTTGGTGATTTTGGAAAAGATTCAGATAGTGCTATATTTGAAAAATCTGATTTTTTTAAAAAACTAGAAAACAACAAATTACATATCCCACAAAGCTAAGCTCTGCCAGGAACAGAAAGACCAAACATGCCATTTATGTTTATTGGCGATGAAGCTTTTTCACTTTCGAAAAATGTTATGAGGCCTGTTAGCGGAAAAGTGCTATCAGAAAAAAAAAGAGTTTTTAATTATAGATTGTCACGTGCTCGTAGAAATGTCGAAAATACATTTGGAATCCTTTCTAACAAATGGAAAATTTTTCACAAACCTATAAATATGAACTATTACTTTAATTAAAACATGCTGCGCACTTTATAATTTTGTAAGAAAGAGGGACGGATATAATCTTGAAGACGTTATGACTGTACAAGGACTTCGTGATATAGAAAACGAAGTTTCAGAAATCTCAGGACCACCAATGCAATATACACAAGCGAGAAATATGTTGGCCGACTATTTCCTTTCAGATGCCGGAAAAGTGGCTTGGCAAAATCAATATATATATAAGATTAAGAATATTAATTTTTTTAACTAGTGTTCTCTCTATTTATATCTATCTATATAATAGTAAATTAAACATGTATAGTACCAGTACCCATATACAGGATTACTCAATGATTTGAAAACACTTCTCTAAATGTTAACAAGAGGGTTAAGTACATTGCATGAATTTTTATTTTACTTTCATAATCGGTGTGCATGTGGGTATTATAAATAATATAAATAACAGGTACTTACGTATTTCATTTTTTCCCTTGTCATCCTTTTGTGCAAATTCCTCCGAAAACACTTCACAAATAGTTTTGGCGTTAGCGCGGATAAAAGTGCATTTTGCCTCAACCGGGAATCGAACCCGGCTCTCCCAATTTCCGGTTAGTTGCTCTGACCGCTGAGCTATCGAGGCACACTCACCATCCCTGCTAATGCGCCAGTTTAATGCGTCACTACAGTACTCCCTCTCTAGAGACCTGGTTTGTCTCGATACAATTTAACGGAATGTGACCGCGTTTGCCATTCTTACGAACCGTTGTTCGGTAACCCCCGGGACTATAGGGCGATGGATAGGACGGGAATCGAATCCGCGAATTTGAGATGTAAGGGAGGTTGCATATACTGGAATGAATCACATCACGTCGGGGTCACCACTTTGGCGATAGCAAGGATAAAAGTGCATTTTGCCTCGACCGGGAATCGAACCCGGCTCTCCCAATTTCCGGTTAGTTGCTCTGACCGCTGAGCTATCGAGGCACACTCATCATCCCTGCTAATGCGCCAGTTTAATGCGTCACTACATAGTTATCCATGTGTTCCTTTTTTTACTCGGTCATGGTACGACTCGGATGATATATTCCATATTTCGGGATGATTTTTGATTTGATCTATAAATAACTCGACATCGAAATTCTCTTCCGAAGCCATCGTTTGTGCGGGAGTTTACCGTAGGTGTGCATCAGGCGACAAACACAAGGGTACTGTGGAGCCGGAAATGAGGTCGCCGTGCCGTTGCGGTTCCCTAGGGAAGAACGGCTCAAAACTGGCTGTCACCGCAGCGGCACTAGGTGTTAAAGGACTGGACACACAGAGAGCGGTATGTGGTAGCGGTAAGCGGTACTGTACCGCGGCGGTACTACCGCCCATCTGTAAGGTGAAAGATTGCATCATCTCGTCCCCACTCCCAGCGGTTTTCAAGTCGGTAGAGGAAAGAACGCGGCGGCATAAAAATCAGTTGTCACAAAATACAGATTTGAGAGCGGTACGGTACATATTAGAAGTTTTTATTTTTTGTTTATTAGAAGTTTATATACTTTTATTTTATTAGAAGAATTTTATCCATGAACAGCAAGTCTTTCTCCACTTGAAATCGACTTTCTTCAGTTCGTTGTAAATTTCTCTATGGATGGTTTCATCAGACGATGCAGTTCCTCGAATTCATTTCTTGACATTCGAAAATATGTAAAAAAGCGATCTTCATGAGGGTGAAGTTCCCGACATAAACGGCTGTATTCTCCTAACATTTCACGCTTTTCATTAATTTCATGAACCCAATACTTCCTTTTCTTGCTTTTTGATAATGCGAAAAGCAAAAGTAATAATTCTTCGTCGAAATCCATGGAGAAAAATCGATCTCTCCTGTGCTCACTAGCTGACTGGCGCTACCGACTGACAAGACCGCTACCGCTACCGCTACTCTATGTGGATAAACCCAAACCGCGTACCGCAGCGTACTTGGTGACGGTACGTACCGCTGTCTATCCTTACAGCATACCGCTCTCTGTGTGTTCAGTCCTTAAATCGCACGATCTCGGTGGCCAATTCACGTCTCCGCTGCGCAAGGTAACCATGTCCTCATATCTCTTGTGCATAATGTCCATCGTGGTATGTGCTTTGTGGCACATAGCACCGTCCTGTTGGAACCACGTATCGTCGGTATCCATATCATCCAGTTTAGGCCACAGGAAGTTACTTATCATCGATCTGTAGCGTTCGCCGTTGACGATTATGGTAATGCCAGTTTCGTTTTGGATGAGGTACCGACCAATGATTCTGCCAGACCAAAATCCGCATCAAGTAGTGACATTCTCGGGATGTATTTGGTGCTGTCATATTTGGTGCTGTCATACAATCGTGTGGATTGGTATCGTCCCAAATCCAACAATTTTCCTTGTTCACATATCCATTCATCCAAAAATGGGGCTCGTCGATGATTTTTCTCTTTTTTTTTTTTGGCGAAATTTGGGTCAACTTACATCTGCTCCAGAACCCAATCAGCGAACACACGGCGTTGCCTATGGTCGTTTACCTTAAGTTTCTGGGTCAGTTGAATTTTATATGGATGTAGACCCAAGTCAAGACGCAAAATTCGCAAAGTTCAAATGGCTGAAAAGCAAAGTTCTTGTGGACGACGAGAAATTAACTGACTCAGGTTTTCCCATTCACTCTCATGCATAACAGCGATGTTTTCAGCAGACCTTGCCCTTAGGTGACGTACGGATGTTGGTTTATTATTTATCAAACCGGTTGACTCGAATTTGGCCACCAAACGTCAAATAGTCGACTCGGCGGGACGGTTGTGGTGAGGATAAAAATCGCGTAATGCGTGGTACGTTTCTCGAACAGAGCACTGATTTTGAAAATAGAATTCTTTGATTTACACACGTTGTTGAACGTTGTAACCTTTTATGGTAATTTTCCGTATCCTACTAAATAATTTACAATAAACTTAATAGACGTTGCTTTAACAGTAGGGCCGCTAGAGCCTAGAATATTTCGAGCGTCCCTATTGAAAGACCTATTATGTAGGGCAGGATCCTTGCTATGTTCCAATCGTCAATGTGTGTCAAGTGTGTCAAACCATCAAATACACGAAATATGTGGGTAGATAGTATCAGATTAAACAAAATCAGAAGTGGCTATATTAACGACCCTGAGGAATTTTTAATAAAAAAACTCGATATCTGATCATCCCCGCAGGTCATTTTATTTTTAAATTTGGTAATGCTTGAGAAATGTCCGTTATCAGTAACTTTTTTATACAAGTTAAGTGATAACCTGTTCGAGTCCATGAATACTGTAAACCAAACTCCTAGAACAATCTCAGAAGTCGATTTTTCCATTTATAAGCCTATAATAATAGCAACAATAATAAAATACCTTTATTAATTAAATATACATATAATACATACATATTTTACACAAGAGCCTTATGTCTATTCCTACACTTCGCTTTACTTTTACTAGTCCTTGCGCTTAACACTGAAAGTCGCCTGTATCCTCTCAATAGCTCTCAATACCTGAAGCATTTTAAATTCCATGCATCTGATACGATTGTACTTTCGTTTTTTGTTTGGGAATGTTTAGTGGACCCAACGTCTACTCTCATATCACGAATCGAATGCTGTCAAAGCTCATGTTTCATTATCAAGATGAATACATAAATCTAATACAAAAAAATCCATTAACGCGCCGCGTCAAACATTTGTTTCGCTCTCGAGCGGCATCCTCATCAAAAACCAATGTTGCAACACAGTTTTATATTCCGGATTTCACGTGTTATCTCGACGTAAAACAACATGAAAGGGCGCCGTCATAACAGGCAGCGCACAGGTGCAATGTAAGACAAAGTATTAGTTATTAGTCATTATTTTATATTGAATTGTTAATATGCCATTTGAAGTGATGGACCCGCTGAAGAGTTTATCGAATACAATGGTGAATAAACCGACACTGGCGTCGTAGAGAACAATAGAAATATTAAATAATGACGTGGGTGACTGACAGACAGGGGAAATGATCGAGAAGATAATTCTAGAAGAACAAGCGTTCCTCATTCCAGTCGTATAATCGATTCTGGGAATTTCAAATCGTTAACACTTGTGAAATTGTGAAACAGTATTATTACTGAGATGGAATACAAGGGTGATTTTGATCTGAATGACTAAGTTGACTAAAATCGATGAATTGTTGAGCATTTCTCTGATTAATATCAGTCCGAATTGAGCAAGTAAATAAGGGTATATGCAGTCAACATGGCGGCATGGCGTAGACTCGACTTTGGTATTCCTGAAAGTTCCTCGGTGTTATCGTCGGAAACTGAACCAGATGATGGAGATAATGACCCTACGTATCCTTATATATGATCCTTCATATCCAGAAAAGAAGTCGCTTTCCCTACGACTGGTATTATTAGGAAATACGGCAAGGAAAATATTCTAACCTTTAAAAACAAGCTGCATGTAAATAATGATATCTGCAGCACATACCATTTCATACTTGCGAATATTCGTAGATACCATTATTTACATGCAAAAATGCAAGTCTACTGGTAAACTGGATGCAGTAAAGTTCTGTCTATTTTGGATACCAGAAGCATATTACCAATACTACAATAATAATTTACTTGAAGGATGAGTACTTGTATGATGTAAAATTTCTGCTAATAGAAGCTTGTCTAATTATGTGCTGTTTACTACAACTTATTACGATGGTATCTGCATGGTATCTCCCCTTGAAAAAGCATAAAGCAAGATGAATAGTGGTATCTACGTGACTTTTGAATTAAAAAAATGTATATTAAAGTAAAAACAAAATACAGGGTGGCGCAATGGGTATTGCCGATTTTTGAGACGCCACTGTCCAAGTATGAGTAAAGTGGAGGGGATATTCAACCGCTTAAAATATTCCGCATGTAATGCCATTTAGTAGCCATGAATACGTGGCTAGTGAATCAAGGTAGTTTTTGTGTTAGGGCGTATCACCGATCGGAGTCTGTTATTGAGGTACAACGACAGTTTCGGCGTGAATATAACATTCCAAATCTTGGTAGAGTTCCTTCGCGCAACATAATTTTGCGGTGGTTTGCAAAGTTTCATGATCATGGAAGTGTAAAAAATGAATTTGTCGGTTCTGTCAAAGCTGTGCGTACACCGGAGAACGTAGAGCGAGTATGGCAAGCTGTAATAAAGAGCCCAGTTCATTCAGCAAGGCGTCAAGCGGTAGCATTGAACATTACACGAAGAAGTTTGGGTCGAATTTTACATGAAGACCTACGATTTCATCCATATAAAATTCAAGTTGCTCATAAAATTTTACCGGAAGATTTACCAGCACGAATACAATTTTGTAGAGCATTTCTTGATGTACTGAACCCAAATGTTTTAAATTTAATAATGTCTGATGAGGCGCATTTCCATTTATCAGGATTTGTGAATAAACAAAATTTTCGATACTGGGCTGCTGAACAACCTCAACAAATTCACGAACAACCTCTGCATTCTGCAAAAGTTACCGTATGGTGCGGTGTGTCTACATTCGGAATACTAGGCCTTTACTTTTTTGAAGAAAATGACCGTACAGTGATTGTAACTTCTCAGTGATATTTGGAGGTGCTTCAAAAATTTTGACCTGCTGAATTGCAACGACTGGGGGTAGAAAATAACGTCTTATGGTTCCAGCAGGATGGAGCAACAAGCCATACTACGCGGATTTGCATGGCTGCTCTAAGAAACATGTTTCCTGGACGACTTATATCCCGTCATGGTGATTTTAATTGGCTGCCCAGGTCACCAAGTTTGACCAGCCCGGATTTTTTCTTATGGGGATATTTGAAGGCTAGGGTTTTTGAAAGTAGACCTCAAACATTACAAACTTTAAGAGACACCATAACTCGAGAAATCAGAGCGATAAACCAGGAGATGCTGCTACGAGTTACAGAGAATTTTCAATCACGACTTCAGGAATGTTTAGAAAAACGTGGTGACCATTTAAAAGACATTATTTTCAAAAAATAATTTTTGTTGTAAAACTGCATTATATTTGTAATAAAAATATATGTTTTTGACCTTGGTCGTTTTATTAGTATATCCATAATAACACTCTAAAAACCATCAATACCCATTGCACCACCCTATACTTTCGTTATACATTTGATTATATTTCATTCTAAGGACTTCATCATAGCTTCCTGTAAAGTTTACAGATTAAAAATTGATGTAAATAGAAATCTGAATTCAGTTCAACATTTAATTATTTCCAAACTTAAAAAATGTCAGTTATCATTGTTTACACCCGAACCCTTCAATTTCTTGGAGTTCGTAATAATCTAAACAAGGTATTGTTATTATTTTTAATTATTTGAAATGAGTTTTTTGGTCAGAAAATTGTTGGTGTATAATATCCGCAAAAAATAAATAAAAGAGAGAAAGACTAAACATTGAAATATTTACTTCTCAATATTTAAGTTTGTATGAATGCAAAAGTAAAGAACTCACAAACGTTGTGATATAAGCATAGCTCCTAATGTAGATGACCAAATTGTTGTCATATAAAATCCACTGTTACCGTATTGTATTATTTGACAAATTATAATAGCTTTGTATGATTATTATTACAATGAGAAACCACTATTATTATTAACTTGAGTTTTAAAAATACGTCATCAGTATAGATATGACAACCTTCATATAATCACATTCGTACCACAACCGCGAACAGATTCAACTACGTAAAATTCATGTACGCAAAAATTAATAAAACAAGCCGCTAATAGCCGATCTTGTACTGTCGATATGTACAATGCTTTTATAGGTGTGTAACATCTAAGTCGGGAATCAAGAAAGGAACTACCAAACCGACAAGCGGTTATCGTGTTATCAAGTAGTTCCAGAATAGCGAGGCTATTATATAAAGCCCCGCCAGGCATTGAATTATACCTAAAAGCGATCCTCGACCCCTTTCTCGGATCGGGAACTACTTGATAACCGCTTGGCGGTTTAGTAGTTCCTTTCTCGATTCCGAATATATATTCATCGATATTCACTCTGTAAAGGTCTCAACGCGACTGGATATAGACCAGGCTATTTACTGCGCACCTTGTGGGCGGTCCGATATCGCAATTTTGAGACTTTTGCGTATTATTGATGAGCTCTAGATGTTTTGTGTCAAACTCTGTGAAATCCGCAATAAACTGGCAACACCGCATTTTTTAATAGAATAGTAACGATAGTCTCGATCAGGGGTAACCAACATGTAAAAATACTTTTAATTTTTTAAAGAAGAAAATGTCATAATAGTGTTGTTCTATAGGATAAAATACAAAATGTTGTTCTATAGGTAAAAATGTATGTACAACTCAAATACTTACCTTGTGTAAGCGATAATGAACATCCCTGTTTTTGAAAAAATCCGCTACGCAATATGCACATAATTAATATTGCGGTACAGTTTTTTCCTTCTTATTACATCAGTTTTGACAATCCACTGGAAACCTTATGCCTTAACTACATTATATCTGCTTTTATTCAATTTTTAATGAACATCTCCCTAGCAACACGCCTGAAAAATATCTGGACGATTATTTTTCCTGTTCTGAATGCATTTACAGCATCATTCGCACTCAAGATGTCTGCGAGGGCCCATCAGACGGGCCTCTCGTAGGAGCGCGCCCAAGAATTCCCTTAATATTTAGGAGGCCCTTACTTATACATGAACGGCTCCGCACAAAGCAAACACTGCGAGGAAAATAAAGCGCCAAAGCGAAAATCGGCGAAACAAAGGCGCGATATTCGACATTTGTGTTTTACACATTTTACGTATTCGAAAATATGCTCGAGCCGTAAAATCCGGAGCTTTATGGACTTTGAAGCGCGAATATTCCCCTGAAATGAAAGTTGGATTGTACTTAGGAAGTTGCAATTACAATTTTACTATTCAATGAAGCGAAAAATCTATTTACGAGACGAAAAGAGTAAATTATTTGTTTGAATGCGGAACGCTTTTCCTTTTATGTTCCGACGAATGTAGTCAGATTATAAATGTTCTGCAATATCTCAATTGCTCCGCGTACTTACGAGAGCTGGAGGGATATATTTTGCAACTTTCGCTTGCGGAATATACTAGAAGTTGACGCAAGTGCCATTAATCACCCTGAACTATTCATGGTTGATTAAATTCATGGTTGGGTGTGTACTATCCCGTGGACCCAACTAGACAATCCTATTTTCAAAGATTTTATAGAGAAATGTTTAAATGAGGAATTTATGACAGTAAATGTGTCCACAGAATCGACTATTCCAAAAAATCTTCTACCGCAAGCTACTGCCACTGTCCAATCTACTGTTTATCAGGAGCGTAGTGTGAGAAAAGAATCTAGGGATGTGATAAAAAATTTATAAGGGGAAGAGTTATAGTCAAATGTATCATAGGCCATATGAAAATGGTAAAAATAAAAAAAAGACACTAACCTGAAATGATTATGCCGAGGTATATATCCTAATTTTTAAAATGAAGATCAATTCTTCGGCTTTTGTTTGTCCAGCGAAAACATCTATCATTGTTTCTTCAAATGTTGGAGACGATCTCATACCTTCTAACAAGGCACTTTCAATATTCATTAATGCTAAAGCTAACAGTCTTTCTTGCTTTTAAGAATTTTTCAGATAAGTCTTTATTCTCTTTAAACATGAAAATGATCTTTCCGCGAAACTGCTTGTGGCCGGAATAGTCAAAATTAAACGACACAATTTTGATGACTCCGGGAAAACAGAAGATAATTAAACGGACATAATATATTGGTGAAGCTCAAACACAGTGCTCTTTTTCATATCGGGATCACTATAAGTCACTGAAAGTTCACTTTTAAACGGTTTGCGTCAAAGAATGTTCCATATGTATCTACTAAAGAAGAAAAAAGTTCGTCAGGAAAACGTTTCACGAATGAAGTAAATTGTGTGAAATCTAGATTTAAGAATTTCAGTTTAGAAATTTCACTAAACCGATCACTAATGTTCAAAGTAATAACGTTTCGTGCCCTACGTCCAAAATTTCGTAAATCAATCGTGCGTAGGTGTTTTCTTATCTTTTTCAGGAATTAAATCCAAACGCATTCTTTTACTTGGTGGTTGATTTTCTAACACAAATCTGTCCATAGGGTCCCAAATGTCACTAAAGTCGTTTCTAATTTTTTGAATATGTTATTTGAAATCGGCGATCTTTTTATTGCAGTAACTAATATCTGATATTTTTGTCTGTAAAATTTTAAACAGAATCTCGGAATGTGGGAATATTGCAGAAAACGCTGCTAAGAAAAAATTAAAATCAAAATCGCGCAATAAAGTTAAAAGACTTCTAGTACAAATAACGGTTTCTCGATCCCATTCCACATTTTCATTTTCCACAATTACTTGAAACAGCGCTTCCAAATCTTCCTTATGTTATGGCGACAGTCGCTAAGATGCGTTTACATAGTCGCGTAACTGAGTCCAGAAAAAACGACAACGCCTACTCGAGGTTCCACTGTTAACTGCGTAAGATCACTGACTAGAGCAGCTACTGATAATATATTCATGTCATCATACGCGTAAATAGTGTTAGTTGTGTAGTGTGGTGATGTTACCTTGAAGAACTACTGTGTTATCCAGATCGTTTTGACAATACGGTGACGTAATGATTTGCCCTACCCCCACACTTGACTACGCATTTTTAGACATACAATTACAAGTCTCCCTTTGTTCCTAAACGACCACGCAATGAAAGGTAAACTAATATGTATGTGAATAATTTGTATATGTAATCTGATTTTCATTGTAAGTCCGCCTCTGTTATATACGTCATCATTATCATGAGGTCATCAGTCCTAAGACTGGTTGGACGCTAACCTCCAGCTTCTCCTATCTTGTGCTAACCTACGCATTTCGCTAATTATGCTACAACCTACATCCCTTACTATTTGTGAACAGTAGTCTAATCTAGGCCTACCTCTGCCTTTCTTCACTCCTGTTTCTGCCTCCACAATATCGCGGAATATTCCCCCATGTCTCAGCAAGTGGCCTACCATTCTATCTCTTCTCTTCTTTATTTTATGTTTTTTCCACATACTTTTTTTCTCGCCGACTTTCTCTAATACTTCTTCGTTTGTAACCCTATCAGTCCACGGTATTTTCATCATTCTTCGGTAACACCATATCTCAAAAGCTTCTAATTTCTTCTTACTTGCTTCCCCTACCGTCCAGGTTTCGCAACCGTATAGTGCCGTGCTCCATACATACGTATTCAAAAATCTCTTCCTTGTTTCTAAGTTTATTACCCCCGGGCATAAAAGTGCTTTATTTTTGTTAAAAGCTATTCGACCCTGAGCTATTCTTTGTTTTATATCTTTATCGCTTCTTCCATCCCAATTTATTTTACTTCCTAAATAAGTGCAGTCTTTAACTTCCTCCAATCTTTCATTATTAATTTGTACTTTCGTTTTTGCTCTGCTCTCGCGCCCTCTGCACACTAACACTTTAGTTTTATTTTTTTTTCACCCTCATTCCGTATTCCTCTGTCAACACTGCCTCCATTTCGTTCAATACTGATTCTAATTCCTCCTTACTAGATGCTAATACTGCTATATCATCCGCGAATCTCAGCATTTTTAGTTTCTATCCCTGTACTTTAATCCCAAAATCCACTCTTTTATCACATTAATCGCCTCTTCGATGTACAGATTAAAAATTAGTGGTGATAGCGTACATCCTTGTCTTACTCCTTTCCTAATACCTACTTCCCTTCTTTCCCCTTCTACTTCTATAACAGCAGTTTGCTCTTTGTATAGATTGTGTACTACTCTCCTATCTCTATACTTCATTCCCGCTCTCTTTAGTATCTCGAACATTTTTTCCCATCTTACATTGTCAAAAGCTTTTTCTAAATCTACAAATCTTATATAAGCGTTCTTTCCTTTTCCTATTGCTTTCTCTAACATTACTCTTAGCGCCAGAATAGCTTCGCGAGATCCCCTATTTCGCCTATACCCGAATTGGTCTTCTCCTAGTATTTCCTCCGCTCTATGTTCCATCCTCTTCTGCACTATGCTGATTAAGATTTTTGACGCGTGGGAAGTTAGGCTAATCGTTTTAAAATTCTCGCATTTGTCGGCTCCTCTCTTTTTCGGTATAGTAACGATTATGTTCCTCTTATAATCCTCCGGCATCTCTCCCGTTTCGTATATGTACTTTACTAGTTCAAACATCCTATTTACTACTTTTTGTCCCGCACATTTCAAAATTTCCGCCTGTATTTTATCTACACCCGGCGCTTTATTGTTCTTTAGCCCACTTAGTGCTATTTCAAATTCCTCTCTCAATATAGGTTTTCCTACATCTTCCCTATCGATGCTAGATTCTTCTTCTAATATCTCTCCTAATTCCTGACCCTCGTATAAATTTGCTAAGTACTGCTTCCATCTATCCGCTTTCTCCTCTCTTCCGATCAGTATGTCCCCCGATTGACTTCTAACGTTTCTACTTATTGGTCCTATATCCCTGAAATTCCTCTTAATTATTTTGTAAGTCTCATCGGTCTTACCTACTTGGAGCTTATCTTCTAATTCTTTGCATTTATCCTCTATCCATTGTTCTTTCGCTTTTCTACACTTTCTAATGTTTTCCCACTTTATTGACTTATAAGTTTTCAGTCCTTCCTGGGTGTGCTAATGATCTTTCGCATCTCTATTCCATTTCTATGAAAACGTCTAAATTTGTCCATCCTCGATATTTCCTTTATACCCATGCTATATTTGAATGTAGTTAAGGGTACATTTTAATTAGAAATAAACCCTTTATTAAGGGGACACGTCAGTTTTGTTGGCTCAAAGAATAATTTTTGTATTCGCATATTTTCAAAAGTTAATGACTTGAGAATATATTCCCAAAGCCGCTTAACGGAATTCGTAAACGTGGCTTAGTTCTAACACTGTTTAAGAGGCGCTGTCCGAGCGGCAGCGCGCAAGCACAGACAAGTTCAGACTCGTACAACTCATAAATTTAGTCGCGTTCGACTTTTGTGTAGACATTTTGTTTGTATATAGTGTGCACGACGTTTTTTTTTTAATTTAAAATGTGTTAAGATAAGTGTAATTTGATACAGTTTAAATTGATTCCAAAACTGTAAACGCGTTTTTCTCGAAACCATGTTTTTCAAGGCGGTTCCTAAGATATGTCAATGCAGAATAATTCGATTTCGATATCTCAATTTCCTCTATTTTTTTTCCATGTTTGAAAGTGAAATTCTTTGAAGTAAAACGCAATATCAATTTTGAGTGGTCACCATTTTGTCACAAATTCGAAATTAAAAAAATGCCTATGTCAAACAATACCTATGCTCATACACTTTAAAACGCTGTATTAATTTTTGCATTCAGATGAACCGTACCTTGCCAATCCTAGGAACCATGAGCATGGTCCGATCGAGAACGGCAGAATTCATGGAATTGAGGGGGAGGGGGGGAGAAGATAATTCTAGTTAAATAAAAATTTTCTTTAAAGATCAACGTGTAAAGATTTATGCACAGTAAACCATATGTTCTTATCCTTATCAGTTGATGAGATAAGAATTCTTAAAATTCATTGAAGAAACGGCGTTAAAAACTGACGTGCCCTCTATATAGCGCACCCTGTGCAACGTCAAGGAATAATCATATACCTCGCATTTCCACCGCCCCCGTCAAGGAACGTACACCCTCGCACCCCCAAACCAATTTATTTGTAAAAACCCCCGATATCGCAACCCTATCCCTGAAATACTACCCATCATTTCCACATCAAGCCGATCTGACGTTCCCCGCATAGCCTGCCACGGAGATTCCGTAAAGACACTTCCCCAGCGTGTATATTTCGCGGAACGAGCCGTACGCCGAGATCCAGCTCCAGATTTTTCCGGCGTTGTTTTTTGCGGCTCCGGCGACGTCTCCAGGGAAATCTGCCTGTATTAGAGGCCTTCAACGGGATAGAAATGTGGCGCCTCGGCCAGATGGTCTCGTAAAAGACCGGGGGATTTATGCGTCGGAGTAAAGACCATCGGACCGGTTGGATGGACGCGGTCCAACGTCGCTTTCCGCTAAGTTTTGTTAAAACTGTGGCAGGGTAGGTCACCTGGATGGGTGAGCACGTAGGATAGAGACTTTTAACACGTATCAACGGCTATACAGTGAGTAAATACAGGTTCGAAGAAACTTAATAAAATCGTTACAGGTGCAGGTCGGACGCATTGATTTTGTTTTCTGGATACACATTTTTTGGTATATGGTACATATCCTTTTTGACGTCAGAACTATTTGAATTGTGATGCCATTGACAGTCCTTTTGAATGGCAATCCGACACGGACCGGGCTCGAACTCGGAGCGAATACACTAGTAAAGTGTATTTGCGCCATCTTGTGTTTGTTTTTTTTTTAAACCTTGAGTAGGTCGAAGCCTCAGTGTCATATGTTATAAATGGATTTTAATAAGGATTTGTTACTAAATAAAACGAAAAATAAACAATCAAGACGTAAATGTTGTGTTGTTAATTGTGAAAATATAGAGGGTCAAAATCCAGAATTACAATATTACCGTTTTCCTGGACAATCTTACGAATTAGAGAAGAAAAGAAAATGAATTGCAACAGTGAGTCGTCAATAGTAATTATTTTCTGTTTACGGTTTAAGCCGTGTTCAAGTCTAAACACGGCTTAATTGAAATGCATGCAAAGGGGTAGTAGACACATTCTATTTCATGGCACCTGTGTTATAAAATCGAACAGTGCTGTTTTTTATTTTACTCGTGATAAAACGTTTTCATCCAACAAATTTACGAATATTAAAATACGAATTAAAATTACGAATATTGTCTTATTTTTTTACGAATATTTAAATTATAAATATAAGTACAAATCATAATATTCCTTAGCTATATATGTATGTGCAATAAAAAAATATATTTAAGCATATTTATTATATTATTTAATGAATTTTGCCCGACATTTAGTCTATGGCCTTATTAGGGCATAGGGGTTTCTAATTTTTAATCTGTACATCGAAGAGGCGATTAATGTGGTAAAAGATTAATGTGGAAGAGTGGATTTCGGGATTAAAGTACAGGGACAGAAACTAAAAATGCTGAGATTTGCGGATGATATAGCAGTATTAGCATCTAGTAAGGAGGAATTAGAATCAGCATTCAACGAAATGGAGGCAGTGTTGACAGAGGAATACGGAATGAGGGTGAATAAAAACAAAACTAAAGTGTTAATGTGCAGAGGGCGCGAGAGCAGAGCAAAAACGAAAGTACAAATTAACAATGAAAGATTGGAGGAAGTTAAAGACTTCACTTATTTACTAAGTAAAATAAATTGAGATGGAAGAAGCGATAAAGACATAAAATAAAGAATAGCGCAGGGTCGAGTAGCTTTTAACAAAAAGAAAACACTTTTATGTTTTATGTTTTAACTTAGAAACGAGGAAGAGATTTTTGAAAACATATGTATGGAGCACGGCACTATATGGTTGCGAAACCTAGACGGTAGGGGAAGCAAGTAGGAAGAAATTAGAAGCTTTTGAGATGTGGTGTTACCGAAGAATGATGAAAATACCATGGACTGATAGGGTTAGAAACGAAGAAGTATTGGAGAAAGTCGGCGAGAAAAGAAGTATGTGGAAAAACATAAAGAAGAGAAGAGATAGAATGGTAGGCCACTTGCTGAGACATGGGGGAATAGTCCGCGATATTTTGGAGGCAGAAATAGGAGTGAAGAAAGGCAGAGGTAGGCCTAGATTAGACTACTGCTCGCAAATAGTAAGGGATGTAGGTTGTAGCACAATTAGCGAAATGCGTAGGTTAGCACAAGATAGGAGAAGCTGGAGGTTAGCGTCCAACCAGTCTTAGGAATGATGACCTCATGATGATGAAGCCATATTAATACTTTCAAGTGCAGGATGAAAGTAAACAAGTTCAAGATATTATTAATGACATTTGGTGAAATTTTGATGAACTATTCTTATTATTATTGACTGTCAAACCTTAGAGTGACCTTATTTGGTGTAGGTACCTTACATAAAATGTTTAATAATTACCGTTTTGTTAAAAAATATAAAGTGTTTTTAAGCTTTCCACATACAGGCGAAATGATGAAGAAATTTACTGGAATAGATTTTGTCTTCCAAATTTTACTCAAATTTATTGTTCCTGGAAAAGGTAGTCAACCTACATTTTCTTAAAAGCTTCTGCTGAGAACAGGATTAAAGCTAGATTTGTAAGTTGAATACAACAAAATTCTCTATTCGACTGTTGGGGGTGTGCCAGTAGGAAGTTCCGTGAAATCAATTATTGCTCGAGATAGTTCGAGTAGATTATCGGCTTGATAGTTCGAGCCTCTTTTTATATCCACGTTTCTATTTTAGCAATTAACGTTTTCAAAATACTTGAAAATATGTTTACAGCAGAAGTAGCGGATACTGTAAATTAACAGTCAATTACAGCGAAAGGTAATCCAAATTTCATCTTCATAAGAAGTATCAGAAATCTGTTCTCGGCAGAAACTTTTTAAAAAATATAAGTTGACTACCTTTTCCAGGAACAATAAATTTGAGTAAAATTTGGAAAAAAATAACTCTATTCCAGTACATTTCTTCATCATTTCGTCTGTCCAAGTGCAAAGCATAAAAAACGGAAATTGTTATATGTTTTATGTATTTAATAATGATTTGAGATATAAAAAAATAATTACCTTTAACGACGCACTGCTACAATCCATTTTCTTTTCCTCCTTAAGTCGTAATATTTTCCAGAAAAACGGTAAAATTCTAATTCTAGATTTTGATCCTCTATATTTTCACAATTAACAACATAACACTTACGTCTTGATTGTTTCTTTTTCATTTTATTTAGTAACAAATCCATTATCCATTATTAAAATCCATTTATTGCAGAGTGAATATCGATGAATATACAAGGTGTCTCACGGTAGCCGTTCGTTAGAAGCTTTCGTGGTTAGAAGAAACTTCTGAGAATTCTGAGTTTCTGGACTCCAGGGTTATTCAAGATTCTTTTTCATTTTCAAATATTTTCAAGGTCATATCACTTCCGGTTATACCAGAAGTCGCCAGTAAATTATTTTAAATAGAGCACCCGGTATATTATTTCATATTTGGGTTCCTGAGAAAATTTCATGAGTTCCATCAGTTTTCCCTATACCTATTTTCAACTGTTTCTTAGATATCTTGATTATTTTGAAAGAAGTAGCCTTATTTTCAACACTGTGCCTTTTACCCATTTTCGACTGGTGCTAAGCGCTTCTGGGGTAGACGGAAGCACTAGAATGGTACTTTCGAAATCCACATTGACAATTAATTTATCGCAAACAGGGTGTCCAAAATGTTATCACCAATTACATCATTTTCAAAGTTGAAAAAGTTCATTCATTTAAATGTGACATCCGGTATATTATTGGATGATCGATTGCAGAATTTGATTTTGCATCAATTCGCTATAACCTTTCCTATACCTATTTCCAATGGTTTTCTTGTTAATCCATTATTTTTTATTAAAAGCCGATGAAACTCTAAAAGTCCTATCTAGTAAGCCTTGATTTTGACAGGAATTCAAACAATGTTGATTTTATGTCAAAGCAGTATCAGCTCACAAATTCGTGAGGTATCTACTTACAGTTCTAGTGATGTTAGTTTTCTCAAGTATAGTTTATAATGGAGAATATTGAAGAATATTCCAATAATTATTTATTAAATTTGTTTTATACGCATGGTGAATGTAAAAGAATTGTCAGACGAACATGCAGACTTTTTAACGAACGATATCCGGACCTACCAACAATGACCGGAAAATTCGCAAGAATTGAAGCTCGGTTTATGGCAAGTGGGAGTGTAAGGGCAACACGAAATCACCGAAAGCCCGTAATAGATAACGAGGTGAATGTGTTGGCTTATTTTCAAGCTTATCCACGGAGTTCGACTTCAACAGCAGCGCTCGATTTGGGTATTTCAAGGGCATTAATCCACATGATATTAAGAAAACATAAAATGCAGCCTTTTTCTGAGATAATTGTACACGGATTACGTCTTGGTGATGAGGCAAAACGAGTCGACTTTTGCGAGTTCATGTGAATAAAAATGACCGAAGATCCGAGATTTCTTCAAAAGATTATGTGGACCGATGAATCAAAATTCAGCAGGCAAGGAACTATAAATCGCCGAAATAATCACTACTGGGCACAAGATAGTCCACACGTCATAAGGGAATATAATCACCAGGACCACTTTAGTTTTAATGTTTTTTGTTTAATTATGGACAATAGAGTGGCATATCAAATGTACGATGAAAATTTGAATGGGGTTAGATATCTGGAGATACTCAGAGTGTTTGTTAGTGATTTCCTATATGCACTACCTTTACGTGACAGAGCAAACTGTTGGTATCAGCTGGAAGCTGCTCCAGCACATTCCACTATAGCTGTACACCAGCAGTTGACCTTGATGTTCAAGGATCGGTGGATTGGCCCACAGGGACCCTGGAATTGGCCACCTAGATCACCCGATTTGATGCTCTTGGATTTTTACCTCTGGGGCCGTATAAAAGAACTAGTGTACTCTAGGCCTGTACAAACTAGACAAGAATTATTGAACCTTGTTCACAATGCGTTTACTAATCTAAGTCCTGACGAACTTCGGGGGTCTGTTTTGCGAGGAGAATATGTCAGAGTTATCCAGTGTTTGAACCAAAATGGCAGTCATATAGAACAATTATTGTAATTTTACATTCATTTATTATTTCTTGTCATTATGTTCCAATTTTTTTATATTTTTCATTTGTTATTACGTTCTAAATGTTGTTATGTTCCTGTTTTGTTTTCATGTTCTAATTAAAGTGAATTTTTGCCATTTCAATCATGTTCATTTTGTTTCGAAAAACAAACGATGTTTCGGTTTCTGCCAAACATCACATTAAAATAGAAAATATGGATTAATAAGAAAACCGTTGGAAATAGGTATAGGGAGAGTTATAGCAAATAGATGCAAAATCAAATTCTGCATCTGATCATCCAATAATATACAGGGTATCATACTTGAAATAACGAACTTCTTCAACTTTGAAAATGATGTAATTGGTGATCAAATTTTGGACACTCTGTTTGCGATAAATTAATTATCAATGTGTATTTCGAAAGTACCATTCGTGTACTTCCGTCTACCCGAGAAGCGCTTAGCACCAGTCGAAAATAGGTAAAAGTCATTGTGTTGAAAATAAGGCTACATCTTTCAAAATTTTCAAAAGAATCAAGATCTAAGAAACAGTTGAAAATAGGTATAGAAACCTGATGGAACTTGTCATTAAATTTTCTTAGGAATCTAAAAATGAAATAATATACCGGGTGTTCTATTTAAAAAAAGGTAGTTACTGGTGACTTCCGGAAGTGGTATGGCCTTGAAAATATTTCAAAATGAAAGAGAATCTTAATTAATTAAATTAGAGTAATCCTGGAGACCCAAAATTCAGAATTCTAGTAATTCAGTTCGTTAGAAGTTTTTTCTAACCACGGAAACTTCTAACGAACGGCTACCGTGAGAAGCCCTGTATATTGAATGTGAATGTACACAGAATTCGATATGGCCGCGCGTAAAGTGCACCCTCTTCCCTCTGAATGTTGCTCTACCTTCTAGGCATACTTAGAGAATCTCACACTTTTTCCTATTCTTAACTAACAGTATATCCAGAAATCGAAACATTTAGGACTAAGGAACTAAAAAGTTAAACATCTTGACACGAGAAGTCCAAGTAGGTATCTATTTATTAGTTCATGATTACTGATTAAACTACCCTTTAAACAAGTATTAACATACGGAACCTTCCCCGGATCATTTGCGTGGACGTCATGTATATTTTAACACGATACATTCGCAATCTTTCCCGGCAGAGGCAAAACGTTATTCCTCTAGAAAATCACCCCGGATGCGGCTTTTCGTAAAACTCCCCCTGCATCCAAATTAACTTCGTGAAGGGATTAATTCATTAGTCATAATCGGATACCCTTGCGCGATACATCATTACCGCTCGCACTAATTATTGCCTCCCCGTTCTAATATCAATATTTAACAGGTAGAGCAACCGCAAAGTAGCTTAGGGAAGAATTATGCGGGGCACTATTGGAAAATGGAGCGATACTTAAAACCGCGAAATTCGAGCCGTCCCTAATGGTCGATGAGCCCACTCGGGACCGGCATTGTTGAAATTGTTCCCGTCGTCTTGTTTGCGTGGTGCAAGAGATTCCCGAAATTGGTACATAAGTAATGCCCGAGTAGGAGCCCGAGGCTATCGCGTGACAGTCGATAAAAAAGTGTCTCATTGTAACGATATTTTGTAAAAAGTTGTCGGAAAAAGAGAGTGGTACGGGTCGAATTTCCTAAGCTTTTATTTCATTAGAATAAATTCGTTTCTGTTTTCTTTCGCGAAAAGTTTTATGTAAGGGTAATAGGATATATGTGACAGATGTTTTTAGGTCGTTTCTCGTGTATCGAATTTATACCTTCGCTTGTTTGAATAAGTTAAAGGTGAACCGAAGATGCTGTAGAGTTCTGGCTGGACAAGAGGTCAACTTTACGATAATAAAATATTTATTTTACCTCCATTTACATTCGTTTCCTCTTTTTGTTCTACTATACGAGGTGTGATAAAAAATACGATGAACGAATTTTTATAGCAGAAACTACTGACTGTCTGATAGGTTGATCCTTTGAGATAGCCAGTGTCAAGTTTGAACAAGTTGTGACTTGAAAGTTGGTCTCTAAAGCCGAAAGAGTGAGGACGTGTTTACCGCGTCTGTGGCGCATCATGGATTTGGAACAAAGCATTAACATTAAGTTTTGTTTTAAGTTGCCAAAAAGGTGTCAAAGAACCTAATTAAATGTTAAAATCAGTCATAATGTGGTGATTTTGAAGACTGTTTACTGAATGAGGTATGAGTAGGTTGAAGACGAACAACAATCGGGTCGTCCTTCGACCTCAAAAACTAACGAAAACGTTGCAAAAGTGTAAACTCCGAATATTACCAGGGCTTATGGAACGTTTTTGAAATGATGTACGGATAAAAAGACCAGAAAAATGGCTTTTTTCTGGTCTTTTTTTTTTTTTTGGCCAATGGCTTCCTCCTTCATCGCGACAACGTGCCGTGCCACACCTCATTTCTGGTCCGCGAGTTTTTGGCTGAAAAAAGATGCCTGTCTGTCCACATCCGCCTTACTCTCCGGATTTAGCACCACGTGACTTCTGGCTTCTACAAAGTCGTGCTAGAAGGAAAACGTTTTGACGCCATTCTCGACATTGAGAGGGCCACGACAGAGCCCCTGCAGACCCTTCAGAAACAAACCTTCCAGAAATGCTTCCAATCATGGAGATAACATTGAGATAATGCGTCGCTAGCCAAGGACAATACTTTGAAGGAGATTAGTTCAAATTTGAAGTAAGATTATTACTGTGTTCATAATAAAACTATTCCCCGTATTTCTTGATCAGACCTCATATTATATTGTACTACTTCACTATACCGGGTGGGCAAATTACGGTGTTCTTGTAAGGATAGAAAACAGGGTGATTAAGGAAGGAAGATAGCTAGAAGTAATAGATATACCGTGCTTTCATTTTAAAACTGTACATAGGTTCCACCGTTCGGTCCTTCTCGGAAAATTAGCCACCGCTCAGGTGGGGAGTCCGGCCGTACGCCGGCGCCGTGATGATCGACGACTTAGATTTCACATTTACCGTCGCATACGTGTTTGGCATTTAGATGAGTGAACTTCGTAGTAATACGTGTAATTTTAAATAGATTCTTTTAATTCAAAACTTAGTAATTATGACGTACTCACTTGAGGAAAAAATTGATTTGATATCATGGTCTCTTCAAGGACATTCATTACGTGTAATAAGGGACCTTTTCTCAGTCAAATATGTAAATCGTCCGATTTGATGCTCTTGGATTTTTACCTCTGGGGCCGTATAAAAGAACTAGTGTACTCTAGGCCTGTACAAACTAGACAAGAATTATTGAACCTTGTTCACAATGCGTTTACTAATCTAAGTCCTGACGAACTTCGGGGGTCTGTTTTGCGAGGAGAATATGTCAGAGTTATCCAGTGTTTGAACCAAAATGGCAGTCATATAGAACAATTATTGTAATTTTACATTCATTTATTATTTCTTGTCATTATGTTCCAATTTTTTTATATTTTTCATTTGTTATTACGTTCTAAATGTTGTTATGTTCCTGTTTTGTTTTCATGTTCTAATTAAAGTGAATTTTTGCCATTTCAATCATGTTCATTTTGTTTCGAAAAACAAACGATGTTTCGGTTTCTGCCAAACATCACATTAAAATAGAAAATATGGATTAATAAGAAAACCGTTGGAAATAGGTATAGGGAGAGTTATAGCAAATAGATGCAAAATCAAATTCTGCATCTGATCATCCAATAATATACAGGGTATCATACTTGAAATAACGAACTTCTTCAACTTTGAAAATGATGTAATTGGTGATCAAATTTTGGACACTCTGTTTGCGATAAATTAATTATCAATGTGTATTTCGAAAGTACCATTCGTGTACTTCCGTCTACCCGAGAAGCGCTTAGCACCAGTCGAAAATAGGTAAAAGTCATTGTGTTGAAAATAAGGCTACATCTTTCAAAATTTTCAAAAGAATCAAGATCTAAGAAACAGTTGAAAATAGGTATAGAAACCTGATGGAACTTGTCATTAAATTTTCTTAGGAATCTAAAAATGAAATAATATACCGGGTGTTCTATTTAAAAAAAGGTAGTTACTGGTGACTTCCGGAAGTGGTATGGCCTTGAAAATATTTCAAAATGAAAGAGAATCTTAATTAATTAAATTAGAGTAATCCTGGAGACCCAAAATTCAGAATTCTAGTAATTCAGTTCGTTAGAAGTTTTTTCTAACCACGGAAACTTCTAACGAACGGCTACCGTGAGAAGCCCTGTATATTGAATGTGAATGTACACAGAATTCGATATGGCCGCGCGTAAAGTGCACCCTCTTCCCTCTGAATGTTGCTCTACCTTCTAGGCATACTTAGAGAATCTCACACTTTTTCCTATTCTTAACTAACAGTATATCCAGAAATCGAAACATTTAGGACTAAGGAACTAAAAAGTTAAACATCTTGACACGAGAAGTCCAAGTAGGTATCTATTTATTAGTTCATGATTACTGATTAAACTACCCTTTAAACAAGTATTAACATACGGAACCTTCCCCGGATCATTTGCGTGGACGTCATGTATATTTTAACACGATACATTCGCAATCTTTCCCGGCAGAGGCAAAACGTTATTCCTCTAGAAAATCACCCCGGATGCGGCTTTTCGTAAAACTCCCCCTGCATCCAAATTAACTTCGTGAAGGGATTAATTCATTAGTCATAATCGGATACCCTTGCGCGATACATCATTACCGCTCGCACTAATTATTGCCTCCCCGTTCTAATATCAATATTTAACAGGTAGAGCAACCGCAAAGTAGCTTAGGGAAGAATTATGCGGGGCACTATTGGAAAATGGAGCGATACTTAAAACCGCGAAATTCGAGCCGTCCCTAATGGTCGATGAGCCCACTCGGGACCGGCATTGTTGAAATTGTTCCCGTCGTCTTGTTTGCGTGGTGCAAGAGATTCCCGAAATTGGTACATAAGTAATGCCCGAGTAGGAGCCCGAGGCTATCGCGTGACAGTCGATAAAAAAGTGTCTCATTGTAACGATATTTTGTAAAAAGTTGTCGGAAAAAGAGAGTGGTACGGGTCGAATTTCCTAAGCTTTTATTTCATTAGAATAAATTCGTTTCTGTTTTCTTTCGCGAAAAGTTTTATGTAAGGGTAATAGGATATATGTGACAGATGTTTTTAGGTCGTTTCTCGTGTATCGAATTTATACCTTCGCTTGTTTGAATAAGTTAAAGGTGAACCGAAGATGCTGTAGAGTTCTGGCTGGACAAGAGGTCAACTTTACGATAATAAAATATTTATTTTACCTCCATTTACATTCGTTTCCTCTTTTTGTTCTACTATACGAGGTGTGATAAAAAATACGATGAACGAATTTTTATAGCAGAAACTACTGACTGTCTGATAGGTTGATCCTTTGAGATAGCCAGTGTCAAGTTTGAACAAGTTGTGACTTGAAAGTTGGTCTCTAAAGCCGAAAGAGTGAGGACGTGTTTACCGCGTCTGTGGCGCATCATGGATTTGGAACAAAGCATTAACATTAAGTTTTGTTTTAAGTTGCCAAAAAGGTGTCAAAGAACCTAATTAAATGTTAAAATCAGTCATAATGTGGTGATTTTGAAGACTGTTTACTGAATGAGGTATGAGTAGGTTGAAGACGAACAACAATCGGGTCGTCCTTCGACCTCAAAAACTAACGAAAACGTTGCAAAAGTGTAAACTCCGAATATTACCAGGGCTTATGGAACGTTTTTGAAATGATGTACGGATAAAAAGACCAGAAAAATGGCTTTTTTCTGGTCTTTTTTTTTTTTTTGGCCAATGGCTTCCTCCTTCATCGCGACAACGTGCCGTGCCACACCTCATTTCTGGTCCGCGAGTTTTTGGCTGAAAAAAGATGCCTGTCTGTCCACATCCGCCTTACTCTCCGGATTTAGCACCACGTGACTTCTGGCTTCTACAAAGTCGTGCTAGAAGGAAAACGTTTTGACGCCATTCTCGACATTGAGAGGGCCACGACAGAGCCCCTGCAGACCCTTCAGAAACAAACCTTCCAGAAATGCTTCCAATCATGGAGATAACATTGAGATAATGCGTCGCTAGCCAAGGACAATACTTTGAAGGAGATTAGTTCAAATTTGAAGTAAGATTATTACTGTGTTCATAATAAAACTATTCCCCGTATTTCTTGATCAGACCTCATATTATATTGTACTACTTCACTATACCGGGTGGGCAAATTACGGTGTTCTTGTAAGGATAGAAAACAGGGTGATTAAGGAAGGAAGATAGCTAGAAGTAATAGATATACCGTGCTTTCATTTTAAAACTGTACATAGGTTCCACCGTTCGGTCCTTCTCGGAAAATTAGCCACCGCTCAGGTGGGGAGTCCGGCCGTACGCCGGCGCCGTGATGATCGACGACTTAGATTTCACATTTACCGTCGCATACGTGTTTGGCATTTAGATGAGTGAACTTCGTAGTAATACGTGTAATTTTAAATAGATTCTTTTAATTCAAAACTTAGTAATTATGACGTACTCACTTGAGGAAAAAATTGATTTGATATCATGGTCTCTTCAAGGACATTCATTACGTGTAATAAGGGACCTTTTCTCAGTCAAATATGTAAATCGTCCGATCCCTGCTTTGAACACAATATCGACAGTAGTCGAAAAGTTTAAGTCAACGGGATGCATTTTAGGTTGTAAATGCTACAAGACACCTAGAATTAATGAGGATGCTGAAATGCAGGAATTAATGGTGTGTACAATGGTAGAAAAATATTCAAATATTTCTATCCCAAAAATTTCCGAGGAGACTGATTTTAGTGTGGGTAAAATTCACAAAATTTTAAAGAAAATCAAATATCATTCCTATAAATACAAAGCCCATCAAGAAATTTTCGATGAAGACCAGTACCGTAGAATGGAATTTTGTAACACGGTAATGGAACGTGCAAATGCGGATGACAATTTTATTTATAACATCGTGTTCACCGATGAATCCACGTTTCCGTTACATGGTAGGCACAATCCATCAATTCTACGATATTGGGCTATTCGTTCAGAATGTTACGACAGGTTGGGTTATTGTTTGGCGCAAGACGGAGGCATCTTCGAAAATTTTCTTTAGTTTTTTTTCTTATTCAAGGGGATGTTTTTTAAGTTTTAAGAGTTTGTATTTTATTTTTAATTATTTTAAGAGAATCTATTTATTTTTTTAACGTTTTATTAGAAGGCACTTTTTTTTAATGCAAAACCAATTATAAAAATAATGCAAAAAATATCATAGTTTGCTGTTAAATATGGCCAAGATATTTTTTCTTTAAATACCTTGATCATCTTTTAACAGTAAACCCATCAACATCACTTCCCACGTAAAAGTTTTTCCCCGTTACAAATACGATGTACACTCCCTCACGTGTAAGAACGTAACTGTCGTAGCACCGCTAACCGTCCACGTCCCCTCCCTCCACATTATACGAAATCGACCGATTGACTTGCTGTCTAGTAAAAAAATGAAAGAACGGTATGTTAATTATACTGTCTGAAGTTTGGTGCAAAATTTTACACAAATTTCACACCAAAAAGGATACGTATAGAGACTCAGGTTTGGTGTAAAATGAATTCCAAAGAGCTGTGGTGGAACTTTACATATAATTCATTGATGTGAATTTTCATACCAAGGATGGAGTAAAATCATCACGACGTCTGGTATAAACTTCATCACCTTTTGGAGTAAGCTTTACTTAAATTTTAAACCTTTTACTGTCCATGTTGTACAATGAAGGAAAGTAACACGTCTTTGAAATAGACTGTTATTCTGTTTCAAACAGTGTAACACTTTATTATATTACATTTTTTAACATACACAGTTAGTTTCTTTATTGTGTTAATGAAATATTGGTGTATATTACATGTATTTGCTAGTGCAAGTCTAGAAACTATCAATATATTCGTGAACAACGCAACCATTCCTAATTATAATATTCGAAATATTACTTATTTCGTATTATCGAGCTTTCCAATTAAATATTATGATCCTATTCTAATTCGAATATTCTTCTGGGTTAGTATATGTAAGAAATAAAATATATAAGATATGCATTTATATTACCTTGTTTACTTCATCGCCATGAAATACATACACTATAGGTTAGGTATATATACATCTTCGGTGAAATCATCTAGCGACTCATAAAGTTCAACATATTATTCAGTCATCTTGGCAAAAAAAAATTAATATACTTGGCTAACGCAATTAATTGTTGCTTCTTGAGATACATAACAGCATTTAGGCATAAGTTAGTTAGTTAATCAAATCAAATCACGAACAGCCATATTGCATCACGTTTCAACAGTGTCAAAGTAAAGACTACCTGGGATATAATGCAGGGATATAATCTACCGCACACGGAGTAAAGTATACTATATTGGGGTGTATTTATATTAGCTTTATACCTAAACGTTTTAAACTAAAATTTTACTTAAGTTTCATACCAAAACCAGTGAAATTTTACACTGATCAGACCATTAAATGAAGTAAAGTTTTACCACAGCACATTTTCAACAGTATAGAAAAAGTAGATTTAAGGCAACTCACCATAACCCAGTACATACATCAAATCCATCTGAATACTAGGGTCTTCATTTTTCTCCTTTTTTAAATCTTTGCGATATTTAAGCCATATTTTTTGTATACGAGATCTGTAAGAAAGTATCCAACCTTATGCTATATATAACCTAGTACCTGGGTGTGCTATTGTTAAAAATAGCTATTTATAATTTAGGAGGGACCTTTATGAGTGCCCCTGCCAATGAATTTTATGCACGTCGCATTTAACGATGATTGAACGAATAAAGAGTGGGCTTTAAATTTTGCGAAAAACTTGACCATTCGTGTTCGTAAATCATCCACAGGATCCATAAAGTATATAGCGATGAATCCATGAGTGACACACAGATTACACAGGTCTGCAAAAAAAGTTTTTTAAAAATTGTTTTGATTTAGTTAACTGATCTTTATGTAGTTTTTTGCACTGATTTCAAAAATGACATTGGTTTTTTTTTCTATCGCGTAAGGCTTGCCTACAAAATAAAGTTGAAGTTTTTGGAAAAAGTACAAAAAACGGAAAATTTTGGATTTGTTTTTATTATTTTAACATGAAGTAAAAGCAAAAAAACAACGATACCTAGCTAAAATGAGCATAATAGTGATGCACATGTGTTGCAAAGTTATTATAAGTCTTTGTAAAAACGTTTTCTTTTTCCATCAAAGTTTCTTTTGGTACTTTTTCGGCTGGGTTCTTGCGAATTTTCCCTTTTTAACATCCAACAGTAGTCTGCCATCATGTTGACATTCCATCAACATTGGTATGTTGATGGAATGTCACTGCGCTCCATTTCTTTTGTATCTTGATGGAAATGTTCTCCTTTTTCCTCACTTACAACCCCAAGATTTTCTGTAAAGTAGTCCAGATGTGAGTGAAGGAAATGGATTTTGACACTCATGTTGCAGCCCAACATTTTGTAGTTTTGTAACAATTCAGCAACCAAAGTTTTGTAGTTTGGGTCTTTTTTGTTTCCAACAAAGCCTGTTATTCCAGGCATTTTTTTCTTCCGTTTCCATTTTAGTGACAAAGCATTCATCTTTTAAAAGTTTTCTGATGTCGGGCCCAACAAAGACTCCCTCTTTCAGCTTAGCGTCGGATAGACCAGGAAAGTGTTCACAAAGATACTTGAAACACTCTCCTTCTTTGGGTAATGATTTCACAAACTGTTTCATTAGCCCCAATTTGATATGAAGTGATGGAAGTAAGACCTTTTTAAGATCCACTAAACTTTGTCTTTCAACATTCTTATTAAGAACAAACTCAAGATTTTCATAGCATTCTTTTAAATGGACTGAGTGTCCAACAGGCACAGAAGCATATCGGTTACCATTGTGAAGAAGTGCAGCTTTCAAACTCCTTTTTGATGAATCGATGAAAAGTCTCCATTATTCTGGTTCATACGTGATTTTGAACATTTCCATGATTCCAGGTACATTGTTGCAGAAAACTAGGTCACCCTCTTGTGTAAAAAAGGGAAAAATTCATTTTCTCTTAATCGGTACCATGAAAATGAAACACCGGAGGCTAACATATGTCTTTCTTTAAGTCTAGACCCTAAAACTTCCGCTGAATCCTTTGGGAGGCCCATATCTCGTACTATATCGTTCAAGTCTGATTGAGAGAAAAGTTTAGGGTCATTGGTACCTGGATCGTAGCTGTCCTCGCTATCGCTGCTACTATGTGACATTTGGTCTAAATCGTCTAAAATATTGTCCAGGGTATCCGGAGGTGAAGGAATAGGCAAGTCAGGTCCATGAGGAACAGGGCGAATAGCCGAACGTATGTTGGTTTAGTATGAAATGTCCTTCATGTTTTTTAAATTGAAACCTTGCAATGAACAAGAACAAGAATAACAGTCATCACTGTGATTTTTAGGCTCTCTCCAAATCATGGGTACTCCAAAACGAAATGATTTCTTCTTACCTTGAAACCATTGTCTCAGTTCTTCAACACACACAGAACACACTATATGGGAAGATTTATCTTGGTCCCCTAATTTAACACCAAAGTATGCAAAATACACCTTCTGAACAAAATTAGAAATGTTCCTTTGTTGCTTCTTGACGGTATAAGACCCACAAATATAACAGAAACAGTTAGGAGAGTTGACACATCCTCTAGTAGCCATTTCTTCTAAATAGCACAAAACTGTTTGATGTGTACACTACAGTGGCTAGCTCCACACTGAGTCACTGACTGCAATCAAGGTCACAGCTCACTACATTCCTCACGACGTCTAGCAGACAGTAGGATTTGGGAGGGAGCAGACAGACTGAGACATGTCTTGTTCCATTAGGAACTGGATTTTCCCAGTTTAGATTCACTTTCTTATTCAAGTAAATAAAATAAAGACATTTTTTTTTTGCAAATAACATACTCACATTTTTTAGTAACCTGTTCACCATGAAAGCTCCATAATTCACAGTAAATTTACCACTTATATAGGCTATAATATTGAAAAATCGTACCCATACTGAACCTGAAAACCCCTGAAAATAAGAAAATTTCAGGTGAAATTTGCGACTTATCTAGGGGTGATGGAATTTTTTCACTATTTTTTCCGTAATCAGCACAAGAAATACCGTTAAACTTACTAGTTAAATATGCTATAATTTTTTCATCGCAGACCTGTGTTATAGAGTAGTTTGAGCGATTTAAAAGTGGTCGTGCATCAGTTGAAAGCGACCCTCGTTGTGACAGGCCCGTAACGTCTAAAACTTCTGAAGATGTGGAGCGAGTTCGGGTTTTAATCAATCAAAATCATCTGTCGACTATTCGAGAGGTAGAAGATGACCTCGGAATACCAAAAACTTTTGTATCGGAAATTCTCAGCCAGATTTGTGGCAAAATGGCGACTGGGTGCTGAACCACGGTAACCACCTGCCCACGCATCGCAACTTAGCCAGCAATTTCTTGTGAAACATGGAATTGTTCAGCTTTGTGAGTCACTATCCAGACCTGGTCTGGCTCTCTGCCATTTCTGGTTGTTTCCCAAATTGAAAAATCTTCTTAAGGGAAGAATATTCGATGAAGTGGAGGAAATAAAAAGGACGCGACGAAGCAGCTGTTAGCTATTCCAAAATCTGGATAGAATAAGTGTTTCCGAAACTGGGAAGATCGCTGGAAGAAGATTGTAAATTTCAGAGGGAAATATTTCGAAGAGGACATCCCCGCCATTAATCAGATTTAGCTCTTTCTCCTGCTGCAACACAAGGTCGCATACTTGGACAGACCTCATATTTAACTAAATTTTACCATGTTACAAATATGTAAATGTCAAATTAGGAAGTAAAAAATAGAAGTTTAATTAATAGATTCTTATCAAATTGTTTGTAGATACAAAGTTGTTCATTATTCATGATTTGAAGTATATACCACTAGTGTGGTAATAAGGCTATGATCCCATTGTTGATGTGAATAATTGTTATATCACAAAGGAGCTATAGGGCAATCCAACTGTGACTCAAAGTGGCATTAAAGCGTATTTAAACCAAATTAAACTAATAAAATCGTCAAAATGCCGTCGAGCGCCTTGGCTAATCCGAAAAAATGCTCCCCACAAATTGGATTTTTCCCTAAACAGCGAGTTCTGTCGGGAATTAATTACACTTTGTGCAACACCCCCGGTTGCACTTTCAACTATTTAAGCCCGGAAACGAACTACGTCATAATTGAGGGGTAAGGGGGTCGAAATTTCAATTTGGCGAAGGCGTAAATCTCGACTTAATATCATTATTATTACCGCTGTTTTCGGCCTTGCCGGAGTTTCGTAGGCGATTAACTAAATTAAACTTTCTAAGAAATCCACTCGGTCGCCGAAGTTTTTCAGCTAATAACTAAATGATTCTGTAGCTGCGATATTCAATTATCTCTAGCCGCTAAGCTGCGCTGCGTCTTGCCTGGAGATTTTCAACTAATTTTCATTCATTTGGCCAAATTATATTAAAACAACTACGGAGTTAGGGCCAGGCTAAATATGTTTTTCTAAATGATAATTTCACAAGTTAGTCTGAATTGTTTTGTTTATACAAAGTTAAATTAAATTCTAATGGTATTCTTGTCAGATTCAAAGTTACCAGACCAGATTTGGAAATCGTTTATTTTCGCAATAAATATAAACTCATAAGTGAATTTTCAAATATCAAATACAGGCCTTCAGGGTAGTTTCTGACATAACTTTGACAGGATAACGACCCCACTATCAAATAGCTTGAAGTGCAAAGCACGTTAATAAAAAATTAAAAACCTCATGTTCCCTAGGACAGAACGCCACTGTATCGGGTCAGTAAATTTTAGGTTTAGGGCGGCTACAGCTAGCGCAATTAAAGTTGATATTCCGTGTACTGTCGATTACTGCCTTATACTACGAGACCAGGCTCACAATAGTTCAACCAAGATTCACGGTTTAGAACAGTTCGACCGCTTCATTAAAACTGTGTTACATCACCTTTATTAACAATAACAGCTTTAACTCTGGCAATAATTGTATCTACTAGAGGCATAGCGCACTCTTCGGAAGCGTGCTGTCCAAATTTCCTACAATTTGATGCGTAGATCGTTAACTGAACGGGCTGGAAGTTTGCGCAACTGTTTTTTCATTTCATGCGACAATGTTTCCTTTAGCGAGAGGTCTGAACTGCTAAAGGACCATTCCATAACAGGGACATTATGTTCTGTAAACCAAGATTTGAGAGTTTTGCTGCGTGACACGCAGTACCATTATACTCAAAAATGTACTGCTCGTCAGTGCCTTGACATATTGGTTTTGACGGCAATAAACTGTCAAAAATAAAATATGTTCATATTTTTCTGCTGTCACAATGCCATCTACGAAATGCAATATTCCTACATCCATACCACTCATACACCACCAGATCATAAGAGACGCAGGGACTTCACTTTCCTAACCAAATAGTCAGGATGATAAATTTCCTGTGGAGTTCTTAGCACACGTTTTCTGATATCACGCAAATAGATTTAAAATTTGGATTCGTCACTGCAAATTACCTGGCACCATTGTTGTAAATATTATTATATTATATGGGTTTGGGCCTCATCAGCCACTGATAGCTTGGGTAGTCCCTTGGCGATCCCCTCTTATCCGGGTCATTGTCCAAGAATGCTATCCCATAAAAGGATAAATTTAAGCACGTCCCCCGTCTTAAGCGTCGCCTCCTCTAGGATAGATATATAAGATACCTCTTCTCCTCCAGTGCGGGGCAGGTGTAAAGAAGATGAATTGAGGTTTCCTCGTCTTCTTTACGGTATCTGCAGGCCGGGCTATCAATCAGCCTCAGCTTGTGCTTATATGCATTCAGGCTACTATGGTGGCCCGTTATGATTCCTACCAGGGTTCTGACTTTGTGCCTGTTCAATTTAATGAATTCTTGGGCCCACTTCTCAATCTCTGAGTATTCGATGAAGAGTTTGGTTATTCGACAACCCGTTACTCCTCTCCATATTTTATTGTGCTGGTCTCTTGTCCAGCCACTGATGCGGTCTCTGATCAGATTCCGACTTATTACCACTGCAGATTCTGGTCCATAGAGGTTTTCCCTGGTCCCTAGTCTAGCAAATTCATCTGCAATTAGATTTCCTTTAATGCCATTATGCCCAGGTATTCATAAGAGTTCCACCGGTCCCTTCCCTGCCAAGTGGTTCAATGCTTCATGGCAATTATAGACCAGCTTCGACATTGTCGTTGCTGAATTCAGGGCTGTCAACGCCGCCCTGCTATCCGAGCAGATACATACCTTCTCCTGGGTCCGATTTTGGTCGGCCCCCAGAACACCGTATGTAATTACAACTAGCTCGGCCTGGAGTGCGGTAGTGTATTTGCCCAAGGGGAAGGTTTTACCTATCCCGTCGCGTCGCCTATACACCCCCGCACCCGCTTTGTTCCCACTCTTGGCTCCATCCATGTACCAGATGTCTCCATTGAGCGGCAATCCAGCTCGACCCTCCATCCAGTCGGTCTTACTGGTGAGCGTGATCTTATATTTCTTGTAAAACAAGAAGTGGACACCCGTACTGTCAGAGGGCATCCATAGGAGTCCCTCCTCAGCTAGCTCTCTTGAGAGTCTATTCAGGTCCCTTACCTTCCTATTCATGTTTCCCACCCTGTGCATTGCCTTTGCGGCTTCCGCTTTCAAGATGACATCAAGAGTTGGTATCCCCGTCAGTATCCCCATCGCTTCGATCGGTGTTGATCTTGGGGCTCCAGTTATACTTCTAAGAATCAATCCTCTTAACTGGTTAAGTCGGTTGGCTTCCGACTTTAAACAGGCTCTCTCCCACCAGATCAGTGCTGCATACATCAGTCTGGGTTTGAGAATTGCCTCATACATCCATTTCATGGTTTCCGATTTCAAACCCCAGCTACTACCAATGGCTCTTCTCAGTTGCCAAAGTGTTGCTATGATCTTGAAATATATGTGACTTAGATGTTTTCCCCATGACAGTTTCAGATTGTTGTAAAGTCCACACACATGTTCTCTGGCACACTGTAAGCGATCATTTTTTGTCGTTTAGTTAATAACAGCTTTTATTTTTCCTGAAGGAGAAACTGGTAATTTGAAAAGTAAATATTTCATCGTATTTAAGTTATATCTTTATACTTTCTTTCTGTTGCTAACATTTTTCTTTAATAAAATAGTTTTGAGAGTGTTATTACTTTTATTTAAATATATTAATTGTAAAATTATGCCTGGCTGAGAGCCTAGGCTCGTAATCTCTCTCTTTCACTAATCGCAGCAGCTATTTTTATAGAAAATGAAATTTTGAGCTAGTATCTTATTTTGGTAGTACTTACCCAGTTAGAGTAGCCACATTAGAATAAATTACATACTTCAGTAGTTATTTAGGCAGCGTTAAATTTTCTAGTGAAAAGAAAAAAACATATATATTAAATCACAGACTTGAAACTGTTAGCTTCAAATTGCAGACATTCAAAATTAGCTCAAGGCTTGTATTTTTGAACTCAATAAACTATTACATTGATTTTTAACAGTTACCTTTTTAATAGTTACTTTGATTTTTACTTTATGATATTATGTGGAAATATTAATTACTTTTAATTACATTAAAGAACATTTAAAGATATGTACTATTCATAACACCATGACTCCCAAGAAAAAAAAATAATAAATAAACAAATAAAAAGGAAGCGAAGACGATGAAACAGTAACACTGAAATATGTATATGCTCAGAAGCAGTAGTAAACAATTGTTACGTACTTCAAAGTTGTTCCAGCTTCATTTATTACTCTATTTTATTAGCACCAGTAGCACTAGTTGACACCCATTGTATTTAACCCACACGACAACAATTTACGCTATGTTTATCTTAAAACTATAAGAAATGTCAGTTAACTCGCTACCTGAAAATTGTTTACTCGTACTCATTACTCCTAATAGACGTCAAAGCCACCCAAGCTCAGAGACAGAGCTTTAAATTAAGCGTAAACATAACTGACGTATGGTGTTTGAGATGTGAATAGTGGCAACATATTTATAGACCGCAGCTTGTGGAAGTCGTTAAGTGGATGCAGTTGACAAAGTGCGGTTGGTATTTCAAGTTACGATTATCTGTCGCTTATTGTTGTATTATAAATAGAAGAATTAGTAAAGACAAGATTTGGGACAACTTCGTCTTCGTTATTCTATGAAAAATGCTGTTATATCAGGTGGTCCAACCAAAACGCACGATGTTAATTGTAAATAAAACCAAAAGTTTTCAGAGAATTATCTTAATATTTTTTATTATGATAGAAGCATCTATGACAACTATGTGTGAAACAAAATATCGGCCAAATGCTCGCCACGGCTTCGGTGGCATACCTCTATCCGATGGTCCATATTTTCAATGACACTGAGACATAATTGAGGTTCAATGTCGTTAATGTGTCGAATTATCTCATCCTTAAGCTTTTGATTTGTTCTTGGCTTATTGACGTACACTGTTTCTTTGAAATATCCCCAAAGAAAGAAGTCCAACGGCGTCAAATCACATGATTGTGGCGGCCAATTAACATCGCCACGACCGACGTGAGATAACACGGCCATTGAATTTCTCGCGCCAAAGTGCCATTGTTTCGTTGGCTGTGTAGCAACTGGCACCATCCTGTTGGAACCACATATCGTCCAGGTCAATATCCTCAATTTATGGCCACAAGAAGCCTGTTATCATCGGCAAGTACGGCCCGCTGACGCCGCCAGCCCATAAACCGCACCAAACAGTCACTCTTTGTGGATGCATCGGCTTTTCAACAATCACTCGTGGATTCTCATTTGCCCAAATGCGGCAATTCTGCTTGTTAACGAATCCACTGAGGTGAAAGTGTGCCTCGTCGCTGAAGACGATTTTCTTTGTAAAGTCACCATTCACTTCTGTCTGTTCAACCAACCATTCGGCGTATTGACGACGCTTGAAATGGTCAGTAGGCTTCAGCTCTTGAGTCAATTGAACCTTGTAAGCGTGTAAATTCAAATCTTAATTCAAAATTCGCATCAGTGATGTTCGTGAGATGTTCAATTGTTGGGCACGACGACTAGTCGAGGTTGACGGCTCTTCTGCTACACTATCGCGAACAACAGCAATGTTTTCCGCAGAACGAACTGGGCGAGTATGCACAGGTGTTTTCACATTTCCTACAGACCCGGTTTGCTGAAATTTGCGCACAATTCTCCCGATTGTGGACACATTTGGTCGATTATGCTGACCAAAAAAGTCACGAAGTGCACGAAATGCATTTTGATTTGAACGCCCATTTCCGTAAAAGGCTTCAACAATCTTGACGCGCTGCTCAATTGTGTACTTCTCCATGGTTGAATTTGTCAAACACTGAAACAAATAAATGTCAAATTAAGTTGGGCAAAAAACTTGACGTTAAGGTGTGACTCACAATTAACATCGTGCATTATGGTTGGACCATCCTTAAGGCAGATGGACATTGGAAAAGAAAATCTGTTAACCAACAAGACCATCCAGGTGGCTGCCTACGCGGACGACATCAATATTATGAGCCGAAGATCAGAAGCAGCAAGCCAAGCCTATTCTGAATTAAAACTACATGCCAAAAATATCGTCCTTGAGATCAACACGACAAAAACAAAAACATTAATTCATAAAAGAGACAACAGAGCCGCACAAATGGTCGTAGAAGATAACATCGAGTCAGTGGATCAATTTGTATATCTGAGAGTGGAACTGAACTCAGCCGGTATGGAAGATGGAGAAATCCGCAGAATAATAACGATAGTCAACAAAGCCTACTTCGCAATGTCCCACGTACTTAAATCTAAAAATGTCCACCGTAACAACAAGCTGAGAGTATGCAAGACAATAATAAGACCTATTGCAAGTTATGGAAACGAAGCGTGGACCATGACGGAAAGAACAAAAAATATGCTCAGTATCTTCGAAAGGAAGGTACTGAGAAAGATACTGGGACCAGTTAAAGACGATAATATCTGGAGAACCAGATTCAATCATGAACTATATAGTATTTTCGAAGAACCCCCACTCTTAGAATTTATAAGACTGCAGCGGTTACAGTGGGCAGGCCATGTGGTCAGAATGGAAGATAAGAGGCTACCAAAAAGAACGTTAAACAGTCGAATGTACGGAAAGAGGCCAGTGGGGAGACACCGGAAACGCTGGGAAGACGAAATACAAGAGGATGCACGCAAGGAAAAGAGCGGCAGGAGACAGAGAGGCATGGAGGCGGAAGTTAAAGGAGGCCAAGGCCCAGATTGGGCTGTAGCGCCATAAGAAGACAAAAATAAAAATAAATACATACTATTCATTTCATCGCTATTTGCCAAATAAAAAACTCTCTTATCTTGCCGATAAACGGAACAGTCTACCTGAGCCTAGCCATAAAAACAAGCCACGGTATGTTTTGAGATTTTTTATTTGGCAAATAGCGATGAAATAAAGTATAGATATATGTGTACAGTATATAATTAAAAAAAAATAATAAAAAAGAGTTACCTCTAAATAACTTTGATATAAATAAATAAACAATGGTATACTGCAGTAACATATAACTTACAAGACAGTAAAAAATATTGTTTCCCTAAAGTAACTGATTATGAATGCAATTATTCAAATCAAAAGTGCATTATTCAAATTTTACATTAAGATATTGTGATGTTACAAACACTGGCGATTTTAACAGCACGTTAGTTCTTGCAGTCTGAAAATAAAACATATTTTCTTCTCGAGAGCCTAGTCTAGGTATACCTATACCAAACATACTTAGTAATGTGGGTGCATCTATACCATTATAGAACAGTTTAAATTAAAATGAGAGGCTAGTAAGCACCCTTCTAGTGTTCAATGACTGGATATCAAATCTTTGTAGAAGCAGAATATGATCGTAACCTATTAGAAAAAAAACCTATTGGACAAACGAGAAGATCAATTACAACAAGTTTCAAGGAGCACCCGGCTCACTTAGAGACTGGACGATTAGAGAAATCCTCCGTTTCATAACATGGTTTCTCAAATAATCCGTTTCAAAACAACCATAGTAATTAGTTATTTAAAATACTACTAGACAATAATTATTATCTATGCGAAATGACAAGACACTTTAAGAAAGACTGTTGACGATTTTCAAGTTGATTAATAGAACGTACATAGATAGTTTTATATGCATTAAAAGCCAGACGAGTGATTTTCCCAGAGAACGATAAATAATTTATCATCAAAATACACACCTAAATCCTTAATATTTTCGAAATATATTAAAACTATACCATCAATAATCAAATATTACTGGTTGCTTCTTTAAAGTATAGGAGCCAAATTTATTTTTATCTACATATGTTTATTGATACTTTATTCTGTGGCACAACAATTTCGCTAAATATTTGCAACCTCAATTGATCTTCTGATCAGATTATATTTAATAATAATTAATAATAAAGAAGTCATCGCGTTAGAGACAAATCGTTTATACGTGAGATAAAGAATAATGGTCCTAGATTTGAACCTTGAGGCACTCCAAAAGACGCTAAGAAAGTCTCGGATTCAACGTTATGAGCCGTATATACATCTAGATAAATACGACTTTACTGAGTGAAGAAGATTACAATTGAATCCGTATAATTCTAATTTTGAAACTAATATAGGCGCGTTTCACCAACCAAGTTGGCATCATCAGGACATGATTAAACTCATTGAAAGTTAAAAATATGTTTTGACTGCCATTTTTGTCTGCTGCTTTTATTGAGCTCAACAGAGTACTTAGAATATTTCATTAACTTATTTTTCCTTAGTAATTATGGCTTCACAAAATAAAAGAAGGTAATAAGGGATATGGCTATACGTAACTGATATCCTACTCATGTAGCAGAAAATTCCTTAGAAAATGTATAACTCCTAACTATAATAATAAATCCTGAAGGTAAATGCACTACCTTTAGGTGACACTCTAAAGATCGCAACTCTCGACTCAAGACTCTAAAAAGTTGTAACAACAATTTCGAATATAAAACTGAAAACAACAATCGAGCCGAAACAACAAAAGATTTATTAAATCCGTCCTCAAGACTGTAGTGACAATTCGATTGGACAAACGAGAAGATCAACTGCAACAAGTTTCAAGGAGCACCTGGCTCACTGAGAGTCGGGATGATTAGAGAAATCCTCCGCTTCATAACATGCTTTCTCAAATACTCCGTTTCAAAATAATCATAGTAATTAGTTAGTTACAAGTCCAACGAGGAACAGATTTGTGGAGGATTTTAAAAGTTTGAGAATAGCTAACATGAACAGAGACAAGGGTTCTATATCTAACAGTTCATTATTTTAATTGAGGTAGGGGATGATGACATTAATGGATCAGGTATTGCGCATCGAGACACAAATAATTTTTCGATATTTTTGAAGGGCTGAAGAGGGTTCCAGAACTCTTCCGTGTATATTAAATCAAATCATATGAGTAAAATAAAAAATTGCGTAGCATCATAGATGAAATTAAACATTTTCGAGACAGATGTAGACGAGTATGTACATAAGCGTTTCTGGCATGCATCTACCGATCTCATGAACATATTTTCGAGCGGTTAATAATGAACAAAGAAAGTACGCTCTCGACTTCGCGAACGCGAATTATTTAGCGCCGCGGCACGAACACGCACGCTGCCTGGTCTGGCCGCCTTCCAGCGAAATTTCAGCGGAATTATTAGAAATTTATGAATTTATAATTACTCCGGCGAGAGAGTGTTCGCCGTATCCGTGGCGCGCGGAAAAAAAACCAACCCCATAAATACGACCCGACATAAATTCGTTCCGAAATAGCACTTGATACGTCCGTGAACAGTACTAAATAGTAAATTTGCAATTCTGATATCGAAACCAAACGAAATCGGTGGAGCGGGCAGGAAACCGTCTGTCATAAAAACGCAGAAGAATTATAAGCCTACCTCTTGGAAGCAACTCGATGCGCTTGTTAGCCATCATCATAAATTCCGAGCGGATTCCCTGGAACAGATATTAATGCGAGGGGTATGCGTGTCTTATTTTTTCTCTTTATTGACTGCCACTTAATGAGAGACCCAAATAAAACAGTACAAGGGGCACTACTTATATTTTTAGCCGAATAATAAAAAAACATTAATTTGTCATTGAAAAATTACTTTATCGTTTTTTAAAATATTCTCCTTCATAATATATATGTTACTGTGAAAGTCCGAAATTAGTGAATGATTTCTACTAAAAGTAAGTGTAGTACACCTTTGGACTATAGGCGTTTAAAACGTTTTGGATGCAAGATAATAACTCAAATAAATTGTCAGAAGGTTTGCCGTTTGTCCAATTCGCCAAAAACACAACATATCACGAAGGAATGCGCCAGAGTCCATATGAAGCCCTGTTTGGCGTTAAACCAAAAAAGAGCATAGCATCGTCATCTCTCCCTCGCGGACAAATTGCAAACATTGCAACCGAAGAACAGTTAGAAGCCTATGTTAACACTTTTGAAGAAAATTTGGGTAGTGACCATATTGATGACCATATTTGAGATGGAGGCGACGTGGATAACCAAAATACTATTGGAGTTAATCTGGAACCTAGCACGTCTTCATCTCAAGCATTGACTGATCCGCAACCTAGCACGTCTTCATCTTAAGTACTGGCTGAACAACAAGAGCTAATTTCTTCAAAGAGAGTAGCCGCAAAAGAGAATCTTCTACTTCAAGCAACAAAAATGTTACGAACGTCAAAAAAAAAGTTTCCTCCGGCCCAAATTGGTGATACCGTAAGAATTCAAGTCCCTGATGTCGACCGTGGTCGTACAGACCCTCAAAATGTATTAGCGGTTGTTGTTGGAATAGAGGATTCAGGCTTTTATAAATTAACAAACAAAAATGATACCTTGAAACAGCTTTTCACCCGTAATCAGTTCGTAATTTGTAAAGTAAAGTTACTTTCCATGGATGAGGTTTCGATTCAAGAAATGTCGCTAAGAGAAGCAGCTTGTGCTAATTCAAAAAGTGGAGGGCAAGGCTATACACGTTGCAATTGCAAAAGGAAGTGTTCGACGGCTAAATGCAGCTGTAAAAGCAAAGGCCCTTTGTGCGATTCGAAGTGTCATGGTAGTTTAAGTTGTTGCAATAAATAAGAATGTCATACATTTTATTGGTTTTTTATATTTCAGATTAAAAATTAAAATGTATGTGTATGTTTATTATATTGATATTATTTTAGTTATGTTTCGTGATTTGCAATGTTCTACTGTTTGTTTTAAGTTCAACAATTTCCTTAAGTTTACTGGAAAGCTTTTCCCATGTCGTTTTAATAAATAAATATTACCTATATTTTTGTTTATTAAAAAAATGTTTCTTTTCGACATACACCATGAGTACATGCTGAATGTCGACATTCACCGGTGTAAGTTAGAAATAATGATATTTTGACCGATATTTCGGACATACGCCAAGCAACTTAGAGAATGTTGACACACACTGGTGTATCTCGACATTCACCGGATTTCGGTGTTTCACAGTAACATATACACTTCTGCATGCGTTCAAGTTATTTGTCAAAGCATTTTTTTCATTCCGCTTGTAATATCTCCAAAACATAGTTTTTAAACGCATCAACGGCTTCTTTTGTCGACGAAACTCGTTGTTCACGCAATTTATTTTTGACGTTAGGGAACAAAAAAAAGTCATTGGGTACCAAATCAAGACTGTTGGGGAAAGACCCATTAATTCGATTTTTTCAGTGTTCAAACATTCAGTTGTTAGACGAGATGTGTGAGAGCTCGCATTGTCATGATGAAGAATGATCCGACGGCGCTTGTTTGTTTTCCTTATTTCACCGAAGACTTCCGGCAAACAAATGGTTGTGTACCATTCAGAATTGACCCTTTTACGTTTCTCTAAAGGCCCTGTTGCTACATGACCAACTTTTCCGAAAAAATAGGCGACCATTTGTTTCGAAGTGCTTCGAACGCGAACAACTTTTGTTGGACTTGGTTCATCTTGAAACACCCATACACTCGATTGCTGTTTATTTTCCAGCTCATACACATAGATCCATGATTCGTCACCTGCCACAGTGCTATATACGCTAAATTGTATGGAATCCAAAGACAAACCTTTTTCATAGCTAAATAAGCATGCAGTATCTTATATATGCTAGTCGAACTAATGCCTAATGTTGCCTCAATCTCACAGTATGTCGCATGGCGATCTTGCATTATCAGTTTTTGCACAGCATCAATGTTTTCTGGACCAACAACTGATTTTGCGCGAACTTCACGGTTTTCGTAGGTGTCGTTATACCAGCGCTTCACAGTGGCAAGTTGATCGATGCACTCTTGTTTTAATAATCCACGTCGAAAGTCGTAATAAATGTTGGCACAAAAATTTTCAAATCACTGTAAAGAACACAAATCCCGCTTAATTGATAAAATCTTCTGAGGAAGGTATGGTCAAAAATGTCAAACTTTCCAATGGAAACGTCGAATGGCGTCTGAGAATACTTAGTGTTGCCAAAGCTCAAAATATAAATAATGCCCCTCATACATAGAGGATCTGCATAACGCCCGCGCGTATTTCCTGACAGAGTCTGATGACTGATGAGACTCAACAAATTTTTTATACGACTCCTGTATAGTCTGCAGGTAGACCAGATTATATTAGTGACTTAGTATTAGATCTACTATCAACAAATGTCAACTTAATAAGGCAAATCACTGTCTGACAAGTTTATAACTTATCAGTTATTAATGGGTCTCTTTTTTTGACTCTATATTTATTTAGAATCTTCTATTTTCGGGACAATATGTAAATATTAAATTGTTCGTATTTAATATTTTATATATGAGAGTTGTTTCCAAAGAGAAAACTCCTTTACAACACTACTATACTACTATAAGTATGGATTGTTTATGGCTATGCAAACTATAAGTTAAATAAATCTAGTCATTAAGTCTGTTGTTTCGAACCGTGTATGACATATAATATTTCGGTGTTCATGAAAAAGTGGTCCTCTGTTTTTTTATCAGTCTGTAACAGTGAGTCAGTCATTTATCTTTATAAACATTCATAATTTCAGAAACATGGACTTGAGTGAAGATCCACCTTTGGCTGCTTTCACATAAATAAATCCATTATGAGGAAATACAGTAGAGAAAATATCTGTAGTGAGTATTTGTAATTATAATTATTAATTAAGTTAATAACTACAAATGTGACTGCTACTTTAACTTATACTGCATTATGAACTCATTTTGTGATTGGAGACGCTCTGCAGTCGGTCACTTTTTCTAGTTCCTGCTTTTGGGACTTCTACTCTGCGTTTTTGGTATGGTTCCAATTTCTGATGATGTCCTCCAGTTTCACTTCTGTTCATTGGTGCGTTCAAGACGAAACGGTGGATTTCTGAGAGTTCACATCAGTTCCTTGAAGTCTTTGAGTCTTCCCTTCGACCATTTAAAGTCTTACTCTCTTAGACACTCTCGCGGACAGCGATGTTTTCAGCAGACCTTGCGTTTCGATGACGTATGGGTGCGTAATTTGGCCACCAAAAGTCGAATAGTCGACTTGACGTTTCTTCAACGGAGCACTGATTTTGAAAATAAAATTTTGTGATTTACGCGCATTGTTGAATACTGTAACCTTCCATGGTGATTTGCCATACACTATTGAACAATTCACAATAAATTTGATAGATTTTGCTTTAAAAACATGCCCGCTATAACCTAACAAATCAAGAGCGTCCCTATTGAAAGACTCTATACCCAGACTAGCAGGAATCAGGCGATTAATCAAATAACTAGCACATACTTTCCCTGCACTATAGGGCCACCCGAATGTTTGCACAATTTTATGAAAACAGCGCCGAACAAGTAAAAAAAAACCAAGCGGCGGTTTTGTAATTTTACAGCGTAAATACGCCGCGAAGGGGACGCCCGCTATTTGCAGACATGCGACTGAAACGCGCTCTCTTCGATCGCAAATAAATTTGTCAATATTTTTTGTTTGATCTGAAAATATTTCATATTTTGTTTGCGGATCAGTCCGAGGCAGTCACGCGCGAGCTCGGGTGCACGCCCCGTACCACGCAAAAACACGAAAAGCTTTTCGAACATTTATTATTCATAGCACGCATTCCCGCGCCGACTTGATTGACTGCTTTAATATCGGATAATGCATGCATAACGGGTCACAATTTAAATGAAAACTGAAAATTTCGATGGCGTGGCGACAAGTGAAGCGGGCGCCGCCGTCGCGTAAGGTCAAAGTTCGAAGCCCAATGAAGAGCGAAAGTCTGAAAGAAACTGTCTTGCTATTTTTGTGTTCCCACTTTAGTCGAATCCTGCCTAAAGGCACTAGGCGGATGTTTTTTTTTTTCAATAATAATAAACACTTTATTACCAAACAGCCCATATTTATACGACGAAAATAGACATTAGAAATAATATTCGTAATACTATAAGACACAAAACCCATTGTTTTTAACTCCCTATGGATAAAAATATCGGATTGCCAACTCAGTAATAGCGGATTCTACTAGTAGGTGACTTAAATAAAAATTAAGTACCCGACTTAACAAAGAAAATACAATAAATTTGGGAAAAATATCTTTATTTCTCCACATAGTCTTCTTTTAGCTCAATACACTTTTCCCAGCGATGTTCAATAGCTTCAATACCCTGTTTATAGCGAAAATCGTCGAGCTTCTCAAAATATCCATCAACCGCAAAGTCCACCTCTTTGTTGTAGGCAAATCTTTTACCACCGAGCCATTGTTTCAAGTTTGGAAAGAGAAAATAAACCGAGCGGGTAAATCTGTCGAATAGGGTGCGTGAGGAAGCAGTTGAAACATTAATTCATTGATTTTGGCCATCTCGAGATCGGATGTGTGAACTGGTGAATTGTCTTGATGAAACAAAACTTTCCCTTTCGTCAAATGAAGCCATTTTTTTCTTGATTTCACCACTATAACGCTGCAATAAGTTCCCATAATACTCGCCGTTGATTGTGTTCCTTCCTGAAGATAATAATAGAAAATGATCCCACGCACATCCTAAAAAACTGTCGCCATAACCTTGCTTGCTTGCTTGGAACTGTCTTCGCCTTCTTTGGAGCCGATTCTCCTCTTTCAGTTCCTTGTCTTAGCTGTTTTTTCGCCTCAGGTATGACATAGTAAACGCATGCTTAATCCATGGTTATGAATCGACGAGAAAATGCAGCTTTATTCCTGTGAAACTTCACCAAACACTCGATCGAGTGTTCAATTGTGAGTAATCGCGGCACCCATCTTGCTCACAGCTTTCTAATGTTCAAATATTCAGTTAGTATGCGATGTACAGTACTTTTTGAAATGCCTACCATGTCTGCTAGCGCTCACAGTGAATTTATAAACATGGAAAAAAATGGTCATCGTTATGTGATACAGTACTTTCATTTGAAAGGCCTCATTCCAATCGATATCAAAACGGAGCTAGAATATACTCTGGAGGAAACTGCTCCTTCGTTTACAACAGTAAAATATTGCCAAAACAAACATCGCAATGGTCGACCAAATGAGGTGACTACGGCAGAAATGGTGAAGAAAATCCACAAAATGATATTAAACGATCGACTAAAAGTGCACGAGCTAAAAGACATGGTTGGCAGAATATGAAAACATGAAAAAGGTGTGTGCAAAATGGGTGCCGCGGTTACTCACAATGGAATAAAAACAACGTCGTGAGGATGTTTCAATAGAGTTTTTGGGCAAAGTTTCACAGGAACAATGCCGCGGTTCTGCGTCGATTCATAACCACGAATGAACTATGGGTCTATTACTTCACGCCTGAGACGATGTAACAGTCAAAACAATGGACTGAAAGAGGAGAATCGGCTTCAAAGAAGGCGAAGACAGTTTCATCTGTTTCCAAACTTAAAAAAATTACTCGGTGGTAAAAGATTTGTCAACAGTGAAGAAGTTTGCAGCTAATGGCTATTTTGAGGAGCTCGAGAATTCTCAATATAAATAGGGTATCGAAGCTATTGAACATAAACATTCTCCCAAATTTATTGTTTTCTTTGTTAGGTCGGGTACTTCTGGGACTACCTCGTATATATGTTTACTTATTGGAAACTTAATCCCCATGTTATTGTTTAACATTTAATCCTTTATTATTCAGTGTAAATACTAGTTTAGTTTGGTGTTTACATTCTGTTTTAAATAGAAAATCAAAGCGTATATTTTTATCATATTTTGCTCTATTGCTTTCATAAAGGAGAAAACGCATCACAAGTTTACAAGAAGTTATGAGTTGTATACGTGTCTGAAGCCTTAAAAGAAAGGCAGTTCAAAAACTGATTTGCTAAATTTTATACTGGTGATTTTTCATTGAAAGACGAACAATCCTCTGGCCGTCGAACTGAAGTTGAAGACAAGAGAATTTGAACCAAGTCAAGGCAATAATCAATGGAGTTCATCATAGCTATATCCTTGAGATCGCAGAGAAACTTGATATATCCCATACATGTTTCGAAAAGTATTTGAAGCAACTTATGTATCTAAGTAAGCTTTATTTTTGGGTTACTCATAAATTTAAGGAAATTCTCTTGACCCAACGTGTTAGTGTCTGCGACTTGTGAGTCAAACGAAATGCAAGTAATCCATTTTAAGAAAACTGATCATGGGCGATGAAAAATAAGTTTACAATAATGCCATCCATGCCAAAAAGATCACGGAGCAAGGAAAAGGAACCGACACAAACAACATCCAAGGCTGCTAAGTACAAAACAAATTTATTCTAACAGATTGATGGAAATAAAGGCCATTGTCTATTGTGAAATTCTACCGCGCAACCAGATGACTAATTGAGATATATACCTTCACTAATTAACTAAATTGAATCATGTTATTCAAGAAAATGCTCATAATTGGCAAACCGAAGGGGTACAGTGTTTTACCAGGGTAATTCAAGACCACACACATCCTTGGCTGCTAGAAAAAAATTATTGGAGCTTGGTTTAGATGTATCATCACATACACCGTATGGTCCTGATCTTGTCCCTTCTGATTACCATTTGTTTCGTTTTTTGAAAAACTCTCTGAGTGGTAAATAATTTAATAATGGTGATGGTGCCAAATAACACTTGGCTTAGTTTTTCGCAGCCAAAGATCCAAAGTTTTAACAACATGGAATCATGATGCTTTTCAAAGCATCAAAGATGTCAAAAAATTATTAATAAAAATGGACAATTCATTACATAATAAATAAATCTCTGATAATTAACGAAACGGGTAAATGTACACGCTCGCAGTTTATGATGAAAATAAATATACACAAACGCATTATATATATATTATACACCATGAATCATCCATATTGTTATCATCCATATTGAATAAATCATTACACCCCGAGTGATTTATTCAATCAGTGATATGCAGGTCAAAGATGTCAAAGACAGCTATATATAGAGTTTCCGCCACTTTTACATTAGAGACGTCTATATACAGGGTATTGTCTACTTATGAGCCAGGATTGTCACGTTCCAGAGAGGGACCCAGTCTTCAACGTTCTATCAGGAATAGGAACCATCAGCAACTCAGTATTTATGGTATCATAAAAAATAGTCAACCCCATTATGCTGCGCGAGATACTGTCACACAAATTTCAACGTTAATGGGGTCCAAACTTCCCTCATTCGGACCATGTGTTGTTTTGTGAATTATATAAGCATTAAGATGAAACCATGCTTCATCGGCAAAATAGTTTTTAAGTTGCATAACGTTTTAGTTGTATTTTCTCTGTGACATCACCTGCGATCAAACTGGATCCGTCTGCATTCGCTGTGTGCAGAGTAAAGCGTGAGGGTAAAGAAGTCGATGGCAGCGCTTGCAGTGGATACAAATTGCATTACTATAGGCTGCTAAGTCATATGCGTGTTTACAAAAGTTAATTCGTAAACGAATCTAAAAGAGCGGGGTATAATTCTTTGAAAACATTTCTTCTTATTTATTCATATTTATTGAAGTGATAACTTCTTATGGGAGGGTAAACCGCTTCGTTACGTAACGCGTTACAGCGCCAGTCTGTCTGGCTTCCCTTTCTCTCACGCTTACGGCAGCGGTAGGTAGGCTCCTCCTCTCTCACTCTAACTCACAGCGCTAGCCGTATTTGGGAAAGACGCTTCCCCCTCTCTCGCACGAACTCGAGCTCTATCTCCTCCTCTCTGCGTGCTTTCGCTGTCTACATCTACGTGCATGTGCATGTGTGCGTCGCTGCTGCTGCGGGGCCGCCTCTATGATTTAGTAATTAGTAAATTTAGTAATTTTACAGCATATCATAGTAAAAAAATAATTATACACGTTCTGATAAACATAATTAAAAAAAAATATGTTATAAAATTCCGTTAATTTTAACAAGAGATTTTAATGTTAATTTTGCTGCTGATCGAGCTAAAAATTTAGTATCGTTCCTACAATCAAAATTACAATTAAAAATGATTAATAAGCCAGAAGAAGCTACAACAAGTCATGGAACTGTACTTGATGCAGTCTTTGCAAGATTTTTAGATGACATACAATGTAAAAATTTCGTGGCTTATTATAGCTACCGTAAGCCAATTGTTACTTTTATAGGATTAAATAATGATACTAATAATGTACAAGAATTGTAACTAAGAATAAAATATATTTTATAATCAATAAAAGATTTAATTAAGAAATAACCTTTCCTTACATTATCATATTAATATACATAATATTTAAGTAATAACCTAAGCTTTTCTCAAGTTAAACAATTTCAATATCAAATAGTTCAACTAAGATTAGTTTAAGTTATCACTTCTGTCGGGCGTCCCGTGACGCACACTTTTTTTTTTTTTGGTTATTTGGTATTACATAAAATCTATATAAATTGTCTATATCTTTTCCAGTAAAACTTCGTTTTTCATGCGTCGCATAACTGCTACAAGCAACAGTATTTTCCAAATACACCGTTTGTAAATAATGTTCAAAATAAAAGATTTCACTACATAATATTGCATGTCTTATGAAACCTTCATCCCTTTATTGAAAGAAAATGCTTGATAAGGTTTTTGTCAACAAAAATTGATGCAGTCCAATTAAATCTAATTCGATTTTACGTGCAATTTTAATATTACCCAAGAAGACTAGAGAGTAAGGAGACATAGCTCCTCGAAGAATCAGTGGTGGGGGTAGGACGAAAAACGGCGCCAATATGGCAGCCTCGCGTAGAATCGCGCGGGATCTGCGCATGTGCGCATGCCGTTTATCCTCGTCTATGGCGGGTTTTCACTATTTAAATGTAGGGTTAGGGTTCTATTGTGCTCATTATGTAAACAGTAAACAATTTTCGCGTGCATTTCTTTACAATTGTTGTTTCCGAATTGTTTGGTGAAAACACGCTATGAAAATTGGGATACAGTATTTTCAGTCCTAAATACATAGTACGTACAAGAAATAATAGTTCTGAATGCTTTTCTTTTAGAGCAAGTAATGGTATTGCATTTTTTCATCTGTCAATTATAATTTTCTTTTATTTCTGCCACGAGTATGATATCGATGATAATTTAGCTTTGTGGAAATGAAATAACATAATGAGCTTTTAGTCTAACGAGTTTTATTCATCCACAGGAAGATTACATATTTTAACCATGGCCACAAGTGGAATTGAAAATGTCGAACTGCGATCACTTTTGCATGGGGAAATGAAGAAGTGTTCGATCTCGGAAGGAAATATTTTGTTTGAAAGTTTACAAAGCAACAGACACTCCATTGAATTGCCAAGCGAAAAATGGTATGCTGAGTCTGGTTTGGACACCAATTTAAACATATGCATTGATAAGAAGTTGAATGTGAATGTGTATTTACACAGTGAATATTTGGAATGGATGGAATGGGATGTGCCGAAGTCTGTACAAGATATTTCAAACATCCAAGAAGTAACAGATAGTTTTCCTGTGAAATTAGCTTGTGAGCTATTATTGGATGAAATGTGAAGTTGTTTTTAAACAATTACTAATCAATTGTATATATTCGGTTAATTTAAAGTTTGCGATTTTGTGATAATAACATTATATATTTACCGACCTTTTTGTATGTTGCTTCAGTAAAAACAAAGAATTCAATAAGAGTACAATTTATTCAAATCAGTGTACTATGAAGGCAATACAGTGTGTGATGTAAAATCAATTAAACTTTCAGAATTAACGTTAGTAATTAGACATAAATTGAAGGGTACAGGAATAAATCAAGAAATGTCACAAAACTATTTATTCAAGAAAATTGAAATTATAAGTTGCATTCCAATGTAAGTGAAGAAATAACATTGCAATGAAAAGAACTAATCTAAAGTATTGAACTAAAGAACTAAACTAAACTACCTAACTAACTGTAGTTAAACTTTTTCAATTTAACTAAAAGGCCATAATAATAATATAAAATAAATAATATAGGATGTTACCTCTTACTAAAAAACTATGATAACCAAAAATCTTATTACGGAAACGTTCTGTGGGAAGTTCAAATTCATTATCGTTAAGTGAAGGAAAACTGGTATTTCGAATTTTCTTTTTCTACTATTATAAAGTATTCTTTCCTTGAGCTGCATAATATTAAGGTAATACGGTGACAGCACCTCCAACCATTTTTCTCGTCTCTCACAGTCCTTAAACGAAATTGAGTTGTAAATTACTATTTGACAATTTACTTCTACATTACACTGCACTTTTACTATTTACTACAAAGTAAGCGTTACTATCGGTGTATACAAACATTACAATACTTGTTTATCGAAAGACTTACCTCAGGAACTTTAAAAAATTGTTCGTTTATTTATGACACAATCAGGGCTTTTGCTGGAACAATTCGTAACGCAACAATATCTCGACGCTTTTGACATATATAACGGAAAAACTGGAAACGCTCAAAACTTTCAAAACACAGTAAACAAAAATAAACATAACCTCGCTCGGTTCTACGCAAGGACCGCCATGGTGCGGACGTTTTTCGTCCTACCCCCACCACTCGAGTTATTTCTCCTGTTCTCTAGTCTTCTTGATATTACCAATTTAATCAGAATTTCTGACAGACACACGACAGCCTACAAAGTTGTGGACGCTACGCGGCGCTGATGTCGCGCATATAGCGAACACATTAGGTTAAAATACGTCAAGGTTAAAAATTTAATTGGAGAAAATTGTATTTTGTCCGGTTATTTCCTTTAGCTATCCCTGTGGCGGGCGTTCATCATCAGCTAAACCCGAGTTTAAACGCCCAGATTAACCTGCTTCAGATGAAAGAACACGTGCTGCACGCCGTTGATAGATGGTGGCGTACGCAGAGCGTCGCTGTTTCCACTTCATTTATTCCGCGATTCATTAAATCATATAAAACAGACGCCCGTATCCGTAAGTGGCGTAATATATGGCGTAAATTAATAAAATCGTAAATTAGCCGATAAAGCGTGCCCGAAGAAAAGCCCAGGCCCGACCGAGTGGAAAGTGTATTAATTCTGCATTGTTTTGATAGCGGAGTGTACGCATGTGGTGTTGTTTACATTTTAAACATGTTACTGTGCATGGTTCTCTTTTTGTGAATTGGACCGTCTCAGTCGATTTTTATGCGTTTTCTAGAACGTGTCCTACATCTGCGCGAAGAGAAAGACATTTTTAATCCAACTGTAAAATCTTCGTTTATTTTAGAATATTCAGTGAGTAGAGTTCAGATTTCCCTGACCATCTAATGAAATAGTTTGTTTTTAATATGGTCCTGGTCATCAATTAACATCACCCCATCATCTTGAGAAATACAGACTTTCCCCAATAAAAAGAGAGAGAGAGTCAATATGATACGTAATTACTGAGAAGTCTGAAAACACTGACTTAGTTTCCACAAAACACCAAAACGCTATACACTACACTCGACGTGCGTTTTGCCAACGAAGTTAGCATCATCTTTAGATGATTAAAATTGTCAGTATTAATAATGTCCAGATTATGCCAACTTTAAGGGCGAAATGTGCGTCGAGTGTAGTGTTTTGGTGTTTTATGGAAAACTCAGTCAGTATTATCTTCACACTAAAGGTTCCAACCTACTCCAGTAAAAAGGTCTGAAGAAACAAGAAACATCCAATTAACTTTAGAACAAAATGGGTACAACCAAGGGAACATGAAAACTAACAAGAAACGTAGATCAGTAGACTAGCAGAACAGAAATTCCTAGTAGAAGGTCTCATACATAGTAACCAATAGCATAAGAGAAGATTAATCCAAAGGGGAAACATGTACAAATTTGAATAGTACAGAAAATACATCGATCTAACAAAAATATGTTCCTTATATTGCCAAAGAAACGCTTTTGCACCTTTGATTGTAAGTGCGTTCATACAAAATTTACATTTATTAAACAGAAGAGAGCACTTATTACCAGATTAGAAAACACCAAAGATATATGAGGCTATCAGTGCAACAGTGGCCTAAACCACAAATTTGCAGTTTTCTTTTTAATTTACAATTTTGTCCCTAACGAAAATAGCTTTAAAGCAAAAGTGGCCTAAGCCACCTTTCTCTATTTGTTGATAAATGGCAGCACCATAGGTACTTATTGCATTCACTGTTTTGGTTGATGTACGGATACAACACTGGCCTAACTCGTATTACGTGGCTTAGGCCACTGTGGCTCTGTATTATTATTACGTAATACATACGCAACATCCAACTCGTCCGAAAACATTGACATGAAAATACATAATCCTAATCACTCTTGTTTGTGTTATACGAAAGCTACTGCAGCGCCATTATGGCTCACTCTTCCAAGAAATAAAGAAGTGTTGCGTATACAATTGTTGGGAAAAAATTCCTCTACGACTGCAACAAGAAATGTTTGCATTATTTTATGCTATTGAAATGTTCGATCTAAATTCTGCCTACATTTTTTCTCTCATCGAAGTTGTTAATAAGTTGAGAATATATACCAAAAGAGATACTACTTCGAGGCGCGAAAAAACGCGTATATATTATTTGCATAATGACGTTGGTGACAAACTAAAAGTGTGCAAGAACTTCTTTAAGTCGGTACTTCAAATTTCTGATGGTAGAATCACTAGAGTGTTAAGTACCAAACAAGAGGGTTTAGCTGCACCAACAGATAGGAGAGGCAAACAAACGTCTGCAAACTAAACTTCCAGTGAAAAAATTAACGAAGTTAAATTATTTATTCAAAGATTCCCTACATATGAATCCCACTATTCCTTAACCCGGATTAAGTCTTGGAAAAGTCTACGAACTTAATAAAACTGAGTTTGAAAATGCCAGACCTGTATCGAAGTATATATTTACAGAGGTATTTTTAAAAAATTTCGATATTCATTTCCACGCACCGATAAGTGCTTCATGGAAGAGATGTGATTTATTCAAAAATAAAATAGAGTTTTCGACTGATGAAGTACAAAAACGACAAATCCAAATTGAACGAGATCTGCATCGTCGAAAAGCGGACAGTGCCAGAAGCGGTATGAGAAGCGATGGAAATACTGCAAAAACAAATCCAGATTAACTAACTATCATAGCTTTTGACCTAATGAAAACTCTTCTTACACCCGTTATATCCACGGGAATCTGTTATTATAAGTGTCAACTGTGGACTTACTGTCTTGGTGTACATCATTTAGGCACAAACGAGGTTATAATGTACACCTGGGATGAATCAATTGCTTCGAGAGGTCCTCAAGAAGTAGGATCATGCATTCTACATTACGTTAAAAACTTCGTGAAAACCGAAAAATTAATTATGTACTCAGATCACTGCGGGGGGCAAAACCGGAACATTAAAATGGCAGCTTTGTGTAACTACATTGCAACTTCTAATCTAAGCTCGATAAAAGAAATTCATCATAAATTCTTAGTGAGTGGACACTCTTTTCTACCTTGTGACCAAGACTTTGGTTTGGTAGAAAAACAAAAAAAGTTTTTCAGAGAAATTTTTACTCCTGATGACTGAAACAGGGTTATAGCAACAGCCAGGAAAAGGCGACCCTTTAAAGTAATAAAAATGTCAGCTACTGACTTCTACTCAACGGTCAATTTAGAAAAAAATTGACAAATAGAAAAGTATCTGCCAATAAATCGAAAGTTGAGTGGCTTTAGATAAAGTGGCTGCATTAACTATCTGATCCGTACTGTATCTATTACAAATATTCGAATAATGATTGATTCAAAGGGTACATACCCTTTGAATCAGTTAGTATTGCTAAAAGGAGATCAGTGCAGTCTATGGAAACTATCGAGCTAAGTCTCTTATATCCCAAGGGGCTCTCTTATATCCCTAAAAAGAAAGTGCATATTTTAGAATTAATCTGCTTTATACCACCTGTCTATCATGATTTTTACTATGTTGAATATTTAATAAAACCATTTGGAAACTTTTCATTTTTATCTGTAATAAATCCCTCTTAATTTAGCCTATTCACTGTTGTATCATTATTTTGAAAAAGCAACAATGGCCTAACCAACTTTCTTTTTGAAAAAAAAGATAAAATTATTTTCTGATAGACCCTTTACATAGAGATCTTAATGAACATACATAAAATATTTACAATCAATTTGTTTATTTCAGGTAATTTGAATAAAGTAGTATGCTATTTGACCCAAAAATTCATTAACGTTTTTCTCAACAACACAGTTTTGGGCTTAGGCCACTGTTGCGCTGATAGCCTCATATGTAGGTATCATATTTGAGGATATAGATAAATGGGAACTAGCAGTGCATTTACACAACAATTGAAGTTCAGTTTATAACCAAAATAATTGAGTACAAGCAGACGATATTATTTACGATTCTGGATACATTTTCAGGGTTTCTTTGGCATACTTTGAGGTTAAAAAGAAATAGTCAACATCCTATCTACTATTTGCAAAGTTGTGCCAAGTTACGCGAATATCCTTAAATACGCAATGTTTCACCCCTTTTTCAATCAACATTCTCGCATCGAAACATTTTTTTATGAAAAACGAATAGCTACAACAATTTTTCAATTTTTAAACCCTACTTAAATTTTCTGTACGATGATTATTTCCCGAGTAATTAATTATCAAAGTCAAAACTGCCTTTTTGCTTTGAACGACGACGATAACTCAACGAAAAAATCATTGTACAATGCTTTTAGATCATTCAAGTTAAAGAGAATACAATTATTAAAAAAATCTTTATGATGGAATCACTGAAAAAATTTATTGGACGAGTCCGTGGACCATTTCAAAGTCAAGCAAAAATTTAGAATTTTTTTTCGACGGTTTTCTTATGATTATTCAAAAACGGTAAAAACTCAAAATCTGGAAACTAGAAACTTATAGCTTCCATTTACTTTTTTTTTTAATTACTCTGCGACTTAACAGTTGAAGTTACAGTCCATTGAAAATCATCTAAAAATATAGATGTATCTATACATATAGATATCTAAAAAAATATATTTTATTTACATCCCTTAATATTTGTGCCTAGTGTATCACAACAAATTCTGTGAACGATATAATTAATGAGAAAAAAAGTATTTTCTTTCTATAATACAAAAAATAACTTTCCAACCAACGATATACCTAATACGAATCAATAAAATTCTAACTATAATAGCTGAATGACTGAAATTCCTTTCAGGTATTCTAATCGATATTACTACGGAGAACGTCGGGCAAAGATTGCCCTTCCAGCTCCACCAACGACTACTTTTCCTGACTTTCCAATAAAAAGTTCCCTGCCGAGTAGCGTTAGGTAGGCAGCGTATCAAATAGTATGCCCTTATTGCGTAAATAATAAATTGGAACCGGGCACAATGGCTCCTATAGAACCACAAAGCCTCGTTAATAACTAATGACAGCTAAAAATCGTACCACTACAAGAAAAAATATTCATTGAATCCCCGTAATCCACGCCCAACTCACACTAAATAACATACCAACAATGGTATTAACCGGTATTAAGATAAATATTTATTATAATTTCGGTACGACAGTACGAGCTGCCACTTTATCAACTCTATTTATCTGCACAAGTGCACACGTACAAAATAACTAGCCATAAATCGTGTGTGGTATGCGTTGGATGCACATTAAGAATTCTTTTCAATATTTAATCATGATTTAATGCCGTACCAGCCACCGTGGATGCAACGAATCAAAATGAAAAGTCATCGTCGTGGATAAACATTTTGTTTGTTCAGCGACTTAAATTAGTTTTAATAAAACTCCCTGCGAACGAAAACACTCCCAAGTTTTTTATCTCGCTGAGACGTTGTTTGTTTTCGTCTCTTATCGTGAACTAGCTGGCAGCAGGGAAATAATTAAGGCACACTTGATCATTTTATCATACATGCACAAAGCTTAAGGGGTGGCCACTGCAAATTTTTCAAAAAATCAATTTTTTTATTAGCTTAAGAAAGTTTTTAAAAATTTAGAATATGGGGCTGAAATTTGTTTTCCTAAAAATAATGTTGTTCCTTGAAATTTTGCCTTCTTTCCTAAGCGCGTCGGACTGCTCCGAAACGACACCTGCGTCAAGTAAATACCTACCTGCTGGCAGTGGCGGTGCGTGATCCTAAGATTGGGGGTGCACCATACATAAAAATAATGATAATCATAAGAATAATAAGAATATCCCTAATATAAGATAAATGTTTATATGTAATATTTAATATGAGATAAATATTTATCTCATATTAAGGATATTCTTATTAACTTTATTAATTTGAAAACTTACCTAATTTTCTTTGTAAATGAGCTCAATTCTGCGATTTTTACACTGTGCAAATTTTTCAATTACTTTGTTGTTAAAATTTTCGATATTTGTAATAAAGTCTTTTTCAATGGAGGGCATAGCCAAAGCCGACAGTCTTTCCTGGCACATGGTGTTGCGCAGAAATGTCTTTATTCGTCTTAAAGTCGAGAAACACCTTTCGGCTTCTGCTGACGAAACAGGTACTGTAATGATGATTTTCAATAATTTAGCACTTTCTACAAAAGTTGACTCTGGCTTATTGGAATTAATAAATGTATTTAGTGATAGAGCTCCGCTTAAATTTCTAAACTCAATTCTTTGATAAATTAAGGACAACTCGGTACGTAGTTTATTTATGTCCAAAAACGGGTAAGATTCGACTGTTTGTTTTAAGTAATTTTCGGGAAATTTTTTAACATATTCCGAAAATTTTTCTGGGAGAAGTAAATTGGATGCTACCAAGTGTCCAGTAAAATTAAATCTCTCCTTAGCTTGACATATTATAATGTCACCCACTTCCTTTAGTTCTCTATTTTTGTCTTCCGTAGAAGTGTCTACTCGTCTCCTTTTTATTGGTTGTATTTTATTTGGTTCATCTTCAGTGCTTGTGGCGGTTTCGGTGCTATTTCGTATTGCAGAAATTTCTCTAATAAAACCATCTATAGATGTTTTTACGTAAACTGGATCAGTTTCTCTTTTTTGTAACTGATTATACAGAATGTTGACATGTGGCATAATTTTGTGAAAATTACCTAACCAAAATAGAAAATCGTTATCCCTTAAAGTTCTTTTCAATCCACTGGCTTTATCAATAGTAGGTGGATGTTGTATGTGACTTTTTTTCACCTCAATCAATTCTACACATTCTCTTCAGATTTTCACAAATTCTCAAAAATTCTTCTTTGTTTTCAAACACAGTATTTACTATTCTAGAATTGAAATTCCACTTGTAGGTGCTGATCGGGGTAATCGAGTTCCTACTACTTCATCAATAACTGCGGTACATTGTGCGGAATTAGAGAAAAATGAGCAAAACCCTCCCAAATTTGCAAAGAATACTCGTACGTTCCGATTAGCAGAAGCCGCATTTGCCATAATTAAATTTAATTGATGTGCATAACAATGCACATATTGGGCAGTTGGATAACTCATCTTAATCCTGGCTTGAACTCCATTCGATGATCCACTCATAACGGCAGCTCCATCATATGTTTGAGCAATCAATTTATGTGGGTCATTTTTAACATGGTAGTCTAGTTCACTTTTTAAACACTCCGCCAATGACTCTGCATCATGTCCTACTGGTTTTAAAAAAACTCTAGAATCTTTCTACAGGCTTTCCACCCACCATGTAACGATATATTAAAGCCAACTGAAAAATTGTAGAAACGTCTGTGGTTTCGTCTGCTATTATAGCAACAAAAGTGGATTTTTTAATTTCAATGGTTATTTCATCGTGACAAACTTCAAGCATGCACTGAAGTAGCTCATTTTGTATATTATTAGAAGTTCCTTTAAAAGCCGCCGCGTTTTGTAAATGATACTTCATAGCCTCGTCTAATTCGGCACTGAAATCAATCAACCCACGAAAAATGCTTGGATTGGATGATGTTTCCTATTCATCGTGTCCTCTTAGGGCCAGTTCAAATTTTCCACAAAAACGAATACGGTTAATAATAATGTTTAAAACATACCTGTTTTTTAAACCGCTTCATTGTGTGCTGCCACTGCTCGTCGATGAGCAGAATCGAGCATTGTCGCAATATTTGCAGTGCCTAGCATGGCTAAATTCAAAACATTATTCATGTGTCCAGCAGAATTTGCATGTTTTTTTTATTTTCTCGTTTATGTGATTTAAATCCGTTACTCCAGTTTTGGTCCAAAGTGTTTCACCGCCAAACAAAACACACGGAAAACAAGACACTGCGTTCAATACATCGCATCCACTTAACTACAAATGTTTTTTAAATAAGTCATTATTAAATGTTCTTACAAATTGTTTATTTTTTCCTTTCACGGCTAATTTTAAATTAATTTGTGGAGTGGGCCTACCTAGAGTTTTAATTTGCACTTTTTCCTCCAAACTCAAGCTAGAGAATGGAGTTTTTAATAAGTTTTGAATAGAATTCATTATTCCAAACTAGATTCTAACCGAAAACCCGAGTTTATATTTATAAAACGTAAGCGATAAGACAGCTTACGAGACAAGCGATGTACGAAAACAATTCACAAACTAACCGATTCTAACCTCTCTCAATTTCGTGCGCTCTTAAACTCTGCACATAATTGTATCTATAGAATTCGCCCACTACTTTTCCTAATTGTGGTGGGGCAAGCAGTAACAATACGCGTTCGCTTTTTCATATTGCACGGAAGCACGATCGCCGTGCCGCGACCGGAAACCGGTGGCAGAGATCTAGCGTCTAGTGGATTCGTAACGCTGCGGCCATATAATATTTAGATGGTATTAACGCTAGGGATGCGGAAAGGCGATAAATTAAGAATGCATCCATTAATTACTAAATAAAATTATTAATGCTAAATTGTCGGTAGTGCGGGCGCATCAGCGCACCTTATAGCCCACCGCCACTGCCTGCTGGGAAGGTACAGTTTAATGTTTTATCTTTGGATTTCTAACTTCTCTAATACACAACAGATGTCGTTAATAGATGTTTATGTTTAGTCAGAAGCATTTACAAACAAAAGTACGTTAGTATAACGCCAGTACATGTACAAAAAAGATATGTTCCTCGCTTCGAATCACGGTTTCAATGCTTTAAGTTACAATGGGTAACGCAAAGATGTACCAGGGCAGGAAAGGTACAAAAAAATCGTATCAGTGCTTCTGCAAAGAAATTAGAAGTTTTTGATGAAGATCTAGATATTAATTATGAAATCCGCAATAGAATTATACATTTTTTTGCCGTTTTCTCTCTTTTCTCGCAACAGGTAAAGTGTAAATCTTGTGATTCAGACATGACGTTTCATGAAAGAACTCCTCGAGGTTTAGGCTTCAAAATAGTTATCGCTCCTTGGAAAATATGAAAAATGAAATCTGGGCGACCTTATTTCATAAGTCATTAACTGACGAAAATCCGCAGCACAAGAAGTGCTCAGAGTTTTGGTGCTGTTTGAAAATTGGCTTCAAAATCTTATTCAATTGGCAAACAGTCTTGAATATGGCGACTGATATTGCTGTGTGCACTTTTAACTATGGTCTAACTAATATTCTGCGAATTATGACAGTTTTGGAGATGGATATTGGCGTCCAATCATACAATTTTTGTCTACCAATCATACAATTATTGTCTTTGATAGATGCAGCAAAAGAAGCACGTTCTAACATAAAATATTCGAGGATAGAGAATGAGGAAGAATATTTAAATATAAAGGGTGGTCCAACCAAAACGCACGATGTTAATTGTAAATAAAACAAAAAGTTTTCAGAGAATTATCTTAATATCTTTTATTATGATAGAAAGATCTATGACAATTATGTGTGAAACAACATATCGGCCAAATGCTCGCCGCGGCTTCGGTGGCATACTTCTATCCGATGGTCCATATTTTCAATGACCCTGAGACATAATTGAAGTTCAATGTCGTTATTGTGCCGAATTATCTCATCCTTTAGCACTTGAATTGTTCTTGGCTTATTGACGTACACTTTTTCTTTTAAATATCCCCAAAGAAAGAAGTCCAACGGTGTCAAATCACATGATCGTGGCGGCCAATTAACATCGCCACGACGTGAGATAACACGGCCATTGAATTTCTCGCGCAAAAGTGCCATTGTTTCGTTGGCTGTGTGGCAAGTGGTACCGTCCTGTTAGAACCACATATCGTCCAGGTCCATATCCTCAATATCTGGCCACAATTGTTGGGCACGACGACGAGTCGAGGTTGACGGCTCTTCTGCTATACTATCGCGAACAACAGCAATTTTTTCCGCAAAACGAACTGGGCGAGCATGCACAGGTGGTTTCACATTTCCTACAGACCCGGTTTGCTGAAATTTGCCCACAATTCTCCCTATTGGGACACATTTGGTCGATTATGCTGACCAAAAAAGTCACGAAGTGCACGAAATGCATTTTGATTTGAACGCCTATTTTCGTAAAAGGCTTCAACAATCTTAACGCTATGCTCAATTGTGTACCTCTCCATGGTTGAATTTATCAAACACTGAAACAAAGAAATGTCAAATTAAGTTGGGCAAAAAACTTGACGTTAAGGTGTGACTCATAATAAACATCGTGCATTATGGTTGGACCACCCTTTAGAAGGGCAGATTTACGGTCCTGAGATAACAGATTAATGGGAAACATTTTTAAACAGTCGGATTTTAAAATTTTTTGTTACACAAAACATGTTACATGTCTACAGATTTCAAAACTTTAAACGAGTTTTTCTCGAAACATAATTTTTCAAAACGGCACGCAGCATAACTCTAACAATTTTCATACTTGCCATACGAAATTTTAACAATATCTTTAAAATAACATTTTAAACGAAATTTTCGATGTGTTAATTTTAACATTATTTATTAACATCTATAATGCAAAGTTTCAGATGGTAGTTTTATAAACTGTCACAAGTGGAGCCTTATACTCCGCTCCATCTATACGTTCCTTAAACATTAAAGATTGAAACAAATTAAGCCAAAACAGCTATTCTCCAGGCTATATGCCAACACCGAGCGTTGAATTATATGGCGAAATTTGTCGTATTTTGTTCTAACATAGAACTAAATCACAAACATTTGGATTGCTCGAAAACCACAAGGAAGATTCACAAGGAATATTTTTGATGATAAATTTTTTGTATTATACTTAAATATATGTCTAATAAGTTCCTTAAATATCATTATCATATTACCTTTTCTTCCTTCCAAAAAAAATTGTCAAAGAAGCCCTTTTTTAGCTTATTACAGTTGTGTTGCCTCTTAAAACAATATACTTTTACATAAATATAAAAAAGAGTTTCTAGTATGAAGAAAATCTAATTACATATTAGCAAAACTTCATGGCTCTCTATAGACTGTAGATTTTTACGTACTGGTCGTCAAGAATAGAAAAAAGTGTGAAATTCTCATGTATGCGTAGAAGAAAGAATGAGGCAGATGTGTACATAAAAGCATATTTTGTGATCTATTATGTTGATGTTCTGTAAAGAAGTTTTGCATTATAACTACTGTCAAGTCAACAAACTCGATAGAAGTTAATAGAATTGTAAGTTATAACGTACTTGTATTTTACTTTACTTTTCCGCACTCTAGCGGAAAAGTAATGTAATCATGTAAAGGAAAATAGAAAAAAAAATCTGTTTCGTTTATTTTTCGTTCCTCGGCCTAAAAACCACAAAAAAATGGTTTTTAAAAAATTTTGTTTGTGTGTGTGTCGTTCTCATCGTCGTCGTCGGAATTTATTGTTAGCACGATAACTCCACTAAATCATGTTGGATCGATCGGGTTTTGATTGATTCTGATCGGGGACGTCTCCCAGATGACACCTATTGATTTTAAGGTGGATAGTACACACCCCACCCTGTCCATGGGTCATGAGAAAGCACGATGGTGGACTGTTTGAGAATTTTTTTTTGTTAACACGATAACTCAACTAAATCATGTCGGATCGATCGGGTTTTGACTAATTCTGATCGAGGACGTCTCCCAAACGGCACCTATTGATATCGCGGTGGATAGAACACACCCCGCCCTGTCCATGGGTCATGAGAAAGCACGATGGTGGACTATTTGAAAAAAGTAAAACTGTCGCATAAAACACATATTCTGCATTTATGTGTTGGTTTATTTTTTCTCGGCTACTCAATTTCGAGATAGAGATGTTCTACGTGCGGAAACGTCCGTTTTAAGTTTTTAAAACTGTTTATTTTTATATAGGAATTGTGGTTGGTTATGACTTACGCAGAATTACACTTTTCTTTTTCCAACGATGTAAATATGTTGGGTCATGTATGGTCCTTACTCAATGTTTAAACAAAAAAAATAAATACTTGCAACTTTTTCGTATTGTAAAAGCATTTATCAATTAAATATCACATTTTATTAATGTATCATATTTACCTACTTCATTATTTAATAGTAGGAAGGGATTGGAACCTTAGAGGCAACAACAAAACACGCTTTCTACGAAAACGTGCATTTCGTCAACCAACTTAACATCATCAAGGGATGACTAAAATTAATTTTGTCAGTTTCCTACGAGAAATACGGAAACTATTCCCCAATGGGAAAAATATATAAGAATGTACGAGAACGGGGAAAAATTAACTTCTTGTCGACAACTAGAAAATTTTGGTTTTCACCAACTTAGCACATAATTATTCATTTTATTAATTTCATTTACTTCCGTTACCTAAATCATACAGAAAAAATATCAACATCCATATAGCTACCATTAATTCCATATTATTTCACCAACAACTCCCTGTAATTTAATATCGATTGCCCTTATTGTGTATTTTATCAGGATTAAAATCTTTTGATGTAATTTTCCAATAGAACGATACGATCATAATATTCAAATCAACTGTGGGGCAAGCGCTTATGGCCATAATAACTAACAATAAAGCAATTCAATAATCCAGTCTGTATTGATTAATAATTAGAGATTAGTCGGATATACCGCTGAATACTACGTAAACCTATATTATTACGACGCAGATATATGTAGGTGCATTAGTACAAAAACTGTAGGTATTTAATAGCCTGCAATCTAAACTAATATAGAACATAATATGTATACAATTCTACGTGTACTATAGAGTAATTGTTTAATGAACTACTTTTATTTCAACCAAACGTTTAACACTACTTTTACCGCTCTTTTCATACACCAGTTTCTACTGTTACTATTACTGCTATTGCAATTTCTATTGGTACTGTAAATGTTACTGTTACTGTTACTGCTACTGCTGCTGTTGCTGTCATTGTTACTGTTATTGTTAGGTGCTACGTTTCCGTTTTCGTTTCTTTACCCGTTGTTCTTTCCATTGTCGTTACTATTACTGACAGTCACAGCCACAGTCATCATTATTGTTACTGTTACTACTATAGTGACAGTAACAATAACCATTACCGTTATTGTTACTGTTACTTTTGCCTGTTTACAATTGAAGCGCTCGGGAGAAAAAGGCGGTAAGCCACAATACGTTAGTTGTGAGAAAAACGGATTTCAAAGTTTCAATAAAATCCGGAAATAATGTTATAGGATGTCTGCATATAATATTTCTACATAATGTTCAAAATTAAGTTTAATTCGAATTGCTATACGGAAATAAGAGTTGAAATGTAAATTTTAGGGAAAAAGTGGAAAAAACACTTGAAAATGTGGCTTATCATCTTTTTCTACTAGACACAATGGGCTATATTTTGGACGAATATAAAGAGAAAGTCATCACTATTTTAAATATTAAAATATTATTGGTTACATATAAAAAATAAAAAATGTAGAAAAGCGAAAGAACAATGGATAGAGGATAAATGCAAAGAAGTAGAAGATAAGCCGCAAGTAGATAAGACCAATGAGGCTTACAAAATAATTAAGAGGAACTTCATGGATATTCATTATAGGAACAATAAGTAGAAACGTTAGGAGTCAATCGGGGGACATACTGATCGGAAGAGAGGAGAAAGCGGATAGATGGAAGCAGTACTTAGGAAATTTATACGAGGGTCAGGAATTAGGAGAGATATTAGAGGAAGAATCTAGCATCGATAAGGAAGATGTAGGAAAACCTATATTGAGAGAGGAATTTGAAATAGCACTAAGGGGGATAAAGAACAATAGAGCGCCGGGTGTAGATAAAATACAGGCGGAAATGTTGAAATGTGCGGGACAGAAAGTAGTAAATAGGATGTTTGAACTGGTAAAATACATATACGAAACGGGCGAGATGCCGGAGGATTATAAGAGGAACATTATCGTTACCATACCGAAAAAGAGAGGAGCCGACAAATGCGAGAACTTTGGAACGATTAGCCTAACCTCCCATGCGTCAAAAATCTTAACCAGAATAGTGCAGAAGAGGATGGAGAATAGAGCGGAGGAAATACTAGGAGAAGACCAATTCGGGTTTAGGCAAAATAGGGGAACTCGCGAAGCTATTTTAGCGCTAAGAGTAATGTTGGAGAAAACAATAGCAAAAGGAAAGAACGCTTATATACGATTTGTAGATTTAGAAAAAGCTTTTGATAACGTAAGATGGGAAAAAATGTTCGAGATACTAAAGAGCGCGGGAATGAAGTATAGAGATAGGAGAGTAGTACACAATCTATACAAAGAGCAAACTGCTGTTATAGAAGTAGAAGGGGAAAAAAGGGAAGTAGGTATTAGGAAAGGAGTAAGACAAGAATGTACGCTATCACCACTAATTTTTAATCTGTACATCGAAGAGGCGATTAATGTGGTAAAAGATAGGGTGGATTTCGGGATTAAAGTACAGGGACAGAAACTAAAAATGCTGAGATTCGCGGATGATATAGCAGTATTAGCATCTAGTAAGGAGGAATTAGAATCAGCATTGAACGAAATGGAGGCAGTGTTGACAGAGGAATACGGAATGAGGATGAATAAAAACAAAACTAAAGTGTTAGTGTGCAGAGGGCGCGAGAGCAGAGCAAAAACGAAAGTACAAATTAATAATGAAAGATTGGAGGAAGTTAAAGACTTCACTTATTTAGGAAGTAAAATAAATTGGGATGGAAGAAGCGATAAAGACATAAAACAAAGAATAGCGCAGGGTCGAGTAGCTTTTAACAAAAAGAAAGCACTTTTATGCTCGGGGGTAATAAACTTAGAAACAAGGAAGAGATTTTTGAAAACATATGTATGGAGCACGGCACTATACGGTTGCGAAACCTGGACGGTAGGGGAAGCAAGTAGGAAGAAGTTAGAAGCTTTTGAGATGTGGTGTTACCGAAGAATGATGAAAATACCATGGACTGATACTGAAGTATTGGAGAAAGTCGGCGAGAAAGGAAGTATGTGGAAAAACATAAAGAAGAGAAGAGATAAAATGGTAGGCCACTTGCTGAGACATGGGGGAATAGTCCTCGATGTTTTGGAGGCAGAAATAGGAGTGAAGAAAGGCAGAGGTAGGCCTAGATTAGACTACTGCTCGCAAATAGTAAGGGATGTAGGTTGTAGCACAATTAGCGAAATGCGTAGGTTATCACAAGATAGGAGAAGCTGGAGGTTAGCGTCCAACCAGTCTTAGGACTGATGACCTCATGATGAAAATAAAAAATAAAATCATTGGAACATAGGAAAAATGTAATCACTCATCTCATGTCTGCGTCACTTAGTTCTTCATCCAGCTCCAAATTGAAGTATTATATATCAGGCGGTATTCTATCTAAAATCAAAGCAGCTTCCACATCAGCGACACCAAGTATTGCATAAAAGTAGGGGTAAATTGGTGGGATATACTTTGTGGTGGGTGTAGTAGACTTTTGCGGAGAATTTCTTTTGCAGCTGCATGACAGTCTCATGACCTTTGATGATTTTTCTATGTCCTTACAAGTTTTATAAGCATACCATAAATTCAGTCTTTTACTTTCATTTGTTCTTTTTCTATAATCAGTATTCACTTCTCCATCTGGAACGACCCTTTCTTCTGGCGTTACAATACATTATCGACTTTCTGTTTGATCTCCCTGAATAAACAAAAAAAAACAACTAAGAAAAAAGGGAATATGCCACAGTGTAACAGCGATTGAATTATAATTTCATTGTATACTCAATTGATTTCAAATAACTTCACTTCCTGCAAATACTAGAATACATTGAAGGGGTTCTTAGGCAAATAACTGTTTACAAACTGTTTTTGAAGACTTTATATGATTAATAGCAAATTTTATATCTAAAGGAATATGCCCAGATAAACTTAATTATAAAAGGGAGCATGCCACAAATAAGTTTTACTTACTAACTCTGATGAATTCTCAGGCTTCAAGGACTCACTTGATGGAAAAACATAATCCTCATCTTTAACATTGTCATCTGAATCACAAACACTGTCATTGTCTTCACTATTTCTACTAGAAAATAAACGTTTCCTGATTGCTTTCTAACACTTGGTTCTGGCGCCATTATGCTTTTAATTGTGGCTTATTCCCTTTTTGCGACACACAAATGCTTGTTTATTATTGAAGTGAAAACGAAATTCAAGCATAAGTGTCGTCATCTAGTATTCAATAAAAGAAATATGTTCATGTGGCTTGTTACCATTATAAAGGTTTTAGATGTGCTTAAATCACTATTTCACAAGATTTGTGGCTTATCACCTTTTTTTCCGGAGTGTTTCAATTGTTATACTATTGATATTATTTGAAGAACTGAAAATTCAATTGAGAAGAAGTGATTACGATATTAGTATTTCCTTAAAAATCTATACAACATTGGGTTTTCTGTATCCGTTATAGTTTTCAATAAAATCCCAAATTCCATCAAATTTAACCATCACGTACATCCTCCGTCTTTACTTAATTATATTCCTTTCTCAAAATACAGTGGTGAAAAAATATAGACTTACCCTTAATTTGGACTACGACATGAGTAAAACTCAAAACTTAAAATAATTCTATGGATATATTGGAGCAGTATTTGTGAATAACAGAGATTTATAAAAAATGGGTCTGTAGTTTGTGTAAAAATTATAAATTCACTGTGTTTTTATATTTTACTTGGTCTAATACTTGATTCAATTAGCCTTTTTTTTTATTACATTTAATAAGCGAATGTTCATACCATTTATTATTCGAGAGTAATAGGGCTATTTATTTATTAGTAGCATGTTCTATTACATGAAATATATTAAGCAATTTTTCTTGCACGATGTATAATAAACTCCATTAAATATAAGCTTTAGTCTATACTTCTTCACAGCATTGTAAATATATATTTGGAAAACTCTTTGTAATTTCTCATCCCTATTATTCCAGTACTATATTATGAATGTAATTTATATATCGATGGACCCCGCTGTCGTCCCGTCCGTCCCTCCGCTCGTGGCTCCGCTATTGTTGCGTCCCCGAAAATTCACAGGAATTATTGCAGGGCCATAGACTCGGGAAATCGCACCTGAGTCCGAGGATTTATATAAGTGCACTTGCGTTATTGATTGTAGAGGTCGTTAGCTACTCTTACCGGCGGCCTAGGGGCACAAATGTGCCTGGGGGAGAGTCGGCGAGTTTTATTACCGACGGCGAGGGGGTGCTTTACTCGCAAGTATCGGAAAGTTTGGTGGTAAACAATTTTTTCGGTTGTTATTATGATTTTTAATGGCATCATTAAAATCGGTATCGGATATAATGAGAAGAATTTAGCGACGTTAATCTGGGGGGAATTTGGAGGAACGGGGTTTATGATTTATCGACATTTCTACGTCAAAATAAAACTGAATGAATTGGGGAATTCAATTTTATCTTGTCGGTGAATAAGTAATGTTTACATATATGCGTTTCAAGTAACATCACATGCATTAAATAACATATTTGAAACTAAATAATAATTTCTAAATTATTACTCTGCTTGGGTTTGTGTATGTGGAAAGAATAACAGCCTTCGAAATGTGGTGTTATCGGAGATTGATACAAATATCTTGGACATATCGCTTTACAGATGAAGAGGTATTAAATAGAATAGGACGACAACCGATAGTACTAAAAGCGGTCAAAGAAAGGAAATTGGAATATTTTGGTCATATTATGAGAAACAGTAAATATAACATGTTAACACTTATTATGCAAGGAGAAATGAACGACAGAAGGGCACCCGGAAGACGACGCATATCATGGCTCAAAAACTTTAAGACAATAGACCGGTAAAACTTCAACTGAATTATTCAGAGCAGCAGTTAATAAGGTCAGATGGGCCTTAGTGATAACCAACGTCCAATGAGGATATGGTACTGCAAGAAGAAGATAAAATAATAATAATTAATTACGAGCTCTTCAATCTTCATATAGAAAGAACTGTAAACGTTTGTCCATATAACACACGATAAAGGATCGTTTGCAAATAAGAATATTATAATATTTGATCTCCGTTGACATGTCATTACTACCATTAGTAAATAATAAGAACGAAATAGGCCCCAGCTATTAACTCTGAGGTACACCTGAGATGTAAATCAATACAAACCATCTGAAAACGTACTGATCACTGGAGAGCGTTTTGAGATCTGTTACAATTGAAATAATTCACACCAAGGTATAAGAAACTTATATATTAACACCATGTGGTTTGTCAATCATCATCATTAGGTCATCAGTCCTAAGACTGGTTGGACGCTAACCTCCAGCTTCTCCTATCTTGTGCTAACCTACGCATTTCGCTAATTGTGCTACATCCTACATCCCTTACTATTTGCGAGCAGTAGTCTAATCTAGGCCTACCTCTGCCTTTCTTCACTCCTATTTCTGCCTCCAAAATATCGCGGACTATTCCCCCATGTCTCAGCAAGTGGCCTACCATTCTATCTCTTCTCTTCTTTAAGTTTTTCCACATACTTCTTTTCTCGCCGACTTTCTCCAATACTTCTTCGTTTCTAACCCTATCAGATAATGGTATTTTCATCATTCTTCGGTAACACCACATCTCAAAAGCTTCTAATTTCTTCCTACTTGCTTCCCCTACCGTCCAGGTTTCGCAGCCGTATAGTGCCGTGCTCCATACATATGTTTTCAAAAATCTCTTCCTTGTTTCTAAGTTTATTACCCCCGAGCATAAAAGTGCTTTCTTTTTGTTAAAAGCTACTCGACCCTGCGCTATTCTTTGTTTTATGTCTTTATCGCTTCTTCCATCCCAATTTATTTTACTTCCTAAATAAGTGAAGTCTTTAACTTCCTCCAATCTTTCATTATTAATTTGTACTTTCGTTTTTGCTCTGCTCTCGCGCCCTCTGCACACTAACACTTTAGTTTTGTTTTTATTCACCCTCATTCCGTATTCCTCTGTCAACACTGCCTCCATTTCGTTCAATGCTGATTCTAATTCCTCCTTACTAGATGCTAATACTGCTATATCATCCGCGAATCTCAGCATTTTTAGTTTCTGTCCCTGTACTTTAATCCCGAAATCCGCTCTGTCTTTTACCACATTAATCGCCTCTTCGATGTACAGATTAAAAATTAGTGGTGATAGCGTACATCCTTGTCTTATTCCTTTCCTAATACCTACTTCCCTTTTTTCCCCTTCTACTTCTATAACAGCAGTTTGCTCTTTGTATAGATTGTGTACTACTCTCCTATCTCTATACTTCATTCCCGCGCTCTTTAGTATCTCGAACATTTTTTCCCATCTTACGTTATCAAAAGCTTTTTCTAAATCTACAAATCCTATATAAGCGTTCTTTCCTTTTTCTATTGTTTTCTCTAACATTACTCTTAGCGACAGAATAGCTTCGCGAGTTCCCCTATTTCGCCTAAACCCGAATTGGTCTTGTCCTAGTATTTCCTCCGCTCTATTTTCCATCCTCTTCTGCACTATTCTAGTTAAGATTTTTGACGCATGGGAAGTTAGGCTAATCGTTCTAAAGTTCTCGCATTTGTCGGCTCCTCTCTTTTTCGGTATAGTAACGATAATGTTCCTCTTATAATCCTCCGGCATCTCGCCCGTTTCGTATATGTATTTTACCAGTTCAAACATCCTATTTACTACTTCCTGTCCCGCACATTTCAAAATTTCCGCCTGTATTTTATCTACACCCGGCGCTCTATTATTCTTTAGCCCCCTTAGTGCTATTTCAAATTCCTCTCTCAATATAGGTTTTCCTACATCTTCCCTATCGATGCTAGATTCTTCGTCTAATATCTCTCCTAAATCCTGACCCTCGTATAAATTTCCTAAGTACTGCTTCCATCTATCCGCTTTTTCCTCTCTTCCGATCAGTATGTCCCCCGATTGACTCCTAACGTTTCTACTTATTGTTCCTATATCCCTGAAGTTCCTCTTAATTATTTTGTAAGCCTCATCGGTCTTACCTACTTGCAACTTATCTTCTACTTCTTTGCATTTATCCTCTATCCATTGTTCTTTCGCTTTTCTACATTTTCTAATGATTTCCCACTTTATTGACTTATAAGTTTTCAGTCCTTCTTCGTCTCGTCTGTTTTTGTAGCCTCGTCTCTTTTGCATTAAGTTTAAGATTTCGTCCGTTATCCAGGGCTTCCTAGCTTCCCTTTTATCGTGTCCTAAAACGTCCGTAGCCGCGGAAGCTAGACTATTCTTGATACCCTCCCACTCAGTTTCTGCGTTCTTGATTTCGTCCTTACTCGTTTTATTTATTAATTGATCTGTTTTCTCCTGGAACTTATCTTTCATATTCTGATCCCTCAATATGTCTACATTTATACGTTTCTTATCCTTCCGGATTTTCAGATTTTTGAACTTTAATCTAGCTTTCATGACTACCAAGTTGTGGTCGCTGTCTACATCTGCTCCTGGATAACTCTTACAGTCTTTTACTTGATTTCTAAATCTCTTCCTAACCAGAATGTAGTCTATCTGATACCTGTCTATCCCTCCTGGCATTTTCCATGTGTACCGCCTCCTAACGTGATTCTTGAACAATGTGTTCGCGACTACCATCTTGTGCTTCTCACAGAAGTCTATCAGTCTGCTACCTCTCTCGTTTCTGTTTCCTAATCCATAAGGACCTACAAATTCTCCTTCTTTCCCCTCACCTACGACTGCGTTAAAATCTCCTACTATTATTAAATTTTCATGACCCTTCACAAATCCTATTACCTGCTCTATGTCCGATACCTGCTTGTCAATATAATACGATATTAATATCGTCAGCAAAACTTTGCGAGCGCCCTTTGATTCGCGGAAAACACCGACAATCGTCGGCTCACTGTGAGCCGCACGTGTTCCGCTCGTGGCAGGCTCGCGAACCACGTACACACTATGATTTTTGATAGCAGTAACGCGCAACAGTTACAGCTATAGCTCGCTAGTGAGTACCCGGCTTTAAAGAGCACAGAGGTTACATGATGTATATAGACGTATTTACACGTGTTACAATTAAAAATTTGACAAGAGTAAAAATTGCGTTACAATATATTACATTTTAATATTACATTTCTGAATATTGTGTAAATTATTATGTTTCAATCTTCATTCTCATGACAGGCGCACGTTGTAGCAGTTTGGTTGTCTTTCACAAAAACCTACAGCTTACAGCGTTAAATCGGGTTTTTATACAGCGAAAGCCGAAATGTTAAGCCCCTCTGTCGCTTTATATCAGCTAAATCTTTATTTGGGGAGCAACGCAGGCTTGAATTGATTTCTGCTTGTAAAGAGAGCTAATAAAATTTCCGATGCATGGGGTGCTTACCGCAAAGGCATCATTTAGTTGTATGGGGCGGTAAAAAAAGGAGAGGAATGGTAATAGGGATGTCCTGTCTGGATGCCGGCTTAAGGTTATCCCCTTTTACACAGAATATACAGGTGGTCTTAAATCACAAAATTATTTACGACTTTAAAACTATATTGGAGGTCTTTTAAGATTCAAACAGTTTTCGGACTTAATTAGTGACTATTACAAATCAGTTTGTCGAAGATGTAATTAATTTAAGTATATTTATTGTATCAAAAATATTAGTTATTTAAAATATATAAAAAATTACAGCAATACTATTCTTTTTGAGTGGAAAAGCGTGTTGCATTTACGGTATCATGCAGTATACAGGATACCAATTAATTAAATTGTCGAGAGTTTCTATAGAGGATAACGATTGCTATTGCAATTTTCTTCAATGTTGCCAACATAGGGAAAATTAAATTTAGAATTTCACCAATAAGTTTAATACGTTTACTGATAAACAGTTGTACTGAGCAGTTAGAGGTGAAAATCGAATAGAGGATAATGTTTCAAGTTATTATAACCTTGGTTGTATAGTAATCGGCAGTAAAAGGTCGAATACAAATTCTATGGTGTGGTATGTGCCACGGAATATCTATGCTACATTGGCCAAATTTCTGATAGATGAAGAAGCAAAGAATGTCAGCTAGTTGCAGATATAAACATTGTGAGAGTTAACTTTAGCAGAATTAGAATAAGGATTATACAACACTGATTCTAACTAATAAGCTAGTAACAAGGTAAGTTTATGATATTTGATATAATAATAATAATTTGTACAAACGTGAATATTTTTATTGACACATAGATTACGATTATATCTTTGTTGTATTAATTAGATATTTTATTTCAAGCGTACTAATGTCGAGTAGCACTTCTTCAACTACTACCGCTATACAAGTATCTTTGGTTACCAAACAAGACATACGAGTAAGAGGTTTTAGGTAAAACCTTCCTCCTGGGTAAATACACTACCGCACGCCAGGCCGAGCTAGTTGCAATTACATTCGGTGTTCTGGGGGCCGACCAAAATCGGACTCAGGAGAGGGTATGTACATATCTGCTCGGATAGCAGGGCGGCGTTGGCAGCCCTGAATTCAGCAACGACAAGTCGAAGCTGTCTTGCTATGAAGCATTGAACCACTTGACAGGGAAGGGACCCGTGGAACTCTTATACTTGGATACCTGGGCATAATGGCATTAAGGGAAATCTAATTGCAGATGACCTTGCCAGACTAAGGACCAGGAAAAACCTCTATGGACCAGAACCTGCAGTGGGAATAAGTCGGAATCTGATCAGAGACCGCATCAATGACTAGGCAAGAAACCAGCACAGAGAAAGATGGAGAGGAGTAACGGGTTGTCGAATAACCAAACTCTTCATCGAATACTCAGAGATTGAGAAATGGGCTCAAGAATTCATTAAATTGAACAGGCACAAAGCGAGAACCCTGATGAGAATCATAACGGGCCACCATAGTAGCCTGAATGCATATATGTACAAGCTGAGGCTGACCGATAGTCCGGCATGCAGATACTGTAGAGAAAACGAGGAAACCTCGATTCATCTTCTTTACACCTGCCCCGCACTGGAGGAGAGGAGGTGCCTTATATTAGGGACCCCTGTTATCCTAGAGGAAGTGAGGCTTATGGCGAGGGACGTACAAAACATAATAATAAATAATAATAATAAGAGGTTTTAGACGACGCGATATCTATACTCGACTCCTATAATCAATATATTTAATAATTTAATAAATTTTGAACGTTAAAGTCAACATAATGCAGGTAAATTGTCATGAAATTTATTTTATTTATAATATTACTTTTGTACATGGGCTATACCGATAGAAAAAGAAAAAGCTAACAAAAGGAAGCCAATTAATCTACGAATATATGAAATTATTAAACTTATTACTATTAAAATGATTAAACTTATTTTATGTATCTTTATATACTGTTTTAAATAAGTTTTATTTATTATAACTATTGGGTTGATAACACAAAAGAACAACGTAACACCGTGTATCGAACAGAATGGTAGAGATTTTAAACATTTGATGTAAATGTTGATTAAACATTTATAACTAAAATTATTAACGTTTCATAAGATTCTCTTAATGAAAGGTAGTGAATGTTTTATGGAGCAATATGCAGCATAATATACTGATTCAGAATATAGTAAAAAATGTGTAGGTTTGAAAAAATAAAGGTTTGTGCCATAGCAGCAAACTCACAGTCGAAAAAAATTCAATATCACCAGTATATATAAAATAGATAACTAAAAAACTTCTATTTGAAATATTTCTGTATAATGCATATAATTAAAAAGTTACAAGCATTATGTCATACTTATTCCGGACCCTGTATATTTAAAATTTTCATATGGTCACAATTCATATGGAAATAAACTCACACAATTGTAAACAGAGAATCAAATTACTCTCAACAAAATTATCACGCTAATAGATGCCTATTTTCTCGTAAAATTATATACTGTACAAATTTATACTTAATATAAAAATGTTTCTAGCATAAACAAACTTCCGACTGCGACTGTGGCGATAGAATTACAAATTCCTCAGCACGAAATTAAAATAACTAAAAAAAAATCCTAAATACAAAGCAACGAAATGTACACGAACAGAATTCTTTCGTGCACAACGAAGCAGCGCAAAAATGTATCACATTTTAATGAGGTCTACGTGACACCTTTGAGAAAAGTGTATTTTAATACAAAAATACGATCTCGAATTATCGGAAATATCATATCGCGTGGGTGTTACTCGTCGATTCGTTTCGATGGTAAGTACTTTATTGGAATTAACCGGTTTATTGCGATTTTAATTAATTTTTAAGTGAAATATATTGGCAGGAGGAAAATTATCGTTGCCATATCGGAAATTCATTTCAGTTTTTACGGTTCGGTGAGGGAGAGGTGTGACAGGTGTTTGTTTAATTTTAATCACGTCCATTTACTATTTTACATATTCATTTTCATGTGTAGTCACTAATATGAAGGGTACAGGGGAAGAAGGCTGTTTGTCAAAAATTGTAAATATTGCAGGAGACAATTTTTAATAGTTTTAGGTCATGTCATTTGTTCTCGGAAACTGAAAGAAAAAAAAACATTTGTAAAAAGGATTCTTTCATAGAAATACATTAAATAGAAAATGATAAGCGATTCCTAGGAATACGACTTAATGGAACTGCATGAGTTTCATTTTTTGAGTTTCTTCTTGGGGTTTTTTCTTGTGTTACCTCTGAATCCGGAGATGTTTGTTTCATTGGCACTGGTCTCAACGTTCCTGGATTTTCCGTATGTGAGAGATTATTTTAGTACTTACAGACTGTAGGATTTTGGCAAAATTTCATGAGCGCCCAAAGGTTATTGTACTATTCAAGGGATATCGGTCGAAGTCCTCAAAAAAGGTAAGGAAAAATAATTAACACGATTCTCTAAGTACAAACCTTTATAAGAACATTGAGCAGTTCAAACTGATTTTCTGTTCTCCTCGAGATCCAAGTTTTCCATTTCTTTATCCACTATAACTGCAGTTTCTCAGCATCCATTCCAGGATGATTTAAAATGGGGAAACTGCGGATCTTCTGTCTGGAATCTATAGTCTGGGAAACTACATGCGATGCATTTTCTTAATATTTAGTTCTTCCGGTAAATACATTTCTTTTTAATCTTTCAAGCTATAATTTCTTCCACGACCCTTGAATGATTTAATGTGTTCAATCATACAAGTTCTTACGTCTATGGAAAGTTTATTTGGTCTGGTGTGATGTCGACCTCGTCTGTCTCTTGGAACAGCCTCAGAAAGCTATAGCCATTTTTGCAAACCTTTAAAATCCATTTGTGGTAAATCTAATTTTGTATAAATAGGATACCTCGTGAAAATTTGCGAGATTTTTATCAGCCACTCTTGATCGACGTTGCTCTACAGAAAGAGCTGTATCCAATTCGCGTAACTATTTGGTACGGAATTATTCCAACTGGAGTGATTGGACCTTATTTTTTGAGAATAATGAAGGCAATGCAATAACGATCAATGTGGATCAGTACTAAAAAATGGTTTGAGAATTTTGACTTTCAGCGTTTACAAAACCCCAAGAATTTATTAATTCAGCAGGATGGTACCACATGCCGTGCTGTTAGGCAGGGCATTGACCCTTTAAAGACTATGTTCCCTAACTGAATAATATTTTTCGTAATTGCGACCTGAACCGACCTTCAAAATCGCCCAACTTAATGGCGCTCGATTTCCTTTCATAATAATTCCACACAAATAACTATTTGGTCATCCACACTATTTGATGAATTGAAATTTCTCATCATATTTCTGGCCTCAAAGGGAACGTTATTAAAACACTTCAACCGTTTGCAGTGGCAATTCTCTCTAGTTACATGGCTTTGGAGGTGGAGGTTGTTTCTTGCTCATATCGCGTAACCTTCCATGTTTCCTTCTTTTTTCCCCTTATTTTCAACACAATAACTTCTTTCATATTCTGTATTACTCTTCATTTTTTATACACAAGTACGCCATTCGCCAGCAATAATAATAAACTAGATGTTGTTTCGACTGACGCAACGTTCTAACACAACGGCAAAACAAAATATTTGTACTGACTTCGTTGCGAGATTTGCGATAGTTGACATTCACCCGTTTTGCCTAGTACCGCATGAACATCCCGCGTTTTTCCCCGGTATCATATATTTTTCAACACCTATAACTTCGTACCCTACGTATTCTTGTCTAAAGTGAGTAGTGCTATGGAAAGATTTGGCCTTTGTCTAGAAGATGCTGTGACAATCTGAATTTCTGATGTTTACTGACAAACCGCCTTCTTCCCCTGTACCCTTCATATGCTGTCAACAACTTATGAATCCATTAGGTTTATTTATTATTTAAACAATCAACTAAAATAAATAATCCTGTTCTTTTTTCTATAAGTAATTGTAATTAAAATATTAAGTATGTTATATAGTGTGTCTCATTTGAAACCATAGGATGTGATTTATGAATAAAAGTAATAATATCTGACAGTGAGTTTTTCCTCCCTCTCAACATAAAATGGAGACGATACGTCTACAGATGGAAAAGAATAACGTTCATATGACATTTGGCATGATGTCATTCATTTAGCAAAATTGTCCATAACACGGGCATATAAACCTGGCTGTATTTCCCGAATAACACATTGAATGTTTGCTTTGAAATTATTGATTATTGCTGGTTATGTGGCTTACACTTTTCCCTTGACATAACCCCAAAGAAAAAAGTCCAGTGGTGTTAAATCACATGGTGCCGCAGGCGAATTGATGTCAGCATTCGCGGGACAACATGATCAGGAAATTTTGTACTCAACAGAGTTATGGTTGCACCTGTTGTATGACATATTACACCGTCTTGCTGAAACCACATGTTGTTCAAATCTAAATCATCAATTTGGTGGGAAAAGAATTTGTTTAACATGTCACGATACCGTTCCCCATTAACCAATCCATGCATCGCTGAGCTTGCATTTCTTTCTCATGAACAACATGTGGATTTTCAGAACACCAAATTCGACAATTTTGTTTGCTGACGTATCCGTCAGGATGAAAATGTGCTTCATCTCTGAACAAAATGTTGTTGCAAAAATTAGCATCACCTTCTTTTTTCCTAACACCCAATTAACAAATGTATGACATTGTAAATAGTCTGTAACTTTTAGTTGTCATGTCAACTAAATTTTTTATGTTGACAGATGCAGATCTTTCTTTAAAATCCGGATGCGTGGTGGCTATTGACAGATTGAGTTGTGCACGACTTTGAATTGATGCGTTTAGATACTACCATACATTTATCTCACTGCAGCAATATCTTCATCTGACCAGCCACAACGAGGACGTATTTGTGTCGCCTTATCAATAACAGAACCCATCCCCTCAAATTTATTGATTAAGGTATGAACTATTAACTCTGTAGGCGATTCATTTTGTCCTAATTTTGTGCGAATTTTTCTTAATGCAGTGGTAAATGATCGCTCACTTTCATAAAACAATTGTACACAAACTATTCGTAGTTGAACTGTCAATCGCGGCATGCTGATATCGTATGGTTTTTACAAGAAGACTAGAGAGTAAGGAGACATAGCTCCTCGAAAAATCAGTGGTGGGGGTGGCACGAAAAACGTCGGCAATATGGCAGGCTTGCGTAGAAGCGCCCGGGATCTGCGCATGCCGTTTGTCCTTGTCTATCGAGGTTTCTCTCACACTATCAAAATGTCGGGTTCCATTGAGCCACCATCAGGGCTTTTGCAGGAACAATTCTCAACGCAGCAGTATCTCAACGCTTTTGACATATTCAACAGAAAAACTGGAAGCGCTCAAAACACAGCAAACAAAAATTAACCTCAAATAACCTCGCTTGATTCTACGCAATGACCGCCATGATGAAGCACACCACGTGATCACAGTGCGGACGATTTTCGTGCTACCCCCACCACTCGAGTTATGTCTCCTGTTCTCTAGTCTTCTTGGGTTTTCAAATAACAGTCGTTAAGTATTGACGCCCTATCTTTGACAGAACACAAATGGCGTGCCATTCAAATCCTATAGTTCCAACTGACGCATTCTATATTTGACTGTATTTTCATATGAATAAAACGAATCGAACACCTAGTTGCCTGAAAATATTGAAACCGGAACTAGACCAATCGTTATTTCGCCGCTCATAATCGTTAATAGTCCCCAATTATTTCCCGGTATTAACGAAATGCCAGTAGCTTCCATATACGTATAGGTAAATGGATTTCAGTAATTACCCATCCTATTAAAGGCTTATCTCAGGTGTACTAATGATGTAATATCATCTACTGTTGAATTCTGCCAATTAGAACCGCTAGTCGCACAACCCCCGCGAATATCGGATTTCTATTAAGAGGAGGAAAATAGCACTATATATGTATATGAGCGATACGGTGATGCGAAGGGAGGGATGAGAAAAATGTATATGTCATGTTAACGTCATATTTCGTCTAGAAGAGACTGCGATTTAGCATAATACAATCGAATAACTGTGCATGAACATGTTTATCAGACAATGTATGAAACGACTTCGAAACGACGTAACGTATATGGCAAGTTTACAAACGAGACCGTATGCAAAATAAGCAAACAGAAACGAGAAATAAAAGAGTAAGGCTGCGAATATGTACCTGAAGTTACTATATAGGGTTTCCGTGAAGTAATGAATAAATTCGTTAAAAACTCAAGGAATAGTTTTTGGGAAAAACTCTTGGACCTATCAATATTATTAATACATACAGGGTGATTCATGGAAGAGGTATAACATCATTCATCGACGTTTTTTTTTTTACTTTTCCGCACTCCACTATACTAGCGGAAAAGTAATGTAATAGTGTAAAGAAAAAGTGAAAAAACAAAATTTTTTTTGGGTTTATTTTTCGGTTTTCGGCCTAAAAACAAAAAAAAAATGGTTTTTAAAAATTTTTTGCTGTGTGTGTGTCGTCGTTGTCGTCAGCATTAAAATTAGCACGATAGCTCAACCAAATCGTGTCGGATCGATCTGGTTTTGACTGATCCTGATCGGGGACGTCTCCCAGATGACACCTATTGATTTTGAGGTGGATAGCACACACCACCCCCTCCCTTGGGTCTATTTGAGAAGTTTTTTTGTTAGCACGATAACTCGACTAAATCGTGTCAGATCGATCGGGTATTAACTAATTCTGATCGGGGACGTCTCCCAGACGACACCTAGTGATTTTGAGGTGGATAGGATATACCCCACCCTGTCCATGAGTCATGAGAGCACGGTGGTGGACTATTTGAAAAATTTGTTTTGTTAATATGATAACTCAACTAAGTCGTATCGGATCGATCGGGTTTTGACAGATTCTGATCGGGAATGTCTCCCATATAACACCTATTGATTTTGAGGTGGATAGAACACACTCTACCATGTTCATGGGTCATGAGAAAGCACAATGGTGGACTATTTGAGAAATTTGTTTTGTTAATACGATAATTCAACTAAATCGTATCGGATCGATCGAGTTTTGAATGATTCTGATCGGGAATATCTCCCAGATGACACCTCTTGATTTTGAGGTGGATAGAACACACTCTACCATTTCATGGGTCATGAGAAAGCACAGTGGTGGACCATTTGAGAAATTTGTTTTGTTAATACTATAACTCAACTAAATCGTGTCGGATCGATCCGGCTTTGACTGATTCTGATTAGGGACGTCTACCAGACGACATCTATTGATTTTGAGGTGGATAGGATACACCCCACCCTGTCCATGGGTCATGAGAGAGCACGATGGTGGACTATTTGAAAAAAGTAAAACTGTCGCATAAAACAGATATTCTGCATTTATGTGTTGGTTTATTTTTTCTCGGTCACTCAATTTCGAGATAGAGATGTTCTATGGGTGGAAAAGTCCGTTTTAAGGTTTTAAAACTGTTTATTTATTTATTTTTTTAATAATACCCCGCTTTTTTTATTACGAAATATAAAGAAGCACATTTCTTACACACACTACGGTAATAAATACATCGCCGTGAGTATAGGTTAGATAAAACATATGATATCTTAAGATATCTTTTATTTGGCAAAAGCAGTGTGTTCGAAGAGTTTATTGAGTAATAACTTTCTCATTTTTAAAAATATTCACAAAACGCAAGAAAATCATCACACAACACTGAACCAATTGGCTTCTGATATCAATATGGCAGCGCCTATTGTACATAAAATTCTGTAAAAGAAAAGCACCATCCTTATAAGATATGCCTTGTCTATGGTCTATCTAAGGACGACATTGATTGGCGAAATCAGTTCTATAAGAAAACGCTATCAATAATAACAATAATTTCGCAAACAACATAATTCTTCTCTGATGAGACTACCTTTGTATTGAACCGTTATTGGGTTACCGATAATTTAACCTATACTTACGCTAATGTAGATAATGTAGCGTATATAAAACAATGTGTTCTTTCACATTCCGTAATAAAAAAAGGATTGCCGTTAACAAAATATCTATGACGTCATACCTTCTACATGAACCTTGTACCCTTCTCGTACCTATCTATCCTCCACTACCTTTCGATCATCCTCATGTTCTCTTCCTTCCGTTTCATAACTTTTATAATAATCTTCCCACATTTCTCTTCATTCTGTAGTTTTTTCTATATAATATTCCGTGGGCGTAACCATTCAAGTTCTTCCATTTCCGTCCCTTTGTTCGTCCATTTACTGCATTGCAAAGAAAAGTCGCGTGTTCTAAATCTTCACTCTCTTCACAAAACATGAATTTGTTATCCCTCAGAACTTCCAAGTCCATTAAGAAACTACGTGAGCCATTAGTTTACGGATTCTTATTCATTTCTTTATTGTGGAGATTAACGTTATTGTCTGTATCCCTTTAGTCGTTGTCTCCAATTTATATCACATTTCTTCTGATTTTGTTTCTATGCTACCTGTGTTTCTTTTCTTTTACCGCTCAGATACATCACATTTCCTTTTTATCACAAGTATTTTTGTCATACTAAATTTTGAAACAACTGCCGTTTTATGCAATATGGTTCTATAAACACATAACTTATAGATAAGGTTATCTGTTCTTTCTCGATCATAGCATGATATTTGTTGTATTTTATTACTTTTTTCCATATTTCAGATCCATATAGGATCGCAGATTGTGCCACAGCTGCGTGCGCTAAATTATCCTTTCTTATTCGGATGTAGTGCATTTGATAACCCGATTTATTTTTCTATTTGCCTTCTTAACAGTCTCTTTAATATGTGTTTTAAAGGTAGGGCCTCTTTTTAACCATATTTCCAAATGCATTCGGTTTTATGATAGAATCTTCTATTTAATTTTGGGTATCAACATTTTGGTTTATCTCTTCTGCTTGTTATTATAGTCGCCTCTATTTTTTTCAGCCTCTGTTAGAGTTGTTCGTCCGGTCCTAGAATAGAATTTCATCGAACGCAGATCTTCCTTTTCCTCCAGTTTATTTTGGAGTCCTGGCAGAATTTGTTCTAGTAATTTAACCCTTGGTATATAAGACGTCATCTCCCTTCTTAGCGATTACCAGCCTGGTCATTTTCCACATGTCCAGACATTTTGCGTCCCGCACTGTTTTATTCATTACTTTGATATCGCGTCTGGAAATTAATTTCTTACAAGATGTATTTCAGGTATTTTCCATATATTCCTGGTGCTTTCCTTTTCTTTACTCTTCCTAGTGCCTCTTTGAGTTTGATCGATCGTTTGATCCATGCTGATCGGACTTTTCTTTTGTGAGGAGGGGAAATCATTTATAGATGCCCCCCATTTCTGGGGGGGGAGTGCGGGATTCCCCTACTATCTATGTGAGGTATACCCACTAAAACTTCCCCTCCTCCTTGAAACAACGTCCTGGGATAAGGATTCTTCCTATTACTTTAATAACGCTGCCATGTGTTTTTTCCGCATTGTGTTTCTCTTCTTTTTTCTTCTGCCTCCTTTTCTTTCATTGCCTTGTATATGTAAGTCTCCACTATATTACAGTTTTCCCTGCTTACCAGCATAGTGTCAATTAAACTGCCCACTGTAGCTTCCCTGTCCAGTTTCATATTCATTTCTCTTCTTGCGTCTTCAAAGTGTTCACAGTAGAAAACTGTGTGCTCCGCATCATCTAGTTCTCTACAGTGGAAACATTCCTCGCTTTCCGCTATCTTAAACCTGGTAAGATAACTTTGGAAAATACCTTGGCCCGTAAACACTTGTTTAAGGCAATAGCTTAGTTCTCCATGTTTCCTTCCTGCCCATTTTGTAATATTTGGTATAAGTCTTTTACTGCACTGCGCCTTCATTGCACCTCATTGCTCATTGCATTCACTGCAGCTCATTTCACCTTTATTGCCATTTTCCTATTACTAAGTTTTTGACATAAAGACATAAAACAAAGAATAGCGCAGGATCGAGTAGCTTTTAACAAAAAGAAAGCACTTTTATGCTCGGGGGTAATAAACTTAGAGACAAGGAAGAAATTTTTGAAAACATATGTATGGAGCACAGCACTATACGGTTGCGAAACCTGGACGGTAGGGGAAGCAAGTAGGAAGAAATTAGAAGTTTTTGAGATGTGGTGTTACCGAAGAATAATGAAAATACCATGGACTGATAGGGTTAGAAACGAAGAAGTCTTAGAGAAAGTCGGCGAGAAAAGAAATATGTGGAAAAACATAAAGAAGAGAAGAGATAGAATGGTAGGCCACTTGCTGAGACATGGGGGAATAGTCCGCGATACTTTGGAGGCAGAAATAGGAGTGAAGAAAGGCAGAGGTAGGCCTAGATTAGACTACTGCTGGCTAAATAGTAAGGGGATGTAGGTTGTAGCACAATTAGCGAAATGCGTAGGTTAGCACAAGATAGGAGAAGCTGGAGGTTAGCGTCCAACCAGTCTTAGGACTGATGACCTCATGATGATGAAGTTTTTGACTTCATCTACTGTAGCAGCAGCTGTTTCCCTTGAACTCCTTACCTTTGCAACAATATCCATTGGTGATGTACCAGCCAGGACCAGTAACGCAACACACTCTTACATCCATTCTTCTTTGCACCCGTTCTATACTTCTTGGTCCCTAAGACGTGACCCCGTATATCTATTCTGTACATCATCATAGAGTACACCACCGCTGCTAATAACTTCCTTTTCCTGGTATTTTCCCATCCTATTCTCGGCATTAGTCTGCCCAACATGTTCGCCTTTTCCTCTCTTATGCTGATCAGAATTAACGTAATGTAACCTAACCTAACCTAACTTAACTTAATATATCCTAACTGAACCTAATATAATCTAAAGTAACATAATGGCCTAATAATACCTAACGTGGCCTAACTTATTTTAAATCCAATTTTGGAATCCTTATATGACGTAACCTATTCTAACATGCGCTCCATCTACTGAATCCATTAAATCGGAATGAACGACCCTATCTATACATTTGTACTTTCCTTTTTTGTAGTTGTCAACTACTAGGTGATTTTAACCATAAACGGATATGCTACGTAACATTTTATAGTATAAATTACGTAAAAATTCCTAGTGGGCTTTCAGTCTCAGTTAGGAGTCATTTAGTTCCTCCTCAGAGTGGTTTTACTCCGTAAATCCCAAACGATAAAATGATAATATTTTAGTATCATTATTATATCAATTTTAATTATGATGGTCCTAGGTTATGAAAGTGTTACACTAGTATGTCTCTAGTCATAAACACCCTCCCTTGTGGGCTCTTTTTTACGCATTATAAGCATTATTCCGCAGACAGTATTTCCATTATTTGAATATGGAAGACAGCTCCATTAGAGGGGAAGCTTTGTGTCGCAATTACGACAAAAACGTAAAAATACGAGAGACATTGTCCCCGACGTAAAACGCAATTCAACCAGTGCAACATCCCCATTACAAAACGTTTTGTGACGGTTAATGGATAGATGGTAGATACGTTATTCAATTAATGCGAACAAAAGATTGCGCCTATAATTGGGGACACAGCCATCGCGATCATATGATAGAACCGACTACAATGCTCGTTTAACGCTTCGTTTCTACTGTTGTGTTTTCCTTCTTTTCCGTTTTCATTTGACTTGATGAAACCACTTGTATCTGCGCTACCGTGAAACGGTTGAATTTCTATTAAAACAGAACGCATTGTTATTTAAATTAAACATTAATTTTATTGTCTGGCGGTATTTATATCTGCTAATGGGTTTAGTACGCCGTCAACGAATGATAAATGCGGGATAGACGTGAAAGGGCTAATATTTTATGTCTGTAGTTTCGGACGTGTTCATAAAATTCGGTCATTAAAATGTTGATGGCGCTGCTCCTTTTGTGATCGTTTTTTATCTCTGTTCGATAGCACGGGTCGTAAGGGAATAGTATTGTCTCTAGGTGAAAAATATATTAGATATACGGTGAAGGACAAAAATTTTAATCCGGTAGGTTTTGAGGAAAAAGAAATTCTGAGCACTGAGTACTGAGACTATTCTATATTATAAAGGATGGTCCAACCATAATGCAGGATGTTAATTGTGAGTCACACCTTAACGTCAAGTTTTTTGCCCAACTTAATTTACACGCGCGTTAAGATTGTTGAAGTATTTTACGAAAATGGGTGTTCAAATCAAAATGCATTTCGTGCACTTCGTGACTTTTTTGGTCAGCATAATCGACCAAATGTGTCCACAATTGGGAGAATTGTGCGCAAATTTCAGCAAACCGGGTCTGTAGGAAATGTGAAAACACCTGTGCATGCTCACCCAGTTCGTTCTGCGGAAAACATTGCTGTTGTTCGCGATAGTGTAGCAGAAGAGCCGTCAACCTCGACTCGTCGTGGTGCCCAACAATTGAACATCTCACGAACATCACTGATGCGAATTTTGAATAAAGATTTGAATTTACACGCTTACAAGGTTCAATTGACTCAAGAGCTGAAGCCTACTGACCATTTCAAGCGTCGTCAATACGCCGAATGGTTGGTTGAACAGACAGAAGTGAATGGTGACTTTACAAAGAAAATCATCTTCAGCGACGAGGCACACTTTCACCTCAGTGGATTCGTTAATAAGCAGAATTGCCGCATTTGGGCAAATGAGAATCCACGAGTAATTGTTGAAAAGCCGATGCATCCACAAAGAGTAACTGTTTGGTGCGGTTTATGGGCTGGCGGCGTCATCACTTCTTCGAAAATGAGGTCGGCCAAGCAGTTACCGTGAATGGTGTTCGCTATCGCTAGATGATGACGGACTTCTTGTGGCCAGAAATTGAGGATATGGACCTGGACGATATGTGGTTCCAACAGGATGGTGCCACTTGCCACATAGCCAACGAAACAATGGCACTTTTGCGCGAGAAATTCAATGGCCGTGTTATCTCACGTCGTGGCGATGTTAATAGGCCGCCACGATCATGTGATTTCACACTGTTGGACTTCTTTCTTTGGGGATATTTAAAAGAAAAAGTATACGTCAATAAGCCAAGAACAATTCAAGAGCTAAAGCATAAGATAATTCGGCACATTAACGACATTGAACCTCAATTATGTCTCAGAGTCATTGAAAATATGGACCATCGGATAGAGGTATACCTCTATATATAGATACCACCGAAGCCGTGGCGAGCATTTGGCTGATATTTTAGTTCACACATAATTGTCATAGATCCTTCTATCATAATAAAAAATATTAAGATAATTCTCTGAAAACTTTTTGCTTTATTTACAATTAACATCGTGCGTTTTGGTTGGACCACCTTTTATAAGAGAATAAACGCATATATCATGGAACGTACATACTGCGGAGCATTAAGGCCCACAAGTTACAAAATGTTTAGTCATAAATATGAACACATATATAGTAGTTAACGAGTATGTTTACATGTGTGCCTAAAAGATTTAAATATATCTCGATGATGCCCACTTGATTGGAAAATCACGCGTCAAGAAACGTGTAATCAAGTGTTCGTGGAAGACTGATCCCGTCTTTAATCTACCGCACCTTCTTCGAGAAATATTGTAAATAAGAAATTGATCAAGGAAGCTGTTACTCTATGGTAGTTCATAATTCCAACGGAATTGAGTAAAACAACTACTAAGTTTTATACCACTATATTTACAGAAGAATCGTGACTGAAGTTTCGATACTTTTATGTCTTTTTCAAAACGATGATTCTTAGTTGATGTTCTGAAATAGATTCTTAGTTGAATCATCGTTTTGAAAATGACATAAAAGTGTATATAGAAGTCAATGATCAATCAGGGATTGGATGATTGCATAGTGGAGAGGGTTAAACTCAAAATCATTATTAAGTACGTTACAATTTTTTTTAGAGAATATAACGGGGAAAATCTTTTAATGGTACCACTGGCTCCAAGTCTCTGTCTAGTACTATATTTCCACCTAAAAAAGATAAAACAAGAAGCCCTATTTCTTCTTCTGTAACGTTATCGCTAGGCCATTATAGCGATATAATGGACTTCCCTTACTTTAACGGACTTTTTTTGTTTCTCTTTCTTCATTTTCCTATTTTAGTTCAATGTCCCTTCTTCAAATTCCTTGTATGTTAAGATCCCTCTTACTACATTTGCTACTATGATCCACGATTTTTCACTCTCTAGCATACAGTCAGTCACTGTTTCTCGTTTTATATTTACAGTGATCTATTTAAACTCATTCTTATCCTTACTTCAACTCTAATAGACACCTCTTTTTCCTTTCCAAATTTTCTATTGCAAACTGTGAAACCTCCGTTCTACAGAACTGTAACACATGGTAGTAGATCTGTCTTGATCCATTTTTTGATATTAATAGAAGCAGCCATCCATTGTCCACTGTGCCTTTGATTTTAAACAGTTTCATGTTTGTTGCTATTTCCATGTTATGTCTAAATTTATTTCAAGTTTGGTTCATACGTTCTGTGTATAACATTGAGGGCCTATAGGTGGGAAAATGGAACAGCTAAAACCAATCATACAAAGAACCTCTAGATTCTTCCACAGCATCCCCTTTATCATTAATTCCTAGCCAATAATTACCTTTATAAGAATGTGTCGTATGGAGATTTTCTGCCATTCAGTACCTCTAATATTGTCCATTGACGTAACTGCTTAGACTATTCCCATGTAATGAATGACCCAATTCGTTTAGCCCGAGCCTGAGCTTTCACTTTTTATTGACTATTCTTGCACTGACTGTATCTTTTGTTAATTAAGTAGGTATGCTTCAGGTTTCAGTATCTGATAGTATTCGTTAATCCATTCTTTAGACAAACAAAATGTTGCTTCATCAGAAAGAGTTAATGTGGTTTTTCATACCAGGCCATTTTTTTTTTAAATTCTCAACAGTTCTACAATTTTTATTCTACCGCTATCAGCTGAGCATCGTATTTAAATATTGTTGACCTTACGTGCAATATATCAGTTTCAAAAAGTGTGGATGGTTGTCTATTTATTTATTCAATTGACATTGCAAGTGTACAATATAATTAGTCTTAAAGGTTGTCTGGAGTTTTGAGAAATCACACGAGTTTGCAACGAAAGTATTGGGGGTTGTCTATTTATTTATTCAATTTAATTTAACTCGTCTTCTGATATGACTGCACAATTCAGTCAAACTCTTATCATATTATCTTCAAAATATTATTTATTCGTAAGAAACAGTTTTTCTTCATATATGTAGAGCACTTGTTTCCGGCAGAGCTAGCAACGTGAACGTTATCGACCAAAGTTTTACGATATATGTATACCTTTGTCGTCGTTTTTTAAACTGGCGAATGGAAGACATAAATTATGTGAAGATCTTTATTTTACCGACCAAGTGGCTGACTGTTTTTAACCTTCAAGGAAAGGGGAAGGTTCTCAATTCGCCTCAATATAGTTCTTTTATGTATGTTAAGGTATAACTTTTGTGTTTATGAACCGATTTTAACTATTCTTTTTGCATTGGATTCAATGTAGCTCCAAGATGGTTATGTCTTAATTTCATTGGTATTGGACCTTGGACTTCGGATATACACAACGGAACTTCTTAAAGTAGCCGTCATTTTCTCATTCTCAAAGCATCCTTAGTAGGTCTGCCCATCATCTAAAATTGTAAAATAATAAGTTTAAAAAAACCGATTTCAACAAAAATGTAGCAACTAAAAAGCAATAAATAAATGCTTTCTGCAATTTAATATTTCAAAAAATAAAACCCGCCACAGGTAGGATTCGACATTTGTCCCGGATCGGAACCGAACGACATACAGCTGTTTCGAACTTGTTAGTTCTCATCAGTGCCGCACACGGTACGCCGATTCAGGACACATGCCGAATGAACTTTATGGCGTATATATCTTTATCGATACGATCTCTGTCAGTAACATATAAGTCGGAAATCGAGAAAGGAACCACCAAGCCGCCAAGCGGTTATTAAAGTAGTTCCCGAATAGCAAAGCTATTACATAATCGCTCTAGGAAACAACTACTCCTTGGGCTAAAGCCCCGCCAGGCATTGAATTATACCCAGAAGCGATCCTCGACCCCTTTCTCGTGTTTCTGCACGATCAGATAAGGTTTCAAAAAATAAAAAATAAAACCCGCCACAGGTAGGATTCGACATTTTTCCCGGATCGAAACCGAACGACATACAGCTGTTTCGAACTTGTTAGTTCTCATCAGTGCCGCACACGGTACGCCAATTCAGAACAAATCCCGAATGAACTTTATGGCGTATACATCTTTATCGATACGATCTCTGTCAGTAACATATAAGTCGGAAATAATAAAGTTCATTCGGCATTTGTCCTGAATCGGCGTACCGTGTGCGGCACTGATGAGAACTAACAAGTTCGAAACAGCTGTATGTCGTTCGGTTCCGATCCGGGACAAATGTCGAATCCTACCTGTGGCGGGTTTTATTTTTTGAAACCTTATCTGATCGTGCAGAAACACGAGAAAGGGGTCGAGGATCGCTTCTGGGTATAATTCAATGCCTGGCGGGGCTTTAGCCCGATGAGTAGTTGTCTCCTAGAGCGATTATGTAATAGCTTTGCTATTCGGGAACTACTTTAATAACCGCTTGGCAGCTTGGTGGTTCCTTACTCGATTTCCGACTTATATGTTACTAACAATTTAATACTTATTTGTTATTTCGTTTAATGTAATTAAGAAATTATTATTCATTATGTAATTATTATTAATTGTTTTATATAATTTTGAAGTCGGTGCCAATAGTAATGTGAATGCAGGCCCTCGGCAATTTTAAATGTAAACCCGTTGTTATAGTTGCAAGGTATATATTTTTTATGTTTTACTTGACACTGACTTCAAAATTATATAAAACAATTAATGATAATGACATAATAAACAATAATTTCTTAATTACATTAAACGGAACATCAAATAAGTATTAAATTGTTGTAGAAAACATGTATTTCTTGCTCTTTAGTTAAGTTACTTTTTTAAGTCGGTTTTTTTAAACTTTTTATATATATTATACCCACAATGAGATACATAAAATTTATATACATTCGGTTGGAGATATTTAAAACTTTGAATACCGATAATAACACTTGATACTGTTTCATACTTTTTGGCACCGTACCATACATCAATGTTGTATTTCTTTGAATATAATTTAATTACAAAAGTGTGCAAAGCATCTATCATCACAGAAAACTGTATTTCAATCACTCGTATTAAAACGCACCAACTAATGTATTAAATTACATTTATGTGCGCTTCCATTTTTAAAATTAAACCAGATAATCCGAACAAGGAAAATATCCGTCTTCATCTGATTATACAAGGGACGAATTACTCGATAGTACATTCTGTTCCTATCTATATTAACCTGGATTTACGTCAAGTGGTGTCTTTATTACCTACCGGTAAATTTCTTTAATACCGAATAAAATTAAAAATTTCCAGTTCCTCGACTTTACGAGTGCTTAATATTATTGTTGGAGTTATAGCTGTACCAGATTTTCTTTATTACATTCGAGTCTTTAGCCGAGTCATAGAATTGTATTGATAAAGCTTGCCATGGTGTTCTGGGGAGTTCACTTGAAGGCCAACCTGCAAACAGTGACGTACGTATTTTTTTTCTTGTAATTTATAGAAATACTTAATTTGATTTACTTTTATCTCCTTCGCAAGGACTTATCATGTTATTGGTTGCATTTTAGTAATATGAGGACTTCATTGGGAAACGTTAGTTCAAATTATTGTTAAAAAATAGCAATGGGAAAAAATAAATGGGACTTATGTCGACCCCCAGGTTAGATATTGCGTATACTGGATATTGTATTGATTCGTTATTCGTTTAAACCTACAGTATTCGAAATATAACTGTAGTTCCTGAAGATATAATTCATTGATATTAGAGTAGAACGAATATAGTATACATTGAAACCAATGCTAACTGAGTTTTCCACAAAACACCAAAACAATATACACTACACTCGACGCGCGTTTCGCCAACAAAGTTGGCATCATCTGGAGATGATTAAAATTGATCTCCAGATGATAGAATCTCCAGATGATGCCAACTTTGTTGGCGAACCGCGCGTTGAGTGTAGTGTATAGTGTTTTGGTGTTTTGTGGAAAACTCAGTTAGTGTTGTCTTCACGCCAAAGGTTCCAACCTACTCCAGAATTGAATCCAATCGCTTCTCACAGCGAAATTATTCTGAACTTTAATTCTTAAAATCGGAATTAATAGTTTACTTACCCAAGAAATCATGAATAAGGTAGTGTACACATTCAACGTGGACTAAAGCATATTACATCACTCGTGGGTAATGTTACTCATATCTCACTAGGAATGTAATTAACCATTATTTGATCCATGCACTATTCCATTATTGATGATAATATAAAATATATAGTACGAAAAGTTGTGACAATTTTATCTACATTTTTTGTTTTCTAAGTTTTACATGAACTTTCATTTTTATAATTGCAACAAAATTCAATAATGTTTTAAAATACTAATCAATAAAATGTATTTATTATATGTGGATATAGTTTGAATAGTTAATAATTCACTAACAAAAAACAGCATTTTTTTCTTCTGATTAAAAAAATACATCAGGAAAAACAAAAAAAAACATAATTGGACTAGCTGAGTAATCAGATGGGCTGAATATTAATTAAAAAAATTTTCAATTTCATTGGTTACCAATGTCCCTACACATGTGAAGTTGCTTTTTATGATTTTAGCTGCCAACTTTGTTGGCTAAACCTATATCAGTTTTCGCTTTCAAAAAATAAAACCCGCCACAGGTAGGATTCGACATTTGTCCCGGATCGGAACCGAACGACATACAGCTCTTTCGAACTTGTTAGTTCTCATCAGTGTCGTACACGGTACGCCGATCCAGGATAAATGCCGAATGAAAGCTATGGGGTATACATCTTTATTGATACGATCTATGTCAGTAACAAATGTCGAATCCTACCTGTGGCGGGTTTTATTTTTTGAAACCTTATCTGATCGTGTAGAAACACGAGAAAGGGATCGAGGATCGCTTTTAGGTATAATTCAATGCCTGGCGGGGCTTTAGCCCGGTGAGTAGTTGTTTCCTATAGCGATTATGTAATAGCCTTGCTATTCGGGAACTACTTTGATAACCGCTTGGCGGTTTGGTGGTTTCTTTCTCGATTTTCGACTTATATGTTACTGATCAGTTTTCGCGTAGTATTTCGGTATTCTATATAAAGCTAACTTCTAAGGCTACATTAAAAACATCGAAAAATTCTTCATGTAAATAGTCAGATTAGAAAAATTTTAAATTATTTCTATGACCTCTATCAGAAAACAATGTCTTCATTTTTCTCCATTCCTTTTAGAAATTGGCATTTTGAATCCATCCTAGGACAGAAGGGTACTTTCTTAATGTCAGTCTCATCGTCAATCTCCCATTCTTCTTAGAATTTGTCATTTAAATTCTCCTAGAATATAAATGACAAGGAAAGAAGTGTGCCTTCTTTCTTAATGTAGTTTTTTTCTGATAATTAAGATATGCTTAGAGCAAAACTTATTTATTATAACATAGATACTGATTGACAAAATTAATGAAAATTAATTATATACTGTTTATATTCTTCCATTCTTATGTTCAACAGTTCAAATTATTATTCTTATTATTCACCGCAACAGAGGACGCTGTACAAATTTCCTGAATATAGCTGTAAAAATTTCCTGGAGTTTTACTTTCAAATCTGATATTTAAAATACTACAAAGACACAATTATATGAAGTTTAATTCATGGTTACTTCAACTAATTCATTACATTAGAAGACATCAGAAATCAGTGCCACCTACAAAATAAGGATAACAAGTACTAATCCTTATTTCTATTAACATTAGACAATACCTAACGCCTTAGAAACAGTGTGCTAAGTAGTGATAAATATATATTTTTTGAATTCACGGTTGTTTATATTTATTGTGTGTATACGATTATCGTATAGCCTGTGAAATTTTGATTACATATTTTTATTTAAAGTCCATAGAAATAGGCATATGTAACGCATCAGAGTACAGTATAATTCAATTCCTTCTATACCATAGAGTAATTCTACCTCTTTCTATTAGATTGTAAGCATTATCTACTAGGGGAAGGATAACACACTTTCCTCCCTAATGTTAAGTTTTTCGTTTCACGGATTTCATAATATTCTCGAATAACGTACAAATTTTCTTTTGGGCGTCATTTCGCTGTAACGAATTGTCGAAAAATTTCAGTGGGTAGTTAAAACGGTACGCCGCTGGCGACAATCTAGCCGTATCAGATGCAAACCGTTTAGCAGTTTGGAGTTAATAATGTTCTCGCGGGAGAGCGGGGAGAATTTCCTGCCAACGTGTTATGCCAGGATATTATGATAAACTGATTTAATATCTTACTTTTAATAAAAAAAAGAGCAAGAGGGTCGCCTTGCCTTTTACCTAAACGCGTTCATTCAGCCCTTATTTAATGTTTGCAGTAAATTAAAATTTACTTCGAGGCATTTAATTGTTTTTTTTCTTTTGAGAGAATAATTAACTGTTAAAGGCAACAAAGATACGATTTGTCTTGGAATTGTAATATGAACATCAAGAGATTTTAATATAGAATCAAGAGGTAAAAAGAGTATTATTATTTGTTTAATAATAAAGCTTCTGCAATACGTTTATTATACAGTGGTTTCGTAATGAATAAGTAATGAATAAATTTGTTAGAATCCAAGGAAGTGATACTCCATCATCCGTCTGGGATTGTCGGTAGTCCAATAGTGTTTTACTTTTTTCAGACTTTTGTCTACTGTAGACGCTGCCATATCGGAATCAGAAGCCAATTGATTAAGCGTTGAGTGATGATTATGTTGAATTGCCGACAAAACAATCAGTTGATCGCCTTCTGATGATGAGGGTCGACCAATTTAAACCAGATTTAAAATATCATCTGTCGCTAAGGTTATTGTCAGTCAGCCAATGGCGCACCTTTTGAAAATATGGTTTAGTTATCTTTTTTTAATAATCATTACCATTAAATATAGTGTTTTGATATAGCACAATCGTTTTTCTTCATTTCTTTTATCTAATCCATACTCACGCTAATAAAAGGTATTGCGCAAAATGTTAATTGAGCTTTATTTTGGCTGCCATGATTCGATAGGTTCAATAATTGTGACATATCGATAGAAGATAGATAGGAGTTAGTAAACATGGAGCGCTACGTGATACAAGAAGAGTTCTTATTGTTAAATATTACTATCAAAATTGTTGCTAAGATTCGTAAGCATCTCCAAACATGGAGATGCTTACGAAAGTCCAATTGACTTAATAAGTTCTGCCAACAGACCATACACACAAGGAAAGTTCGCAAATTAGATCACTGAACAACAAGAAGTGAATGCCGATTTTGTGGACTTCACCGATGGCGACGTCTTCACCGACGAGGCTTATTTCCACCTTGATAGCTACGTTAATAGGTAAAACTGCCGAATTTGGGGCTCAGAAAATCCACGAGTAATTCATGAGAAATAAATGCATCCCAGTCATTGGACCATTATTGTTTTAAAACAAGGAAGGTAATGCATCCATCGTAACATACAGTAACATGATCACACAAATGTTTTCTCTTAAATATAAACCTGAAGTTTCTTGAAAATTACTCATCACACTCACAAATATTTCTCCTGGAATTCCTGCAATTGATTGGCTAATGCCAACCTTTTAGCCCTTCTATTATGCGGGGTTTACTTGTACACACTCTATTATTAAAGTCGTAAAAAGAGACGAAATATCTATAAACAGATGTCGTAAGCAGATGTATCTGCAGAACGCAGGTGCCAAGAAACATTTTTCGATCGCATTCTATCGATACTTCTATCGCTAAGTGAGCTATGACACCGCTTGTTGGAACTATATTTCTCCCATGTTGACTTGTTGTCGTTGAAGTTCTGGTAACAGAAATTTTGTAACATATCCATATAACGAGATACTAAAGAGCGCGGGAATGAAGTATAGAGATAGGAGAGTAGTACACAATCTATACAAAGAACAAACTGCTGTTATAGAAGTAGAAGGGGAAAGAAGGGAAGTAGGTATCAGGAAAGGAGTAAGACAAGGATGTACGCTATCACCACTAATTTTTAATCTGTACATCGAAGAGGCGATTAATGTGGTAAAAGATAGAGTTGATTTCGGGATTAAAGTACAGGGACAGAAACTAAAAATGCTGATATTCGTGGATGATATAGCAGTATTAGCATCTAGTAAGGAGGAATTAGAATCAGCGTTGAACGAAATGGAGGCAGTGTTGACAGAGGAATACGGAATGAGTGTAAATAAAAACAAAACTAAAGTGTTAGTGTGCAGAGGGCGCGAGAGCAGAGCAAAAACGGAAGTACAAATTAATAATGAAAGATTGGAGGAAGTTAAAGACTTCACTTATTTAGGAAGTAAAATAAATTGGGATGGCAGAAGCGATAAATATATAAAACAAAGAATAGCGCAGGGTCAAGTAGCTTTTAACAAAAAGAAAGCACTTTTATGCTCGGGGGTAATAAACTTAGAAACAAGGAAGAGATTTTTGAAAACATATGTATGGAGCACGGCGCTATACGGTTGCGGAACCTGGACGGTAGGGGAAGCAAGTAGGAAGAAATTAGAAGCTTTTGAGATGTGGTGTTACCGAAGAATGATGAAAATACCGTGGACTGATAGGGTTAGAAACGAAGAAGTATTAGAGAAAGTCGGCGAGAAAAGAAGTATGTGGAAAAACATAAAGAAGAGAAGAGATAGAATGGTCGGCCACTTGCTGAGACATGGGGGAATAGTCCGCGATATTTTGGAGGCAGAAATAGGAGTGAAGAAAGACAGAGGTAGGCCTAGATTAGACTACTGCTCACAAATAGTAAGGGATGTAAGTTGTAGCACAATTAGTGAAATGCGTAGGTTATCACAAGATAGGAGAAGCTGGAGGTTAGCGTCCAACCAGTCTTAGGACTGATGACCTCATGATGATGATCCATATAACGTGTCGAAGTATGTGTAACCGCTACTTCCCCTTCTTCAAAAAAGTCAGGACAATGGTCTCTAATTTAAAAACCACATACCACTCTGTAATTATTGCTATTCTATGGAGAGATTTTTGGTGTAGCTCTCGTGGATTCTCCACTGTCTGACATTGCCCCTCGATGCTCAACACCTTCCAACTGTCGATGGAAAAGCAGTTGAATAATAATTGCAGAATCGCTGTTTCGAAAATGCTCAAGAGCAAACATACGGTGCTCCACATTCCCTAGTCCCATGCCTACTGAAAATTACCAGAGCTGTTCCAACGTAGTTAACTTTTCTCTCGTAATTTACTAGACATTCCAAAACCATGCGTTTCCTCTGCGTATGCGTTTCTCTCCATATTACTGACCTTGTAATATTAACTGTAAACCAAATTTTCGGGATATGAAGAAAAACTGCACAGAATATACAATTTTCATCAAAATTTACTCTAGAAAAAGCATAAAATTAGAAATGTTCACAATGAAGAATGTTACAAACAAAAGTCGAAGAAAAAGTGCTATGTCGTTTAAAACGTGAAAAATGTTTGGAAATGATCTAAGTACCAGCTTGTTATGCTGGATATGATCTATCACCACATGTTTTTTTTATATTTTTTAGGTACTTATAAGGTCTTCGAAAATTGCCTGTTCTTTTCATCTATTAAATCGAGAACGTCCGTGATGTCCTTTGTCTTGTTGACATTAAGAGACATATGTATTTTCTTGGGCAATGCAGAGAGTGCAGCAAACCTAAGAGACTGCAGATTTACGTTTTGTCTTAGTACTCGATGCATCTCAAAATGTACTAAGTCACTGAAGTTTTTCTTGGTGTAAGCTGCGCCTACGGCAGGATTTTCTTTTATTACTCTTAGCCAAGAAGTTTGGGTTATACCTAACTTGGACGTATCGATGTATTAGTTTGAAGTTTTGTCGAAATCAAAGAATGGTTTTTGACTCATGTCTAGTACTTTAGAGGGTCTTGAAGGACGAGCTTCCTTGATTATTTTCTTCACATCAACCCCTACCTGAAGTTTTGAGCATTTAGCCCGTTTCTCAATTATGCGAAGTCTCTATCTCATGCGTGGCACTTACTTAGATCAACTAGCTCGGAATAGGCTAACAGAGTTACAAAACGAAATCTGTCGGCCTTTGTTGGAACTACTTCCACAACAAATCAGGAGATATGTGGATTATTTAGCACTACATTGGCCTTAGTTTGTAGAACACTTTGGTATAAAAAACATGAAAAATGTTTTTGGCACTTAGATCACTTAGCTCTGCCACTCTACAACTAACCATGCTATAAGGTGTTATGTGTCTCCTGTGTCACCCGATATCGGTGTATTGAAATATTAGTGATCTTTTAAGGGAATATAATAAAAGTGTTTGTGGAAATACCTAAAAAAGGATTATTGATTAAAATTGGTGTATTGAAAAAAGAACAATTTTAATCACTTGCCGATTACGCTAACTTGGTTAGCGAATCCTGCGTCGAGAAACTGGTCTCCTGTTTTTTTTTTCATTATTAATGTTAGCACACTGCTTGTCATTATTTAGGTATATAGTAAACAGGCGAATATGAGCGAAATACGCACTAAATTCATTCCGCACATGATAATAAAATCCGCAATAAAACGTGTCCGCGATACGCATCTAGCTTGATGGGCAGAAAACTGCCCGACGCGCCTTTTATTAAGACTGATTAATATGTGTGCCTGGTTATACTAATAGAGGGCCATATTTGCTGCGGCAGTCATTTAGGGAGGTCACCAGCAAACAGGCTGCATCCCGACGATATCAGCCCTCGGGGTGTGTGCGAAGCGCCAAATTACCGACCGGGTAAATATTTGGTTTTTGAAGAGGGAATTTCTCCAGTCTGGAGATCTGCATGTCGACGTGTTGTGCATTTTTTTGATTGCCCGACGCGCGAGGCCTTATCTAGCCTTCCCGACACAAGCACTTGCGTGATAACTCGAAGCTAATAAAAAATAATGTCAAATAATAACTTCATCATGATAATGCGCGCTCTCATGCATCTCGTCTAACAACCGAATGTTTGAACACTCAAAAAATCGAATTAATGGGTCATCCGTCGTACAGTCCTTATTTGGCACCCAATGACTTCTTTTTGTTCCCGAACGTCAAAAACAAATTGCGTGTACGATTTTTGTTGGCAGAAGAAACCGTTGATGCGCTCAAAACCATGCTTTGTAGATATCTTAGGCGGAATGGAAAAATGCTTTGACAAGTGGTTCGAACACATACAAAAGTGATAGATCATGAAGGACAATATTTTGAAAAACGATGAAGTAATTTTCAATGACAAATTAATGTTTTTTTATTATTATTAGGCTCAAAATATAAATAGTGCTCGTATTTTCCATCTCCCACCCCATTGGCCCGCCACTGTGTTCCGACGTCACGGCACAGTGAGTTTAGGCAGGCATTGTTTATGACTTCAGAAGCTCATTCACTAGAGTGCTATGTAAAATAGCGAGCAAAGTATTCATTCTTTTGTTTTAGAACAGGTAGGTCGACTATATGTTCAGAGAGATAACGGGTAAAAAATATCGTATTACACGGGAAATATTCACTGGGTAATATAATAAAAATATAATGAGGTACAGACAGACGTCGGGGGACAAAATCTACATCACTTTCATGTCTGTTTGATTTATATGCTACGTCTCAGTTGTTCGTTGTAATTTTTTCACTATTTCCATTTACAGCCTTCCTTCGTCGTGAAATATGAGTTCGAATTGGTGTGTGGAACTCCGTTTGACTGAGAACATAAGTTTTAAGAAATAGTAACTTCAATAAGTATCATATACAGAGATATCCAAAATTGTTGAATGTGCCGCTCCATGTAAATTATTTATGTGCCGCTTACATATATTGTGATACCTACTAACATTTTTAAGTGATATATCTGGCAACAATAATTATATACTCCACAGTTATTTACAGTCGGGCCGTTCTAACTTTACCACTGCGTTACAAGCAATATTCGTATGAACTAAGTTGAAAAATCAGAGTCAAATGAGTGACTGTTTACATAATTTAAATCATTTAACTTTACCGTGTTTACAGTCAACTGTATTACCGGCATCAAAACAAACTAGAAAATGCCTTTCAAATAAGTTATCACGGCGACAAGCTGTATAGAATCCATGGGCTCAAACGTAAAAAATATTTGCAAAACTATGTAGAAAAACACAATATACATATAAATTGGTCCGTGATTGTCAAGATAACTGCGTCCTTCCGCCGATCGGAGCTTTAGTTCTATTGTGGAACTTGGGAAGTTATGAAACTACAAGTATTACAAACTACTAGTACATATTCGCCTAATTCATCACTATTATTTATTTGGGTATATTCTAGCTTGTTACAGTACACTAACCTTAATTGTGCACCTTCTGCAAGAGTTTCTCTTATATAAACTGCACCCAAGCTATATGAAAAAAGCATAACTAACCTTAAAATTCAAATTCTAATGTGCTAAAACAATGTCATTTTAGTTAGGTATCGAATAAAATAAACATACAAAAAACGTCTGACAATAAACGTCCTTTACACAAAAAAAACACTAATTGTATTTAGTTTATAAAACAGTATGTCAAAAATCAACACAAACGAATGTAATATTTTACTAAATATATCTTTATTATAAGTCTCACTAACACAATCATTGTCAAGATGATGAAGATGCTATTCTACCATAAAGAAGTGGTTATAGGTATACTTATACAATTCAAAAAAGTTAAATATGTATAACAAATATTTTCATAACAATACATAAACAAATAATTTCGTTGCTGGCTATGGTATACAAAAAAACCTGTTTGTGTTTTAAATAGGACAACATTATTTTGAAATTAGCGATAGAAACATGTCATGTCTAAAGGCTCACATGTTCACTGTATGTTGGTAAAGATTCCATCCACATGTTTATTTATGAATTCATGTTATCACAATAATTTCTTAAAAACCCGCCCCTCTTAGCTGCTATATTAACTTTTTCGATTAAAGCTCATCGATTGTCTTCCTTCTTGAATTTAAAACCCACCTCCTTTAATATAGCTCTAAGTGATATTTTTCCCACATGAATTATTTCTCGTCTTTTAAGCTCTTCGTTTAAAGTACCAACAATTACATGTTGCCCTAAAACAAAAACTATTTTATCACATCATTTTGGCCTACACAGTAAATGCCCCTGTATTTATACAACAAAATAAATATAGCCAGAACATACTTACGTTTTTCATACATATTGTATAAAGTATCTCGTACTGCCATTTTTGTACCTTCAGGTAGATCCCTTGTCATGGACTTTTGACAATGTCTTGTCTTTCCATGTGAAGAAAGAACTGGGTTGTTTTCTTTGCTTTTTATAATAGTGTATACTGTTTTCATCGAAAGTATAAGAGTTTCGGCTACTCCAAAATTTAGCAAGTACACACAAATTACTACAGATATTTGTGAGTCTGTCTTTTACCTCTTGAACAGCACTAATAGATATTAAAGGGCCTCCGTTTCTTTTCACCTGTTCAAAGTATTCCAGGAGATTCAACACCATTTGCTTTGCTTGAAAATTTAATGTTTTTCCCGGTATCTAAAACAAGACGTGCATATAACTGTCATACAAAAATATTGCTTACTTACATCAACTCCAATTCTGAAACTAGTTTCGCTCTAAGAAGAACGGATCTATGACAAATATTAGTAAATACGCTCAAAAATTTGCAGAAAACGAAACGACTTAGCAGTCAGATGTCAAACTACTGTCAATATCACTCAAAAATTATCTACACTGCGTTAGTCAATAGAAAAGTTTCATATTTTTAATCTAATACGTATGTTACTATTTGTCTTCTCACCGATCAGCGTGAAAATTTGAAAACAGTTGTCGGTGATATATGCAGGTCATCTCCGAAGACCGAACACACACGTAACATCACCTGTCTCTTGTTTACCTATTATAGCAAATGCGTTCATAGGGATAGCGGGTTGTCTATGATTTTACCTTATGGTGGTGACGTAGTAGTAAAATTGCAGTGGTCCGACTGTATAGTTCATATAAAGCAAAAAGGAATGTACGTCATAATGCACCTGATTCGTCAGAGACGACCACTGTTGCCACATTGCCAAAAAGACTATAGAACTCAAGGAAATTTCATAAGACTAAGGTTATGTTATAACTTTTTTCGGCATTGTGTAAACATCAGCCCAACGTATGTAACAATTCGAATATTTATGATGCTTACGCAGACTAATACCAGGCACGCTTGTTCTCAAAAGAACAGTCTTCTTATTAACTTGTCGCTAAAACACTTTAGAAGTCTAAACATCCGATAGCTTTGGTACAACGCACGAGATATGGCAATTGCTGTCAATCTCAAAATGGACGCCAAATTTAAATTTCTGTTGATTAAAAACGAATGAAATTCTAAGTGTAGTGGTAATGAATTACGTCACATGATGACGTGCATTGCTTTTTGTTTTGTATGAACTATATATGTATACGAGGCCTAACAACTATATATTGGGACAAAATAAAATATTCGCATATTTCAGATATTTGACAGTTTACTTTTTTCTATTTATTTTTTTTAATTGAATACTGTCTAATTAGTAAATTATACAATAAATGAGGCCAATCAGCAACACAAAAAACAAAATAGTTATTTATGACAAACCTTATAACATGTAAAAATTATCAAATTGTGTGAAAACTAGTGACAACTAAATATTGGGACATAATAAGAATTTTTATTTCTAATATGAAGTAACATCTTCCTTAGATTTTATTGCCGCTCGAATTCGGTTGGACATTGAATCGACTAAGGACTCTGCACTGTTCAGGAGTAAATCCATTCCAAATCTGTTCTATTTTGGCTTTAAGTTCTGATAATGTCCATTTTGGATTGTTCCTTAATGTCTGCTTCATCTTATGCCATAGTGTTTCAATGATATTAAGGTCAGGACTGTTGGAAGGCCAAGAAAGAACATTTAAATTGTGGTCTTCAAACCACCTTTTTATGGTTTAGCTGTATGACAACCTGCCCCACCATAAAAATGTAATTTTCGCCAATATTTAACTTTACAATACTTGGTAGTAGACTATTTTGAAGTATTTGTTGATATTTCGCAGCATTCACAGTACCATCAATAAATTCAAAGCATCCTAATCTTGAAGCTGCCATACATCTCCAAATTTTCATGTTTAGTGCGAATCATGAGTTTACGGTTATCACCTATACAAATGTCGAATTTCGATTCGTTGCTAAAAATTACTCTCGACCAATCTTCTACCGACCAAGACAGTTTAGATGTTGCCTATGTGAGCCTGGCTTTCTTTTGTTTAGCCGTTAAGAGTGGCTTTTCCTTTGCCAATAAAAAATAAAAAAATTTAAAATACACTTTTAAATTGTTACCTGTAATTCAACCTTATAAATCTTTAGTCCACATTTATGTATCTACTTGCGACAACATACCCTTGACAAATGTTGTCCAGTTATGACTCCATTCAGCCGTACCTTGCCTTACTATACTTCTTCGGCCTTTTTTGCATATTTTTACTAATATTCTCTTATTCCTATCGGAGACTATTATTGGATGACCCGGAATTTTAACTTCTTTATCTAGAATACTTCCGGTTTCTCCACAATGCTTAATTATATTCTACACTGTAGTTTTAGTAGTATTAAGTTCATTTTTACGAAGTTCATTTAAACAATACGCGCCACTTCGCGTATTGTTTTATTATCGCAACAATTCTTAAGCACCTACTCACGAATTTTTGAACTTGTAGAGATACCATTTTGTTTGATAAATGCAGTAATTCACTCAATATGATAAGAAATTAACTGCAGAATAAACTGACATCTCTTGTAATCCCCGCAGCATTGTTATCGCAGCCCACTTGCCTTATCTTGTTTCATTTTTGGCAGTTCTCTTATGTTATCCCAATATTTAGTTGTCACTAGTTTTGATCACTCTTGCATGTTATAAGGTTTTTATAAATAAGTATTTTGATTTTTGTGTTGCTGATTGACCTGATTTATTGTTAATTCACTAATTAAACAGTAATATATTAAAAAAAAGTAAATAGAAAAAATAAATTGTCAAATATCTGAAATAGGTGTGTATTGTGTTTTGTCCCAATATATAGTTGTTAGGGCTCGTATAAACCGTAAATCTATACTCAAATAACACAGTTATTAAAAAGTTACTAAAAGTTATTAAAAGTAATCTAAAGATACTGAATATAAAATATTTTATATTCATTTGATGTTTAAAATAATTCTTTTTTTACTCTAGATACTTGAATTGAAATTTATCGACCATATTTTAAATGGGTATGGTAGTTGGTTATAGTATTCCTCTTTGATAAGGGGACAAACCGTTCCTGTAATGTACATTTGTGCACTTTAGCAGTACACGACCAAGAACATAAATAAATAGAGACCGCAGATGATCATTTCTGGTCGACTTAACTACAAGACATCTTATCTAGATAATACGTCCAGTACGTGTTCTTTTTATAGTCCAATGTCAACAAAACCGGCATACAACCACATACTGCCAACTCGCACGTCGCCTTGGCAATAGATTACAATGCATTAAATCTTGCCTCTGTTTTATTTGCCGACAGATATCCGTAATAGATACAAAATGTGTTTACTACCGGTGGTCGTTTTATTTTTGTTTAAACTTGACATTCTGCCGTCATGATACCTTCCTATGGAAGATTAAAAACGTGTCCCTTATCTTGTTGTTTCTTATTTTAGAACGTAACATCACGTTGACAGGACGTCTCTCAGCCCCGGGGTGGTTTTTTACTCCAACTAGGAGCGTGTAACTCTACACCGTGTTTTCATAATAAACTGAGTGTATTCTCGTTGTCACAACAATGTGAAAGGTCTTTCGACAAGGGATGCTCACCGCCTCCTGTAAGAAACGTGGCGATTCTACAGAACTACCGTAAATCGGGGTTACATTACCTATTTTTAAATTTCAAGTAAAAAATTCGTATACTTCTTTATCGGTTGGAGAGGGGGAATATTCTCTAAGATCGGAGGAGGGCTTGTAGAATTGATTCATCTTGTTAAAATATATTTTCGCTGCTTTCTCCTTCTGTAAAAATTCAAAAACCTGGTGGGAAAACTTACCTAGACAAGAGGGGTAACTTTGCGCACATGAGAGGCAACTTTGGATTTCTATTGAAAACTGCCTTCAAAGTCTCTTATAGGCAATATTACTTTTGTAGGGGGTAAAATTAACCAAGACAAACATGAGAGCAGTTGATTAAAAATTAATTTTGCCACCTCTGAAGTAGTAAACTTCATGAGATAAGTTTCACCGTAGTTCACGTACAGTAGCTCTTTCTCGAGATATATTTTGACATTTTCTAACTGTTAACTCGTCTCTGTGGCGTTGAATGAATGAGCTGTGCCAATCTTCTCCTGGCAGGTTACCGCCTTCAAAATTCTTAACACCCCGGCCACATCTTACCAAGTAGTTTCTCACGATTATTATCACATCCAAAACACCTAAAGCATCCCCCAGTCAGCACATGCAAGAATTTGGTGTAGAATTTTAGACTCTTCAGCTGGAGAAAGTGCAGTTGGGTGATCAACAAACTTTATGTGCTTTCCTGTGAATTTATTGCCAATAGACTTCTTGGGATGTTGAACATTGATGCAGCTTGCCTTACTGACATCTCTCCGTTGGCAACAGCATTCAGGGCTTCTTCAAGATCCTGTTGAGAATAATCCTTGTATTGACAGCGCCCCAACTGTGTGTATTTTCGTGATATTATTCTGAAATAAAAAGTTAGATAGGTATCAAAATTTAGGTAGGTTTAGCAACTTTGTACTGTGTGCTGTGTTTTGCACCTCCCCTCAATCACCCCGCATACTGATATAGGGTGGGGCGAAGGTAGGTAAGGTAGGTAAAAGTGCTTTCTTTTTGTTAAAAGCTATTCGATCCTGCGCTATTCTTTGTTTTATATCTTTATCGCTTCTTAAATCCCAATTTATTTTACTTCCTAAATAAGTGAAGTCTTTGTCTTCCTCCAATCTTTCATTATTAATTTGTACTTTCGATTTTGCTCTACTCTCGCGCCCTCTGCACACTAACGCTTTAGTTTTGTTTTTATTCACCCTCATTCCGTATTTCTCAGTCAACACTGCCTCCATTTCATTCAACCCTGATTCCAATTCCTCTTTACTAGATGCCAATGCTGCTATATCATCCGCGAATCTCAGCATTTTTAGTTTCTGTCCCTGTACTTTAATCCCGAAATCCACTCTATCTTTTACCACATTAATCGCCTCTTCGATGTACAGATTAAAAATTAGTGGTGATAGCGTACATCCTTGTCTTACTCCTTTCCTAATACCTACTTTCCTTCTTTCCCTTTCTACTTCTATAACAGCACTCTTTATTCATTCCCGCGCTCTTTAGTATCTCGAACATTTTTTCCCATCTTACGTTATCAAAAGCTTTTTCTAAATCTACAAATCCTATATAAGCGCTCTTTCCTTTTTCTATTGTTTTCTCTAACATTACTCTTAGCGCTAGAATAGCTTCGTGAGTTCCCCTATTTCGCCTAAACCCGAATTGGTCTTCTCCTAATATTTCCTCCGCTCTATTTTCCATCCTCTTCTGCACTATTCTGGTTAAGATTTTTGACGCGTGGGAAGTTAGGCTAATCGTTCTAAAGTTCTCGCATTTGTCGGCTCCTCTCTTTTTCGGTATAGTAACGATAATGTTCCTCTTATAATCCTCCGGCATCTCGTCCGTTTCATATATGGATTTTACCAGTTCAAACATCCTATTTACTACTTTCTGTCCCGTACATTTCAAAATTTCCCCCTGTATCTTATCTACACCCGGCGCTTTATTGTTCTTTAGCCCCCTTAGTGCTATTTCAAATTCCTCTCTCAATATAGGTTTTCCTACATCTTCCCTATCGATGCTAGATTCTTCCTCTAATATTTCTCCTAATTCCTGACCCTCGTATAAATTTACTAAATACTGCTTCCATCTATCCGCTTTCTCCTCTCTTCCGATCAGTATGTCCCTCGATTGACTCCTAACGTTTCTACTTATTGGTCCTATATCCCTGAAGTTCCTCTTAATTATTTTGTAAGCCTCGTTGGTCTTACCTACTTGGAGCTTATCTTCTACTTCTTTGCATTTATCCTCTATCCATTGTTCTTTCCCTTTTCTACACTTTCTAATGATTTCCCACTTTATTGACTTATAAGTTTTCAGTCCTTCCTGGTCTCGTCTGTTTTTGTAGCCTCGTCTCTTTTATATTAAGTTTAAGATTTCGTCCGTTATCCAGGGCTTCCTAGCTTCCCTTCTCTCGTGTCCAAAAACGTCCGTAGCCGCGGAATATAGACTATTCTTGATACCCTCCCACTCACTTTCTGCGTTCTTGATTTCATCATTACTCGCTTTATTTATTAATTGATCAGTTTTCTCCTGGAACTTATCTTTCATATTCTGATCTCTCAGTATGTCTACATTTATACGTTTCTTATCCTTCCGGGTTTTCAGATTTTTGAACTTTAATCTAGCTTTCATGACTACCAAGTTGTGGTCGCTGTCTACATCTGCTCCTGGATAACTCTTACAGTCTTTTACTTGATTTCTAAATCTCTTCCTAACCAGAATGTAGTCTATCTGATACCTGTCTATCCCTCCTGGCATTTTCCAGGTGTACCGCCTCCTAACGTGATTCTTGAACAATACATTCGCGACTACCATCTTGTGCTTCTCACAGAATTCTATCAGTCTGCTACCTCTCTCGTTTCTGTTTCCTAATCCATAAGGACCTACAAATTCTCCTTCCTTCCCCTCACCTACGACTGCGCTAAGATCTCCCACTATTATTAAATTTTCATGACCCTTCACAAATTCTATTACCTGCTCTATTTCCGAATAAACGGCTTCTAACTCTTCTTGTTTTTTGCCCCAGGAGACGCCATCATTATTTAGGATAAGCCTTTCGTTAGCTGTTCTGAGGATTATAATGTGGTGGTTTCCTCTTGCCTTCCACATCGCAGTCGTGTGTGTCATAGCACCATACCAACCCCCACGGTTTCTGCCACTATGACAACTGAAAGAACTGCTGCCCTCCGTCAGGGACTTGTCTTAGTCTGGTTTTTCAATAAGGACCCCCCCACTATGGTTAAACCTATGGTACGGCTCCTTAAATCATTAAAATGCGCAAGCCGACCCACCCGTTCTAGTTTGCACTAGAACTTCGTCAAGGTGCAAGTCCTATCGGATCGGTACCCGTTAATCGGCATAAAATCTAAACTCTTGCTGCCCAGTGAACTGACCGTATATAAAATGATCCATAAACCTGTGTTGTCTTATGGTGTACATCTGTAGCAAACCGTAACTATATCAAATATTAAAATCCTCCTAAGGTTCCAGTCCAAAACACCTAAGAACCATCACTGATGCTTTGTGGATCGTGACAAATGAGACCGATTTCAAAATCGTACCGACTAAAGCGATGCGATCTTTTAGACAAGTGGTAGATTGTAAGATGTAATTTGAGTATGAATATAGCAACAAGTAGTAGTCCATACAAGTTAGATCTCTAATGTAAGAGCGCTAACTCATGATGGCCAGATAATTTAATATCTGGCATTAAAATACAACAGTTGCTCATAGCTTTTGGGCAGATTGCAAGTAGAATTAGTAAGGTATAGATTAGAAGAATTACAAGGAGTTAGAAAAAATATTTCAATAGGAAAACTAACTAGAGCCCCTTTCCTATTTAAATGGAAACATACTGTAACGAATTTACTAGAAAGTTCTTTATTTCGAACACTTATTTACAAATCAACTATTTACAAGCCCAACTAACTAACTTACTATCTACTTTAACTAATTTTCGCACTGTATTACACAATGTCACTTTCTTCGCACCGTATCGCTCACTATCGCGGTTCAGATTCAACTAACTCCTCACTGGACGACACAATTCTTATATAGGCAGTAGGACGTCTCTCCAGACGTTTCTAGATAAAGAACTTTGGCGACTCTAGTATAGAATGCACTGGAAGTCAACTCCGCACGCTCTCGATTATTTCAAATATTCCCGGCGTTCGGGATGACTCAAGGCGTTCGTGACAATACTATAAAAGTAAATGTAATGGTAGGTGATATACATTGATGTTGTATTAATAACATCAGCAATACATCACAGCTTTTTCAAAAAAAAAAACATTGATTGTTCTTATGACACAGAATTACTTCAGTTCTACGACAGACAACTCAAACGAGAATAAAGTAAATTAAACTTAGCAATATCGAGACAATTTCATTTACATATTGGAATTGATTTACCCTAATGGCATTAAGCAAAGACATCCACGTCGAGCTACTTTTTGTACCAGATGCGTCCAGTGGAAAAATTCGAAATCGAAATAAGCTGCGGGCGAATAAACATGCTTTGGATGTAAATATATATATTCACTGTCATATTACGCCTGTTTGATATAGTATTCATAACTGGATATCCATTCAAGGTTTTAAGGATTTTAAATTTAGATGAAAAAATAAAAGGACCGATGTGTGTGAAATACAATGCATTAGGGAATAACAGTGTTAGGAGATCTCGTCTATTAGTTCAGTCCTTGGCGCTGGAAGTCGATTTTTCGAAATCGACTTTAGAGAAATAAAGATGATTTCTGATGTCTAAACTTAAACCACGGATTTGAGCATTACTAATATACTTTCGCTATCTAAAATAGTTTCTAATAGGGGTCATTTGTTACGCCAAAATTATTGACGTGTGATTCTTCACAAAACGTTTCTTCTAAATTGTTACCAAATTAGTGGTACTAACGACTGAATTAGTTCGAATTTTGTTCCATTCAAACAAATAAATAGACCTTAACTGTCGATACCTCTATAAAGCAGTAAGAATTGTCTTATGTTTTCTTGATATTTTAGAGACAATCATCAATCTCAAAATCAATATTAAAGAACATCTATTTATATTTATACTATCAGCAACAAAACTTTTGGCTTTGAAGCCACTCCATTAAAAATAAGTTAATTTCCATATTTCAGTTATTAGGTCTCTTCCAGAGATATATTGATGTCCTGTGACTACTTGAATATTGTGAATTATGATACTAAAATATATAAAATTAGCCCAAGATGAGTAAATGGAAATCAATAAGCAGGAAAGTGAACAAAACATATTCAAATACTCACCTTCATTACGAAAGCTTTTGAATCAGGCACTGAAACATTTCTTTTAATAGTGACCAACGCGTGTTGATGTTATCTCTTGCAAAAAACTTTAAATTTGAAGAAAAAATGTCTTGTTTGTATCTTTGTTAGGGCAGAAACTTTTCAAACCACCCTCGTACAATTTCAAACTGAGTGTTTAGAAAAAAAATTAAAGTAAAGCTTAAATGAAACCAAATACTTTTTATTACTTAGTTTTTGTTTGGATAGACAAATCTTTGGACTAGCCTTATGATTTATGAAGGAAATATCTTGTAGAGCTCCTAATATCCTAATTACATAGAGATGTTTCCTACATAAGCTCAATCCGCATCCATCAAGTGTAACAGAACACAGTAATACAGGTAGGATCCAACCAAGCTCCCCATCAATTCCATAATACATTGATCTGTCACTGCGACAGTACCTATTCGAAACATCGCTTCCGGCACCAGATGCCTTTCCTCCCCGCAGCAACAATAAACTGCGAGACCATACAGAGCCGCCGAAACAGAGGCGATTAGGGGCCTGATGGATCGACTTTAATATCGGGCCAGATACCCGAAGGTGGAAACAAGAAGGCTTTGGTTTCCCGCTCATTACAGTCATTACTCCCATGTCTAATAATACCTGCTGCCGGGCCCGTTATTGCACAGCCTTCACATCGATCACCGAACAAGATAAACACGTATAGTGCTTAATTTCCGTGCTCAGTCGGCGAAAATTCCGCCAGTTCATTTGCCTCCACCCTCTCCCGGAGTCGGCGAGAAGCCACAGGGAAAATTTGATGGCGTCTGACGCGATATTGCTTCGGGAGAGGGCGAGACAAACAGATAGCAGCGAAAGGGATATTTTCCGATAGCTGTGGTTTCTGGTGTCGTTTGACTCGAGCTGTGGGCATCGAACAGAAATTACAACTGGAAGGTTCATCCTAAGCTCCGCTCATTAAGTTTCCCTCCTTACCCCGTCACGTCGTCCAGCGAGAATTAGCTAACTAGCACGTGGCGTATGTATTGAGTTTGAGCAAGATGGCCAGAAAGTGGGAGCAGCTGATATGCAGCGCGAGTAGTGGCAAGATTCAGAAACACTTGTAGGTAAATCTATACTGATTATACTGGGTTATACACGTGGTTGTATAGAAAAATTATTAAAAACCCATAAATAATGTCGTCAAAACAGAGCTCTAAGGTAGTGTGTTGTGTAGTTGGTTGCAAAAACAATTATGGTAATTCTCATTCTAAGTGTCATTTTTACGTTTTTCCTTCTGTGTCACATATGAAACCTCAGCGAGAAAACTCGATAACTGCAGTCAATAGGAAGAGGTAACCTACAAATCGTGCAGTTACCGAGTCACCTCATTTACATAAAGCATATTAATAATTTTTATTTATTCAGCGTTGATGGAAATCTTTGGCAACCAAACAAATATAATAGAATATGCAGTGATCCCCAAATAACAACTGGTAGTGGGTTTCTAGATAGATATGTTGGAATCAGTTAATCTTATTCTTGCCGATAAGGGGTTTCCACAAATAAAAGCAGAATTAGATAAGAGCGAAAAGGGAATTTTGTTTTATGCCACCATTTATGGAAAATAATGAATTCACTACAAAACAAGTATCAGATACGTACGAAGTGGCACGAGTGAGAATTCACCTGGAAATAATTATGCAAAGAATAAAAATTTATATCTTAAACAAATTATCTGTTCGTATGTTGCTTTATAGACATAATTTATTATTTATGTGCTGTGTTTTAGTAAACTTCCAACCACCTATTATAAAAGACAATTCTACAATAGAACAGACAGATAATAGAACAAACTAGAATAAAAATAAATTGTAATATATTCATAATAGTAATATATATATATGACTAGGAATAAAACTAATGGTAATAAATATATTTTAATAAATGGGAAATAAATAATTTTAATAATTTTAGTTTAGTAAATAATTTTAATAATGGTAATAAATATATTTATATATAATCTATTGTGTGACTAACGGCTTCGACTCCTAGTCTCAATATTCCCTCTATATTTTACTATTTTTTTATGTAAATCTATGACTATGATAATCTGTGGTGATGACTTCTTTGTATTCCTTAATCTTTGTTTTATTTATTTATTGCACTTACATTTTCCTCACAACTGCACTATTAATTACATTTTTAGATTTTGCACGACCGATATTGCATTTACAGCAATGGTAAACAACATAAAGGTACCCTTCGTTGGGGACTGCATTCTCCGCTAGTGGCGCTAGAAGCTAGCTCGCACATACTCAATAGTATCGTACGAAGTATCCCACGTATACTCAAGAAGGCCCCCGTTCAACTGCTGCATTGTGGCAATGCCTTTGTAACCGCAAGATAAAAGTATCGCCGTAGAGTGAACCTTCTGGTTGTAATTTCTGTTTGGTGATGTGGGATAAAATTTGTCAAGCGTGCCCGCCCAAAGTTTTGTACTCCCGATTTCCACCAAACTTTATATTTTTGTAGGAGGGATGAGTGTCTTCAAATTCTGAGAATATGGCACTTCAATTATTGCAGGTTGTCAAGATGCAGGGGAACGAATTTTCGTCGTGCAACCGTGCGTGCTCAATTTTATTAATTTGTAACTCCTACTACATTTATTCGATTCGCATTTATCGAAAACATATAATTCATTTCATCTTAATATACCAAATAAAAAACTCTCTTATCTTGCCGATAAACGGAAGGGTCTACCTGACCCTAGCCATAAAAACAATCCAAGGTTATGTTTTGAGATTTTTTTATTTAGCAAAGTGCGATGAAATAAACTATATTTTACAGGATTTTTCCTCTGCTTTCCGATAAAAATTGCACATTTTTTTTGTAAATGTAAATTTTAAGTATTTTTCTGCAATTTTTAATGTCTTTCCATTTTTTTTTTCAAATTTCCACCGTTTAGATTTTTTTAAAGTAGGTATCTTTAATTTAAATCTTGCCTTAATTGAAATTGTTTTTCTAAACTTTTTTATTAACACCGTTTTCATTGCATATATTATTTTTCGTTTCTATTGTTTATTAATTTTTTCCGATAATACAATTCTAATTTGTTAAACATTAGCTAAAATCGTTTATTTATGATATCTCATAGGTAGTTTGATTTAAATCTTCAAAAAAAATAAAAGTAATAATTCACAACGGAAATGAGTAAAAACAACTACTACGTTTTTACACCACTATATTTTCACAGAAACGTGACTGCAGTTTCGACAATTATGTCATTTTCAACCGATGATTCAACTAAGAATAAAATACAAACATTCTGTTCCTATAATATATACTATCTAAAATACAGGGACTAAGTCCCTGATAGTATATATAATACTATAATATATACTATCTAAAATACAGGGACTAAGTCACTGATAGTATATATTATAGGAACAGAATGTTTGTATTTTATTCTTAGTTGAATCATCGGTTGAAAATGACATAATTGTCGAAACTGCAGTCACGTTTCTGTGAAAATATAGTGGTATAAAGACGTAGTTATTGTTTTTACTCATTTCCGTTGTAAATTATGAACTACCACAGAGTAACAACTTCCTCGATTAATTTCTTAAAAGTAATAATGTTAAGTTTCACTGATGCATTTATTTTGTCGAGGAGTATACATACCATTGCTGCATTGTTGTACCAAAGGGACATTTTAAATTCTTGCAGTAGCACCTCAAAAAGAATTTTAAGATTAAACGTTGTTAGGTATCGTTTCGAGCTAGTCAGTAACTACAATCAAATTTTAGTACGTAGAAATTTTAGTCGCTATATAATAAAATATTAGTTAAATTTCTATTGTGCTTCTTAAATTATCAAGTTAAATCTCTTTAACCGTTGTTCCTACGACGTGTAGCTTGATGAGCCTGGTTTGAAATTTGTCATACCTCTCGCCGTAGGAGCGTTATTGCTCGAGCTAGCTTGGCCTTTTCCGTGTATTGTCGGTAGACATTCGGACATCGACGATGTGGCGCTCGACGGAGGACAAGCCTCAGTACGACTCCAGCGCCCGCCGGTTCCCACGATCTGTTGTGGTCTGTTGCAGTTATACAGGTTTATTCTGAAAGTCTTCTAAACGTTTTCAGTGCGTGATTTCGAATAATTATGGAGTGGTCGAATGATGTTATCATGGAATTTTTGGACTTGTACGAGGGAGAACCTTCTATCTGGAACCCGCAAAATGCTGACAACAGAGATAGAAACAAAATATATGAAGCTTGGAAGCGAATCCAAGGTAGCATGAGCGTTGAGTGTTCTTTAACAGAGCTTAAAAAGAAGAAAGAAAATTTGATGGCGACTTACAGGAAGGTGGCGTTGAAGGTAAAAAACAGTACGAAAAGTGGAGCTGCAACTAAAGAAGCGTACAAGCCACAATGGTTTGCATACGAGAAAATGGCATCGTTTTTGCACAATATCTACACACCAAGGGAAGCTAAAACGTCTGATAAGGTAAGGATTTTTATTGTGTCATTTTTTAAAGCTTTTTTCGTTTGATTTTTCTCTTTTAGATAATTATTTAGTTGAGAATAAAACTGTTAAAATCATCACCAAATATTGGTTACCCCCTATTTTCGGGGGTACTGGAAACGAATCTGGCTTCAATTTTTTCCGCTCAACACCATTTCCAATCAACACCATGCGTGCCTACATTAACTACGTAGTGGTCAGTATACAGGGGCTCCAAAAGTTAGCTATGAATATTATGTACGTGCTATGAATATAACTAGTCGGAAAATCATTTATATATATATATATATATATATATATATATATATATATATATATATATATATATATATATATGTTACGGCTAATATAGATACTTAGTTAGTTTACAAACTAACCAAAGCTGTTATTTTGAAGGAACCTAACCCAACCTTACCTAACCTAACCATAATAAGTAGACAGTTAGGTTAGGTTTCTTCAAAATAACAGCGTATTTAGTTCAGTTCCTGATTCCTTCAATATAATGGCGGATTTAGTTAGTTTACAAACTAGCTCGTTAGTTTGTAAACTAACTAAGTACCCATTCTAGCCGTAACATATACGCATGTTACAGCTAGAATGGATATTTAGTTAGTTTTAAAACTAACCAGCTAGTTTGTAAACTAATTAAATACGCTGTCATTTTGAAGGAACCTAACCTAACCAGAATAAGTAGATAGTTACATTAGGTTAGGTTCCTTTAAAATAACAGCGTATATCAATATAATGTAAAGTTTTACTATCCTCTGGTAGTAAAACCTTGCATTATATTGATGATCTCGAGTTTTTACTTCGATTTAGATTGTTCGAAACTACCAAGAGATGGCGTTTAGTACGTTCTACTGCGGTGGAACGTAGCAACGTCTACTAGATGTGAGCTTTATCTATCGAAGGTATACTCGTTTACACTGCAGTGACGAGACCCAAGATAGAAAGGTCGAAACCGGTCTGCAGTTAACGATATCCTGAGATAGGTAACACTTTGCATCTTTCTTGGTGGTTTTAGAACAATCACTGTATTTTTAGTGCTAACTCTGTTAGACAAGAATACGACAAATTTTGTCATGTAATTCAGCGCTCGGCGTTTGACATATAGCCAGGAGACTAGCTGTTTTGACCTAATTTGTTTAGTCCTTAAGTATTGTATAAGGCATTTGCAGATGGGTTGGAGTATAAACTCCTTATTTCTGTAACAGCGTATATAGTTCAGTTCCTGATTCCTTCAAAATAACAGCGTATTTAGTTAGTTCACAAACTAGTGGTTAGTCTTAAAATTAACTAAATAAATTAAACTAATTAACTAAAAAAACTGAATCCAGATGCGTTTCCAGCACCCCCAAAAATAGGGGATAAACAATACTTTATGAGGATTTGAGAGTTTTACTCCCAAGTAAATAATTACCCTCTTATTTTACATTCTTTTTATGGATATGTCTTATTCCTGCGGATAAAATAGATATTCTTTTGCTTGAGCGATTTTGTAACACGCTTACCTGAGGACAAGACATTTACCCCGTTTACTTTTTACAGCCAAGCCGCTGCATAAAAAGAACTTTATAAAACAAGAATATATATTTCGGTTTCTTGGATTTTTAACAACTTCACCAACAAACTGTTGAACAAATTTAAGTAGGTTAAGTACTTAACTTAAGCAAGTTACAACAACTTAAGTAGGTTGTGCAAGTAACCATAATTGGCATACATGATCAATTTATTTAAACTTCATGTTACAAAAGATCCTTTTGTATTGACAATACTTCTCTTGCCAAGATAACTTGCCACTTGTTGTAAAATACTCAACAAATGAGTCGATAATACCCTACTACTTCTATAGCTACTTCTCCTAGTTTTCTAGCTGCTTTCTTTATGGGTAAGAAGGACATTATTCCACTTTGGTCGTTTCTTCAAGATCAAAAAATCATTTAACCATTTACTTCTGTGTCAAATGTACCTGAAGGAGTGTAAAATGTTGCTGATGATGGGCTTCTCCTCATGGAGTTATGCAAAAGGACGCACGCTGGAATAGCATTCATTACTCACTTTCTCAGGCTCTCCAGACCAGGACCAAGGAAACCCTCTATTGACCAGAACTTGCAGTGGAAATAAGCCGGAATCTGATCAGAGATCGCATAAATGGCTGGGGAAGAGACCAGCACAATAAAATATGGAGAGGAGTAACGGGTTGTCGAATAACCAAACCCTTCATCCAATACTCAGAGATTGAGAAATGCGCCCAAGAATTCATTAAATCTAACAGGCACAAAGCCAGAACCCTGGTGGGAATCATAACGAGCCACCAGCCTGAATGCATATAAGCACAAGCTGAGGCTGACCGGTAGCCCGGCCAGTAGATACTGTAAAGAAGACGAAGAAACACCATGCATTCATCTTCTTTACATCTGCCCCGCACTGGAGGAGAAGAGGTACCTTATATTAGGGACCCCTGTTATCCAGAAAGAGGCGAGGCTTAAGGCAGGGGATGTGTCTGAATTGCTCCTTTTATGGGATAGCATTTTTGGGTAATGACCCTTATAAGAGGGGATCGCCAAGGGACTACCTATGCGATCAGTGTCTGATGAGGCCCAAACCACATAACATAATAATAATAATAATTCTCGAGCTCTAATACCACTGGTTTTCTAAAAACTCGGAAAACGGGTGCCATTTTACCAAAAACATTTTTAACAACACGCCGTGCACGAGATAACCGGTACCCAAAAATTGTTTGCGCACTTTCTTTCTTATAGATACTAGGATATGGCTTCACCATGTGGCAACTTAAGGCAAAAGTTGCGCCAACAAAGGCATACGGTAATATTTTAACAGAAGGCAGCTTCCTGTCAGGTGGTAGTTTTAGTTGACCCTTATGTAGCTTAGAGAACCGAGATAAATTGTTAAAAGCTTCCTCATCAATTATCCGACCTTGACATTCAATGTTCATAAATGTGAAACGATAGAGGACATCTACTAGAGCTATAAGTACCACACTGAAGGTCCCTTTGTAGTTGAAAAATTTCGTAGATATATTCATTGGGCACTGTGTTATGATGTGTTTGCCGTCAATCGCACCCAATCAGTTGGGAAAGTTCAATAGATTTTCATATTGTTGTGCTATGTTCAGCCACTCATCTTCATTTTTATGCAACTGGAAATAACAGGGTTATTATTCTATGCACATATAATGTGGATATTTTAAATGTGATATTTTAGTAAATGTACATATAAAAATTGACAACATGGCTTCGAAAAGGCTGGCTATTATGCTTTGTAGAAATTGAGATGTCGCTGGACACTTGCTGAAACATTTTTGACTATCAAATGAAAGAAAACACTTGATAGGTTTCACAAAAAAAATCCTACTAAGTGCTTTTATGAAAGCTACCAAGTGCATTCTTTCATTTACTATTATGCTTTGTTTTCAGGGACCAGAAAATAAATGGGATGATAATGAAGATCTACCCACTAATGAATATGCAACACCTGATCTACTGGAATATTCTTTCATAAAAACTGAATCCCACAATGAAGAAAGTTACGACACTGCAGCAGCGGAAGCAGCTGTCATTGATCAAAGTGGTCCTTCAATAAGCAAAAAAAGGAAAGCCGAAAAGACAGAAAACGTTGAGAAGCGTATGGACGAGGCTTATATTTCGTTGACACAAGTTGCTGATAAACCAAAAGCAGCAAAAGATGAAAGCTCTTTATTTTGTGATCTACTGTGTCTAAAATTAAGAGCGCTAGATGATGACACTCGCGAAATAGCAATGCACGAGATTAACAACTTAATGTTTAATTTCAAAAAACCCAAGATTCGCCAGCTCTACTGGTCACATACTCACAACTCTCAAGAACCTGAATATTTTAAGAATGTTGTTCCATGTGGTCGGGGCGTAAATTCAGTTGAGTCGTCGGATGATGGGTCTAATGAAAATTCTGTTTCATCGTACGCCTCGTCTTGGCATAATCCTTCAGTTACAAGTACACCACAATATGGTTGCAATGACAAACACATTTAAATGCCGTTTCAAAATGCAGCTGAATACACTTTCAAAGTTGAATGAAAATATTGTTATTTTTTAAATTTAGTTCATTTAGTGTAAATATGTAAAATAAAACAATAATAAAGACATTAATAACTTATTTTTAATTATATTCATTTAAAATAACATTAAACATCAGCATGTTTGTAAACATTTTTATTTCTTTATATTGAGTAGATTGAGTAGAAATATTCCTGGAGAACTTATAAAATATGGAACAGACAAACTATACCATTCACTGAGAGACCTTTTCCAAATATGTATGAGTAGATTAAAAGTACCAGAAGAGTGGAAGGTATCATATATATCCACAATTCCTAAGAAAGGGGATAAAAGTGAGTGTGACAATTACCGAGGAATATCTGTTACAAATTCCATCAGCAGAATATATGGGAATATATTAAAGAACCGTATGGAGAACGAATATTGTGAAATGGAGGAAGAAGAACAGGCCGGTTTCAGAGCAGGAAGATCTACAATCGATCATTTATATACAATCACACAAATCTTGGAGAAGAAGATAGCATTTAACCAAGAAGTACATCTACTATATGTGGATTTAAAAAAAACATATGATAGCGTTCCTCTGGTAAAACTCTGGGAAATTTTACAAAACACTAATATAAATGTAGAATTAATAAAGGCTGTAAAGTCTCTGTATGATAATACCAGATCTAGAATAAAAATAGGACACAATATAACAACGGGATTTATAGTAACTAAGGGACTGAAATAGTGTAGGAGATAGGCAGCATCCTTGTTTAAGATATATCTAGAACGCGCATTGATGGCTTGGAAAAGAAAATGTCACAATATGGGCATACCAATAGGTGATACATCAACACTATACACATTATTCTTTGCGGATGACCAAGTTGTTATTGCGGAAGATATCGATGATATGGAATATATGACACGCAAACTTATCGAGGAGTATGAAAACTGGGGTTTAGAAGTTAATGTGAAAGAAACAGAATACATGTGTATTGTAGGACGACAACAAGATCTACTTCTGTCAACCGGGCAAAACATCAAACACTGCAATGAATATAAGTATCTAGGCATGAAAATATCAAACGACGGGACACTTGAAGAAGCGATTTCGGAAAGAAACACTCAAGGAAGGAGAGCAATTACAATGCTGAACAGCATTCTATGGAATAAACAAATAACAAAAGAAAATAAAAGAAGAATATATAATTCAATAATTAAAAGTATAGTAACCTATAGTTGTGAAGTATGGCCAATAAAAGAAAGAATGATAAGAACCACAGAAATGGATTTCTGGAGGAGGTCAGTTGGAAAATCAAAGAGAGAAAGGGTAACAAATGAGAGAATAAGAAATATGATGGGAATAACACATGACATTGTAGATGATATGAGAACCAAACAACTCGTATGGTACGGGTATGTTCAGCGAATGCCAAATGACAGAATATCTAAAAAAATTCTAAACTGGAAACCACAAGGAAGAAGAAGGCGAGGAAGACCACGAAAAAGCTGGAGAGAGGGCATTGATAATGAAATTCGGCGGAGAGGCCTGGACGAGGACATGTGGAGAAATAGAGAGGAATGGAGATTAGGAATCGGAAGACGGCGAAGGACATTATAAGCCGATATGATGATGATGATATTGAGTAGATACCTTTACGTCTCCTTGGAGCTATTGTATTATGACCTAACACACTTGATCTACTTGATAACACATCTAAATACGGTTTGCTTGGAGAACTTACTGGAGAAGTAAGACAAACTGGCGTAGCTGTTCCCAGTAGCGAAAAGTCGTAGTTATAGATGTTTCAAAACCTTATGAGCTTTGACCTTCATATGCGCAGAAACATAATTACGGCCGGTGCCTCGATTCGACGTTCTAAAAACATTAGCTGTGTTGTCATCACAGATTATCTCGAGCTCTCGTTGTAAACAGATATCTGATCCAATTACGTTTTATTTTCTCTCGAGTTGTTTGTTGCATTTTAAATACATTTTAAAGATTTTACATTACTACAGTGTTATATAATCGTCATAACTAAAACATGTAAGTGAATTATTTTGTGAAATTTATGTATAAGCCCATGGTCGAGCGCCGAGCCAAGGTTTTCACAATAGACTTACATAGTAGAATAATAGGGATAGCCCAGCCTTTCGCGCATTTTGCGACTCATAAGGTTTTGAAACATCTCTACAGCTAGTCTCTCTTGAATAGGAATACTTTTTCTCATGTTTGTACCTCATTTTGTTATAAATAGCTCGATTCTACTTAATAAATAGCTCAAAATCACCTCCTGACATTTTTCAAAAGTTTGCAAATCTGCGAGACGGTCGTAGTCTCAAGTAATTCAGCATGTCACTGGCATTGTATCTACAAACAAGAAATAAATCTGAGTTTTAGTAATTTAAATTAATTACATTTTTAAATGTAGTTCTTAATTAATTACATTTTTAAAATTAACTAATCAATAATAATTACCCTCTACGACTTTTATTCAGTGTTCCCATCCACCAACGCCTTTTGCGAGTCTTCCTTTTTATCTACCTTTTTAGCGAAAAATCGCCGCTCAACTGTACGTAAGCCGTTAGGTCACACACTATTTCCTCGTCATTACTGTCCGAGTTAATTTTTCAACATCTATAAATCATAGAACACTGTACTAGCCTTGATTTAAATCAAAACTGTCTTCAATAGTATAAAAAAAATTAATAACGCAACGGACAACTAGTGGTCGCTCGAGGTTCGCCAAGCCGCGAGCCTTTCCGCCTCATGGGAGCGGCTTGCGGTCAGAAATTGATAGACCACAAGTCAATTTTTTTTGTTTGTTTTACGTTTATTATGCAATATGTCTATACTACAAAGAGTATATAATAACAATATGTATATATGTTGATTAAAGTAAATGTCATGATAGAGAGTTATTCCAATGAATAAAACTCTAAAAACTGTGGTTTTTATTACAAAGTTTTTATCTTAAAATAATTGATAGTGTTTCTTTCAATTTTTAAATGGTAAATTCAGTGACATGATAATTTACGATTTTGAACACTTTACTATGTCAAAAAAGGAGTAACCGACTTTTATAATTTAATTTAGACTTGTTCGACGTTTACTCGACGACTAATTGAAGATTACTGATATGTGAAGTTACGGACTACTTCTATTTACTTAATTTGGGGACTACTGAAGCTACTAATGGTTATTTCTCTATTTAAAACATTTCTGTTGCTGATGCTGCAGGAATGTTCTAAGAAGTGTTTTTCTCAACACTTTTAGCAATTTGCAATAATTGCGATAAAATACAATGTAAGTTTATGATAAGCATAAAAGGTTTTTAGTTACGCGATAACCGCAATGACTTTGGTATACTCTTTTATGCTGGAGTAGGTTGGAACCTTTGGTGTGAAGACAACACTAACTGAGTTTTCCACAAAACACCAAAACACTATACACTATACTCGACGCGCGTTTCGCTAACAAAGTTGGCATCATCTGGAGATAATTAAAACTCTAATATGGAGAGAAAACTCTAATGGAGATGATTAAAACTAGTTTTAATCATCTCCAGATGATGCCAACTTTGTTGGCGAAACGCGCGTCGAGTATAGTGTATAGTGTTTTGGTGTTTTGTGGAAAACTCAGTTAGTGTACTCTTTTATGGACATAACATCCTGTGTGCTAATGGCCTGTTACAATGTATATTACAATTTTATAAGGTACAGTATTAATCTGAGTCTTAACCTAATAAAAGAGAGGATTCTATATAACATATATATATATATATATATATATATATATATATATATATATATATATATATATATATATATATATATCCTTATTTGTGACGAACTATGTAGCATCGACTATTGAGCGTAACATTTTATTCAAATCTCTCAAGGATGGCAATATTGGATTCATCATCTGTTTCCTAAAGCTGTATTCCGTAAGCCCAAACGGGTTTTAAGATGACATTATAAACTAGGAGTTTGTTTTAAAGTGAAAGTTGTGATTTTCTTCCCATCAGGCTATAGTGCTTACGAAATTTGGTGTCTAATTATTTTTTCTCCATCCATATCTGTTCTCTCCATGAGAGTTTATTATCTAGACGTAAATATTTAATGCAATTTGTTGTAGTGATGGTTTCGTTGTTAAATTTTACTTGTGGCGACTCTCTGTGATATTTGGTGAATACTATATGTTGTGACTTATCCCCATTAATTTTCATACGCCATGTCTTTGCGGCTATTGTAGGGGCTGGGTTTTCAGCTAGAATCGCTGTATGACCTGCAAAGGTTGAAGTGATGACATTTTGACTAGGTGGTAGGTCTGCAGTGAAAATCAAATATAAGATAGGTCCCGAAACAGTTCCCTGGGGGACACCAGAATTTATTGGATGGAGCTGTGTAATTTCAGATTCGTATCTTACTCTAAAGAATCTGTACTCTAAGTATGACTTAAGGAGAATAAACAAATTGCCAGGTATGTTTCGTTTTAGCTTATAGAGTAATCCCTGATGCCACACCTTATCAAAAGCTTGGCTAATGTCAAGGAATGCCTTCAATACTGTATATTTTCTGTATTTTTATAATTGTATGTAATAAAATGTAGGCTTTAATGAATGCTATTTTATTTTTCTCCCAATATACCTCCGATAACAAATTATCAGTAGTAACAATCAATTTTTTTATTTTGTGGTCTCCATATTGGAGTCGCCATTTTGTTTTTTGAATAACAGTTGTCAAATTTGTACTCAGCGGCCTCGAAAATCGCCAGGTACCAATTTTTACTAAGAATAACAAGCTTTTGAATAATTTAGGTCGCCATATTGGAGCCACCATTTTGTTTCTTGAAAAACCATTATCAAATTCGTACTCAGTGGCCTCGAAAACTTTCGGGGTACCGACTTTCACTAAGTAATAAGCTTTTGAATAATTTCGGTCGCCATATTGGAGCCGCCATTTTATTTTTTGATAAACCATTACCAGATTATAATCAGTGACTTCGAAAACCCGCGAGTATCAATTTTTGATTGGATTACATGAGTTTCCTAATTTTAGCCAGCTTTTCGGCGTTTTCGTCCACTGTGCGGCGCATGCCACGATGGACATTCCGCACGAACTATTTGAGGGCATTGTTATCTCGCGCATCGGTGACGTGAACTGGCTGCCGAGGTCGTGCGATTTAACGCCTTTAGACTTCATCCTTTGGGGCTATCTTAAATCGCAGGTCTATGAGAATAAACCGCAAACAATTGATGCCTACAAAATCAACAGAACGATCGTCATCCAGCAAATTCAGCCAGATTTATGCGACTAAAGTCATCGAAAATTGGACCTCCCGAATGCGTGCCACCAAGCAAAGCCGCTGCAGCGAATATTTGAACAACGTTGTTATATTTCATATCTATTTAATGCCATAAAATATTCTTTCAAATACAAAAAAATTGAGTGGATATCTTACATAATTTGTTTTATTTACGCTTAACAATCGAGCATCCTTATTAAAAGACCATTTAGTTTAATAATACATTAACGAGCAAATATTATTTCTCTATTTTAAGCGTCGAAAAAAGTTGTGTGCCTTAACGTTACATATTTCCGACAAATTTTCCCCCAACAACTCGTTGATTTTTTCTAAACCTCTTAGAACGCTTACCCTTCGAACACTTCAACCCTTTTGATGGATTACGGACCTTCTATCTCTGGACAGGCCTGCCTTTGCGGCGTATCCGTTGATGGTTTAACGCCACGCAAAAAGTCCTTCTACGGCTTTTACTGTCAGGTTCAAACGGTGTACCCTGTGTCCGGCCTAAGTTTTTAACTTGTTTTCTTTTTTCCTCGTCGGAAATTTGGGCGCGGATAAAGTTGCTAATAATAAATGATCTCAGACGTATGGAAGACGTTCTCTGGCTTATTTATAAAGTTGTCTGGTTATCTTTATGGACGTCTGGGATTTGTGTTTATTTAATACTAGCTGTAGATTATAAATCGGCGAGCTCAGCTATCGAAAGATGTTGTTTATCGTTGTTTTCAACTGAGAGGTAACTCATATTAATAACATAAATAATCGAAACAAGTATATATCAAGATATGAGCAATAGTTGTGAAGTGGGGAGTGTCCGTCTTAACTCAAATGATTCTTTTGAAACGATATTGATACTGATATTTTCAATAACGTGCAAATGGTTTATTAATTCTAGAGATCAAATAATAAGAAACAACATTCTTATAGTGCATTGATTTTCTTCCGGAAGAAAACTGTTTTTTCGAGTAATGATCTGAAAAATTCATATACAACAAAGAGGAATAGGCACATTCAACGTTAGCTTCGAATTTTCTCTAATTTCAGCAATTTTCCTGGTAAAGACGAATTTCCAATTTGTAACTTTGAATGTGCAGTTTGCTGTGTCGTGCAAACGACAAACGTTTTTCGCTTTTCGGAGAAAACCCACAGTTTCTCATTAAATCAAGCATTGCTATCGTACTTTCAATGTAATTTATGTATTTATGTCGATTTTGAGTCCATTAATTTTCTCCCCCCCCCCCCAAAAAAAAAACGATTTTTTGAGTAAAACTCTGAAAAACATTGTATACAACAAATAATGATAGACAAATTTAACGGTGTCTTCTGATTTCCGCTAACCCCAGTATTTCTCATGGTAAAGATGAATTTCTAAGTTGTTTCTTCGAATGTGGTGTTCGACAAAGGTTTTTTGGCTTTCCAGACACATGACGTGAAAACTTACAGTTTCTCTTAAAGCAAACATTATTATGATATTTAGGGGATTGATTTACATTTTATTCGATGTAATTTGCATCGATTTTTAGACGTTCCCATTTTCTATAAAATTCCCTTACTATAATTCACTTACTTTAACCCCCCAATAAAGAATTTTTGAAGTAAAAATCTGAAAAAAATCGTATACAACAAATAAGCATAAACAAATTCGACGGCGTCTTCTAATTTACTCTAACATCAGTGGTTCTCTTGGTAAAGATTAATTTCTGAGTTGTTTCTTCGAACGCGCTGTTCGACAAACGTTGTTTGGCCTTTCCGACACCTGAAACGAAAGCGAACAGTTTCTCATTAAAGTAAACATAATAATCATATTAGAAGGTCGATTTATGTTTTATTCGACATAATTTGAAGCGATTTGAAATGTGAACGAAGACGTCGACATTTTTCACAAAATTCCCTTGCTGTCCATCCATTTTAATCCCTCAAGAAAAAGGTTTTTTGGAGAAAAAATCTGAAAGAAATCGTATACAACAATGAAGGCCAAATTCAACTGTGCCTTCGGATTTCAAACTAAGTTATTAGTTTGAATATACATTTCGACAAACCTCCGGTTATCCGAGAAAACCAACAGTTTCTCTTTAAAGCAGATATATATAGTATTCAGAATATCGATTTACGTTTTTCTTCTTAATGTAATTCGAGTCAATTTTGAGACTCTCATATGTTCTACAACATTCTCTTACTATACAGGGTCCATCAATTTTATTCACCGAAAAAAAAATGTCGAATAAAAATTTAAATAAATTCGTATAGACCAAAGAAGAGTAGATAAATTCAACGGTCTGCAGATTTCCCTTAACACCAAGGGTTTTCCTGCTAAAAATTAATTTATAAATTATTACTTCGAATGTACAGTTCGACAAACAGATTTTCCACCACGACACTCACTACATCCTTCGATAAGGACCCCACCGCATATTTCGCGATGCATCTAATACGCCTCCACAAACAACCAAATCTTCTTTAAAGATGAACCGCGTCATACCCGATGCACCAACACCGAAACCACTAGCACTGGGAACCAAGTCCTTCGACGAGGACCACCCACATCGTGCATCAAAGACTCAGACTCTCAGTAAGTGAAGTCAGAGACTTCAGAAACGGCAGTGAAACCATCGTTTCGCCTCGAACGTTCACGGACGAAAGTGAACCAGGGGGACATCTTCAAGAGTGAACAACATCGTAGCTACTCCAGAAAGATCCAGAAGGACAACCAATATCACAGACCAACCCTCACAGAGCCAATAAATGAAGCCCTCGCGTTCACAAAGATACAAACGTGATCAGGTAAAAGGCGGAACACACTATATATAAGAAATAAAGCAGACTGGCCTAATTCTTTTATTTGTCTAATTTATCAATCTGACTTTTATCTTGACCGATGGTAATAATGTTAAAGGTAATTATTATGATTCAGTATATTGCTTGATTTTAAGAATAAGAAGATGTTTTAAATGGCCTAAAACTCAGTGTGACATTACATTGTAGTGTTACACACCCCTCAGATGGTGGATTAGTGGCAAAACCAGACAGGTCAGATGCCTTGGAATCAAATGAAGTTTGTGAGTTTCGGTTAAGGATTCGGATACCGCAAAGTAAACCAAAATTAAAAATCAAGTAACTAAGTTAGAGGAAATTATTTTATATTTTTGGTTTTGTGTAAAAATATGACGTAATTAAGAGTGATTAATAGACATTTTCTGTTAAATTCTTACTGTCAGAAATACGTCTGTATACAACTAAAAGTATTTTTATGGATTCCATTCTAAATTTCTTGGCGATATTTTAAAAATCCATTTTTCAAGCGCAACAATGGCTTTCCGTACGTCTAAACATTTGTAACATTGTCTCGTTTTCAATTTGACTCCCGATATTAGGCGGACAACTTCGAGAGCACAATAGAACACGAAACAGATACATCTGAAAAATTGCGGAATGACATTAATCTCGATGGTCATTTATAAGGTCTGTCATGGACATATATAGACTATTTCTTATACCGGCTCCCATTGTTAGGTTCTATTCCGATTGATAAATGGTTGTTTTAATTTGGGACGATATACGTCGTTAACAGCGGAGACGTCCGAATCAAGAAAGGACAATACGCCAAACACATCAGAAACAGCGGCGAGGCTGATATACGGGTTTGAAAGTCCAAGAGTTGGAGGTCCTTCGCGCTGTAGTGAAGTTTGTCAGTGATTCCGCTAAGGACCACATCTTTTGCCAAAATGTAAATACTAGAAAAAATAAACAGTTTTAAAACCTTAAAACGGACTTTTCCGCACGTAAAACATCTTTATCTAGAACTTGAGTGGGAGAAAAAATAAACCAACGCAAATGCAGAATATGTGTTTTATGCGACAGTTACTTTTTTCATTGGCAACTGCTTCAGTACCGTATCAATTTGTTTGTGATAGAATGAAATTATTTTTACTTTTCCGCACTCAACTGTACTAGTGAAAAAGTAATGTAATCGTGTAAGGAAGAATGGAAAAAAATTGTTTTCGCTTATTTTTCGTTTTTCGGCTTAAAAACAAACAAAATGGTTTTTAAAACATTGTGTCTGTCTGTATGTCGTTATCACCGTTGTCGTCAGCATTAAAATTTCTTGTTAGCACGATAACTCAATTAAATCGTGTCGGATCGATCGGGTTTTGACTGATTCTGATCGGGGACGTCTCTTAGTTGACATCTATTGATTTTAAGGTGGATAGGATACACCTCACCCTGGGATGAGACGCCAATGAAATCAAATTATACATTCTCAAATAGTCTCAAACGGTCAAATAGGTACATTCTCAAATAAACTACAGAAATAAGGAGTTTATACTCCAACCCATCTGAAAATGCTTTATATAATAAGGACTAAACAAATTAGGTCAAAACAGCTATTCTCCTGGCTATATGCCAAACGCCGAGCGCTGAGTTACATGACAAAACTTGTCGTATTTTTGTCTAACAGAGTTAGCACTAAAAATACAGTGATTGTTCCAAAACCACCAGGAAAGATCCAAAGTGTCACTTATCTCAGGATATCGTTAACTGCAGACCGGTTTCGACCTTTCTATCTTGGGTCTCGCCAGTGCAGTGTAAACGAGTATACCTTCCACAGATAAATCTCACATCTAGTAGACATTGCTACTTTCCACCGCAGTAGAACGTACCAAACGCCATCTCTTGGTAGTTTCGAATAATCTAAATCGAAGTAAAAACTTGAGATCATCAATATAATGCAAAGTTTTACTACCAGAGGGTAACATTCAAACTACAGAAATAAGGAGTTTATACTCCAACCCATCTGCAAATGACTTATACAATAAGGACTAAACAAATTAGGTCAAAACAGCTATTCTCCTGGCTACATGCCAAACGCCGAGCGCTGAATTACATGACAAAACTTTGCATCTTTCTTGGTGGTTTTGGAACAATCACTGTATTTTTAGTGCTAACTCTGTTAGACAAAAATACGGCAAGTTTTGTCATGTAATTCAGCGCTCGGCGTTTGGCATATAGCCAGAAGAATAGCTGTTTTGACCTAATTTGTTTAGTCCTTATTATATAAGGCATTTTCAGATGGGTTGGAGTATAAACTCCTTATTTCTGTAGTTTGAATGTTACCCTCTGGTAGTAAAACTTTGGATTATATTGAAAATTCTCAAATAGTCCACCATCCTGCTTTCTCATGACCCATGGACAGAGTGGGGTGTATCTTATCCACCTCAAAATCAATGAATGTCATCTGGTAAACGCCCCCAATCAGAATCAGTTGAAACTCGATCGATCCGACACGATTTAATTGAGTGATTGTGCTACAAATTCTCAAATAGTCCACCATTGTTCTTTCTCATGACCCATGAATCTGTTAGAGTGTGTTCTATCCACCTTAAAATCACTAGATGTCGTCTGCGAGATGTCCCCGATCAGAATCAGTCAAAACCCGATCGATCCGACACCATTTACTTGGGTTATCGTGCTAACAAGAAATTTTATTAATGCCAACGACAACGACACACACACACACACACACACAAAATGTTCTACAAACAATTTTTCTTTTGTTTTTATGCCGAAAAACAAAAAATCAGAAAAAAAATTTTACACGATCACATTACCTTTCCGCATATAGTTGAGTGCGAAAAAGTAAAACCGCCACTACAAAAACTATACGAAAACCGTTGTCCATATTTTCCTGTATTAACAATGTAAATAATTACATTTTATATTAATTAAATAAACGGAATTTCGGAAAAACAAAACCATTAACATTATATTTAATCATTTAATTATACCATGAATACCATACCATGATTCGCGAATCTCCAAGAAAATTTGTAAACAAAAATTCGCATTTCTCACAGTTAACCATCTCGACTGCTAAGAATTATAACTTGATGACGGCTGCCAAAACAAGGAAACTAATAAAATCGCTTAACACGACACAACAGGGGCAATAATTTACCCTCCTAAGTACGCCGATAAATTATGCAACATATTCAAAAATGTGCTCGATCGAAGATATATTAGGGGGATGAAATTGATAATTTATTCAGCGTTTATCTGAAATCTACACTCAGCCACCGAGCATGATTTATCGATGTCCTCTCCGTGTCGGCTGTTATAATTCGCTGTCACTGGTCGAACCGGATGGCATATTGGATACAGTATTAGTAAATCTCGACTGTGGCTGACAAGTCCACGCGAGTGGTTTACATCAATCAAAGGGGAAGATCGATTGGTTATATTGTAGTGGAGTTTCTACTTGTTATGTTATGCGTCGATAATATGTTCCTGCATGGAAGTGTGCGTGTCGTTTTTAATTTTGAACTGCGTTCCATCGGTCGCATACATTACTGAATGGGAACAGGGGACACGCCACTGCTTTGCATGTGGAATACCATGCAACTATTTTAGTTTACGGGCCGCTAGCACCGATTAGAAGCTAAGAAAGAGCCTTTAGGGCTCTTTCACACGGAGAGACGCACGTCTCGTCATCGCAAGCGGGAGACGGCGCAGACGACTCAAATGCAAAGAGTATAATGGAGCTTTCACATGGAGAGCGCGCGACTTTAAGTCGCGCGAGCGAGAGACGATACGTTTCATGCAGTGGCGGCTCGTGATGAAATGAAACGGGTGTTCTGCACAGGACCAATCCTAGGGTATTGGCCGCCCGCGTGCAAATTTCAAACGTATCCAAACTACTGGCGCCATAAGGGCCGCAAAAGAATTGCGCGAAAATTGAGAGAAAATTTTTAAAATTTTCAAGGTCACGCGTTTTTCTGATACTTCAGAATTTTTATGTAAAATCCGTTTATACAAAAATATAGACTTTCGCAAAAAAAATTTTTGGAATTTAATACCTTTTTGAAGAACATTCATGTTTGCCGTCATATTCTTTGGTTAAGAGAAAAAGCTTGTAAGGTGAATTTTCTACTAGAGGGTCTATAACACTTAAAATATTTTCCGAAAGAGTTTCAGCGTCACATTTTGTAGGTTTCAGGTATGTCCAAAAACGTTCAATCGGTTCACCATCGAGAATATATCTTAAAACTACCACTAACTGGGTTTTTGCAGATATATCAGTTGTTTCGTCTGCCATAACTGCCAAAAATGAAGGTTTGTTAATTTCTTTAATTATTTCTTCATAACATACTTTTAATATACAGTCTAAAAGATCATTTTGTATTTCTTTAGAGGTTCCTTTAAACACTGAAGCATTTTGTAGATGCTCGCTTAAAGTTACATCAAACTCCGCAGAAAACATTATTAAACCACGAAATATCCCTGGGTTTTGAGAGGTTTCAGCTTCGTCATGTCCTCGCAGCGCCAGTTCAAAGGCCCCACAAAACTTTATGCAGTTTATAATTTTTGACAAAACGTATCTCTTTTTTGTCACATTATCATTATGCTTTTGCACATTTATCCAATAAGCTGAATCTAGCTGCGCTTTAATATTAGTTGTTCCTAATAAATCTAATTCCATTGTATTATGTAGATGGCTTTTGGAGTTGTCGTGCTTTTTTATTTTTTCAGTTAAGTGCACCAAATCTGTCACCCCTACCTCCGTCCATGCTTTATCACCGCCAAAAAGTAAACAAGGAAAATAAATTATACGCATTTTTTGTTGCACCCACAAATCCAATTGTTCTTCGAATAAATGTCTCTATTAAATTGACGTTTATATGCTTTTCCGCGGCTAACACCTGCAGTCTCAATAACAATATCGGGCAATGGGCTACCATTGTTTTTTAAATCAATTTTTTCTTCATAAGAGTATTTAAAAAATCGCTTCACATGAACTAAATTATAAACTAAATCCATTGTCACTATCAAAGTATATAAATATTAATAATTAGTATAATAAATCACTACACAAATTCACAAAACAGCATTTAAAATCTCAAATTAACACGAAATACGAAATAGGTCAGATTTACGCCCGCCCGAGTAGGAAGGAGTAAATATTCACTGATGTTGCCTTAGCTGGAAAATATACAGCTCACTGACCGTGTAAATTCGCGCATTTACGAGCGCCAAGTGTAGATTGTCGCGGGAGTTGAGGGGGAGGACGGGTGTGCCGAGCCGTGCTGAGAACTACCTCGTGTGGCCCAGTTCAATGTACCGCGACGCGCTCGCGTAGAGACCCAGATAATTCATCTGGTCTACTACTCAATAGAGGACGGCGGGCAGAATGCGACTTTAATGCAATAATTTGGTTAGCTGCACCAACTAACCAAATTATTTTATTAATAAATTTTAGTAATTATTGTGTCGCGAAAATATACAAATATCTAATTTTTTTGACAGTTCTGCAGCTCTGCAGCACCTACACACCAGCTGCCCCTGGTCTCGTGCATCTCGTACTTGAAAGGGAGTCGCGTTTCTTCCTCTAAATGCAAAGGAAGGAGTGGGGCGTTCACACGAGAAGCGCGACAAACGTCTCGCGCTTTGTAAGTATATCGCTCTCCAGCGTTAAATTAACATGGATTTTGATATCGAGTTGTTAATTAATTCAGTGTGTATATGACCTGCCCGTTGGGACAAATGTACCGACTCGTACAAGAACGAGTTTCCGAAGTCCTCAACGAAAATTTTGGAGCATTGTTTTTATTCATGTTGGCGGCCATTTTGTTTTTCACATTTTTTTTGGAAGGAATCGAAATCAGCCACAAAGAGAAATCTCATTGCAATGCGACTGAATTTCATCATTCTTGGCGGCCATTCTAAAGTCGCTATTGTGTTTTTCAAAATTTAGCGAAAACATTCGAAACCAGCGACTTCGAAAACCTCTATATACAAAATCTCATTGCAATGCGATTAATTTTCATGATTCTTGGCAGCCATTTTAAAGCCGCCATCGCGTTTCTCAAAATTTTGTTGAAATATTTTAAATTAGCGATCTCGAAAACACCTATATACAGAGACCCTTTGCAATGCGACTAATTTTATTCACTTTTGGCAGCCATTTCGAAGTCGCCATTTTGTTTTTCAAAATTTTGTTGGAAGATTTGAAATCAGCGAGCTTGAAACCCCCTGCATACAAAGTTTCAGAAGTGAGTAATAACTTTCAAGACTTTTGGCCAGCTTTTTGGCATTTTTGACCCCTGTGCGCTCGCGAGGATGAGACTTGCGGCTCTCCGTGTGAAAGAGCAGAAGGTAGAAGCGAAAAAAGCTCTCGCTCGCGAGATCGAAACTTACTTACGTCTCTCCGTGTGAAAGAGTCGTCGGAACTTTGAACGTGCGCATGCTATTCAAAAGAGGAAATATTAATATTGCGAATACATTAACAGTATCGCATTATTTACTAACTAGACTGACAAGCTAATTAATAAACAAATATTCTCAGAAATTTTTCAATATAGTTGGCTTGGCAATTGGCTTTTGTACTTTTTTGTTTTTTACACGCTGAATTTAATGATAAATTTTTGAGAATTTACGTTTCATACATTGCAACTATTAAGGTAGTACTAGTAGTTTCCCGTTTTCCTAAGAATTCGCTGAAAGTTTTATATTTATTAAATGAACAGTTATTAAATACTCTTGTGAAGTTTTGAAACGTTCATCTACACCGTTTTCTCAATAATTAAACCTAAATTTGACCTAGTTAAGATGGGAAGTATAGGGACCTCGTAATAAAGTGACAGTTATTCCACTATATCTCAGAAGATGTTCTTTATATTTTCATGTGAACCGAAAATGAGCTACATAGTTTTCGCGTACTCATAATAAAAAGTTACGAATTTTTTCGATTTATATCACGTACTCTCGCACCGTGGCAACGTTGCTCTATAGCTATTCGTTTGAAGGCGGCAAAATCAAATCCTGCAATGAAAGAATTTATAGCATAATGTGCATGAAAAACATTTTATACATAAGAAATTCCAACTAACACTTTATTCATTCTGATTAAACCTTTGTACAACTTTTATCAAACTTTTGTACATTACTAGATTTTATTTCAATTTACATTTTACCCTAAAGTCACAGATTGCATATCACAATTACAATAACATTTAGTATACTCGACAAGAATAAGCTGGAAAAACTATCGCTTTGATATCGATTTCTCGACGCACTGCAAGGGAAATTTCAATTAAAAATTATCTTACATAAGTGTAAATAATGGTAAAATGTATGAAATATCAATATAAAGCATAAAATCTATTTTAAAATTAAGAAAACAAAAATGAAAATAATACCAAGTACAGTAGAAGAATTCACATTATGCCATCTTTTAACAGAATTTTCTGGAGAATGATACTTCCTACTGTCAACTGGGCATCGCGATACGGCGACATACACCGAGTTCTGCGCCTGCAGCGTTGCCACGCTGTAACCACAGCTGTGGCGTGAAGAAAATCGGTACGATCAGTAATCACAGCCAAAAATATGTAGTGTATCGCAGTGCAGCGACCTATGTAAAAGTCAGCAGATAGCTACCAAACTTTTGTAATCGAAATACATGCTAGTACTACCTTAAGACGATAATGTGGCTTATAACAGTAACATATAAGTCGGGAATCGAGAAAGGAACTACTAAACCGTAAACCGACCATCACGTAGTTCCCGAATAGCAAGGCTATTACATAATCGCTATAGGGAGCAAAACTCCTCCTCGGGCTAAACCTCCGCCAGGCATTGAATTATACCTAAAAGCGATCCTCGACCCCTTTATCGTGTTTCTGCACGACCAGACAAGATTTCGAAAAATAAAACCCGCCACGGGTAGGATTCGACATCTGTCCCGGATGGAAACCTAACGACAGACGGCTGTTACAGTTCCCATCAGTGCCGTACACGGTACATCAATCCAGGACAAATGCCGAATGAGATCCGTGGGGTATGCATCTATATCGATAAGATCTATGTCAGTGACATATAAGTCGGGAATAGAGTGGCTTATTACACAAGAAAGTGTGATGAGATGATTGAAGATATCGAGAAAGTTACAACTTCTTTGATTTTCATTTGGCGACACGCTGATTGTAAAGGTTTTTTGAAGAATCTCTCCTCGGTGCTATGTTTCATACATTGCAACTATTAAGACGTTTGTTTGACTTGTTACATGCGAAAGTGTGATGAAACGATTAGTGATATCAAGAGGATTACACCTTCGTTGGTTTTTGTTTGGCGATACGTTGACTTTGAAGGTAATTAATTGAAGATATTTAAAGAAATGCATTCACGATAGACAGCCCTATGACTAGTATAAAAAAGTGCACATCAATTGTGACAGAATATCGCTTTTCCATTAGAGTCGATTTAATCGCGGACTTGCACGTGGTACCCCGTTTGACACATTTGCATAGCCGCCGTGATTAATGGCCCGATTAATACGCAATGTTTAAATTTTCGTTATGATTTTGCTATATTTTATTTTCACCGCAACGTACAACGTTAATATATATTGTGACGCAGCGGGGACCTATAACAATAATTAATTAAACTGTAAACCGCCGCTTGCGTTGGGATATGCGCAATTTTTTACTTCTGCTCCGAATGAACAACGCGTTGACCAATTTTCCGAAAACGCTCATGAGTTATTCAGCACGCATTAAATTTTAACGGACTTCAAAAGCTGCTCATTTATATCGTTTGTTATTTATTAATACGGCGCTGCAATTTGCATAATAATTTGATTACTAGTGGCGGTAAATTCCCGTGCATAAATAAACAATCAACACTGTTGTGATGGTATTGCCATGACGGACGGAAATTTAGTTTTTTGGTTCGCTAAAAATTGCATAATCGGCATTAGAATGTGTTTCAAGAAAATATTACTTGACAGAATGATTTACTAAAAATCTATACAAAAAATACGTCAAGTTATAACAATTTATACCCAGCTTGCATTAAATATCCCTATTAACTCAGCTACATATTTATAAAGGGTGGTCCAACCATAATGCACGATGTTAATTGTGAGTCACACCTTAACGTCAAGTTTTTTGTTCAACTTAATTTGACATTGCTTTGTATCAGTATTTTACAAATTCAACCATGGAGAGGTACACAATTGAGCAGCGCGTTAAGATTGTTGAAGCCTTTTACGAAAATGGGCGTTCAAATCAAAATGCATTTCGTGCACTTCGTGACTTTTTTGGTCAGCATAATCGACTAAATGTGTCCACAATGGGGAGAATTGTACGCAAATTTCAGCAAACCGGGTCTGTAAGAAATGTGAAAACACCTGTGCATGGTCGCCCAGTTCGTTCAGCGGAAAGCATTGCTGTTGTTCGCGATAGTGTAGCAGAAGAGCTGTCAACCTCGACTCGTCGTCGTGCCCAACAATTAAACATCTCACGAACATCACTGATGCGAATTTTGAATAAAGATTTGAATTTACACGCTTACAAGGTTCAATTGACTCAAGAGCTGAAGCCTACTGACCATTTCAAGCGTCGTCAATACGCCGAATGGTTGGTTGAACAGACAGAAGTGAATGGTGACTTTACAAAGAAAATCATCTTCAGCGACGAGGCACAGTTTCACCTCAGTGGATTCATTAACAAGCAGAATTGCCGCATTTGGGCAAATGAGAATCCACGAGTGATTATTGAAAAGCCGATGCATCCACAAAGACCGGCGGCGTCATCGGACCGTACTTCTTCGAAAATGAGGTCGGCCAAGCAGTTACCGTGAATGGTGTTCGCTATCGCGAAATGATAACGGACTTCTTGTGGCCAGAAATTGAGGATATGGACCTGGACGATATGTGGTTCCAACAGGATGGTGCCACTTGCCACGCAGCGAACGAAACAATGGCACTTTTGCGCGAGAAATTCAATAGCCGTGTGTAACGTCGTGGCGATGTTAATTGGCCGCCACGATCATGTGATTTGACACCGTTGGACTTCTTTCTTTGGGGATATTTAAAAGAAAAAGTGTACGTCAATAAGCCAAGAACAATTCAAGAGCTAAAGGATGAGATAATTCGGCACATTAACGACATTGAACCTCAATTATGTCTCAGAGGCATTGAAAATATGGACCATCGGATAGAGGTATGCCACCGAAGCCGTGGCGAGCATTTGGCCGATATTTTGTTTCGCACATAATTGTCATAGATCCTTCTATCATAATAAAAAATATTACGATAACTCTCTTAAAATTTTTTGTTTTATTTACAATTAGCATCGTGCGTTTTGGTTGGACCACCTTTTAGTTTATTTCATCGCTATTTTCCAAATAAAAAATCTCAAAACATAACCTTGGCTTGTTTTATCGCCAGGCTCAGATAGACTCTTCCATTTATCAGCAAGATGAAAGTTTTCTATTTGGAAAATATAAATGAAATGAATAGTACTGCATCACGTATGTCTGTAAAGTTCCTTCCAAGCTATGTCCTGTATGATGAGAAAAAACAACATATACAACAAAAATCTCAAAAGATAACCTTGGCTTGTTTTTATGGCTACGCTCAAGTAGACTCTTCCGTTTATTGACAAGATAAGAGAAATTTTTATTTGGCAAATAGCAATGAAATTAATAGTACTGCATCATGTATGTCTGTAAAGTTCCTTCCAAGCTATGTCCTGTATGATGAGAGAATAACACATACAAAGAAAACAACTGTTTGGAGTAGGGTAAAGTTGAGAGTTCTACACTACTCCCGCTACTTTCTCAATTTCACTACTTCTACGGTAGCCCCTTCCACTTTTGCACCCTCTATGCTCTGATTAGGTGTAATAGCGGCGGAAGGAGCAAAAGTGGGAGTGGTTACAAACACTGGTGGAATAAAAGTAGGAGGAGTTACAGTAAAAGTAGTGGGCGAGGGAGAAAAGTGGGAGGAGTTACCGAAAAAGTAGTGGGTTGGTCTAGGACCCTCAATTTTATTCTACCTCTAGGCATTTAAGGATGTAATATCGTAAATCGTGTCAGTATTGTTGCTATAAATATGTCTTAATTTAGAGAAATCAAGCTCACTTATTACACTGTAATTTACAAGAACCAATAACATTCATTAAAATCCGAAACAATGAACTAATATTTGTGAAAATATTTGTTAACATGGGAGACTTATTACCCTGCGTTGTCTCCCCTCATCGCCTTTATCTTATAAGCCGAAATTTAGTGTAGTAGATTTATATTGTTTAGTTAAGTCATCGATATAATTGGTGATACTGGTGAAAAGGCCAACTGCTACTATATAAAAGCAGTTTTAATAGAATAAATATCAACCTTAGCACCGTATTACCTTTGGGGCGATATTTTCAGTCAATCGATGTCAAACGACAGGTATCTTAATTTTTGTGAACAAACATATTCTGTTATATAAAATATGTTATTAGTGTAGAAGCGTCATTCTTGAAGCAAGTCAATTATTAAGGAACACAAGTTTAGACTAATAACACAAGCCACCAAAGATTTTGTAATCGGACTTTTTTGATTTTTTGGCTTGTAGTTACATACCATGAACTACAGAAACACTATTTTTAGTTTTCATTACGCAGCAGTGTTTGTAAATGTACATTGTACAATAATTTGTAGTTTTTAAAGCCGGGGTTTTTTGTTTTCATCACGCACCAGTATTTGTAAATGTACATTGTACGACAATTTATAGTTTTTAAAACCAAGGTTCTATAAAATTAAATTTTGCCTCGATCTTTGTGACGCCCCTGTGTTTAATCGATTTGAAACGTACACACAATTATGGGGGACTTACCGAAATAGAGATGGCCGGTGGGGATATTCCGGTTTTATACCATTCGGATATTTACATAGTCGCTGTAGTACGTTTTTAATGTGTGTACGTTTACTCGTAACATCACGTCGTGTGTTTTTATTTTGTTTTAAATATGCCTAAGAGCTGTAATAATACACTATTACAAAAACAATATTACTCGTACTTTACAATGAATCTTAGAGATCAGGATAAGCCCTGGGCGCCCCATATCGTGTGCAAAGTATATGAAGAAGGTTTAAGGCATTGGAGCAATGGAACAAGGAAATCTGTATCTTTTGGTATACCAATGGCTTGGAGAGAACCTACAGACCATTTTGATGATTGCTACTTTTGCTTATATAAAGTAAGTGGATACAACATCAAGAACCTTAAAAATATAATATATCCTAATGTTCCATTCGCCATTAGACTGGTTGCACATGGACCACATATCCCTGTTCCAGAAAAACCACTCAGCTTGGATGAAGTTGTACGTTCACTTTTGCATGCTCATCTGGACTACTTTCCAAAAAATATTGGTGCTATTAGTGAGGAGCAAGGTGAAAGGTTCCATCAAAACATAAAGGAGTTGGAAAGGAGGTGCCAGGGTCGATAGGATGTAGCGATGATGGCAGATTACAGCTGGATGCTGAAAAGAGAACATCCAACGAATGATTACACATGAAAAACTGCAATACGAAGTTTTTTGTTAAAAAGGAAGAGATTTTCAAAGAAAAACAGAAATTAGAGACTCAAAATTATTTGTGTTGTTGCTCTATGCTATGTCTTTTAATGTTTATTAAATATAATGTTTATTAAAATGTAATTTCTCCTTTAGCTTTTAATTTATTCTGATTATTCAGTTGATCAAAAACCTTACGTGAGGGGCAAACACGGAAGGTAAATATGAAATCAGCGTAAATAACGCACTTATAATCACTTATAAAACCCAAATCAACTTTCAAAATGTCAACATTTGTAGGCCTGTGTAGTGAAACAAGGAATTCATTATTTTCTCTACTATTGCTGAAACACCTCTGGTATTACAGTGTATGCTCACAAAGAAATTTTCGGTCGATATAGAAACTAATCAGCAGAATAATAGTTCCCAATTAATTCCTTAATGTTGTACTACGTTCAATGTTGCCATATTTCCTAATCGCTGTCTTATATTAGACTATACACCATGTCAGCATATCGTGTGGCTGTTACGCTAGTCTCCAAATAAGATTTAAAAATATTATCGCGAGCAAAAATAACAAAACAAATAGTGCGATACAAATCCTTTTTTTCGGTGACTTATTAACGTTTTACTTCCAATTAAAATTCTTGCTTAACAACGCCACATTCCCCGAATATTACGTCACATATTTAATCTCCAACAGACATTGTTAGCGATTTTTCGTAAGGGATACTTTTATTATCGAAAAAGCTAATTAAATTCGCGAGAGATACGGGCGACCTGCAGAGCGAAAAATAACTAGTTTACTTTATGCACTGCCACTTCTTCGAGGCGGAATAATGAAGAATTCTCGACGGGGCATTATAAAGAAAGGAGTATTGTAAGCCCCCTTAATTACGCAGGAGGCACTCCGGGGTAAAAATAAAGTCCAGGCAAGGGTTGCGGGGGCTTATAAAAATTCCACCCGTTGAGATATTTAAGGACAAGGCTCTTAGTAAACTGTAGTAATTTCACATTTACTAACAAATGGTGGTTATTTTTGTGTCTATTAACAGAAAGGATTTGCTACACCCATTCCCGGTAGTGCATTTCAATATTTGCATTTCATTAAGCAAGATTATACACGTATGTTAAAAAAAAAACAGGAGACACGTTTGGAACAACAGAAAACTGATTACAAATAATAATGGCGACTACTGTACATAGTTCCATGGACTGTAATACTCTCAGGAATAATTATGGATATGATGAATTCAAGAATTATAACTCAATTCCTGCAACAAGCACATACATGCGATTTCAATTTAGAAAGATATTTTAAACGACATTTGCTTCAGAAAATTCTAATTAAAACCAGAAATTCTAGGCTTTAGTCATTATTTATCTACTTATGACAGTTTAAAAATTAACCCACTGTGAGTGTAGTCATTGAATATAAATTATTATTTGTTTACATACAAAAAATAAAAATAAAAGCACCATTGTAGCGACGCGTTAAACTGGCGCATAACCAAGGATAATGAGTGTGCCTCGATAGCTCAGCGGTCAGAGCAACCAACCGGCAATTGGGAGACCCGGGTTCGATGCCCGGTCAAGGCATGCACCCTTTATCCTTGCTATCGCCAAACCATAAAAATAGATAAACTTCCTCGGTTAGTCGGTGAGATTGTTTCTGTGGGAGATTGCACATGAAAAAACCGAGTACCCTTATCCACACCTCAGTAAATGCCATGCACCCAGCTTGTAATCTACCAAGAATGTCCATGGATAGCAGGTCGATCTCACATCAAACGTTTCTATCATTGAGCCACAAGCCACAATAAACATTAATGGCATAAAACAGGAACTAATATTATCTACTTATATTCAACAAAAGCTGCTATCTCTGTAGGTTTATTAAAATTGCAGTTAACAAATAATTGTAAAAATTTGTCAAATACCTAGATAAGAAATCTATTAAAAGAAAATACTAAAAATTATTTTATGTAATGACCAATTTTCCAAGTCAATAACAAGAGCAAATTAGTCTTGTTATTGACTAAAACGCTTACAGATATTAAAAATAATCGTGTTGTTGATTTAACAAAAGGATGATTTGATATAGAAATAAAAAAATTGATATAAATTATTAAAGTTAAATTCTTTATCATTTGTAGATTTATATTACTTCTTAGGTTTATAAGGTGTTTACAAAAGAATAAACATAATTTATTTATTTAAGAAAAAAATAAATATACAGGGAGAAATAAATACATAATTTCACCATACATTATGTACATGATATTTTTAGATTACTGAAACTTATATACTATATAACTATATATAACATATTAAAATGTACATACAATTAATAATTATAACTCACATAAAAAATAACGAAGCTCAAATGTTAACAGAATACAAAATATTTCTTATAAGCAAAAAATAGGATCAACTGTCTTATTTTTAAAATCATATTGCCATAAAATAACATACGATCATAAGTAATTTTATTTAGGATCGTTAATCATCATCATGAGGTCATCAGTCCTAAGACTGTTTGGACGCTAACCTCCAGCTTCTCCTATCTTGTGCTAACCTACGCATCTCGCTAATTGTGCTACAACCTACATCCCTTACTATTTGCAAGCAGTAGTCTAATATAGGCCTACCTCTGCCTTTCTTCACTCCTATTTCTGCCTACAAAATATCGCGGACTATTCCCCCATGTTTCAGCAAGTGGCCTACCATTCTATCTCTTCTCTTCTTTATGTTTTTCGACATACTTCTTTTCTCGCCGACTTTCTCTAATACTTCTTCGTTTCTAACCCTATCAGTCCACGGTATTTTTATCATTCCTCGGTAACACCACATCTCAAAAGCTTCTAATTTCTTCTACTTGTTTCCCCTACCGTCCAGGTTTCGCAACCGTATAGTGCCGTGCTCCATACATATGTTTTAAAAAATCCCTTCCTTGTTTCTAAGTTTATTACCCCCAAGCATAAAAGTGCTTTGTTTTTGTTAAAAGCTACTCGACCCTGCGCTATTCTTTGTTTTATATCTTTATCTCTTCTTCCATCCCAATTTATTTTACTTCCTAAATAAGTGAAGTCTTTAACTTCCTCCAATCTTTCATTATTAATTTGTACTTTCGTTTTTGCTCTGCTCTCGCGCCCCTGAACACTAACACTTTAGTTATTGTCAAAAATTAAAAAACATTACTCTGTACTTCAGTAACAACAAGATATTCTTAGAAATTAGTTTCAAAATTTATCGCTTAAACATTTCACACTCCATGCTCAAAATGTTCACCTTCATTTGCCAAACACGAATGTACCCTCGTTTTCATATTTTCATACACATTCCCCAGTTGCATAACATTTATGTTTGTAATTTTTCTAACTATCGATTCTTGCTATTCGTCGATATTATGTAAACGTGTTTTAAAATTTTTGTTTTTTAAATATCCAAATAAGAAGGAAGTTAAATCAGGAGACCTGGGAAGCCACAATCCTTGACTAACTTTTCGATTATCGTAAAATTGTTGCAGAAATTGAATTGTTGCTCTTGCTGTATCAGCAGTGGCCCCATCTTGTTGAATATATCTACCATTCAATTCATCGTCATGTAACTGTTCTAAGAATGGCTCTAATATTAGTCTTCGATATCTTTCAGCAGATATTGTTTCATCAAAAAATATGGGACCTATTAACCGTCTTCTTGATACTGTTACCCAAACACCAATTTTTATTAGGTGCAAACTGGTTTCTTTAAAACGAAGTGGATTTTCTGTAGCCCATGTTCGATAATTTTGACTATTAACATAACCCGATAGGTGGAATCATATCCCTAAAAAATGTTAAATCCAATATATTATTATCATTCAAAATTTCATTAAATCACCGACAATATCTAACTCTTTTTTCGAAATTGGGAGGAAGTAGTCGCTGTATGACAGTCATCTTGTATGGATGTAAATGCAGTTCCTTTCTAGGTGCTTTATGGCATGTTCCAACGTCCTACAAAATTTAAATTTGTTAGGTTATACTTTGACAATGAACTATTTTAAACAAAAAATGTAAAAACCCAAATGTAAGTAAAATATCTTCTAAACTATTGGTATCTAAGGAGTATTACCTGTTTGAATACGTTGACGATGTCCTTGGTTAAAACAGTTGGCCTACCAGTTGATTTTTCCTTGCAAGTGCAATATTTAGTTTCAAATCGTTTAACAAGTATGCATTTACGATTTAGGAACGTATACCAATCGATATTTGTTTCAGGAAATTCTAGTATAAATTGTTCCATGCATGATTGCAAGGAATATTTCCACGATCCATCCTCGTTACGTGTTCCACTTCGAAAATGAGCCATAAAAATGAAAGCATTCTGCTCCGTAGTAACAACCATCTTTATGCTCTGAAATGTGAAATTTAAAATTACTTAACCTACAAATTTTATTTTCATTATTATAATTTACCACCAGAAAAAATACGTAAATTATTTAGCTCTACAAAGAACTAATAAAACGGACAAATAAGGAATTTCTTACTGAAACAGAGTAAAGAAAAATGAAGCCAAAAAACAATATATAAACGAACGCCAATGAACTTAATGACAGAATGAATGCTATGGGCCGTACACAATGATACTGAACCACTAATAGTACGCGTCACGACTCTGACGGCCAATCAGCTGTCTGTAAAGTTGAAGTTCGCTACCAGGTTAGATAAATTTTACGTCTTGACGAAAATGTGCCCTTAGTTTCAAAAGTAACTAGTTTAATTGCAGCCAGTTTATAAACAGCAAAATTACAACTAACTGATTACGTGGCTTGTGAACAGGAAGATCCTGTATTATAAGAACATTACTGACTGAATGATTCGTAGAGATCGGTACATAATAAGTTCAAATTAAACAGTCACGAGCCTGTCATGTTTACATTTCTTCTTATTGTTTGAAAGAAGGTTTAGACGGGGCTCAGTTTGGTTTTTCTGTCGTTGGCTCAATTTGGTATAATTAGGGCTCAGTTCGAAAACACCGGAGTACGTCTCTGTTGCGGCTCGCCGAAATAGACGCATTAAACCAACACCGACTCAAACACTGAGTGAAACACCTCCGTCGTAACACTCACAATGCTGCCAGAAGATGGTTACAATTACAGGCTGTCAGTTCGCGTCAAAAAAAATTTACGGATTTATTGCGTCACTCCAGAATATTCTTCCGACTTAATAATTGCTATTATTTGAAACTTCAAAATGTGTTAAAACAAAGTTAATCAAACTTCGTTTCAACTTATCTCGCTCGGCGATTTAACTGTACAATAATTGCTTTTCATTATTGCCCCGCCTGTCCTTGCGACGAAATTTGGAGCTTATCGAATATTTATTTGAAGTAATACAAAACGAAAATAAATATAGAACACTCCGTCGCCTCGCCATTAACGTGAAATTAATTTCTGGGGCGGCCGGGCCACTTAATTATACAAGGGAAATTAATTTGTTTCCCTAATTATAATTCCAACTTTCCTCAAAAATATGGATCCGCGAAGTGAATGTTTCTTTCAGATTTCAATTTTGAAGTTAAACTTCCTAAATTATTTAATAAATTCCCGTACTTCGCCCGAATTTACCGTAACCTTATAAACAATTTTCCGCAAGCCGGCTGCCAAGCAATTTCGGCCTCCCCTTCGGTGGCCGCTGAAGGTATAAATTAAATTAGAGGCTGTGTATTTTATATAAAAATTACCCATTATAAAGCATTTGAGAGTCAAATTAAATGGAATTTATGCTCGTATGAGGCACTTCGTCCACGTCATTGGCTGCGCAAGGCCTCGGAGAGGAATCAGGCCGCAGCGATTTCTGAAAAAAAAATTCGTTGTCTCGATTTTTTATGATCTCATTCAAGGTAAAATATTTTTATTAATAAAAAATGAATTCCTAAAAAGTCAACGTCCTTATCTTCAACAACATCATCAATGTTAAATCATTTTATTAAAGCTTACATAAAAGTATGTACCTGAATTATTGTTACCATTTTTAAACAAGAAATTACAGTCAGAGCAACAAAATCTAGTATACTGAATATGAATAATTGTATCGTATGTCCAGGATTTTATTTGCACGTGCTGGAGTCTAGCTGATGGTCAGAGATACATTGGTTAAATATACAGGATGGGGCAGAGGAACCTGACGGTTTTGAAATAAGATAGAGACTCTCCTCTTTAACTTTGTATTGATACATTGTTGTTATTTTAATCACACCATTATGCCATTTAATTTTTACTACGTTTTCATTAACTCGCTTTCTTGTCTGTCTATCTGTCTGTTCAGCACAAATTTTGCAATTGATATTAAATTAACTTCTCGATGAACTGCAGACTTGAAACTATAAACTTAGCTCAGAACTGGATGACAATGCAATATTAACTCGCTTTCTTGTCTGTTTGTTAACAATCTATACGCAACCCTACTATTAAGTTCACCCTGTCCATCTGTCTGTCCTACCTTTAAAAGACTGTATCTCTTAAATCGTAAGGTTCAATCGGGATTAGGGATCTCGATTAGAAATCTAGGTTAGTAATCAGGATTAGTAATCTCGATTAGGACCTGAATTAGGAATCTCGATTAATAATTCGTACTAACAATTTCACACACAAGACTAAAGAGCTGAATATAATTATTTGAATAATTTTATTATATACCAAGTTTTTAAAACTGACTAAAACGTGTAAAATGATATCTCATAGTCCCATACCGATTCCTAACCCCATACTGATAGTCCTGAGAATTTGTGATTGTGAATTTTTTATAGCTATGAAAATACTTGTAATATTTAAAATGAAAGACGTGAGGCACATGCACACATGAGTCTTTAGCCATAAGAATTAAGTATCTGGTATTAGTCAGCGCAGGCAAAATAAACATTCGGACTGTTGCATACGTTGGGCTGATGTTTACTGATGCATCAGACACATTATGACGCGCATTGCTTTTTGTGTCATATGAACATAGTTTAAATCTCCACAAATAGGTTGTATTAAAAAGAAAACAGTATTATCGCAGAGTTACAAAGAGATATATATGAACATTCACTATACGTAACAAACTGAAGAGGTTTCTTCAATATAATGCTGAGGTGATATTATACCACACTATATCAAATCAAGTATTAGCAGTGAAATATGAGAAGTATAAGAGAAGTACAGAACAACGAACCATGGAAGAATTCATGGAATTATCTGTAATGAATATAACTGGAAGAATAATTGCTGGTAAGAAATCATAAGCACGTCACTGTGGTACAATTCAGAATAAAGTTTACTATACTTGTACATAATAATATAAAACAGCAATTCGCTATAACTTGATCAAGTATTCAGTTCAATTTTGGTACTGGAATAACCTCGGCCTGATTCTACTCCGTAGGCGGCTCTCCCTGATGTATGTGCGTATTATAAGCATACCTCAAAGGTTTTTGTTATCGGCACAGTACAATATGCGTGCCGTTATTCTTGAGAACTTGCACGTGGTAGATAAGGGCGCGGAACTCCCTAAAGAAGCCCACGTTACTTTTTAAGCAACCCAGCCATTGTCTAGAAGGGAAGTAACAAAATGTTTACCTTGGCTGGTAATGATGGCCACTGTCGTAGGGAAATCGTTATAATTTATCTTTAGTGGGAGATTCGTAAGTGTGTTTTGCCGGGGGTAGAGCCAAGGATGAGTCATAATTGCCACGCGAAAAAACTTGTATAATATAAAGGGTTTTTCAATAAGGACGCTCGATTTTTAAATGTAAATAAAACATGTTTTGTGTGAGATCAATAGTGGCAGACACGGAAACAAAGTTACAATTTAATGTAGATCTATGGGTGAAAGAGTTGTACAAACACGGAATGAAAGTAAATGTAAGCAAGACAAAGGCAGTAGTTATAAGCAATAATAATGAGCGAGAAATGAATATAAAAATAAATAATCAGATAGTGGAACAAGTAAAAAGCCTAAAGTACCTAGGAGTAATCATAGAGAAAGGAGGAAAGCAAGACGAAGAAATAAATAATAGAATAACGACAGCGACAAAGATCTTCCATAGTATGAAAAGGGGGTTCATTAGTAAAGCAGAAATTAGCAATAAAACAAAAATGTCAATTTATGAAACTGTATATTTGCCGACGCTGCTTTATGGTTGCGAAACATGGGTGTTGACAGAGAGGCAACTTAAAAAGATACAGGTATTAGAAATGAAGTATCTCAGAAAAGTAGCAAATATTACGATAATGGATAAAATAAGAAATGAGGAAATAAGGAAAAGATTGGATAGCGAGAGTATCGAGAAGGTCATAGAGAGGACTCAGCTGAGGTGGTGGGGGCACATGAATACATTGAGCGAAGAAAGACAAGTAAGAAAAATGTGGGAAGCAAAAGCCAGTGGAAAGAGAAAGAAAGGCAGACCAAGGATGACGTGGGACGGAGAAGTGGCGAAGATAATGAAGACAAGAGGAATCACATGGAAGCAGGCTGAAATTACAGCAAGGGATAGGGTTAGATGGAGATTAATGATAAAATAGTGAAGAAAACCGTGAAAGTGGGGAAGCAAATGTGAGTGAAGGGAAGTCAGGTGTTCATCATACTTGATAGGTTTGGGATAAGAAAGAGGAGAAAAGAAGAGTGCATAAGGGAATGGGGTAGTGACGTGACAAATGATACCACATACAGAGTGGAGTTTAGATATAGAGACAGAATAAGGTAGGGTGGGATGAAATTGTAGAAGTTCTTTTAAGTTGTTTAACACGGAATAGGGTATTTAGTTAAGTAACAGTAATTATAGTATTTAGATTAATTGTCTAAAGAAAGGTGTATTTAGCCTAATGGTAGGAGAGGTATAGATTATATTATTATTATTATTATTGTGTGAGATTTCAAATGTCCGCGGCTTCACTTGGTGGCACGTATTCGGGAGGTCTAATTTTCGATGACTGTCTCATAAATCTGGCTGAATTTGCTGGATGGCGTTCGTTCTCTTGACTTTGCGGGCATCAATTGTTTGCGGTTTATTCGCATTGACCTGCGATTTAAGATAGCTCTAATGGAAGAAGTCTAAAGGTGTTAAATCGAACGATCTCGGTGGCCAATTCACGTCGCCGCTGCGCGAGATCAACATACCCTCAAATCGTTCGTGCAGAATGTGTATCATGGCATACTCTGTGTGGCACGTAACGCCGTCGTGTTTAAACCACATGTCGTCGGTATACATATCATCCAGTTTGGACCACAAGACGTAGCTTATCATCGATCTGTCGGGCTCACCGTTGACGGTCATAGCAGTACCAGTTTCGTCTTGGAAGAAGTATGGATCGATGATTCCGCCAGACCAAAATCCGCACCAAACAGTGACTTTCTCGGGATGCATTTGCTGCTAGTGTATCTCGTGTGGATTGGTATCGTCCCAAATCAGACAATTTTGTTTCTTTGCATAATCATCCAAAAATGGGCCTCGTTGCTAAAAATGTATTTTTTAACGAAATTGGGGTCAAGTTCCAACTACCCTAGAACCCAATCAACGAACATACGGCGTTGTCTATGGTCGTTTACCTTAAGTTTCTGGGTCAGTTGGATATTATACGGATGCAGATCCAAGTTCCGATTCAAAATTCGCCAAGTTGAAGTCGCAGAAAGGCCTAAGTTCTTCTGAACGACGATAAATTGACTGTCTCAGGTTTTCCCGTACACTCTCACGCACAGCACCGATGTTTTCAGTAGACCTTGCATTTCGATGACGTACAGGTGTTAGCTGATTATTTATCAAACCGGTTAACTCGAATTTGGCCACCAAACGTCGAATAGTAGACTCGGAGAAACGGGTGTGGTGAACACTGATTTTAAAAATAATATTTGATGATTCTCACACGTTGAGAATCTAACGCTATAACCTAACAAATTTCGACCGCCCCTATTGAAGGATCCTATATTATCAAAGCATTGCATTTTATTGTTTGTAGAATATATGCTGCTAAGCCAAATTTATGATTAATTAAACTTAAAATGTCAAGATATAAGATGTGAGTTGTGAGACGTGAAGTGTGACACATGAAACGAAAAGCGCAAGACGCAAGCGCAATACGTAAGACGTAAGACGGAAAACGTAAGACGTAAAACTGAAGACGTAAGACGGAAGACCTAAGATGGAAGATGGAAGACGGAAGACGTAAGACGGTAGAGGAAGACCGAAGACATAAGACGGAAAACATAAGACGCAAGATACAAAACGCAAGACTGAATACTTAATTTTTAAAAATGCGTTTACATATGAGTATACCATCTGAATTCTTCGGTATCGATCGCACTGCTCGGCATTTGTGTGCGAGCAACAGTTTCGTCGGCAGCCGTAAACGTAAACGTGTATTATTGCTCTAGCCGTCTACTGGAAGTTTCGCCGAGCCACATATGGCCCGTACGTCGGTAAAAAGTAATAATAGGGCGTTAAGTTTTGTGACTGGGCTAATTCGGAATATCGCAATTACATCTGCCGCTAATAGCGGTCGTTTCGTGCTTTGACGCGCTTAAATACTGGCAACTATGGGCCGTAAAAGAATAATTCAGGCCTCGCCGGATCGAAAATTGTACATAATTGATAAAAAAGAGCCCGCGCTTTGTATTTTTAAGTGCATATTTTACTTATGAGGGCCGCTCTCGACCGGGGCATAGTTCTAAAATTAAGTCTCGTGAATTATACACTTGGCAGGTGTCACAAAATAAGGCAGTTACATCGTATTTCTCTGCCTCTTTTATGTCGGCGGGCGAGGGGCGGCGGCGTCTGGGCCGTAGGACGTGAAAGTACATTTTAATGAAGGCGACAAATGGTGGCGGGCCCGGGCGTAGGGGTGGAGATGTGTTATCCGCAAAATGAAATATTTACCATCAACGTGTACATTTATTTACGTTTCCATAAATAAGAAGTTATCCACAACACTTTTTACTTTTCCGCACTCCATTGTACTAGCGGAAAAGTAATGTAATCGTGTAAAAGAAAAAGTGAAAAAACAAAATTTCTTTTGGGTTTATTTTTCATTTTTCGATCTAAAAACCAAAAAAAAAAATGGTTTTTAAAAATTATTTGCTGTGTGTGTGTCGTCGTTGTCGTCGGCATTAAAAGTTCTTGTTAGCACGATAACTCGACTAAATCGTATAGGATCGATCGGGTTTTGAATGATCCTGATCGGGGACGTCACTCAGATGACACCTATTGATTTTGAGGTGGATAGCATACACAACCCTCTCCCTTAGGTCTATTTGAAACATTTTTTTTGTTATCACAATAACTCCACTAAATCGTGTCGGATCGATCGGGTCTCAACTGATTCTGATTAGGGACGTCTACCAGACGACATCTATTGATTTTGAGGTGGATAGGACATACCCCACCCTGCCCATAAGTTATGAGAGCACGATGGTGGACTATTTGAGAAATTTGTTTTGTTAATACGATAACTCAACTAAATCGTATCGGATCGATCGGGTATTGATTTTTTTGGTCTCCAAAATGACACCTATTGATTGTGAGGTGGATGAAACACACTTCACCCTGTCCATGGGTCATGAGAAAGCGCGACGGTGGACTATTTGAGAAATTTTTTTTTATTAACACGACAACTCAACTAAATCATGTCGGATCGATCTGGTTTTGACTGATTCTGATCGGGGACGTCTTCCAGACGACATTTATTGATTTTGAGGTGGATACAACACACTATGTTCATGGGTCATGAGAAAGCATAATGGTGGACTATTTGAGAAATATTTTTGTTAGCACGATCACTTAATTAAAGTGTCGGATCGATCGGGTTTCAACTGATTCTGATTAGGGACGTCTACGAGACGACATCTATTGATTTTGAGGTGGATAGGACACAACCCACCCTGTTCAGTGGTCATAAGAGAGAACGAGGGTGGACTATTTGAAAAAAGTAAAACTGTTCCATAAAACAGATATTCTGCATTTATGTGTTGGTTTATTTTTTCTCGGTCACTCAATTTCGAGATAGAGATATTCTACGTGCAGAAAAGTCCGTTTTAAGGTTTTAAAACTGTTTATTTAAACTGTTTTTCAGGATAAAATGATTTACATAAAACCAGACATAAATAAAAAAAATTCCTGATCAAAATTTACGACATTAACAAGACCAGAATTTGTATATCTTGTATATTCTGTGTCTTTTGTGTTTTCTGTATATTCTGTGTCTTCTGTATATTCTGTGTGTGCTGTATATCCTCTATGTTTTGTATTTTCTGTACGTTCTATAAATTCTGTATGTTCTATATATTTTGTATATTCTGTATATTCTATATATTCTTTTCAAAAAATAAAACCCGCCACGGGTAGGATTCGACATTTGTCCTGGATGGGAACCGAGCGACATACAGCTGTTTCGAGTACGCCGATCCAGGATAAATGCCGACTAAAACCTATGCGGTATACATCTATATCGATGCGATCTATGTCAGTAACATATAAGTCGGAAATCGAGAAAGGAACTACCAAAACCGCCAAGCGGTTATCAAGTAGTCCCAGAATAGCAAGGCTATTACATAATCGCTATAGGAAACAACTACTCCTCGGACTGAATCCCCGCCAGACATTGAATTTTACCTAAAAACGACCCTTGACCCCTTTCTCGTGTTTCTGCACGATCAGACAAGATTTCAAAAAATAAAACCCGCCACGGGTAGGATTCGACATGGCGGGGTTTATTTTTTGAATCCTTATCTGATCGTGCAGAAACACGAGAAATGTGCCAAGGGTAGTTTTTAGGTATAATTTAATGCCTGGCGGGGCTTTAGCCCGAGGAGTAGTTGTTTCCTATAGCGACTATGTAATAGCCTTGTTATTCGGGGACTACTTGATATCCGCTTGGCGATTTTGGTAGTTCCTTTCTCGATTTCCGACTTATATGTTACATCTATATATTCTGTACATTCTGTATATTTTGTACATTCTGCATACTCTATATTCTGTATATTCTGTATATTTTGTATAATTTGGATATTTCGAATACATACATACAAACACAAAAATATTGTTCAGTGTAGGCTTTTAAATACTGTCCTCATTTCACACTTTTGTCATATATAGCTAAAGTTTAATAAACCAGAAAATTAAAAAAAAAAGAATATTAAGCTATTTACATCAAGAAGTAAAGATCTCAATGGATCACTGTGTATATTTAATGTTATAACATCCAGATTATCATTTTACAATTTTTTAATATAATTCGTTACAAAAATGTTAATGCAATAAAACTATATAAAATACATACACATTATTTGATTAATACTGCGTATAATTTCAATTAGATTACAACATTAAATATTCGAGAGAAATTCCGTGCATTTATTGAAAATTATATAATCTATTATCTGGAGCAAATTAAATAGTTAAACCGGATTAATATAAATAAATGCAAAATAAATGTATCGCTAGTATAAAAACAGCATTTGTGCATTAAGTTTTATATATACATATATATGGTACATGAATGCAAAAACTAAACGTACTGATGCAATTGACCAGAGCGTAACTGTCACTGTATTCGATTTCAAATGAGAATATCTTCATTTATTTTCGAACGTTTTATTACAATGCTATTGCTCCGATAAACTATTGTTCCCAAACGACGTTACTATTATACGAATGACTCTCTGTTTTGATATCAGTTTGTAATAATAGTCCATAATAATTTAGATAATTTTCTAGACAACCGTCATGTGTATACTGCAGCTCTAACATACCACACAATCACAAATACCACATGAGACACTCTATGATTAAAATAACGAGACCAACTACGAGCCCCTTATACTACCCAATTTCTTCCAACCCTACCATAACTTCAGCCAGATCTCAATCCCTCCCTCCACCCATTTTAGCATATCGATTCTCCCATACCCACAAACAAAAAAACATAAACATACTAGATAGTAAATATCGTACACAAAAACTAAGCAGCAAAGTGGCACTCAAATAAAAACTATCAAATATAATTAAACAAACAACAATAAAACTCACTTTCCTAAAGCAGGTTTTTACCTTGTACTTGTAAAGCAATTAAAACGTACATTCTTTAAAGCTGAAAGTGAAATTAAAGGAAGATTCTGTAACAACATTGAGGAATAGTATTATGCACCTAACTAATAATGCTCATATACACCGGAGGTCGGGAACATCGACCGGGATCGCTCGTCGGCATATTATAATATATAAAGCATATTATACTCGTAATATACAAGATCCGTTATCACAAATTTAGTTAGTTTAACAATTATGTGCCAAAGATTAGAAAAGAAAAGGTTTTAAATGAAATTAATTAAATCTAACTTTAAAGTTTGTATATCCTAACGCGATCCTCAATATGTGAACAATGAATGACCATTACTAAGTCCCATTATCCCAAGTTCAAGTACGGTGTACATAATACGCCATAATTTGCCAAACTAGCAACGAACCAAACGGCATTCGGCATGGAAATCCACAACTTCATAACACAACGCAAATTTACCCACTTAACAACAACTGAAGTCCCACATACTTCCGCGGCAAATCACCGGCCAGGCGACAACTCGCCCGTACACACGGACTGATAGACGGACGGGCGGCCAGAGGAATTACCCACCGACCGACCGACCGACCGGTGGGTATAAGTACTCAGCAGTTAATTACTGTTTTAAATATATAGAGAGCACTGCGACTGGCAGTTAAACAAGTTTATTTCGAATTAATCTCGGCGCACAACACTTCTGTATAATCGGGAAAACATGCTTTATAATGTTCTAATTACCAACTCGGCCGGTGTGCCCGAATGGCGGCCATAGGCGGGTTGCAAGTTGCAGTGTGAAAAAAAAATAGGGAAAATAGACGCCAGACAAATTAGAGTGGTTGAGAACAACAAGGGCGACAGTTTACTTCGCGTTCAATATATACAAACATACTTGATTAAATAGGACCTGGATAAGTGAGAAACCTCTGTAACTAAAATCCATTCTGAGGTCCCAACATCTTTGTAGGAAATAACCTCTAGTAGTGAAACTAATAACACTATTTAGCTGAGATTTATTTCTTACAATTTTTGTAATAATTACCTGTATAACTAGGATACCTGGGATTGATTAACTCTATTACTGAGATTATATTATGATACATTTCTGTTTATACAGGTAATGACGTGTTTGTTTACAAAGTCAATCTAATTCTTAACCCGTGGCGGGTTTTCCTTTCTGAAACCTTACTGATCGTGCAGAAACACGGGAAAAGAGTCGAGGATCGTTATTATAATTCAATGCCTGGCGGGGCTTTAGCCCGAGGAGTAGTTGTTTCCTATGGCAATTATGTAATAGCCTTGCTATTGGGGAACTAGTTGATAACCGCTTTGCTGTTTGGTGGTTTCTTTCTCGATTCCTGACTTATAAGTTACTGACATAGATCGTATATATTTATATGAATACCCCATGGATTTGATTCGGTATTTATCCTAGACCGGCGTATCATATACGGCACTGATGAGAACAAATAAGTTCTAAACAGCTGTCTGTCGTTGGGTTGCCGGGACAGATGTTTAATCCTACCCGGGGCGGGTTTTCTTTTCTGAAATCTTCACAGCTTATTATTGTTCACAGTACAATTTTTCTTTGAGCTCCCAGACACCGCATTTGATTACCTCAGCATTTAGTTAGTTCGTTCGAAATTCAGTCAAAATGTTATTCCTGTGTGCTCTGTATTATTGATGGCGAAATTAAAACGGGACGAAATATTCTTGTGTGATGAAATGCCATTCAAATACCTATTTCTTGAGAATGTAGTAGAAATTTAAACAAAAATATGCGAATTTTCAGTATTCTACATTCGTATATTATGAGAACTATTAACAAACTGTTGGTAGTACTCCAGACGTCTGCGGTGGTCTGCCAGTAAAAGGGCTTAATATGATTGCATAGAGGAGAACAAGGATATACACCCATCTCAGTCCTCCTCTACAATATTTCGGCATGTTTATAGACCCAATTCCTTGAGAAAGGTCTTTCAGATATTTTATAGGCTCTTGTCTTTTCTTGTCACTTTCAAAACGTCTTTAACAATTTTTCTGCTTTGAATTCTTTATCTATCAGCACCTTTTTTCAGTTAAACGCAAAACACGTCAACACGATTAAGGCACTCTAAAAAAATCCTTTGATATTATTGCCTAGAGAGTCTAAGAAGTGCCTCAGAAAATTACCCAGAGATAAACGCTGACTATATTCCCAAATTTCTTCACCTAATAATCCCACACAGTTTAACAGTTCACGCTTACAAATTTTGTAAATTATGGTGAAAACCATAATTCAAAAACTGTTTATGACTACAGTGGTAAGAGAATTTCTCCATAAATGCGTGACGGATGTTGACAAACAAAAAGTAATTGACATAAGTCTACGACCATCTTTGACCGACACAATTTTAGCTACCTTGTTAGGTTTTTTTTCTTTGTATTCCGTTTATTTAATTAATATCAAATGTAATTACTCATTCTGTTAATAACAAGTAAATATGGGCAAAGTTTCTCGTATAGTTTTTGTAGGGGCGTGACGCGACTTGCTGGCCAAGAATATATAGGATCTCTCTATAGGGACGCTAGAAATTTGTTAGGTTATAGCGACCAAGTTGTTAAAGCAACATTTCTGTCACATTTATCGTGAATTGTTCAGTAGTGTATGTCAAATCACCATGGAACACTATAGCGTTTAACAACCTGCGCAAATAATCAAATTTTATTTTCAAAATTATTCCTCCGTTCGAGAAACACTCCTCGCATTACGTGATTTTTATCGACGTTTGGAGGACAAATTCGACTGAACCAGTTTGATAAATAATTAGCCAACACCCGTAGGTCACCAAAACGCAACGTCTGCTGAAAATATCGCTGCTATGCGTGAGAGTGTACGGGAAAATCCGAGGCAATCGATTTCTCGTCGTTAACAGGAACTTAGCGTTTCTGCGACTTCAATTTGGCGAATTATGCGCCGCGACTTGAGTTTGCACCCGCATAAAATCCAACTGACCCAGAAACTTAAGGTATATAACCATAAATGACGAGATGTGTTCGCTGACTGGGCTCTGAAGCAGTTGAAAGTTAAATTATAAATTTCGCCAAAAAAATAATCCTTAGCGATGAGATCCATTTTTGGACGAATGGATATACGAACAAGCAAAATTGTCGGATTTGAGACGATACCAATCCACACAAGATACACCACTACCAAGTGCATTCCGAGAAAGTCACTGTTTGGTGCGGATTTTCGCCTGGTGGAATCGTCGGTCTGTACTTCTTCCAAAACGAAACCTGGCATTGACATAATTGTCAACGGCGAGCACTATATATCGATGACAAGCAACTTCTTGTTGCCTAAACTGGATGATACGGATACCGACGATACGTTGTTCCATCAGGACGGCGCTACGTGCCACATAGCACATGTCACGATGGAAAATTCTGCACGAGCAATTTGAGGGTATGGTACCGAGATCGTGCGATTTAACGCCTTTAGACTTCTTCCTTTGGGGCTATCTTAAATCGCAGGTCTATGCGAATAAACCGCTAACAATTGATGACCTCAAAGTCAACTAACGAACTCCATCCAGCAAATTCAGTCAGATTTATGCGACAAAGTTATAGAAATTTGGATCTCTCAAATACGTGCCACCAAGCAAAGCCGCCGCGAAAATTTGAACGACGTTATATTCCATTTAATGCCATAAAATATTACTTAAAATAATAACATTGAGTGAATCTCACACTCAATTTGTTTTATTTACATTTAAAAATCAAGCAGCCTTATTGAAAGACCCTTTACAATTAGTCACGGGTCCAAGCATTTTATTTTTCAGACGAAATATTGGTTCATGACTGTAATATTAGTTTATTTAGTCGGGTTAATTGAACCAGTTGGCGTCCTATTATTTTTATTATCAAACAAATACAGATACAAATATGTATATACTAATATATTCACGCAAAGTGTCAATAAATATCTCCATGAACCCACGCCCGCGCCCCCACTGAGATGCCAACCTAGCCACATTTTTATTCCAACAGAAATTTCGAAACGTCGGGAAAAATCCACGACCATCTTTGACCAACATAATTCTAGCTACATTAGCATGATTACTCTTGGCACTTGGGCACTCTACGATCTGCATTATTTCTACGCCCCTGGGCTCGTTTATTCCAACTCGACGGTCAGAACTTGTACAATGGATATTGCAACTACTAACTCCGGCGTAATTGATACTTCATGGAAAACTTATCACAGCAACACATTTGCTTCGTGCTATAAATATACATAGTTCGACGCCGATATTGAAAACGAATTACTTTGTCTGAGGCAATTAATTACAAGAAGTAAACACAGAAATTCCTGTGGAATTAAAAATATCGCATTCTGGTCATACGTACGTACGTACACATTTTTAAACTGTTCTCTATTTTGAAGCTATAGGGTTTTTCAGGAAGGACGCTCGATTTTCAAAAGTAAATAAAACAAGTTGTGTGTGATGTATTCACTTATTTCTTTTTTATTTGAAAGAACATTTTGTGGCATTAAGTATGGAATATAACGTCGTTTTAATGTCCGCTGTGGCTTTGTTTGGTGGCACTTATTCGGAAGGTCTAGTTTGCGATGACTAGTCGCATAAATCTGGTTGAATTTGCGAGAAGGCGTTCGTTATGTTGACTTTGAGGGGATCAATTGTTTGCGGTTTATTCGCATAGACCTGCGGCTCAAGATAACCCCAAAGCAAGAAGTCTAAAGGCGTTAAATCGCACGATCTCGGTGGCCAACTCACGTCGTCGTTGCGCGAGATAACCATACCCCCCAGTCCAATCGTGGCATGCGCTGTGTCGCACGTAGCGTCGTCCTGTTGGAACCATATGTCGTCGGTATCCATACCATCCGGTTTAGGTCACAAGAAGTTGCTTATCATCGATCTGTAGCGCTCGCTGTTGACGGTTATGGCAATGCTAGTTTCGTTTTGGAAGAAGTACTGACCGATTATTATGCCAGACCAAAATCGGCATCAAACAGTGACTTTCTCGGGATGAATTTGGTGCTGGTGTATTTCGTGTGGATTGGTATCGTCCGAAATCTGACAATTTGCTTGTTCACATATCCATTCATCCAAAAATGGGCCTCGTCGCTAAAGATGATTTTTTTTGCGAAATTTGGGTCAACTTTCAACTGCTGTCAACTTCCAGGGACTAATCGGAGCTATTCTTATGACACTGAAATCACAGTCAAAATTAATACGACAGACAACCAGAGATGACGCTCTTGTAGTTGATAATTCCCTCAATAGCCACGCTTTGTCGTCGGTGAAAATTTAGACAGCCTCCCCGGACGCATTCTTTTACCATAATTATCGACTCCAAGTTTAAGCTCTGTTTACAACACTTTGTGAACAATTAATAATTGCCGCATCTGTCACTGTGTTTTTCCCCAACTCCGTAAATCGATTATTCGTTGTTTCGCTAAAGCAATCAATTCTTTACCACGCCACATAATAAAAAAATAAACCACTTGCAAACAACTCAGCCTCTGAACAAATCGTTACTAAGTAAACAGTTTTAAAACCTTAAAACGGACTTTTCCGCACGTAGAATATCTCTATCTAGAAATTGAGTGACCGAGAAAAAAAATAAAAAAATAAACCAACACATAAATGCAGAATATCTGTTTTATGCGACAGTTTTACTTTTTTCAAATAGTCCACACTCGTGCTTTTTCATGACCACTGAACAGGGTGGGGTGTGTCCTATCACCTTAAAATCAATAGATGTCGTCTGGTAGACGTTCCTAATCAAAATCAATCGAAACCCGATCAATCCGACACGACTTAATTGAGTGATTGTGATAACAAAAAAATTCTCAAATAGTCCACCATTGTGCTTTCTCGTGACCCATGAACGTGGTGAGTGTATTCTATCCATCCCAAAATCAGTAGGTGTCGTCTTGGAGACGTCCCCGATCAGAATCAGTCAAAACCCGATCGACCCGACATGATTTAGTCATCGTGTTAACAAAAAAAAATTCTCAAATAGTCCACCGTCGTGCTTTCTCATGACCCATGGACAGGGTGGAGTGTGCCTTATCCACCTCAAAATCAATAGGTGTCGTCTGGAAGACGTTCCCGATCAGAATCAGTCAAAACCCGATCTATTAGACACGATTTAGTTGAGTTATCGTATTAACAAAACAAATTTCTCAAGTAGTCCACCATCATCATCATGCTCTCATGACTCATGAACATGGTAGAGTGTATTCTATCCACCTCACAATCAATAGGTGTCGTCTGGGAGACGTCCTCGATCAGAATCAGTCAAATCCCGATCGATCCGACACGATTTAGTTGAGTTATCGTGCTAATAAAAAAATTTCTTAAATAAACCAAAGGGAGGGGGTGGTGTGTGCTATCCATCTAAAAATCAATAAGTGTCTTCTGGGAGACGTCCCTGATCAGGATCAGTCAAATCCCGATCGGTCCGATACGATTTAGTTGAGTTATCGTCCTAACAAGAAATTTTACCTTATTTTATTATATGCCGACGACGACGACACACGCACAGCAAAACATTTTTTAAAAACCATTTTTTTTTGTTTTTATGCCGAAAAACGAAAAATAAACCCAAAGAAAATTTAGTTTTTTCACATTTTTTTTTTTTACACGATTACATTAATTTTCCGCTAGTATAGGGGAGTGCGGAAAAGTAAAAATTTGTATTGGTGTGTATTCTCGCTCACTGTTTAAATCAAACTGAGTTTACTCGTATATTTTATTCACATATACGCGGCAGGATTATTTGCCAAATGCGCAGTAGCAATCCGTAAGTACTTTATAGTTCGAGAGCAATAGCGCTATTGATCTATTAGTAGCCTATTATATTAGGTAATATATGTTACGGAATCTTTCTTGCAGGAGGTATAATAAATGCCATTAAATATAAGCTTGAGTCTATAATTTTTCACGATACTGTATATTTTAGAATTTGGAAAAGGAATCTATTTACTCTAAGGAAATTAAAAATGTTAATTTCGTCCCTTAATTCACATAAAGTGAATATTACAGCAGTTTGAAAACGTTTTACTCTTCTGTAAATCGTTTCCTGTTTTCTACATTTAAAAAAATGACTGACTGATTTTGCAGCAAAACAAAGGATACTATTACTATTTTCAAATAAAAAACCATTTTTTAGATATAGCGTGTTATACATAAATTGTACTTTATTTCGTATACTTTTATTTTATATATTCGTTGGGGTTCACTCCATCTGAACGAATGGCTTGGAGTCGGATATACTGTCGAATTTTCGCGGAGACAATTCATTGTATTTCCAGTAGAACAAACGCTGATGAACCGATTTGAATAATAAAATTTATTAGGGCAATACCAGTTTCAATTCACGCCTTATTCACATATCTTTTTCCGTAGTTGTGTATGCCGGTCGGTCTTGTCGTTTTGAAAAATAAACACGAGTGGACTCGGCGCGTGATCGAAATATCAAGTCCAGGATGCCTTCTGCCTAGGAGATAGGAGACTTCCGGACGAGAATTGTGTATTTTCACTCCGTAATGGGTAGATTTATTGCGAGATAATCGAAGTAAGATTTGCCATCCAAACGGTCTACGTTATTGTCGTAAAAGACTCATGGAATATGCGAGGTGGAACTCATTTATGGAAAGAAACATTGTGGAGATGTATGAGTTGCCTTCGAACATATGGATTTTTAATATAAAATCTACACTTTTCCCTTGACATAACCTCAAACAAGCACTTCCAGTGATTAGGAAATGATAGAAAATTTGGTATGTAATAGCTATGGTTGCACGTGCTGTATGATACGTTGCACCATCTTGCTGAAACCACATGTTGTTGAAATCCACATCATCAATTTGGTGGAAAAAAAATTGTTTAACATGTCACGATAGTGTTTCAACTATTAGCTCTGAAAGTACTTCATTTTGTCCAAGTTTTGTGCGAATTTTTCTTAGTGTAACTGTAAACATTCTCTCACTTTCATAAAATAGTTGTATACAAACTATTCGTTGTTGAACTGTTGATCGCGGCATGTTGACGTCGTATACCCTTTTAAATGACATTCGTTAAATGAAGATCATAAGTAAGAAACAAGCTAAGTGTCAAAACACCAAAAATCGAATTTTTATCTTAAAAATATGATAAGTACCCTTAAGAATAATATATCGATTGGGCTAAGTTCCAAACCTAAAATTGTCGTTACAGCCGACGTATAAAATTGGCGTATCTGCTATGTACCCCCACTCTTAAGTTAGAAATAAGTGCCTGTGTTTTTATCGTTTTGTATTAATTTTTATTGGGAATTTCAGTGTTTCACTTGACGTTCAGATGGTAACATATGTTATTTAAACGAGCACTTGTTGCTTGTTTTTGCATGTTTGTGGTTAGTAACTAGTTTAATTTTGTGCAGTATTGGTAAACTTTGGTATTACCGATATGATGGAAGAATACAATCAAAATAAGGCTAATAACGCAAGAAGAAAAAGGGGAACTTGCAGTGCTTTACTGGAACAAGGGAAACTTAAAGTGGCGGGAAAAGAATACAGAACGCACAAAAACACCTTGCGGCCTGCGAAAAAGGAACCAAGTTCGAGAATTGTGGAAGAAGATGTGGTTAAATCGGCAAGAGTTGCTATAACTTATCATGTCGTAGAAATGGAAATACACGATTTCTTCAATTTTCAGGCTAGTTCAGATGATTTCATCAATACTTCTAAACTAAATATCACTAAGGCGGTGGCCCTTCAATATGAAGCAAAAGATTCATCAGTGGTTTTATCAAAAACTGCCTATTCAACAGAAATTTGGTCAAAAACTAAGATGTTTGAAAAAGGGAAGAGTGTCCAGGATATCAGAAGAGTAGGACGGCAGTGAACAAAGCTATTAGCGAAGAAAAGAGACAAAACATACGGGCCATGATTCCTTTTTTAAATGACGAAAAGCATAAAGAATTTTATATGAATATTCCTTAAGTGGCACTTAGATCCTTGTTAACGACGTGTGGTACTTAGCTCTTTTCAAAAATTTTTAATTGAAACAATATTTTTTCAGTGTTAATAAGAATTTCTATTTGATTTTTGTACAGAGTGTATTTGCGTAATCGTTTACATCTTTGAGTTAAATTATATTTCTAAATTTTGAAAAATGTTGTTAATAAAATGTTTTTCTTTAATAACTCTGTTTTGTTGTTTTGGTACTTAGTCTGTTTCTTACTTATGATCTTCATATATCGACGCCCTATCTATGACAGAACACAAATGGTGCGCATTTCAAATTCTTTAGTTCCAACCGAAACATCCTGTATTGTTTACTTTAATATAAAATATTAGTTTCTTTATTGTATTAATGAAATATTGGTCAATATTATATCTGTATGCTAGTGCAAGTCTAGAAGATATTTATATACTCATATTCATGAACAACTTCCAATTAAATATAATACAAGCTTTCCAATTATATATAATATCCTATCTTAAATGTGCTTTGTTGATATCCAAATGCTTTTGGATATTTATTAAACATTCTTCTTATAATAAGGGGATTTATGCCTTACTGAAAATAAAAATTATAATTCAAACATTCTTTATTTAAATTAAACAGTTCTTTAAATGTTAACCGCCTGTGTTTCTATGACTTTCATATAGCTTAAATATACCGATAGTTTGCAGTACTCTTTATGCATACACACGACTGTTTACTGCCATTGGAGCTGGTAGTTCTAGCAGAGCCAATTGGTACCTCACTAGCAACAGCAGGTTGTTGGAGAAAATTAGTATCTTTGCGTAAGTGATAATATTTCTAGATGCTCAAATGGAATCAAATTTAAATACTATCCATAACAACGACGTAGAACTAGGGGATGACGTAAAGAAATTACAAAATACTTCATCGTCCCTTGGGTGAATCATTGCAAATAGTAGGTGGTATCCAAATAGTACTGCAGACATTAAGTTATGAGAAAGGTATTAGTGTTAGAGACCGTGTAATAATAAAGTTGACAATGTACTAAGAAAGAACACAGAAATCAGTTTTTGAGATAATTAATCATTACACATAAATAAAAATTTTAATTAATCATCGGATGTAGTCTGTCTCAACTAATTCTCCTTCAACTGGAATAGATTTCTCAATTTTTTTACGATTATGATTGGCTGAGAACAACGTATGTATGGAGCACGGCGCTATATGGTTGCGAAACCTGGATGGTAGGGGAAGCAAGTAAAAAGAAATTAGAAGCTTTTGAGATGTGGTGTTACCGAAGAATGATGAAAATACCGTGGACTGATAGGGTCAGAAACGAAGAAGTATTAGAGAAAGTCGGCGAGAAAAGAAGTATGTGGAAAAACATAAAGAAGAGAAGAGATAGAATGGTAAGTCACTTGCTGAGACATGGGGGAATAGTCCGCGATATTTTGGAGACAGAAATAGGAGTGAAGAAAGACAGAGGTAGGCCTAGATTAGACTACTACTCACAAATAGTAAGGGATGTAGATTGTAGCACAATTAGCGAAATGCGTAGGTTAGCACAAGATAGGAAAAGCTGGAAGTTAGCGTCCAACCAGTCTTAGGACTGATGACCTCATCATGATATGATTGGCTACTCTTCTCGGCTCTGGACTTCGCTGATTTCGCGACAGGCTCGTCTTATTTTAGCACAAAGTTTTTCTCAATTTGTTTTGTAAATTTTATTCTTCACTGTCTGCCAGAAGTAAAAATCTAATAGTGTAATATCGAGAGACCTAGAAATCCGGAGTTCAAAAGCACTATTTCTTCCTATTCAGCGCATTGAAAAATGTTTGACGAAGCGAACAACTTTTGAAATATGGATTGGCGCATCCTCTAGCTGGAAAAACATCTCATGTCGTACATTAGAGCGAAATTTTCAGTTGCATCCCATAACTCCGTTTCGAAAAAGTTAACTAAGCGCTCAGCATTTAACGAGTTATTAAAGAAAAACCGACTAATTATTTTGTCCCTCATCTAAAATACCAACCATACATTAAATTTCTGTGAATATTGGTTTTTACAATTAATAACCTAATGAGAATTTTCTGTAGCCCAATATCCATAGTTTTGGAGAAGATACCACCCCATTATTGATAAATGTAGCCTCATCAGTAAACAAAGTTTGATGTAGAAAAGACAGGGACTGAAGGATATTGTGAATTAGTTACAATATTGTTATGCTTTAGATATATTTCTTGTGAATATTTGAGTTATAATATCAAACAAATTGTTTCATTCACAACACCGAAGAAATTAAGGACACCATGGCCGCCAATAAGAGATAAAGTTCGTGTCGATTTTCAGGTCCAGCGACGGCTCTTAACTCAATTTCCAAACTGGCAAAGTATCCCTAACCAGGAAGGCCCGGCCGAAACCGCTACCGGCGGGAAATAATCAGGACGGTCCAATTTAATCACAATTATGACACCTAATTGGCCCTATAGATCAGCGCCGATGACCGTATTGACGGCGTCCCCGTCGTCGGTGGCTTTAGCGTGGGCCCTCTCGAATAAAATTATACGCGGCTGGCGACCGAAGACTCCATTAGCCGGTCCTTTGGCATCGTCTGTGTCGGCCATCAGTGGACGGCCGGAGCGCAGGATAAAGCGAAGGACAAAGTAGCCACTTGGACGCATCGGTCGCGCGGTGTAATTCCATTTGCGGCTTCGCCTTTACCTGACGCAAATGGAAACAGCTGCTCGTGATTAAGTTTCCACGTGAAAAACTCCAGTCGCTAATGAATTCTGGCTGTTTTGACCATTTGCCGGATAATTCGCCCGTTTCGGCGCTTCAATTCCCGAAAGGGGGCGCTACATCTAATCAGGTTCTGAAAATGTGCACTGCTCTATGAGTTCCAACTGGGCTTCTGACTAATTGTTGAAAGACTGCGCTTGTGCTTATTATGAGATCGTTAGAATTACAAGACAGACGGCCTGCTTTTGTAATATATAATAAATAAGTACAGGGTCCGGCAGTCAATACTGACGGTTTTTGAATGGACCTAGCACCTGGTAGGGATGTTCTAGGGGATGGGGGTTTATCTCCTCCTCTGTTCCGGATGTGGAAGTTTAGTTACAATGGAGGCTTGGACTCCTGTACACTACACGTTCGCCGCCAAGGCGTATTTTAGAAATAATAATTCTGTGGTGTTAATTACATATCGGAACACCATTCTTTTGTGGGTTAGAACTCTCGGGGTACAATAGCCGGAACATCAAGGAGAAGAGGATGATCTTTCAGGACGATAAGGTCACTTGCAAACGTTGAGAATGTACGAGCTGCTTTTGAACAGAGCCCCAGTCATTCAGTTCGTCGTCATGCTCAGGCGCTAAGGATATCCGATAGAACTGTTCGGCGCATTCTTGATGAAGACTTAAAATTTCACCCGTACAAGATGGCGATCATGTATGTCATCTTGTACGGGATCAATTACAGCCGCAAGATTTCGCAAGAAGGTTAGCTTTTGCAGAAACCCTGTTAGATAGGATCAATGAAGACCCTCAAATGCTGATGTTGACTATGGACGAAGCTTTTCTCCACCTTAACGGTTGCGTTAATAAAATTTCCGTCATTGGACCCCATAGAAATTTTTGCGACAAATCCATGCGATCCCACCCCAAATCTTGACAAGAGTGATGACGAATTTCGCCAACTGGCTCGAGCAGTGCGTCGAAAATGGAGGTCATCATTTACTTGACGTAATTTTTGTCACATAAAATTTTGGATATAGTGGAAACTTCCACTCTTCCCATTTCAAATATTTTTTAGACCTTCGAAATTCATTGACTTATTTCAAGAACCATCAGTATTGACTGTTGTCCCCTGTACTGTACTAGGAACAGTAACACAAAGTATATGTAATCGTAGAAAGTGTAAGCACTGCTGCTGAAAGAACACTGTTCTTTGTAATAGATGTAACATCACATATTAAAAGTAATGAAACCAAATTGAAAGACCACTCTTCAAAGTACTCCCCTTGGATGGTCATACACCTTGTTAGATGATTCAATCACCATTAAAAACATTTCTGGATTTCGTCTTCCCGAATGCTTTTTAATATTATACGAATATACCTTCGAATAACAGAAATACCAGAAAATCCGCGTCCCTTTATGCAGTTACAGTTTTTGTAAAAAAAACAAAAGTCGCAAGGTACCAAATCTGGCGGATACGGTGAATGGTTCAAACATAAACGAATGGTTAGTGCGCTAGAGCATTGTCGTCGTGGAGGAACTAATTGTTCAGATAACTTTTTAAATCCGAATCATCCAGTACATTTTTCTATATTTAATCATAAGTTCTTCTTTTTTCTTTTTGATATGGGCTTTCCAGCGTAGCCCAGCATCAAGGGCAATACCGAGATATTTAGCTGTATTTGAAAATGAAATTAATTTATCATCATGTTGATTAACTGTTTGTGAAGTTCACTAATACAGACTTAGATTCATTTAATTTTATTCTCCTTTTTTGTCCAATTGTTAATTTTGTTGACTGACATCCGCAATTTTTCTGCTGCTCCCTCGTGGTGACTACCTACTGCTAATATAGCAGTATCATCCGCAAACGTTGTTATGGTGTCATTTTCTAGTCTACAAATATCACTTGTGTACAAAAGGTGTAGGACAGGTCCTAGTACACTTCCTCGGGGTACTCCCGCGTTAATTGTCTTAAGCTCAGAATACGCTCCTTCTTGCTTAATTCTAAAACGCCTTTCTGAGATGTAGACTTCCAGAATATCAGAAATATGTTTAGATAGATTTGTCTTCATTTTATATTTTAGACCTTTATGCCAAACTTTATCAAAAGCCTGTGCCATATCAACGTAGATTGTAAAACAGACTTTGTTTTCTTCTAGTGGTATTTCTAAACTATCTTTCTCTTTTTCTTTTTTGCTCATGAATGTAATGACTGCGCGATATTTTTTTCTCCGCAAACTGCCTAATTTGTTTAACTAAGGATACGCTTATTTTGAGTTCCACAAATTTGAAATTTCTCATTACATCATATGTCTTTTGGGCATTTAGTTGATCATTGATTAGGTTTGATATGTAATTAAATTACTTATTTGTTCCTGTTATTCCGATATACATTCATTTTTTGGGGACATACTGTACATGTATAATTTTAATTGGGCCTTAATCAGTGTATTAAACAATTTCCTCAATCTCGCAAGTTGCTCAGCGTATGTGACTCATGGCTATGTTGATTGTAGTTGATACAATTGCTTAATGGTGGAAATTAACAGCTGATCGAAGACACCGGGAAGGAATTCCCGGTGGCAAGCAACCTGTGGTAGCCGGCGCCGACCGGCATCCACCTCACCTGCTAAAAATTCAGGGTGTACACCCCGAAATTGGCCATATATAAAATATCCATAACGCAATAGTGGGGTAGTCTTAGCTCTAGAAGGGGCAGCTCGGGGCTCTGGGCAGGCGCGAGCGACAGTTTGTTTTCGCCCGTCGCAGGGAGAGGATACCGCCAACATGTTCTTCGAGCTGTAAAACACGCGACTCTGACTATTCTATGTGGGACCTGTCTCGAAATCGAGGCCCGTTCGTGTGGAAGGCCGATTAAGCTGAAGACTCACAGAAATAAGTTCCAGACGTCGTCGCAGTGAAAGTTCCATCGAATTTAAATTCGCTTATTACAGAAATCGATTGTTTAATTGTGTGGAAGTTCTCAATGGTTCTCGTGGAAATAGCCGGGTTAAGTGTGGTGTGAATTATTATTGCATGAGGATTAGTTCTGCTTCATTTGAGGTGAGCTCCTTTATCACTCGGACCTTCTCATTTACAGGGATGTGTGCTTCCTAATGGTTTTTTTTTGTGGGTGAAATGGCAAACCTTGAACAAGAGCTTTTGCCGGAATTCACACCAAAATTTAGCATCATAAACAAGTTCTCAACGAAGTATCGACACACTTTATTTATTTATTTATTTCCTCACAATTTGTCCAATAAATTAATGATCTTAAGCAACACTAATGAATGTTCTGAACACCAAAATATTACTAATAGCGTAACTATTAGGGAATGTAACAAATCATCTTCAATATACCAATTGGTTAGTCAGCACTAATAAGGGATGGCCGCTATATCTCCCAAAATATGCCTTTTAGTTGCGATATTTCAAACCAGAGTGTTAAGGGATTAAGGAAGGCACTCTTTGAAACATTATTCCAATACACAGGGTGTTTCAGATAAATGTGGCACAACTGGCACACACAATAAACTTTTTAAAATGTAATACCGCATGTGTTTTTATATATTGCATTAGCATTTTAATTTGGAATATCACCATACTTTTGTTTTAAAATTCCGTTACGATATTAGCAAGTAATTCAATGTTCTTCAAATAATAACATTTAGTTTGTTATCTAACTAATTACTTTAAAAAATTTGAAAATAACTGAACTACCGAATGTCAATCTACTATACTAATTTTACAATCAGTTGCCCCTTACTCAAATCTATAATGTTTGGCCTACACAGGCCTACAGATTGTGACATTTAAGAGATGATTTGGGTTTGATAAGTGATTATCAGTCAGTTATTTACGCTAATTTCATATGTACCTTCCGTTTTTGCCCCTCACGTAAGGTGAATATCAGAATAAATTAAAAACTAAAGGAAAAATTATGTTTTAATAAACATTATATTTAATAAACACTAAAAAAAAAACAGTAAAAAGCAATAACACAAATAGTTTTGGGTCTCTATTTTCTTCTTTTCTTTGAAAATCTCACCCTATTTAACAAAAAACTTCGTTTTGCAGTTTTTCTTATGTAATCATTTTTTGGATGTTCTTTTTTCAGCATCCAGTAGTAGTAATCTGTCTTCATCGCCACATCCCACCGACTCTGGTATCTCCTTTCCATCTTCTTTATGTCTTGATGGAATTTTTCACCTTGCTTCTCACTAACAGCACCAAAATTTTCTGGAAAAGTAGTCCAGATGAGCAGAATTTTTATGCTCGTATTACAACCAAGTTGCTTAAACTTATTCAACATTTTGTTGACAATTTCCTCATACTGCGGATGTTTCTAATTTTCTAAAAAAAAATCTGTTACATTTTTAACAACATTCAAGATTATTTTTCAATTTCTGTTATTGTTTCTTCAAACTGTTGGCCCTGCATTAATTTTCTTATTTGTGGTCCTATGAAAATGCCTTCCTTTAATTTTGATTCAGAAAGAGTTGGAAATTTGCCACATAAGTAATTAAAAGAATTCCAGTTTTTATCTATAACTTTTGTCAGTGTGTCAAAAGTATTTTTGCAGCAAAGTATTTTTTTCCAGATCAACCAAATTTGCATAAACAACGTTCTTTGAATGTTAAGTTTATAAAATATATTTGGTGTATTTTTACAACTTCTAGGCGTTTTTAAAACAAAATAAAAACACACGTCGCGATGTCATAAGTAAACGTACACACATTAAACACGTACTACAGAGACTATGTAAATACCCGAATAGTATAAAACCAAAATATCCCCAGCGACCAACTCTGTTTCGGTAAATCCCCCACACTTGTGTGTTCATATCAAACCGATTAAACACAGGGGCGCCGAAAATATTGAGGAAAAATTTAATTTTAATGAACCTCGGTTTTAAAAACTACAAATTACTGTACAACGTACATTTACAAATACTGGTGCTTGATGTAAACAAAAAACAGTGGTTCTGTAGTTCAATAGTTAAAAAAAATCCGACCACAAAATCTTTGTTGGCCTGTGTAATTATTATTTACTTAGTAGTGTTTTCAAAATGTATATTCGAGAAGTTATATATTTCAAATAATTTAATCTATTAAAATAGACCCGCGACTTTAAATAACCTCACAAGAATAAATCCTAGGAGGTTACCTCAGATGAGCGTAATGGCCATCCTCATCGCCTTATCTATGTGCCAGGAAAAGTGTCATCAAGACAGGACATCAACACCAAAATGAGAAGGAACTTCGTCTTATTGAAACAAAATTCTTTGGTGGCGTACATATCATCATTATTTAGATAAAGAACTTCTAAATCTTGAATTCGGTCGAAACATGATAATTCTTAATATCGAAAAGCAGTCCAATTTTCGTCAAAGCAGTAAGACCCCAAACAATGGCTTCCTACCATCCCAGCCCATAATTTGACGCTGGCTATGGGACTCTTTAATCCCGTGAGGATTATTTTGAGATCAACATCTTCAGTTATCACGATGTACGGTTTCATTCAAAGAAAAGTATTTCGTCAGAAGAAACGACAAACTTATACTCTTATAAAGTTACGGATAAATTTTCTAAAAAAAAAAACCGCAAAAAGTCATTTCTTTCAGCTTTTTCAAATTAATGTGAAAGATGAAATTTCTATTTTACTTTTCCGCACTCCACTATACTAGCGGAAAAGTAATGTAATCGTGTAAAGAAAAAGTGAAAAATCAAATTTTTTTTGGGTCTATTTCTCGTTTTTCGGCTTAAACACCAAAAAAATGGTTTTTAAACAATTTTTGCTGTGTGTGTGTCGTCGTTGTCGTCGTTGTCGTCGGCATTAAAATTTCTTGTTAACACGATAACTCAACTAAATCGTGTCGGATCGATTGGGTTTTGACTGATCCTGATCGGGGACGTCTCCCAGATGACACCTATTGATTTTGAGGTGGATAGCACACACCACCCCCTTCCTTGGATCTATTTGAGAATTTTTTTTGTTAGCACGATAACTCAACTAAATCGTGTCGGATTGATCGGGTATTGACTAATTCTGATCGGGGACGTCTCCCAGACGACACCTATTGATTTTGAGGTGGATAGGACACACCCCACCCTGTTCATGAGTCATGAGAGCACGATGGTGTACTATTTGAGAAATTTGTTTTGTTAATACGATAACTCAACTAAATCGTGTCGGATCAATCGGGCTTTGACTGATTCTGACCGAGAAAGTCTCCCAGACGACACTTATTGATTTTGAAGTGGATAAAACACACCCCACCCTGTCCATGGGTCATTTTTTTTGTTAACACGATAAATCAACTACATCATGTCGGATCGATCGGGTTTTGACTATTGATCAACGACACCTATTGATTTTGAGGTGGATAGAACACACTCTACCATGTTCATGGGTCATGAGAAAGCACAGTGGTGGACTATTTGAGATTTTTTTTTGTTAGCACGATCACTCAATTAAATCGTGTCGGATCGATCGGGTTTCAACTGATTCTGATTAGGGACGTCTACCAGACGACATCTATTGATGTAATCTATTGATATCGAGGTGGATAGGACACACCTCACCCTGTTCAGTGGTCATGAGAAAGCACGAGGGTGGACTATTTGAAAAAAGTAAAACTGCCGCATAAAACAGATATTCTGCATTTATGTGTTGGTTTATTTTCTCTCGGTCACTCAATTTCGAGATAGAGATGTTCTACGTGCGGAAAAGTCCGTTTTAAGATTTTAAAACTGTTTATTCTCTACACAACATGATAGGTCCTTATACGGTTTTAATTTAAGTTTTTAAAACCACCTTTTGATTTGCTGTGCGGTTATTAGTTACTGAGATATCGATAATCAAAGACAAAAGGCTCTGTCATTTAAAGTCAGATATCTTAGCGAAACATTCAAAACAAAAAACAAATCAAAGCTGACTGAACAAGCTAACTGACCAATGCATCGGTTTAACAAGAAAAATTTTCCTGTCCGTGGACCAACAAAAAAATTTGGAAAATTTTTGTCTGGCACTATTTCCTGTAATTGCGCGATAACTTTAGCTAATAATTTTTTTTGTCAAAAGATCTCAAAACTATAAACTAAAAGCTTCAAAATTCATTTTTTTAAATCTCCATACGACTATTTTTCAGTGAGATACAGCATTTCAAAGATCACAAAATAAAAAATTTAGGAAATTTTTTTGTTTCCTTAATTTTTTCTAGTAATGTAAATATTATCCACATATAGATATTTATTTACTCTCCACACAAAAAAAAATCTTTATATGGAAAAAACTAAATTATTTCATGTATACAAAATGTACACTTGTCTTTCCTTGAGTTGGCATGTCAAGGATCTTTCACTGTGATATATTTTATAGAATTTTTCTCTGCCCATTAATGTTGTACCCGAACTACGACGATACTACGAAAAGTATTAAATCAAAGTCCTAACATAAATTACATGTCATTAAAATTTTCTAATTGTGTACTATGGTGATTTATCTCAACTGCCTATAAGTTACAATGAACTAAAACAAAGGCGGCGCATGTAAATGTCACAACAACACAACGCCGTCTTTCTACATCCATCAATACAACCATATGGTACATTTTTATGGGACAGAATGACTACTGATCGCTATAACGAACCTGCTGTTTATTCTACAGGTCGTTATAGGCAGATGCTTGTAAGGATATTAAAAAGCTATAAATATTAAGTTACATTGTCTTCGCCTCGAGTGTAGTTGGTCTAGTTTAAAATATTTCGTCAAGTAGACTAATGGGTTTAATTTTCATCTGTGCTCAAGCTCAGTGGAGTGACTATTCCCTATTCGGTCAAACAAAGTCCCTTTTCGACTTTTATTATCGTTAACCTATGTTTATCTACGTTTTAGTACCCATTTTAATGTAATATTTTTAATGTTACAACATGTTCTTTAATATGTAAAGGCCCTGAGGTTTTATGAGAGTTGAAATTTTTAAAAAGAGTCCAAAAGTTAAAATATTTTATTAAATATCTTCAATTTTAATTGTACTATCGTATTAACTAATTGACCAAATGTGACAAGTAGCTATTTAAAAATATTAACCCTGTATGATCCGAATAAAAAAATGTTTAGTATTTTGTGTTTTTCGATTTTACATATAAAATGTTTGAAAGTAATACTTTTCATAGAAATTACTAGTAATTTACCCCCTCATTTTTTTGGGGAGGGTATGTGACTTTCAAGTAACATTGGACATCAAAGATTCTCCGTATTTTATTCAGTACAAAATTTTGTATCGTCATTATCGTTGAAATGTAGTTTGGCTTTTATTTCTTCCCAACGATTTCTGTTCATAGTTTCTGAAACCTTTGATACCAGGATTTCCCTTTGTCAAAACATTCGAGTTCGTGCTAAACCATAAATAGACATAATAAAAATAATACCTAATCCTTGTAATTCCTCGATCGTTAGGGAAAGAGGCTTATTCACATCACACCGAAGAGCATAGAGGTTACTTTGCTCTGCAATGTTTTCTAGTATAGTTCTATCTACTAACTTTTCAAAGTAACTTAGATGTTTCTGGCAAGCTATTTTTCCAATCAAAAACTGGTCTTATCAACCAAGCAGGGGCGGCTGGTGTATAGGTGCTGCAGAGCTGCAGAATTGCCAAACAAATTAGATATTTGTATATTTTCGCGACATAATAATTACAAAAATTTATTAATAAAATAATTTGGTTAGTTGGTGCAGCTAACCAAATTATTGCGTTAAAGTTGCATTCTGCCCGCCGTCCTCTATTGAGTAGTAGACCAGATAAATTATCTGGGTCTCTACACGGGCGCGTGGCGGTACATTGAACTGGGCCACACGAGGTAGTTCTCAGCACAGCTCGGCACTCTCATCCTCCCCCTCAACTCCCGCGACAATCTACACTTGGCGCTCGTAAATGCGCGAATTTACACGGTCAGTGAGCTGTATTTTTTCCAGCTAATGCAACATCAGTGAATGTTTACTCCTTCCTACTCCTCGGGCGGGCGTAAATCGTACCTATTTCGTATTTCGTGTTAATTTGAGATTTTAAATACTGTTTTGTGAATTTGTGTAGTGATTTATTGTACTAATTATTAATATTTATATACTGTGATAGTGACAATGGATTTAGTTTATAATTTAGTTCATGTGAAGCGATTTTTTAAATACTCTTATGAAGAAAAAATTGATTTAAAAAACAATGGTAGGCCATTGCCCGATATTGTTATTGAGACTGCAGGTGTTAGCCGCGGAAAAGCATATAAACGTCAATTTAATACAGACATTTATTCGAAGAACAATTGGATTTGTGGGTGCAACAAAAAAAAATGCGTTATTTTGTTTTCCTTGTTTACCTTTTGGCGGTGATAAAGCATGGACGGAGGTAGGGGTGACAGATTTGGTGCACTTAACTGAAAAAATAAAAAAGCACGACAACTCCAAAAGCCATCTACATAATACAATGGAATTAGCTTTATTAGGAACAACTAATATTAAAGCGCAGCTAGATTCAGCTTATTGGATAAATGTGCAAAAGCATAATGATAATGTGACAAAAAAGAGATACGTTTTGTCAAAAATTATAAACTGCATAAAGTTTTGTGGGGCCTTTGAACTGGCGCTGCGAGGACATGACGAAGCTGAAATCTCTCAAAACCCGGGAATATTTCGTGGTTTGATATTTTTTTCTGCTGAGCTTGATGTAACTTTAAGCGAGCATTTACAAAATGCTTCAGTATTTAAAGGAACCTCTAAAGAAATACAAAATAATCTTTTAGACTGTATATTAAAAGTATGTCATGAAGAAATAATTAAAGAAATTAACAAACTTTCATTTTTGGCAGTTATGGCAGACGAAACAACTGATGTATCTACAAAAACTCAGTTAGTGGTAGTTTTAAGATATATTCTCGATGGTGAACCGATTGAACGTTTTTGGACATACCTGAAACCTACAAAATGTGACGCTGAAACTTTTTCGGAAAATATTTTAAGTGTTATAGACCTTCTAGTAGAAAATTCACCTTAAAAGCCTTTTCTCTTAACCAAAGAATATGACGGCAAACATGAATGTTCTTCAAAAAGGTATTAAATTCCAAAAATTTTTCTTATGAAAGTCTATATTTTTGTATAAACGGATTTTACATAGAAATTCTGAAGTAACAGGAAAACGCGTGAACTTGAAAATTTTCAAAATTTTCGCCTGCGGCTCAATTTTTTTGCGACCCCTACGGCGCCAGTGGTTTGGATACGTTTGAAATTTACACGCGGGCGGCCAATACCCTAGGATCGGTCCTGTGCAGAACACCCGTTTCATTTCATCACGAGCCGCCACTGCAACAGAGTACTAGTCTTTCAATTTAGGTCAAGTTTTCCTCTCTTTTTCGCTGATGGATTTATTTCATTTCTGTGAATTCTTGTTTTGTTAGAGGGATGTCGTCCTCTAGGTCCCAAAGAGTCTCACTGTTCTGAGGCTAATTCTCCTTATTTTCTGATACAAGCACATCTTCAACTTCTGAATTTTCTTCGTCTGTGCTGCTTTGAATCCCTAATTTCAGTAACTCTGTATTGTTGCTAATCTCATTACACATATTTGCTAATAACTCCCCCTCATCTTCACTAGTATCACTTAAAGTCGAGCCTTCAGAATCTTCAACATTTTTTATTATTCTGGTAAGTATATCACGATATTTCTGCTTGATCTTCCTCATATAAAGTGTACGACAATTCATTAGTATGACTGCAATTCAAAATCATTTTTATACACCTTATAGCCCACCGTAACTTAGAAGTAACATACCTGTTTGCTAAAGTAAATGTCCTTATATTTACACTTTAAGGAGTGTTACAATATTTAAAGTCTGTCAACTTTATACAACATAATAACAATTTTGTTTACACATTATTTTAAGTTTTTATACAAAATAAAATTAAAATAAGTCACATTTATATGTCGTATGCCATCTTGGTAGCCACCAAATCTAGAAATGAGATTATTTTCAACATAAATCTTCAGATTGCGCTGGAATACTATTAAATGCAGTTCCATGCCATTACCTTCAAGCAACAGTGGGCTATAAAGGGGGAATGTACATATAATTTCAATACTTTAAGTAAAATGTATTATGTTACTTTGAAGTTACATACGATCATAGAAGATTAACAGTTTTCAGTCTTCTGATTTGGTTTCTAAATTTTAGACTAATTAGCGTGTTTCACCAGCATTACACTCGGCACGATCATTTCCAAACAACAAAGAAACATTTTTCTACTTTGCCTGATTGTTAACAAATTCTCTCTCAATTTGCATTGTTTATATCTAACACAACACGTAAATTGTGTCTTTGCATGTCGTAGCCCATAAAACATGGCAGCAAGGAACAAAGCGCCACGCCGATCTAATTAACAAAACGCCCTGTTTTCTAGACGCCATGAGAGCCGTGACGCATCCCAGCTAACAATAAGGCTTCCTTAAAACAAATCCACTGTTATATTTAGTACTCAATATCGGTATCGATAGGAAGTGACCTTGGCAGTTGACCCGCTTCTGTTATCCATTACACGATTGTGGATTGCTCTAGTGACGGTGTGGTATTGAACCAGCCAGCGTCCCGAGTTTGCAAATCCTACGTTTTTATAAGCTCCATTAGGGCTTAGGCCTCGAAAACTGTTGTGGTTAGCTATTACGGCGGATCGATATTGAAACTAGGTCTCGTGCCGTCATGGAGGGGCCAGCGTATGTCATGAAAAAAGAAGACATCAAAAGGTTATTTATAAAAGTATTACGGAAGTTATGACAGTTTTAGATAGAGTCGCGCGCGGCCAGCGGCGTAGGAGGTTTCTCCTTTGATACATTAAATCCAGCCACTATCATCTGTATTGAACATAACCTAAATTCATTATTTACATAATATACAAATAAATACTAATTTGCGCCTAGCTTCCTATTGGAATAAAATTATTCAATTAGGCTGTGGGTATTTTCAATCGATATCACACAGTGACAAATCGGGAGTGTACAATGAATGTATTGCCGTGTATTGAATTTATGATGGTGATATTTGGTGGGACACCATGGGTACCCACGGCTTTGGTGGTACACGAGTACTCTTCTGGAGAAATGTTCATGAATGCTTAGGTAGTCGTGGACTTGTTGACGTAAACCTGAAACCTCAGAAAACTCCACAAGAAAATGTCCATAGGTGTTAAATCACAAAATTGTGGCGGTCTGTGTCTGGTCATCAAAACTGGAGATCACACGACCAAGAAAAGACTCGTTCAAAACTTTCAATGTTTCGCGGATGGTATGGCAAGTGACACCGTTCTGCTGAGACCCCATGTTATTGAGTTACCAAGAATCCTCGATGGATGATGAACACACTCAAAATCCCCAGATGCAACTGTGTGGTGCGGCATAGTCGCTGGAAGAATTCTGGGTTCCCATTTCTTTGACATGAACGTAACTGGTGTAAGGCATTTATATTTTCCTCGAGACTACCTATTTCTCCACTAATAACTTTATATCTAGATGTAGAGGAACCTGATGACTCTATTTCAACAAGATGATGAACCTCTCCAGTATGCAGCACCTGCCCGCTTTTATTTAAATGACAGTTGGATACCCTGTCTCTCTATCTAAGCCCAATGGTTGGATAGGGGGAAGGGGTCGAATTGAGTGGCCAGCCAGATTTCCAAATTTGACGCTCTTAGATTACTTTTTGTGGCGATACTTAAAAATCAAAGTATACGTTACCAGACTGGAGAATATGGCAGATTTAAAAGCAATAATGCGTCAGGAATACAAGGAATACAATACATTCCTTTATAAAAGCAATGTATTCCTATATTATGAAAAAACTAATGTAAAATTCCATCAACATCTAATTGTTTTTCTGTGAAACAAGCATTATTAATGCTCATCAATCATTCTTACATTGTAAAAACGACAGTAAATTTAAATTGTAAGTAAACCAGAATTCGCTACCGGCACGTCACTGGTTTCCGTGCCGAGTATGTAGGCATATACTTTCCTTTTCAAACATCATACATCTAATGGCGCTCATTGAAAATGTTAATAAAAGCAAATATTGGTTTTCCATACAGGATAAACATTTGCCTTCTTAAATTCTTGTTTGGATAAACAAGAATAATGATATATATACGTTAGGAGTTATGAATTTATGACGGCTCTTTCAAAATATTTGTTAATATCTTAATCGGGACGAGCACACTTATTAAATTTATAACTTGAGGTTTCTTTGTATGTATTTTGATGTGGTGTCGTTAACCTCGGCCTGCATTAAGTCGATGCTATAACTTAATAATAAAGCGTGGCACAGGTTGTTGATAATATTGATTACAAAGAGTCTCATTGTTTTTGTTTACGCAGATCTAAGCCAATTACGCCGTTATTTATATCATAAATTTATAAAAGTGATTTTTGTGAGGTTCAATTAATTTTTGGTAAAAATTTTGTTATTAATATGCTAAAATATACAAAATCACTGTTGCCAAGTTTGCGAAATTTACCTATAACTCGGACTTTTTGCACAGCATGTCAACATCTCAGATGATGAGCTATGAATCAGCCTCTGAAATGCGTCTCGCCCTTTCAACCCTTGTAGTTACCGAGATACAAGACGTATTCCTACAGATCACCATATTTTCAGCCACTTATTCTGATCACTTAAAAGACATACAACGCTTCCATGAACCCACGCCGCCACTGAAATAGCAACCTAGCCATATTCTCAAAACCTAGCCCAAACTCAAGCTTTGTACTAACAGTTTGTATCTAAGACGTTTCGTGAGTTGCTTCCTTACCTCCTCGTTTCAAATCTTACCAATTTCCCTATACCAATGTATTGGTCATCAATACCAGTGAAATATCAGTGGTAAGTTTTAGTATACGTTTACAGCCCACTCAATGGTATAGCTGTGTCTTTATGTATATAGCAAAACAGGCAACATTATTAAAATATATTAAAAAAAAAGTTGTCTTGGTCTATATTTTACATACGAGTACATCTTCGTTTTTTAATAATTCTGCTACAATCTAATATCCCAGTCCAATTTAAGTTTATCACACTAGTTCCAATTTTATTACTGTTTAACTACGATGCGCCATATTTACTACCCTTTTTATGTTCCCATAATTCTCATCAATCAACCCGAAACTATCTGTAAAATAAAACAAAACCCTATTTAAGAAACCATTTATTTTTAACCAATCATCGTGTTGAATGATTTTTGTTCTAAGATGTCGGTCGATAAAACCTTTGCTTCGGTAAATATTTCATCAACTACACCACATCTAAATGAAGCACTAATTGATTTACTAGGTTTTTGCTCAAGGAGGATGAAGCTCACCGAAAAAAGGCCGCTTAAAATCCCCTAAGATAACGAATTTATGGGCAATAAACGTCTGGTTCTGAGGGCCTCTAATGTGTGTTAAAGTTGCTCGCACCGGATATTTTTAAAATACGTAATAATGGGGTCTCGGTTTTAATATGTAATCATCTCGTATTATCTCGTAAACGAAGTCTAAACAGAAAATTATATCTGGGACTAACTGGAGGGGACAAGCGTCTCTCTTGTCTTCTCTGAAATTGAATTGCCTTCTTCAGTAAACAGGTTCTTGATAATTAGGCGTCCCCTGTGAAGTAATTCAGTGCTTAAGTGTTTTCCCTCTACGGGGATTTTTTTAGGTCCCGGAGTTCTCCAAGGATATATTTTATATCCACCCCTATAGGACTTAAGAATAAACTACTAACAGATAATATGATTGGTGTCTATATTTTGATATAATATAGGTTAAATGAAAGAGTGTATATAGAAAGAGTTAAGAAAATATTGTAAAATACTTTCACGGTTTGTATTAGTGTCTAGAAATAAAAACCAAAAGTGCTAGAAATATTTGCTTAAAATTACGTTTTAGGAAAAGAAAAGGCGTTGCAGCACATTCTAAAAGCTATGTTTCCATTAATAACATCTAAGTAATGGATAAAAATTATTTTTATAGATAAGTTTTACGTAGATTACATTACTGTATCATTTTCCAAAATTCTTTTAAGCTCATTTTTCCTAAACTTAGCTTGACATTCCGGTAGCTAATTTTAGACATTCTCAATATTTAATGTTGATTTTCTGATAACTATTACAATTTTTGTCACATTAGGATATTGTTTGAAGGTCATAGTATTTCCTTACTATTTTTGCTTCCTCTGGCGTTTTACTGAATTATTTTCTTGAAATGGTGTAAACAAAATTTGGAATGAAGGTGAAGGTGAATATTATAATTTATGCGAAGAAAACTCACATTAATTAAAATTGATATAAAGAATACCAAGGAGGAAATAATTTCTGCAAAAGAAGGAAAATTATTTTCACGGTATGTCATATAATAGATCATTAATATCATCATCATTAGGTCATCAGTCCTAAGACTGGTTGGACGCTAACCTCCAGCTTCTCCTATCTTGTGCTAACCTACGCATTTCGCTAATTGTGCTACAACCTACATCCCTTACTATTTGCGAGCAGTAGTCTAATCTAGGCCTACCTCTGCCTTTCTTCACTCCTATTTCTGCCTCCAAAATATCGCGGACTATTCCCCCATGTCTCAGCAAGTGGCCTACCATTCTATCTCTTCTCTTCTTTAAGTTTTTCCACATACTTCTTTTCTCGCCGACTTTCTCCAATACTTCTTCGTTTCTAACCCTATCAGTCCATGGTATTTTCATCATTCTTCGGTAACACCACATCTCAAAAGCTTCTAATTTCTTCCTACTTGCTTCCCCTACCGTCCAGGTTTCGCAGCCGTAAAGTGCCGTGCTCCATACATATGTTTTCAAAAATCTCTTCCTTGTTTCTAAGTTTATTACCCCCGAGCATAAAAGTTCTTTCTTTTTGTTAAAAGCTACTCGACCCTGCGCTATTCTTTGTTTTATGTCTTTATCGCTTCTTCCATCCCAATTTATTTTACTTCCTAAATCAGTGAAGTCTTTAACTTCCTCCAATCTTTCATTATTAATTTGTACTTTCGTTTTTGCTCTGCTCTCGCGCCCTCTGCACACTAACACTTTAGTTTTGTTTTTATTCACCCTCATTCCGTATTCCTCTGTCAACACTGCCTCCATTTCGTTCAATGCTGATTCTAGTTCCTCCTTACTAGATGCTAATACTGCTATATCATCCGCGAATCTCAGCATTTTTAGTTTCTGTCCCTGTACTTTAATCCCGAAATCTACTCTATCTTTTACCACATTAATCGCCTCTTCGATGTACAGATTAAAAATTAGTGGTGATAGCGTACATCCTTGTCTTACTCCTTTCCTAAAACCTACTTCCCTTTCTTCCCCTTCTACTTCTATAACAGCAGTTTGCTCTATGTATAGATTGTGTACTACTCTCCTATCTCTATACTTCATTCCCGCGCTCTTTAGTATCTCGAACATTTTTTCCCATCTTACGTTATCAAAAGCTTTTTCTAAATCTACAAATCCTATATAAGCGTTCTTTCCTTTTTCTATTGTTTTCTCTAACATTACTCTTAGCGCCAGAATAGCTTCGCGAGTTCCCCTATTTCGCCTAAACCCGAATTGGTCTTCTCCTAGTATTTCCTCCGCTCTATTTTCCATCCTCTTCTGCACTATTCTAGTTAAGATTTTTGACGCATGGGAAGTTAGGCTAATCGTTCTAAAGTTCTCGCATTTGTCGGCTCCTCTCTTTTTCGGTATAGTAACGATAATGTTCCTCTTATAATCCTCCGGCATCTCGCCCGTTTCGTATATGTATTTTACCAGTTCAAACATCCTATTTACTACTTTCTGTCCCGCACATTTCAAAATTTCCGCCTGTATTTTATCTACACCCGGCGCTCTATTATTCTTTAGCCCCCTTAGTGCTATTTCAAATTCCTCTCTCAATATAGGTTTTCCTACATCTTCCCTATCGATGCTAGATTCTTCCTCTAATATCTCTCCTAATTCCTGACCCTCGTATAAATTTCCTAAGTACTGCTTCCATCTATCCGCTTTCTCCTCTCTTCCTATCAGTATGTCCCCCGATTGACTCCTAACATTTCTACTTATTGTTCCTACATCCCTGAAGTTCCTCTTAATTATTTTGTAAGCCTCATCGGTCTTACCTACTTGCAACTTATCTTCTACTTCTTTGCATTTCTCCTCTATCCATTGTTCTTTCGCTTTTCTACATTTTCTAATGATTTCCCACTTTATTGCCTTATACGTTTTCAGTCCTTCTTCGTCTCGTCTGTTTTTGTAGCCTCGTCTCTTTTGCATTAAGTTATCATTAATATTCCTATTGTATATCATTAATATACAATAGGAATATTGTGGTGCTAAATTTTCGTACTTTGTTACTTAATGATTTTTTAAACTAATGTTTTCTCTGATTTTGTGTTTGAACTGTGACATCCTCATTGTATTTTTTAAATTGCGACCAAAAGCAAAACAGTAGCCCATATTAGGGGTTTGGCTTCCTATCTACCGTTTACAAGCAACCAAGTTTATAAGTGCATGGGTGTTTTTGAGAAAAATACAAATACATTTCATTTTTTAACAGAAATTTTAAAGTTGGCCAAATAGTCGTTGTTCAAATATTCGCAGGTCTATCAGAACCCGCGATTTTTCAAAGCATTAAATGAAGTGAATATGGTGGCCATTCATCAACTACGTAAAGTATCGTCAAAATGAGGAGGGTCCGTCTCTTTGAAACTAAAATATTTGATGGAGAGTATAATCATCTTCATTGTTTGTATAAAAAACTCTAGCAGTTTTTTATACAAACTTCTCCTAGGTCTTCTTCTAAAGCTTCTCCTAAGTCGGAACGGAAAGATTCTAAGCATCTAGCAGAATAATATAAGGAAAAACCCAACTATCTTTAAAAAACTGGAATTTTCATTATAATGTAACATTTTCGCAAAATTATATTGCTCTTGCCTGGCCTTAGTGTGTGAATATTCTTGAACTTGCACTACGTTTGATACAGTGCTTTCATTGACTTAGACTCTACCTTGTCGACGTTAATCCAACACTATCAGTTTCCGAACATTTTTTAACTAGCCTACTTAATTTTCGTCTTGAAATAGGTGGTCTATTGAGATGTTCTTCAATAAACAGCTGACAACTTTTTTCGTAAGACTTTAATATGTTACCATTTTTAACCATCATTAACGCTTAAATTATCTCCCGTTCTGTTAACAACTCTTCCTTACAATGTCAAGTTGACAGTGATAATAACAGAATAATTAATCAACTTAGTTTTCTTCAACAGTTTTGATTTACATAGAATAGTTTTTGTTGGTTCTCTGTTAAAGAACACACTGTAGTTGGTTTCAATATTGATATGTGTATAATCCTTGTTCACATGGCAGGTTTATGTGAACAAGGATTATACAATATATACATATTATCCTGTCCATTTTATCCATGAAATAACAAATTTAGTACCACTTAATAAGTAACATATGAGGAAGACGAAGTTACATATCTCAATAATACTGTTATTATAATACTCTGAACGTATTTCAATAACGAAGGGTCGGTAACAGTATTTTTTTCAAGTCTGTGGTTGGTAAAGTTGTTTGTATCATTAGCATCTTGCAATCAATTATAATTCCGCAGAAGAAATAATTAAGGCCGATAAAATCAGGATGCCTTTTTAGCGGAGATATATTTAAGTTGCATCATTATGTCCTACGAGGGTTTAATCAACTGCCTCTGCCAGATCCGATTTAAGGCTTGTGTTTTGTTTACAATTAAACGTTAAACGTCTCTAATTAACGAGATTCCTTCGTTTACCTTCAACCGAAATGGGAATGAAACGCCGATGCCTGCCTTGGATCTAATTCGTTGTTTTAGTAAAACTTTTATACAATCCACTTTTTACAAAAGTAAGATAAATCTGTGGAATTAAATAGCAAACTTTATCTACTAAATAAGGTATCTAAGATCTAGGTCTTCGAGCTTTATTAAAAATAAAAATAATTAACGGTGATGTAGTAGTAATAAAGAGTAAATGAACAATTAGATAATTACATGAAATTATGTGAGTCAGTAAAAAGGAGGACAAGCAGTTTTCGAACATGAGTTTAGGATTTAGGATATTGGGATTTAGGATAACAGGATATTTCGGACTTGTAGGTACCTCTTGGCCATGCCATTAGAGTCCATTGCTACAATTTTTTCAATTAATGTTGTTTACATATTATATACTTTTTTAGTTGTCTAAATTACTACGGCCCTATAAACAATTACTTCCAACTATCCAGAAGTTTTAGACAGAACATTTAATTTTCTACAAGAAATACCTCTTGATTTCAACACTAACTTAGTTTTCCACAAAACATCAAAACACCATACACTACACTGGACGCGCGTTCGCCAACAAAGTTGGCATCATCTGGATATGATTAAAACTGGGTTGCAAAGGTTCCAACCTACTCCAGAACCTCTTGATTTATTTTCGTGTTTATCACTGTTTGTAGGCAAAAACAGATTTTCTCCCCACTTAATTACTGCCGACTATAATTTGACTCCACACATTTTTGTTCAAGTATAGTAAAGACAGTAAACTAGTAATAATCAATTTTAATAAAATGCACTACTTAACATGAATTCCAATACATCTCAAAAGTCATTATTTTGACAATTCGATTATGTAAACTAAGAAAATATATGTGTTACTCTATTTATGTTAAAGACCATAGGTCAGAGATACTATTATTCCTTATCACCTAAACTGCATAATATAATAATAATATTTCTGCATTTAGAACAACTTAAGGCAACACATTAAAAAGACATTTAAGTGAACTAGTAAAAAATGTAGATTTAATACTTAGGCTTTACTTTAAGTATTAAATATGTATTAAATATATGTCTCATTTGGATCTATAGTTGTGGAGGATGTGATTTGTGAATAAAATTAGTAATATTTGACCAACTGAGGTTTTTTATTCTTCAAAATAAAATACGATACGGCTACAAATGGAAAAGTATCATATCAATATCAATAATGTGTCATCATCATGAGGTCATCAGTCCTAAGACTGGTTGGACGCTAACCTCAAGCTTCTCCTATCTTGTGCTAACCTACGCATTTCGCTAATTGTGCTACAACCTACATCCCTTACTATTTGCGAGCAGTAGTCTAATCTAGGCCTACCTCTGCCTTTCTTCACTCCTATTTCTGCCTCCAAAATATCGCGGACCATGTCTCAGCAAGTGGCCTACCATTCTATCTCTTCTCTTCTTTATGTTTTTCCATATACTTTTTTTCTCGCCGATTTTCTCCAATACTTCTCCGTTTATAACCCTATCAGTCCAGGGTATTTTCATCATTCTTCGGTAACACCACATCTCAAAAGCTTCTAATTTCTTCCTACTTGCTTCCCCTACCGTCCAGGTTTCGCAACCGTATAGTGCCGTGCTCCATACATATGTTTTCAAAAATCTCTTCCTTGTTTCTAAGTTTATTACCTCCGAGCATAAAAGTGCTTTCTTTTTGTTAAAAGCTACTCGACCCTGCGCTATTCTTTGTTTTATGTCTTTATCGCTTCTTCCATCCCAATTTATTTTACTTCCTAAATAAGCGAAGTCTTTAACTTCCTCCAATCTTTCATTATTAATTTGTACTTTCGTTTTTGCTCTGCTCTCGCGCCCTCTGCACACTAACACTTTAGTTTTTTTTTATTCACCCTCATTCCCTATTCCTCTGTCAACACTGCCTACATTTCGTTCAATGCTGATTCTAATTCCTCCTTACTAGATGCTAATACTGCTATATCATCCGCGAATCTCAGCATTTTTAGTTTCTGTCCCTGTACTTTAATCCCGAAACCCACTCTATCTTTTACCACATTAATCGCCTCTTCGATGTACAGATTAAAAACTAGTGGTGATAGCGTACATCCTTGTCTTACTCCTTTCCTAATACCTACTTCCCTTTTTTCCTCTTCTACTTCTATAACAGCAGTTTGCTCTTTGTATAGATTGTGTACTACTCTCCTATCTCTATACTTCATTCCTGCGCTCTTTAGTATCTCGAACATTTTTTCCCATCCTACGTTATCAAAATCTTTTTCTAAATCTACAAATCCTATATAAGCGTTCTTTCCTTTTTCTATTGTTTTCTCTAACATTACTCTTGGCGCCAGAATAGCTTCGCGAGTTCCCCTATTTCGCCTAAACCCGAATTGGTCTTCTAGTATTTCCTCCGCTCTATTTTCCATCCTCTTCTGCACTATTCTGGTTAAGACTTTTGACGCGTGGGAAGTTAGGCTAATCGTTCTAAAGTTCTCGCATTTGTCGGATCCTCTCTTTTTCGGTATAGTAACGATAATGTTCCTCTTATAATCCTCCGGCATCTCGCCCGTTTCGTATATGTATTTTACCAGTTCAAACATCCTATTTACTACCTTCTGTCCTGCACATTTCAAAATTTCCGCCTGTATTTTATCTACACCCGGCGCTCTACTATTCTTTAGCCCCCTTAGTGCTATTTCGAATTCCTCTCTCAATATAGGTTTTCCTACATCTTCCCTATCGATGCTAGATTCTTCCTCTAATATCTCTCCTAATTCCTGACCCTCGTATAACAATAATATATACATAAGTATAAATTCTTCTTATATAGGGTGTCTTATTTGGAACTATATGATGTGATTTGTGAATAAAACTAATAATATTTGATGAACTGAGGTATTTTATTCTTCAACATAAAATGGAAAGGATATGGCTACAAATGGAAAAGAATATCGTTCTAGTAAGATTTCCATAACACGGACACAAAACTGGCTCTATTTCCCAAATAACACGTTGAATGTTTGCTTTAAGGTCATTGATCGTTGCTGGCTATGTGGCAGTGGCGGCGTAAAGGGGGGCGGTCCGCCCCGGGTGCCAAGCACCAAGGGGTGACAAAAATTTGAGAAAAAAATTTAACATTTCGAGACGATTTTTTAAAAAGAACAGAAATTTCTTTGGAGTTTGTGGAAAGTCTTTGAATATATGTAAAAAGTTTTTAATGGAATTTCCAAGAAATGTCTATTAAAAATATTCAAAGAATTTTCTTTAAGCAGAAAATTTAACGAAATTTCTTTAAAAGGGAAATTCAAAGAATTTCCTTTAAAGAGACAATAGAAAGAAAATGAAAGAAATTTCTTTGAATTTTTATTGAAAATTTTTGTATTTCTGTGGAAAATTTTCAACGAAATTCAAAGATAACTTTCAAAGAACGTGAACCAAACGACACGTGCTTTTTTTAGTCACTGATTTTATTAGTGAATAACTTACAGGAAAGTATCCGAAAACTGAAAACGTTTTACGTAAGAAGTTAACCAGACACAAAAGTATATACAAACATCTGGGCTATCGCTGGAAAAGTGTGTCATAAAAATCAAAGCCCTAATAATTTTTCTTCGAAGTCAACGTATCCAAATAGTGGAAAGAGCTGTTTCCTACGCAACTGAAAAATGTGAGGACTTGGATGTTTCGATTGAAAGAAGAGGAAGGAGGAGATTTCGAAAACTTATGCCAGGAGAAATGGCCCAAGACGCTGGACTAACATTGCCAGAAGAGCTGCAGAGAGCTATGTTAGAATGTCTTGATAGATTTTACGGAGAACTAGGCCATCGTTACAAGGCAATGGATGACATTCTCATAAAATTTGGTGTTGTTCAGCCTAAAACTCTGCTTACGTCAACAAAAGAAGAACTTCGTGGTTTAGTTCCAAATCTGACAAAAATCTATGATTAATTTTCTACAGATGACATTATTTTGGAGATTTTACGACTGAGGCGCCACTTAGAAGCCACCAGCATTTCTTTCCAAGAAGCGGTCCAACGGACTACCTTGGAGCTTCTGAAATTCATTGTACAATGGGACTATTCTGAGTCTGTTCCGAGTCTAGCGCTGTGTTTAAGATTTTTTTAACTATTTGTGTTTCGGTGGCTTCTTGTGAAAGAAGTTTCACAAAATTAAAGTTGATAAAATCTTACTTAAGATCCACAATGAGCCAAATGCGACTTACCAATTTTTCCATATTGTCTATTGAAAAGGACAGGAAAGTAAATTATGACAATGTGATCGAATATTTTAGCAAAATAAAGTCACGTAAGCACGTTTAGTATTTAATTTGTTGTTTTATTTTGGGGATGCTCAATAGAAGACCGCCCCGGGTGCCAACCCATGCTACGTCGCCACTACTATGTGGTACACTTTTCTCTTGACAACAGTTCACACAGTTTATCGCCCAGACATGACGTCACACCTGATAAACTGCGCAGATAATCGGAAGGTGTGTAGCCCCCTTCATCTTGTCTTAATTTTGTGTCAATTTTTCTTTCAACTTTCTTTGTGTCAACTGTAAAAGATCGCTCACTTTCATAAAACAGCTGTACACGAACTATTCATTGTTGAACTGTTCATTGCTGCATGTTGACGTCGTATGGTCTGTAGATGACAGTCGTTAAATGTTGACGCCCTATCTTGGACAGAATACAGATGGCGCGCAATTCAAACCCTATAGTTTAACACTAAGACAGCCTATATAATTGTACTTGTTATTTTTTTGTGACTGAGGGTTTCTTAATTCAAAGTCTCTAAAGTCTACTTTTCCAACTTTTTTACATTATTCAAGGTAGCGCTCGGAATATTGGATATTATTAGGATATTCTCTGTATTCATTTTGCGTCTTACTTATTTCATATATTTACTTTAATACTTTTACAAACGCTTGTTAGCGATTCCCGTTTGCGCTCCTTCGGAATTATCCCCGCCGTCTCGCCCACTGACCTCACGATCCAATCCGAGCCGAAGACACCGCTATCAGCGAATAAATCAAATCTGAAAACGTCACGTTTTTGCCGGAAACCCTCGGGGTTACCTAAATTGAATTCATCCTCGTTAATTTTCGTTAGATATTTTTGCTGGGACAATGGGATGGGTGCCTGGCAACCAGCCGTATAAGTGCCCGCCCAGGTGAAGCACCACTTTAACAATAGCAGCCCGGCATCCTCGTTCGAGTGACGGCAGTTATTATTTGTGTGGATCGGCTGAATAAAATTGGCAACAATTACGGCGTTCGAGTAGGGATGAAGGAAAGAAAACAACTTGACATGATAACGATCTTTTCATTTCAGGCTACAAAGGACAGTATTTGAAATTAGGATGGCATATGGAGTAACCATAGCACTCTGGATCAATTATGCAATGCTTCCACTTGCAGACATACCATCCAAGATAACTTCAGTCTGAAAGACCCATAGTTTTTGGAGAAAGTTCGCTTTTGCTTAAGGTAGTTTCTCCGGAAACCCACTTTCTTATAAAATTTCATAACACTTCGGGTTATCATGAGGTCATCAGTCCTAAGACTGGTTGGACGCTAACCTCCAGCTTCTCCTATCTTGTGCTAACCTACGCATTTCGCTAATTGTGTTACAACCTACATCCCTTACTATTTGTGAGCAGTAGTCTAATCTAGGCCTACCTCTGCCTTTCTTCACTCCTATTTCTGCCTCCAAAATATCGCGGACTATTCCCCCATGTCTCAGCAAGTGGCCTACCATTCTATCTCTTCTCTTCTTTATGTTTTTCCACATACTTCTTTTCTCGCCGACTTTCTCTAATACTTCTTCGTTTCTAACCCTATCAGTCCACGGTATTTTCATCATTCTTCGGTAACACCACATCTCAAAAGCTTCTAATTTCTTCCTACTTGCTTCCCCTACCGTCCAGGTTTCGCAACCGTATAGCGCCGTGCTCCATACATACGTTTTCAAAAATCTCTTCCTTCTACTCGACCCTGCGCTATTCTTTGTTTTATATCTTTATCGCTTCTTCCATCCCAATTTATTTTACTTCCTAAATAAGTGAAGTATTTAACTTCCTCCAATCTTTCATTATTAATTTGTACTTTCGTTTTTGCTCTGCTCTCGCGCCCTCTGCACACTAACACTTTAATTTTGTTTTTATTCACCCTCATTCCGTATTCCTCTGTCAACACTGCCTCCATTTCGTTCAACGCTGATTCTAATTCCTCTTTACTAGATGCTAATACTGCTATATCATCCGCGAATCTCAGCATTTTTAGTTTCTGTCCCTGTACTTTAATCCCGAAATCCACTCTATCTTTTACCACATTAATCGCCTCTTCGATGTACAGATTAAAAATTAGTGGTGATAGCGTATATCCTTGTCTTACTCCTTTCCTGATACCTACTTCCCTTCTTTCTCCTTTTACTTCTATAACAGCAGTTTGCTCTTTGTATAGATTGTGTACTACTCTCCTATCTCTATACTTTATTCCCGCGCTCTTTAGTATTTCGAACATTTTTTCCCATCTTACATTATCAAAAGCTGTTTCTAAATCTACTTATCCTATATAAGCGTTCTTTCCTTTTTCTATTGTTTTCTCTAACATTACTCTTAGCGCCAGAATAGCTTCGCGAGTTCCCCTATTTCGCCTAAACCCGAATTGGTCTTCTCCTAGTATTTCCTCCGCTCTATTTTCCATTCTCTTCTGCACTATTCTGGTTAAGATTTTTGACGCGTGAGAAGTTAGGCTAATCGTTCTAAAGTTCTCGCATTTGTCGGCTCCTCTTTTTTTCGGTATAGTAACGATAATGTTCCTCTTATAATCCTCCGGCATCTCGCCCGTTTCGTATATATATTTTACCAGTTCAAACATCCTATTTACTACTTTCGGGTACACATACAGAATAAACTTTCCGAAGGAAATTGCTTAAATGAAAAATTTTTGCCCGTAGGTACAATAAAGGAGATTTCCACCATCAGAGTTGGAACTTTTTTGCATGGTTTGAATGTACCAGTTGATTAAAAGTTACACATTTTACATTATAACTTGAAAAATTTTCTATACATTTTTTCCAAAAACAACTAATCTCTACATTAGTTTTTTACGAATATTCTAAATTAAAAAAATCGGTTGTTACCCGATTTGTTGAAAAGATAAACATTTTTAAAATATGCCAGTGTAACCTTTGCTCGGTAAGTCCACAACTTGTCAATTAGCGTCTGACAATACAACGGGATGCATTCTACCAGTCGCCACTTACATTATTACTTTTTTTTTTGTTTTTTTTTTTGATGGGTGGAAATGCTTTATGCACTGACTGAGGGTACTTGTTCTACCTTTTCCCCAGTACTGTGGGAGACTTCCTGTCCTGGCATACCTACTCACTAAAACCACCCCTTTTTTCATCCCCCTCTCTAACCCGGAACCGCTTATCGCATAACATCAGGTTAGGTGGTGTCAGTTCATCTGTTTCCTCGCATTATCTAGATTCTACCTTGTTGCAGTCGCCTTTCCTCCGCCTCTTTTTCTCTCATTATCGTTCTTATAAATAAGTGTATCCGCCTCCACTTTCCCTTATTCTCTATCATACTCAGAATAATATTTTCTGTGTTTAATATCGTCCCCAGCTCCTGATTGGCTTGTTTTCGTTCAACCTGCCATCTCTCGCACTCGAAAAGTGTATGAGCTGCAGTATCCACCTGTCCACAATACTCACAGTTATCGTCTTCCGTTTTTCCAATTCTCTTTGTGTACACTTTAAATGAGCCATGCCCCGTAAGTGCTTGCGTTAGGAAATAATCCACTTCCCTGTGTGTACATTTCACCCATTCACTCAAACTTGGTATAAGTTGCTTTGTCCATTGCCCTACATCTAATGTATCGTTCCATAACTCCTGCCACCTCTGAATTGTGCGTGTTCTTTCTAGTATTTTAATTTGCTGTGTGTTTTCCTCTCTCCTGTTATATACAGCCTTTCTCTCCTCTGCTGGCAGGTCAATGGGTATTATTCTTGCGACCACTTGCACTGCTTTCGCCGAAACCGTATGATAGGCACTTGTTACTCTAATGAGCATTTTTCTTTGGATCCTAAGTATCGTTTGCCTGTACTTCCTCATTTTAATATATTCACACCAGATAGGTGCTCCGTATAGTAGGATTGATTGCACCACATTATACAACAATTCCCTTTTCTTTGACCCTGGATCTCTTATATTAGGTGTAATCCTGGTTAAGGCGGTTACTTTCTTCTCAGCCCTTTCGACCACTGCTTTTATATGTTGACCAAAACTCCTGTTTTCACCTAGAGGAATACCAAGGTACACTGTGCTTTTCTTGTGATGTAACTGGGCTTCTTCGCATTTAAAGAACACATCTTCCCTGTTTCTTTGCTCTTTAAGTATGACTACTTCCGATTTATGGGGGGCTAGTTCTAGCTCATTTTTCTGCATCCAGTTGTTTATTTGCCGTAGAGCTTCATCGCCTTTCCACTTCAGTTCCGTTTTACTTCTAGCATTGACCACTACTGCTAGGTCATCTGCATAGGCTAGTGTATGCACTCCTTCCGGCATTTTCTCCCTCAGAACATCATCATACAGTACGTTCCACAGAGTGGGACCCAGAACCGACCCCTGTGGAACTTCTGCTGTAATCTCCATGCAGGTACCCTTTTCTATGTAAAGAGATCTATCCCCTAAGTAGTTGTCGATTATATTTAATAGATACATTGATATCCCCTTTTTCTGCAGGCTCCTTAATATGTAATTCCATGATGCTGTATTAAAAGCATTTTTCACATCAAGAGTGATCAAAACTGCCCACTTACAATCCCTTCGCTCCCCAACTATCTCAATAACCTTCTCCACTGCTTATATAGTTGATTTTTCTTTTCGAAACCGTACTGATTATCTGAAAGTCCTTCAGTCTCCTCCAGTTCCCTTTCCAGCCTTTCTCTCACCAGGCCCTCATATAATTTGCCAAAAGAACTCAAAAGACAGATTGGTCTGAGGTTCATATCCCCCGGTTTTCGTTTTGGGATTAGGACTAGCTTTGCCTTCTTCCAATTTTCCGGGAAGCTTTGCTCTTTGAGGATCCCATTTATTAGGTTAAGCAGAACTGTTGGGGCAATCTCCTCTATTTTTTTCACTGCTTCCATATGAACCCCATCCGGGCCTGGTGCCTTTCCTGTTTTCATTTATTTGAGAGCTCTCTTAAGTTCTGTTTCTGTAAACATCTCTATCTCCCCAACAATAGCTGTATTTTGCCATCTTTTACTTTTTTTTGGGAATAGTTTTCTTGCTGCTCTTAATTTCTCCTCTGTAGCCAGATTGAAAGGGGCATGCCCTACTAGTTTTTTGGTTGCAATCTTGTATCCTGTACCCCATATGTCTTCCTCCAATTGTTTGCATAGGTTTTCCCAGCGTTGTTGCTTCGTTTTGTTAATTAACCTTTGCAGCTCTTTCTTATTTCTCTTATATATTTCATGAGCTTCATTTTCAGTTCTTAGTCGCTGTCTCGCCGCACGTGTAGCTTCTCTTCTGCTTTTTAAACACTCCGCTCTCTTATCTCTTATTTCGGTGTTCCACCAGAAGGGTGTTTGTAATTTTTCAGTTCTTACTTGACTGCCTTGATATGCTACTCTCCCCGCGGTCTCTAACTCCTGCATGGTCTCTATCCCCTTTTCCATTTTCCAGGTCATAAGTTCCCTAAAGGTGTCCCAGTCACAAGTCCAGTTCTTTCTCTTTGTTTGTTGCTTTTCCCTCCCTTCGAGGGAATTCTCAAAGTAAATATATTGATGTTGGGTGGACGTTTCGTCATCTAGAACCTCCCATCTAACTATTTCCTGTTGCATCTTACACACGCAGCATGTTATGTATATGAATGATTCAGACCTTCCTCTAATAAACGTTGGTTTATTTCCGTCATTTAGTATACATAGGTTTAAAGCAGCCATCCATTCGCTTCAGTATTCACCTCTTTTGTCGGCTTGCGGAGACCCCCGCGTTGGAGACTTGGCATTTATATCACCTGCTATAATTTCTTCTCCAGTTTTTCCACTGGCGTCGTCCATTAGTTTATCCACGCTGGTTTGAAACTCGTCCATCCACTTACATTATTACTGCACATTCATCACAAGCAATATCTAAAATTGAATTTAGTCCTAAACGATTTTCCCTTTTTATATTTTCAAGGCCATTTTTTACATTCACATCTTAAATGTTTGCCAAGCTCGCTCAATTCAACAACATGTCGTCCAATGCTTTGGTTAATTACTCTGTTACTTTTTGCAAGATTTATTTTTGCAACACAATTTAAACGTTTCTCTCTATTACTTTCCGCTTTTCGAATTTTCTTTTATTGTCTCGCAACTGATCACGACAAAAATTCACGCTCTGAAAAAAATTAGTCAGGTTAAGTATAAGACGTACACAATCACAACAGATTAAAATACGCAACGTTGCCATGTTTTTAGCTTCAACTAATAAACATATAGAGGTGTGTATACGTATACATGCAGTGTCTGGGTACAGTCTCCGAACAAAAATAATAATAAACACTAGACTACTGATATTCCAAATATTTTACATTTATCCGCGTATTTTTGGACCGGACGGTACCACTTGGACCACAACGGAAAGGTGCGTCCAAACATGCAACACCGAAGCGTATCGTAACGCTGACGCGTAACTTCCTATCGTGACACAATATCGCAATAGTAACATCGTTTCGTAACATCTGAAAACCCGACAAGCTACGGAACGCTCTGATGTTGCGCGACGGTGTTACGATGTTATGCTGTCAGTCCTTTAAATTTTCACGGGGTGGCGTTACGATACGCTTCGTTGTTGCATGTTTGGACGCACCTTTAGACATATACAATCATAAAAGATTGAAATGGCACAGCGCAACGTTGCCATGTCTTTGCACACATGAATTTAGGTAGTAACTGATAAATTATAAGAGTCATGTTCTATAAATATTGTAATTCTCTGAAGACGGTTCTATAAAATCAAAACGTAACAAGAATAAAATTTATTTTAATTATAAAGGATGAAATATATATATAATTTATTAGAAAAATTAATAAAATTTATTTAAATGCCGACAATCCTACGAAAAAGAAAATAAGAAATGAAATTGAATTAAAATTTTCGGCCAAAATACATAAAGCATATTTATTTGATTTCAGAGAAAATACATCTAAAAGAAAATTTAATATTACACAGGATGTTCAATTAAGAAATATAGATTTTCATAAAATTCACAGCTTATACAAAATATGTTTTTTAGTAATTTAAAGTACATATTACGAAAAATCATAGTTTGTATGATCTGTAATTTTTATAGAATATAGGTGAAACTCTATTATTTGTACATATTTAAGTTTATACAACCATTAATTGTAAAATAAAACAGTTAGTTTTTTCGTAAGGAAGACTATGATATAATTACCTGTCACAAACCAAAAATGTAAGCTGCATTGATGACAGGGTTTATTAACATTATAGTGAAACCAAGAAGTCCAAAGAGTGGAAGTGGATCTGGAACAGAGGCGGAGATGTTTGTATTTTTTGGCGGGGTCAGTAGCAAGTACTGTTACAATTATTGATGTGACTGATTTTATCGGCTATCTGCACAGTGCATTTGCATTTATTTAATGTACTAAAGTGTGATCTGTTTTCGAATTTGAGCGATTTTTTGAATTTGCGTTGTTTTCATCATTTTTAGACTTGCTTTTTTTATTTTAATGTGTTGATTGACCAATTGAGTGATCGTATAATTAGTGATTTTTCAACTTTGATAGTGACAATATTACATGAAACAATAATTTACGTTATTTATAATGAATTCAGTTAACGATATTATTTGTAATTTGTCGGAAACACCAACATGTCATTGACAAGACGAAGATAAAAGAGACGTTTTACTGAAAGGAAGACCTACGACTATTTTATCAATACTTGCCAATAAAGAGATTAAGAAATCTTGTAGATCTTATAACGTAAATTTCAAGTCTGCTTGGTTCACAAATAATTATAAATGGCTATGTAGCAACCCAATGTTACAAAAACTATATTGTTGGCCCTGTTTGCTATTTGTAGATAATTTAAATATTACGAGGGCATTACATAAACATATCGTTTCTGCAGAGCATTTCAAATGTGAAGTACTGTTAAAAAATTAAAAAAAAAAAGACAGCTGACTATACACTACACTACACACACTATAACCATTGAAACACTATAGTCGACGCTTCAAAAGAGAACTTTATAAACTACAATTTAATGAAAACGTCCATTTAAACAGAGTTTTATTAATGACGGTTATTGGCGCAGTTTTGTATCTTGGCAAGCAATAATTAGGATTTCGCGTCCATGACGAAAGCACAGACTCCGTAAACTGTGAAAATTTCAAAGAACTCTTAGAATTGCCGTTATTAAGGCGTCATTTAAAATCAGAAATCGTTATGAAAAAATTAAAAATGTTTTCGGTGGACATTCAAAAACCACTCAAAATGAAATCATCAGTTGCATTTCTGATTATATGAATGAATGTATAAAAAAAGACATTAATGAAGACGTTATTTTTTTCTATACAGGTTGATGATACTACTGATATCACACAAACCTCTCAATGTTCCCTAATACTATGATTTGTTAATTTTAAAGGTTTAATAGTAGAACGGCTTTTGGGATTTCATGATATAAGTGCCAACAGGACATCAGAGGCCTTCTATACCATGTTGGATCAAATTTTAAATCAATTTGATTATAAAAATAAGTTAATAGGGCTATGTTATGATGGTTCGAGCGTCATGCATGGCCACCTAAATGGACTTTTGCGTCCGTCATTCAGCAAAGCAATCCTATGTCCAACTGTTCAAAAAACTGAATGAATACAAAAACATTTTTACAGAAGCTTACAAACTGTTTTGTATAATTTTAACTATTCCATCAACAAGGTGCGTCAGTGGAAAGAAGCTTTTCGTGTCTTAAACGTATAAAGGCTTATTCAAGAAGTATCATTTCCCAAGAAAGAATTTCATATTTAGCAACTATTTCTATCGAAAAAGAATTGTTGCTAGAACTAAATAAGAATCAGCCATTTCATAAAGATATATAGATAACTACACTTCACTGAAAGATCAAAGAATTGATTTGGTGTACAAAAATTAGATAGCTATAAGCTCGGCTATAGGTAAGTCGTAAAAAATCAATCTACTTTTTTTAACTGTTTACACATTTACACTCTTCTTCGCCTATTTTCTAACTCACGAGCCGCCACTGCCGTCCAATTGCCATCAGCTCTTAACGGCGCGCGCATCTAAAATAGGATAAATGAGTGAAATAAATAATATTCTTTAAATGAGAGAAACAGAGAGGGTGACAAGACGTGCATAACTTGGAAAAGCGACGTTGCCATTTTTTCAGAAAATGAGCGAAGTATGAGAATGAAAGAAGTAATCTTTTTATATTTGACAAACATGACATAAATTTACATGCGCTATGTCGCAGATAGGCATTATACAATTGAATTTTAACATTTCTTGTTTAATTTTGATTATAAATTACAATTAATATTTCCGAATTAATGTAGAACATATAAGAAATTTAGGAATTAAATATGACAATAGCGCCTATCAGCTTTTTTAGGTCATTGTACTCTTTGGATTTGTTGGTTTCACTTTACATATGAAAATAATTGAAACTATATAAATACTTTCTTCTGGGAGGTCTCAAACACAGCTACATTTGTACAAACCTCAAGCATTAGTTGTAAATTCTCTCGATATAGGCGTAGTACTAAAGTAGATTTTCCATCTACCATTATTTATCAGAAAACAAAGAGACGTGATCCGAATTCCTTCTGCTAATAAAGCAACGTCTACCATGCTACACACATTCTCGTTAATATTATTGTTTGTATGCTTAACATATTAACAAGATATTGATTATATGAGCCGAGCTGAGCGTAATTCGATTGAAAAAAATGTGCCCGCGAGGTCGATGATTAAACGATGCTAATGAAATCTACGATAGTGTAAATAAATCTTTTAATCTTCGAGCTCAACGACAGATAAATTTAATTAAAACATTCATTTAGGACGAAGCGTTGCTACATAAATAAATATTCGTGGTATCTTAATCGCTTCTTAATTTTGATTATGTTTGACATTAAGATTGAATCTGAATGCGAGAGAGGAAAAAAGTATGCATTCCTTAATTTAATGTGACATCGTTATAGATAGGTAGGTATCCGGACGAATAGGTTCTCAAAGTATTTTAATTTAAAAAGTTATTTACCTCTTGAAGGCTATTTTAATTATATACATATATATTTTCACAATTATATTTTAGTCAGTCGTTTTGGTTCCTTGGAATTTCGGTCAGTTGAATAAATAGAAAAGTTTGTGATCTTATTTTTCGGGTTTTTAGCCACCATCATCAGAGAAACAAAAATCGTTTCATCATCATGAGGTCATCAGTCCTAAGACTGGTTGGACGCTAACCTCCAGCTTCTCCTATCTTGTGCTAACCTACGCATTTCGCTAATTTTGCTACAACCTACATCCCTTACTATTTGTGAGCAGTAGTCTAATCTATGCCTACCTCTGCCTTTCTTCACTCCTATTTCTGCCTCCAAAATATCGCGGATTTAACTTCCTCCAATCTTTCATTATTAATTTGTACTTTCGTTTTTGCTTTGCTCTCGCGCCCTCTGCACACTAACACTTTATTTTTGTTTTTATTCACCCTCATTCCGTATTCCTCTGTCAACACTGCCTCCATTTCGTTCAACGTTGATTCTAATTCCTCTTTACTAGATGCTAATACTGCTATATCATCCACGAATCTCAGCATTTTTAGTTTCTGTCCCTGTACTTTAATCCCGAAATCCACTCTATCTTTTACCACATTAATCGCCTCTTCGATGTACAGATTAAAAATTAGTGGTGATAGTGGCGTACATCATTGTCTTACTCCTTTCCTGATATCTACTTCCCTTCTTTCCCCTTCTACTTCTATAACAGCAGTTTGCTCTTTGTATAGATTGTGTACTACTCTCCTATCTCTATCCTTCATTCCCGCGCTCTTTAGTATCTCGAACATTTTTTCCCATCTTACATTATCAAAAGCTTTTTCTAAATCTACAAATCCTATATAAGCGTTCTTTCCTTTTTCTATTGTTTTCTCTAACATTACTCTTAGCGCCAGAATAGCTTCGCGAGTTCCCCTATTTCGCCTAAACCCGAATTGGTCTTCTCCTAGTATTTCCTCCGCTCTATTTTCCATCCTCTTCTGCACTATTCTGGTTAAGATTTTTGACACGTGGGAAGTTAGGTTAATCGTTCTAAAGTTCTCGCATTTGTCGGCTCCTCTTTTTTTCGGTATGGTAACGATAATGTTCCTCTTATAATCCTCCGGCATCTCGCCCGTTTCGTATATGTATTTTATCAGTTCAAATATCCTATTTACTACTTTCTGTCCCGCACATTTCAAAATTTCCGCCTGTATTTTATCTACACCCGGCGCTTTATTGTTCTTTAGCCCCCTTAGTGCTATTTCAAATTCCTCCCTCAATATAGGTTTTCCTACATCTTCCCTATCGATACTAGATTCTTCCTCTAATATCTCTCCTAATTTCTGACCCTCGTATAAATTTCCTAAGTACTGCTTCCATCTATCCGCTTTCTCCTCTCTTCCGATCAGTATTTCCCCCGATTGACTCCTAACGTTTCTACTTATTGGTCCTATATCCCTGAAGTTCCTCTTAATTATTTTGTAAGCCTCATCGGTCTTACCTACTTGGAGCTTATCTTCTACTTCTTTGCATTTATCTTCTATCCATTGTTCTTTCGCTTTTCTACACTTTCTAATGATTTCCCACTTTATTGACTTATAAGTTTTCAGTCCTTCCTCGTCTCATCTGTTTTTGTAGCCTCGTCTCTTTTGTATTAAGTTTAAGATTTCGTCCGTTATCCAGGGCTTCCTAGCTTCCCTTTTATCGTGTCCTAAAACGTCCGTAGCCGCGGAAGCTAGACTATTCTTGATACCCTCCCACTCAGTTTCTGCGTTCTTGATTTCGTCCTTACTCGTTTTATTTATTAATTGATCTGTTTTCTCCTGGAACTTATCTTTCATATTCTGATCCCTCAATATGTCTACATTTATACGTTTCTTATCCTTCCGGGTTTTCAGATTTTTGAACTTTAATCTAGTTTTCATGACTACCAAGGTGTGGTCGCTGTTTACATCTGCTCCTGGATAACTGTTACAGTCTTTTACTTGATTTCTGAATCTCTTCCTAACCAGAATGTAGTCTATCTGATACCTGTCTATCCTTCCTGGCATTTTCCAGGTGTACCGCCTCCTAACGTGATTCTTGAACAATGTATTCGCGACTACCATCTTGTGCTTCTCAAAAATCGTTTATAGTTATTTTATTTTTGTGTATTCTATTTAAATACTCTTGCATAAAAAAACCCCTTGCACTAACGGATTTGATTTATGTAATACAAATGTCTTAAATTAACAAATACGGAGTCTCTTATAAATAAAAAAAGTTGTTTTAACACTTATTGCTTCTCTAAATAGAATATTTTCTCTTTCGATGACAGTTGTTTACTTTAATGTGCTATGAAATTTATCATTATCATAGCCCATTCTGAGATGGGCTATGATAATAATAAATAGGTCAACTAGCTCACGTCATTGTATACGATTAGGTACCCGAAAGAAACCGAACTGATATTGTGGTGGGCGGAGTTTTAGTAGTACCACGTTCTGCCGCTGGGAGCGTATAGAGCTACCTACCATTCCCGAGTCAGTAAGAGAAGCATCGTCACTAACGAAAGTTCCGCTAGGTCTGTGTGAGTTTTTCAGCGAAAGTTGTTTTATGTGCCCGTTTTTCATTTTGTTTTTTCGATGTGAGAGGAGTTCTCGATTCAGAGCTTATTCCACAGGGTCAGATAGCTAACCAGGCTTTCTACCTAGAAGTTTTGAAAATATTGCACAACAGTTTGCGGTGGAAGAGGCCTGATTTGTAGCAGTCGGGCGACTGATTTTTCTACCACGATAACGCTCCTGCTCATACAACCCTGCCTGTGCGCCAATTTTTGACCAAAAATGTCCACAACTTCGTCAATGGTCCGTAGTGTCGTCGATCTTCCAGGATGATTTCGCGAATTTTTTAACATTCTCACCGGTTCGAGCCTTGGAAAGACGACCAGAGCGAGGTTTGTCATCAATTGACATTTCACCTCTTTTGAAACGAGGAAACCACTCAAACACTTGAGTTTTCTCAATAGCATCAACCTTGTAGACCGTTTTCAACATTTCAAGAGTTTTTGTGCCAGTTTTTCTGAGCAAGAAGCAAATCAGCCATTGTGAAAACGACTCTCCTTTAATTGCCACATAGGTACTTAAAACAATTCCCATTTTTATCTATAGCTTTTACATATTATTAATCCTAAGTTTATAATAAAATATATTTGGTGTATTTTTACAACTTCTAGGCATTTTTAAAACAAAATAAAAACACACTTCGCGATGTCACGAATAAACGTACACACATTAAAAACGTACTACAGCGACTATGTAAATACCCGAATAGTATAAAACCAGAATATCCCCACCGGTCAACTCCGTTTCGGTAAACCCCCCACACTTGTGTATACGTTTCAAACCGATTAAACACAGGGGCGCCGCAAAGATTGAGGCAAAATTTAATTTTATAGAACCTCGATTTTAAAAACTACAAGTTATTGTACAATGTACATCTAGAAATACTGGTGCGTGATGGAAACAAAAGAATAGTGTTTCTGTAGTTCATGAGATGTAACTAAGCCAAAAAGTAAAAAAAGTTCGATCACAAAATCTTTGTTGACCTGTGTAATTTATATATTTGTAATAGCGCTGATTGGTTTGAGGACTAAATACGTATATATTACGTAAAAAGAATTTCGTTATTGTCATTTTATAAAAAGACCATACTTTTTTCTTATCGGTTAGTTTCTTATCCAATGCTACGAAAATCACCTCGCCCACACTGCCAACTGTCACAAGCCGATATTAAAGAAAAATAAATTTGTTTTCGGTTCCAGGAGACGTAATAAAGATACATTTAATAACGGCCACGTATTTATTCGAACCCTTCCCGTTCCGCTTCACAAAATACCGAAACGCTGGAAATCCCGACAATAGGACCGCGATTTCAGCGAGGAGGGGGCAGTTTTTCACGATCGACTTTGGTATTCAGCAGGAGAAACGCTGCCGGCGTTCTATTTCAGCGAGCATCACTTATCGAAGTAATTTAAAAGCAGTTCCTGTTCGAAGCTTCTGCTCGCGTCCCGGATACATTGTCGCAACAAAAATAATTAAAACACTCCATTGGATTACTCTGAGGCACGGTCGCGCAGGAATCTGTCCGCTACCGCGGTCGTGACGCTGTTTTCAAAATCTGCCGCTTATTTGTTAGTTGATTCGATTAAGTACTGGGAACCGATTCTTTCACATGAAAAAGCTTTCAGGCGATACAGGTATTTACTTGTGATAATTTTGTTTGTTTAATCTAATTTAAAACACAAAGCAGTCGTTTTTCTAGAGACAAAAATACGTCCGGATATACGAGGGTTATTCAAATATAAACGAGATTCTTTTTTTTTTTAGATTTATTGAGAACGAAAAAAGTAACCAAAAATACTTTATTTTTCTACATTGTTTCGCTCTTGGTTTACACATTTTTCCATCAAATTAGGAGTTTTTATGGCATCACTGTAAAAATAGGGAGAGCAGGAACGCCTCTACCTCTTCTAACAGTCCAAATACGTGAAAATCACACGGCAAAAGGTTTGGATTGTGTGGTGAGTGTTCAAGTATCTCCCAGAAGACTTCCTCCAATTTCCGACGTTTTTGAATTGTTGTATGGGGCAAATCAACCTGGCATCATCGCGAAGCAAAATAACGTCCCTGACGGATTGTGGTCATCTTTTCCTCCAGTAAATGGATTTTACTTAGTCATTTTATAATTTTATCGAAAAGGGACATGAATTGTGACAAAATAATTAAAATAAAAACCGGCAATGGAGTTAATTTAGATTATATAGGTCTGCAAAAAAAAACTTTTTTAAAAATTGTTTTGATTTAGTTAACTGATCTTTATGTAGTTTTTTGCGCTGATTTCAAAAATGACATTGGTTTTTTTCTATCACGTAAGGCTTGCCTACAAAATAAAGTTGAAGTTTTTGGAGAAAGTACAAAAAACGGAAAATTTTGGATTTATTTTTATTATTTTAACATGAAGTAAAAGTAAAAAAACAACGATACTCAGCTAAAATGAGCATAATAGTGATGCACATGTGTTGAAAAGTTATTATAAGTCTTTGTAAAAGCGTTTTCTTTTTCCATCAAAACTTCTTTTGGTACTTTTTCGGCTGTGTTCTTGTGAATTTTCCTTTTTTAACATCCAACAATAGACTGCCATCATGTTGACATTCCATCGACCTTGGTATCTGCGCTCCATTTCTTTTATATCTTAATGGAAACGTTCTCCTTGTTCCTCACTTACAGCCCCAAGATTCTCTGGAAAGTAGTCCAGATGTGAGTGAAGGAAATGGACTTTGACACTCATGTTGCAGCCCAACATTTTGTAGTTTTGTAACAATTCAGCAACCAAAGTTTTGTAGTTTGGGTCTTTTTTGTTTCCAAGAAAGCCTGTTACAACAAGTTTAAATGAATTCCAGGCATTTTCTTTATATAGATTTGTATAGACGAGTTATTTTTGGAACAAATGTATAGAAAATTTTTCAAGTTATGATGTAAAATATAATGTTATAGTTAAAAAATGGGGTATAGACCACATAGATAATATTAATCAATATCAACAACAAAAAGCAGACATAGTGTGACTGGAAAACAGTGCAAACTTCAAAATACATTTTTATCTACGGTTAAATACGCAATTTAGCCAGACTTTAGCTCAGAAATAGAACTCAGTAAAATTTTATAGAAACAGATCGACGAGGTTAGGGTCGGGGGAATAAAGTGGCTACTGTACACCTTTACCGACACACTTAGAGTACTGTAGCGTTATTCCTCGATAACCAAAATTGCCCTCTATAGTCATGTCGAATCCGAGATTCAGTAAATGTACACAGAAGCAGGTGAATGTCATTTTTTACCAGGGCCGTAATAAGGAACGACTATTACCTCGATTCGACTATTATAGGGAGACTTGGAAGTCAACTTGGATCATCGAAAACAAGATATAAGTCTTCATAAACAACTGTCTGAGACGAATACTGAAAATCAGATGGCCAGAAACAATAAGTAATGAAGAGCTGTGGAAAATGGAAATGGATTGGTTATACTATGAGAAAACCAAATGTAGACATAGCCCTCACGGCATTACACTGGAATCCACAAGGAAAAAGAAATAGGGGTCGGCCAAAAAATACGTGGCGCAAAACGGTTATCGATGAATCTCGAGTAACTGGTAAAGAATAAAACGAAACGATAGCTCTTGTCCAAAATAGAATCCTATGGATGCATTTCTTGGATGCACCCCCGTGGAATAAAATTTAAGATGATAATGATGATTACTTCGATGTATTGATCAATGAATCTTATATATTATCACAGGAAAGCCTTGGTGTGCCCGAGAAGCAAAACCGCTGTTGTTTAAAGTACTCTGAAAATACTTAAATAAAATACAACACTCAAACAGTTTCAAGGTACAGTTTAGTAGTATAAGGTACAGTACGTACAAGTATGCAATTTAAACGCAGTGAAACACGATAAAATGCATGCAAAATGATGCACATATAACAATATGCACCTGTAGCAAAACCGGCCCAAGTGCTTCCCGCAGTTTATGGCCGTTTGACCAATAGCATTATTTCAGCGAATCACGGGTCAATCACACGCTGATCATTTTTTATACACGCTGAATTTCAGTTATGAAGATATCTTAGTAATATAGAAATAGAAGATATATAATAACGTTGAACTTCATGAGTGGGAGTTTTGTAAGCATTTCATAAGCGGGAGTTTTAGATGCGCATAAACGTTCATACAAAAAGGGTTTAAGTTTGTAATAATCAAAGTTTTTTGTTGCAATTTAAAATAGTTCATCTTCTTATTTTATCAAATAACTGATATACTAAATGCAAAAGTCAATCTGGGACACAGTATTAACAATCGACAGATTACGAAATGTTTATCATAATCTCATTATCCGGATAATTAAAATATAGTGAGGAAATCTCACGTAATATTTTTATGTTGTACATTCTGTTGAAAAACACATAACGTACAGAGAAATAAAACATTCGTTGTTTCCTTATAACCTTTGTTGCTAAACAGACAATAAATTTTTTAATTGCAAACTTATCTATAAATCAATTTCAACTGTTGCTGATTTTACGTCAGTTTAAATAAAAATATCAACTATTTTCAACCGTATAAATTTTCCTTATGTTGATTCAAGTCATATATATAAAAATAGTAAACTTATTTAACACATTGTAATCGGTACATGAACTCAATAACACGTCGTTATTTCTTGAATAATTCCTTATCCTTTACTCAACAATGTGACTAACCCGTTTATCAATATCAATTTCCAGAGAACATTTTTTCCGCGTAAATAAAAATCATTCATTGCGTATATTTACACTGCCCGATAAACGATGGAGAGAACACAAAGTGCTGTTACTGAGAAACTCCCCGCCTGCCGTGTTAACGTTCGATTCATCCATACATTTTTTTATCGGCACAATTCAATTGTTTATTTGTAGGCATACATACAGCCATGTGTTTAAAGTTCAATGACTAACAACGCTCCCTTTGATCGCATACAATCGATTAGCCTGATGTGGAGGGAACAATAAGGTTCGAGATGCTGATAATTTGTAGGCTAATATTATGTTAAGCGATTCAAATGAAGATGGAAACGGAACGAAGAGAATTTCACTTATTTTTATGTCGTTCACTATAGAAGTGAACAGAGTTCATCAGAGTTCAATAAAGTTAATTCTCCCGAGGATTCGTCTTGTCGTTTCTCTGATCACCAGCTTCTCCAGAAGGAATTCAAAGACTGTCACACGACCATTCCATAACCTTCTTTCTGAAAATAATTTACTTCACTAGGCAACTGTTCGAAGTACTTGGGAGAATAAATAATTAAAGATACAATTTGAAGACAATACGAGTTTATTGATACTCTGTATAACAACTAAATTACGTACAAAGAAATTAAGATGTGTATTCTAACGTATAATCTTTCAGACTGACTTGCTAAATAATCAATTTTTATTTCAACGACATTTGAACAGTTAAACATTCGATATTGAGTTACCCGAACTCATAAATGCTGACCTAATGTTTATGTTTAATTTCAGGCACCGCATGAAGACTATTTTTAAACCTAAAATAATTATTGTTGAATGTAATATTCCAACACCCTCCAGGTGCTTTAGTGATATAAGTTTTTTCAAACATATGAATTTGGTGACCCATTAAATTGCCGTCCGAGACAGGTACCTCGGTTTGCCCCCTTAGGTCCGGAGCTGCCTTCTGATATAATTCTGATTTTGTGGAGCAAAACGTTTTTGTCATTGTCAATTTTTCGTGGAATTCTTCGCAAAATGTAAAACATACTTAAGTATAGTATAAAACGAGATTGGCAAAATCGACTTTAAATGCTGCCACAAAACGCAATCAATGGAATTGAAATCCGGTGAATATTATTACCATTCATTCCGTGGATCCTTTCACTCTGTTCCTTTTTATATAACTCTGAGTTTTCAATATTCGAAATAGATTTACTGAGAGCTGGTTGCTTCCTGACAATATCAGAGGCATTGTCGATATTTTTCTAATATATTTTGTATCGTTCTTGAAGTAACATTAATTTTATGCATTTTCTTCTTTTGTTTTAATCATCCACGTTATTTGGTCTATTGAAATAGACCTTAAATTTTAAATAATCAAGCGGGGCCAGATCTGAAGGACGGGCAAGCCACTTACTTATTCTACCAATCTATTTATGCGTCAAAACTTGATTGGCATAGACCCTTATTTTATTTACCAAATGTTCCAAAATGTGGTGTAGCTCCATCCTATTGATATCAAGTTGAAGTTTTGTTTGTAACCCGAAAAAAAGATGATAACAGACTTCGATTTTGACTTGTGAATTTGTCTCAAAAAGAAACATCAAAAGTACATAAACTATTTGTGCCTGTTATAGTTATTATCCCTTACAAGAACATTAAAATTTGTTTACCTACTGTTTCCATAAATTACAATAAAATTACTTCTACCCTATTTTGAACCTTCTTTTATGTATTCTTTCATAATTCCGACGTATTTTTTGATGGTAAATTTAAAGGAAACTAAGATTTTTATATTATATTCACACCTGGCTTTTATCATAACTACTTTTAATTCTTAATAAACTTTTCAACAAATTTTATATATAGGGTGTTTCAATTGGAACTATAGGATTTAAATTGCGTGCCATTTGTGTTCTGTTAAAGATAGGGTCAAATAGATTTGTGTCAAAAATTATCTAACCGATCACGACGAGGACATATTGGCATGGCCTTATCAATAAGAAAACCCGTCTCTTCAAATTTCTTGATTAAGTTACGAACTGTTAACTATGTGGATGCTTGGTTCGGTCCTAATTTTGTGCGAACTTTTCTTAATGTAATTGTAAATGATCGCTCACTTTCATAAAATAGTTGTACACAATCTAGTTGCTTTTGAACTATTAATCGCGGCATGTTGACATGGTATGGTCTATAGATGACAGTCGTTAAATATTTTATTATTTATCAGTATAATGCAGAGTTTTACTTCGCAGAGGGTAATTCTCAAACTACAGAAATAAGGAGAATATACTCCAATCCATCTGAAGATGCCTTATATTATAAGGACTAAACAAATTAGGTCAAAACAGCTATTCTCCTGGCTGTATGCCAAACGCCGAGCGCTGAATTACATGACAAAACATGTACATGTAGTTTCAAAATTACCCTCTGCGGAGTAAAACTCTGCATTATATTGATGATCTCAAGTTTCTGCTCCGACTTAGATTGTTCTCGAAACTACCAAGAAATGGCGTTTGGTACGTTCTACTGCGGTGGAACGTAGCAACATTTATTAGATGTGAGCTTCATATGTTAAAGGTATACTCGTTTGTGTAAACGAGTACACCTTATCTTGGGTCTCGTCAGTGCAGTGTTGCACTGACGAGACCCAAGATAAGGCCGAAACCGGTCTGCAGTTAGCGATATCCCTGAGATAGGTGACACTTTGCATCTTCCTTGTGGTTTTGGGACAATCTGAATCATTGTATCTTAGTGTTAGTGCTAACTCTGTTAGACAAAATACGGCAAATTTTGTCATGTAATTCAGCGCTCGGCGTTTGGAATATAGCCAGGAGAATAGCTGTCTTGGCCTAATCTGTTTAGTCCTTATTATTTAAGGCATTTGCAGATGGGTTGGAGTATAATCTCCTTATTTTTGTAGTTTATTATTGTTTACTTTCCTTGTATGTTCTATTTTTTTATTAATATTTCTCTTTTATAAGATAGATATTATTAATAGATCGAAGGTATAGATCGAAAACATCATCGAAAAATAGAAAAGGAAACAAAGACTCGCCTTCTAAAACGAGGGTTTCTACAATTCTTTATTTATAAAATAATAGTGTATTCCATACTTTTGCAATGAATGCAATTTGAATAGTTAGAAATTTCGAAATATATTCAAAATATGCTGCAACATATTGATTGATATTATGATGCTATAACACTTTTTCTGATTTCATTTTATCGCAATTTTCGAAACCGACGAAGCACTTAATGAACAGTCTATAACCATTATAACATAATAGCTGTAAATGAGGAAACACGACCAATTATATAATTTTTATGGACATTATAAAAGCTGGGCTATTAATTTTTTAATGCTGTATACGTTAATGGCGTACACAATATGTGTTTCCTGTCTAGCTAAGCCATAAATTATATCATATATAAAATGGACGAACATATTTCCGGCGAATAGGTAGGTGTTAAATACATGTAGTAATCCATCTTCTGATTCAATTCGTTTAACATCTCGGAAAGGTTAGAAATTGCCGAAATGTTGTAAGAATTTGTAAGTCTGATAGAGGGTTTTTCAATACGGACGCTCGATTTTTAAACGTAAATAAAACAAGTTTTGTATGAGATATCCATTCAATTTTTCTTTATTTAAAAGAATACTTTATGGCATTAAGTATGTAATATAACGTCGTTCAAGTGTCCGCCGCGGATTTGCTCGGTGGCACGTATTCGGGAGGTCCAATTTTCGATGATTTTGTCGCATAAATCTGGCTGAATTTGCTGGATAGAATTCGTTATGTTGACTTTGAGGACATCAATTGTTTACGGTTTATTCGTATAGACCTGCAATTTAAGATACTCCCAAAGGAAAAAGTCTTAAGGCGTTACATCGCACGATTTCTGTGGCCAATCCACGTCGCCGCTGCGCGAGACAAGCATGTCAATGTCCATCGTGGCATATGCTGTGTAGCACGTAGCGCCATCCTGTTGGAACCACATGTCATCGGTATCGATATCATCCAGTTTAGGCCACAAAAAGTTGCTTATCATCGACCTGTAGCACTCGCCATTGACGGTTATGGCAATGCTAGTTTCGTTTTGGAAGAAGTACGGACCATTGATTCCGCCAGACCAAAATCCGCACCAAACAGTAACTTTCTCGGAATGCATTTGGTGCTTGTGTATATCGTGTAGATTGGTATCGTCCCAAATCCGACAATTTTGCTTGTTTACATATCCATTCATCCAAAAATGAGCCTTGTCGCTAAGGATGACCTTTTGGCAAAACTTGGGTCAACTTTCAACAACTGCACAGCCCAATTAGCGAACACAACAGCGTTATCGACGTTGAAAACCCAAAAGTAAGTTTTGAGCGAGTTGAAAGTCAGTTAATTTTTGTGCATAGTATAGTACTACTACTACTACTACTACTAAGCAGTACTAAATATAGTACTGCTTGCAACCTAAATATGCCAGAAACCTTGGAATATATTTTCTTCAGTGCCCGACTTAGAACCCTATTGAAGGTCCTGAAATTAAAAGTATTTTGGAAGACTATGGTTTACTTATACATAACCTCAACAATAACATAATTCCTAAAAAATTGATGTATTGTTTTATTCACCAATTACTAAAACTGCGCTCTTTTATATTAAATAAATAATAATACGCATGCGTAATATATTAAATGAATAACAATACGTTTTCTTCAGAAATGAACTGAAAACATTCGTATGTACGTGTACGAACGCCTAGCAAATGCAGTGACTCTCTTGGTTTCGCTCTAAATCCGAAGGTTTTCCTAGTAGGATCCAATTTCTAGACTAATGTATTTCTTTTGACACCTGAAGAGTTCTTCTGGGTTTACGAGAAAACCCTCCGTTTCTCAGTAAGACGAAGGTTAAAGCCGTATTCAGAGAGCTTTTTCACATGGCTTCTGACGTAACTTGCGTCGATTTTGAGTTTTTGGAATTTTCTATAAAATTGCCTTGTTATGTCCATCGACTTTTTCCACAAAAAAACTTTTTCTCGAGAAATGAACCGAAAATTTGTATGGGTGTACAAAAACCTAACAAATGCAATGGCGTTCTTGGTTTCGCTCTAAATCCGAAGGTTTTCCTGGTAGGATCCAGTTTCTACTAACGCATTCCTCTCGACACCCGAAGAATTCTTCTCGGTTTACGAAGAAACCTTCCCAGTAATACGAAGGTTATTCAGCGAGCTTTTTTATATAATTTTTGATATATGATCCATACGTGTTGACGTATGGATCCTATGACGTATACCCATATACCTAACCCCTTCATATAAACTCATTCATAGAATTTTAAATTCTACAAACGAATAATAATAATAAAATCCTATCGAATTTGGATCACCCTATATACGACCACCATTAATTACTTTTTTCAAATAATCCACCATCGTGCTTTCTCATAACCCATAGATAGGGTGGGGTGTGTCCTATCCACCTAAAATTCAATAGATGTCATCTGGTAGACGTTTCTAATCAGAATCAGTCGGAACCCGATCGATCCGACACGACTTAATTGAGTGATCGTGCTAACAAAAAAATCTCAAATAGTCCACCATCGTGCTTTCTCATGATCCACGGACAGGGTGGGGTGTGTCCTATCCACCTCAAACTCAATAGGTGTCGTCTGGGAGACGTCTCCGATCAGAATCAGTCAAAACCCGATCTATCCGACAAGATTTAGTTGAGTTATCGTGTTAACAAAAAAAAATCTCTCAAATAGTCCAGCCTCATGCTTTCTCATGACCCATGGACAGGGTGGGATGTGTCCTATCCACCTCAAAATCAACAGGTGTCGTCTGGGAGACGTCCCCAATCAGAATCAGTCAAAACCCGATCGATCCGACACGATTTAGTTGAGTTATCGTGCTAACAAGAATAAACGACAACGACACACACCCACGCACAAAATAGTTTTAAAACTTTTGTTTAGCTTTTAGGCCGAAAAACGAAAAACAAACCCTAGAAAAAAGATTTACACGATTACATTACTTTTCCGTGTATAGTGGAGCGCGAAAAAATAATAACACATTCAGCGATTCATTCGAACTCCATAGTCAACGATGTCGAAGACTATATTTGACATGCTCCGTATACGGCTGCATTCCATTTCCATACAACATAACGTGCATACACACATGCTCGATTATACTTAATGCCACTTCTATAATAAGCTAATCTCCGTAATTACGTCCAAGCTGCAAGTTCAACGGACGAACAAATTGTTGAGTGCTTGTAAATGCGCTATTTCAACGGATTATTACAATCACTAAGGTTCTCTTGTTATCCGATTTGAGAAATTAACTCCAAACAGACGGGCATTTAGTCGATATATATACACTCGTAAGTACTTCCACTTTATAATGATTTCACTACTTGGGGCTTTACTTAGCGGTCGATTTGAGGCTCTTTGTGTCGCCTTAATTTTGGTAAATCGTTCGTGTGACAAAGTGAAACTGTTTTGTGAATAGGTTAGTGTAGTATGGAAACCCAACGATATCTATACTAAACACAAAAATTAAGGGATCTAAAAACAATCCTAAATTTTAAGGTGATTTTCAAAGGGGTTTAACATGGAGAAAAATAGCCGTAGAGTAACTTTATAAAAAGCCTGTTGAAGCTCCAAGTTTCTAGTTTTCAGATCGCCAGTTCAAGTGATCTTGAGATTTTTACCATCAGCAGTTCTTGAGTTTAATCATAAGGAATCCATCGGAAAAAAAATTCCAAATTTTTGCTTGCCTTTCAAAAGGTCAATGGACTTCAATACACTTTTTTCAATGGTTTCATCATAACCTTTTCTTAGATGATTTTATCATCTTTAATTTGAGCGGCCCAAAAGCCTTGTACGATGATTTTTCACCGAGTGATCGTTGATCAAAACAAAAAAATTAGTTTTGACTTTTTTTTTGTGAAACACTTTTTTATTTTTTTCTCTTCCCATAATTAACATTACTTGGTAATAAATATGGATTACTGCTAAAAGAAATTCATTGTAAACCTCAAGAAATGAATAAAAAATGAAACAATTCATCCTTGAAAAATTGATTTTTAGCAAACACGACAAATTCAATCGTTCCGAATACAATGAAAAAAAAAAAATTGCAGTATTTTGAAATTATCAGGGTTGAAAAGAAACAGTCGACATCATTAGTCTATCCATTGTTTGAAAAGTTATGCCAAGTTAAGGGAATAAACAACTTTAATAAATACACAACTTTTTACCACTTTATCAATCAACATCCTCGCCCCGAAAAATTGATCAAAAACCAATAGCTTGTAAAGAATACTTCTCCAAAACGAAACTGGCATTGCCATAACCGTTAACGGCGAGCGCTACAGATCGATAATAAGCAACTTCCTGTGTGTGCCACGATGAACATTCTGCACGAGCGATTTAAATTCATGGTTATCTCGCGCAGAGGCGACGTGAACTGGTCACCGAGATCATGCAATTTAACGCGTTTAGACTTCTTTCTTTGGGGGTATCTTAAATCTCAGGTCTACGTGAATTAACCGCAAACAGTTGTCAAAAATCAAAGTCAACATAATGAACGCCATCCAGCAAGTCATCGAAAATTGGTCCTCCTGAATACGTGCCACCAAATACAGCCGCTGTGGACATTTGAACGACATTATATTCCATACATAATGCCATAAGATATTCTTTCAAATAAAAAAGAATTGAGTGGATATTTCATACATAGCAACGCATGTGTTTATATACACTCCATGATAGGCACTATATCGCATTCATTACATCATAGTTCAGAATGCTGAAGGGAAAAAACCTCATAATTTAATATTTACATTTATACATATAAATACGTAAGTACGGACCTGGAATGTACGATTTACCCGCGGTCTGTACAATACATCCCGAACGGGCAGTTCTAATAATCATTCATGCAATTCGTATTTTCTTCTCTCTATAATTTTCCTGTCAGACTAAATGACGCTGCAGGAATTTTTCAGGTGCATTCGGTGGCAGGGCACGTCGTAAATTGCATTACGGATATACAGAATGCAATTTAATTCGTGTATTGCCGTAATAACCGGTGAAATAACAACAAGCGTCTCTTAATGCGGATTCTGATTCGTGTTTACTCTGTAATGTCTGATAGTTTAGTGACTAGGCGGCGGCGGCACAGCTTTTCGACTTTCTGGATGGAAACGCTGAATTACTTCCAGCGTAATGAAAGAATTCTGCTCGGCGGTATTGCCAGTAATGGCACGCGAACCGATGTTATTACGGCCGAGGATTTGTAAGTGCCTGTAGTGATATTAAAAACGTTATCGTCGTGGATTTATCAACAGAAACTTTAAGCTTCTTGGTTAATATTTATCGAACTGAATGTGCTGTTGTATGTCGTGATTCTGATTTGTGAGAAAAATGTTCATTTGGCAAAACGTCGCTACCTGGAATGTACCAAATTTCATAAACGAAATGAAGTTCTGTACTATGAAAGTATTCTACTCAAGTGAATAGTTGCGTTGTTGAATAAAGTAATGAATTTATCAAAACACATTAAATTGCTAAGTAAGCGTCTATATTTCTGCAGTTTTCCTAGCCTTTGTGTTCAATAAACGTATAAAATTCCTTTAATTTCTCTTAAATTCCTGTAAATATATTTAAACTCATTTCAATCCCTTTAAACTCTTAAAATCCGGTAAAATAAAACTATTTTATGGGATTTTTCCTTGTATACTTTATCTAGCGTTGCCTTCCTTTACATTATTCTACACTCTTTTACATTCTTTACATCATTTTACGTTCCTTTGCATGTTTTTATATTCCTTTTTATTTATCTCGTTTCTGTTATATTCCCCTACTTTTCTCTATTGCTTTCAATTTTCTTTTAATTATTTTTAATTTTATTTTAGTTCAAACAGATTTGAGTTGGTCTAATTTCTTTTATTAAAAATCCTGCAATATTTCCTTGGATATCATAAGTTCCTATGGATATCTTTAAATTTTAATAGAGTTGCCCTTAAGTTCTCTTAAAATTTTGTAAATGTCTTCTTGTTACTTAATTACTGTTTAATTTGTTAAATTACCTTAATTTTTTGGATGATTTACATTTTACCTAAAACTCTTTAGACTATTTCTATTTTATTTACTTCTTAAAGAATTTCATTTTGTTATTTCTTGATTATAGAAGTAGAAGGGGAAAGAAGGGAAGTAGGTATTAGGAAAGGAGTAAGACAAGTATGTACGTACGCTATCACCAGTAATTTTTAATCTGTACATCGAAGAAGCGACAAATATGGTAAAATATAGAGTGGATTTCGGGATAAAGTACAGGACAGAAACTAAAAATTCTGAGATTCGCGGATGATATAGCAGTATTAGCATCTAGTAAGGAGGAATTAGAATCAGCATTGAACGAAATGGAGACAGTATTGACAGAGGAATACGGAATGAGGGTGAATAAAAACAAAACTAAAGTGTTAGTATGCAGAGGGCGCGAGAGCAGAGCAAAAACGAAAGTACATTGGAATGGAAGAAACGATAAAAATATAAAACAAAGAATAGCGCAGGGTCGAGTAGCTTTTAACAAAAATAAAAAACACTTTTATGCTCGGGGGTAATAAACTTAGAAACAAGGAATAGATTTTTGAAAATGTATGTATGGAGCAAGGCACTATACGGTTGCGAGACCTGGACGGTAGGGGAAGCAAGTAGGAAGAAATTTGAGATGTGCTGTTACCGAAGAATGATGAAAATACCGTGGACTGATAGGGTTAGAAACGAAGAAGTATTAGATAAAGTCGGCGAGAAAAGAAGTATGTGGAAAAACATAAAGAAGAGAAGAGATAGAATGGTAGGCCACTTGCTGAGACATGGGGTAGTAGTCCGCAATATTTTGGAGGCAGAAGTAGGAGTGAAGAAAGGCAGAGGTAGGCCTAGATTAGACTACTGCTCGCAAACAGTAAGGGATGTAGGTTGTAGCACAATTAGCGAAATGCGTAGGTTAGCACAAGATAGGAGAAGCTGGAGGTTAGCGTCCAACCAGTCTTAGGACTGATGACCTCATGATGATGATTTCTTGATTTTGTGTCCTTTTGTTTCTTTAACTTCCAATAAATTCCTGTACATCAGTTCCTATTCTGTACATCAGTTTAATTATTTGTGTTAAATTCTGGATATTTTCCTGTTTCTTTATCAATTCCTCTATAATCCCTCTAATTTCTTGATCAGCGATTCTTGTTCAACTAATTTAAGTCCCTATCAGTTTCTTATACATTGCTTTAAATATCTTTAAATTCCTTCATATTCCTCCAATATCCTTTAAACTTCTTAACATTTCTTTAAGTTCTCTGAAATGATTTAAAATTCATCCAAAACGCATTACATTTCTTCATATTATGCCTATTTCCTTTAAATTCCTTTCAAATGATCATGTGGAAGAAATCAAGGAAACATTTATTTAAATTAATTCTTTTGAAAATTCATTTTGTATCATTTAAAATCATTTAAATGTCTTTATATTTCTTTACACTCTTTCACATTCCTTTACGTTTCTTTGCATTCCTTTACATTTTTGTACATTTTCATATATCTATTTACTTTCTTTAATATTATTTTGCATTCTTTCATTTTGTTTACATTTACATGTATTTATTTTATATTCCTTAATACCCCTTTACATTCATTTACATATCTTTACATTCCTTTACATTCCTTAATGTTCCTTTACATTTATTTCCATTTCTTTACATTATTTTACATTTACTTTTATTTCATTACATTATTTTAGATACCTTTGTATTCCTTTACATTATTTTACACTCTTTTGCAATCATTTACATTTCTTTAGAGTATTTTACATTTTTTTACAATCCTTACGCTCATTTACATTCTTTTACATTTCCTTACATTTTCTTACATTTCTTTACCTCTCCATTTACTGTATCTCCAAACAAAGAATGTTCTTAAATTATACTTATTAAACCTCGTTTCCTTTTTACCTAAATTATTTTTATCTCATCCAAACATTGAAAGTAATCATAAATAAGCATATATGAATCGCTAGTGAAAAAAGTCGCAAACGCTACTCATTAATAACAAGCGCAATCTTTTTATTTTCTATTTTTATGTTTAATATATTTAATTTCCACTTCCGAATACGTGGAATTCTAACTACGGAAATTTCGCCGAGCAACCATATCCAACGCGATACATGTACTGCTTTGTTATTTAAATGGATTTTAATTATGAAAATTCCGCACAGGTCTAGCCACTGTATGGTCGGTCGTGTTGGGCTACAAATTTCAGGTCCAAATAAAAGCAGCGTGTTTATTTTAGTTGCTGTACGTCCCACTGAATTTTTACGGAATACAAAATCAACCATTTATTTCCATAAGTATATGTCGGGAAAATACCGAATGGATATGTATATACGTATTATTGAACGGAGTCATAGTTTTATTATACAGGTTGCTTTTATTATTCGGGAACACGAATACACTTTCACTGAATTAATTATCTCCGCAGAGTTGTCTATTTCGATGCTTTCTTGTAATGACAATTGGGCAGCCGTTATATAGGCTGCTCATTATCTTACGTCACAAACTATTACGTCACCATTTTTGTATCCGATTAAAAAAAAACATAAGTGATTCAAAAAACACTACAAATTGGTCATCATCATGAGGTCATCAGTCTTAAGACTGGTTGGACGCTAACCTCCAGCTTCTCCTATCTTGTGCTAACCTACGCATTTCGCTAATTGTGCTACAACCTACATCCCTTACTATTTGCGAGCAGTAGTTTAATCTAGGCCTACCTCTGCCTTACTTCACTTCTATTTCTGCCTCCAAAATATCACAGACTATTCCCCCATGTCTCAGCAAGTGGCCTACCATTCTATCTTTATGTTTTTTCACATACTTCTTTTCTTGCCGACTTTCTCTAATACTTCCTCGTTTCTAACCCTATCAGTACACAGTATTTTCTTCATGCTTCGGTAACACCACATCTCAAAAGCTTCTAATTTATTCCTATTTGCTTCCCCTACAAGTTGGTAGCAATGTAAAATTTTTTCAACATCAACTAGTAATCAACTATATATTTGCTATATAATTTTATCAAATTGAATAATATATTTTATTTTACTTTAATCGATTCAGATTCTTGCTTTGAATTCAACGATGTATTCGATAGTTGAGTAACGATTTGAACATAAAATGTTTAAAATATTCCTTTAATATTAATGTCAACTTGTATCAAAATTTTCGAAGTATAAAAGGTATCAAAAGACAATATTATGATTCAGTATTATGAATATTATGAAAAATTAATGCGAATAACGAAGACTTACAAAAAGAACCTTATAAGAATTACTCAGATGGCGCTCCACCTTGTTGGAAACGTAAGTTGCACCTTCTAGTCACTCCATAAGTAGATTTTAACATAAAAGTGAAGGTATTTCGTGACATGCATTAATCATTTTGTCTTAAAATGTCCTCACTATATGGCCGAGTTAAATAAACTTAGCTTTTAAATAGTTAGAACCAAAAATTGAGCGGTATAAGATCAGGAAAGTGCGCAAGCTACAGAACTGGTCCACGACCGTCCACTAAAATTGTCATTATTTCAGCATCTTGCTGGACGTAAATTCTATTAAGTTGTGCTAGAGGCAAATCATTTTAAAAGTAATCTATACCTTCCCTTAATATTCGCTATTCGCTCATAATTTTTTGTGGTTAGAATTTCGTGCATGGAAAATAGTCCTATCAATCTATTATTTAGTCATTAATTTACTTTATTTGTTCTTTTAAATCGAATAGAACGTGAAGGAGTTACACCGTGTAGCGTATTTTTTTATATATAAAACAGCCTGTATATTATTTCACTGAAAGTAAAAAAGTTATTTTGTATTATTTAACTTAGTCCGTACCGTATGTAACTTGCACAGATATTTAGTAACAACCTGTCAAAATCACAGGCGGCTGTTTTGCAATAAAAACATAATTTATTGAGATTCGACAATACTACTTTTAAAAATTGGTTACATTATTTATAATTGAACGTATTTTAATGAAATTTTGACTAAAGCCATATTGAAATTTTCTGCACCGAGAGGTGTGAACTTGTTTTCTATAAAAAAAAATAATAACAATATTTTGCCGCTTTCAGCATTGAAAAATAATTTGAGAATGTCTTGAAGATATAAATTAAATCCTGAAACTTAGTGCGACAATACACCTATTGACACTAAGTTCTAAAAGCTAATTTTAGTTGGTTATGAAGATTGATTATGCTGTTTCTCCATTTTTTATGAGTCACACTATATTTAGAACTCAAGTACAGAGATATGTCTATAGACATATGTCAAAGAGATGGAGAGAAGAAACAGTATTTTTTTATTTACTACATTACATTATCCAAAACGTTAAATTTAAGTATACTCAAAAAGATATTTATTTGAGTATATTTGTAAATTTAACGTTTTGGATAATGCTGTAATGTTGTAAATAAAAAAATACTGTTCCTTCTTGTCGAAATACGTTGCTCGATTCCTTTCACAAAAATAAATTTGTTTAAAAATTACAATACAATATTATATTTTTGTATAGCATTCCATGTATCTTCTTTTTCCAAAAATTTCGTCTCGTCTCATTCCACTGAATTTCCAGTTTTTCCGCACTTGGTCCTCCCGTCTCAGTCAGGGGCATCCTATTTTATTTTCCCTGTGCTCTGGATTCGTAAATTTTTCTTGTTAGTCTCTTCTCCTTCATCCTACATGTGTGACCTAGTCAACTCAATTGTCTTTCATCAATGACTGACTAATTCCTCGCGAGGAAAATCCCTGACTCCACCGCGCCAAAGCCCAACGGCCGGTCAACCCTTCAAACCCTTCTAACTTCATCCGTGAGATCAGATTTTCTTTTTCTTGTTAGTCTAATTCCTGATTAAAATTTTCCTTAAATTATGTTCTTTCTGATTGAACTGGCAACGCCGCACAGTGTAGCAATTATGGAAACACGTACGAAAATATGGGAAAACCTCTAAAAGTTATAATATGTTTCAGGAGTGAACTGAAAATCTGTACAGAAATAGTCAGATCTATAAAATTTAGTAATTGAACTTTCTTTTTTAGTAGAAATTTTCTAATTTTTCTTACAAAAGGGTAAATGAACTAAACGAAACAAAATTAAGTACAAGAAGTTCTTTATCAAATCCTTTAGATTTTGCTGCAATGTTCTTATAACAGTATGCGCACAACAGGAAGAGCACTTCCTGGTGTGGTGTGTTCTAAAGTATCTATAGTCCTTATTTCAGCACTTTTGAGCTTATTCAAAAAGAGAACCGACCGGTAGAGCTGCACATCTCTATTACTTCAGAATTAGACTTGTTTATTACGATAAACTAACCTCAATTTTTGTGTAAAAAGCGGAAAAAATCATTTGCTTATTCCAGCGTTAAATAAAAACAGCTGATCTTATGAAAACTCGAAAACATAGTTCTTGTAAATAATGTTCTAAAGGGCGATCACCCATCAACAGTGCCTCACATAATTCACTATCATGTTTTTATATGTATCGTATTTTTATATACAAAAACAAGGCCAGAAAAAAATAGTTCTAGCCTAAATATGGTCAGTTCTAACATACGTGGAAACATGAGTATATCTAGGAGCTTAAAGGATGCAACTAAAATTAGTTTAAAATATAATATAACCCGGAAAGCTTGTCTACAACTATTAAGATAATAAGTTTAAAAATAACGACTTAACAAAAATGTAACTTAAGTAAAAAGCAAGAAATAAGTGTTTTCTACAACAATTTAATACTTATTTGTTGTTCCGTGTAATGTTAAGAAATTAAGAAATTAGATCTTAAGAAATTATTCTTTATTATATAATAATTATTAATTGTTTTATATAATTTTGAAGTCGGTGCCAAGTAAAACATAAAAAATATATACGTTGCTACTATAATAACGAGTTTACATTTAAAATTGTCGAGAGCCGACATTCGCATTACTAATATTTATGCTTGCCAGACGTCCCGGTTTGACCGGGACAGTCCCGGTTTTCAGACAAAATCCCGGTGTCCCGGCCGGTTTACTTCACGTGTCGGTAAAAATTAAATTTTATTATAGATGACCAAAAAAGAATAAAATAATTAACTGTGAAGGATTATTTAGGATAATTACTTTGTCATTTATGTCACTGTACTGTATGTATAGTGAAAACTATAGAAGAGTGATGGTCTGCTAATAAATAATATTGTCATCGTATCGTCTTGTCTCGCCAAACAGGACCATGCGCTATGCGAGAGGCATCTTGTGTGCAATAACATTGGACTCAAGATGCCTCTTGAGTCCAATGACTCAAGACTTGAGGTGACTCAAGATTATCCCTGGTTTAGGTTCCTAATCAATAACTATTTATTCATAACATTGAGAATAAACTACCCTCTAAAACACTCTAAAAACCCTTGAATACCCGCGACGCTGAGGGGCATTCCGGTGCCCCGGTTGAACATTTCAAGAATCTGGAAAGGCTACTAATATTGTATGGCACCCCGACACGTGCAGTACCCCTAGTAGCGTGGTAACCTCACTGAGTAGATTAAATTTTGTCTGTTTTGTTGTATTCCTTACAATTTCGATTTTTACCTCTACGCTGAGTTAACCTCTTTAACTTTTATCTAGAATACATATATGTAATTAATCTTCAAAACAAACTCCGTAATTTCGGATAAAACGTTGATGAAAAATCAATCAAATAATCAGCACTCAACCACATCTCCGCTTCACATACATCGATCATAAATGAAAATAAAAAAATCTCTGAGAATGGAATAATCTCCAAAAGTATTAAATAAATCTTCGTGGTCTCGTGCCCCTCGAATCTGAGCCACCATATTTATATATTCCTAGACCGTTGCTCCTCGAGTCTCACGGAACAATATCCTAAACGTTTAACATAAATAGGGCCCGTTTTCATAAACATCAGCAGTCGATTGAGCTCATGCCCTGAAATTCCTCTACCCACCCCGCATGATATTGCCCCGGCCATCTGTTGCTATCATTCTATTTGCATAATCACGCCTCTGACATCGGCAATCGTGTAGAACAACACCTGCCAGCAGCTACTGTGTCGGCGGAACCAAGAAGGCAAACAGGTTAACAATTGCGGTCGTGCCGACTATTTCTGATGATTTTTTAATGTTAGGATTTCGTGTTTGATTGTTTGAGCCGCTGACGGATGTTGTTGGAATCAGTGAAAACACCTGCGAAGAGAAATTTTATGATTATAGTGGATAAGTCAGCTAACGATTTTAGAAAGAAATCAGTATGAACAATAAAATGCCTTAGCCTTTCCCTAACCTGAGCTGTCCTATAGTGTGGTGAATATTACGCCACCTGAAAAGCGTGTAACACCAAATTATGTCATATATTAAAGAGGGGAGTAAAGGGGAAAGGAAGAGCATGGATCTTAGAGGTTATTTAGTTGATTGCTGAAACCTGTACAACAGCAAAATTCTAAAAAAAGCCTAAAAGGAATAAACCTTTTAGAAACTGGAGAAAAGGAATGAAATGAAAGAACTCTGTATACGTTTCGTTTCATACATGATTCAAGTAATAGTAGTCCAAGATAAGAAATGCATAGGATTTACATAAAAAATATCATGTGCAGCACAGTACACGTGATAGAAGTGAATACTTCTTTAGAATAGAGAATGAGAGAGATTAAGAGTGAGAGAGAGAGAAAGGGAGAAGGATAATTTCAAAAGAAATATAACAATATAAAATTTGTGTAAAAAATATTCGGTTTATTCATTATCTACACAATCATCGGCTGGTTGTTCAATTGGTAATACTGATATGATTGGTTTGTGATAACTAAAATATGAAATATATGTTCGTGATTCGATATTTTCTAGATAACGTGTAAAAATTGCATCTATTGTTGTTCCGGATTTTGTTGTTGATTCCTTGGGATTGTTATTTATAAGCAGACCAAATATTTCTCGAAGAAAGTTAATCAACGTCAAAGAATCATTGGATCCGAAATTTACATTGAAATCTCCCCCGAGAATCAAAGGGATTTTGTCTTCGCCTCTTCCAAGTGCATTTGCACCTGTGTGGCTGTAAACCAGTAGGGAGCGGTAAATGAAATATATTATATCTTCTAGATTTTAACAATGTATATTGTTAAATGTATATTGTACATGTACATATACATACAATGTATATTGTATGATATGATGTATAGCTCTCTTTCCCTTTATGTTACATATCTGTATACTCTGTCTTGTAACGAAGCCTGTGTTTTAGGTATATCAAATGTATAGCTCTCTTTCTCCTTCTCTCTACGTTATGTCTTTTTTCTCTCTCGTGTAACGAAATCTGGAAACGTTACATTTTTTCCAATTCACTCTCCATTCTCGTTAAATATCATAACGCCGCCAAAGAAGTATTCACTTAAAAAAAATAAGGGATGTGAAAATATCCTAAATATTTAAGTGATTTTTCAAAGGGCTGTAATTTGGAGAAAACTAGTCGCAGAGCAATTTTAAAAAAAGCAAGTTGAAGCTCCAAGTTTCTAGTTTTTATATCGTGAGTTGTTGATTTTTTTACCATCAGTTTTTGAGTAATCATAAGAAATCCTTCGGAGAAAGGGTCCAAATTCTTGCTTGCCTTTCAAAGAGTCCACGGACATTTCACGAAATTTTTTTTGAATGATTTCATTATATAAATGTTTTTTATAATTTCATATTCTTTAACTTGAGTGGTCTAAAATTTTTATACGATAATTTTTCGCTGAATTGTCGTTCAAAACAAAAAAGTCAATTTTGGACTTGGTATTAGTTACTGGGAAAATATTTTTTTAATTTTTTTTCTTATAATGAACATTTTATTACGCTAATTTCAAAATTCTCCAAAGGAGTAGTTATCTACCAAACTCGCTTGTTAACCAATGCTAGGATAACGTATAGACCCACCCAGCTTAGCCCAGTTTGGTTTAATGTAGATTCGTTAAATTTATACCGAGCCAGTGGTTTGCTTCGCCAGTCTAAAACCACAGACTGCCCCGCTGTTTGGGAATTCGTTAACAAGCAACAAATAGATTCACTTCTTTTATAGTTTGTTGGAGAGTCGTCCAGAGCAAACCTGGACGACTCTCCAACAAACTATAAAAGAACGGTATATTTTCGTGGTGTTTATTTCCAACCAGTATAACAATGTTGCTACAAGTTTCGGACCTCCCTCCTTGTGCACAAGTAGTGAGCGCCCACACAATACTGTAAAAGAGATCTGGTGAAGTTCGAATATACACACTTACTGGTAACCGTAACCTTTACAGTTGTGGTGAGAATCAATTAATATGAATATCAAAAATATTACAAACAAAATATTAAAATATTATAAATAAATAAAGTATTAAAATATATCAAAAATATTACAGACAAATAAACATTAAAATATAGCAATAGAGTTTAACAATAATTTAAAACAAACTAATAAAATAACAGATTAAAACTGGCAACAAATATGTACTTGAACCTACAAAAGTAACTGGTGACAAGATAAAGCAAACAGGGTACTTTATCGGCAAAATAAATACAATATTTAATCAACGATCGACAGCTAAATCGCCCCAAAATGTCGCATACAGACTGTGTTATTCTACTAGGATGTTAGGGGTACGTGTTTTCCGTTCTTCAGTTAAACACTGGACATTAGAAAGTAGTGTCCTGGCAACAAAACTTGCCCCATGAAAGAATGGCTTGGCAACACTTGGCCTCGTGAAAGGAATGCTCTGGCGACGCTTGGTGTGGTGAAGGGAATCCCTATATTGAACGTAGGAGACTAGATCCACATGTGCATTTGGAGGTTATATCCTCATAAAGAGATATTTTTCCAACGACACCCAAAAAAATACTACCATACAAACAACAGCCGATTGGAAAAATTTATTGTAATAATTCAGTATAAATCGATCACACAGGATTCTTAATATAATCACTGAAAAATTACACCTCCAACACAAAATTGTTGTCGATCGTAGCCAAGGATTGTATTGGGAATAGGATTGCTCGATCTCTATCTTTCAATGTAGACAGCGCCCCACTCCTTTAAAACATGTTTTGACGTCATCGCGGACTATAACCATTAAAACGTTATTAAACGCATTCAGAAGTGCTGTGTAAATTCAGGCAATTTGGATAATATTTAATATTTTTCGTGCATTTGAGTGGTGAAATGATATTAAAGGGAACGTTATTGTTTGCGTAAGTATTGATTTAAGTTTGAGTAAATAGCAGAATGTTATTTAATGACTAAGAACTTGTTCCATATCTGACGAAATATTCGGTGGGGTTTCGATAAATAATTTAAAAAAATAAGGCTAAAAGTAGAGATAGAGGATACTAATAGTGCTTAATAGATTAACAATAGATCTGTTATTTGACTTATATCTACCTAATAAGGTATAATAGCTTTTATATAGGTACTTTTCAGTAGTAAAAATATGGAGGTAGGTATATGGGTAGAATAGATAGGTACCTTAAATACATTTAAATATTTAATTAATTAGATGATTTATTTGTTCTGTGTAAAATTACGATAACTAATCGTAACTTTAAGGGTGGATTTTACCCCTTAGGTATAAAGTTTTGAAAAATAATATGGTAGAGAATATATTTTATGTCCATTTTAACTTATTCACTACACTGAATTATAAGGTCCTTTATAATATGCAGTTTGCTAAATAAATAATGATAAAATAACTACCTATTTACATTCTTAAACTATAAATAATAAATACCTACGTATAAAGTCAATAAAACCATATGAATATTATAACCCGTAGTCCGCGGTGACGTCCCTATCTCCACTACCGTGGACGAAGAATTCGGCCAATCCAGCTATCCTACTCCCTATACAATCCTTGGATCGTAGCAGGAAGAAGACAGAGAGGACTAAGTAATCGAACTAATCGAAGAACACGTGGGCAAAGAAATTCCGTCACACAAGAACGATCGACAGATGAGCGATCGGTTCGGTTCAGTACTCCTCTAGTTTGCGCTGACTGAGAGAACACCTGTTAACAACAAAACTGTTACTTATCTATCATATCTATCACTATATATCACTACATATAGTGTAGTGGTTAATGAAATGAAATAATCGAGCATTAGTAAATTCAAGGGGAGTGAAAATTTTAAATTTGAAGTGTAACAATTTTTTGATGAAAGAATATGGATTATTGGTGAAAATACATTTTCAACCTCAAAAAATTAATAAGAAATTAAAAATTCATCCTTACATTGATTTTTAGCAAAAACGACAAATTCAGTCATTCCGAACACAGTGAAAAAAAAATTGTAGGGTTTCGTTAGGATACTTTGAGGTTGAAAGGAAACTGTCAACGTCCTTAGTTTATCCATTATTTGCAGAGTTATGCCAAGTTAAATGAATATCCCTAAATACGCAATTTCTTTACCTCTCTTCAGTCAACATTCTCGCATCGAAAGTTCTTCAAAAAAATCAAAAACCAACAACTACGACTTTTAAAGAATACTTTACAGTTTCTAAAACCTTACTTAAATTTTCTGTACCATCATTATTTCCGGTGTAATTAATTCCCAAAATTGAGTTTTTTGCTTCGAACGACGATAACTCAGCGAAAAATCATCGTACAAGGCTCTTAGACCGCTCAAATTAAAGAGGATAAAATGATCTCAAAAAACTTTATAATGAAATCACTGAAAATGATATATTGAAGTTCGTGACCTTTTGAAAAGCAAGCACAAATTTGTAAATTGTCTGTCCGATGGTTTTCTTATGATTACTCAAAAACTGTTGATGGTAAAAAAACTTATAACTCAAGATCTAAAAACTAGAAACTTGGAGCTTACATTTGCTTTTTTTTAATTTCTCTGCGCCTATACTTGTCCAAGTTACAGCCCTTTGAAAATCAGCTAAAAATTTAGGATTTTTTAGGATTCCCAATAAAAGAGACTGATTTTTATAAGAAACATATCATCGACGAGATAGCTAAAACCCTTAGAAAAATATTTCCTATCATATTTTATCATAGTGTATATCTGCCACAGCACCATTTCTACTTCAAAGCGTATTTATTAACTACCCCCTACTTAAATTCCTAGACACGATACGGGGTTTTCCCTTGCAGCTTTTTATGTTCGCCTCCACTTACCAGGAACCGCAGCCTGCTTAATATGTATTCGGTATTGATTACCTTCTCATTCTGAGGCACACTTCAAGGAAAAGTCAATACTTTTTAGGGGCAATAATGTCGGGTGGTTCTCGTAGATCAAATAATAACGACTGTCTCTTGTCCCCACTAATAACACCCTACGGTTCGCCCTCACCATTGGGGTTGACAAGTAATTATCGGGCATGGTTCAGCGATTTTATCGTCGGTATTTTTGATGTTATGTACGCCTTGTAAGGCGCTTAGTGTGAGTTTGGAAGATCACGGGAGTATTTTGGAGAGGGTACGAATATACTACATGTAGAAGAAAACAACATGAGTAATAATTACCAAAAAAATAACAAAAATTAAAATTCTAGTTAATGTACAGTTCGCAGGTAACTCTACAATTGGAATAATTTCATCCCACGACGACCGGTTCACATAAATATCATTTCATTTAATTAACTCCGGTCCATATTGCATTTGCATTAACGGTTCTGCATTAACGAAATGCATAATGTGGCATTATAATCAATTCCTCATAAATTTATATAAAACATGCAGAATATCTAATTAACAATATATGTTTGTTTAATCACACTCTCGTTTGTTTAAATGAGTTTAACTACCTGTATAATTCGTTAATTAGTGCATTTTTAACGTTATACGATCTATTAAACATCAAGCCACATATTTTCGCAATTTTACTTTTTATTTGTTTTTCACAATTTGTCACAGTTTTGTTCTAACACTAACTCAGTTCTCCACAAAACACTATACACTACACTCGACGCGCGTTTCGCCAACAAAGTTGGCATCATCTGGAGATGATTAAAACTAGTCTTATGTTAACAATGTATCCTATTTAAACCTAAAATATTGACTGTAGCTCAGTGACTCCTGACCGTCACGGTTGCGGCTCACCGAACTACGACCGTCACGGCTGCGGCTCAGTGAGTCATGAGTAACTAGCCAATAGAGCGGGCTATGTGGAATAGGCCCTAATTAAGTGCCATATTAAGTTGCTAATATCTATCTTATGGTTGTTCTCGAAGGCATGTTAGACAACACTAGACCTACCTATTCTACCATACTTGAGATGCCCCATGTGCTCTTTGAACCTGGTTTGAATAGATCGTCTGGTCTGTCCAACGTACCCTTGACTACAGTCGCTACAGCTGATTTCTTAAATCCCCGATCTATCATTTGTGTTAATTTCATCTTTTGGATTGCCTAAAAGTTCTTTTAATTTATTGTTTGACGAATGAACTACTAATACCGCGAGTGATTCGAGGTTCGTAAGGAATAGATACATATTTTTCTGGATGTTCCTTTTCAGTTTAAAAGGTAGAGGAATTTCGAAGGGTTTCTTTATATCTATGTTTCCTAATCATTTTTTCAACTGTACCAATAGAATATCCATTACACTCAGCTATATCCTTGATTAGCGCTTTTTCTTTTTCAAACCTCTCTTTATTGAGAGGGAACCTTAGTAGGCGATGGACTAGAAAATTGAGGCTCGCCATTTTGTGTTGAACACAATGGTGGGAATCACTAGGGATATATCTGAGAGTACTGGTGCCTTTTCTGTATATATCGAATTCCAACTTATTTTCGCTATTTCTAATAACTAATACATCTAAAAATTGTAGTTGCTCATTAGCTTCAACTTCGTATGTGAATTTTACTGACGCGAAATAGTTATTTAATTTGGAAACGAAGTTATCAATGTTCATAACTTTTGTGTCAAATACTGCAAACACGTCATCCACATACCTAATCCAAACCCTAAGGAAGTAATCCATTTCTTCTTTTGCTTCTGTTTTAAATCTATTCATGAAGAGACTGAGAATGAAAGTGGCAATGGAAGACTGGCAATAACGTTTTGTTCTGATGATATCAATTCGAAATAGATAAATACATTGTTTGATTGAATGCTGTGAATCTTCCTATTTCTATGTAGCTCTATCTATATATATTTTCAGTTGATTACATGACAGGTCTTCGGAGCTTCCTCAGTAGTGTTATAAATTCTAATTCTTTATCATGTTTTTCGTGAAGAGATTGTGAATGCACTATTTCAGCTAAGTTATCATAAGGCAATTGGTTTGCAGTTTGACAAAATTGGTTAGGAATCATATATGATTTGCAAGAAGTATAAATATCCTTTTGGAAGTCACAGGGGTTACATTTTTATATAATCTATATTACCATGAAGAAAACTGCTTAACGTTCATAAACTTAATTTAACGTTTTTCAAGAATTGTTGGTAAGTCTTCAAAATAATACTCCATTATTTCCTATAGCCTCCCAATATACTTTAGTCGTCAGTTTTCTGGTTGATGTCTCTCTTTTTTTGGGTGAGACTACCTCAAGTGTACGTCAATTGGCCCAATAGTGTTGAAAGTGCCAGAATAATGTTGGCTGTCTCACTTGGAACTATAGGATTTGAATTGCGCGCCATTTGTGTTCTGTCAAAGATAGGGTACTAATATTTAACGACTGCCATCTACAAACCATACGACGTCAACATGCCGTGATCAACAGTTCTACAATGAATAGTTTGTGGATACAATTATTTTATGAAAGTGAACGATCATCTACAGTTGCATTAAGAAAAATTCGCACAAAATTAGGACAAAATGAAGCAAGCACCTACAGAGTTAATAGTTCGTAACTTAATCCAGAAATTTGAAAACGCAGATTTTGTTATTGAACTATCGCTGCACTGAGAGAAAATGTACGGGAGTATTTAAACACATGAACTCGACGTCGTGCACAACAATTGTATCTCTCAAGAGCCACCACGCATCGGATTTTTAAGAAAGATCTGCGTATGTCAGCACACAAAATTCACTTGACACAAGAGTTAAAAGTTGCAGACCATTTACGATGTCGTATATTTGTTAATTCGGTATTAAAAAAGTAGAAAGGTGATGCTGATTATTGCAACAAATTTTTATTCAGCGATGAAGCATATTTTTATCTTGACGGATATGTCAGCAAACAAAATTAGCGAATTTGGGGTGCTAAAAATCCACAGGCTGTTCATGAAAAAGAACTGCATGAGCAGAGTTGCACGATTTGGTGAATCGTTTGGAGTGGTGGAGTAATTGGACCATACTTCTTTGAAAATGCAGCTGGTAATTCTATCATAGTAAATGGGGAACGCTATGGTAAAATGCTAAAGAATTTATTTTTTCACCAAACTGATGATTTGGATTTAAACAACATGTGGTTTTAGCAAGATGGTGCAACATGTAATGCATCACGTGTAACCATAATTCTGTTGCATACCAAATTTCCTGGTCGTGTTGTTTCGCGGAATGTTGACATCAATTGGCCTACAAAATAAGGTGATTTAACACCATTGGACTTCCTTCTTTGGAGTTATGCCAAGGAAAAGTGTACGTCGCCGAGTCAGCAACAATCAGTGATCTCAAAGCAAACATTCAACGTGTTATTCGGCAAATAGAGCCAATTTGGTTCCCATGTTATGGTCAACTTTGCTAAACGAATGACAGCATACCAGATGAGTCGAGGCGATCATATGAACGATGTTCCTTTCCATTTGTTGCCGCATCGTCTGCATTTTATATTGAATAATAAAAGACCTCATTTTGTCAATTATTATTAGTCTTATCTTACAGTCTTATCTTATTATCTTACAGTCTACAGTATCTAGATTCTTTATCAAATTGTAGGCAGTTCTGCCAGGGGAATCAATTTTGGTAAATCAGTTTTGTAAAACAAGTAATCACGATAATGTGTTTTAAAGATTTGAAACAAACTAATATTAATTCTAAATCACGTTCACCAAATATACAGGGCATCGTCTACGTCTACATCGTCTACGCTAATAAAAAATTGTTTTGGTTAAGACCAAAATTCAAGCATTTAAACCTTCTCAGAAATTAAACACTCCTTGGTTTCTTTTAACAGCACTACGCGACGCGACGACTCGAGGAACGATTAGAATAAAATGTGATACGTATTAACATGGTAATGTAGCCAACATCGTTCAGCAAGTAAGAATATGCTTATCGGAGTCAGGGGATTTGCATTCTTAATCCTGGTGCCATTTAAATCACTTCTGCTAGCGAGGCACTCAGCGGGAATAATCAAATTGTGAAAATAACCGGCGATAATTACTTGTAGTTGATGAGCTTTCACGATCTGTGTGGTCCACGTTGATACGTATATAGATACGTGTAGGAATTCGTGAACTCATCCTCGATAATTATGGTCGATTTCGATTTGCAATACAGATACGAGGGTATCACTTCACCGATCAGAAATTTAGGATGGGTTAACAACAAATTTTGCCAACCAATCTTTACAATAATTCGTTGTTTTGTTTTAATTTGGTGCAATAAAATAATAGGTATACAGGTTGTAACATTTCAGTCATTTGCAGTATACGAGGTGTGGCTATAAAATGACGAGACTACTACAGACGAACTACGCATGCGTCAAAGTCGTACAACCGACAGCTGTCTAGTGTGAAGCCTTCTCTTTCAATTGTTGCCCCTCCCGTGCCTGTAGACATATTAGTCTGACCATGGCTTTCGTTTGTATAAGATCTGTTTTTTTTTGTTTTGCCGGAAAGTGTTTTAATATTTAATTATTTATCGTATGGCTTTTAGACACATTAAAAGAGAATTTTAATATAAGACATTGCTAGAATATAGAATACAATACAACATAGAACATAAAATAATATAAAACATATTTTAAAAGGTTACAAACGAATATCTACTCTATTTATGTAATCCATCGACTCTAGGGTCGCTATCAGGAAGCCTTCTGGTCTACCATTATATGATCGTATGGTACATTCTTCTGTGATATGTCTGATAGTTTGGATTTCTCCGCAGTCACAGAGAAGAGAAGATTGCTTGCCCCATTTGTATAAAGAGTGTGCACATCTGCCATGTTGGGTTCTGATTCTGTTAAGCGTGGACCATGTTTTACGTGGTAAATCGAAACCCGGTGGCTTGTGGGTGATGCACGGCATGTCATTATTTTGTTGTGCAGTCCATTCTTGAGTCCATGCGTTGGTAAGGTTGAACTCATCTTCCACAGCCACCCTTGCCGTTTTCGCTGGTGGTCGTCTAGACCGGAGTCGGTTATGGTTGGCATCTTCAGTATACTGATGGATGGGTAACTTTCTATTGTCCATGATCTTTTTATACTCGTTCGTAAGAGCATTTATTCGTCTCAGTTGAGGGGGTGGGATGTGGCTTAGGACTGGAAGCCATTACGTGGGAGTTGGTTTGATGACACCAGCAATCATTCTCATGGTGTTATTTAGCTGCGCATCTATTTTATGTACATGTGGGCTGTTTAACCAAACTGGATCGCAGTATTCAGCAGTTGAAAAGACAAGGTCTAGCGCAGAGGAGTGCAGGGTGTTCCCCAAGTTGTTCCGCACAGTTTTTGAATTATGTTGTTTCTTGTTTTTAATTTTTCAGCAGTTCTCGATAGATGCTCTCTGAAAGATAGTGTTCTATCAAGTGTTATGACTAGGTATTTAGGTGCCTTATTGTGGGTAAGTAGGGTATTTTCAAATTGTATGTTGCGTTCTCTTCTGGCGAGTTTATTATTTAGGTGAAAGCAGGTAACTTCTGTTTTGGTGGCATTAGGTTGAAAAAATATTTTCCCACTACTTCTAGGTCTGTCGTTAGGGTCTCCTCTGATTGTTCAATAGAACTGCACCTTGTTGTAAGTACCCAGTCATCATAGTAGCCAAACTTTCTTGATCTTGTTTCTGGCATGTCGACAATATACAGGCTAAACAGGAGTGAAGCAAGGACTGATCCCTGTGGTAACCCGTTCTATAGTTTCCTTGGGGAGTTGATGTCTGATCCCATAGCTACTTGAAACGCTCGGTCGTTTAGCATACTGTCTATCAGTCGAGCTATTAGTTTACAGAGGATTACACATAGGAGCTTGTATATCATACCTTCTCTCTACACTGTGTCGTAGGCCGCCGATAAGTCGATAAATACAGCTGAGGCTTTCAGTTTTCTTTGAAATCCTGCCTCAATGTGGGTGGTGAGTGATAAGCTTGATCTGCACAGCTTCGTTTAGGCCGAAAGCCTGCTTGTTCGACCGGAATCGCTTCAAGTATTCTTATGGTAATTCTGTTATAAATAAGCCGTTCTGGTAGCTTATAGGTCGCAGGCAGCAGAGCTATTGATCTGTAACTCTTGGGGCTATCGGCTGGTTTGCCTGGTTTTAGTATGGCGATTATCTTAGATCGTTTAAATTCTTTTGGGACATTGCCAGTTTGTATAATATCTGTGAAGAGGTGAGCCATCCAGACTTTTGCGTACTTGCTACAGTTTATTAAGAATTCAGGGTGGATATTGTCAAACCCTGGAGCTTTTCCTGGCTTGACGTCTTTAAGAGCTTTCGAAACTTCTTCGCAAGTGTAAGGGCGAGAATGTTCTGTTTCTGTGGCTTGAGCTTTTAAAGTTTTAAGTTCTCGTTTGACCTCAACTGTATGTTCTTTATCCTTGGGTGCTCTGGATGTCGCTACTATGTGTGAAGCAACGGCGTTTGGGCTGACAGTTGTATTTTGTCTTTGTGTGAGGGCTCTCCACACAAAGACAAAAGGGGGGAGAGTGCTTTAATAGATCAACAAATTGTCGTAAAATTTCATATGAAACTTGGAAAAACCGCTACTGAGACTTATCTTTTATTAAAAGAAGTATATGGCAAAGAATGTTTATAACGTGAACAGGTTTTTGAGTGACTTAAGCGTTTCCAAGATGGCGAAAACATTATATTTTTTAGAAAATTTATAATCGTAGTATTACAAAACTAACAGAAAATAAGTGTATTTTTTCTAAACAATTGAAGCGGTCACATGCCCCTGTATCCATTCATTACCGTCACTGCATTTGTTATAGCAAGCTTGCCAAGTGTAACAGTTTACTCCAACAAATCGGAATAAACGTTTCTTTATGTTTATTCAATGTTTATTAATGAATTAAATTACACCTTGTAGCAATATTAAATTTTAGAGAGAATTTTATAATACTCAAAGGTATTTTTGTAACAAAACTGGGACAGATAAACAGTCGAAGAAAAAGATACTATGGAAAATTTACTGCTAAAGATACATACAAATTTTAAGTATCTCTCTTAGCAACAATTAAGGTTTTTATGTATATTAATTTATACTTTGGTTCTCTTTAGGCTCCTATTAAAAAATAAAACATAAAACGTAAAATTATCGACTTTTCCTATCGATATGAAAACTTGTGAAATTTTCAGGATTTGTTTCTAGTTCTTATGTCTTGCAGCCGGGAATATTTGTTCAAAAACCAATTTTTTACCGAATAATTCCCCGCGTTCATTATTCACCGTAATGCTTATCTAATGCAAGATGCAATTAATCTCCATGCGATATGCTATTCCATGATAAATGATTTTTGACCAAACGGCATTTATTGAAAGCATATAGAGCAGCTTTTCCTCACGTGAATAAATTTCCAGTGATTTATCGACGTCGTAAGAGCTTCAAGAAGATTACAAAACGTCGATACATACGATATCGCCTAAGTATGATCGATGCTAAAAGCATTTCTTGTTAAAATGCAGCTTGTTTCGTACGTTTTCACTGTTAGCGGTAGTTTTATGTACATACTAAGATATATGAAGGGTTACAGGATACGAGATCCGTTATGAAGGTACGAGATAATATACACTAGGCACAAAAATTAAGGGATGTAAAAAAATCCTAAATTTTTAGTTGATTTTCAAAGGGAGACAACATGAAGAAGAATAGTCGCAGAGCAATTTAAAAAAAGAAAATTGAAGCTACAAGTTTCTAGTTTACAGAGCTTCGGTTCAAAATTTTTTATCATCAGCAGTTTTTGAGTAATCATAAGAAACCATCGGAAAAAAAAATTCAAAATTTTTGTTTGCTTTTCAAAAGGTCCACGGACTTCAATAAACTTATTTAGCGATTTCACCACGAGGCTTTTTTAGACGGTTTTATCCTCCTTAATTTTAGCGGTCTAAACGCCTTATGCGACTTTTCTTTGAGTCGTTCTTTGGCCTTGACTTTTCGCTAAGTTACCGTCGTTCAAAGCAAAAAAAAAGTCAGTTTTGACTATGGTAATTAATTACTCGGGAAATAATGATCGTACAGAAAATTCAAGTAGGGTTTTAAAAACTGCAAAGTATTCTTCATTTTCTGTAAATTTTTTGCAAAATTTTTTGCGAGCATGTTGATTGAAAAAGAGGTAAGAATTGCGTATTTCGGGATATTCGCTTAACTTGGTATAACTTTGCACATAATGGATAGACTAAGGATGTTGGCTGTTTATTTTCAACCTCAAGGTATCCCAATGAAATTTCAAAACGCTGCGATTTCTTTTCATTGTGATCGGAATTATTGAATCTATCGTTTAATTAATGTAAAGATGAATTTTTTATTACTTTTCTGCGCTCAACTATACTAGCGGAAAAGTAATGTAATCGTGTAAAGAAAAATGGAAAAAATTTTTCCTCGTTAATTTTTCGTTTTTAGGCCTAAAAAAAAAAAATGGTTTTTAAAAAATGTTGTCTGTGTGTGTGTCGTCGTTGTCGTCGTTTTCGTCGGCAGTAAAATTTCTTGTTAGTACGATAACTCAACTAAAGTCAAAACTGACTTTTGTTTTGAACAACGATAATTCAGCGAAAGCTCATTCACTGTACAAGGCTTTTAGACCGCTCAGATTAAAGAGGATAAAATTATATAAAAAAACTTTATAATGAAATTACTGAAAGAAAAATTATTGAAATCAGTGGACACTTCAGTTATTTTTTTTTGTATTGTTTAGTATCTGAGGCATGTATATATAAAGTTATGCCAGGAACTACCCTGAAACCCTGTATATTACAAACTAAAGTAAATTAAAGTAAGAAAATACCACTGTATGTCTGATTTACATTAAGAACGGTATATTTTAAACAATTGGTTTCCATTAATTGCATTTTTTGTCGGGCGATAATGAACTTCACTTCTTGTTACGATTTAAATAGAACCCTTTTATTTATTCTGTTGATCTTAACGACAGTAATAATTCCCTAATTACTTAAAGAAATAACTGAGAAATCATTCTCAACCCACAGACGAAGCAAATTCATTTTACTTATGCATACTAACGACTATCCTGCTTCCAACCTCGGTCAAGTATTTTTTTTTATGCGCGACTGACTAATTAAGTACATCTGATCCAAACGAGATAAGGACTAAATATTAATCATGATAAAACTTACATCTCATTGCGATATCTTTATCTGGAACAACTTAAATCCGCACTATCTCATCGTGAGTCGTATTCGCCTGCCCACGTCCATTTTATATGATTATACAGACATGACGTTAAATATGTGCCTGGATTTTTACATCGCTGTTGCTACCAATTTGTTTTAATTAAATCTGGTTAACTACGAAAGAAATGTAGCGTGTTTCTTTTTAGTTTTGTCAATATTATTTCAACGATATAACATACGATGTAATTGGCTAAACTTGAGAAGATTTTAGCAATTTTTTTGGTACCTAATATTATTTCGGTATAAAATCCACAATTGTAAGTATAAATATTTATAACAATATAGATTTTCAGTGGAATATTTTTCTCTAAGCTGCTTCAGTTTATTATACAAGTGCGAAAATTGTCGATCAGTTACACGGGTCTTGAGATGGTGTTACGTTTTTTTAAATAAATATGACATACATTAGTTATACATAATTTTTTATGTGGTGTCACTTTTCTTAGATTACTAGTAACCGTTTTTCTATTCACTTATATGAAAGGCAGTCCTTACAGTCGATTAATGGTTACTGGTGCCCTTATATATGTGTTTAATTATAACATATATCAACAAAATATATAAATGTCACTAAACAAAAGCTGGTTCTCCTATCTACGACCTGCTGCTCTCGCTGATATAGCAGATCTCCGATATTTATGGTACCATCACGCAATCGGTACCTCAAGTTACCAACTTAATGTCTATGTATATAAAAAAATAGGCAGCGATGCTAAGGACTAACTTTTGTCAGGCTGAAGTTTTATTTTTATTATAGTAATCTTAAGAACTCTTTAAATTTATATTTGAATCTTAATTATTTTTTGAATGTTTTTACCCAAGATCGCACTATTCACATGATCTCATTTTAATAACAAGTAACGATGTAAGTTTAGTTTAGTTTATACACACATAAATCTGCTTCCTTCCCTCAAAACCTCAGGCTGTAGAAGAGAGCATTATAGATAAAGACAAGGACAAACATGTTCATGCTCTTAGAGAGATTTAAAGCTGCTCCCGTTGAAATGGAACGCAAGTATACAATGACACCCCAGTATTGGGCCTAGTCCGTCACCTTGGATCACGATAGGACTGGTATTGTTGTAACCACCTCAATAGAATAATAGGCTCATCCCAATAATGGGCGCGAGGCAGGGTGCTGCATTTTTATAGCTTCACATCAAACAGTGGCCCACCGTATTTTTCGTATCTAAGCCCAAGTATAAATCACTTATCACTTGATTGTATGACAATTTATGATCTGTTTTTGATACACAATTACAAGCATCATTTAACAGACCGTCAAAGAACTGAAATTTTATGACAAAGGAATTACAGACAGATTAAATTCAGAACTTATAGGTCTAGGATGCATCTTCTATATACTAAAATATAGAACACATAACATTTCATTAACGGTAATATACAGGGGCGTAGCGTGAGAAAAGAATCTGGAGATTCTTTTGATAAACATTTCATAAGGGGAAGAGGTATAGTCAGATGTATGCTAGGCCATATGAAAATTGTAAAAATAAAAGAGATATTAACATAAAATAGTTATGCCGAGGTATATATCCTAACTTTTAAAATGAAGATCAATTCTTCGGTTTTTGTTTGTCCAGCGAGAACGTCTATCACTGTTTCTTCAAATGTTGGAGACGATATCATATCTTCTAACAAGGCCTTTCAATATTTATTAATGCTAAAACTGACAGTCTTTCTTGCTTTTGAGAATTTCGCAGATAAGTCTTTATTCTCTTTAAATATGAAAATGACCTTTCCGCGGAACTGCTTGTGGCAGGAATAGTCAAAATTAAACGACACAATTTTGATGACTCCGGGAAAACAGAAGATAATTGAAGGGACATAATATATTGATGAAGCTCAAACACAATAAATCACTGAAAATTCACTTTTTAAACGATTTGCGTCAAATGATGTTCCATATGTATCTACTAAAGAAGAAAAAAGTTAGGAAAACGTTTCACAATGAATAATTTGTGTGGAATCTAGATTTAAGAATTTCAGTTTAGAAATTTCACTAAACCGTTCACTAATGTTCAAAGTAATAACGTCCAAAATTTCATAAAACAATCGTACGTATGTGCCTTTCTTATCCTCTTCAGGAATTAAATCTAAACGCATTCTTTTACTTGGTGGTGGATTTTCTAACACAAATCTCCATATCCATATATGGAGATTTGTGTCCATACGGTCCCAAATGTCACTAAACTAGGTTCTCATTTTTTGAATATGTGACTTCAAATCGGCGATCATTTTATTTCAATAACTCATATCTGATATATATGTCTGTAGAATTTTAAACAGACTCTCGGAATGTGGGAATATTGCAGAAAACAGTGCCAAGAAGAAATTAAAATTAAAGCCGCGCAATAAAGTTAAAAGGTCTCTAGCACAAATAACGATTTGTCGATCCCATTCCTCATTTTAATTTTCCACAATTACCTGAAACAGCGCTCCAAATCTTCCTTATGTTATGGCGACAATCGCCAAGATGCGTTCACGTAGTCGCATAACTGAGTCCGGAAATAACGACAACACCCACTCGAGGTTCCACTGTTGACTCCGTAAGATCACTGACCTTTTCGTCCATATAACGCGTAGCTTGGATGTAATGTGGACCATCGCATTTCAGCACTGCAGCAAGTAACGCGGGAGTTCAATAATTTCGGGCGACTTCACGGCCGACTTGAAATAAAAAGTTGATGGTAACGTTTAAGGTAAATAATGTATGTTTTCGGTCGGTTTTAAATAATAAAAAAATAGTAATAATTGAATACATCGATTGAACTTTTAAATAACACTAATATGCCAATGTTTTAAGGGGTGCAATGCATCACTCGCATCCATGTACGCTACGCCCCTGGCAATATATTTTTTTACCCTCTTACCAGCTGGTTATTTATGATTTACTGGAATTTAATTACTTCACTTTAATTTCTTCTCGAACATAATTCGAGGTATTTTAATTTAAACATTCTGATGTTCTTCTACAAAACACGTGTCGAATGCTGTTTAAAATAATTTAACATATACAAAAAGCGTTGTTAATTCATTATACGAATTGCGTAATACGAAGAATACATTTCTTGGCAGTTCTTTACAAAACAACGTGTATATTCGGAACCCAGCAGGGCATAATGGAATTAATTTATGAGTGTCTCATCGACTTCACAATTCTGTATGACACACAAGTGATATATGTTTGTGTATAACGAACAATAACGTACAACATTTGTAGACAGAATTTCCTATTGTCGTACGCGAAATGAATTATGAACACTACGACAGGAAAATTATCCATCCTTTTTATTGGATATTGATTCATGTGTGTGTACTTGGTCGAGTTTTTGTGTAGTCCCACGCGAGTTTAGTTTTTGCGGAATTTGTCCGGAATTTCGTAACAGAAACTGTTGACAATTTACTTGGAACATTTCCAAACACAATAATGTATTGTTAGATCACAATAGTGGTAAAAGATGTTTGAAAAATGATATGCTAAATTTTATCCAAATTACTTTTACTGTGACTTAAAGGCAAGGAATAACATTTCATTTCAAAACTACCCACCCCATTGTTTCTTTTAGCAAAAAAAAACGATATCTAGAAAGAAATAGTGTGCCTCACCTTTATATGCACACAATCGAAGTAAAACTTCTGAAGGAGATATTAGGAATTCAGTTTCAAAGTAATTATTAGAGTTGTGTTTTATAATATTATTGATTTATTGGATCATTTCCTTTTATAAATGTCAGAAGTGGCTTATGATAACTAAAATGCCATACAAATATTCGCATTTCTCCTGTGTGTAAGCATGCATACCCAAATGAATTATCTACAAATTTTTCAAAGACTTTTGGCATCTTCGTGAGAATAAAAATCTTCATACTGCTCAAGTTTAGAAGGTTCTTGGTGTTCTGACACATCAGCAGCGATAGAATTATTTCCATCTGAAAAGTATTTATAAATCCATATTAGTTTATATAATATATATGACAATATATAAACAATAATAAATATAAGTAATTCAAAATTTACTAACCATGTATTTTCCATATTTTCTCCATGCATATTGATAGCACGTTCTCGATTCTCTCGCTGGCGCTATCGATAATCACAAAGACGATCAGCTGCTGTTCGGTTACCTCGTGGTCGCTCTGCATTTTGCCTATAGCTGCCACGTGGTCGTTTCCCTAACTCTTCGGCATTATGCACAGCCACTCATTCCTTACACTACGGACGCACAAGCCTATGCGTGTCCCCTCTACACTTCTCACGCGTCTCCACTCTCATTCATTCGCATGCACTGCTCATATCCTCTTCACTAAAGTGTTTCACTTTGAATTTCGTTTCAGTTCTTCGGACTCACTACCTCACTATAGAAGTTTCACTTCAAAAACACGTAAACTTCGATGTAGAAGGTGAAGTTTAAAACCGGTTTAAATTTCACCCTCTACCCCCAGCTATCTCGACTTAAAAATGAACAATAAATAGCACCTCTTTTATTGTAATATATTCTTTTAAAGATCTTAAAAATCCTTACTTAACTTCGTACAGAAAACTTGAAATCAGTTGATACGTTTTCGTAACAGAAGTAAAAATAAAATAATTTACACAAAACACAAAATAAATTAATGTAATATTCTAAAAACTGTTCATAAAAGGACTACCATATGAGGACTATGTTCATATATGGTAGTCCATGCTACATATATCATATACATATGTTCATATCAGGGGCGTAGCATACATGGATGCAAGTGATGCGTCACACCCCTTAAAAATTGGCAAATTAGTGTTATTTAAAAATTCAATCGATTTTTTCAATTACTACAATTTTTTAATTATTTTAAGCCGACAGCAAACATACATACATTATTTACTTTAAACGCTATCATCAACTTTTTTATTTCAAATCGGCCGTGAAGGCGCCCGAAATTATTGGACTCCCACGTTACTTGCTGCAGTGCTGAAATGCGATGGTCCACGTTACATCCAAGCTACGCGTTAGATGGGCGAAAACGCCAGTGAACTTACGAGTGGGTGTTGTCGTTATTTCCGGACTCAGTTATGCGATTATGTGAACGCATCTGGGTCACTGACGCCATAACAGAAGGTAGATTTAGAAGCGCTGTTTCAGGTAATTGCGGAAAATGAAAATGAGGAATGGAATCGAGAAACCGTTATTTGTGCTAGAGGCTCTTTAACTTTATTGCGCGACTTTGATTTTAATTTTTTCTTAGCAGTGTTTTCTGCAATATTGTCACATTCCGAGAGTCTGTCTAAAATGCTACAGACAAAAATATCAGATATTAGTTACTGTAATAAAAACATCGCCGATTTCAAATCACATATTCAAAAAAATGAGAAACGAGTTTAGCGACATTTGGGACCGTATGGACAGATTTGTGTTAGAAAATCAACCACCAAGTAAAATAATGCGTTTGGATTTAATTCCTGGAGAAGATAAGGAAAGCACCTACGCATTCTACCTAGAACATTCGAAAATCGTTTAAAAAGTGAACTCTTAGTGATTTATAGTGATCCCGATATGAAAAAGAGCACTATGTTTGAGCTTCACCAATATATTATACCCCTTCAATTATTCCGGAGTCATCAAAATTGTGTCGTTTAGTTTTGACTATTCCTGCCACAAGCAGTTCCGCGTAAAGATCATTTTCATGTTTAAAGAGAATAAAATCTTGTCTGCGAAATTCTCAAAAGCAAGAAAGACTGCCAGCTTTAGCATCAATAAATATTGAAATTGCCTTGTTAGAAGATATGAGATCGACATATCTTTGATCGACAACATTTGAAGAAACAGTGATTGATAAACAGTTTTCATTTTAAAAATTAGGATATATACCTCGGCATAATCATTTTAGGTTAGTGTCTTTTTTTATTTTTACCATTTTCATATGGCCTACCATACATCTGACTATACCTCTTCCCCTTATAAAATTTTTATCACATCCCTAGATTCTTTTCTCTCGCTACACCCCTGGTACATATAAGGACTATGAGTTCAGTGAAAGTAGAAGGCACTGTTTTTGTGGAATCGCTACCACAGCTTACCGCATTTACCTAGACTAACTTGATGCACACATGATCTATATTAAATGTCAAGTAACGACCGTAGCGTCTATTACTTGGATGAGTGGCAGACCAATTCGTCTGTAACTTTTAAAAGACTTTATGTTAATATATAAATGTTACACTGAAAAGAATATACTACAGAGGAATATATATATATATATATATATATATATATATATATATATATATATATATATATATATATATATATATATATATATATATATATTTAATAGTGATTTAAGAGGCGTAAAACAAATGTAAAGCTAAAACTGAAACTGATACATATACATGTAGCAATACGCTAAAGCAAGGCCCTCTTTATAACGTCTCATCTAGACATTACGGACGCGACATGCCATTACGGGTTATTACAACAGGGTGTTCATTCCTTATTAATATTTATTAATTTACTCCATCACGCCATTAGCGGGGGTTATCTGTACCGGAGTCACGTACCTCTGAAAAAAGGCAGGGCCCACACGAAAATAGCGTGTTGCTCGACGGAAGAAAAAAATAGAGTTACGAGGGATGTCGGGCCGCATTTTGATGCACTCTCCGGCATCGACGGGTTCATTTGAATACGCCTAACATTCAAATTTAATCGCCTCTCTCCCGTCGACGAAAAAACTTCAAAGCTCACGCGACGGTACGAAAGGCAGTCACAAATTGTTAGGCAGGGATTGGGAGAGCGATAAGAATTCTCTCCTAAAGTAATGAGACCGGTTATTATCGTTGTGTATTGGGGCGGTTTGATGCATATTGATGGAAATCGCTTTCAGCCGTTTCAGCGAATTGCTAATTTGTGAATCGTGGTTTGCCGTGAGGGCGTCTTCCCTAGTATGTCGTTTCGTGGGTAAGAGACGCGTGCATGGAGATGACTGCCTCTTGCAGCAAAGAAATAACGACATATATATATATATATATATATATATATATATATATATATATATATATATATATATATATATATATATATATATCTAGGAATCGAAGTTAAATCTAGAATCTATGAAACAGCAATCAGACCCATACTAGCATACATCGCAGAAACCTCGAAAACAAAACAAATACTGGAAACAACAGAGATCAAAGTGGTGCGCAAAATATCTGGCAAAACACTTATGGATCGAGAAAGGGGCGAGGATATCAGAAGAGTGTGTAAAGTCGATAACATCAATGACTGGGTATTACAAAGAAAAAGGGAATGCAACGAACACATCAACCGCATGACCGACGACAGAATAGTAATGATCAGGAGGGACAAATCACCAATAGGATGTAGGAACATCGGAAGACCCCATAAGCGATGGAGTGACAACCTCGCAATAGACTGAAACCAGGCAAAGAGACGAAGAAAAACAGGCAAATGCTTACATATAAGAAGGAAGAAGAAAAAGAAGACAAATATTTTAATAACTACGAATTGCGACTTCGTCATTTAAACCACATGATTCCTTTTCGATTCAAAGCCAAATGAAGAACCACAGTATTAATTAGACATTACAGTTTCATTAGAAAGATCTGCATATTTGTGGTGTCCATATGACGTTGTAATTACGTCGATAGACTACGTTATAATTTGTGTCCTCAAGGAATGTATGCAAGGACGTCATAATGTATTTATTAAAGCATGATAAGTTTTGAAAATCATCTCTAGCATATCGTTTCAGATTTTTTGTCTTCTGTTCTTTCTCATCACCACATGTTCTATGAGTAGGTTTATCTAAAGTTCTACTGGTGTTTGTCCAATTCCTGAATAATTTATGGTGCATGCTGTTTTCAATCTTTATAATATAATATGTATAATTTTCACCTAAAGGAGTATATCTGGTCTTCGTTTTCGGCTATTAAACGTAAAGATAAAGGTTTTATCCACGAACTAATGTCAGTTTATTTAATGCTTTCTCCACTTCATTGAAATAGACTCGAAATATCTCTAAGAAATCGTTCCCTTTTTTCTCGTTGCCGTTATTTATCAGCAAGAGAAGTTAGTAGTTTTAACGTTATCTAATTTTTTCACGGCCATATTTCATTTGAATATATGAATATATCACAATAAATGGAAAAAAATATCGAAAGACCAAAACTATGATATTTTCCCAGAAAGATAGTAAACATAGGATCAGCATATAAGGACATGTACGGAAACAGATTACAAATTACAATTATCTAGGCACAACCATAGAAGAATCGCGGAAAATAGGCAAGGAAATAGAACAAAAAATTTGAAAAGCTGGAGGGCTGTAGAAGTCCTAAAAACCACGTCCCTGGGAAAGAAAGATATACTAAAAGACATAAAAAACCAGAAAGTCGTAAGACTACCTTTACTTCACAGCAGTGAATCTTGGACATTAACAAAAAATAAGAAAAGCAAAATCGTAGATACCGAAATGGGATTTTTAAGAAAAACAAAATAAACGAGAAGGAACGAGAGCGAGAGAATAAGAAACGAGACGTTAACAACAGAATTAAATATAAAACTGACAGATTCAGTTTTCGCTGAAGACAGTGGAGTTTACTAGGCCACATACAGCTGGCCAAGAATAGGAAAAAGTGTGAGATTCTCTATGTATGCGTGGAAGAAAAAGTGAGGCAGCATTCGAAAAGAAAAGGATGCCCTTTAAGCACGGCTAGATTGAACTCTGTGTACATTCATACATACTCGATATTTACTCAAAGGTCTCAACGCAACTGAGTAAATACCAGGCTATTTACTGCGCACCTCGTGGGCGGTCCGATATCACAGTTTTGAGACTTGTTCCTATTTTTGACCAGTTATACATAGGATGATAGAAGAGAGATTAACAAGAAAAATCTACGAATCCAAAGCACAAAGAAAGCTATAAACTATGACTCCCCAGACTGAGATAGGAGGACCAAACGTGACCAGAAACGAAAACACGGAGAATTTAGTGGAGTGAGACAAAACGATTGACACAGGATAGAAATTTTTGGAAAAGAACGATACACGAAATGCCGGAAGAAATATAATATTGTATTGTAATATGTTTAGTCCTATACCCATTTGTATATTGAACTTATTAATTAAATAAATAAGAATATCATAAAATAGTAACAAAACGATATAACTCGAGGAAACTTACTTTAGAGATCACCGTACTGACGATAAGAAATTAAAAAGGGGGAAAATTATGTAAGTGCGGTTTATATTAAAGTTTAGAATTCAACAACCTTATCAAGGGACTCAAGGGTAACTTTTATTTAAAGTTAATAAAGTCTTCACTACAAATACATCATCTTTCTCATACTAATTCTCTTAATCAAACTGTATATTGCTATATATATATATATATATATATATATATATATATATATATATATATATATATATATATATATATATATATATATATATATATATATATATATATATACCTTTATTTTAACATTCTTCTAACTCCGAGTTTTCATTTAGAAACAATATATTCCTTAGTTGAAACTCGTAATGTGAGAAATAAAATTTTTGCCTTAGTTTTAATTTTTAAGAAGACTGAGAATCTAATTACAATACATTTTAAGCCCTACAAAATATATTGTTAATTCATTATAATAAAGAGATGATCATTGTTTTATATAAAAACATGATTTATAAAATTTATTACAGACAAGCTACTAAAATATAAACTAAAATTGAATAATGCAACAATAATTGGAATAATAGACTTATATGTGGTGAATACCTTTGTTAGATTTTATAGTTCTACACACCTGATGAGAGAATTCTTAATGTATTCTGTTTATGCTTATTCTTTCCTGTTTATTACCAGTTGCGTATTCTTCAAGCGTCAAAGTATATAACTGCTTCATCGCTTCCTTCCTCTAATTGCACTTGTCTATCTAATCGTAGTTATTTATTACGTTTTATTAACAATAATAATTTAAGCATTGAATTACATAGGAAGTGGATAAATTATATTGCTAGCTTGCTTTATATCTGGTAGTCATTTTTAAGTTCACTTAATTAAAATTTTCTCGTATTTATGAAATTATTTCACCATACGTCCTATCACTTTTGTGTCCAATGAATAGACGATTAGTTTTCTAGCCACGTTTGCTGATGATACTGCAGTACTTGAATCCCACAGAGATCTAATATCAGCCTCAAAGAACTTACAAACTAACTTGAATAAAATACAAAAATGGCTTAGAAAGTGATATAACAGCCAATGAAACCAAATCAGTACACGTAACATTTACAATGAGCAAGGATACCTACCTAAGTCCGCCAGTTTAATTAACCAGCTGTTAATTTACCACAAACAAAAGGATGTTAAATATCTCAGCATGCATCTGGACAGGAAACTATCATAACATGGCGCAAACATATATTTACTAAACGCAAACAACTCGAAGTAGAACTAATATAGATATACTGGATAATTGAATTAAAATCTCAAACCTATAAGACAGCAAAATATCACTCTACAAAGCCATGCACAAGCCAATCTGGACTTATAGCGTACAGCTCTAGGGATCAGCAGCAAACTTTAACCTGGACATATTACAGAGGTTCAAAATAAAGTGCTGCGCATGATCGTGGATGCGTCATGGTATATGCCCAACAATTCCATTTAATATGACATCCTATTGGCTTCTATTAGGAAGGAGATCAAATTGTTTAAATACCGTCGACTTACTGAAACTTACAATGCACCTTAATATAGTAGCTAACCAGATACCCACGCTCAATGAAGTGCGCGTGTCATTCAAGAGGTTTAAATCCTCTGACCTTGGACATAGACATTTAATTAAATTATAGACTTAATACTGCATATAAATATTTACTACGAACCATAGGAACTTTAAGTTATGATAAATTGCAGAGTGTTTGCTGAAATCCTGTGAACATGCATGGCATTATGCTATATTAAACAAGGGCTTATAGTCCATATGGAAAGGTTGTTTGCTCTAGGAGTTATAATAAAAAAAAATCTGTTTTCACTTAAAAAATAAATGTTGATAACGGAATTAGCAGTAATTTTTTAAATCAAACTCTAACGTACACTGCCAACATATCTTATGAACTCTGCACCATAACACCAGCAAGGATTAGTTCTCTGACTCAACTGTTGACTAAAGCTTGGCCCGTGTTACGACAAAATCTGATTAGTTTGTAACATGGTTTTCCAAACTAGAGCATACAGGTATAAGGAATAGAAACGGATATATGAATTGGTATTGGTGGCATAACATAATTGGTCTTCTCGATCTATCATTGAAACCTTGGAGAGGATAAGAATATAAATGCAGCACCAAAAATCAAGAGACCAGTCTTTCATAAAAAAAAACAAAAATGATACGGTCATCGACGTGCGTTTCATTAAGCTAGTCATCAGAAGTTCATCAAAAGTAACTTCTAAACTATCTCCTATCATTGGACAAAGTATATGTCGTTGTGCTTTCCCATAATTCATGTTTTATGTGCTTCTTGAACCTAGTCACAGTTTCTCTTTCAGTCTGCCCAATATATTTTTTATTTAATACATCTCGAGCTCTCATTTTTTTATTGAGATTGGGTTATCTTTGAGATTTACATCTAAGAGCTGTTGCAGTTTATTAACGTCATTCCTATACAATTATCTTGAGTCATCTGGTAAAATATGGCTAATACAGGATGGATACAAATTAGAAATTCTTGGACCCTTCTAAAATGTGATCGATTTAGGAGGTGTTGTTTTAAATTCTACTTGGGATTGTATTTAAAAGATGAAATGAAGCCATGATTATAGTGGCAGAGAATTGGTGATTTCCTTGTTTCTGCTTCTGGAAAAATAAAATCTTGATCATCATTTTAGACGCAGACTAGAACAATAAACGTATCCATAAGATTTTTTGTTCATAATGAGGGTTCTTAAGTATTGGGTTGATTCATAATTATCAGGCCTTTCTTTAAATAATATTTGTTATAAAAAAATAAACATAAAAATTATGTTTAAATGATTATTGTGATAATCATAACAGAAATATGTTTAAATGATTATTCTGGAGCTTATTCACCCTCAACTTCAATAACTGCTTCCCATTTGCTTGTCAGATGGTCGATTCCACGGGCAAATAAGTCGCGGTTCTTAGAGCCAATCCATGCTTTGACGTCGTCTACCAACTCATCCAATTCGTTGTAGACTTTACTTCTCTGCTAGTTTTTCAACGAGCGATTGACGTGGTAGTCTGTGGGAGTTTTGGTCGGTGATTACGGCGAATATGGGAGCAGATCTCATCCCTTATTGGGATGGACTCGACGATAGACACTCAACATGAAGACCTGCATTATCTGGTAGAAGATGATTTTGTTCTTTTTGCTTGGACTTTTCATTTCGACTGCAAGGTGAAGGTTAATCCAGGTAGACATCACTGTTGATGTTTAATTGTCGTGTTTGTCAGGAATCCGCCACTATTGATGCTCCTCATTTTCATTCCACCAACAACAAATGCCATTTGAAATGATCTCCCAATGGATGATTCCGCTTCTGTCCCACCATACACACCACATTGCCTTCTGGTAGTGGTTATCTTTTGGTATTCCTTTCGGTGTTTCACCTGGCGAAACGCAAAACTGTTTCCTTTTGACGTTTTTGAAGAGTATCCATGATTCGTCACCAGTGACAAGATTATTTAAGAACGGCGTTCGTGAGAGATCCATCCAGCCAAAGTCCATACCTTTCCGAGCTTTTTGAGGTGACGGAGGATGGTGGATTTGCCGACATTGAAGTCTTCGGCCAGCATTCGAGTTGTCATGCTTTCGTCCTCGTCTACGGCTGCCAGAAGTACCTGATTGTCGAAATCCGATGGTCGACCTCTTCCTGGCTTATCCTACAAGGTGGTATCACTTGAATTGAAGCGGGCACACCATTCCCGACATTGACTATCGCTGATTGTTCCTTCGATAAAAAGTTCGTTGAGATATCGAAATGACTCCGCTGCCCAGTGGCGGCTCGTGACCTTTTTGAGCGGGGGGCGCAACATCAAAAAGAATAATATAAAACAGTAAAGTTACCTTAGTTGATAGTAGGTTATGCTCTCGGAGATGCTTGATCCACTAAGTATTACTGTCTTACGGAAAGCAGAATAGTTCTCACACAACAGTTTATTTTTTAAAACTAAATTCCGCTCTACGGTCTTTTATAGAAATAAAATAAAAAATCTCGTCAAAATTGTCTATATCTTGCACCAATGTTTTATTAATAGACATCATTGCTAAAGCGTTTAGGCGATCGTTAGTCATAGTATTGCGTAAAAAAATTTTAATCCGTTTTAAAGTCGAAAAACAGCGCTCTGACTCCGCAGTTGTCATTGGTGTTGTTAAAATTATATTCAGTAATTTTATTGTCTCGGTAAACATTTCAGCTAGACTATTTTCTGACATATATGAAACTAAATTCATTGCCCCAAAAATGTTTCTGAAATCTGGCCGCGTATAAATAACTTACAATTCCGTTTTTAATCCCATCTTACACAATTATGGATAAGAAGCACATACAGCATCTAAAAGGAAAGATAAGTGCGTACTTTTGTGCCGCAGTTTTAGTGCGGCCCAACGTTACATTTCTCAAGTAAAAAGTTGCTATTGGTTCGTCGTTGAACGTGACCGGCGGTTGCCAAGCAACGGTGTCCGCAAACTTCCAGCAGCCCATAATTCATTCCACCTCTGTTGTACATGCAATATATATTAAATATGTTTTAATTGCTTCAATAAATATTACCCATTTATCTGATCGCGTAAAAACTATACAACGCTGATATATTTTTGTGGTACATCCAGTCTCCTCGCAGCGTTTTACAAACAGTCCATATTTTAGGGCAATAAACTAAGCCAGACAGTAATTTCCAAATGCGATATGCGTTTGCCACCACAAACTCGCCATAAAACACGGCCATTCGGGAATTACGTTTTACTGCAAGGTAATTGATTAACGCCCAACATACTGGGTAACGTCTGCGAATTGTAACTACGCCGTTCGGCCGTCCGCATTAGGTCTATAATTAAAGACGTTTATTGGTTTGTTATGCTAATATAACGTTGGCAAATGCCCGCAACTAATTATATAATTATATTTCCTTTATTGTAATTACAATTAGTCATACCCGCATGGTGTGCGCTCTTAATTTATGTGACTCTCGGTCCCTGTCCCAGCAATCCACCTACGACGCGGAATCGATTAGGTTTCCACCTTTTTTCGGCGTATGTGAAACATGAATTACATACCTCGCGGAACGCGTTTGCCATCACATGAGATTACACACTTAAAGCGCTACATAGGATGCGGAAATTTGCCCTAGGAATCAGCGTATGCTTCATTTCTAAATAGAGATGATAGTTATACGGCTATTGGGATGGTAATGTAAAAGCTATAGAGTCTGGGACTCTGGGAATGCTTACCGCGTGTTCATTCTAATGGGTTTTTACTTTTAGGTAATCATCCAATCGAATTCTTCAAAAGAAACCCAATGGCTAACAATAAGATTACTGTCTCAATATATACTGTGGTCTTACTTCACTCTTTTCGTCATTAAATTGTTCAGTTGCGCATTCATTTTGTTCTACCGACACTTGTCAAACCTATTCTCCAATAACTTACTAAGGCGATAGATATCCTTCTTCTATGTAAAAATTTTGACCTTTAATCAATTTTGGATAATATGAGAACTTGTAAGCAATATTTTAACTGTCGTAGTCTATGTTGTTCTTATATATGTATGGACCATCTTGTATAGGACCATCATCTGGTCCTATGAAGGCCACACAGCTTATCAACATGTTTCTTCTTATCATCCGCAAAAGAAAACGTCCCTAATGCCCCAACATAATATGTAGCTACCTAAATAGATTTGAGAAATTAAGAAACGTCGAAAAGGAACGGGTATAAATGGAGATTTAGACAAAAGGTTTATACGTTATCATGAACGACGAGAGAGACCACCACGGGCAACAACCAGCCCCAACAAGATATATATGTTGGTACCTTATATTGCCAGAGTATTAGACTTAAGCACGTTTTATTTCCAAATAGGTAAGGATATGCAACAAGCACTTATAACAAGAATACTGTTCTATAATTTGCAGTTTTTTCTTTGATTTTCCACTTTTTTTTATCTATGTGAGGTAAATTGTCATAGTAATGTTGGGTTTCTATAGGACAGATCTTTTTCAGGTCTTGCAAATTGCTGAATTCTTTATCTGATATCGGAATGAGGCCCAAATAATATAAAAAACATGAAGATCTAGGAACAACATAAAATACATGTAATAATAGACATACCTTCATATTTTCTATCAGGAATAAAAATTTATTACGTTTCAGAACAGGCTCAGGCTTGCGCCTTTTTTGAATCGGAGACAGGATGGGATTCTCCTGGGTTCGTGGGTGAACAATATTTGCTTCTATTTCTCTAATTGGATGTATTGGAAATGTGCCTTTATTGTTATAAGGTAATTGTTTAAAGAATATATCCCAATCCCGTAATATTCCGTGAGATGTTTCAAGATCTTCTATATGAAAGGGTGTTGCCTTATTTCTAGATCTTTCAATTTCTTTCATCCGCTCGTTTGGAAGCTCAGCAGCGTGGTTTTGGTTTATAGTTGCCATACTTTCTGCTGCTCAACAGTTCACTGTCCTGTTCACAGTCAATGGTTTTTTCATTTATCTCCATTGGGTAGCAAAAACTCGTCCTATCTTATACAAATACAAAGGAAATAACGTATATTATCATACACAGCGTACAGTGATTTTAAAACGAACTGTACACTAAAAACCAAGCACATCATTCGCTTAAAAATAACGGACGTATATTCCCCGTTTTTATCATTTTTCATTGCACATTCCCCGTTTTTCCCCTGATGCGTTTTTTTCAAACACGAATATTAGCGGACTGTGCTATATTTTTACAGTGAAGACGTTTTTATAATAAAGTATCGAAGTTTGCCTATCCGCTGGCGGTATCAGCTCATTTTTCTATATTTGGGACATTCCCCCTTTTTCCGCTGTGGTCTTCATATGTAATGTTTATAAGATATCTGAAATTAATCAAATCTTGTAATGAGGACTTCACGTATACATTTTTTAGCCTGCATACTTTCCCCTGCATTGACTGGAAGCTTATTAGCGAATATGTTGGGATGATTCACAAGTCTGGCACTATATTTCGCACTGTATCTTTTGATAACATCTTTAATCGAGGACACCGAGTTGGAAACGTAATATTTTGCTGGAATTAGCTGTAGTACCCCAGAGCTAGATGCCGTATGTTCAAATCGACTTGAGTAGAGCTTTGTACTGTGCATCAAGAATAGGAACAAGTCTCAAAACTGCAATATCGAACCGCCCACGAGGTGTGCAGTTAATAGCCTGGTCTGGTTACTCAGTCGAATTGAGACCTTGGCAGAGTGAATGTCGATGAATATATACGGGCACATCCATTACTTTTCGACGAAACTTTGCGCACTTGGATCAGCGACTTGGCTCATGATTTTTTATATGAAAGTAGGTCCTAATATATGGGGTTTTCCAAAGTTTCAGCCCAATCAAGGCAAATTTGCTTTCAGGAGAATTTTTTTTAATTTTAAATCTAGGAATTTTCAAAAATTTATTTCTCTGAGTCTATTTAACCGATTGATCTGAACCTGGTCGCATTTTTTTCGCTGAACTCTCTATTTATTTAAAAAAATTATGTTAGAGCTTAGATCGTATGCACGCTTTCGGGAGAAGATTTTAACTGATCCGTTAATTTCATAAAATTTTACCCTTTTTTAAAATGCCGCTATTTGTACAAATTTTAAAATTAAAAATTATGCATGGGCTCATATTGTTTGGCTCAATTCATAGTTTCAAAATTAGTATTAGTAAAGAAATAGCTACTTTCAATTAGCTTTAACTTTTTTCTTTGAACATCGAATTACTTGAAACTTTCACAAAAATTGATTTATTATATTCTTAAAAAGCCCTGAAAATTTGAACTTTCGAATCGAGCTAGGATACGAGTTACAAATTTTCAAATAACCTGAAAATCGTATTGTAACAACCGAACTCATTTTTAGACTCATTCATAATTTTGAATTTTAAATAATTCGAAATTCAAAGAAAAAAGTTGAAACTAATTGAAAATAGCTATTTGTTGAAAATCGATTAAACTTGACAAGCCATATTATGCAGTGTAATCATTAGATGCTTAAATTTTTACTAATTTTGAAACTATGAATCAAGCCGAACAATATGAGCCCATACATAATTTTTTATTTGAAAATTTTTACAAATAGCAGCATCTTAAAGAAGGGTCAAATATTATGAAATTAACGCATCAGTTAAAATCTTCTCCCGAAAGCCTGTATGGGCTCATACGATCTAAGCTTTAATATAATTTTTTTCGATAAATAGAGAGTTCAGCGAAAAAAATGTGATCAGGTTGAGATCAATCGGTTAAATCGACTCAGAGAAATAAATTTTTGAAAATTGCTAGATTTAAAATTTAAAAAAATTCTCCAGAAGCCAAATTTGCCTTGATTGGGCTGAGACTTTGGAAAACCTCATATATTAGGACCTACTTTCATATAAAAATCATGAGACAAATCGCTGATCTAAGTGAAAAGTAATGGATGTGCCCATACGTATGTACACAGAGTTCGATCTGGCCGCGCGTAAAGTGCATCCTCTTCCCTCCGAATGCTGCCTCACTCTTTCTTCCACGCATACCTAGAAAATCTCACACTTTTTCCTATTCTTGATGAGTATTACAATAATAATTTGTTTTCTAAGGAGAGTTGAGATTTCCTGCTGGGAAGACAATATGTTTTTCTGAGCTTAAGACCAAGTTGAGTTCTTTTAATAATGATGTGTTTATTCCACATGAGCCTCCTGTCAAGATGCAAACCAACAACTTGTCGTTGTTGGTTTGAGTAAGTTGTTGTCCATTCAACTCTATAGGTGGGCAAGTTAATCTGTTCAAAGTGAAGGTAATCTGTATAGATTTGTATTCGTTGTCATTAATTCGCTATTTTTTTTAGATATGCTTGGATTTTGTTCAAGTTAATTTGAAGATTATTGAATGCTTGAATGGTATATATGTATGGGAGACTAATATTGCGGTTATCTGCAAATGTAGCTACTATTATTAATCTAGATGTAGATAGATCAGCCGGATAGATTAAATGCAGTGTTGGCCTCAGTACACTTCCTTGGGACACACCAGATAGAATAGGATGTAGACTAGTATATGCACAGTAGTCTTCTTTCACTAGAAAATGTTTATTGCTAAGATAAGATCTCAGTATTAGAAAGTGTCGATAGGGGAGATGTTTCTTTATTTTATAGAATAGTCTTTCATGTCAGACCTTATCAAATGCCTGGTTGACATCCAAGAAAACAACAGAACAGTACATTTCAAGGTTTGTTGAATACATTGACAATTCTGTTTACTAGTTTAATAGTGCCATGTTCCTAAGACTAAACTAATGATTCGGGAGTATATTCAATTCTTCAAGTATGAGATTTAACATTTTCAGATAGATATTTTCAAATAATTTTGAAAGTATTGGAAGAAGACTTATTGGCCTATACGAGGTGACCCCTTCTGTTTTTTTGCCAGGTTTAGAAATCATGATTACTTGTGCTACTTTCCATAGATTATGATGGATACGAAGTATTGCATTGAAGATATGCGCAATATTATTATTATTCATCAGCCACTGATCGCATGGGTAGTCCCTTGACGATCCCATCCGGGTCATTATCCAAAAATGCTATCCCATAAAAGGAGCAATTTAGGCACGTCCCCCGCCTTAAGCCTCGCCTCCTCTAGGATAACACGGGTCCCTAATATAAGGTAACTCTTCTCCTCCAGTGCGGGGTAGGTGTAAAGAAGATGAATCGAGGTTTCCTCGTCTTCTTTACAGTATCTGCAGGCCGGGCTATCAGTCAGCCTCAGCTTGTGCTTATATGCATTCAGGCTACTATGGTGGCCAGTTATGATTCCCACCAGGGTTGTGGCTTTGCGCCTGTTCAATTTAATGAATTCTTGGGCCCATTTCTCAATCTCTGAGTATTCGATGAAGAGTTTGGTTATTCGACAACTCGTTACTCCTCTCCATCTTTTATTGTGCTGGTCTCTTGCCCCGCCATTGATGCGGTCTCTGATCAGATTCCGACTTATTCCCACTGCAGGCTCTAGTCCATAGAGGTTTTCCCTGGTCCCTAGCCTGGCAAGGTCATCTGCAATTAGATTTCCCTTAATGCCATTATGCCCAGGTATCCATAAGAGTCCCCACCGGTCCCTTTCCTGCCAAGTGGTTCAATGCTTCATAGCAATTATAGGCCAGCTTCGACTTTGTCGTTGCTGAATTCAGGGCTGCTAACGCCGCCCTGCTATCCGAGCAGATACATACCTTCTTCTGGGTCCGATTTTGGTCGGCCCCCATGTACACAATAAGTTTCAAACATTTTTCTGGTAATTCCTGAAGAAATTCAGAATTATCCCAAACAATAACCCACTACGTTGTTGTAATAAAACCTCCAAATTTTAAATGATTATCTGAAGTAATAAATAAATTACAAGGTGCAAACTTTTTGGTGCCATCCCGTATAGCTTGCACAAAGAAAGGAATTCCATACATTTAAAGGATTTAGTTTAATAAGGGAACCAGCTACCACATCTAGGAATAACTTCTAAAGATATAATACTTTGACGAGGAACATTATTTGCAAATCCGTCATAAGGATGGAGGAAAGTATGTCACATATACGATCCTCGCCTATTCCTACTAAACTTTAAGCCCCTTTGTAAACACATCTCGTTAACGTTCCACCGGCACATCACCGAAATTTTAATAAACCCTAAATATGGCAGACGCCCCCATCCCCTCGCGTTACTCCTATTTACCCAGCAGCTTTCATATCGTCGTCGTCAGCTACTTCCACGCAATGGCAGCCTCGTTTTATTCCATTAGCAGGTCGACTTGCCGCGACATTATCTGGCTGGCTTGTAAGTTGGCAGAACGGCTTAGTAATAGGCGTTAAAATAGCTATCAGTGTTATCTTTATGCCATCGAGCAAAGTCCCCAACTAAGTTCGGCGGCGGTCGCCGGTGGATCAGCAGCAAACCTATCTGTGTAATGAGCTCGCGGAAGGGGTATCTGGAAGAGATACGAGGGGTGCCATCCTTTCCAGTGCGGTTCGCTCATGTGAAATGGCGTAGAGCCGGCGGTCTAACACAGGAATTAGGGGTCCCGGAAGTTTAGCAATAAAATGTTTATCTGGAAGGAAGAAAGATAATACACTTCGCGGACGCAGCTCTACCAAGGGCGAAGATCCGTATCTGGAAGAATATGAACATTATGGAAACATAAATCTGGATATCCCAAACGTGGCAAAGGATAAACTATGAGCACATAAGGTGGTTTATTAACAAGATACCTTTGAAACGTATCAATTATTTACAATGCTATAGCCTTCTGTCCACCTACCGACTCTCGTATATTCTGAAGATTGGGTTTTTTCTTATCTTAAAAGAGGTATATGCCTTCGATAGTTGGCACTCTCTATCTAACAAAATATCTTAAATAAGGAAAAGAAAATAATACATGAAGTTACTACTATTATCATGATTTATTTTGTTGACAAACTAATATAATATAAACTGCAATTCTCTAATAATTACACTAAAATAAACTCCTGGATAAAATTATACAACACTAGACTTATCTCTTCTACCACATTGGAGATGCGCCATGTGCTCTTTGAACCTGGTTTGAGTAGATCGTCTGGTCTGTCCAATGTACCTTTGACTACAGGCTACAGCTGATTTCGTAAATCATTTCATTCCTAAAACCTATCATTTGTGTTAATATTATCTTTTGGATTGCCTAAAAGTTATTTTAATTTATTTTTTACCGAATTAACTACCGTCATTCCTAAATCTTTAAAAATCTTACTAATACCGCGAGTGAATCGAGGATCGTAAGGAATAGATACACATTTTTCTGGATGTTCCCTTTCAGTTTGAAAGGTCGAGGAATTTCCAAGTGTTTCTTTATAGCTACGTTTGCTAATTATTTTTTCAACTGTACCAATGGAATATCTATTACACTCAGCTATATCCTTGATTAGCGCTTTTTGATTTTCAAACCTCTCTTTATTGAGAAGGAAACTTAATGGGCGATGGACTAGAAAATCGAGGCTCGCCATTTTGTGTTGAACAGAATGGTGGGATTCATTAGGGATATATCTGAGAGTACTGGTGTCTTCTCTATATATATCGAATACCAACTTATTTTCGCTATTTCTAATAACTAATGCATCTAAAAATGGTAGTTACTCATTAGTTTCAACTCCGTATGTGAATTTTACTGACGCAAAACGGTTATTTAATTTGGAAACGAAGTTATCTATGTTCATAACTTTTGTGTCAAATACTTCGAATACGTCATCCACATACCTAAGCCAAACCCTAGGGAAGTAATCCAATTCTTCTTTTGCTTCTGTTTCAAATCTATTCATGAAGAGACTGGCAATGAAAGGTGACAATGAATTACCCATGGCTGTCCCTTCATGTTGTTCAGATTTTTAAAGATATAGAAATGACGGTAGTTCATTATTTCGATAATTCATTCATTATTTTACGAATGCACTTTATGTACAACTCAAAAACCCATAATGTATAGATACAAAACACATAATAATAGCACGTTTTATTCCTTTTTCCTCGTTTAGAGGCACACCGCAGCACGTCCATTTGCAACTCCAACTGCCTCTTCCTCGCCGTAATAACTTAATATCCGGTGGGACATCAAAACGACAAAAGCAAATTCCCAGAGGGTTCTCCCCAGCACGCCGCGCCGAGACCGGCCCGTCCTTAATTATTACTACTCTTTCCAGATTATAAATCATCCCCTTCGCGCTGCCTCGCGATGTAGGTCACTTACCGGCGAGCGGACTCCCATCTTCGGGCAGGCTCCTGTCTCCAGGTTTACCCAAATCGTGAGTTATTGTTCGCCGTTCGGGGGAGGATAAATGCCTTGTTAGACATTCTAATTATTTCGTTATTAATGGCCGCTTCGGCTATTGATATTGCTTGAGGTATTCGGATCGTTTGTTAGGGTTGCAGTTCGGTTACCGAGTAGTTCTTGGGAGTTGCGAGAATGTCAAATAATGTGTGTGTGTGTGTGTGTGTGTGTGTGTGTGTGTGTGTGTGTGTGTGTGTGTGTGTGTGTGTGTGTGTGTGTGTGTGTGTGTGTGTGTGTGTGTGTGTGTGTGTGTGTGTGTGTGTGTGTGTGTGTGTGTGTGTGTGTGTGTGTGTGTGTGTGTGTGTGTGTGTGTGTGTGTGTGTGTGTGTGTGTGTGTGTGTGTGTGTGTGTGTGTGTGTGTGTGTGTGTGTGTGTGTGTGTGTGTGTGTGTGTGTGTGTGTGTGTGTGTGTGTGTGTGTGTGTGTGTGTGTGTGTGTGTGTGTGTGTGTGTGTGTGTGTGTGTGTGTGTGTGTGTGTGTGTGTGTGTGTGTGTGTGTGTGTGTGTGTGTGTGTGTGTGTGTGTGTGTGTGTGTGTGTGTGTGTGTGTGTGTGTGTGTGTGTGTGTGTGTGTGTGTGTGTGTGTGTGTGTGTGTGTGTGTGTGTGTGTGTGTGTGTGTGTGTGTGTGTGTGTGTGTGTGTGTGTGTGTGTGTGTGTGTGTGTGTGTGTGTGTGTGTGTGTGTGTGTGTGTGTGTGTGTGTGTGTGTGTGTGTGTGTGTGTGTGTGTGTGTGTGTGTGTGTGTGTGTGTGTGTGTGTGTGTGTGTGTGTGTGTGTGTGTGTGTGTGTGTGTGTGTGTGTGTGTGTGTGTGTGTGTGTGTGTGTGTGTGTGTGTGTGTGTGTGTGTGTGTGTGTGTGTGTGTGTGTGTGTGTGTGTGTGTGTGTGTGTGTGTGTGTGTGTGTGTGTGTGTGTGTGTGTGTGTGTGTGTGTGTGTGTGTGTGTGTGTGTGTGTGTGTGTGTGTGTGTGTGTGTGTGTGTGTGTGTGTGTGTGTGTGTGTGTGTGTGTGTGTGTGTGTGTGTGTGTGTGTGTGTGTGTGTGTGTGTGTGTGTGTGTGTGTGTGTGTGTGTGTGTGTGTGTGTGTGTGTGTGTGTGTGTGTGTGTGTGTGTGTGTGTGTGTGTGTGTGTGTGTGTGTGTGTGTGTGTGTGTGTGTGTGTGTGTGTGTGTGTGTGTGTGTGTGTGTGTGTGTGTGTGTGTGTGTGTGTGTGTGTGTGTGTGTGTGTGTGTGTGTGTGTGTGTGTGTGTGTGTGTGTGTGTGTGTGTGTGTGTGTGTGTGTGTGTGTGTGTGTGTGTGTGTGTGTGTGTGTGTGTGTGTGTGTGTGTGTGTGTGTGTGTGTGTGTGTGTGTGTGTGTGTGTGTGTGTGTGTGTGTGTGTGTGTGTGTGTGTGTGTGTGTGTGTGTGTGTGTGTGTGTGTGTGTGTGTGTGTGTGTGTGTGTGTGTGTGTGTGTGTGTGTGTGTGTGTGTGTGTGTGTGTGTGTGTGTGTGTGTGTGTGTGTGTGTGTGTGTGTGTGTGTGTGTGTGTGTGTGTGTGTGTGTGTGTGTGTGTGTGTGTGTGTGTGTGTGTGTGTGTGTGTGTGTGTGTGTGTGTGTGTGTGTGTGTGTGTGTGTGTGTGTGTGTGTGTGTGTGTGTGTGTGTGTGTGTGTGTGTGTGTGTGTGTGTGTGTGTGTGTGTGTGTGTGTGTGTGTGTGTGTGTGTGTGTGTGTGTGTGTGTGTGTGTGTGTGTGTGTGTGTGTGTGTGTGTGTGTGTGTGTGTGTGTGTGTGTGTGTGTGTGTGTGTGTGTGTGTGTGTGTGTGTGTGTGTGTGTGTGTGTGTGTGTGTGTGTGTGTGTGTGTGTGTGTGTGTGTGTGTGTGTGTGTGTGTGTGTGTGTGTGTGTGTGTGTGTGTGTGTGTGTGTGTGTGTGTGTGTGTGTGTGTGTGTGTGTGTGTGTGTGTGTGTGTGTGTGTGTGTGTGTGTGTGTGTGTGTGTGTGTGTGTGTGTGTGTGTGTGTGTGTGTGTGTGTGTGTGTGTGTGTGTGTGTGTGTGTGTGTGTGTGTGTGTGTGTGTGTGTGTGTGTGTGTGTGTGTGTGTGTGTGTGTGTGTGTGTGTGTGTGTGTGTGTGTGTGTGTGTGTGTGTGTGTGTGTGTGTGTGTGTGTGTGTGTGTGTGTGTGTGTGTGTGTGTGTGTGTGTGTGTGTGTGTGTGTGTGTGTGTGTGTGTGTGTGTGTGTGTGTGTGTGTGTGTGTGTGTGTGTGTGTGTGTGTGTGTGTGTGTGTGTGTGTGTGTGTGTGTGTGTGTGTGTGTGTGTGTGTGTGTGTGTGTGTGTGTGTGTGTGTGTGTGTGTGTGTGTGTGTGTGTGTGTGTGTGTGTGTGTGTGTGTGTGTGTGTGTGTGTGTGTGTGTGTGTGTGTGTGTGTGTGTGTGTGTGTGTGTGTGTGTGTGTGTGTGTGTGTGTGTGTGTGTGTGTGTGTGTGTGTGTGTGTGTGTGTGTGTGTGTGTGTGTGTGTGTGTGTGTGTGTGTGTGTGTGTGTGTGTGTGTGTGTGTGTGTGTGTGATTAACCGTTATTTGTGATCAAGAAAACCTGAGTTATAATAATGTTTGTAATGTATAGGGTGTCCTATTTGGAAATATATGTTGTGTTTTCTGAACAAAACCAACAATATTTGACAAACTGAGGTTTTTTATTCTTCAACATAAAATGGAGACGATATGGCTACAAATGGAAAGAAAGATCGTTCATATGATCGCATCGACTCATCTGGCATGATGTGGTTCGTATAGCAAAATTGTCCATTACACGGGCACATAAAACTGACTCTATTTCCGGAATAACACGTTGAATGTTTGCTTTAAGGTCATTGATTGTTGCTGACTGGATGGAGTTCACCTTTCCCTTGACATAACCTCAAACAAAAAGGTCCAGTGATGTTAAATCACATGGTCTTGCAGGCCCATTGACGTCAACATTCCGCGAGACAACATGATCAGGAAATTTGGTATGGAACAGAGTTACTGTTGCACGTACTATACGACATGTTGTACCGTCTTGCTGAAACGACATGTTGTTCAAATCCAAATCATCAATTTAGTGGAAAAAGAAATTGTTTAACATGTCACGATAGCGTTCCCCATTTACTGTGATAGCATTACCACCTTAATTTTTAAAGAAGTATGGTCCAATTACTCCACCACAATTACAAAATGCGCATCGAACCGTGCATCTCTGTCGATGCATTTCTTTTTCGTGAACAGTATGTGGATTCTCAGCGGCCCAAATTTAACAATTTTGTTTGTTGACGTATCCGTCAAGATGAAAAATTACTGAGCAAAATTTTGTTGCAAAAATTGACATCACCTTCTTTCTTTTCTAACACCCAATTAACAAATGTACGACGTTGTAAAGGGTCTGTGGCTTTTAATTGTTGTGTAAACTAAATTTTATATGTTGACAGATGTAGATCTTTCTCTAAAATTCGATGCGTGACGGCTCTTGACAGATTAAATTATGCAGGTTGTCGAATTGATATGTTTGGATACTCCCATGCACTTCTTCAATATTTTCATCTGACCGACCACGACGAGGACGTATTGGTATTGCCTTAATGATAACAGAACTCGCCTCGTCGAATTTTTTGATTAAATTACGAACTGATAACTTTGTAGACGGTTCATTTTGTCCTAATTGTGTGAGAATTGTTCTTAATGCAACTGTAAATGATCACTTAACTTCATAAAATAGTTGTACACAAACTATTCGTTGTTGAACTGTTAATCGCAGCATGCTGACATCGTATGGTCTGTAGATGACAGTCGGTAAATATTGACACCCTAGTTTTGACAAAACACAAATGGCGCGCAATTTAAGTCTTATAGTATATTCCATAGGTCTCTTATATTTGATTGATTGTACAATGATGGAGCGCATTTAATTTCCCTGATTGAGACCGCAGAGTCATGTCACAATTGGTGAGATTTTGCACGAGGCTTCAAAAAAGTTTTTCTGAGGTTTTTTTTTGAATATCTCTATGCCATTACAATAAATAATATCTTAAAGGAAAAATCTAGATTCCTTGGAGAATTGAACTAATCCCTAGTACTTACTGGTTCTTTTTGTTAAAACATTACCTAAAATGGGAAGGTCTTCGATGCAGGAACAAAAAAGATGGGCAGTTCTCCAATAGCACCGATAGAGTACATGTTTCGGAACGTGCGTTTCGACAACCAAGTTGGCATTATCTCACTGATAAACTTACTCAACTTGACTCCTTTTTTTCTTCATGGTTAGTGAACAGTGAAGTAATAATTTGTTTGTTGGTTTACTGCAATATTCCGTCTAATACCTAATCTCTTATAATTACTTCCATCAATGGTTAATAAACCATAATGAGGTAAACACTGATCCATTAAAGGATCCACTGATCCGTCATTCATCATATCTACCAAAATAATGGACTGTGAGGTATGGTCCCTTATCGAAAGAATGTTGGGTAGTGGAAGATTTTTGTAAACGTCCATATTTTAAATCAACCATGTGTTCCTTAAACCTAATTACATCTGCTCTTTTTGTCTGCCCGATATACTCTCGACTACAATCCTGGCAACTTATTTCTTAAATCCCAGAACTTTCGTTTATTTTCGATTTTACCTTTGGGATTATCCCAAAGTTGCCGCAATTTGCTTTCAGAAGAATGCACCAATGTTATTCCTAAATCTTTGAAAACTCTTTTGAAGTCTCAAGTTATCTAAAATTATATATATTATATTAATAAATTATCTGAAATATCTATAATGGAAGGTAAAGTTGTATATACCTTTTACCTCGTAGTGAAAATAGAAATGATCTATATATGTCAGTGGTTGTCCATATCGTGGCCATTGACCTAGATTAATATGGATATGTCAATTTTCCTTATAGAAATCCAATATGCGGACTAAATTAACTACCATAATAGCCACAAACCTGAACTCAGTCCTGGACTTTACACACAATTTCCTCTCCCCCTTACTAACGCATATTCCCTCGCGACCACTTTCATCACAAAAAAACACGATATCGTAGTAATGACATGCAGTTTCTTTCATCGCGTCCGCGTCCGCGACAATCGCCGGGCATCTCTCATCGCCCGAATTAATACCGATAAGGGCACAATGGCGCATTTGAAATCTGAAGGGGTTGCCTGCAGGAAACAGTAACCCTTGGACGTGCAGCTGGCCGATGACAGGAGGTGGAGCGGAGCATCATTCATATGCAGATCTGTCACAGTGTGCCTCGCTATTGTCGGCCCTCGCGATCACGTGTTGCTGGGGCACGGATAGGTGCAGGATCCGAACAAAGGAGAGTGGATAAGGATGTGGGAGGGGGGCTAATGTCATACAGGTGATCATGAAGATCCCCATTTCATGAGTACAGTATATTACGTGGATACAGTATACTGAGATATAAAAAATTATACTCGTCAAAGGTGGTCATCAAAACGTTTGTCACAGTCTATATCATCCTTCTGAAACTTTTCTGTATATTTTATTAATATGAAAGATAACGTAATGATGAACTAACAATTATTTGAGCCAGACGTTTTAAACGCTTTGGAGGTCCTTGTTTCATACGTTGGATATTCCATGATAATCCTTAACAACATCCTCTGTACGAATAGTTGGTGTACTATTATCATTTTATGACTCACTGGATAGTTTTTCGAAACACAAACACAATTTTTAACGCACGCAGAAACATCCTCTAGTGGGTGTTTAAAACTAAGTTAGTGTTAAGGCCTCTATTATAGTGGCAATAAAACTTCACCAGAAGTAGTTGACAAAACTGATTGACATAAGTTGACGATACTATCTACAACAATTATTTTAACCTTCTGTCGGGCGCAACCGATCCGTGAAATCGGGCAGTCACTGTTTTCTTTGCTATTTCGTGTGTATTACGAATATTAACTCTAACTGCCTCACAGCTTCCTAGCACCCCAACACTCTTCTCGATATGGTGTTAATTTTTTTTAGTGCATTCCCTGGCCTTGTATTGGTCGCCCCGATTTGTCAAATTCATTGCGCCTGATTACGTCATTTCATATTTTGTTAGATTTTTTACTTTTATATTTTGTTAGATTTCTTTTATTATTTAATTTAATAACATTTTTTGGTATCTCTACACTTACTTATTCTGAATTTTTATGGTATTATTATTTCTGTGTTAAATTATTGGTTTATACTAAATCTCATTGCCAGAAATATGACGGTTATTTTTGTTTGGAACATGCTAAAATGATGAAGAGAATTTATAGTTCTTTACATTTAAGATTAAGGCAGTTACTTATAACTTTTCTTTGTAATTCACGTCCAGTACTTCTATTACATCTATAACTTTACGACTTTTACATGAAAAATATGGGGATTGTTTTCTGTATTCAAAATGTTGTTCAATACTAATTTATGTTTATGTTTTGTCCTTAAAACAAAAGAAAAACTTGTAATAGCTGGTTGTTCTGTAAAAATCTTCCAAATTTATTGTTTTACAACATTGAATGAGTTCCCTTTATGTAAATTTTATTATTGCGATTAAAAACTAATGCGAAATATTTATTATTGTATTGTATTAATTAAGATAAGCATTTAATTGAGTTTCCACCTCATTAAAATCTGAATTATATAAGATATACTTATGCGATCTCTCAGATGTATTGCGCCCGAATGTGTTTGGATTCATACTGCGCCCGTCGAAGGGTTAAAATATCACCGATCATTATAATTTCAATATCTCGCTATCAGTGGCATATAAGTCTTAAGTCGGACTTTAAATGTGACATTATGAACACAGTGTGATGGTTAATCCTCTATACTTCTTTTGATGCACCGTCACAAATGCTTCCGATATTAAATAACAAGATTTTAATAAACATGTTACATTTTTAGTGTCTAAAAATAGCGCTATGATGTTAATAAAGTAATTTTTTGTTAAATTTGTGAGATATTTAAGTCATATTGTGTTCACATTAGTTAGTGTAATTCCATAAGGTAGCATAATAGGCCCTATTGTATTTACTACATACAACAATTTTCTTCACAACTTCCATGAATTTTATAATTAACATTTGTATAGTGATTTTTCTTTTGGTTTCTATGGATCTAAATGTGATACAAGTAAACGTCTAAAATATATTTTCTATTTCCCAATTTAATTTCTTCTATCTTTCATCAACTCATCCTGAAAATAATTTTTGTAAAACAGGACACCCTTTTGTATTAACTCACATTTTGTGTAACGCTGTATAATTAAATACAAAGATAATTCGCGTAAGTTATAACATACCTAGATGTTATAAAAACCTCAATATTTATGTCAAATGTCAGTGGAACTATTCGTTATACAACATTTAATGGTTGTTATGTAACACAACAATAATAATTTCAGTAGTAATTGCAATAATTAAGATTATATAGTCTTCGTTCAACTGGAGAGGTCATTAAATCAGATGTTTTATAAGCTTGTAAAGGAATAAAGATCGTAGTTCGTAGTAATGGGATTTAAAAATTCGAATCGTAAAAAATGCAATAATAAATCAAAGTGAGGTCATTAATAATGGCGTTTTCTATACAAAAGACGAATTGTATAAGGCAATTAATGAAGCGAATGATATATTGAGGCAAGTTAATGAGAATACCTCAACAAAAGAAACAGTTACCCATATAAAAACGGTAATAATTTTAAACACTGCTTTCTGATGTCGCACAATGCTACTCTTAGATATGCTCTAGATATTTTGGGAAGGGGCCGGAACTTTCGATGTAGCAACAAAAACAGGAGACCGGCTTTTCACGACCATCGAAGAATTACACGTTTCTCGACGCGCGTTTCGCCAACCAAGTTGGTATGATCGGGATGTGATTAAAACTGATTTTAGTTTTAATTAACTTGATTTAAACTTAATTTGATTCATCTCTCATATGGATCAAGTTGATTCATATGACTTAGATACCGGGGGTACCAAATAAGGTTACAATATTCTAATTTCAAAGCAGTTTACACAAAATATAAACATATTAGGTATAAGTACACACGCCATCAAAAGTCTTGGACCCCCCTTATATTTCAGATTTCAACTATGTTTATTTTGTTTTCGTTGATAGGCAACAATGGTGAGATATTTAGCTGTAAAACAAAATCAAATAAATTTCTAGATAAAATATTGTTGATTAGTTACAATTTTTTTTTAATATTTGCCAGTTTTATTGCATATTTAGCAAAGCGAATTTGAAAGCAAGAATTATTGCTGTGCATGATGCTGGACATTCCAATCTTCAGATATCCGAGATGTTAGTCATTCCTAGATTTTCTGTTGTGCGAGTAGTACATAGGTATCAAAAATTAAGGACAGTGGAAAGAAGACCACATAGTGGCCGGCCTCGAGTGTCAAATGAATGGCAACTTCAGTATTTGGTTCAATATGCCCGTAAATACCGAAATTCTTCAGCTCCAGCCCTCAATGTTCACTGTCAAGGTACGTTTCGCCTGTTATATGGACCTCTACAGTTCGAAGAAGACTCCATCATGCAAATTTACGTCCTTTAAGGTATTTAAGGGTACCCACTCTACTTCCACGACATCGAGCTGCCTGCTTTCAGTGAGCACAGGAACGTAATGATTGGATTTTGCAGCAGTGACGATGGGTCTTATTCACAGATGAAACCAGAATTGGGCTGGTGAGTGATGATAACAGGCAAAGGGCCTGGAGACAGGCAGGTCATCAAGAGAGACTAAATGTTACCCATGAGGTTGCTTCCTACAATAGTGGGACAGTAGTGTTTTGGGGAGGAATAATGTTCAATCGCCGTGCGCCATTAATTCCCATAAATCAGAATATGGCAACTCAAGTTTATAATGAAAGTATTATCAGGCCCATTATTTATCCCTTACGCGACGAATTAGATGACAATTTCATCTTCATGGACGACAATGCGAGGCCACATCGTGCAAGAACGGTTCAATAGGTACTTGAATAGGTACTTGAACAGTATTACCGGATTAGATTGGCCAGTTAATTTATTGGATATGAATCCCATTGACAATATGTGGTATTTTGTTTCTAGAGCAATTCACGAACGCATGAACCCACTCCAAAACGCGGATGAATTAGCTGCAGCATCAATAGAGGAATGGAACAATATTCCTCAAGAAATTATCAACCGTTTGATTGTTTCAATACACAGGTGTGTCAATATGTTACCGAGAAGCAGAGGAGGCCATGCTGACTATTAAGTTGTAGTTTACTTTGTTAAAAAATATGCTTTGTTAATTTTTGTCACAATAAATTTACTTAAAAATTGCAAATTTTTTTCTCATTGTTTTTTTAATTGACTAAATTTTTAAAAATTATTCCTGTGTTACAAAAAAATACATTTAGGAAAAACATACTTTGAAAAACAAATACAATATTTAAAAAAAAAAATATTTACTAATACTAAGCATCGGGGGTCCAACACTTTTGAAGGGGTGTGTATTATTAAACAATGTCGTGTTTCTAATAGCGAAACCAAGGTTTTATACGCTTTAAAAGCCAGATGGTTGATCAGAGAGCTTATAATCAAAGTACATACTAAGATCCTTAATATTTTCAGCACGTGTTAAAACTGTACCACTAAGAGAGGTCATATATTAGTTATTTATGGTACACGAGCAAACTTTACATTTATATATGTTTATATAGTTATATGTCTTGAAACACGGAACAAGGAGTCTAGCATGTGCGCGAGTCATTGGGACATAACTAAACCTAATGGTTCATATGGTTTCTCTACACCACTACGACACAACCAGGTCGATGAATTTTTGCAATCTGTAATTGCAAGCAGGGTGTTTCAGTTGGAACTACAAGAGTTAAATTAAACTGAATGCCTGCACAAAGATGCACAATTTGGTGCGCGTTTTTGAGTGGTGGAGTAATTCGACCATACTTCTTTGAAAACGAAGCTGATAAAACTATAATAGTAAATGGGGAACGCTATCGTGACATGTTAAATTATTTCTTTTTCCAGTAAATTGATGGTTTGGATTTGAACAACATGTTGTCTCAGCAGGACAACAAGTCATTAGAATGTCATACAGCACGTGCAACAATAAAGAGGCCCATACATTGTTAAACAAATTGCGCAACAAAGCGATGCGTAAAGGCCCCCATACACGGTCGAACAATTTGCGCAAATTATGTGTTTGTGCAAACAGTTTGATCGTCTATGGGACTGTTTGAATGGCTGTGCAAACTGTTTGAGGAAAATCGGTCTGGATCGAAATATGTTGCGCAAACACCCCTTGTTCGACTACCTGTTTGATGGTGTATGGTAATGTTGTGCAAACGTTGGGCCAGTGAACACCTGCTCCTCCTCGCTCAGACGGTTTCCTCGCTTTACAGTTTCTTACATTTCATTTATTACATTCTTTTAATTTCATGGCAGTTTGAAATTTCAGCGCTTCAAAGGAGGAACCGCTTACAAGGTATCTCAAAGTGGCCAACAATCTCAGTTCTGGAGATATTGCTTCCCTCATGACCGTGGTGTTTTTCACTATGAGGGGTGTTACCATTTCGAGTACCTCGCTGAACGTAGCTGCGTCCATTCGAAGGTAGTTTTTGTAGTCCGCGGCTGAACTTAATTTGAGTTCAGTGACCAGGCGGTCATGACCGAATTCGCTCCTCTTCTGGAGCCAACTCTTCACCCACACTCTTTGCTTTCTTTTCTTTTTAGTTTTCGTTTTCCAGTCCCCATGGCAAGAATAAGCGCGGCACAACAATCGTCCGTGTCAGACATGTTCATCGAAGAACGCCACAAAACGATATGATGTTTGCACAACAGGTTGCTACGTGTATGTGCTATCGTTCGCGCAAACAGGCATTTGTACAAGCACAGAATTTGTGCAAATTGTTGGGCCGCGTATGGGGGCCTTAACGTTGCGTTGCACAGTTGCATCATCCATACACCTGGTTAAGTTTTGTTCAAACTTTAGTTACAAAGTTGTTTGTTGACAATAGATGTCGCTCATAATTCTCTCCAAAATTCTCCAAACTAGTCAAACATTTGTGCAACGCATCAAATACTGCCATACATTAGCAAATTATTGCGCAATTTGTTTGACAATGTATGGGCCCCTTAACTCTGTTGTATCATCATCATCAGGTCATCAGTCCTAAAACTGGTTGGACGCTAATCTCCAGCTTCTCCTATCATGTGCTAACCTACGCATTTCGCTAATTGTGCTACAACCTACATCCCTTACTATTTGCGAGCAGTAGTCTAATCTAGGCCTACCTCTGCCTTTCTTCACTCCTATTTCTGCCTCCAAATATCGCGGACTATTCCCCCATGTCTCAGCAAGTGGTCTACCATTCTATCTCTTCTCTTCTTTATGTTTCTCCACATACTTCCTTTTTCGCCGACTTTGTCTAATACTTCTTCGTTTCCAACCCTATTAGTCCATGGTATTTTCATCATTCTTCGGTAACACCACATCTCAAAAGCTTCTAATTTCTTCCTACTTGCTTCCCCTACCGTCCAGGTTTCGTAACCGTATAGTGCCGTGCTCCATACATACGTTTTCAAAGAAAAAAAATACTCTGTTGTATACTCGTATCAAATTTCCTGATCATGTTGTCTCGCAAAATGCTGACATCAATTGGCTTGCAAGATCATATGATTTAACACCACTGGACTTTTTTCTTTGGGGTTTGGGATTTCTCCATTTTGTGTTGAAAAATTCAGTCTGACAATGATTATTAGTTTCATTCGCTAATCACTTCTTATAGTTGAAAATGAGATACGCTTTACAATTTTCGCTTGTTTTCAAATTTCTACGTCTTTTAGCATAACCAATGTACTAGTACATGGAGCACTATAGAGAGCAGAGGATAATTTGGATGTTTTCTCAATTTTAATGTATTATAATACCTATATTACTTTTATCTGATACAAAAAGTGAAGTTATAACCACCACAATATTATTTCTAAACTATATAAAATGTAAAAAATAAACAGTTTTAAAACGTTAAAACTGACTTTTCCGCACGTAGCACATCTCTATCTCGAACTTGAGTGGCCGAGAAAAAATAAACCAACACATAAATGCAGAATATGTGCTTTATGCGACAGTCTTACTTTTTTCATTGGCGATTGCTTCAGTGCAGTATCAATACGTTTGTGGTCGAACAAAATTATTGTTTTCTCATTAATTCATATATACAGGCTGAATATCTGTTGTTTTCGTTCAGTGCAAAATCAGCAACGTGTTAAATGTTTGTTTAAAATCTCAGAATGAACATAAACATTTACATCGTACTTTCTAATGACCCATGGACAGAGTGGGGTGTGTCCTGTCCAACTCAAAATCAATAGGTGTCGTCTGGTAGACGTCCCTAATCAGAATCAGTCGAAACCCGATCGATCCGACACGGTTTAATTGAGTGATCGTGCTAACAAAAATTTCTCAAATAGTCCACCATTGTGCTTTCTCATGACCCATGAACATGGTACAGTATGTTCTATCCACCTCAAAATCAATGTGTCGTCTGGGAGACGTGCCCGATCAGAATCAGTTAAAACCCGATCGATCCGACACGATTTAGTTGAGTTATCGTGCTAACAAGAAATTTTAATGCCGACGACGACGGCAACGACACACACACAGACACAGATTTTGTAAAAACCATTTTTCTTTGTTTTTAGGCTGAAAAACGAAAAATAGAAGCTAGAAAATTTTTTTTCCCATTTTTCTTTACACGATTACATTACTTCTCCACTCTTGTATAGTTGAAAGCGGAAAACTAATAATTGTATCCCGACATATATTCTTCTCATCATTCGTGTTCGCACTGCCTATCAGCATACCATAAATCAAGTAAAATGGGGGGATAAGGGGAGAAGAGATTATGATATTATGGACGGTATAGAGTTGATGTATCTGGCTGTTTGAACTTCCTTCCATGTTTTATGTGAGCAGAGGCGTTAAATGGGGCCCGAGGTCAAACGTCAAAGCACTTCACATCTTTTAGATGAAAATATAACCCCGTCTATGAGGCGGCAATCTCGGGAACAAAATCTAATGGCCGACAATGGCCGTCAAGCGCCTGTTATTCGTTCGACGCCGCTTTTGTCGTAACTCCAACCACAGGAATTAAGTCTCCACGCGGCCGTTACTTATTCATATTTTAATTTTCCATTCATAATCGTAAATGGCTCAGTGATCAGGCAGGGAAACGATATTATTAGCGTCAATCATTTATTAACGTAGTCGATCGAGCGTTACACGTCGTAGTACACGATGGAAACGTGCTTATAGCCCAAGGGCCGAGTGAAGTGGTCGGGTAAGGATGTGAAGACGAGCTACAACAACAAAAAATACATAAATTGGGAACTTTGGAAACAAAATTGTTCGTACACTGTTGAAAATATGTCATGGTAAAACTTTACTCCTTTTAATGGTGTACAAATTGTAAAATTTCACTATTTCTGGTATAAAATTTATTTAATATTTTAGTGCTTTTATGCATGTAGTCTTCATGTTGATACTGTTGAAACCTGAGGTGATATTGCTGTTCGTCATCTATGATTAACAAAATTATGCCCAAATGCTGTTATGTAGCTGAATAATGTTTTGAAATTTATGAGTCGGTGGATGATTTCACCGATGATATATTAAGAAGATATTAAGGATTATTTCACCGTAGATCATAAATGATATGTAAGGGGCACTATTTATATATTCAGCCTAATAATAAACAGAACATTAATTTGTCATTGAAAATTACTTTATTGTTTCTCAAAATATTCTTCTTCATGATCTATTATACACTTTTGCATGCGTTCGAACCATTTGTCAAAGCATTTTTTCCATTCCTCTTGAGATATCTCCAAAACATGGCTTTTGAACGCATCAACGGCTTCTTCTGCCGACGAAAACTGTTTTACACGCAATTTATTATTGACGTTCGGGAACAAAAAGAAGTCATTGGGCGCCAAATCGGGACTGTACGGCGGATGACCCATTTATTTAATTCAAACATTCGGTTGTTAGACGAGATATGTGAGAGCTCGCATTGTCATGATGAAGAATGATCCGATGGCGCTTGTTTGTTTTCTTTATTTCACGGAAGACTTGCGGCAAACAAATGGTAGAATTTTACCATTTTACAATTCTCTGTGGTTAAAGCACTGTTACCACATGACCAGTTACACCCATACAGTCGACTGCTGTTTACTTTTCGGCTCATACGCATATATAGATCTATGATTCGTCACCTGTTACAATGTTATATACGTCTCTTGAAGCATCACCATTGTATTTCTTGAGCATTTCTTTGCATCAATCGACACAAGCATCTTTTTGAGATTTTTTCAAATTATGTGGGATCCAACGAGAACAGACCTTTTTTTACAGCTAAATGATCATGCAATATATTATATATGCTAGTCGAGCTAATGCCTAAGTTTGCCTCAATCTCACAGTATATCACATGACGATTTTGCATTATCAGTTCTTGCACAGCATCAATGTTTTCCGGCACAACAACTGATTTTGGACGACCTTCACGACTTTCGTCGATAAGCAAAGGGCGGCCACGATTAGACTCGTTATACCAGCGTTTCATAGTGGCAAAGGATATGACTTTATCGCCAAAAGTAGAAGTAAGTTGATTCATGCACTCTTGTCTTGATAATCCACGTCGAAAGTCGTAATGAATCATCGCACAAAAATTTTTACGGGTTAATAACATTTTTTCGCTGAGATACAATTTTCTATTCACTGTAGACAACACAAATCGCGCTTAAGTGACAAAATATTCTGAAGAAGGCTATGGTCAAAAATGTCAAACTCTCCATTAGAAACATCAGATGGCGTCTGACAAAACTTAGTGTTGCCAAGGCTCAAAATATAAGTAGTGCCCCTCGACACTACTTACATACTTAACCTATGTATCTTTGGAATGAATTACATAATGAAATACACAAACTGTATTACATAATTTGTATCTATCATTTCGCATTTATAGTCTGCTCATTATTTAATAATAAATATAATAATATATACGTCGTACGGATAATATTACCAAATTTTTATTTTCAGTAAGAACTAATTCCTAAGAAAAGGAGTTATGAACAGTTAGTGCTACAATCTGAAGCAATACTTCTATTTATGATTGAAAAATTAAGCACAAATGGTTTGTATATCCTAAGAAGTGCACGCGATCATTTTCAAGGTCAAGTTTATTAAAACTAAGAGCCACATGGTTGATATGACCAGAGAACGATAGTACATAATCAAAGTATACAGCAATAACCTCAATATTTTCAGAACGTGGTAAAACTGTGAAGAGAATCAAGAGAATAGTCATATATTAGTGGTTGCGCCTTTGAGGTATACAAACATTACATTTATCTGTGTTTATTAGTAGTTTATTTTCCTAACATCACGACAGAATAAAATAGATGAATTTTTGCAACCTCAGGCAGATTGACTGACCGTTTAAGCAGATTATATTTAAAAATAATTCCAAAAAAGTCATGGGCAAAACAATGATGCGACATAAACATTAGAGATAAATCATTAATAATTAAGATAATGAATAGTGGTCCCAAATGCGAGCCTTGAGATACTCCTGAGGACGCTAAGAAAGTCTCGGATGTAAAGCCGAATAATATATGTCTGGATAAATACAATTTGACTAAGTGAAGAAGATCACTTCGTTACTTACTGAATCCATATAATTCTAATTTTGAAATCAATATAATAATATTATGATTCAACTTATCAAATGCCTTCGAAAAATCAGTATACACCACACCACATCCACTCTAATTCTGCTAAATTTGTAACTGTGGAGCGTTTTATTGCAAACTCATATTATTTAGGAGATAAAACGTGCTGCATGACAACATAAATGTCGGTATACAATGACATTTCGAAAATTTTTGAAAGATTTGACAGAATAGTGATTGTGCAATTATTCTTTTATGTCAGATGGATTATTACTTTTTAATATAGGAAAGATCCTTGCTGCCTTTTAAAGCTGAGGGAAGTGTGGGTAGAGATAATCAGATTAAAAATGAGAAATGATTCTATTAAGGCCCCTAAGCAATCTTTAACAAGACAGCTTGGGATGTGATCATCCCCATGGGTCATTTTGGTTTTAAGTTTCGAGAATGATTGACGTATGCCAGTTCCTGTATACTTTACTACATCGATATAAGTTGAGGTATACCTAAAATATATAAATCAGACAGATCCAATTGTTGTGCACGACGTCGAATAGACGTGTTTCGATACTTCCGTACACTTTCTCTTACTACAGCTATATTTTTATCTGACCGACCACGACGAAGACGTATTGGTATTGTCTTATCAATAACAGAACACGTCTCTTTCAATTTGTTGATTAAGTTACGAATGTAACTCTGTAGGCACTTCATTTTGTCATAATTTTGTGCGAATTTTTCTTAATGCAGCTGTAAATGATCGTTGACTTTCATAAAACAGTTGTACACAAACTATTCGCTGTTAAACTGTTAATCGCGGCATATTGACGTCGTACGGTTTGTAGATGGCAGTCGTTAAATTTTGACGCCTTATCTCTGACAGAACACAAACGGGGCGCAATTCAAACCCTATAGCTCTAGATGAGACACCCTATATAATAACTCGAATCCATTATTTGTGGTAGAGTATCCTACCGCAGTTTTTTTTGCATTTCTCTGCCCCAACTTTGTTTTCAAAGTAGTGTTTCTGCGGGAAATAACAAAATTTCATCCTAATAAATCTATCGCAGTCAGCACTTATTTTATTATTAACGGTTAATTTTCAATTTCCTGTTTGAAAAAATTGTTTTAACTAAACCAAATGGTTTAGTATGGGCCTATTTTTACAATAAATAGTACTCCAGTTCTTACCCATAACCTTTTTATCAACTTTTTGATTAATCCCAGCAGACAGAGATAGAAGTTCTCGACTACCCTTGCACCGCGCATCGCCTCAGAACACACCTCGACACGCTTGCCATGAGGCTGGCATAAAAAAGCAATAAATGCGCGGGGGTATTTGTCACCCCGAAAAACAGTACTTATTCATGCCGCCCTCCAAGAATGAAACATCAAAATAGGCCCGAGTGAAAAAAGGGAGAACGGGAATAAATAAAACATGTGACGGAGGCAAACATTTCCAGGAAAAGTTTTAGTAAACAGTGATCATTCCTCCCGGACGGGGTAGTTCGCGGGACGTGTTTACCTTGCCGAGTGAAATTTCGAATGTAAATTTGATTTTAAATATTAATATTTTCTCTCACGGGTGATTCACACTAGGTTCTATTGGAAAACATAAAGAATGCGACTTTTGTATTCGGCGAGGCCCCTTTTCATGAATATCGAAATCTTTTAGCGTTTTTAGGATGTATCACATGAAATAAATTAAGTCCGTTACATGGTGTGTTCAATTTCTTCGAGAAAGCACGTATTTTAATATCTTAATACAACATGTACCTTTATTGACATATTAATAATTAGAAATAGGGAAAAAACATTACATTTTGTTGTTTACGGGAAGTAAACTAGCAGTCTCAGATGCATTCCCAATAACCCAACATAAAATGACAAGATTAAATTTTCATTCACATTTCTGGATAGATTCGAAAAAAAAGAGTATTAAGGATGTAGCTAAAAGTAACAGATATTCTTCTCACATAGAGATAAATTAATTAGAAAACGTAAATTTAGGAAAACTTCTTAGCTCCACCTTTCGGAAGAGTTAAAAAAATCGTAAAATTGTGTCAATTTTATATGAATTACAATTTATCAAAGGCCTCAAAAGTATATTAGGAAGACAAAAAGAACAATTACAATCAGGTTTAAGGAGCCCATGGCAGTGATTGGGGCTAGAGGGGGGGACACACCTGGCACTATCCCGACATACCTGAGCACCATCCCACGCTCATCAAAATTTTCCTAGGCTAAACTGTCGCAATGACTACTGACGTTGGCCTGTATAACCCAGTGGCTATCCATTGCCTTTAGCTTTCAGGTTCCTTATACATGTTCTTATATATATATATATATATATATATATATATATATATATATATATATATATATATATATATATATATATATATATATATATATATATATATATATCTGTTGATACCCATTATTTTCCAAAGTTTTTTCGATGTTTCTTAATTCCTTAGGTCCACTCTACTTCCATCGCATTGTGTTGGGTCTGTAAAATAATATTCTCACAGGAATATCCTATGTTGCGGTAGCAGACAAATAGTAAGTCGACCGTCTTTGTAGGTTTCCTTCGTATTCACTCTATTGGTTAGCTTATTGTTTGAAGTGCATTTATTTTTAGGTGCGTTTATGAATGCAACTATTTCTTCTACTTCATTCTTCACTTGAACCAGCATTTTGGTTACTTCACATTATATGGATGTTAAGTTTATCAATCACCAGTGGAGCAGGAAGCTACTAACTAATAGCAACAGAAGCTAATAAGAACCAGTGTATATATTACTATTATTATATGTAGGTTTGGGCCTCATCAGCCACTGATCGTATAGGTAATCCCTTGGCGATCCCCTCTTATACGGGTCATTACCCAAAAATGCTATCCCATAAGAGGAGCAATTTAGGCACGTCCCCTGTCCTAAGCCTCGCCTTCTCTTAGATAACAGGGGTCCCTAATATAAGGTACCTCTTCTCCGCCAGTGCGGGGCAGGTGTAAAGAAGATGAATCGAGGTTTCCTCATCTTCTTTACAGTATCTGCAGGCCGGGCTATCAGTCAGCCTCAGCTTGTACTTATATGCATTCAGGCTACTATGGTGGTCCGTAATGATTCCCACCAGAGTTCTGCCTTTGTGTCTGTTCAATTTAATGAATTCTTGGGCCCATTTTTCAATCTCTGAGTATTCGATGAAGAGTTTGGTTATTAGACAACCCGTTACTCCTCTCCATCTTTTATTGTGCTGGTCTCTTGTACAGCCATTTATGTGGTCTCTGATCAGATTCCGACTTATTCGCACTGCAGGTTCTGGTCCATAGAGGTTTTCCCTGGTCCCTAGTCTAGCAAGGTCATCTGCAATTAGATTCTCCTTAATGCCATTATGCCCAGGTATCCACACGGGTTCCACTGGTCCCTGCCAAGTGGTTCAGTACTTCTAGAAATTATAGACCAGCTTCGACTTTGTCGTTGCCGATCAGATACATACCTTCTTCTGGGTCCGATTTTGGTCGGCCCCCAGGACACCGTATGTAATTGCAACTAGCACCAGTGTATATAAAAAATAACAAAAAACAGCAACAACAGACTTTAGATTTTCTCTGGAGCAGCTGGTAGGATGATCAAAAGATTGGTCAAAAGGGCCAAGGAATTCAACAATGACCACGTTTCGTATAATTTAAAAAGAATTTATTTTAGTGGATAGTAGGCACGAGCACCTGCATTCTACCAACGACCGATAGTTGTTTGAGGAATACTGATCTCCATTTTAATAATCTCAAAATCTCAATCAATAGATTCCTATTAGAATTTTGGTTCATATGTAGATTTCCACTCATTTTTCGACTAGTTATGGCTAGACCGGGGACAGAATCTTGTTCAACTACATATGAAATGGTTGCTGAAAATTCAAATATCCTAGAATACTTTTTATCGTATCTACTCTACCATTTCTGGACCAACCTCAGTGTACAAAAATTGTTATTAGCTAACCCCATCCGTACGTCAGCGGGAGCCCATATCAACCTGTCAAGACGTCATCCGATATAAGTTGCGATTGCGAGGTTTATTATGGAGGATCTGTTGCGGGGTGTACCCCGTCGACACGCTGTTGGGGATGTCGCCTCGGGGACTATCTTTATTGGCTTTTGGTGTCGGTCTGCTCCATTCTGTCCTCCGATTCTACGTCAAGTAAAATGATTTGAGGCTTCGATTGATTGGCACGGTTTGCTGTTACGGATAACATGAACGAGATCGGGCTGGCGCCGCGCGGAGACTTTAACGCACGTATGGGGAGATTAGGGGGGCGGCGAAAATATTTTTGGGGTAGTAACGAGAAAAATGATGCGATATCCGCTGTGGTTCTCTGAATTATAGGCAAAATTGGGGTTTAAGTTAATTGCCATTAGTTTTATTAATTGCTTTATGTGGTACTAACATATATACTTACATTACAATGTAACAACATCGCACTACACAAGTGGTTAAGTGTTCTCAGTTGTTGGGATAAAAATTAAGTGTCGATTATCATTTACATGTCTGTAATATTGCTGTTTCTTTGTTCCATATACTGACGAGAAACAAAAGAAAGATACCTGTAGGATTAATATGAAGACAATATACTAGATATAGTAGATAATATTACCAAGGTGTTCGTAAAGCCTTAATATTGGCTGAAATCCCTGGAGTCACCAAACTAGATGCAATTATAGTCTAAGAGTGTTCTATGAATAAAACAATCATTCGTTTACGTACTAATTTCCCAAGTAACGTTTAAAATGCTAGGCAAAGAACCTGGAAATTTTAAATTTAAATATATATCGAATACATACATTAAATGAGTTAAATATAGAAGCAATTTAGTTGTTCAAATGATCACTAATTGCAATTGATTGACTTCAATAAAATCTAAATTTGAATAGACAGCTGAATTTCTCGTATCTTAGTCCGCTTAAAAACATTATTTGCGTCAGTTATGTGCATTCACTGCTTCACATACCTTATGATAATATAACATAAACAGACCTCTCAGACGTCTATTTCTTTAATCACGAAGAATTATAGCAGTCTATGATAAAGCTGTTTGAATGAAGGTATAAAATGTTCTTATATAAGTCGTAAATATTCACTAAATAGAATTTATAAAAGTGCTTATAAAATAGTTCATGATTGAAGCAATAAATACAATATAAATAATGCTTTAGTTACAAATAGCAAGTAAGTTAATAAATAAACATGTTTTACTAAAATAAGAAAGATGAGTTTCGCAAAATGAAAAATGGGAATGTTATATAGATATTTATATACTATTCATTTCATCGCTATTTGCCAAATAAAAGACTCTCTCATCTTGCCGATAAACGGAACAGTCTACCTAAGCCTAGCCATAAAAACAAGCCACGGCATGAGATAAGAATGGTTTGGGATTTTTTATTTCGCAAGTAGAGATGAAATAAACTATACATACTTATGTAATACTCCTATGTACGAGTATATTATATGGATAAAAGTTACCAAAAACTGCTAATCAAATTTTGTTTTAAAAAGTTAAGAAATAGTGTGTAGTTTTATCAATTTTTTTGTGTAAGTCTTGTGAATAATATATATTTTCTTTGTTTCAGGTAATTATCACCTATTCAACAGGATGAACATAGTCAACTTTTATATAACATCTGCAAGCAAGTATGAATATACACCACGAAGGTTTCAAAGGTTTTTCAAATCCACGTTAATCTAAAAAAAAACCCAAGTTTGTTTTTCTTATATCTTAAATTGAATACTAACAAAATTTTAATTTAATTTTAATAGCCATCGTCAATACGTCAAGCAGCACCAAAATATGTGCTTTGAATTAAAACATACATACATGTACAAAAATTCACAACAAAATGATAGTAAAAATGACACTACAAATTAAATACAGTTTTCGCACTTTTTGAGTTACGCATTTAGAAGAAATCATGTAAATAACATATTTTCAGTATCATTAGGCATTGAGTAACGTTCTAAATTATCGTATCACCTTTTAAAATGTATGATAGTTTCATATTAATTTACATATCAAAGTATATGAAATTAGAATGTTATATCAAATTATGTTATGTCATATTAGATAAAAATTGTTTCATTATTGTTTCACTTCCATCTATAGTAGATTCAAACTTTTTAATATATTTTGGCAGTCCTTTATCGAACTGATCGAACTCAGTAACTTTCAGTTTATTTAACCCAATAATCTCTTTCATACATTATTCAAGTACTTATTTCGTCACTCATTTGAAACTTGTGACATTTCCAAAATTCAATTTGAAATTTTCCATACAAGTTGTATGTCAAATTCGAAAAAGTACAATACTAAATTTAATCGGTATTTTTAAAAAATTCGAGACATATTTCAAAATAAAAAGGTTTCAATAGATATTTGCCTAGGAATAGAATAGTTCGAATATTATTTGTAGAATAGATAAATGGTGTTTGTATCACTATTTGGATGCGTACTGTATATAATTATTGTTTATGTGTACGTAAATCTAGTATCCACTGCCGTATTCTGGAGGCTTTTTTGAGCGGATTTCGATATAATGTGAGTCGATGAATTTCTCTGATTTTCTAAAAAATTCCGTTAGTATGTAGTCCATAGAATTTTTCTGTCTAAAAAATGATTCCTCCATAAAAAAGTTTGCAAAAATTCCTGTACACGTAAGAAAGCCTAATAAATGCAATAGCGCTCTTCGAATCTTTCTAAAAGGGAAGATTTTCTAGAAGAATGATGGATTTATCTAGCTGTGGCGGCGACAGGGGTGGACACGGGTGGGTGAGCGCCCAGGAAAATAAGAAATAATCCTTCTCGCCCAACCAGTAATCCAACCTCTTATAACACCTCTATATCATATTCGCACATAAAATAGTATATTTAACGGCCTCGCCCACCTTAGATATTTCCTGTCTATTTCACCCAATTGCAAAATAATGCTAGCGCCGCCACTGTTATCTAGACATCTGATAAGTGTTTCTCGGTTTATGAAGAAATCGAGAGTGTGTGTCGCCCAGTAAATCGGAGGTTACCGCTGTGTTCAAGAGGCTATTCTAAGTGGGCCTCCATGTAATTTGGGTGAATTTGAAGCTCTCAGATTTCCTGAAAAATTCCCTTCCTCATCGAATTTTTCTCTCTAAAAAACGTTTTCTCGAGAAAAAATGTGCAAAAACGCAATAGTACTCGTCATTTCCTTCAAAGAGTAAAGATTTTTTTGGTTTACTATGAAGCCGTGCGTTTCAAGGTAAAACAGAGATTACTTCCCTGTTCAGGAGGCTTTTTCACGTGGGTATCGGTGTAATTTGGGTTTATTTTTAGCTCAGATTTTCCGAAAAATCCCTTCACTATCTAATTAATAAAGTATATAAATTATTTAATAGAACTTCTAATATGTACAAAGTAACGTTTTCTATAGTCAGTCTATTTACTGTATTATTTTCTGTATAATATCAGAAAAAAATAATATCCAGATGATGGGCTTACTAATACCTTAAACGCAGTTGTAAGTAGATACATTTTTTGCCAATAAAACGCTTTTCGAGCACGACAGAACAGCGCTAATAAATTTTTGCTATCCATAAAAAAGCCCCTCAATAATGTAAATCAATTAAACCCAATTCCGATGGAGCGGCCCTTAAAAAATGCCCTTTCGGATAACGTTCGATCTCCGACAGCGGTAAATCCGATCCGAGCCTAATTATTCAATTCAATTTGGAAGGCACTTGCGTGTTAAGAAGAATCGGGCAGAATATAAGCGAGATAGAGCCGGGCAGGCCATTAGCGTCAATAAAATTAATTACCTTTTTAAGGCCATAAATCTAAAATTTTTCGTCGCGCGCCGCGGATTTCTTTCTGTCCGCAGCGGTCCCGAGGATTTAAAATAAAACAGAGACCGTTGACGGGTATCATCTCCGCCGTAATCTACGGCATGGTTCTTTGAATTAATTCGCGCCCGGATAAAAAATTACAGATCCATTATTTATTGTCTTGGAAGCGTGTGGCTTAATGAAGCCGCCGTCGTAAATAATGAAGGGTTGTATATTACGATTTAATAGTTGTAGTCGCAGAGTGATTAAGTTTCCATTTTTTCGATGAGTTTCGCGACGCGGTAGACGCCAATTTTTTAGATCACCGATACAGCCCTAGAGAGGGGCTGTAACCTTCGAAGCAGCAACAAAGAGGAGGCAGATTTCGCACGTTTCTGAATGCGACTTTCGGCAACAAAGTTGTCATCATTGCGAGATGATTAAAAATAATTTCAAACTACCTCTAATTTTGTTTATACGTGAACTTCCCTCCAATAATGAAACGTATAAGAAACCCATAGAAGGATGTGCACCACCCAAGAGGTAAAATAAGTTGTGTAGGGAGGGTTCTAACGGGTTTCTCAATACGGAAGCTCAATTTTTAAATGTAAATGAAACAAGACGTAAGAAGAATACATGGAAGAGACAACACCGATAATAATTATTCAAGGAGAAAGAGTCTATATAAGTGAAAAAGACATAAGTAAGGCTGTCAGGAAGCTCAAAAATGGAAAATCTTGTGGACCCGAAGGTATATACGCCGAATTGTTGAAAAGTGGAACACCAAAACTATTTAAGTTACTCACGTACATATTTAATAAACATTCATTAAATGGACAAGAAGTTCCTAGAATATGGGGAGAAGCACACATGATCTCTTACAGCAACAAGGAAAAACGGCAACAAGGAAAAACGGCAACAAGGACAACTGTCAGAACTATAGAGGCATATCAATAACGAGCACGGTAAGCCGACTATATGGAAGAATACTTCGAAATCTTATAGAAGAAGAGTTTTGTGACGAAGAAGAACAAAGTGGTTTTCGGGCAGGTAGATCATGTAATGACAATTTATTTTGTATGGAACAAATCATTGAAAAAAGAGCAGCCACAAACCAAGAAACTCATATTTTGTTTGTAGATCTAACAAAAGCGTATGATAATATACCAGTATGTAAACTGTGGGAAACAATAATGGACACAAATATAAATCACACACTCATCACGGCAGTACGAAATCTGTATAAATATTCAAATTCCAAAATTAAAGTGGGGAACAAGCTATCGCGACCTTTCCAAGTTACAAAAGGTTTGCGACAGAGATGTTGCATCTCACCCACTTTGATCAAGATATACATCAAGAAAGCTCTGTGGAAATGGAAACAGAAATGCCACGGAATGGGAATACCTCTATCAAACTCAACCATTTCCACATTACAGTTTGCAGATGATCAAACAGTACTGGCAGGTGACAAAGAAGATCTAGAATACATGACTAGGAAATTGAAAGAAACACATGAGGAATGGGGTCTGTTAATGAACACACAGAAAACAAAATATTTGTGCATAGGCAATGACAAGAGTGACTTACATATCAACGACTTGGAAACAATAGAAGGGCGCAACGAATATAAGTATTCGGGAACTATGTTTGATTCAACGGGAACAGATGATAAGGAGATACGAGCAAGAATAATTCAAGCAAAAAGAGCAATTAGATGTTTAACTGGCATTCTGTGGAACAAAAACATAAACAAAAGATGAAAATTTAATATTTACCCTACGCCCTAATAAAAAGCACCTTAATCCATGGGGCTGAAACATGGAGGCTTACGGACAGAAATGAGAGGAAGATTGAAGCTACGGAAATGGATGCTCCGAGAAGATCAGTTGGCATATCAAGAATTCAAAGAATAAGAAACGATGAGGTACTTCGACAAATGGGAGTTACAGACACTATAACCTGTGATATTTAAAGAAAACAGCTTATATGGTACGCTCACGTACACCGTATGACAGATTCTAGATTACCCAAACAAACAATGACGTGGATACCAGCACATCGGAGAAAAAGAGGTAGACCAAGGAGAAGCTGAACAGAGGGAATAAGAAAAGCCATGAGTGCCCGTAACCTACAAGACGGCCAATGGGAAGATAGGAAGAAGTGGAGTATAGAAATCGGACAACGTCGTCGAACGTTCTAAACCGAATATATATATATATATATATATATATATATATATATATATATATATATATATATATATATATATATATATATATATATATATATATATATATATATATATATATATATATATATATATATAATGAAACAAGTTGTGTGTGAGATATCCACTCAATTTTTTTTATTTGAAAGAACATTTTATAACATTAACAATAAGTATGGAATATAACGTCGTTCAAATGTCCGCCGCGGCTTTGTTTGATGGTACGTATTCGGGAGGTAAAATTTTCGATAACAATATCGTATACATCTGGCTCAATTTGCTGGATAGCGTTCGTTATGTTGACTTTGAGGGCATCGATTGTTTGCGGTTTATTCGCATAAACTTGCGTTTTAAGAGAGCCCCAAAGGAAGAAGTCTAAAGGCGTTAAATCGCACGATCTTGGTGGCCAGTTCACGTCGCCGCTGTGCGAGATAACCACGCCCTCAAATCGCTCGTGCAGAAAGTCCATCGTGGCAAGCGCTGTGGGGTACGTAGCGCCGTCCATTTGGAACCACATATCGTCGGTATCCATATCATCCAGTTTTGGTAACTGTACTGACCAATGATTCCGCCAGACCAAAATCCGCAAGTAACAGTGACTTTCTCGGGATACGTTTGGTGATGGTATATCTCGTGTGGATTAGTATCGTCCCGAATCGGACAATTTTGCTTGTTCACATATCCATTCATCCAAAAATGGGCATCATCACTAAAGATGATTTTTTTGAAAACATTTGGGTCAACTTCCAACTGCTCCAGCGAACACACGACGTTGTCTATGGTCGTTTACCTTAAATTCCTGGGCCAGTCCTATTATACGGGTGCAGACCCAAGTTCCGACGCAAAATTCGCCAAGTTGCAGTCGCAGAAAGGCTGGGTTCTTATGAATGACGAGAATTCTACTGCCTCTAGTTTTCCCGTACACTTTCACGCACAGTAGCGATGTTGTGATGAGGATAAAAATCACGTAATGCGCGCAACATTTCTCGAACGGGGCACTGATTTTGAAAATAAAATTTAATGATTTGCACACGTTGAACTCATTGCACACGTTAATTGAGCAGTCAGAATAGATGCATCATCCTTAATCAATAATATTCTCCCAAACTTGTATTGAACATTGTATCTGTCGGAAACCTTGGAAAATTCGGATGCTGATGAATATTTAAAGTAAAATTTCATCTCATTCTTGGTATCGTCGTGTTATTACGAGTATCCGGAAAGTATCTCCCGAAGCCGGCAACCTTAAATTAAATTTTTAATCAAATTACCCGTAAACAAACGAATTCCTCGAGGCTGCGAGCACAAACGGCCTCCTCCCCCGCCCGCCTCGCAAATTAGGCCAGGTATTTGTTTTTCTGATCCACTTGCGGCCCCGGCCTCTCCTCGACATGTTAATGGCGTTTTGATGACGCTGGGAGCAGCGGGAGCGGCGGCAACACTCGCCAGGCTTCCGCCTCCGCTGCGAGCAGTTGGACACGCAGCTTGCAGAGTTAATTGAGCGAACCCCTCAGCCGTCTTATTATGTTTCCCGAGGAGATTTGGTTCCGAGCGAAACGCGGCCATTTATCATAATCACGTAATGGGATATAAATTTTAAAATGCCGACGATTAATTCGTTCGAGGCGTTCTGGCGCGGATTTGTTCACACGCCGCGAGACGTAAATAAAAAAGGCCCTTATAATGAGCGATTGGTTGGAAGATTCTACAGTTTAAACACGTAATAAATCGCAAGATGGAACACCAGTAACATCAAAACCAAATTTCAATAAAAATTGTATAGGGTTTTAAACGTAAATAAAACAAGTTGTGGCACTCAATTTTTTCTTTATTTGAAAGAATATTTTATGGCATTAAGTACCGAATATAACGGGCTGTGTGGCACATAGCGCCGTCCTATTGGAACCACACGTCGTCCGTATTCATATCATCCAGTTTAGGCCACAGGAAGTTGCTTATTATCGATCTGTAGCGCTCGCCGTTGACGTCTATGGCAATTCCAGTTTCATTTTGGAAGAAGTTCCAAATACAACAATTTTGCTTGTTCTCATATCCATTCATTCAAGAATGGGCCTCGTCGCTAAAGATGATTTTTTTGGCGAAATTTGGGTCAACTTCCAACTGCTCCAGAGCCCAGTCAGCGAACACACGGCGTTGTCTATGCTCGTTTACCTTAAGCTTCTGGGTCAGTTGGATTTTATACACAGACCCAAGTCCCGACGCAAAATTCACCAAAAAAGTTGAAGATGCAGAAAGGCCAAGTTCTTTCAGAATGTCCAAGATGTTTTCGGCAGACTTTGCGTTATGGTATATGGTAACGTACTGGCAGATTATTTATCAAACCCGTTGACTCGAATTTTGCCACCAAACGTCGAATAGTCGACTCGGCGACGGCGGCGGGACGGTTGTGGCGAGGATAAAAATCACGTAATCCGCCTAACGTTTCTCGAACGGAGCACTGCTTTTTAATACAAAATCTGATGATTTGTACACGTTGTAGAACGATATAACCTTCCATGGTGATTTGCCATACACTACTGAACAATTCACAATAAATTTGGCAGATGTTGCTTTAACAACATGGCCGTTATAACTAACAAATTTCGAGCATCCCTGTTGAAAGACCCTATATTTAGACTGAATTATTTTAAATTGGGAATTGGGTAGTCCTGACAAAATATTCTAAAAAGCTTTCCCATATGTTTAAGTATAAATTGTGATATAGCTCTACGGTAAGCAACCGTAGAGCTCTGAGAGGGTGAAACACAAGAAATCCCTCAAACATTAAACAAAACTAAGCATATAAATTTTGATGAGTTAGTTCTTCACCTGGAAATGAGGTATTTACGCACATTCTTTGGTCTTGTGAACTTAGAAGAGCCTCTAAGAGGTAAAGCACTAGAAGTCCTCCAAACGTTGAACAAAGCCAAGCATATAAATTTTGGTAAGCTAGTTTTTCACCTGGAAATGAGCTGGTGTTCACGCACATTCTCTGGTATCTGTGCCAATGGCGCGCAATTCAAATCCCATAGTTCCAACTGAGACACCCTATATTAGATTCGGAAAGTGTGGTAGCCATTCAATAAACTAAGCTTTACTATTTAATCTTTTTTAAACGACTTTTAATAAAAAAGTTGTGGGTACTCGTGGCTTCACATACGCCTATTGACAGCCGTGATTATATTTGTATATGTATATTAATTTTAAGTTCTGTAAATATTAGAAAGTAGAATCCTTTGTATATTGTGCTAGGACTCGGAACCAGGACACATATGTTTCTCAGGGGTAAAAATGCGATCGCATTTTTACACCTGAGATCGCACCCTGAAAAAATAACCGCACCAGGCTGTCGGCTTTTGGGATAAGTATTTCAATCAATTATTTCCTGTAACTCGCCCCGAAACATTCTCCTTTTTCATTCTAGCTTGCTCGCTATTTATTTATCTTCTAACTGAACATAGCTATGATAATAACATAACCACTACTATCATTTGACTACACGCACCCCGAAGTCCGCTATAAAGTACTTAAATTTATATATAAAGAAATTTAACGGAAGTCCACTACTCATTTTGCAAACATTTATTTTACTATTCTATTTCGATAAAGATGACAGTATTAAGAGACCGTGACTAAGACCTTTTTTTTTCACGTGAACAATTCGCTGCAATGTCACCGTGTCTCGGGAGACTGTTCCAAAGTAAACCGTCTCCGTATTATTGGCAGCTCCGCAAACTGACACATTCTGTAAAGTGTGTTTTATGCGACTACCATTGTTAAATAATGGCCGTCGATCAGTACCGACGATAACAAGAAGGCCCTGATCGCAGCGATTCGCACTGATTCGTCTCTAGTGGTGTTCGGAGACAGTGCTTTATAGCCGGGTCGGGTGATTTTTTAGGTCAACCGGGCATTATTCTCTGCACTTGTTCGATAAAAGATGAGCTTTTTATTCGATTAGTATCTCTGTGACAGACTTTCCGTCTTGCAGGCGAACGGCCTGCGCTCTTGCTATTGGAATTTGCACGATATCGCTGATAAGGCAGTAGAACTGTTTTCTTTTTATACTTCAGTGAGTTGATTGGAAACAATTTTTTTTATAATTGGTTCGTATACAGACCGTAACTCTTGAATGTGGTACAAAGATGTGACATCTTCTGAGAAAGCTATAATATGGCAGAGATTATTAGAAATACTGTGGAATCGCCAGGATATTGCAGACGAAACGGCAAACTTGTGCATATATTTCAAAATGTCATTACTCATTACATTTCACAATACGTGCACAAATTTGAAATATAGATGGTACAGCTACTACACGGTAGCTAGATAATAGATGATTTACAACTAGACACGGTAAATAGATAATAGATGATTTGTTAATATAGTACACTAGGCTCGGCTCAAAAATTAATGGATGTAAAAGAATCCTAAATTTTTAGGTGATTTTGAAGGGGCTGTAACTTGGTGAAAAACAGTCGCATAGCAATTTAAAAAAAAGTAAATTGAAGCTCCAAGTTTCTAGTTTTTAGATCTTGAGTTCAAAGTTTTTTACCATCACCAGTTTTTAAGAACCATCGAAAAAAAATCCAATTTGTTGGTTGCCTTTCAAAAAGCCAAAAAAAAAGAAAGATAAAATAATAATGAACTGTGCTAATCCTCCTAAAATAGAAGTTTTGAAGTACAAGGGAATCGGTACAAATATGGTACTTGTACTTAGCGATTTGTTATACAACGTTTACTTTTAATACGATGTCTATAAGTAGACGACTAAAAATCCAAGGTTGTTTGACAAGGCATTTTATATGATATTCATTGTAGTAGAAGTCTGAAAAGTGTTTAAGAAAGTCATGTATTTTATCAGCAAAATTGTTAGGTATTTCTAACGTGAAACCATGGCATTCGTGAACGTCAATGAACCCAGAGACACTGATGTTTCCTTCCGCTCTTCCCGCCCCTTCGGAAATATTAGGTGACGGCTAGGCTAAGATGAATTCTATTAGCCTCGACGTTACATAATCTAATAAAATTTAAACTCCTTGGAAGTTGACACACCGTCACATTATAGACTTGAAGTATTTGAATCGATGTAGGCACAAGCAATTCAGTTTAGCTTTGCCGCCGCGTTTGACTGTCTGTCATTGCGTCTCAAACAATATATTTGGTTTGCGATCGAAACTTTTTGATCTTTAAGAAGTCTTTAAGTATAAATCTTATATGTAACTATATACGGGCAAATTTACCGATGTGCCATGCAAGCCATCTCGTAGAAAATATTAATAATTAATACAACTAACAGTGCATAAGTCCTATAAATGGCAGGACCGGCGCGCGCACCTGTCTCTACCTGTTTCGGGCTATTTTAAATTGTAAAAGCACCGAACCTACTAGCCACGTTGAAAGTAAATATACCGCCCGCCATATTTCTTCCCCCTCCTAGCGCGACGGATGTTTTCCTTTGACAGGCTTTATTCGTCTCATCTAATCAATGCAAATCCCATCTGATCTGAGCTGGTTTATTTAAAAGCCTCCATTGTGTCCTGACAGAAATACGTCTGACGCGTGACAATCCGGAGACAGTTACACGATCCAGGTTGTTTACGAAATATTGTGAGTGAATGCCCCATATCGTTATCACATACGGCTTACTTCTACGGGCCATCGACGATTTAGAATCGACTGTTTATGGGGACAGTGTCGGACGTTATTCAGGATTACCTTCGTGACTGAACGTCCACCATTCTGATAATACAAGGGGCCAGAGTTATTGTAGACAATTTTCGAATAGCCTAGATGAAAATGTTTAAATTTTTTATGTAGCTAATTAGTTACGCCACAGTAACAGTTCGTAACTTTATCAAGAAATTTGGAGAGACTGGTTCTGTTATTGATGAGGAAACACCAATAGATCCTCGTAGTAGTTGGTCAGATGGAAATATTGCTGCAGAGGAAGAAAGTATACGGAAGTATTCAATTACGTCAATTTGACGTCGTACACAACAATTGTACGAATCTGTCAAGAGCCACCACGCATCGGATATTAAAGAAAGATCTGCATCTGTCAGCATACAAAATTCAGTTAACATAACAGTTAATAGTTACAGGCCATTTACATGTTAGAAAAGCTTTTTAATAAAAACATGTGGTACTGTTTTACAACGATTAATCTACACTTTTTAACGCTCAGTATATTTTTTAACGCATTTAGCCTCCTTTTCCATAGGATTGAAGTAAAACGATCTATTGACTACTATATTAAAATAGATTTACTCCATATATTTAATATCTTCTTCATTATCACAAGTTCTTTTCTTTTGCTTGCAAGCAAAAAAGTACTCTCAAAAATAAATTGTATATTCAGAAATATATTTTTCTAAAGGACTCTAAACAATCATTAAAAAAAAAAGTTAAAATTAAAGAAAATTACTTGACGGGATTAAATGCCAGTAACATATAAGTCGGAAATCGAGAAAGGAACCACCAAACCGCCAAGCGATTATCAAAGTAGTTCCTGAATAGCAAGGCTATTACATAATCGCTATAGGAAACAACTACTCCTCGAGCTAAAGCCCCGCCAGGCATTGAATTATACCTAAAAGCGATCCTCGACCCCTTTCTCGTGTTTCTGCACGATCAGATAAGGTTTCAAAAAAATAAAACCCGCCAGTAGGACTCGATATTTGTCCCGGATTGGAACCGAACGACATACAGCTGTTTCGAACTTGGCGCGAATCAATAACTTGCTATTCGGAACTACTTTGACAACCGCTTGGCGATTTGGTGGTTCCTTTCTCGATTTCCGACTTATATGTTACTGACATAGATCGTATCGCTAAAGATGTATACCCCATAGCTTTCATTCGGCATTTGTCCTGGATCAGCGTACCATGTACGGCACTGATGAGAACTAATAAGTTCGAAACAGCTGTATGTCGTTCGGTTCCAATCCGGGACAAATGTCGAATCCTATCTGTGGCGGGTTTTATTTTTTGAAAGGGATTAAATGCGATAACTACGGGGTTACCAAATTATCCTCTTGTATCTACTTTCCTTCTTAGAAACGCTTATCATTCAGTGTCTGAAGAAAAAGCAGATGTACCAGATGTACCAGAAGGTATTGTGGAAACATCCTAATGTTCTGTACTCGTTATTACGCAAACTTCAGAGTGATTTAACCTGCAGAGTAGAAAAAGATTGTACATAATACTACATGTTTATAGATATGTATTTCACTTTCCGCTTTTTCCATGTGCCTTCTCGCTTACACAGTTTTTACTATCAAAAAATCGTCCAGGTAAACATCCAGATAAACCATCCAATTAAAAAGCGATAACACAATGTTTTTATAATAACTCTCGGTCAGCCCATAATATATATTAACTGATAATCGAGTCAACCTCCTGGGAGTAAATTCAATAACTATAAATAAGAACGACATGATCTGCGTAACTGCGATAGATTACACACGCTTGTAACGCACCATCTGATGTCTATATTAAATTCCGCCCAATAAAAAAAATATTGACACAACTAATGTTCACCGCCACCTCGCAACTTAAATTCCCCAACAACCGGCTTACCATCCCTGCCTCACCTATCACTACGCACCCCCTAACGCGGAAATTGTTATTTTTAAATTAACTGGGCACGAGAACATAGAGTGCCTGGAAAATCATAATTTTGCGGCTCTATATCCTAGCCGGCGTTGATCGCAAAAAAATACCGCTGAAAACATTGCATTTCTCCCTCCTCCATTGCCATTAAATTTAGTATTTTGAAATCGTTTTTTTTTTTATTTTGTTTTATCTATTTACCATATAATTTCCAGGTCAATAGTGTTCTTCCTAAATATGAATTATTCAGAGCAACAGTCCATTGAGAAAGAATGTTGTATAATCCAAAAATATTATAATATGGTCTTCTTTTCATACACAATCGACATTTGTTAAATATTATTATATGCCACGGGTAAGATTCGACATCTGTCCCGGATGGGAACCGAACGACAGACAGTTGTTTCAAACATATTAGTTCTCATCAGTGCCGTACACGGTACGCCGACCCAGACAAATGCCGAATGAAATCTATGGTGTATACATCTATATCGATACGATCTATGTCAGTAACATATTTCTCGATTCCCGACTTATAATGTTATCAACTATATATAAAAACAATGACACTAAAGTGAAATATATTGACTCTAGTAAAGTGAGTGGTGGTATGTTCATTAAAAACTATTCAGTAGGATTATTTTTGTAAAGACTTGGTAGATAATTAGGAGTAAATCCAAAAGGTCGTACTATAATGAGTTATACAGCCAGTTTTGGAAAGGAAAACGCGCCGAATATTTCCCTTTTGCTATACAACCAACACAACAGCGTACGTAGCAGTTACGTAGTGGGAATATCAGTAATATTTTCTGGCAATATTAGTATTGCTAGTTATTACAAAACATGAATAAGTATTTTTTATGTTCAACTGATTTTACAATGTGGTGAATTGCTTCTTTTGCCTATAAATTAGAAAAAATTAAATTAATTATACATTTATAAAAATGTCGGCTCTAGCAACCCATGCATGTAACTAATAGTATGCCGGAAAATTTAATTGGTACCACTGTAACAGTGAATAATTGTATTATCTGGCAATATTAAATGATTTTTTCTGGTTTGACAATGAGACTCATGGCTTGGGTTTTTTATATTTATTTCAAGGAACGTCACGTCAGGAATCTCAATTGACCATCAAGATGTGCTATTAAGCCACTGGACTTTTTTGGGGATTACTTAGAAGGATCAAGTCTATGCTAATGCTTCAGGAATGATTTAAACACTTCAGGATAATATCTGAATCACTACCCCTAGCAGAAAGTTGCTCTAGGAATGGAATCTCCATCAAATGTGATTGCTATTGCTCATCAAGAATAGGAAAAAGAGTGAGAAGTGTGCAAAGTGCATCCTCTTCTCTCCGAAAGCTACCTCACTCTTTCTTCTACGCATACATCGAGATGCGTAGAAGAAAGAGCAAGGCAGTATTCGAAGGGAAAAGGATGCACTTTACGCGCAGCCGGATTGAACTCTGTGTACATTCACATTCAATATATATTCATCGATATTCACCTTGAAAAGGTTTTAATTCGATTGAGTAAAGACCGGGCTGTTTGCTGCGTACCTTGTGCGCGGTCCAATATCGCAGTGTTGAGACTTGTTCCTATTCTTGATGAGCTATACGTAATTTGCATTAAAATATGATATCACACTTAAAAAATTTAAACAAAAATATTATAATGATTATATATTCCCGCCACTGCCTATTTTTTTTAGTTCTAAATAGCTTTTCATACCTATATAGTAATTATATATCTTCATTAAGACCAATCACTAAATTTATTGGAAGAATTAAGTAAAATACGATATACATTCAGGTACTAAAAGTGCAGCACTTTTCTCTGCATCCATTACATGGATGGGTGATCTATTGTATTCTTCTATCGAGGTACTGTGGTCCGGGGTGGTCCAATCCCTTAATAGTATCAACAACCTTAAAATTTTAACGGCAGATGCAACATAGTGACACCTACAGATGCTATTAGGGATTGGATTGGTGAAGTATGGCCCCGATTATGCGCAAAGATGGTTTGTAATTAAGTAAAATACGGTAGAATTCGAGGGGAGACTTGATAGATTTTTTCGTGTTTTTAATCGGAAACGTCGTCTTAGTATTGAACTAAAATCTAATGTAAAAACATCTGCATATCTTTTCAATTATTCGTAATAACGATTAAGGTCGAGACGATCTCTACATTCCACAAATCGCTTTCCCACAATCTATGCGCGATGCACATCCCGCATTATCAATTTGTAAGATCGACCGCAAAAAAAAAGGACTCCCGTTTTATGTCGGGGCGAACGTGAAACATCACATAAACGGTATCGGCCCCATATAGCGGGGCTTATCTCCGCAAACAGTTCCGGAAAGAGCTGCGAGTTCTGTTTACTCTTCCGGTGGCCATCACTGCGATCGGCCGGGTCGGTCGGTAATACAGCGCTCTATGCATACTAAACGTTTGAGCACGTCGTAAAGTGTAGAAGAGATCGTTGGAACGTACGTTGTCGGACGGGGTGTAAGTATGCGGGATACGGATGGGCTTTGAATGTATAAAGTTCGGATGAATTTTACGGTATAGTTTAGTCGGTACTGTAGTGGGGCATGTTAAATAAAATGTGATTGATTGGGACTGGCCATTAGGAAAATTGGGCGACGTAATAGTTTCAGAAATACCAAAAGTTGATATTAGCATATATATTACACATATATATTAGTATTATACCGCTTTAACTGGCAGCGACTCATACATAATATTAAAACACTATCACTACGAAGTGTACATACAAATTCTATGCAGTTATTAAGCTTTTAAAGCAAGCCGAAGTTTCCGTTTCAAGAAATGGAGTACCGATCGACGTGTCGTCTGAATTGAAAGAGCGAACCACACTGAAGCTCGGAAACAGTGACACCCGCTGTCACGTGCTCAAGCATTGGCGTAGCATTCGGTGTTCTCTCCCGTATTCGGCGTTTAAAATGGAGCCCTCAACCAGCTGTAATAAAGAAAATGTGCTTTCAACACCGAAACGCAAAAGTGTGCATTTAACGTCTCAGGAACGTGAAAAGATTTACCGTGTGTACCAGGGAATTATGGCACGTAACCTGAGACAATCGATAGTTAATGGAGTGGAACTGTGTAGTGGTTTAACTCAAGTGTCAATTAGGACTGTATCTCGGGGTTTAAAGGAGCAGAAGAAGGAAGACTCGGTGCCTCTCGCAGCGGCGACTAACAATAAAGAAGCGAGGAGCAGAAAGAAGATAGTTTTGGATGAAGACACGAAATATGCCATTGGTCGATTAATCCATAGTTTTTTTTTATCGAAACGAGCTGTCAACCTTTAAGATCAAATCGCAGTCGCCAATGATGAGAGCCTTCCTCATATTTCAAGCAGAGTACTGAGGCGTACCATCCGCGACTTAAATTTTCGGTTTTTACGGCGTAGTCGCAAAAGTGAACTTATAAACAGTAATGAAATTGTTATGTGGCAAGGAAAATATTTTCAGAAGATTCGGCAACTTTGAAGTGAAGGAACGAACATTTATTATATGGATGAAACGTGGGTGAATGAGGGACATACAGTTTCTAAAGTGTGGCAAGACTTGAACATTACCAATTGACGGGAAGGCTGTTTGAAAGGGTTCTCAATGGCCCCTATGGTTTTTCGTCCCCTTCCCTCATTCCCCACCGCAGCTCTCCAAATTCTTAAATATGAGTCACTGCCAGTTAAAGTGGTACAGTACTATAGGCACAAAAATTAAGGAATGTAAAAAAATTCTAAATTTTTAGGTGATTTTCAAAGGGCTGTACCCTGGAGAAAAATAGTTGGAAAGCAATTAAAAAAAAGTAAATTGAAGCTCTAAGTTTCGAGTTTTCAGATCTCGAGATACATTTTTTGTACCGTCAGCAATTTTTGAGTAATCGTAAGAAAACCATCAGAAAATAAATTCCCAATTTTTGGTTGTCTTTCATGGGGTCCACGGACTCCAATAATTTTGTTTCAGTGATTTCATCCCAAAGCTTTTTTAGGTAATTTTGTTCTCTTCAATTTGAGTGGCCCAATAGCCTTGTATGATGATTTTTCGCTGAGTTGTCGTCGTTCAAAACAAAGAAGTCAGTTTTAGACTTATACAAATTAGAGTGGTATTATTGGGAAAAATCCATGAATAAATAATAGAGGAACAATAATGTCAATTTCAATGAAAATAGTGTTCATTTCAATTAAAAGCGTAGATCTTCCTCTGTAGCACTGTACCTCTGATAGCTCTTATCACTGCTTTCATTCATCTGCGAATGCTATTGATCAAGTGGTGAATGGTTTCCTGAGGAATATTCTCCCATTCGACAAGAATGACTTGTTCGAGTTTCATAAAAGTCATAGGGGCAGGTAGGTGTCGCCTAAGTGATTGTTTTAGTGCATCCAATATGTGCTCTTTGTGGTTCATATCTGGCTTCTTGGTAGCAAATCCATAGTTTGAATATTCACAAATCGAATATCTTCATTAGCAACGTGAGGCCGAGAGCTTCCTGTATAAAAATGAAATTAATCCCGACAACCGGGGCAAATGGCATCAGATATTGTTCTACAATGTTTTCTTTGTTCTACAAAGTATAAATGTACATTCCTGGATCTTCCCCGTATAGGTATAAAATTCGTGCGACCATCGAACCGCGCTTACTTTGTAAAGGGTACTTCAATTCCAAAAGTCAGTTAAATAAAACCCATGTAACGTCTTAAACCGGGAAAAGTAATGGCGGGGCGAAAAACGACAGTCGAATCAGTAAAGAAACAAAAATCGTCGAATGTTTGTGTTAGCGAACCCAATGGATATCGCGTTGTTTCGTTAAGTCATTTGAGACAAACGATGAAATTCTCCTCGTGTAACGTTTATTTATTCTTCGAGAATACCCGTAAATGAAGCGAATTATTACATTTACACCAGCTTTTAACCTCCAAAAATGAATCTGTGTAGTTCCACTTTCCAATTATTTGAATAGTCCGCGCTTCGCGGCGTTGCTGTTATGTGGCCAAATCAATCGACGATGCTAAATGCCTCGATCTTTAATTTGCAATATAAAATAAACCAGATGGTCAATTTCATGCCGGTTGCATGTAGAGCTACAAAGTACGTAAAAAACACGGTATTCTTCAATCATTCCGAAGGTACTTTTGCCGTCATTCGAAAATGTCCTGTCATACGAACCAATGCATTTTACCCCTTTTACATTTTTTCTCTTAATCCAAATGGTAAATATACAGTTTTGAAACCTTAAAACGGAATTTTCCGCACGCAGAACATCTCTATCTCGAAATTGAGTGGCCGAGAAAAAATAAACCAACACATAAATGCAGAATATGTGTTTTATGCGACAGTCTTACTATTTTCAAATAGTCCACCATCGTGATTTCTTATGACCCATGTACATGGTGGGGTGTGTCCTTTCCACCTCAATATCAATAGATGTTATCAATAGATGTCGTCTGGTAGACGTCCCTAATCAGAATCAGTCGAAACCCGATCGATCAGACACGATTTAATTGAGTGATCGTGCTAACAAAAAAAAATTCTCAAATAGTCCACCATTGTACTTTCTCATGACCCATGTACATGGTAGAGTGTGTTCTATCCACCTCAAAATCAACAGGTGTCGTCTGGGAGACGTCCCCAATTAGAATCAGTTGAAACCCGATCGATTCGACACGATTTAATTGAGTGATCGTGCTAACAAAAAAAAATTCTCAAATAATCCACCATTGTACATTTTCGTGATCCATGTACATGGTAGAGTGTGCTATATCCACCTCAAAAGCAATAGGTGTCATCTGGGAGACGTTCCCAACCTGAATCAGTCAAAACTCGATCGATCCGATACGATTTAGTTGAGTTATCGTGCTAACAAGAATAAATGCCGACGACAACGACACATACACAATAAGTAATTTTTAAAAAGCATTTTTTTTTGTTTCTAGGCCGAAAAACGGAAAATAAACCCAAAAAAATGTAGTTTTTTCAATTTTTCTTTAGACGATTACATTAATTTTCCGCGTATGGTGGAATGCGGAAAAGTAAAAATTCTCAAAAAAATGCGTGAAGCTCTATTTTAAGCTGAAGAATATGTTAGCAAATTTTCAATGCGTTTTATCATTTTTGAAAATACCGTTGGAACCTCCTTAAGTTGAAAATTAGAAATTACGAAAAGTTTTGCTGTTGCGTTAACTTTGTTCAGGAGTGTATGTATAATAACTAATTAATGAGAATTTATAATATGAGAATTGAAGAGAAAAACCTGTTTTGGAGATACGCATACGACAATGTAGAAAAAGAAAAAGTGATACAGCTGAAATCTTTAAGCTGGAACTTCAATACGCCATTATAGAACAAAACCGAATCCTGCTAATATATCGAGTTTCAATTACAGCAGGACACTGCATCTAAATTCACACTACCGGATCTCAAGTGTAAGTTAATATCACATAAAATAAGGCGAGACGGTTCCCGAAATCGGAGACTTTCCCCGGATGCAGTAAAGTGCAGTGTCGTATGTTCGTCGAATGGCTCTCGCAACGAGAAAATCACCAGTCGCTAATCATATTTTTTTCTAATAACCCCGATTCCTTATACATTCCCCTTCGTATATTAAGCTATAAGGGGCGTCGTAAAACAAATAAGAGTTCTTAAAGCCAAATGTTGCGAGCGCCACCGACTGCCTTTGTTGTCTTTATGTACTTTATGTCGAGATCTCCATCGGCGCGGAATGTCCTCATCCTTATTGCTCTCTCTATAATTCACGGCTATATTAGTGCAGTGCCTAGCTATGCCAACTTAAAAATGTCGGAAAACCTTTCTTATTACCATCTGTAACCATGCTACGCGAAAATATTCAATATTATTAATACTAATAATATGTTTTTCTTGTCATCAGAACATATTTCTATAGATAAGTTCATACAGACGAATAAGACGTATGAAATAGACATAAGCAAACCGACTAAATATGAGATAACAATATATAAAGGTTGTCTCAATTGGAATTATAAGATTTTATTTGTACTCAACGAATACAACTGTTTTATGAGAGGGAGCGATCATTTGCAACTACATTAAGAAAAATTCTCTCAAAATTATGACAAAATGAAGCACCTACAGACTTAACAGTTCGTAACATAATCAAAAAATTTGAAGAGACGAGTTCTGTTATTGATACAACACCAATACGTCCTCGTCGTGATCCGCCAGATGAAAATATTGCTGCACTGAGAGAGTATCCAAACACATCAATTCGACGTCGTGCACAACAATTGAATAGGTATATCAAGAGCCACCACGCATCGGATTTTTAAGAAAGATCTGTATCTGTCGACGTACAAAATTCAGTTGACACAACAATTAAAAGTTACAGGCCATTTACAACGTCGTACATTTACGTGTTAGAAAAGAAAAAAGGTGACGCTGATTTTTACAACAAAATTTTATTCAACAATGAACTACATTTTAATCTTGATGGATACGTCATCAAACTAAATTATCGAGTTTGGAGTGCTGAAAATCCACATTTATAAGCGGTGGATGAATTGGACCATACTTCTTTGAAAATAAAACTGCTATCCTATCACAGCAAATGGGGAACGCTATCGTGACATGTTTCTTTCTTCATCAAATTGATGATTTGAATTTGAACAAGATGTGATTTCAGCAAGACGGTGCAACGTGTCATACAGCACGTGCAACCATAACTCTGTTGCGTACCAAATTTCTTGTGATCATGTTATTTTGTGGAATGCTGACATTAATTGGTCTGCAAAATCATGTTATTTAACTACTAGACTTTTTTCTTTGGGGTTGTCAATGGAAAAGTGAACGTCACCCAATGACCTCAAAACAACTATTCAGCGTGTTATTCGGAAAATAGAGCCAGTTTTATGTGCCCGTGTTATGGACAATTATAACATCCTGTAATACATAATTTGTAAAGTTATTAAAAATTCTGATTCAACTCCGTTTGGAAAACTGAAATGAGTTGATCTGTTCTCGTAATAAAAGCAAAAATAAACTAATTTAAGTAAAATACAAAATATATTCATGGAACTATATAATGGTAAAGGCTATATTTTATGAGGTTAATGAAACTAGGAGGCACTGTTTTTGTGGATTCGCTAGCGCAGACTCAACGGCGACCATTTTTGTTTTCTTTTTAATTTTCTTTACACACACGCCAATTCTTTTTTGCTTATATTCAAAGTGTTATAGGAACAATAGGGATATAGGATATAGGAACAATAAATAGAAACGTTAGGAGTCAATCGGGGGACATATTGATCGGAAGAGAGGAGAAAGCGGATAGATGGAAGCAGTACTTAGGAAATTTATATGAGGGTCAGGAATTAGGAGAGATAGAGGAAGAATCTAGCATTGATAGGTAAGATGTAGGAAAATCTATATTGAGAGAGGAATTTGAAATAGCATTAAGGGGGCTAAAGGACAATAGAGCGCCGGGTGTAGATAAAATACAGGCGGAAATTTTGAAATGTGCGGGACAAAAAGTAGTAAATAGGATGTTTGAACTGGTAAAATACATATACGAAAAGGGCGAGATGCCGGAGGATTATAAGAGGAACATTATCGTAACCATACCGAAAAAGAGAGGAGCCGACAAGTGCGAGAACTATAGAACGATTAGCCTAACCTCCCATGCGTCAAAAATCTTAACCAGAATAATGCAGAAGAGGATGGAAAATAGAGCGGAGGAAATACTAGGAGAAGACCAATTCAGGTTTAGGCGAAATAGGGGAACTCGCGAAGCTATTCTAGCGCTAAGAGTAATGTTAGATAAAACAATAGAAAAAGGAAAGAACGCTTATATAGGATTTATAGATTTAGAAAAAGCTTTTGATAACGTAAGATGGGAAAAAATGTTCGAGATACTAAAGAGCGCGGGAATGAAGTATAGAGATAGGAGAGTAGTACATAATCTATACAAAGAGCAAACTGCTGTTATAGAAGTAGAAGGAGAAAAAAGGGAAGTAGGTATTAGTAAAGGAGTAAGACAAGGATGTACGCCATCACCACTAATTTTTAATCTGTACATCGAAGAGGCGATTAATGTGGTAAAAGGTAGAGTGGATTTCGGTATTAAAATACAGGGACAGAAACTAAAAATGCTGAGATTCCCGGATGATATAGCAGTAGTAAGCGTCTAGTAAGGAGGAATTAGAATCAGCGTTGAACGAAATGAAGGCAGTGTTGACAGAGGAATACGGAATGAGGGTGAATAAAAACAAAACAAAAGTGTTAGTGTGCAGAGGGCGCGAAAGCAGAGCAAAAACGAAAGTACAAATTAATGATGAAAGATTGGAGGAAGTTAAAGACTTCACTTATTTAGGAAGTAAAATAAATTGAGATGGAAGAAGCGATAAAGACATAAAACAAAGAATAGCGCAGGGTCGAGTAGCTTTTGACAAAAAGAAAGCACTTTTATGCTCGGGGGTAATAAAGTTAGAAACAAGGAAGAGATTCCTGAAAACATATGTATGGAGCACGACACTATACGGTTGCGAAACCTGGACGGTAGGGGAAGCAAGTAGGAAGAAATTAGAAGCTGTTGAGATGTGGTGTTACCGAAGAATGATGAAAATACCATGGACTGATAGGGTTAGAAACGAAGAAGTATTGGAGAAAGTCGGCAAGAAAAGAAGTATGTGGAAAAACATAAAGAAGAGAAGAGATAGAATGGTAGGCCACTTGCTGAGACATGGGGGAATAGTCCGCGATATTTTGGAGGCAGAAATAGGAGTGAAGAAAGGCAGAGGTAGGCCTAGATTAGACTACTGCTCGCAAATAGTAAGGGATGTGGGTTGTAGCACAATTAGCGAAATGCGTAGATTAGCACAAGATAGGAGAAGATGGAGGTTAGCGTCCAACCAGTCTTAGGACTGATGACCTCATGATGATGATATTCAAAGTGAGATAAAAGAATATTTATTTTCAATTAAGTTATCATTAACTATTTTAATTAAATGTTAGTGGGTGTAGTGTTTTCATTGAAGACACTTTTACTGGAGAATTGTACTTAAATTTATTGGGAAGTAACATCGGCCCTCTCATAGCACTGTCCTTAGGAAATGACAGAAAATTGAAATTGTAAAAGTTGCTACGACATTGTGTACCTTATAAACAAGATAAATGCCAGCCATACACGATACAATATACTTGAGTAAGTCTAAACTTGCTCAAATAAACATCATTGGAAAGTGACCACCGATGGCTCAAGTACGCTTGAGCGATACCATTTCTATAGTCAAGTTATTCATTATTTCTGTAGTGGTGAGTTGTACAATATGTACAAGTCTATAAATTAGCGCGAAAATCTTCCAACACACGTTACTACATACTTGTACAAGTCTAAATTTGCGCAAGTATATCATAAGGCTTAATGAACGACATGAGATAGAACGAAAGAGATAATTAACAACAGACTAATGTCCACTGCTCTCCTCCCGCAGAAAGAGGGCAGAAACAATTGAGTTTGAAAACCTTGCCAAGTTTAAAATAAAGCCCTCGTAGACAATGATATCAAATAAGCATCTGCACGAAACTATTTGACACTATAATTAGCATCAAAAAATAATTTGAAAAAGCTAAGCCTAATCTGGAAGTCTTCACTGACCAGTGGCGGCGACAGAGGTAGGTGGGCACGGGTGGGCGAACGCCTAACTGCCTAAGTAAAATCCTTTTCGCCCAACTAGTCGCCCAACCTTGTAACACCATTGTATTATATTCACACATAAAATAATATATTTAACGCCCTCGCCCATCCTAAATATTTCCTGCCTATTTTCGCCCAACCGTAAAATAATGCCATCGCCGCCACGGTTACTGATAGTATTCGAAATAAAGTACACTTGACAAAGTTCAAGTTGGGTGTAGTATTGCAAACATATTACATAAGAAGTACCGAAGTATTTTATAAGGATTGTAATCAACGTTGTTACAAACTTTATAACATAGAATTGCAAATAAATACAACGTATGAGTTCAAAACTAATTTTCTAGTATATTTTGAATACTAGTTCCATAACAACTATATAAAATGAAAATTAATTCCTTATTTTTTCGTTTATTCATTTTACATATACGTTTATAGAAATTCCATTGTTGAGTTTGAGTGAGAATTTAGTAAGAAATCTATTGCGTGGTAACACAATTACAACGTAACAATGGTAAGACAATTGGAATGAATAGGGACCGAAAGCATGAATATCACCTAATTGCAGAATCAAATACAGAATGGGAAAGAATTCTGTTGAACTATTTTCCTCATCTTAAAATAATTCTCCATTTCTGCAGAATTTCTCTGCGATTTATTAAATTACAACAACGTAGTTTGAGTGAAAACCTTATACATCGACAAAAACACGTACTCGGCATGTTCTAAAAGAATCTTGTAATTGTGTCGCTGAAGAATTTATAAAACGTTTGAATTCCCAAGCTGACAAGCCGTACTCCGTCTTGACTCGAAACCGAGTACCTTTAAGCTAAATTTTACGGTTACTTGTGTAAACTTCGTCTCAATTAGTGCACGGAAGGCTATTTATACTGAAGTGACACATCTCAGTCATAATCCATCTGGAAGAGGATGAATTTCTCGAACAGGTGCATCCATTGTACGTGAACTACACCAGATGATTTTAGGCGAAATCTAAGCTTCTTATTTTCTTTGTAATTTACACTAATTTAACTAGTTTTAGCGACGAAAATTCTAAAAATAATTGTCGTTGAGTTGAGTGCTGGTAAGATTCGGTTTCAAGAAACGTTAAGTTTGTCACCAGTTAAAAGGTTAAAAAGATTACTTCATATAGAACGAGACATAAAAGTGGCAAATAGCGTTCTTCTCGGGGGTATTATATATATGAATATAAACTAAGTAATTCTTCTTCTTTGGCTTCTTCTTCATCTTCTTCTGGTCCCCTTCCTCCCCCTGATTTTACTTCTTCATTTGGTAGCTATAAAGTTAGCAATCGGGTATATTAATTAACTAATATGTACGCATATGCTAACTGATGAGTTATATTAATATTTTCTTTGTAATTTAAAATGCAATAGCAGGGGAACAATAAAAGCACTTATTGATTCATATAATGAATGACTAAAGTAACTTCAATTACTTTATCACTCACATAATTTTAAACGTATCAAGGCACATTAAACTCCTCTTCGTCTTCATAGTCATCTTATTATTAGTACATTAGCACTTTTTCATCAGCTTCAAATTGCCAAAAGACATCCACCTACTAAGACTAGATATATAAATTACGCCTATTGCCTAGATAGCTATTAGTATAATTTTCACTCTGTCCAATCCCCAGATGTACTTAATTTCTATGACGAAATTTTCCTATTTCCTAATCTTCTCGGCTTCCGTTTTTCTGATGTTTTGGGTCAATATGCAAACTATATTACTATTATTATCTACATTTCTATGTTATTATTTCTTCTTCGTCTCCTTCTTCCTCGTCTTCTTCTAATGGGTCTTTCAATAAGGACACTCGATTTTTAAATGCAAATAAAACAAGTTGTGTATCCGCTCAATTATTTTTTATTTGAAAGAATATTATATGGCATTAAGTATGGAATATAACGTCATTCAAATGTCCGCCGCAGCTTTGCTTGGTGGCACACATTCGGGAGGTCCAATATTTGATGACTTTGTCGCATAAATCTGGCTGAATTTGCTGGATGGCGTTCGTTATGTTGACTTTAAGGGCATCAATTGTTTGTGGTTTATTCGCATAGACGTGTGATTGAAGATAGCCCCAAACGAAGAAGTCTGAAGGCGTGTAGAATGTCCATCGTGGCATGCGCTGTGTGACACGTGGCGCCGTCCTGTTGAAACCACATGTCGTCAGTATCCATATCATCCAGTTGAGGCAACAAGAAGTTGTTTATCATCGATCTGTAGCGCTCGCCGTTGACGGTTATAGCAATACCAGCTTCGTTTTGTAAGAAGTACGGACCAATGGTTCCGTCAGACCAAAATCCGCACCAAACAGGTACCTTCTCGGGATGCATTTGATGCTGATGTATCTTGTGTGGATTTGTATCGTTCTAAATCCGACAATTTTGCTTGTTCACATATCCATTCATCCAAAAATGGGTCTCGTCGATAAAGATGATCTTTTTGGCGAAATCTGGGTCAACTTTCAACTGCTCCAAAGCTCAATCAGCGAACACGCGGCGTTGTTTATCTTAAGTTTCTGGGTTAGATGGATTGTATATGGATGCAGACTCAACTAGTGACGCAAAATTCGCCATGTTGAAGTCGCAGAAAGGCCAAGTTCTTGTGAACGGCGAGAAATTGACTGCCTCGGATATTCTCGTACACTCACGCACAGCAGCTATAATTTCAGCAGGCTTTACGTTTCGGTGACGTACGGGTGTTGGATAATTATTTATCAAACCGGTTGACTCGAATTTGGCCACCAAACGTCGAATAGTCAACTCGGCGGAACGGTTGTGGCGAGGATAAAATCACGTAATGCGCGGAACATTTCTCGAATTGAGCACTAATTTTGAAAATAAATTTTAATTGATTTGTACACGTTGTTGAACGCTATGATCTCCCATGGCGAGTTGCCATACACTACTGAACAATTCACAATAAATTTGACAAATATTGCTTTAACAACATGGTCACTATAACCTAACAATGCGTCCGTTCGAGCGTCCCTATTAAAATACCCTATATAACAAAAGAAACCATAAAACACACTACATAAATTAGCCAACCCCCAAAACTCAAAGCCGAAGCTGTCTGGGTGGATTATATACATTAAAAAAAACGCAGACATTTCCTACTCCCACCGACATTGCCAGGTCCTACGCCTGGAATCGACCAAAGGTCACGACAGTCAGCAATTAGTCAAATTTTCCATATAACATGCGCAAACCAACTCGGCTATCATATCGGCTGAGCTTGTACTTCTTCTTCTACTGCTTATTTTTCTTGAATCTTATACACTTCCAAAGTCTCCTCGAATAGTATCAACTCAAATAGCACACTCGCATTATTCTTCGCCAATTCTAGTCAACTGATTGTGATTTTTCTAGTCATAACGTCCTAAGAGGCATTCCATGAACCATATTCGCTACAATACCAATTACAAAAGCAGATCTCGTTCGCCTCACTGACGTACATATATAGCTCCTCTCCTTTACGGACCCCGATTTCTGCAAATCGAGACGACTGTGCTTCAAATGGTCTATCTAATAAGGTTAAGCATTCGTCGTTCGGAGACGGTTCATGATCATTCGAGAAAGTGTTCATATCTTATGCCGAATGTTTCCATATACGTGGCGCATCAGGCACGTCTCTGAATGTCAATCAGAGAGTTCTGCGAAGATGAAAGAGCGTACCGCTGACAAAGTGATGTGGGCAGGTTTCCTTAAAATGCGGAAAGCGGAAGGCTGGAGCGGTTTTTGTCCTTGGATTTATGTGACAGGTGGCTAGGAAATCGTTAGACGTATTTGGTTGTATTGATTTCTAATGGATGTATAAGAATTCAGTTAGCCTTATTTATTTATCAATACCGACTTGCGTAGGAATGTGGTAAGAAATGAATGGACCAGTATTTTAATATAACAATTCCCCCATTGTCATTAAGAAGAAGCCTACTGCGTCTTAACTATGGAACGACACGGTAGACACAACAATAGCCGAATCGTATGCTTTTCTTCGAAGGAAATTTAGGCAGACGTATATAATAAACAGATAATGATAACAAAATTGCCAGAATACAGTTTTCAAGAAATTTTGGGGCGGACTGAGTTACCAGAAATTATGCCATACCATAATTTGAAAGTCCCACCCTGGAAATTGGCATAATCCAAAATAGACATACACATGAAATGGTTTAAGACAGGGGATTTTGGGAATGACAGACTTAGAGCTGCATTTAAAGATCGCCTGTCCAAACACACACTGTAACTATATACAGTGTGGAAAGGAAGCCTTGAACACCTGAAAAATCTCGCAAAATATTTGCTTCTTTCAAAAACAATCGAAGGGGTCAAAAGATATTTTAAATTTGCCGTCTTTTAAAGTAATTTAGTTCTATGTATAGTGACGTGCGTTTGCAGAGTCAAAGGAGGCGCATTTTTTAATAACATCCCATATTTTTTGTTCGAAACAGTTAAAGATCACATTTTTTTGAGTGTTATTATAAAAGAAATACTAACTTAGGTAGGGAAAGTGTTGAGAAAATGCAAATAAAGTTTTAATTGTGATAAGTGATTTATATAATGTGTTGCTTAGAAGACGTTGTAACAAATTTTATTTAATATCAGTTACATCAAGTTAGCTTTCAGCAAAATTGGCTTGTGATTTTCTGCTACCTGAAATCAAAAAAATTAGTAACAATGTGTTTCTTTCAGAAAAATATTGCATTGCAATTCTTATGATGTATGGTTATGAAGATAGGAGAAGAACTATAGTGGAAATCTGCGATCTCTTTAATGAGGCTCATAAGATCATCCGCGCATAGCACGGTCTACTGTCAGTAAAATTGTAGGTAAATACAAAGAACATAGACCATGCAATTTACTCAAAACTGGTCGCCAAGCAATCAATGCAGATACACAACTTTGACATCTTAGAAAGAGTTGGTGAAAATAGATATGAATTTCAATTCTACTACAATGCCTAATGTTTTCCATAAACACAAATGTCACCCTTATGAAATTACCTTGACTCAAGAATTATCAGAAGATGATTTTGATTCGAATGCAATTCTGCGAGAAAATGATGCCACATTTTCCCTTAATGGAACTGTAAATAGATGAGAGCTATAGATATGGAGCCTCACAGAATCCACGACAGATGTAAGAGTGCATCTATCATGGTCAACTTTCAAGTAAACTTTTGAGCAGATATAGTTAGATACCAAGTTTTGGGCCCGTATTTCTTTTATGACAACTTAACTGGCGCAAAGTATTTGCAATTTTACAGCAGCAGTTGATTATACCATTGACAGCTTTGTACGTAAATGCAAATGAACCAGAAATACCTGATAACAGACTTTGGTATCAACAATACAATGCATTGCCTCATTACGCTCTTTCTGTTCGCACTTACTTGGATAACATATTTCCACAATGATGGGTAGGGCGACGTGGAGCTATAGAGTGGCCACCTCATTCCCCAGATCTTACATCCCTTGATTTTTCCTTATGGAGTATTTAAAAATCAAGGTCTATGTCAATAATCCCGAAAATATAGATGGTTTACAGAAACGATATTGGAGTAGATTGAAACCTTTGGTGTGAAGATAACGCTAACTTAGTTTTCCACAAAACACCAAAACACTATACACTACACTCTAGTGAGTGCAGTGTATAGTGTTTTGTAGAAAACTAAGTTAGTGTTACAGAAAGGAATTCGACAGTAAATACGCAATATAGGGCTGGAAACAATTGACAGAATGCAGAATGAATTTATTTTAAGACTAGGATATTGTCAAATAGTTAATTGGCAATAGTTTGATCACATTATTAGTTAGTATATTCTTTTTTATTTATGATAAATCAATTTTCACAATTAAAATTTATTTACATTTTCTCAAAACTTCATGTACACAACTTTTTATATCTTTATAACAAATTTTAATAGCAATAATTCAAAAAAATTCTCTTTTACTGTATCTAACAAATAGGGATTATCATTTAAAAAAATGCGCCCTTGTTATACCGAAAACGTACACCACTGTACATAGAACTAAAGTATTTAAAGAGACGGCAAGATCAAAATACGTTTGGTCCCTTCGAGCTTTTCTGCAAAAAAAATATTTTTCGTAAAGTTTTCCAGTGATTTTCCATGTAAAAGAATTCTAGAATAGCACACATTTTAGATGCCCTGTAGAACATTGGATTCTACTGATACCAAATTATCGCAAATAAAATCGTACTGATATTATCAAACAACTACAGTTGACTACAACATACAAATTTGATGTAGGACTAGGTTTAAAATATGGTCATAAGCTGCCAGTTCTCTGTCGACTAATGTGACATACTACTTTCATACTATTATAATTATTAGCTGTTCTAAAAAATCGCAAACGACTCTTATCTCATATCGTGGCTTGTTTTTATGGCTAGGCTCAGGTAGACTGTTCCGTTTATCGGCAAGATAAGAGAGTTTTTTATTTGACAAATAACAATTAAATGAATAGTATGCAATAAGATTACGATGTCCTATTGATTAATGATCCTAGAAAACTTCATAGTATCAGTAAAATTATTTATCAATATAATGCAAAGTTTTACTATCAGACGGTAATATTCAAACTACAGAAATAAGGAATTTATACTCCAACCCATCTGCAAATGCCGTATATAATAAGGACTAAACAAATTAGGTCAAAACAGCTATTCTCCTGGCTATATGCCAAACGCCGAGCACACTGAATTACATGACAAAAATTTGTCGTATTTTTGTCTAACAGAGTTAGCACTAAAAATACAGTGATTGTCCTAAAAACGACCAAGAAAGATGCAAAGTGTCACCTATCTCAGGATATCGTTAACTGCAGACCGGTTTCAACCTTTCTATCTTGGGTCTCGTCAGTGCAGTGTAAACTTCGATTTAGATTGTTCGAAACTACCAAGAGATGGCGTTTGGTACGTTCTACTGCGACGGAACGTAGCAACATCTACTAGATGTGAGCTTTATCTGTCGAAGGTATACTCGTTTACACTGCACTGACGAGACCCAAGATAGAAAGGTCGAAACCGATCTGCAGTTAACGATATCCTGAGATAGGTGACACTTTGCATCTTTCTTGGTGGTTTTGGAACAATCACTGTATTCTTAGTGCTAACTCTGTTAGACAAAAATACGACAAATTTTGTCATGTAATTCAGCGCTCGACGTTTGGCATATAGCCAGAAGAATAGCTGTTTTGACCTAATTTGTTTAGTCCTTATTATATAAGGCATTTTCAGATGGGTTGGAGTATAAACTCCTTATTTCTGTAGTTAAAATTATTTATAGTTTCCCAAAGCCGATACATTAATTAAACAATTAATTATAATCAAAATATATCCAAATATTAATAATATTTTCTTCACAGGCAAACATCGCATACATCTACCCCATGTCACGAGGTTTCTTTTGATGTCGATACCTCCTTTGTTCACTTTTCCGCAGAAAATATATTCTTATTTAAATTTGGCTCGCGTTCTGTTGTGTACGCCATTTATTTTCGCTATTTACTTTTACCCCGTAAGCAAAGTTGCTGTTTAGTCAGTGTATTTGCAAACACAAATATCAAATAGCGCGCTGCAACTTTTGCTTGTTAAAAAAGTTGCCTTTCACAAAAGTTACCTATTGTTGAGTATTAACTAGCAAACAAACTGGAAGGAAACTTTTGCCTCATAATGGGTATTTCGTTCGTGTTTTATTTATGGGCGTAGACCGTTCAGAAATTATTTCACGAAATATATCAGCGAAGGCCAAGCAGGAGTCTTCGAGGTCCTTCTTTGCAGTCGCGAACTTTATCGATAATTCCCTAGAATGTTTCGAAAATGACGACGAAGTTTGAAGCAATTCCTGTGAAACTTTAAACTTCATATTAAATATCTGTTTTTAATTAATCCGGCTCGAAGGACCATGTTTCTAATTGTGATCTTGTTTGGTATCACTATGACGTACTTTTGTACCACATCTTCGTTATTGCCTTAAGGGTTGTGAAATAAACATTGGTGTTTACTTCAACACATATATTTATTAAAAATAAGCAACAAAGATGAACACTATAAATAAAACGTTCTAAAGTAATTATAAAAACTAACTAATACCTAAGTTACGTATAAGGCGGTGGATTTTGTAGCAATGCATATCTGTCGGCTTTCGGTTTTCTGTTTTATAGCCTGTCCCTAACATCTGGTTGTAACGCGATGGGGGTGGTTTTTGTGTCACTTTTTGACCATAAAATATGCTGGAACAGGCTATTATTAAAAAATACAAAGTTAAGGAAAGTTAAAGTTCAACATAATTCCTCACAGTAAGATAGGATTCCGAAATATATTCAGCTGACCGTTCCCATAGTCATTTTTAAGGGAACGAAACTATTTACTGTGACCCTAATAAACCCACTGCCATAAACTAATAGAAATCTTAACAGTACCTGTGGTTACTTTTAAAACCTCTATTCCCATTCTGTCTTAATCAGGTAATACAATCTATAGGATATTCTGTTGTTTAAATAAGATGAAGGTTGTTTCTCTTGTTGCGACATGATAAGGCTCCTCCAATGAGAAAGACCTCTAGAATCCTATTTCAGGTCTGATGGCGAGCATATTTTGAGCCTTCTGCTGTTGCGTTTATGCACAAGGGGTGTAATAGGGGGTTGGTAAAATATGTGTTTCTGGTCTGCCCTGGTGCCTATTGCTTCTTTGATATATTTCTTCTTGTACTGTTGGTATAGGTCGTTACATATCGTTTGGTTTATCACGTACCATGGCGCGTCAGCTTTGGTCCTGAGGATTTTAGATTGTGCCCGTTATATAATCGATATGCTTAATTAACTAGCGCAGTACCATAATTCTATACAATATGTCCATATTGGTTTGATAACAGCTTCGTATATTAAAATGTTATTTCTAATGGCATTTTTGATTTTCTTCCTAATAACCCGTTTCCTTTCTTCAATTTTAGGTCAATCTGTTTTCTCTTTCTTTAGATGTGATATTTCCAAAGAAGTTTGTTATCGATGTGAACACCTAAATATTTTACGCATGTTGATTTTGGTATTTCTACATTATTCATAAATACTGGTTGGCTTTGTTCTTTTCTTATGGTAAATATTATGATTTGGTTACATTAATATAAATTTTCCATTTCTTAAACCACTCTTCCAGTTGAAAATTTTGATCTTGGAGGTTTGAGAAGGCAATTATTGGGTATTTATCCTATAGACAAGCTATTTCGTCTGGAAACGTGCGGGTAATAATGAAGTCAGTTGTTGGGGGGTCTGAAGTGTAGATTAAATATAATATGGGTCCCAGAGCGCTTCTCTGGGGAACACCAGCTTTGACGGGACGAAAGTTCGAAGTTTCTCCATTCACTCTCTTCTCCTGAACTGTATATCTAATTATTACGATTTTAAAACATTGTAATATTGTATAGGAAGTGCTTGCTTGATTTTATATAGCAGGCCGTCGTGCCAGACTTTACCAAACGCCTGACTCACATCTACAAACGCCATACAGTATTTTTTTCTCATCTATGGTTTCTGACAGATCTGCAGTGCATATTGGGTAACCTCTTGAAGTGAATATACATTTTACGTAGCAACATAAATATTAATCTGACAGAGCAAGGTCAGCTGATCTTGCTGGCCATTCTGGTCATATTTTAGTTCCATTGATTAGGAAACGTTGCGTGTACGTATTATTTGACAAACGATGGAACTATTACAATAAATTGAGATGGCCCCTACTGTAAATCCTACTATATGATGTATACTATACCTTCCAATATCATATAAAATATTAAAATATCATTGTAGTTTTTTAAATCCGAAATATTTAAATATATTCCAATTTTGATGATGTTACAATACTAAATATTCAGTTAAATATCCATCCAAGTCCAAAAGTATTCATTTAAACCTTCACTTCATCTAAAACATCATCATCATGAGGTCATCAGTCTTAAGACTGGTTGGACGCTAATCTCCAGTTTCTCCTATCTTGTGCTAACCTATGCAATTCGCTAATTGTGCTACAACCTACATCCCTTACTATTTGCGAGCTGTAGTCTAATCTAGGCCTACCTCTGCCCTTCTTCACTCCTGTTTCTGCCTCCAAAATATAGCGGACTATTCCCCCATGTCTCAGCAAGTGGCCTACCATTCTATCTCTTCTCTTCTTTATGTTTTTTCACATACTTCTTTTCTCGCCGACTTTCTCCAATACTTCTTCGTTTCTAACCCTATCAGTCCATGGTATTTTCATCATTCCTCGGTAACACCACATCTCAAAAGCTTCCAATTTTTTCCTACTTGCTTCCCTTACCGTCCAGGTTTCGCAACCGTATAGTGCCGTGTTCCATACATGTTTTCAAAAATATCTTCCTTGTTTCTAAGTTTATTACCCCCGAGCATAAAAGTGCTTTCTTTTTGTTAAAAGCTACTCGACCCTGCGCTAATCTGTTCTTTATGTCTTTATCGCTTCTTCCATCCCAATTTATTTTACTTCCTAAATAAGTGAAGTCTTTAACTTCCTCCAATTTTTCATTATTAATTTGTACTTTCGTTTTTGCTCTGCTCTCACGCCCTCTGCACACTAACACTTTAGTTTTGTTTTTATTCACCCTCATTCCGTAATCCTCTGTCAACACTGCCTCCATTTCGTTCAATGCTGATTCTAATTCCTCCTTACTAGATGCTAATACTGCTATTAATCGCCTCTTCGATGTACAGATTAAAAATTAGTGGTGATAGTGTACATCCTTGTCTTACTCCTTTCCTAATACCTACTTCCCTTTTTCCCCTTCTACTTCTATAACAGCATTTTGCTCTTTGTATAGATTGTGTACTACTCTCCTATCTCTATACTTCATTCCCGCGCTCTTTAGTATCTCGAACATTTTTTCCCATCTTACGTTATCAAAAGCTTTTTCTAAATCTACAAATCCTATATAAGCGTTCTTTTCTTTTTCTATTGTTTTCTCTAACATTACTCTTAGCGCTAGAAGAGCTTCGCGAGTTCCCCTATTTCGCCTAAACCCGAATTGGTCTTCTCCTAGTATTTCCTCCGCCCTATTTTCCATCCTCTTCTGCACTATTCTAGTTAAGATTTTTGACGCATGGGAGGTTAGGCTAATCGTTCTAAAGTTCTCGCATTTGTGGGCTCCTCTCTTTTTCGGTATAGTAACGATAATGTTCCTCTTATAATCCTCCGGCATCTCGTCCGTTTCGTATATGTATTTTACCAGTTCAAACATCCTATTTACTACTTTCGGTCCCCCACATTTCAAAATTTCCGCCTGTATTTTATCTACACCCGGCGCTCTATTGTTCATTAGCCCCCTTAGTCCTATTTCAAATTCCTCTCTCAATATAGGTTTTCCTACATCTTCCCTATCGATGCTAAATTTTCCTCTAATATCTCTCCTAATTCCTGACCCTTGTATAAATTTCCTAAGTACTGCTTCCATCTATCCGCTTTCTCCTGTCTTCCGATCAGTATGTCCCCCGATTGACTCCTAACGTTTCTACTTATTGTTCTATATCTCTATAGAACTATATCCCTGAAGTTCCTCTTAATTATTTTGTAAGCCTCATCGGTCTTACCTACTTGCAGCTTATCTTCTACTTCTTTGCATTTATTCTCTATCCATTGTTCTTTCGCTTTTCTACATTTTCTAATGATTTCCCACTTTGTTGCCTTATAAGTTTTCAGTCCTTCCTCGTTTCGTCTGCTTTTGTAGCCTCGTCTCTTTTGCATTAAGTTTAAGATTTCGTCCGTTATCCAGGGCTTCCTAGCTTCCCTTTTCTCGTGTCCTAAAACGTCCGTAGCCGCGGAATCTAGACTATTCTTGATACCCTCCCACTCAGTTTCAGCGTTCTTGATTTCGTCATTACTCGCTTTATTTATTAATTGATCTGTTTTCTCCTGGAACTTATCTTTCATATTCTGATCCCTCAATATGTCTAATGAACTTTAATCTAGCTTTCATGACTACCAAGTTGTGGTTGCTGTCTACATCTGCTCCTGGATAACTCTTACAGTCTTTTACTTGATTTCTAAATCTCTTCCTAACCAAAATGTAGTCTATCTGATACATGTCTATCCCTCCTGGCATTTTCCAGGTGTACCGCCTCCTAACGTGATTCTTGAACAATGTATTCGCGACTACCATCTTTTGCTTTTCACAGAATTCTATCAGTCTGCTACCTCAATTGTTTCTGTTTTCTAATCCATAAGGACCTACAAATTCTCCTTCTTTCCGTCACCTACGACTGCGTTAAAATCTTCCACTTTTATTAAATTTTCATGACCCGTCACAAATCCTATTACCTGCTCTATGTTCGAATAAACGGCTTCTAACTCTTCCTCACTGTGGCTAGAAGTAGGCATGTATACTTGCACTATTACTGTTTTCACTGGCTTCGAATCTAACCTGACCATCGTTACTCTCTCGCTGTATTGTAGGTAGCTATTTACACACTATCCTGCGTTCTTCCGCATAACGATTCCTACTCCCGCGTTTCCATTTACCGATCCTGTGTGTATTACCCTATAGTCACCGCTCCAGAAATCTCCTACTTCCGGCCAGCGCATCTCAATTATACCTACTATATCTAATCCTAACCTATCCATTTCTATCTTCAGATTCTCTAGCTTCCCTGCCTGTCTCATGCTTCTGACATTCCACGCTCCGACTCGTGAAATGCTACACTTCTTACTACCCTACTATTGCACTTGATCACGTCTCTCGGAACAGTCCCCACCCGGAGATCCGAACGGAGGACTATTTTACCTCCGGTGTTTTTTGCCCCAGGAGACGCCATCATTATTTGGGATAAGCTTTCTGTTAGCTGTTCTGAGGATTATAATGTGGTGGTTTCCTCTTACCTTCCACATCGCAGTCGTGTGTGTCATAGCACTATACCAACCCCCACGGCTTCTGCCACTATGACTACTGAAAGAGCTGCTGCCCTCCTTCAGGGACTTGTCTTAGTCTGGTTTTTCAATAAAGACCCTCCCACTATGGTTAAACCTATGGTACGGCTCCTTAAATCATTAAAACGCGCAAGCCGACCCACCCGTTCTAGTTTGCACTAGAACTTCGTCAAGGTGCAAGTCCTATCGGATCGAACCTAAAACATAACATCATAAAATTTTCATGTAACGAAATCATGTTTTCATATTTCATGTTTTCATATTTCATGTTTTCCTATGAAACAACAAGAATGTTTTCTTTACTTATTTCAGTGCATAATGGATTTTTCCCAGGCTCGTTCACCTCATCGTGCAGATTTTCCAACAATTAATTGTTTTGAAAACACACTAAACTACGGAAGTTTTCAATTTGTACCGAAAATTCCGATAAAGGCGCTAAATTATCTTCACCTGAATACAAACCGCAAACGAAGGGGTTGGATTCCATTAAATAATTTTCAATAAGCATTTATCAAGCAGGGCGCCCGATAAAGTTTGCAGAGTTCAAACGACAAATTCCTTCAAAGGGACGCCGCCTTTTCGACGGCCGTCTGGAAGAAATGGATTTAAAACAGATATCGCCGGTTAATTAAGGGTTATGCTCAAAACAAATCTGTCGAAAATAACAGAGTTGTGTACAGTAACAGGATTCATTAACAGAGCTGGTTTATGAGACTAATTTATTAATAATAATTAATGTTAAGATTCATGTTATCATTTCCTGATGATGTCAATTGATTATTGAAACGTAGGTTATAGAATCTGAGGAATTTTTGTATTTTATACCCATTCTTATCATACTGCAAATAGTCTAGTCAGTTACACTGTAAGCACCGAGACACTTACAGCCTATTTACGGTAAAGTTTTTAACTAACACTTTCTCACTGAATACATTTTGATTTTTTATTAATATGATTTTTTATTAATAAGTCAGTGTTATTGATAAGACAACACCAATATATCCTCGTCGTGGTGGGTCAAATGAAAATATTGCTGCAGTGGGAGAAAGTGTATGGGATTATCCAAACATATCAATTCGACGTCGTGTACAATAATTGAATCTGTCATGAGCGAAAACGCATAGGATTTTGAAGAAAGGTCTTCATCTGTCGGCTTACAAAATTCAATTGACACCACAGTTAAAAGTTACTGATTATCTACAACGTCGTTCATTTGTTAAATAGGTGTTAGAAGAGAAAGACGTGATGATTTTTGCAACAAATTTTGTTCACCGAAGTACATTTTCATCTTGACTGATACATCAGCAGACAAAATTGTGGAATCTGGGGTGCCGAAAATCCACGTACTGTTCCCGAAAAAGGAATGCATCCACAGAGATACACAGTTTGTAGTGCATATTGGAGTGATGGAGTAATTGGACCATACTTCTTTGAAGATGAAGCTAGTAATGCCAGCAGTACCACAGTAAATGGGGAATGCTATCGTGACATGTTAAATAATATTGACGTTTTTTCTTTGACAGAACACAAATGGCGCGTAATTCAAATCCTATACCTCCAACTGAGACACCCTTCATAATACAATACGGCCTGCTTTTAGTAAGTAAGTAAGATGAGTAAGCTTTTTTAACACCGTAGGAAATACTGCAAATATCTGTAAAATATATTATCTCTTTCAAAAAATAAAACCCGCCACAGGTAGGATTCGACTTTTGTCCCGGATCGGAACCGAACAACATACAGCTGTTTCGAATTTGTTAGTTCTCATCAGTGCCGTACACGGTATGCCGATTCAGGACAAATGCCGAATGAACTTTATGGCGTATACATCTTTATCGATACGATCTATGTCAATAACATATAAGTCGGAAATCGAGAAAGGAACCACCAAACCGCCAAGCGGTTATCAAAGTAGTTCCGAATAGCAAGTTATTGATTCGCGCCAAGTTCGAAACAGCTGTATGTCGTTCGGTTCCAATCCGGAACAAATATCGAATCCTACCTGTGGCGGGTTTTATTTTTTGAAACCTTATCTGATCCTGTAAAAACACGAGAAAGGGGTCGAAAATCGCTTTTAGGCATAATTCAATGCCTGACGGGGCTTTAGCCCGAGGAGTAGTTGTTTCCTATAGCGATTATGGAATAGCCTTGCTATTCGGGAACTACTTTGATAACCGCTTGGCGGTTTGGTGGTTCCTTTCTCGATTTCCGACTTATATGTTACTGACATAGATCGTATCGATAAAGATGTATACCCCATAGCTTTCACTCGGCATTTGTCCTGGATCGGCGTACCGTATACGGCGCTGATGAGAACTAATTTGTTCGAAACAGCTGTATGTCGTTCGGTTCTAGTCCGGGACAAATGTCGAATCCTACCTGTGGCGGGCTTTATTTTTTGAAACCTTATCTGATCGTGCAGAAACACGAGAAAGGGGTCGAGGATCGCTTTTAGGTATAATTCAATGCCGATTCAGGACAAATGCCGAATGAACTTTATGGCGTATACATATTTATCGATACGATCTCTGTCAGTAACATATAAGTCGGAAATCGAGAAAGGAACCACCAAGCCGCCAAGCGGTTATCAAAGTAGTTCCCGAATAGCAAAGCTATTACATAATTGCCTATTATATAATAAGCTATTACATAATAAGCAAAGCAATTACATAATAATATTATCTCTAATAATTCCAAGAAAAATACCAATTTAAAAGCATATTTTTGTTCTGCAAATGAAAATATTTGTTTATATTATTGTTCTCAAATGTGGCATCACTCCACATTTGATTTATTGTGTATCTTTGTATTATTGTATATCGTATTATTATCTGGCAGTTTAATTTCAAAATTTTTAACAATATCATTTAGTGTAAAGTAATATTTAGTACATAAAATTATTATACAATATAATTGGAACCCAGTTACATTTAAAATACATATCGACACAGAAATATGAAAAAAGGTCATGTATATCTACAACCATAAAAGGTAACTATAATATTGAACATCCTGCAAAGGTGTTAAATCTCCAGCATCGAGAAGTAATTAAATTATTATCATTTTTCGACCATAAGTTTGGTGTTTTGAATTATGCTAATTGTAATACATAGATGCAACAACATATCTGAATACTGACGTACATTTTAAATTAAATTTCTGTAATTAACTTCAGTGTTTTTATTTTATAATGTATCTCTCGTAATTTATTTTATAATTAATTAACTACGTACCACCAGAATATTTATTCAGTTTAAATTTTCAAGTATGTGTAAATTGGGATTTCATTCTGTAAGTATGTTTACAAAAATAAATAAATGATAGTTCGATCTTTCGTTGTTATTTATTTTATATTTGCTACAATTTTTAAAAATTGCCAACGTATCGTGCTCTCCAACTACTCAACTCGGTATATTAATAAATTAACAACATCTAATGTGATTCTCAAAAGAAATATTAGAGGTTGATGATGATATATAAACATCGAAACGTCCTGAATTTAAACAAACTTGATCATGCGATATGGCATGGAAGGCCACAACCTAAACAGTATTTAAACTAGGTTAAAGAATCTCATAACTCGAGATATCGCTAGGAGAATCGCTAGAATAAATTTGAATTTGAAAAATTTTTATCGCATAATATTCAATAGTAGCCCGTATTATATGGATATATGGATAGTCGCCTCGCTCTCCACATCTTATCCCTTTATAGTTTCTCAAAAGTATTTATTGATTAATTAAAGACCATGGTCTATCCTAGAGACTGAGGATTACTGGTGATATTGACGAAAAATAGTCAATATTGAACCAGAAGCTATTAATAAAAATACCGCACCGATTAAATAAAAAATGGTATGTACATTAGTAAATAACCTTTAAAATTGCTTAACAAACTAAGAAGTAATATCAGATTAAAGTTTTTACTGTACCGAGTGGGAAGATTTCGATGTTCTTATGGGAAGTTTCATTATCCCACTAACTATAGGAGGTTTGGGTCAACGAATCCCCTCCCTGTTATTCTCAATTTTTTTTTCGAGAAAAACTCAATAATAAAAACTATAATTATAACATTAAATCGTCTGTTTGACGTAGTGGTATTTGGTATGCCACAACGGCTTATATTGGGTCCATTATTATTTACTTTATACACTGCCAGTTTTCTAAATTCATTATAATATTGTACATCGTACTTTTGTTCTGAGGATACGTAGGTCTACTACTCTCTCGAATAAAATAAGGTTGCTACAAATCTACAAGTTTTTGTTCGTAATTAACCCCTTTAAATATCTATCAGGTTATGATTTTTGCTAGGGCAACAGCTTGTAGTAACATTAAAGTTTCTGTTGATATACATTAATGGTAATCGGACATAAATGATGGAGGTAGCAAAGAATTTAGACTCATAGATTTTTTTTTACTTTCTCTTTTTTCAAAACATGTCCTTTCTACTAAAAATATAATTTTATTGTCAGAATCTCTTGTCCTCTTGAATTTCAATTATGCTAACATTGTTTATGGGCCAGCCTTAAATTTGAAAATCAGAGAATTAAAAAAACCGAAAGTGCATAAACACGTTTAATATTTGGACAAATAAGCAAATCGAAATAATATTGCGCCGCACCCCTTGCTCATATCGAAGGCACCTCCGGAGTATGCCTCTTGAGGCTTCGGATAAAAAAAAAGTTACCACGTTGTTCGCAACGGTCGATTTGCTATATTGATTTTGTCAAAATGCCGAAATTCGAACGAAAGCATTACGTACATCGACTTAAAAGTCCGAGCCAAATTTTCTACTCTAAAATGGCTTAATGTAAAACAAAGAAGAGTACATCTATTGTTTTTTGCATAAAATAATTCAGAAGAAAACGCCATCGCATTTACATAATAAAATTTCGTATATGTCTGACATCCACGTATATTTATATCCTTGTATATTTTTTATGTAAAATTAAATCTGCACGTAATTTATCACATACTACTTTTTACTACTTTTTATCGCATACTACTTTTCTTTATATTACACTTATTGTTTATTGTTTAATATATTGTTCTATAAATTAGTTACTTATTTATTATGTATATCCTGCTTCATACTTAGAAGTCTATTAATCGATCTATTTGATGGATTGTTCATTATATCATAGTATATGTATTAATAATACTTCATTTATTATAACTTCTAGAGCTATCTAACCGATTATTAGAGGGAGGAAGTTCATTTCTCTGTATGAATTTTAATCTAAAAACTTTATTTCAATTACATAGCATAGGGAACTTACTAAACTGCTACATTATTAATTAAATGTATTGACTAACTGTACTACCTTTACTGGCTAAAGTGTATTTGTCTGTGGTTAAGACGTATATAAAATATATAGGCCAGTCTAATTCCCTCCTCCCCATCATTTGTTCCCTACATTTATTGTAATGAAGTAAACCTGCATCTAAAGCAGAAAATTAAAATTTCCACGACAAATTAGACGTAAAAACCGCAGGCCCGGGACGATAAACCCGGATTTTGGCAAGCATAACAATCGGGGCCGCTCGATCGGCTGCCATTAAGAACTTAAAATTTTCGGTTGCGCCTCGAATGTAAGTGTATCTGCTACATCATTATTCAATTTAACCGAAAAATGCGATTTATTGAAGGTTTTGCTCTCTCGAATACCAATCATAAATTATCGGTATAATGGGTTTTATTAATTTTAAAGACCCGGAGGCTTAGGAGACTCCGAAATGATTGATTGATGAATCGAAGGTTACGGGAGTTGAGAATGTCACGGTATTAAGGAAGTTGGGAACGTGTCGAATGGGGAGCGCCATTCACAAGTTTTTGTACAAGTTTTACAATACCCTCATAGAGGGGGGGGGACCCAAAAAAGAACGGGAATTTCGTCATAACTTCTTTATTTCTTAATATTTTTACACCAAATTTTGATCACCTTTAAAGTATTCTCCCTCGACCACAGTGCACCTCTGAAAACGATCCTTCCATTGTTCAAAACATTTTTTAAATTCACTTATCGGGATGTTCTTTAGACCTTCCAGCGATTTTTGTTTTACCTCCTCCGCAGTGGCAAAACGCTTTCCTCTCATGTCCCTTTTGAGTCTGGGGAACAAAAGGAAATCACAGGGGGCTATATCCGGTGAGTAGGGGGGTGGACAATTATGTCATGCCGTTTTGGTCAAAAACAGCTTTACGGAGAGAGCGGTGTGGACCGGCGCGTTGTCATGATGGAAGAACCAGTCGCTTGTGCGCCAAAGATCTGCCCTTTTCTTCCGGATACTCTCCCTCAATCTTTCCAAAACCTCCAAGTAGAACTTCTGGTTAACAGTTTGAGCCGGGGGAACAAACCCCGCGTGTACAACACCTCTGCAATCGAAGAAACAAATGAGCATTGTCTTGATGTTTGACTTCATTTGGCGAGCTTTTTTGGGACGAGGAGAGCCAGGTGTCTTCCACTGGCTTGATTGCTGCTTTGTTTCGGGGTCGTATCCATAACACCACAATTCATCACCAGTAATCACCTTGGAAAAAAAATTCAGGGTCCTCTTTCAGCTGATTTTGAAGCTCAAAACATGCCTGAAGCCGACGCTCCCTTTTCTCGCCTGTGAGAAGGCGAGGGACAAACTTGGCTGCAACTTTTCTCATGTGCAAATCTTCGGATAAAATCCTCTGAATTGAACTCCATGATAGTCCAGACATCTCACAATTGATCAATGATTCGACGACGGTCTTCACGAACGAGAGCATTAGATTTGTCGACGTTTTCGTCACGTCTTGACGTTGAGGGGCGTCCTGAACGGGGTTGGTCTTCAATTGACATTTCTCCATTTTTAAAAAGTGAAAACCACTCGTAGACTCTGGTTTTGCTTAGGGCAGCATCCCCATAAGCAGTTTTAAATATTACAATAGTTTCCGCGGCCGATCTCCCCAACAGGAAACAAAATTTCACAGCCGCGCGTTGCTCTCGACAATCGACCATCACGTTTTCAGCGAAATGGAAAAAGTTGTTTCATTAAAAAAATTCCCACAGACGAACTGATACACTCACAGCGACAGAACTTCGCACACTAACTCAGGAGACGTGTCCCTAACGGACACCGGATCGAACAATGGGTTTCCCCACTCTCCCTCCCCACCACAGCGCAATTTTCGTTTTTTTTTGGTCCCCCATCTATGTAATTTTATTAATAAAAATAATAGGTATTAGAGAAGATAAAGAAACTAAATTTAATTATATAATGTAGGTATTCTTGGTTGCCTGTTAATGTACTGGTCCTTTCTAACAACAACATACTTTATGTGGAATGGAGAGTACTACGAATAATCATGCCATGAGATTACCAATTTCACCTGCCATTGTTAAATTAATTATGGAGACATTTGATGAATTGACTATAAGTTGCAGTGAGAATAAATCAAAATGCTACTCTACGATACGTGGATGACACTTTCATCATAAGGCCCCATGAAGAATCGTATTTATCAATATAAATATTTTCTTCGACCGTTCAAACACCCAACATTCAAAGATCAAGTTTACAGTGGAGACCGAGCAAGATGGAGTACTATCTTTCCTGGATGTTTTAGCCAAACGTGCTGACAAGCTGGCCCATGGAGAGTATTCGCTGTGTGCAGAATATGGGGCGGGGCCTAAACAAGTCGACGGTAGCGCTTGCCGTGGAGACAAATTGAATTAAAGTAGGCTGTCAGTATCAGGTCACGTGTGTGTTTACAAAAGTTAATTCGTAAACAAATCCAAGAATGGGCCATTATAGTTGCTGTGTTGTAAATTGCAATAATACCGGAAGAAAAAGTGAATGCAAATTTTATCGATTTTCTACGGCAGCTTGGAAATTAGAACAATGCAAGAAATGGACAAAAATAGACAAAAAGGGGTTTACTAAGAAGTTGCTTATTGGTATTATTCCTGGATGCTTTATTTTATTTAAGTGTAAAGTGGCAGGTGGAATGAAAAGTGATTCACAAAAATGACTGAAATCTGGATTAATACATTTTTTGGAAGATGACATTATTTTGACGGACAGAGGATTTCCAGAACTAAGATGAACTTTGGACGAAGCTGAAAGCAAGCGAGGATAGTTGTGCCACCTTTTCTATAGAACAAAAGTGAATGTTTCAGAGAGAAACCTCAAGAAACTTACAATTCTGCCCGTTTCAGAATTCATGTCGGGAGAATAATGCAAAGACTAATCAGAATAATGCAAGAGACCTATAAGATTTTAAATGAAATTCCGACTTAGTACATATTTGTTGTGTACTGGTAAATTTACAACCCCCAATAATTAAAGAAATAATAAAAAATAAATGTATATCATGAATAGTCACTCTTCTTCTTATAATTCTATATAAACATTTCCTCTTTTTTATTTATATCAATTTTTATTTATTTGGTATTACATATAGTCTATATTAAATTGTCTACACCTTTTCCAGTAAAACTTCTTTTTTCATGTGATGCTACTAGCAGCAGTATTTTCCAAATACAGCGTAAATAATTTTCAAAATAAGATTTCACTACATAATTTTGCACATTTTATGAAATCTTCATCCCTTTATTGAAATAAAACGCTTACTAAGGTCTTTGTCCACAAAAATTGAGCAGTGAAATTAAATGTAATGTGATTTTACGTGCAATTTTAATATTACCAATTTAATCAGAATTTCTGGAACACATATGACAGCTTACAAAGTTGTGTCTTTGCATAACTTGCCATTAAACATGATCGTCAAATGCAGCTATTATGATTCATAATTTGTCGACGACCATAACAATGAAGCTTGCAGCTATTTTTATTGTCATAACTGCTTATTTAACCACCTTAGGCTTCCAAAATTAGTATGATTGTGTAAGCCGGCTCTAGGGGAATATCCTATACCGCAACCCCTGATTATTAATAAACACGACTCGTTGATTTTTGGCATACAGATCCACCGCCAGCCATCCGCAACGGCGAAAAGGCCACCGATAGTCACCCCAAAAGCGAAATTATCGCAAAGCCATTCCCTTTGGATCCCGTGTATGTCGTTAGTTGATGTTTCTCTGGCTGCGCTTGTGTCCCGGGGCAGTCCCTTTTAGTCGTGCGTGCACTTCATTGTCGCTTTTCACTTTAGATGTATCGAGCACAAAAGCAAGATGTTCTGCCGGGGATTTCTCCTAGTTCCTCGCGCGCCCCACTGAGAAGGGTTTATTTAGACAAGCTTGCGCATCAGCAGGCTATCCCTTTTGAATATATTCGAATAAATGGTATCATTACATCTAGAATCATGCACGGGTTAACTATTCACTACAGAAGCTCAATAGGTTTACCGTTTGAGTCATGAAATAACAGAATGAAGGCTAGTGAAGAGCCCACACTTCGTTGAACTTGAACCCTTCTGGAAATTTACATGTTACTTTATTTGAGTACTTTATAACCTTTTGATTTATTTATATTAAACAGCAGTCATTACAGGACGTCAACAAGTAGATCGTTTAACTCATGAAATAAAAAAATAAAAGCTAGTGTGGATCCTATTGTTCGTTGAACTCTTTCGGGAATTTGCAACGTGTTATTTAACTTCAATAGATATAAACTGGTAGATGGAGCTTATGTTATATGTATTAAATTAAAGAAATAATTAGGTGACAAATTATCACAAAAATTGACATGCTTGTATTGGTAATTGGGAGATTAATGGATCTGGCCTAAACTGCTTGTTCGAGCTGATGACGAATTAAGCAAAGAAGACAAATGATATATTTGGGAAATGCTTTGACTTTTTTCAGGATTATTTTAACTATTTTATAAGACCACAAACTTTTCATCCAATCAGGATCTCACATATTATACGAAGATGATTTGTCAAAAGTTTAGAAAGCTGTCCTTTGTTGTCAATGGGGATTTAATGGAAATCTGAAAGTTTAGTCAGTAACATATAAGTCGGAAATCGAGAAAGTAACCACCAAACCGCCAAGCGGTTATCAAAGTAGTTCCCGAATAACAAAGCTATTACATAATCGCTCTAGAAAGCAACTACTCCTCGGGCTAAAGCCCCGCCAGGCATTGAATTATACCCAGAGGCGATCCTCGACCCCTTTCTCGTGTTTCTGCACGATCAAATAAGGTTTCAAAAAATAAAACCGGCCACAGGTAGGATTCGACATTTGTCCCGGATCGGAACCGACCAACATACAGCTATTTCGAACTTGTTAGTTCTCATCAGTGCCGTACTTTTAGCGTTTTTGTTATCTTTTTTACAAGAGGGGATAGCGAAACTAGAAGAAACATAATAAAATTGTAACGAGAAAGAATGTAAGTAAAGAATTATAATTGCCCTCTCTTTCTCTGATGAATGTGAACCACCTATTAGAAATTCCATTCTCCTACTCTAATTCAGATGAACTTTTTTGTAGGGGCGCTTTTCACCCGTCGCATCGTCGTAACTGTCAGGGCAAAATGCAGACCGATACAGGGAGTAAGCGCGATTCCCTTCTTCCCGTAATTACACCGGGAATATCTGGGATTCCGTGTGCAGATTGCTCACTACACGAAAATTAACGCATGAAAGCGACTTTACGCCTTCCAGATTAATGCGAATGCTCCGACGAAATTATGGTCCCTCGAAACGCAAAATTCAAATAAGTCTATTTGCGCGCCTTCACGCTACTGCAAGATATCTAAAAACTATCTGGGAGCATGTAATTAGTGATGGGAAGTGCAAAATGCAAGAGTGGATAAACTACGCAGAGGTTTTGGTGGACGATAAACAGTACAGGAGTGATATAATTTCCGATCTTATCGTTTTCACTTAAATTCAATATTGCAAAAATCTCATAACAGAGAGAAGATTGTGAAGATTGTTACAGTTATGACCAAATTCCTATTTGATCTCTATTTTGCTTGTTATAAGTTAAGAACTCGACAGACCATTAGAGTAAATTTCACTGAATATCTGAGCTTCATTTTCCCGTATTTATTCGTCTTCTATCACCAGAAGTGATATAATTCCTGAGATTTTCGCTTTCAGTCAAATTAAATACGGAAGAAATATCATACTAGTATCATTATCTGAACTGTAAAGAAGAAAGTTGTCTTTGCTGCAGATTTTAGTCACGACCAAGTTCCTTAAATTTGGTCTCAACCTCGCTTGTTGTAAGTTGAGAACTTGACAGACCATTAGAATAAGTTTCACTGAATAACTGACCTTCATATTCACGTATTTCTCATCTTCTATTACTACTCGTAGAAGTGATATAATTCCTGAGATTTTCGTTTTCAATCAAATCAAATACGGAAAAACATATCACACAAGAATCATTATTTGGATCATGTAGCAGAAAGTTGTCTTGGAATAAGAGTCATCCATAAAAATTGTATTGTCTTGTTTTTATTTGTTTTAAAGTATTTTGTGTCGTATAATCACCATTTGAAGTTCCCTCTCTAAGTGAAGGATAAATATATTCTTCCTAGTGGGATGAAATGATTTGATGAACGCTGAGCTGATGCTGATATATTTCAGACATGACCAAATTCCTTAAATTTTGTCTCTATTTGTACCTCGACCTATGGTTCTTCAACCAAATTTCCATCAATGGAAGATTTTAATAAGAGTGAAATAGATCGTAGATTTATCTGAATTCTGGCACCATCACCTGAGTGACTATTTTATTTTATGCCCCTTAAGTACCACCAGCTGTGTCTAATCGATGGTATTATATAATAATGTCCACGTGAACGTAATTGAACCATCAGGTGCCTTCCCACGGTATATGCATCGTAAGTGTAATCATCATTTCTAATTACGTACGTTGGCATTATTCTAGCTCTAATGGCCGACACGAATATAAGTCCATCAATAAAAATAATAACGAAACGGTCCCCCATAAAAAGCACTCAAGTCCAAACCTAATATAGAAGATAAATTGGCCGAAGTTTCCTGTTACGGTTGCTCCGAAATGCACTACAAAGAAATTATTATCATAAAAAATGTATAGGATTCTCGTGATATGCCGTATATTTTAATGGGTAATGTGCTTTTTATTAATCCGCCATCTGTTATAGAAATTTTATATACTTGCGAGGGAATCGGCGAAAAGTTCGCGGGTGATCGGGGGATCAAACTTATTGTGTACAAGATACGTCGCAGTATTGAACGATATAACCTATTCTTTTCGCGATAGCTTATCGGTCTAATCCGCTTGTAATTATTAAAATCAGTACAGGTTTTTCATTTATAGTAGAAATTTTATTATATGATGCACAGGTTCAAGAATCACGTTAGGAGGCGGAACACCTGGAAAATGCCAGAAGGGATAGACATATATCAGATAGACTACATTCTGGTTAGGAAGAGATTTAGAAATCAAGTAAAAGACTGCAAGAGTTATCCAGGAGCAGATGTAGACAGCGACCACAACTTGATAGTCATGAAGGCTAGATTAAAGTTCAAAAATCTGAAAATCCGAAAGGATAAGAAACGTATAAATGTAGACATATTATAGAAGTAGAAGTTTCAGAAGAGAATGTAGAAGTTTCAGGAGAAAACAGATCAATTAATAAATAAAGCGAGTAATGACGAAATCAAGAACGCAGAAACTGAGTGGGAGGGTATCAAGAATAGTCTAGATTCCGCGGTTACGGACGCTTTAGGACACGAGAGAAGGGAAGCTAGGAAGCCCTGGATAACGGACGAAATCTTAAACTTAATACAAAAACAGACGAGACAAGGAAGGACTGAAAACTTATAAGTCAATAAAGTGGGAAATCATTAGAAAGTGTAGAAAAGCGAAACAACAATGGATAGAGGATAAATGCAAAGAAGTATAAGATAAGCTCCAAGTAGGTAAGACCGATGAGGCTTACAAAATAATTAAGAGGAACTTCAGGGATATTGGACCAATAAATAGAAACGTTAGGATTCAATCGCGGGACATACTGATCGGAAGAGAGAAGAAAGCGGATAGATGGAAGCAGTACTTAGGAAATTTATACGAGGGTCAGGAATTAGGAGATATATTAGAGGAAGAATCTAGCATCGATAGGGAAGATGTAGGAAAACCTATATTGAAAGAGGAATTTGAAATAGGACTAATGGGGCTAAAGAACTATAAAAGCGCCGGGTGTAGATAAAATACAGGCGGAAATTTTGAAATGTGCGGGACAGAAAGTAGTAAATAGGATGTTTGAACTGGTAAAATACATATACGAAACGGGCGAGATGCCGGAGGATTATAAGAGGAACATTATCGTTACTATACCGAGAAAATACTATATTCCCACGCGTCAAAAATCTTAACCAGAATAGTTCAGAAGAGGATGGAAAATAGAGCGGAGGAAATACTAGGAGAAGACCAATTCGGGTTTAGGCGAAATAGGGGAACTCGGGAAGTTATTCTGGCGCTAAGAGTAATGTTAGAGAAAACAATAGAAAAAGGGAAAGAACGTTTATATAGGATTTGTAGATTTAGAAAAAGCTTTTGATAATGCAAGATGGGAAAAAATGTTCGAGATACTAAAGAGCGCGGGAATGAAGTATAGAGATAGGAGAGTAGTACACAATCTATACAAATAGCAAACTGCTGTTATAGAAGTAGAAGGGGAAAGAAGGGAAGTAGGTATTAGGAAAGGAGTAAGACAGGGATGTACGCTATCACCACTAATTTTTAATATGTACATCGAAGAGGCGATTAATGTGGTAAAAGATAGAGTGGATTTCGGAATTAAAGTACACAGACAGAAACTAAAAATGCTGAGATTCGCGCATGATATAGCAGTATTAGCATTTAGTAAGGAGGAATTAGAATCAGCGTTGAACGAAATGGAGGCAGTGTTGACAGAGGAATACGGAATGAGGGTGAATAAAAACAGAACTAAAGTGTTAGTGTGAAGAGGGCGCGAGAGCAGAGCAAAAACAAAAGTACAAATTAATAATGAAAGATTGGAGGAAGTTAAAGACTTCACTTATTTAGGAAGTAAAATAAATTGGGATGGAAGAAGCGATAAAGATATAAAACAAAGAATAGCGCAGGGTCGAGTAGCTTTTAACGAAAAGAAAGCACTTTTATGCTCGGGGGTAATAAACTTAGAAACAAGAAAGATATTTTTGAAAACGTATGTATGGAGCATGGCACTATAGATTGTGAAACCTGGACGGTAGGGAAAGCAAGTAGGAATAAATTAGAAGCTATTGAGATATAGTGTTACCGAAGAATGATGAAAATACCGTGGACTCATAGGGTTAGAAACGAAGAAGTGTTAGAGAAAGTCAGCGAGAATAGAAGTATGTGGAAAAACATAAAGAAGAGAAGATAAGGAGAGAATGGTAGGCCACTTGCTGAGACATGGGGGAATAGTCTGCGATATTTTGGAAGCAGAAATAGGAGTGAAGAGAGGCAGAGGCAGCAAATAGTAAGGGATGTAGGTTGTAGCACAATTAGCGAAATGCGTAGGTTATGACAAGATAGGAGAAGCTGGAGGTTGGCGTCCAACCAGTCTTAGGACTGATGACCCCATGATGATGATGATGAGTCAAAATTTACCACCTAAAATAGTTCTGAAATCGCAATTCTGAATCGCACCTAAAACAGGCCATCTGAAATAAACATGATTTAAAGCTAAAATACTTCACATTTTCGGGGGGGCAGTGTCAATTCAATCTTGTGTACCCTATCCTTATTCCAGTTATTTCAATTTTTAAATTTCAATTAACACTCCTTATATCCGTATGTAAAAAATTCATGCAATTGTTCGATCAACTTGTTTCTAGGTTAAAGCAGGACTTAATTTTAGTTAGCACAAGATAGGAGAAGCTAGAGGTTACCGTCCAACCAGTCCTAGGACTGATGACCTCATGATGATGATGCACAGGGAAATAATTCCGCCCTCTACCTGCTGCCATTACGAAACTAGAACTAGATGTCTGCCAAAAACTACGCTGAATATCATCATTTATTGTTACTGCAGTTGGACAAACAAATAAAATTGCGCTTGAACGCACTATTTAAAAAATATGTAATGGACAGTGATGACGTGGTATTTCGTGATAACTTCGATTCCAAATTAATACCGTTTCGCGCCAATAAAGTTCACATATGAAGTTAAAACCAATGAGAGACTTTAGATCTACTAGTTATTAGAAATAGTGAAAGTAAGTTAGAATTTGATATATACAGAAAAGACACCAGTACTCTCAAATATATTTCTAATGATTCCCACCATTGTGTTCAACAAATGATGGACCTCAATTATCTAGTCCATCGCCTACTAAACTTCCTCAATAAAAACAGGTGAGAAAGATAAAACGCCAATCAAGTATATAGCGGAGTGTAATGGATATTCTGGTGGTATAGTTGAATGACTAGGAAACGTAAACTTAAAGAAACACTTAGAAATTCCTTGGCCTTTCAAACTGAAAGGGAATATCCAAAAAAGTATGTATCTATGATAGGTATATGTACCTGTAATAGATACTTACATATTTTTATACAAAAAAATATGTATCTATCCCATATGTAGATGTGACCATAGCTCATTCATCGAAAAATAAATTAGAACAACTTTTAGGCAATCCAAAAAACCAAATTAACACAAACGACAGGATTTCCAAATTTACGAAATCAGCTGTAACAACTGTAATTAATGGTATGTTGGACTGACTAGACGGTCTATTCAAACCAGGCTCAAGGAGTAAATGGCGCATCTCAAGTATTGTAGAACAGATAAGTCCAGTGTTGCCCAACATGCCTTCGAAAACAACTATAATATATTAGCAACTTAAGATTAATGAGGAATGTAACAAATATTAGATAGCTAGATGCATTTGAAGGTTTAGAAATTGAAAAGTGTAAAAATAGCATGAATAGCGATAGAGGGTTTATTCCACATAGCCCGCTTTATTGGTTATGTAGGTACTCACGACTCACTGGGTCGCAACCGTGACAGTCGTAGCTCAATGAGCCGTAACCGTGACGGCCAGGGCTCACTGAGCCGCAACAATAATTGAGGAATAAATAGGATAGATTGTTAGCATAAAATTAGTTTTAACCATCTCCATATGATGCCAACTTTGTTGGCGAAACGCGCGTCGAGAGTAGTGTATAGTGTTTTGTGGAAAACTTAGTTAGTGTTAGCGTTTTGGTGTCTTGTGGAAAACCACGTCAGTGTTATCTTCATACCAAAGGTTCCGACCCACTCCAGTGTTAATGACCTTCCCAATATTTCCTTTTATAGTTTCATTTTTTTTTTTATTTCCTTGTCCCTACCCTCCTGTTCTATAATTCCATTTTATCGTCTTATATAGAACAGTGTTCTCTAACTAAATAAGTAAATAAAAAGACTGGTATAATTCGCCGAAAGCACAGTCCTCAGCCATTCACGTCTCCATTTCAATTTTCAAGTCGAAGAAATATTTTATCGCGACGAAACGCATACCCCAGATGAAACCTTATTTTAATAAGTAGGAAAGCCGCCCCATATAATTATTTTGGACAACTACCTGGCTCGTTTGCATCCGACCTGTTCGGCGGAACTCCTCATAATCCAATTACGTCTTGGCAGGCCAGGGACAAAAAGCGGGCCTAAGTGCAACGCTCCCTTTCTGGAACACAAACCGGGTTTATTTTTACGGGTTTCGGTACCAAGCGACGCAGGCCCGGACGGCCGTTACAGGTCGCAAAAACGTCGGGGATACTCCTCTCTAACATGCGATATCTGATATGAAATATCGCCCCTTCGAGAGGGTATATTCACTTTCCCGGAAAAACCGGCAATTCTTTTGACTTACGTTATCATTTGTTTGTTCGGACGGCGCAACGGTGAAGTGCCATCGTGACTTATTGTGCGGGGTAATGAGGCGTTCGGTCACCTTTCGAATGTTTAATTACTTCGTCGCAAATACCGAACATCAGTTGTTGTGTCTACGAGGCCCCATTAAAATTAACAAAGTAAGCAAAAATTACATTGCATGGAATAAGTACGTCAGGCATTTAATTTTACGTTAGCAATTCATAGCCGCAAAAGTTGCTTACAGACAGTGGCGGCGCTAGCATTATTTTTCTGTTGGGCGAAAATAGGCAGAAAATATCTAGGTTGGGCAAGGGTGTTAAATATATGTATTATTTTATGTGCCAATGTGATATAGTGGTGTTATAAGAGGTTGGGCGACTTGTTGGGCGAAAAGGATTTTGCCTGGGCGCTCGCCCACCCCTATCGCCGCCACTGCTTACAGATACAGTGAAAATATTACTCGCAAAAACCTATTTCCTTTCTAAAGGGGGCTACACGCCTTCCGTTTATCTGCGCAGTTTATCAGGTGTGACGTTATGTCTGAGGAATAAACCGTGTGCACAGTTTAGGCCGGTATTTAGGCAGCTGAAAAATCTGTGCATTTCGACACTCTTTTGCAATCATTATCTGCGTAGTTTATGCAGTTTATCGTACGTAGTTCACGGCCTTTTCTCCTTCTTCTTCTAGCAACACAGCTATCATTATACAACAAACTGCGGCTCTTATTTTTCTCTCACTCATTGAACTTCATTTTTTAATGCTTTTTGAACCAATCCTGTCAAGAGTGAGGAGAGAACTGAAAAGAATCGGATGAAACTGACGCGAAAACTGAACAATGCCTACACACCTTCAGTACGAATAAATGTACAGTTTTACGTTCAGATAAATGTACATCACACAGTTATTTACGACGATTAACTGCACAGATAAACGGAAGGTGTGTGGCCCCTTAAAAGGTGTTACAATTAGAGCGCCAGATGTGACTTTGAAATAAAACATAGTTTGCTGTAGCAAAGTATTTAAATATTTATTGATGTATAATTATAATGCAAATATTTTGGAATTATATATGAAACAATATATCTGATAAATGACCGCCACGACTTTGTTGGTACACGAGTACTCTTCTGGCGAAATTTTCAATAACGGTTTTTGCATTAATGAGGCCGTATTTCGTTGATACAGCGTTGAACTTCGACCTTCAATGCTGCGGTGGTGGTGGGTTTGTCAGCATAAACCTAAGACTTCAGAAAACCCCACAGAAAGAAACCGATAGGTGATAAATCGCAAGATCGTGGCGCCCAATTCTGATCACCAAACAGGAGATGACACGACCAGGAAAAGACTTGTGCCAGACCGTCAATGTTTCAGGGGTGGTATGGGAAGTGGCACCGTGCTGCTGAAGCCACGTGCATTCATAAGTAATATCTTCCAATTGAGGCACAAATAACAAGGCACATATCACGATAACGTTCACCATTTACCGTTAATGCATTGCCTGCCTCGTGTTTAAAGAAAAATGTTCCAATGATTCCTTCAGACCACAATGCACACCAAATAGCAACACGCTGGGGATGCATTTGTTTCTCATGAATCCTAAATGCGGCAATTTTGCCTATTGCAGTTGAATTACTGCGTTTGGGTATATTTTCTACTGCTCTAGATATAGTTTTCCTGCTTTTAGACCTATTCTTATTGGTTTAAACCTGTTCCTATTCTTTTAGCCCTTTTTCTGTAACTAGTTTAGATCTGGTTTTTACTGCTTTTCAACCTGCTTTCTTACCTCTTTAGACCCGTTTTGAATTACATTTAGAACTGTATACGATCAGTATACCCAATATATTTAGAACAGTATACGACCCAAAACTACGCTACGATAGTAACACACTCTTGAATATTATGTACTTGTAAAAATTACATTTTAATGACATTCTTCAACCTAAATCTTGATATTTTTAGTAAATTTCCATATCACAGTTCATAATTTTTAGCTCAGTTCTCTTTTTTAATAGTTTTCAATGCATTAAAACTACTAATTCTGTTGTAGTCAGTTAGTAAGCAAAAATTTGCGCCTTTAATGAATTGCCATTTTGGCAACCTCACAAATATACTCTCTTCAAGTCCCCCCTCCCCCCTCAGAATCCTTGGCCATTATAAAAGGTGGTCCAACCAAAACGCACGATGTTAATTGTAAATAAAACAAAAAGTTTTCAGAGAATTATCTTAATATTTTTTATTATGATAGAAGGATGACATTATGTGTGAAACAAAATATCGGCCAAATGCTCGCCAGGGCTTCGGTGGCATACCTCTATCCGATGGTCCATATTTTCAATGACTCTGAGACATAATTGAGGTTCAATGTCGTTAATGTGCCGAATTATCTTATCCTTTAGCTCTTGAATTGTTCTTGGCTTATTGACGTACACTTTTTCTTTTAAATATCCCCAAAGAAAGAAGTCCAATGGTGTCAAATCACATGATCGTGGCGGCCAATTAACATCGCCACGACGTGAGACAACACGGCCATTGAATTTCTCGCGCAAAAGTGCCATTGTTTCGTTGGCTGTGTGGTAAGTGGCACCATCCTGTTGGAATCACATATCGTCCAGGTCCATATCCTCAATTTCTGGCCACAAGAAGTCCGTTATCATCTCGCGATAGCGAACACCATTCACGGTAGCTGCTTGGCCGACCTCATTTTCGAAGAAGTACGGCCCGATGATGCCGCCAGCCCATATACCGCACCAAACAGTCACTCTTTGTGGATGCATCGGCTTTTCAACAATCACTCGTGGATTCTCATTTGCCCAAATGCGGAAATTCTACTTGTTAACGAATCCACTGAGGTGAAAGTGTGCCTCGTCGCTGAAGATGATTTTCTTTGTAAAGTCACCATTCACTTCTGTCTGTTCAACCAACCATTCGGCGTATTGACGACGCTTGAAATGGTCAGTAGGCTTCAGCTCTTGAGTCAATTGAACCTTGTAAGCGTGTAAATTCAAATCTTTATTCAAAATTCGCATCAGTGATGTTCGTGAGATGTTCAATTGTTGGACACGACGACGAGTCGAGGTTGACGGCTCTTCTGCTACACTATCGCGAACAACAGCAATGTTTTCCGCAGAACGAACTGGGCGAGCATGCACAGGTGTTTTCACATTTCCTACAGACCCGATTCTGGACACATTTGGTCGATTATGCTGACCAAAAAAGTCACGAAGTGTACGAAATGAATTTTGATTTGAACGCCCATTTTCGTAAAAGGCTTCAACAATCTTAACGCGCTGCTCAATTGTGTACCTCTCCATGGTTGAATTTCTCAAACACTGAAACAAAGAAATGTCAAATTAAGTTGGGCAAAAAACTTGACGTTAAGGTGTGACTCACAATTAACATCGTGCATTATGGTTGGACCACCCTTTATATTCCGTGTATTCATTACCATTTAATAAACCGTTCTCTTCGTGTAGAACAAAACTTCACATATCACAAATCATTCCTTATTACTGTGTATTCCTTTGTAATAAATTCGAGCCCTGCTCTGCAAGCAGGAGCAATTACCGAGCATTACAATAATTAAACGTCTTTTTGTTGACTGGGAATTAGCTTACAAGAATTTTGAAGCAATTACTGAAAACTTGAACGCTGAACTTTCAGTTTACGACTACATCGCGACTCCTGAAATGTTTTGGTAGTCATCCAAAATAATTAATGTAACAGTGCTTTAACAATTAGCATAATTAGTGACAGTTTCGGCATACGGACGACCGAACAATGATAAGAATGGAATATTAACAAGGGTATTTGGCATGCAGCTTAAGTTATCTTAATAGTAACGGGTGAGATGTGAATGATAACTGAAAATAGAATGGCTGAATAGATGTTAGTGTGCATTTTTATCCATCTCCTATATTTATGGAGATAATTATTGAACTGCCTCGATAAGTGTTTCCTGAATCCTTAGTGATAATTCGATATATCGATATTCCATGAAAACATTGAAATTTCATTGCCCTGTACGATAAACGACATGATACTTGTATATCTATTTGTCTTTAATTATAATTTTATATCCAAACACAACTTACCCTTACCGAACCTAAGCTAACCTAATTTAACTTGACCTGACATAACATAACCTCTACCGAAAAAAAAATTAAAATTTTAAAGTCTAACCAATAATTTTTTAAATGAAATTAAGCAATTTTATGTCCACGGATTTATTATAGTTCTGGATTTCAACAGGACTGCGCTATGTGCCACACAGCGCATGCCACGATGGACATTCTGCACGAGCGATTTGAGGGCATGGTTACCTCGCGCAGCGGTGACATGAACTGGCCACTGAGATCACGCGATTTATCGCCTTCAGACTTCTTCCCATGGGGTAAATCTTCTTAAATCGCAGGTCTATGCGAATAAACCGCAAACAATTGATGCCCTCAAAGTCAACATAACGAATGCCATCCAGAAAATTCAACCAGATTTCGCAGAAAGCGACGACGAACATTTGAACGACGTTATTTTCCATACTTAATGACATAAAACATTCTTTCAATTAAGAAAAAATAAGAAGACCCTCTATCTAAGGTAAGACGGATGTTCTCCACTTCATGACCACCTTTGATGAAACTAATTTTTGGTGTCGATACATTTTGTATCATTCAAACTAATTTAATATATAATATTAAATTTTTCACCGGCGAGCCAAAGTTATTTAATACACAAAATAACATGGAAATTAGAAAAATATATTGGCAGTTTATCAACTTAATTTTTATAATTTTTTAAATAGTTTACGATCCTTAGAAGCCCCATAATTATATTAACTGAATGATTCCTGTGAAATACAATTCCTCGTCTTTTAATTCCAAATTACATTTTATTATTCACGAACCTCTATATAAATAAGGAAAAAAGTTCCGTAAGTCTCGAGAAAGTCAGCTTATAAATTTGGTCACGTAAAATCCCGTCATTAACTCGCAAGATGTCCACTAGCTGTACGCGTTTTCCATCTCGCCAACTAAAAACGCTATTACCAACATGCCGGCCATCTCCGCCTCCCCTCACCCCCGCGCCCGTCGCGGCCCACCCGATCGATGCCATTCATTACTTCTTTGGACTCCAGTGGGTCCTTATGTTGAGACGTGTAAACTGACCGTTATTGACTCTTGACTGAAATTGGCTTTTATATCTCCGTTTTCTGCCCTTTATTCGCACAATGAATGTATTACGACCAATAAGTCTTTAAATTCCTGCAAAACAACCCGATATAATTCAGGGGGCCACACATAAAGCACCCATTCGACGACCTATTCGAGAGCCATGCAAACGTGATGAATCCCCTTGTTTGTTACAGCAAATACGGGCATAAATTTGCGGACAAGTGGCTGTTTTCTGGTCACGGAATCTATCGGTATAAGTTATTTGCATTTATGGTCCCTCTGGCTGCGAAAAACGGATCCTCGTTTACGACAAGCTATTCTCACAAAAGATATTTATTGTCCTGTAAAATTTCGTCTGATACTTGAAACCCCTAATCTGTCAAAAGAAAATCATTTACAAATTACAAAGGATAAGATAAAGTGTGTAAATTCACTACGATTCACATGTTTCTTATGGACATGGATTGTTGCTCTGTTCTTATGTTTGGAAATATATCAAAATAACTGAAACCAAATGCCGTTGGAAAAAGAATTCTAATTTTAAAGTTACACCATTGGTTAAAGTATTAGAAATATTTATGATATTTATGAGATACATAAATATCAACTTGAAGGAATATAAGAAAATCAGTATTCAAACATCCTATGCAACATTAACATTTTATTACATTTCTCATATCGGAACTCTATTAAATTTACTTTCCAAATTAAATTATTGTTACAAAAGAGGTACTTTGGGTTAACTATTCGTCAAGGATCAAGCTCGCTCAAGTAAATGACAGAAATTCAAAACAACATAGTGGTTCGACGACAACAACAAGTAGACTTTTTCAATTTTTACGAACATCGGTAATAAAATCTTAGTTGTCGTACGTTGCTGCCGAAAGGTACGAAGAGTATTAATGTCTGTAACTGGTGTATGAACAAATCTGAAAGGCAAATTGAAGGAATAATTTCCTCAAATGATTTATGACCTTTATAGTTCATATCGCCCAGCGAAGAAGACCAAAAGCAGTACGATACAGTTGACAAGTAGGGTAAAAGTGAGAGTTATAGACCAGTCCCCACCACTTGTTCTGTAACCTCTCCCACTGTTGTCCCCTCCGCCAGAACTACACCCAATCAGAGCACGAAGAGGACAAACTGGGAGGGGCTATAATATTAGTGGGCTGGAAAGTAGTGGGGGTGGTCTAGAACTCTCAATTTTAGCCTACTCTGACAAATTTGTGTTTACTCGTTTTTAAAGCACCAAATCGAAGACAGACTTTTACAATGCTGTTTTCAACACGCTAGGTATCGCAGCAATACTCTATCGCCACGATACCCAGCTTGCCCTCGATAAAAAACTTAGCTTACGTGTATACTGTATGACGCAAAATATTTCGAGTTACTAAATAAAAATGTTTGCTTTTTTCTCCCCTTACACTTACATAGCTTAAGTCTGGTCCTGTATTGAAAAAAATACCTAGTACCCTACTAAACATCCATACCTCCTCGTAAGTTTTCAACCCGTTCGCATACAAACTAACAATGCTTTGAGCGACTAAGGCCTTTCTTTCGAAAAAAATAAAATCCGGGTTGTTAATACACAGCAGTTAATGAGGTAATTTTCAAAGGTGAATGCATAAAGAGCCGCCTATTTTTAGACTGGTCGGTTAATTTGGTTAAACGTGCTGGTACTTAATGAGGCGGCTTTGTTTGTAAACAAAAAACGGTGCGCCCAACGCCGCCCGAGCTTGCAGCGTTGTATTCGCCACAAAAAGGATTGTAAAGTGTCGTTCGGTACATTTGTGTGAGACAGCTCGGTAATTTAAGTACAAGACAAGGCAATTATTTTGTCGAACATGTGGCCATCGTTCTTTTGAAAAAAAATCGAGTCTAACGTTTTAACATTTCGTTTGGTGAGACTAGAAAAGACTGCTTTAAGTCCTATACTCACTACCAAATTATCGTTCTATTAATATATTTATTGTGTAACAAAAAGTTTATCGTGCAATGCAAATTTAAACATGTCAGACATATTATACAGTACCGTCACGGTAGTAGAGTTGGTTTGAGTGCGCTATATAGCAAATACAGCTAGCTGCTGATTGTCGTTATCTTAATTCGATTCCAAGCGCCGGCACTGGCAATGTCGTTGGAAATGGACACTGTCCGCATTTTTTCAATCTGTATCCCTCACACAGACATTTTTGACTTTGGGTTTGTGCGATTGTCTAATGTACGTGATATGTTTTATGTTTTTAATGTGTTCTAAAATTAACCCGTGGAAAGTCTAATTTCATTGCATGTCACTCTCGACATATTTAAAAACCATGACGCAAAAATCGTAAATATTTTATGTGTTTTAGTTTTTTTGTCGTTAAAAACGAAGCAGACCAAAGAATTTCTTGTTTGGTATGTTCAAAAAATAAAATTGAAAAATCGTAAATATTTACCTATTAACTGATCTGTTTTTATCTCGTTGAAAACTAAGTAGATAAAACATATACAACTTCCCGTTTTAAATTACACACATATCTCTACCCACAAGTTATTTATGAAAACTAGGTTTAGCTTAATACAGAGGTACCCAGATTGATTGAATATGTCTCTCTCTAGAGATTTTTTAAATGCCGGTTATATTTTTTGTGATGTCTATTAATCTTTTTGTCATAAAGTACACAGGCAACAATAATTATAATGAGTAAAACGTTTAGAATACATTTTAAAAGTCCTCACAATCTATCGATTTAGTCATCAGAATAGTAAGTGATGAAAACGCTAACTCCTAATATACTGAGGTAATTTTAATAGCATAGATTTCAGCTTTAATTACCGTAGTGTATATTCTGCGTGACGTCATCTTCAATCAGTCTGGATCTCTCTGTATAATAATCTATTCTCAGCAATGCAATGTTGGAATTGGAAACACCAGTAAAAAGTCTGTTTCCTGCAAATATAACAAATATCTTGACATTTGACGGGATTTTCTTGTTCTTTTGTTTCCTCTTAAAGATTTTATAAAAAAAAAAGAATTTTCCTGCAAGCGTGTTTGCAGAAAAGAAGCAAGCGTAAAAATTGCTAGCACATATTTATTTCTACATATTTTCTCCCGGTTGTGCTTCAGCGATAACACGATTTACAATACCACAAAGAAATATTTGTACCCCTCGGTCATTTAACACATATGGTTATTCTGTGCTAAAAACACAACATAAAATATCTAACAAAACATATGTATGTATTACTAGTACATACAACTATACCATAAATATAAAACAAAAAGTTAAAAAAGAGTTACATATTGATTAACAATATGAACCAAACTTATGCAGAGGAGCATACACAAAAAAGTATTTGTACAGACAAGCTTCTTATAATCTAGTTATCTAGTATTTGGTGGGACCCTTTTTTTTCAACACAGCTCCAAGTCGTCTTGGCATGAAGAAAAGTAGTTTATTTGTAGCTTGTCTATCAATTTTTGTTCATCCAACTCTTCCCACAAATGCTCTAATAGATGTAAATCCGGCGATTGAGGAGGATTTTTAAGGGTGTGGGGTGTATTATACAGAAGCCATTGCCGAACAATGTGTGAAGTGTGCTTGGTGTCGTTATCCTGTTGAAAGTAATAATGACCCTCCAAGCCCAATTTGACGGCGCTCTCATGTAAATTTTGTTTTAAAATGTTGAAATAAACATACCGGTCCATGATTCCATCGATAATATGCAGATTTCCCACTTCATTTGATGAGCAACACCCCCATACCAGTACGCCTCCACCTCCACCTTTTACTGTAGGTAAAATATTTTCTTTGTTAATTGTGAGTTGAGTGCGAGGTTATCTCCACATTAGTCGTTTGCCATCTGACCCCCAAATATTGAATTTTTAGACTCGTCTGACCATATAACGTCGTTCCAAAATTCTGGGCGCTGGTTAATGTACTACTTTGCAATGTAATGTACCGTTTCCTTTTATTTGTTTCAAAGAACAGTGGTTTTTTTCTATCCGTTTGCACATGGTACCCGTGTTTTCGTAGGCGCACTTTAATGGTTTCGGGATGTACTTCAACTCCTCTTCTTTCTGTTAGGAATGATGTTATTTTAGGAACAGTAATAAAAGGATTCTTCTTGACTTCTTGTAGAAATCTTCCATCCCTGTCAGTAAGCTTAGACAGCTTACTGTAAGGGATGGAAGAGCCGAAACGATTCGAATTTACTACACTATCGGTGGTTTTATATTTTCTAACAATGTATCCATATAGCCAAACTTGCGTGTGGTATTTCTAACATTTTAGTCAAATGTTTTCTATAGGAATATCCCTTTTTGAACAATTTAAGTACATCCAACTGAATTATTCTATAATTCAGTTGGATGTCAATATAATATAATATACCATGAGGGTAGATGACAAAACTTTTTCTCTTAAAAACTTAAAGAAGTATCTTAAATTCTAAAAAAAGTTACTTTTTACAATATTACGATATATTTTCAACTGATGAAAAGTGTTTCTGAATTATTATACTCGTATTACATGCACCTTTCTCTGGCTAATACCCAGGATTACGGGAGCAGAGCCGTCGCGTCGAGGGGGTGGTAAATTTCTGTTGAATATTCCACGGCACGTGCTGGGCCTGTCGCGACATTTTAATCCAAATAAACATGTCGATAGAATTAGTAAAACAAAAGGGCCGTGTCGGCCTCTTTGTCCTACGCGACACCGACAGCGATCACGTGACCGGGACGCTGGCGAATATTCATCGAATAATAATGCAAAGTTCTTGGAAAAACGCAAGCATGTTGATCGGGTGTCAATACCTTTGTTTGGCTTAATATAATAGACATTTTGTGAATTAGTTTGCTGTTGAACCAAATAAGAAAATGCCAAACGATCTATCTTAATTTTGCGTAATTTACTAAAATATATTACAACTTGATTTTTTATTAGGCAGTGTTTCGTAATGCGCACTATCAGTCTACTATGCGACGTAATAACCCGGCTACATATTCATCAGTCATTTTCGGGGCTTAGAATGCACCAAAACTTATATTGAGTGCATTTTTTGCACTTTAGATTCTCTTAAATGCAATTTTTTCAAAATTGTATCTCCTAGTATATTTTACATTCTGCGACCTAATTTAAGTTTGTAGCAGATAATATTAGAATGTTGTTCAAGATGAAATTACCTACTAACCAACAACAAGAAGATTCGTCAAGTCAAGTCAAGTCAAGTCTCTTAAAGGCATTATTTAAAAATATTTCTATTTCCTTCAAAATGTAAATTCTACTATCACCTAGGTTTACCAAGAGAGCTTGTTGTACATATTTTTTAGTAAACACATTCAAAATATGATATAATTCCTCTTGCAGAGGAATTTGGAACAATTCGAATAGTTCAACAACTTTTTCTGGATATTCAAGTGGAAAAGATACATCAAAGATCTGTGAAAAATATTTTTTGGTTGGAAAAGTTTATAAAACTATAAAATAGTAATATATATTTACTAGCTAAGTAGTAATAATATATATCAGGGTATAGAACAATAAATAACAAATAAAATATTCATTTCATCATATATCAGAAACTGGTCAGTTATATGTAAATCCAAGGCTATAAATTCTTTATCAGTTCTTTTATTTATTTTTTTATATAATTTTCATATTATTACTTGATTGTTTTGATAATTTAACGAAAATAGATACCTATACATTTCTTTTAAATACATCCATTAATTTGTGTGCACATTATACTGATTATAATACCTTTATAAAAGTCCTAAGTCCTATTGCCAACTTTTGAAAACACGCTGTATAAACAGATAGGGCTTACCTTGAAAATTTTAAATTCATCTTAATGCTTAAACGCAAATATTGTCAAGTAAATGTTGTGAGACGTTCTCTTAGAAAAAGGTCCCCATAATAGTGTCTATTCCGATACATTTTCTATCACTTTGACGGAAAATTCCAAAGTATACGCTCTCCTCTACTTGAATTAAACAAAACATTGAATACTAAAGGGTAGACCAGCGGTGTGTAAAGAAGTAGATACCTTAGAGAAAATGTCAGGGGGCACTAACTTAGTCCAATGAACAAGAAAGAGCCCATGCATGCAATCGATATTTGGCGGCAAATTTTTATTTATAAGTTCCAGTCATAAAGCACGTTTTTGTGCTATCGCATTCACGTGTGCCAGACGTCGTCTTTCAAAGGTATTGAAAGCAGGACCGGCTCTACGTGATTCGGATGTCAGTGGTTGGTGTAAATTCGCATTTTTTTGTTAATAGTCTGTCTTAGAGTACCTTAAGATACAATTATGTTTACGCTAGTTTAACCCTTATGTAATAATGTATATATCGTTACTAATTCATCGTTTCTAAGTGGTCGTCAACCTTATAGCGACTATTCTTAAATCTAAGAAACTCCTTGGATCTGTAACATATAAGTCGGAAAAAATAAAACCCTTTATTTATTTTTTGAAACCTTATCTGATCGTGCAGAAACATGAGAAAGGGGTCGAGGATCCCTTCTGGGTATAATTCAATGCATGGCGGAGCTTTAGCCTGAGGAGTAGTTGTCTCCTAGAGCGATTATGTAATAGCTTTGCTATTCGGGAACTACTTTAATAACCGCTTGGCGGCTTGGTGGTTCCTTACTCGATTTCCGACTTATATGTTACTGACAGAGATCGCATCGATAAAGATGTATACGCCATAAAGTTCATTCGGCATTTGTCCTGAATCGGCGTACCGTGTACGGCACTGATGAGAACTAATAAGTTCGAAACAGCTGTATGTCGTTCGGTTCCGATCCGGGAAAAATGTCGAATCCTACCTGTGTCGGGTTTTATTTTTTGAAATCCTTGGATCTAATAATTTACACCAAATATAATTACGATTTTTCGTCGTGAGCAACGTATCTTTGACTATTAACTTTGGTAAGCCTTTTTGTCTGTTACTTTTGCTGCCTCTAATCTTTCGTTATTTGCCTCCTTCAATTTCCTTCTTCTACCCAGTAGGCCGTTTTAGTTGGTGATTTGATTTGGGAACAATACTGGACGCATATTCAAAATAAATAAGCCTCAGACTATAGAGAAGAAGGATGGCACCCATGGATGCCCTTAGGAATCGAACTCACACATACTACGATACCCCCAATACTGACCCCAATTCATCACCCCTGACTATAGGACCAATGACAGTGTTACAGATACATCTATAGGAGAATACGATAGGTCCACGTTGGGCTACTGTTATTTTCTCTGCGTCAGATTAAAGACCTGAATGCTCACCGTATTCTCATTCGCCCATCGTATTCTTTACAGGTATAGACTAAAATCTAGTGGAAATTTTTGATACAGGGACGCACTTAAGGAGCACATATGTGATGAATGTAGTAAAATGGGTGTGATAAATATAGCGAGCTTTTAAGAAAGAAATTACGTAAATCAACTAATAGAGGTATGAGGAAACATTGACTTCACGATGAAAGAACACTGTCAGAGCTATCTTCATTATGAAGTCACCGTAACGAAGAAAAGCGAACGAGGGAACAACAGAATATATTTCATAAATCTCTAAGTAACACAGTAAATCGCGTAGTAAATCTTGCAGTAACTACAGTACTGTGAATAACAGTATAATTCTAATTGTAAGAGGAATACAGGTCCAGGCGGTAGTATAATACCAAGACATATTTTTACTTTTCTGCACTCCACTATACGCGGATAAGTAATGTAATCGTGTAAAGAAAAAGTGAAAAAACAGGAAGGGTTTATCTTTCGATTTTCGGCCTAAAAACCAAAAAAAAAGGTTTTAAAAAAATTCTTGCTGTGTGTCGTTGTCGTTGTCGTCGGTATTTATTTTTGTTAGCATGATAACTCAACTAAATCGTGTCGGATCGATCGGGTTTTGACTGACTCGGATTGGGGACGTCTCCCAGACGATACCTATTGATTTTGAGGTGGATAGAACACACTCTACCATGTACATGGGTCATGAGAAAATACGATGGTGGACTATTTGAAAAAAGTAAAACTGTCGCATAAAACACATATTCTGCATTTATGTGTTGGTTTATTTTTTCTCGGCCACTCAATGTCGAGATACAGATGTTCTACGTGTGGAAAAGTCCGCTTTAAGGTTTAAAATTGTTTATATTGAATTAACGACTTCGTTTAGATGACTTTAAAACCCAAATACTTGTTGTCTTTAAGTTTCAGTTTATAAAAGAAGACGCTAGTAAGCAATTTTTTGTTGTAAATTTAAATAATTGTGCTAACAATTAAACTGCTCTGATCGTAATAAGTCTACATTTAGTTTATTTACTGTATGGGGTAAAGAATCCGTTCAAGCCGGTCCTGTGTACATCAGTCAACTCGCCTTACATCGATAAAAATTTAACCGTATTTATATCGCTCATGTTTGCCGTACTGAGGCTAATGACTTGGTATGAAAAGACCCAGTGTGTTTATAAATAATGTCGTCTTTTATTTTGTCGTGCTGCTTATTATTGTAACAGTGTTTCATTTTACTTTTAATCGAATTGATACGTCAATGCGATGACGGCCGTCGTCTCAGTAATTTTTCATAGTGCAGCTTAAATTCCAGGATATTTAAATTCCGTAGGAAATTCCGTAGGAAGTAGGTAATAGGAAAAGTCGAAGAAATGCGTATGAATCACTTCTGATACCGATATTTAGGACGATATTAATCATTTGACTTCGCTATATTTAAAGCAATTCATAAAAAATAAACCGATTGTTAAGACTTCTATTTGTTTATGGTGGATTTATTAAGGTTACAGTAAATAGTTTCGTTCCCTTTTTGGCGTTAGCAAGGATAAAAGTGCATTTTGCCTCGACCGGGAATCGAACCCGGCTCTCCCAATTTCCGGTTAGTTGCTCTGACCGCTGAGCTATCGAGGCACACTCATTATCCCTGCTAATGCGCCAGTTTAATGCGTCACTACAGTACCTTTAGGGACAGGCTATAAAACAACTAAACCGAAAGCCGAAAGCCAGGCATTGCTACAAAATCCACTGCCTGCCTATGTAACTTAGGTATGTAGCGACGCGTTAAATTGGCGCATTAGCAAGGATAATGAGTGTGCCTCGATAGCTCAGCGGTCAGAGCAACCAACCGGCAATTGGGAGAGCCGGGTTCGATTCCCGGTCAAGGCATGCACTTTTATCCTTGCTATCGCCAAAGTGGTGACCCCGACGTAATGTGATTCGTTCCAGTATATCCAACCTTCCTTACATCAAAAATTCGCGGATTCGATTCCCGTCCTATCCATCGCCCTACAGTCCGGGGGTTACCGAACAACGGTTCGTAAGAATAGCGAACGCAGTCACATTGCGTTAAATTGCACTCTTTATCCTTGCTATCGCCAAAGTGGTGACCCCGACGTGATGTGATTCGTTCCAGTACATCCAACCTAAGAATGGCGAACGCGGTCACATTCTGTTAAATTGTATCGGGACAAACCATGTCTCTAGGGAGGGAGTACTGTAGTGACGTATTAAACTGGCGCATTAGCAAGGATAATGAGTGTGCCTCGATAGCTCAGCGGTCAGAGCAACCAACCGGAAATTGGGAGACCCGGGTTCGATTCCCGGTCAAGGCATATGCACTTTTATCCTTGCTATCGCCAAAGGTATTAGTAAGTTTTCATAATTATGTTAGAACGTTTTGTTTAAAGTGTTCACCGTTGTTGCTTATTTTTAATAAATCTATGTGTTGAAGTAAACACCGCTGATTATTTCACAACCCTTAAGGCAACATATGTGGTACAACAGTACGCCCTAGTGATACGAAACAAGATCACAATCAAAAACACTGATATTATGCATGAAACTTCACATTATTTTTATTTTTTCCAAGATTTAAATTATATATAATATCTACGTCATATAACTAAACTATTCCAACTAATGTTTAATACTTTACAATGGTCTTATCGGGAATAAACATGACTAAACAACGAAAGGAATAATAATATCAAATGCAATGAAAACAGTGTTGATGAAAAACTTGTAGAAAAAAAATTGTAGGTGAAATTAAATCGTAAAAATTCAGTAACGTGTAGATCATCCTCTAGCTCTTATCACTTCTTTTCACTCGTCCAGACATGTTATTGATCAAGTGGTGAACGGTTTCCTGAGGAATGTTCTCCCTATTCGACAGGAACGACTTGTTCGAGCCCTCAAATTTAGTTACATATCGGAGCACCATCACTGTTCACCATCGATGATCGCACCCTCGCGGTCAACCCTCGCTGTTTACAGGAATATGAAATAATTTGATTTCTCCTCGCGGTCAGGAGGTAAGTAGCGATGTGGGCTGATTCATGATTTCATTAATTAGAGGCGAAAACTGCTTGGAGGAACCTGACGCAAGAATTTGGAAAACAGTTGAAGAAATTGGAAGGCAAATCTGGGGACTCAGGACCAGATGAAACTGCGTCTTCCTGGCCGTATTTCGACAAGCTGCAGTTTCTCAAGGACCAATTCGCTCCAAGACGGTCCTCGGAAATTTGAATATGCTTGAAAACAGCGACGTTCCTCTGCATACTGAACAGGATGACGATGTTTCACTCATGAGCGATGATGCTCACGAGAACCATTTTCAGTTTCCTGAAAACACAGAAAATGTGCTCTCCAACTCCACCCATTCCGAACGCTCTCGAACTCCGCTGTCATTATCCACCCAGAATTCTTCGTCAGTTGGTTTCTTTACCAGAACAGGGTATAAACAACGGTTGCCTCCTCAAGCTGCAATTGCGAGAGAATTGATAGAATTGGAGAGAGAAAAACTTGAATTGGCAAAACGTAAGAAGAGCACAGATCCCAATGATGAAGACGTGGCGTTTTTCAACTCACTCCTCCCAACTGTGAAATTACTACCTCTCCAAGACAAATTGGGTTTTAGAATTAAAGTTCAACAGCTGCTATACGACACCGCTTTCCCGGAAACTACATCTCACAAAACTCCACCTGCTCAAAATTCACTTACTTTCGATGGTCGCACTCCACATCCAACTGTGTTCATTCCACCTACTCCAAGTCGACAACCAATTCAACAGTCAATTCCACCTGCGCAACTGCTCGATGATTTTTCCAATGAGTATAATTATACGCAACTTCGCAACATGGATGATGACACTATCAACACCTTCCCCAATTCAGAATAATTACGATATATATATATATATATATATATATATATATATATATATATATATATATATATATATATATATATATAAAGACAAACAGGCAGCACAGTTCCTACACGTTCCTCCGGTAGAAACGAACGCATAACGATAAGCTCATTTCGATTTCAATATTTTCCTCGTCCTTTGAATGTTGAATAGAGCGTTGGAACAAACAGAGTTGGCTGCGTGTGGCGCTCACCGTCTGAATATTTCGCAGCCAGAATGGCCCTTATATGCAAATACGTGTTATCTGCGAACTAAAATCGATGAACTACAGGAGCCATAAATTCAAATTCGTTCTCATTGAATGCGAAATCTACGGCCGTATACATTTCAGGCTTCCGATTGTCTAGGAACGGATGTCCATTAGAATTATGCTGTTGTGTAAATACTGTATCAGCGTCGGCTGGTCAGGAATCGAAACGGAGGTCGACTCGCTCGCGAACAGTGGCGTGGAATAAACACTCATTTTGGGGAACACGCTGTTGAAAATCTGCCGTCACTTTTAATGGTGTGAAATGGTGTAAAATTTCTCTATTTCTGGTTTTGGCGATAGCAAGGATAAAGAGTGCATTTTGCCTCGACCGGGAATCGAACCCGGCTCTCCCAATTTCCGGTTGAGTGCTCTGACCGCTGAGCTATCGAGGCACACTCATTATCCCTGCTAATGCGCCAGTTTAATGCGTCACTACACTGGTGTAAAACTTAGCGGCAGTATAATTGGTAAAATTTTACATCACTATTATTATAAACTTTAATACATTTTACATGTAAAACTACCATAAATATACCACAATATAGTACGCTTTACTTCACGTGGGATAGATGATGCATGGTAACTATTCTAGAGTCTAGAGTACGCATCCATGTAGTCTTCATGTTGACCCTGTTGAAACGTGAGGCATTATGGTTGTTTGTGTTTTTTGACTAACTAACTTATGCCCAAATACTATTATGTTGTATTTCAAGAAGCAAAAATTAATTGTGTTGGCCAAGTTTATTAAAATTTGTTGCCAAAACAACTGAATAATGCGTAGAGTTTTATGAATCGCTGGATGATTTCACCGAATAAATATTATGTATTTGAACCTCACCTACTTGTGATTCGCGACAATGAAATAAATAAGATAATATAAATGCGTATTTATCTCATTTATTGTCTACTTATTTAATAATAGTATACATATATGTAAATGTTACCAAGAATATTATCAAATTTTCAGCGAGAACTAAATTTCAATAAGCAGAATTATTAACATTTATAAAAAATTGAAGAAATGCGCTTATTTATGAATAATCAACTTATTCCCAATTGATTACATATCCTAAAAAACATAGTCATTGTCATGGCTAAGTTCTTGAGGTGTTAAGATTTGTTAAAACCTGAAGAAATGCGCCTATTTATGAATAATCAACTTATGCCCAAACGGTTACATGTCCTAAAAAACATGGTCATTGTCATGGACAAGTTCTTTTAAAAGTAATACATTAGATGTCAGAAAAATACGTTAAGCTTTTTGACAAATTCGTTAAAGGATTTCGTTGGGTAGATAGTTAAGTGGTATTTTATATTTATCATTCTTATTGTGCTTACTAATAATAACACATTAACCTTATCAAAAATGTACTTATTATTAAAGAAGTAATTTAATAATTGGATATATTTTTGATTACGTTTACTACTACATCAACACTGTTACTTTTCCGCACTCCACTATACGTGTAAAAGTAATGTAATCGTGTAAAAGAATGTTTATTTTCTAGGGTTTATTTTTCGTTTTTCGGTCTAAAAATCAAAAAGAAATGGTTTTTAAACCATTTTATATGTGTGTTTGTCGTTGTCGTCGGCTTTAGTAAAATTTCTTGTTAGCACAATAACTCAACTAAATCGTGTCGGATCGATCGGGTTTTGACTGATTCTGATCGGGGGCATCTCCCAGACGACACCTATTGATTTTGAGGTGGATAGTTACACTCTACCATGTTCATGGGTCATGAAATGGTGGACTATTTGAGAAAGTCGTGTCGATTAAATCGTGTCGGATCGATCGGGTTTCGACTGACTCTGATTAGGGACGTTTACCAGACGACATCTATTGATTGTGAGGTGCATAGGACACACCACACCCTGTCCATGGGTCATGAGAAAGCACGATGGTGGATTATTTGAAAAAAGTAAAACTGTCGCACTCAATTTCGAGATAGAGATGTTCTACGTGCAGAAAGTCCGTCTTAAGGTTTTAAAACTGTTTATTCAAATTTTCAGTAAGAAGTAAATTATAAGAAGAATTATTAGTAAATATCCAAAAGTATCTGAATATCAGCGAAGCACACATCGCATTACTTATTTTGGCGATAACAAGGATAAAAGTGCATTTTGCCTCGACCGGGAATCGAACCCGGCTCTCCCAGTTTCCGGCTAGTTGCTCTGACCGCTGAGCTATCGAGGCACACTCACTATCCTTGCTAATGCGCCAATTTTAATGCGTCACTACAGTACTCCCTCCCTAGAAACATGATTTGTCTCGATACAATTTAACGGAATGTGACCGCGTTCGCCATTCTTACGAACCGTTGCTCGGTAATCTCCGGACTGTAGGGCGATGGATAGGACGGGAATCGAATCCGCGAATTTGAGATGTAAGGGAGGTTGCATATACTGGAGCGACGAATCACGTCGGGGTCACCACTTTGGCGATAGCAAGGATAAATGTGCATTTATGCCTCGACCGGGAATCGAACCCGGCTCTCCCAATTTCTGGTTAGTTGCTCTGACCGCTGAGCTATCGAGGCACACTCATTATCCTTGCTAATGCGCTAATTTTAATGCGTCACTACACTTATTAACTCATTCAACACAAGAAAATTCACATTAGGATAGGATCATATTTAATTAGAAAACTCGAGAATACATGTACTATTTCAAATGTGATAGGAATGTGATTGCGTTGTTCACATACATATAATATACACAAATATTTCATTAGTGCAATAAAGAAATTAACTTTGTATATTAAGAAGAAAGATGTAATAAATTGTCGTCTTTTTCAAAGGCGCTCTATTTACCTTTATTGTATAATATGCACAGCAAATGTTGTAAAATTGAAATAAAAGCTTTCTTCCTTCCCTTTTAATTAAAATGTACATTTTTAGGAGACGCTCTGTATCTTCGAAATGGGATGTAATAGAATGCAATTGTTTACGCTATTGTTTCTTTTTCTTATCAGAAACTCTGTATCGGCTTCTTATCTCTTACTCCTTTAGAGTTTTCAAGAAACTATCAAATCATATCAAATTTAGATCACCCTTTACAAATAACAAATGGCGTTATTCTAATTCTGGATATATAATATCATCGATGTTTTTTTTTACTTTTCCGCACTCCACTATACTAGCGGAAAAGTAATATAATCGTGTAAAGAAAAAGTGAAAAAACAAAAACTTTTTTTGGGTTTATTTTTAGTTTTTCGGCCTAAAAGCAAAAAAAAATGGGTTTTAAAAAATTTTTGCTGTGTGTGTGTCGTCGTTGTCGTCGGCATTACAATTTCTTGTTAGCACGATAACTCAACTAAATCGTGTCGGATCGATCGGGTTTTAACTGATTCAGATCGTGGACGTCTCCCAAATGACACCTATTGATTTTGAGGTGGATAGGATATACCCCCACCCTACCCATGGGTCATGAGAAAGCACAATGGTGGACTATTTGAGAATTTTTTTGTTAATACGATAACTCAACTAAATCGTATCGGATCGATCGGGTTTTGACTGATTCTGATCGGGAAGGTCTCCCAGACGACATCTATTCATGTCATGAGAAAGCACGACGGTGGACTATTTGCGACATTTTTTTTTTTGTTAACACGATAACTCAACTAAATCATGTCGGATCGATTGTGTTTTGACTAATTCTGATCGGGGACGTCTCCTAAATGACACCTACTGATTCTGAGGTGGATAGAACACACTGTATCATGTTCATGGGTCATAAGAAAGCACAATGGTGGACTATTTGAAAAAAGTAAAACTGTCGCATAAAACACATATTCTGCGTTTATGTTTTGGTTTATTCTTTCCTCAGCCACTCAATTTCGAGATAGAGATGTTCTACGTGCAGAATAGTCCATTTTAAGGTTTTAAAACTGTTTATTTAATAACAATGTACGAGTATTTTACGGTCTACTCCTGTAGACGAGAGGTAGATTACTGTAATATAACAACAGTTATAACTTTTGTAAAATGTGCCAAATCGATAATGTAGTTAAAATTACCTTTCACCACAAATTCACTATATTAAGACATTTTCAAGAATCCTACAAAGAAACGGGCCCGATAAAATGAAAAACTCACATAACGGATTCCTTCAGAAGCTCTTAAGAACCTTTTAAAATACCAAACAATTAATCAGAGACGAACATTTATCAGTCATCTCTAATTAAAGCGTAATTATTTTAATTGATGTCCTGTATTTTATTTACTCCTACCAACTTGATCCACCTGTTAACCAAATGTGACAAAATCCAACACATGTTACGTTAGTCATTCCTATCTCTTTACAGTTCAGTTTTTATGTATCCCGTATAATTTATGGGCCACTTAAAATTTGATGTATACTTAAATAATTAAGTGGCCATAAATTTGAGAGTTTTCATATCCTCCGCCAAATTAGAAAATATATTCTAAATGTCGCGAATGTGCTGCGGATATTGTGTTTGCGTTTAATGGTATACGATGAAGTCATTGAGTCAGTACTAAAAAAATTTATTTGCTTTTAAAGCATTCTAATACTTACTTGAATTGGTTTTATAGAAATTAGTAGAATTGTCCACTTATTGTTAGATACGTCATCAGTGGCAGTGCCGTACATAAGCAACTTATAACATGTAAAAGTTATAATAATTTGTATAATATATGTGATCAAACATGAGAGCAAAGCTAAATTGAATTGCTGGTACCTATGTACATATATCCATTCAAATATAAAAGGTGGTCCAACCAAAACGCACGATGTTAATTGTAAATAAAACAAAAAGTTTTCAGAGAATTATCTTAATATTTTTTATTATGGTAGAAGGATCTATGACAATTATGTGTGAAACAAAATATCGGCCAAATGCTTGCCACGGCTTCGGTGGCATACCTCTATGCGATGGTCCATATTTTCAATGACTGAGATATAATTGAGGTTCAATGTCGTTAATGTGCCGAATTATCTCATCCTTTAGCTCTTGAATTGTTCTTGGCTTATTGACGTACACTTTTTCTTTTAAATATCCCCAAAGAAAGAAGTCCAACGGTGTCAAATCACATGATCGTGGCGGCTAATTAACGCCACGACGCGACGTGAGATAACACGGCCATTGAATTTCTCGCGCAAAAGTGCCATTGTTTCGTTGGCTGTGTGGCAAGTGGCACCATCCTGTTGGAACCACATATCGTCCAGGTCCATATCCTCAATTTCTGGCCACAAGAAGTCCGTTATCATCTCGCGATAGCGAACACCATTCACGGTAACTGCTTGGCCGACCTCATTTTCAAAGAAGTACGGCCCGATGACGCCGCCAGCCCATAAACCGCACCAAACAATCACTCTTTGTGGATGCATCGGTTTTTCAATAATCACTCGTGGATTCTCATTTGCCCAAATGCGGCAATTCTGCTTGTTAACGAATCCACTGAGGTGAAAGTGTGCCTCGTCGCTGAAGATGATTTTCTTTGTAAAGTCACCATTCACTTCTGTCTGTTCAACCAACCATTCGGCGTATTGACGACGCTTGAAATGGTCAGTAGGCTTCAGCTCTTGAGTCAATTGAACGTTGTAAACGTGTAAATTAAAATCTTTATTCAAAATTCGCATCAGTGATGTTCGTGAGATGTTCAATTGTTGGGTACGACGACGAGTCGAGGTTGACGGCTCTTCTGTTACACTATCGCGAACAACAGCAATGTTTTCCGCAGAACGAACTGGGCGAGCATCCACAGGTGTTTTCACATTTCCTGCAGACCCGGTTTGCTGAAATTTGCGCACAATTCTCCTGATTGGTCGATTATGCTAACCAAAAAAGTCACGAAGTGCACGAAATGCATTTTGATTTGAACGCCCATTTTCGTAAAAGGCTTCAACAATCTTAAGGCGCTGCTCAATTATGTACCTCTCCATGGTTGAATTTGTCAAAGACTGAAACAAAGAAATGTCAAATTAAATTGGGCAAAAAACTTGACGTTAAGATGTGACTCACAATTAACATCGTGCATTATGGTTGGACCACCTTTTATAAAAATACATATAAAAATCTACATGACATCATCTCGACTACCATCAAGTTACCCTAGCTTCACACCACAGCACTCATGATAAGCAGATTTGTTTAAAGCAAGCTGGATCAATGTCACTAAATCAGCTGGACGTTAGAGAACTTCCCCTCAGCAACGTCGTCATCTATTTAGTAAGAATAATATACAATTATCGCGGGTATCAATTTAGTGACGACGGATGGAACACATGCTACACCACTCTCAATTGTTACTAATATGCCACAATTACCAGTACGTATGTCTAGCGACATATGTTTAAATCAACTACGTACTGCATAGAGAGTTAATAATTTGCCGAACAAATGCAATTACAAAGTCACGTCTTAGCTTTATTGTATAATTTGATTCATTGGCATCACGATATTTCTGTAAAATTTGTTTCATTTTTGTTGAATTTATTTTGATTTTTCTTGAATTTATTTGATTTATTTTGATGGAAATATCACTTCCATTGAACGTTTTTGTGGAGAACCTTTTCATTACTCTGTGATAGGTTGACGGATTTGTATTGTACTAACTGTTATCCTAAAATGTGTTTTCGGCATGACACTGTTCAAAAATGTCAGTTGACTGATTCATACGATTGTTACCCGTGACGCACACGCAAAAAATCATTATACAAACTATAGTAGGCACCTAAGTGGAGTGACCTTTTTAGGCAGAATGCACAATGGACCCAATATGGCATAAGTACTGCAGTCCTTGAGTGAATTACCCTCTCATCATTTCCAGATACAGTTCAAAGATTAATTATTATTATTTCAGATTACTTTTAGATGAACTACTTTGTTTTATGCTGCAAAAACTCTAAAGTAAAGTAAGAAGAAGTAAAATCAACAGGAACTACAACATTCCTTCTTCTTCTTCATGAAGAGGAAGAACGCGAAATCTGAGAGTTCAATTAGACTAGATTCGATTTCAGTGAAAAATCATTCAATCTATAGATCCTAGTTATGTATACTTTTGTCAGCAGTACCAAATAGATTTATAGAAATGTTGGTTGGGGGGTTTTAAGGTTTCCTTTATGGATTATGAAGATGTTACTCTTGGTAGCACAACTCCATAGTTGTGCCCCCATAGTCCACACTGGTTTGAGGACTTATTTATACAGAAGTATTTCGTTATATGTTGATAGGCTGGAGTGCCTACCACTTAACCAGTACATTTTCTTCAATCTCATATCTAGCTCATCCTTTTTCTTTTTAACATGGACCTTCCTGCGAAATCTTGCGTCTAGTGTAATACCCAGATATTTCGCCAAGTTGGCATAAGGAATCTATACATTATTTATGCTGATTGAAATATGTTGCTCACTTTTATTTATGAAGTTTATGTGGACTGATTTGGTTTCGTTCTTAATACGCCATCTATTGGTTCAGTTATTGATTTGGTTAACTGATTGTAGTTTATTTGTAGCTTCTTCATGGTATTTCCCTACCTCTAGAATCACAGTATCATCTACAGAGGTAGCTATGGTATCTTGTTTCGGCTGTGGTATGTCACTTATGTATATCAAATAAAAAGTTCTTCTTCGGATATACGTGCTACAATTGAAATATGTATACCTATATTTATTAAGAAATAAATATTATTACTATTATTATTTACTATTTACTGTTTATTTAAATTGTATCGTGTTAACATTGTAAATAAACATTATTTCTCAATAAGTTCCTTTTTTGTTTGTTATTAAAAACACCGTACCCCATTTCCAACCCTTCAAAGTGGCCTACAAACATACCTAAACACATTCGTAATATTCGTCACGGTCATCGCCCTTATCTAATCAATTTAACATTTCTTTCTCCTGATTTTTTCCGATTTCTACAAAACTCGATTGAATAATTATCAATAAAACACTCATTAAACAAATATTAAATGCAATTAAACTTATCATATTGTAGCTTTGTAACCAACGTCTACACCGTCGCCCAGAGCGTATCCAACGGGGTCAGTCGAGTTGATCGTACGTCGTGTGAAGGCATTTTCACTATAAAAATTGTTGTTTCTCTACCGGGTAAAACAGTGAATCAATGCTTTGTGCAAGCGGCATTCAGCGATGATGTGGTTCTATTAAATCAACCGCCATAAAATTTAAAAGGATTTTTTTTTGGCTGACGCTTTCCGGTTCAGCGGACGTTCTCACCGAAGTTAATTGAACTTAGAGTAGAGGTAGAGGGTGAGTTTTATAATTAATTGATGTAAAAATATACAGACTAACTAGTGACTGATTTTATTTACATGTACTGTGTATAATTAAAATATATGGAACCCTAACAAACGAAAGGTTTCAACTGATATTGTTGGATATCGATTGTAATTGAAGCGAAAATGTTTTAATTAATTCATTTGTAGTTGGGGAAGAACCACAAATAAATAATATAAAATATTCACCAGTACTGTTGCAATTTTCAAAACTTCTACAGGCAATGGTTTCGGTGTTATATACCCTATCAGCATAATATTTTACAATATTAAAATATGGGATAATTATTTAAAGTATTTAAGTATCGTCTTTAGTACCCGTAATACTTCACAAACGATTATTTAATTTAAATATGAACCTTTTACAATAGCACAAAAGTTTGGTAAACACTTATTTAAAATAGACCTATTAATAGTTTTTAATTTATTTACAAGGATTAAACAAGAATATTTAAATATAAATAATAAAATTAATGTCTAGGATAAAACCACAAGCTGTAAACGCTATTAAGGACTGTTTACTGTTGCAATTATATCTCAAACATGCCCTGCTTTTATTCTTCTGAAAATAGCATTCATATAAAAATTAACTTTTAATACCAAATTTAATATCAATAACGTTAAGACTATGTTGAGTACATAGTCTATGTACTCAACATCTGATGAAGCCACTGTGTTGGCGAAACAATTGTTATGTTTAATAAATAAAAAGTGAAAATCTAACCAGCCAAATCTAAGTTTTAATTTTGTATTACAGTAATTTTTTTATAATGTCTCCCCTGGTCTATATTTTTATAAGTGAATTTCTATGATTTTGAGATAAGAAAACATAATCCCCAGTTAATTATGCGATGCTAGATATAAATATAAACGTTTTTTGTACAATCAATGCTACAGAATTTTTAGAAAATATAACCTGAAAAGAATCAGATGTTTGCATTTGAATTAAATTCTCAACAAAACTACCTAATAAACTGTTTATTTACCTAATAATATATCAACGATTATACCAAATTAAATCTCTGGTACATGTACTTCTAAGATAAATAGTTTACAATATATTTACCATTTCGTAAACGACTTCTTTTACAAAATAAAATAGCGATAGTCAATGACAATATTCTTTGTCATACTCAAAATTATCCCATGTCGAAAATTAGTTTTAGTTACTTACAATACAAACGAAAATAAAACGTCCTAAATATGTCATAACATAAAGATGACTAAAGTCGACTGTCTAATCATTATTTTCATTACTACATTTGCGACTTGATTTTAAGCACCCTGTAGATAGACTACGTTGCCATTATCTATTGGCCTGGCAATAATAGACTTCTGCCCAAAACTGGTCATCGTAATTCTGACCAATTATTTTCGGTAGCGGTAGCGGAACCAGCCATTCTCTTTGTTTCTAATTGTGAGAATAAATCATCTTTATAGCGGTCGCCTCCTTTGGTAAGTGTTAATAAGATATAATGGTGAGAGGTAAATGGTAGATCGTGTGAATTCTTGAGCACGATAATAATAGTCGAGTAAGAATACATCTTGACATTTACCCGGTTTTTTACCTCTATAGTAGCTAGTAGCATCAACGTCGAAGATCAGTCGCTTGCTTGTAATTACGTAGTTTAAAAGTTGTTGGCAGTCAAAAATTGCACCGATGCGGTGTGTAGAAATGGAGAGCATATGGCATGGTTGTTCTAGAGAAAACGTTTATCAATATCGATGTTTGGTAAAGGTTTGGTAAAAATCTGGTATATTTTGTGGATGTGAAACAATTAAACACACTAACTACTGATACTAACTACTAAATTTCTAACAGTTTATTAAAGCACACCGATTTGAAATAATTTCTTTGAGTATACTGTACTTCTCCATTATACAGGGTGTTCAATTTAAAGCAACATCTAGGAATAACTGTTGCAATAAATATTTTTACAGGAAAATGCTCCTGTGTTAGTTAATTAGTGCGAACTAAAAGCGCCTTTAAAAAGTACCGTAATGTTGTTGCTAAAATGTCGCCACATCTCTAATTAAAGAGATTTCAGGCATTGTTGAAAATGTATCGCCTTGTTGTTTTTTTTCAATTATTTAACAAACGAAAAGAGTTAGGAAAAATTTTATCATGCGGTGAAAAGACACACAAAGCTCTTTATTTAAGGGGTAATACCACTGTAATAAGCTATAAAAGGGCTTTTGTGACATTTTTTTTTCTTTGAGTGAAAAGAATGTAATAAGATAATAATATTTAAAGAAGGTATTAGGCACATGTAATTAAGTATAATACAAAAAATTATTATCAAAAAATATTCCAACAGCACGCAGTTAACTGGTGCAAATTTGAATCTGCAAAAAAATTACTTAATCTACAAGTTTATGGCCAATAAAATATTGATAAGCACACAAAAATATTGATGTTTGTGTGACTAGTGATTATCTAAATAAAAGACGTTAAATTTTTGACAAAAAGAGAATGTTTCGCGAAAATCGCGTTTAAAGTCCTGAGATGTGTTATAGACATGAAAAAATGAAAAGTCCGACTGTTCAGTGGCGGCTCGTGATGAAATGAAACGGGTGTTCTGCACAGGGCCGATCCTAGGGTATTGGCCGCTCGTGTGCAAATTTCAAACGTATCCAAACTATTGGCGCCAGAAGTTGCCGCAAAAAAATTGCGCCGCAGGCGAAAATTTAGAAAATTTTCAAGGTCACGCGTTTTCCTTATACTTCAGTATTTTTATATAAAATCCGTTTATACAAAAATATAGACTTTCACAAGAGAAATTTTTGGAATTTAATACCTTTTTGAAGAACATTCATGTTTGCCGTCATACTCTTTGGTTAAGAGAAAAGGCTTGTAAGGTGAATTTTCTACTAGAGGGTCTATAACGCTTAAAATATTTTCTGAAAGAGTTTCAGCGTCACATTTTGTAGGTTTCAGGTATGTCCAAAAACGTTCAATCGGTTCACCATCGAGAATGTATCTTAAAACTACCACTAACTGAATTTTTGCAGATATATCAGTTGTTTCGTCTGCCATAACTGCCAAAAATGAAGGTTTGTTAATTTCTTTAATTATTTCTTCATGACATACTTTTAATATACAGTCTAAAAAATCGTTTTATATTTCTTTAGAGGTTCCTTTAAATACTGAAGCATTTTGTAGATGCTCGCTTAAAGTTACATCAAGCTCAGCAAAAAAATTTATCAAACCACGAAATATTCCCGGGTTTTGAGAGGTTTCAGCTTCGTCATGTCCTCGCAGCGCCAGTTCAAAGGCCCCACAAAACTTTATGCAGTTTATAATTTTTGACAAAATGTATCTCTTTTTTGTCACATTATCATTATGATTTTGCACATTTATCCAATAAGCTGAATCTGGCTGCGCTTTAATATTAGTTGTTCCTAATAAAGCTAATTCCATTGTATTATGTAGATGGCTTTTGGAGTTGTCGTGCTTTTTATTTTTTCAGTTAAGTGCACCAAATCTGTCACCCCTACCTCCGTCCATGCTTTATCATCGCCAAAAAGTAAGCAAGGAAAACAAAATAGCGCATTTTTTTGTTGCACCCACAAATCCAATTGTTCTTCGAATAAATGTCTCTATTAAATTGACGTTTATATGCTTTTCCGCGGCTAACACCTGCAGTCTCAATAACAATATCGGGCAATGGCCTACCATTGTTTTTTAAATCAATTTTTTCTTCATAAGAGTATTTAAAAAATCGCTTCACATGAACTAAATTATAAACTAAATCCATTATCACTATCACAGTATATAAATATTAATAATTAGTACAATAAATCATTACACAAATTCACAAAACAGTATTTAAAATCTCAAATTAACACGAAATACGAAATAGGTACGATTTACGCCCGCCAACTGTACGAGAAGTTGGAAGGAGTGAACATTTACTGATGTTGCCTTAGCTGTAAAAAATACAGCTCACTGACCGTGTAAATTCGCGCATTTACGAGCGCCAAGTGTGACCTGTCGCGGGAGTTGAGGGGGAGGACGGGTGTGCCGAGCCGTGCTGTGGAACTACCTCGTGTGGCCCAGTTCAATGTACCGCGACGCGCTCTCGTAGAGACCCAGATAATTCATCTGGTCTACTACTTAATAGAGGACGGCGGGCAGAATGCGGCTTTAACGCAATAATTTGGTTAGCTGCACCAACTAACCAAATTATTTTATTAATAAATTTTAGTAATTATTATGTCGCGAAAATATACAAATATCTAATTTTTGTGGCAGTTCTGCAGCTCTGCAGCACCTATACACCAGCCGCCCCTGCGACTGTTTAAAAATGTTTACCATTAATCTTCTATCCCAGGACCATAAAGCTGCCCTTATATATTTAAATATTCTTCCTTATTCTCTTTCTCGAACATTTTATGTTAGAACATGCCTTTTTCGCTATAGCTGTCAAAGACATATCGATGTGCTTTATCCGCTTAGCTTCTAAACAAAAATTAAATGATTGGACGCCAATATCTATCTCCAAAACTTTCATAATTCGAAGATTATTAGTCAGATCACCATTAAAAGTGCACACAGCAATATCTGTAGCTATATTCAAGACATTTTTGCCATTTCATTGCTATTTTGCGTGTAGCCTCCCAAGCAACGGTTTAGCAACAGATTTTCGTCGGTTGATAACTTATGAAATAATGTCGCCCAGATTTAATTTTTCATTAAGGAGCGATAACTGTTTTGAAGCCTAAGTCTCGAGGACTTCTTTCATTAAAGGTGATATCTGAATCGTTTTACACTTCACATGTTGCGAAATAACAGAGAAAACGGCAACAAAATCTATAATTCCATTGCCGATTTTATCATCAATATCTAAATTTTCATCAGATACTTTTAATTTCCTGGCAGAGGCACTGACTTCTTTCGAATCACGCCTCAAATATATTCAACGGCCGTCTCGAGGACATATTACTCCGACGCCGCGTTGGATACGGTTTTTTTTATACTTTTCCTGCTCTGGTACACTTTTACGTAACCCAAAAACCGTGCTTTAAAGCGAACAAATTATCTTTTTTGTACATGTATTGGCGTTATACCAACGTACTTTTGTCTGTAAATGATTCTGACTAAACATAAACATCTTTTAACGACATCTGTTGTGTATTAGAGAAGTTAAAAATCATAAGGTAAAACATTAGGCTGTACCTAGACCGTACCTTCCCGGAAGGTATTTATTTGATTCAGGTATCGTTTCGGAGCAGTCCGACGTGCTTAGGCAAGAGCGTGAAATTTCAAGGAAAACAATTGTTTCAGGAAAAAAATTGTCTTCCTCATATTCTAAAAAGTTTTTTAAGTTTACAAAAAAATCGATTTTTTGAAAAATCTACAGTGGTGTTACCCATTAACCGTCTCTCCATCTCTGATAATACCAAAGATAGCAATGCATGCAGCGCCAAAGTAGGCCACACTGGACATGTCGATTTTTTTTGACTGCACAACAATAGCAAGCATCAAAATACGCACGTAGTGAAGCCAACACGTTAATATACCACTACTACAATTTGTATAATGGATCTTTGCGCGTGTATCAATTTAGTGACGACACACAGGTCACATGCTACACCACTCGCAATTGTTACTAATATGCCACAATTACCAGCACGTATGTATAGCGACATATGTTTCTATCAACTACGTACAGCATAGACAATTAATAATTTGCCGAACAAAATGCAATTATGAAGTGACGTCTTAGCTTTACTGTATAATTTGAATCATTGGCGCCTCAATATTTCTGTACAATTTATTTCATTTTTGTTTAATTTATTTTGCTTTTTGTTGAATTTATTTCATTTATTTTGATGGAAATATCACTTCCACTGAATGTTTTTGTGGAGAACCTTTTCATTACTCTGTCATAGGTTGAGGGATTTGTACTGTACTAACTGTTACCCTAAGATGTGTTTTCCGCACGACAATGTTCAAAAATGTCAATTGATTGATTCATACGATTGTTACCTATGACGCACACGCAAAGAATTATTATACAAGCGATGTAATTCATATTGGCGACAATGGTTCTTGCGACCAAGGGAACCAGCTCTGCGTTATAATCAAGTGAATTGCGTGGCATAAGGAAAGCAAATCAGCTTTCGTGCGAAAGCGTAAAAAATACATTTTAATATTCGCTTCTCGCGTGAGGATTAAATTGGAAAATATGTCAGATGGCGTGACGTGTCAAATTTAAGGATATGTGTACATGGTCCTTGCTGCCAACGCAAGCAGAAAGATTGTAGGAAACATGTTTTTTGGGGCGGGTTGATTTTTTACCCTGATACTGGTGCGATGTTTATTTTATTTTTTATCGCTGACAAATATAAACACTGGCTACATGTTTTATAAGCCAGATGTTCGTGATATTATCGTTACACAAAGACATAAAGAACCTATGTGGGTAATACACAGGGATTATCTATAAACGCAAAGTTTTCAGATGGTAAGTTTTACAAGATGTCGTAAGGAGGCTTATACTCCAACCATCATTGTATATGACTTAAGCTTCATTTCGATTTGGATTGTTTCCGAAACTACCGAGAGATGGCGCTTGGTTACGTTTTACAATTTACTACTGTAGAACGTAACGGTATCTACAAGATGTGAAGCCTCATTTGTCAAAGACATACTCGCCTACACTGTACTGACGAGACCCAAGATAATGTCGAAACCGGTCTACAGTTAGCGGTATCCTGAGAGAGAGGACACTTTGCATCTTCTTTGTGGTTTTTGAGCAATCTAAATCATAGTATTTTATTTCTATGTTAGAATAAAATACGGCAAATCTCGCCACGTAATTCAGCGCCCGTCATACCGTGACAGACTTACAGATGGTTGGAGTATAAGCCCCCTTACGACATCTTGTAATACACAGGGATATTAAAAATGATCTTCATCAAAGCTGGTCATGGATTTTATAACAGTCACATAAATCATTTTCTAATTTTTGACATTAGACAAGCGGTGCTTTCGTAAAGTAATGAATAAATTCGTTAAAAATTCAAGGAATTCTTTTGGGAAAAACTTTCAGACCTGTGAAATTCTATGTTTAGTTGCACAATTTCTAAAATATAATTAATGTATGAGGGGGTACCCAAAAGAAACCGAACTGATATTGTTGTGGCCGGACTTCTTGTAGTACCGCGTTCTGCCGCTAGCACCGTACAGAGATCCTGTTGACTTGGATTACTGACTTTCCTAAGTCAGTAAGCCAAGCATCGTCGATAAAGAAGGTTCCGTGCGACTTGTGTCAATTTTTTAGTGAGAGTTGTCTTTGCAATGGCTGATTCTCATGAATAGCGTGTAGCCGTGTAGTTTTGCTGCTAGCTGAGAAAAACTAGCACAGAAACTCTTGACATGTTGAAAATGGCCTACAAGGTTGATACTATTAGAAAAACTCGAGTTTTTGAGTGGTTTTCCCATTTTAAAAGAGGTGCAATATTAATTGATGACAAACCTCGCTCTGGGCGTCCTTCCTTCTTGGCTCGAATTGATGAAAATGTTGAAAAATTCGCGAAATCATCCTGGAAAACCAACGATGAAAGTTATGGAGTGACTTGGATTTCAGTTCAGTGAATTTTAACAGAAAATTTGGGGATGAAAAGGGTGCTTGCCAAATAGACTGCTGAATGCAACAGCTATGCAATAACGATAATAATCCTCCTACACGAAACACCCTGTATTATGTATTAATTATATTTTAAAAAATGCACAATGAAAAATCAAATTTGTCGGGCCCGAGAGCTTTTCTCAAATAATATTCCTTGAATTTTTAATTAATTTATTATTAATTACCTGACGAAAGCACTGTATAATAGCTTGTTCAGGTCATGAGTTAGCTGAAAAAAATTTAACTGACAACTGTTTTTATTACTTAATACTGTTTTGGAAATTGTGAACTTTACAGCTTATTTTACCAATTAATATACCATAAATTAAAACAAAATTTTCAAATTTAAAAATCACGGAGTAGAAATGAATAGAAATTAATCGAGGAAGCCGCTACTCTGTGGTAGTTCATAATTCACAACGGAAATGAGTAAAACATCTACTACGTTTTTATACCACTATATTTTCACAGAAACGTGAAAACCTACATATACAGACATCTTTCAAAAAATAAAACCCGCCACAGGTAAGATTCGACATTTGTCCCGGATCGGAACCGAACGACAATACAGCTGTTTCGAACTTGTTAGTTCTCATTAGTGCCGTACACGGTACGCCGATTCAGGACAAATGCCGAATGAACTTTATGGCGTATACATCTTTATCCATACGATCTCTGTCAGTAACATATAAGTCGGAAATCGAGATCGGGTTTTATTTTTTGAAACCTTATCTGATCGTGCAGAAACACAAGAAAGGGGTCGAAGATTGCTTCTGGGTATAATTCAATGCCTGACGGGGCTTAAGCCCGAGGAGTAGTTGTTTTCTAGAGCGATTATGTAATAGCTTTGCTATTCGGGAACTACTTTGATAACCGCTTGGCGGCTTGGTAGTTCCTTTCTCGATTTCCGACTTATATGTTACTGATATACAGACATAACTATCCCCTTTGATTCTTGCCACCCATATTCGTATAAAATAACTGCATATAATTCAATGTTACATAGAGTTTTTTCACTACCTTTACCAGAAACACAGATAGAAACAGAATTTACAACAATTAAAAATATAGCCAAAAACAATGGTGTCCCAACAAAAACTATTACCAAATTAATAAACAGAAAACAAAATCAGTATAGTTTTAAATTAATTTATCCAAATATTAGAGAAGATAAACAAAACCTTATGCCACCATCACATATTATGATACATTGTCAACAAGAATATCAATTATTCTCAAAAAACATAACATCAAAGTAGCATTGAAACCCCAACAAAGGTTATCAAATTTAGTTTATAACGCCAAATATAAAACTAGTAAATATGAAAAATCGGGAGTTTATAGGTTAAATTGCTCGGAGTGCAATAGCACATATATAGGACAAACAAGACGTAAATTTATAACTAGATACCTTGATCATAATAGATCTTTCAGATTACAAAAAACAGATTCTACTTTTGCTAATCATATCTTGGAAAGTGGACATAATTTCCCAGATATTAATAATATGAGAATCCTACATTATGCCAGCAAACGGTTAAAACTTAATTGGTTAGAAGCAATCTAAATCTATAAATACGACCATAGTGATAATTTTAGCTTGTTAAATGATCAAGTAGATATACTATATTCTCCTCTTCTTACTGTTACCCAAATTAATAAACCCCCTGTATAATAGTTGTTAATAATATTCATGGAAATTCCCACGATTTGGTAGTCGGGATTCCACCATTTGGAAAACACGTAGTGTCTGTATGTGGATAGTATATATTATAGGAACAGAATGTTTGTATTTTATTCTTAGTTGAATCATCGTTTGAAAATGACATAATTGTCGAAACTGCAGTCAGGTTTCTGTGAAAATATAGTGGTATAAAAACGTAGTAGTTGTATTACTCATTTCCGTTGTGGAGAAATGAATAGGCTTATTTTGATATACTCGTACAATACATATTTTATCAATACCACTTCCACACTCTCACACTATCAACTTATTAATTTTGAGTTTTTAAAAAGAATACTCCATATACTTTAACATATTCCTATTTTTTATAAAACTTGGTATACAACGAATCTATTTTTTATATGTATGTCAAATATGGTGAACTTAAACATATGTTTCGATAAACTTAATTTAATGACGTTTCCCAAGTAGGCATTGAAAATTATAGGATTCAGTTTTGGCCGATAATTACTGTTATTTTTTTCCCCAAATAGTAATCCCTATTTTTTTCTCTATAGTAATTGTTATAAGGTAAGTAACTATAATGGATTTCATTATAAATGAATTGTAGAAAAGGACAACCATTTATTTGCAGACTATTTTAAGTTATGATTTAAGTTATGTCCTTTCACACAAAACCCATATTTTTAAGGTTTCCGAATTTTACTTAAGGCTACTGTTTTTTTATCGATTAGTATCTTTTAAAATAAAGTATGCAAAGTAAGTTAGTGCTTATTAAATAATAACATTTTTCTGTGGAATAATGTAATTAAAAATATTAAGGACATCCGTCTGTCTGTATTGTGTGTTTAAAGTGAAGTAAGGATTTATTTTCAGTACAAAAGAGTAGGGGTGTAATTTGAGAAAAAAGTTGGTTGAATTCATAAGGTTGGGAAAAGCAAAACGGTATTAAGTTTGTATCATCAAGTTATTTAATACAATTGAAAATAGCTTTTTACCATATTCTGTATATTTCATCGAGAGTTAATGACAGAAATGTTTTTCTTGTGACATGAATTTTCTGCAAGCGATGTCTAGCCTGAAAAGAGCTTATAATTTGTTAAAATCCTTAAAATCCTACTTGCATGCATCATAACCGCCTTATTATCTTCAGTGGCTATTATTTACCCCTGACACATTCCATTTTTAAAACACCCACCCCGCACCCCGTTTCCCCTACGCGAAACGCCACCAGAGCGTACCTGCGACACTCCAGCGCTGCCTCCACTAAACTCGCGTTCATTTTGTTGCAGAAGAGATGTCCTGAACAAGGTTTTACTTACGGGGATTCGTCCTCGTCAAGTAAACGAGCATGAGGAGGTTCCCGGAGACCCACTTACTGTATCTTCTTCTGCTCCACGTACATCTCGACGAGGCAGTTGATCTGTGTAAGTATCCTTTCAGGTTTATTAAATGCGCTCCCGCAGTTGAGCCGCGCTCATAAATTTCCCTCTAGGAGTGGAAAATGAAAAGCGGGGCTACGTACGTCGGTCCCAGGTAGTTATCTGCACGTGTCTTTTAGCCATAAAGGTCCAAGGCTTGCACGTATAGTTTTCAAGGTAGAATAGACTGACATATTGAGGAAACTGCAAAATTCATGCGTCCTGATGGATAACAAACTATTTTAAAATATTATTACGTGCTCAAAACTGAGATGGTGTTTATATATTTATGTTTATGGAGCAAAGAGCGTCAGTTAACAAAACGTCCTCAAATTTAGTTAGGATTTGCCACCGTTTATAATGTTCATAAACTAAAACATAAATAATTATTTTTGAAAATTTCCATTACCTTTCAGGATATTTAATTTCAAACCTTTTTTTATTTATTTATTTATTTATTTATTTAAGACAGAAGCAGGAAACCACTTTTCCATGAACATCGAAAGATCTTTCTCGATGCGTATTTCGCCAATCAAGTTGGCATAATCGGGAGATGATTAAAGTTGGGTTAGGTTAGGTTAGGGTTAGGCGACTAACAGCATTAAATGCGAATTTTCCACACACATACTATTATTTACATGAAAATTTTGACCCCTGACAACATTCACCACAGACAATAAGTCGCACAAACCAATGGCGAAACTGTCGACGGCTCGTGTAGACCTGACAGAAGTAGAGAACTGCAAACTGATAGGCCGGATCGAGAACGTGACATATCGCCATATTAAATATCTGCTAAGCAGGCAACCCATAATTGGTCACTAGGAAAATCATTAGTAATACTGAAAATATATCAGATAAATTATGCGATATCTTTAACAAAATTAACTAAACAAATAACTACTTACACATCCGAAATATCTAAAACAAGTTTCTAGCAATTTTTTCCTGTAAATGCAATAGAAAACATTAACAAAAAATATATAAGAAATACAAAATATAATAAGCTATCAAAATAACATTCAGTTATCATAGCCATATAACTCCCTGTAGCAAGGGAAATAGGGAAATTAACTTAAAATAAAAATAGATAGGCTAGTGCGACAAGGTCAGAAGATCTACGGGGCGACACCGTTATCCCTTTTCTCTTTTAGGGTCAAAGCGTCGTCTATGGAAAAAATAATCTGTACTATAATCTAAGAATTGTAAATATGATAAAACAATAAAGAAGTTTTTTAAAGTAAAGTAAGGTGTTCATGGAAAGCTGGTCTCCTGTTTTCGTTTCTGGATCGAAGGTTGTCTGAAATATGGTATAAAAGAAAACTAAAAAGTCTTTGAAATGGTGTACACTTTACTATACCTATACTTTCTAATATAAACTACTAGATAAAATTAACGCATCAGTGAAACTCCACCTTGTTAGTTTTATTTTTTCGAAGACTTAAATCATAGTACCTACGTGATACTATAATTAATTTATTTCAAACAATGTTAAACTAATTATAATGGTTTTATGAGGGACAAACATGAGTAAAAAACAGAAAGGAAAAATAATATTAAATGCAATGAAAACGGTGTTAATGAAGAACTTTAGAAAATAAATTTTAGATGGAATTAGATCGTAAGAATTTAAATTCAATAGCATATGAATCCTCCTCTAGCTTTCACTGCTGCTTTCATTCGTCTATTGATCAAGGCATGCTATTGATCGAGTGGTGAATGGTTTACTGAGGAATATTCTATTCGACAAGAACGACTCGTTTCAGTTCTCTAAGTTTCAGAAAAGGAAATCCGCCACGGGTAGGATTCAACATCTATTCCGGATGGGAACCGAACGACAGACAGCTGTTTCGAATTTATTAGTTCTCATCGGTGCCGTACACGGTACGCCGGTCCAGGACAAATACTGAATCAAACGATGTTGAATCCTACCTGTGGCGGGTTTTATTTTCTGAAACCTTGCTGATCGTGCAGAAACACGAGAAAGGGGTCGAGGATCACTATTAGGTATAATTCAATGCCAGGCGAGGCTTTAGCTCGAGGACTAGTTGTTTCCTATAGCGATTATGTAATAACCTTGCTATTAGGGAACTACTTGATAACCGCTTTGCGGTTTGGTGGTTCTCTTCTCGATTCCCGACTTATAAGTTACGATTTCCCTAAGATTGATAGGGGCAGGTATGTCGCACCTAATTGATCGTTTTGGTGCATCCCATAGATGCTCTATCGGGATCATATCTGGGATTATTGGTGGCCAGTTCATAGTTGGAATATTCACAAATCGAAAGTAGTTCTGTACATCTCTAGCAATGTGGGGCCGAAAGTTATTTTGCATAAAATGAAATTACCCCTGAAACGGGGTAAATGGGATTACATGTTTTTCTACTACGTTTTCTACGTAGAAATGTATATTCATGGATCTTCCCCATATAAGAACCAAGTCAGCGCGATCATCAACAATAGTGTTCCTTCCCAGAACACTATTATTGAGCTACCAAAAATGGGATCCTCGGAGAAATATTGCGGGCAGAAAACCTCTCTCCTGGCTTCCGCCAGGCACATCGATGTCCATCTGGTGAATTAAGACTTACTCCTATTTCGTCTGAAAACAAAACTCGTTTCCAGTCGTCAATTGTTCAATTTAGTACACAGTCTAGCAACTCTATGTACTTCGGTGAGCAGTGGTGTAATAGCTAGTCTTCCACTATCCAGTCCTCCTTTTTAAGCCTTCTCCTGACCATTCGTCCAGACATTACTACATTTCGAGCTGCTGCTAAGGCTCTGTTTAGCTCTAAACTGGTAGAAGCTGGTCTTAAGGCAACTTGCGTAAGATATCGGTCAATCCTTGCATCTGTAGAGCTGTTATGACCTTGTCCTGGGGTTCCATAGTAATTTCCAAGATTTAAACGTTTAACTATTCGAATAATTGTTGATTGTTTAACTGCTAAAAAATTAGCCACATATCGCTAGCTATACGCTTCTCGTTCACCAAAGTTACCGCTTTCATTGCATCATCTTCTATGTTGTATGGACTATTCATTTCTTCAACTCCAAGTATACTGAACAAGGTGTTTCATTCACTCGTTGACATTAAATAAAAAAAAATCACTAGCGTAACTGAATTTATTGCCTTTTACAAATCATTTTAAACAAAGTTATGTGTCTTATTAACAAACAATTAGAAAATATTACTTTACATATGGCATACAATTATAATTGTCTATCATAAAGTATTTAAGGATTCAAAACTTCGACCAATTATAAGAAATAATGAAAAGTTTTACTGCTGCGTTAATTCTGTCCAGGAGTGTACATATATACATTCATTATTAATGAAATATCGGACTATGGGTATGTGGTGGTACAAGTTTAAGAAATATTTATACAGTGCTATTCAAAAGTCCCCTCCCCCCCTCTTATCTTCTTAACGATTATACATAAACTAGTGAAATTTCGTAACTGAATATTAAGGGCCGTAAACTTCCCTACTAGTGATGATAGATGACGTATGCGTCAAAGATGACGTCACAAGGTCATTGTGACCAATAATTTTAAATGGAACCCTATGGCAAGCGACACCTCTTTTAAAAGGTATCGAAAAAACCTATTCAATGATACTAATATTGTTTGTATTTGTGGTAGTTTTGATGGATTAAATCAGTAATCAGTAAACTTGGATAATAATTTTAATTACAGATTCAAGAATCAGTACCTACTTATAGTAATTGTTTGAAGTGAGCTCCATCTACTTCCTGACAGTAAAACATCCTATTGAGAAACTCCTCTCGTATTTTTTCAAATGTGTCTGTGGAAATAGCCCTACATTCTGTAACAATACGTCGTTTTAAAACATCAATATTGTCAGGCTGAGTGGCGTAAACCTTCGATTTAAGATGCTCCCACAGAAAAAAATCTAAAGGTGTGAGGTTTCCCAGTATACCTGCCCAAACATCGACCTTCTCGGGATACTGAGTATGTGTTTCACGATACATGTGAGGATTTGCGTCACTCCAATATCTCACGTTTTGTGTATTTACATTTCCATTTAGACAGAAAGTACTTTCGTCACTAAAACAAATTGTTTTGACATAGTCTGGCTGTTGGTTAATTTTAGTCTCCATATTTTCACAAAATTGCAGTCTTCGGTCTGGATCGTCGTCTGAGAGTTGATGAACCATTTTTAATTTGTATGGGTGAAATTTGTTTTTTTTTCAACACCCTGTGCACTGTACTTTGACTGACTTCAGAGGTTGATGCAACTTGAGTTGTTGAAGAAGTAGGATTTACTATTGCTTCTGCCAGTATATCAATTTTTTTCTCATCAGAAATGTGTGGTCTGCCAGATCGTTTTGCATCATTAATACTACCCGTTGTTTTAAACTTACGAAGAAGCTCTCTCAAATAAGTCCGCGAAACTGGGCGATCGGGAAACCTTTTATTAAAAATGCGTTCTGCTGCATGAATATTTTCTCCAGTTTCACCAAGTATTAGGTTCGCTGCTACTTTATCACCTAAAACACGTACCATTTCTCTTCTTGAAGCACTTAAACGTTCAGCTCACAACAGTTTAACAAATTATTGAATGTACAAATATTTTAAAATTACCACAAGGTACTAAAACAGTTAAACGTTCGATCAACAATACACAAATTATTAAATGTATAAAAACTTTGACAGCTAAAAAAACATCAAATTGGGGAGACTTGCAAAAACGTCAGATTATTTACTATCCAACTATCCAGTGGCGGAGCTTGAATTTTAAATTTTATTATTAACTGATTTAATTCATCACAGCTTTGCGGTTTTTGAAAGCCAGTTGTCAAAACTGCCGTAAACAGACACAATATTAGTATCATTGAATAGGTTTTTTCGATACCTTTTAAAAGAGGTGTCGCTTGCCATAGGGTTCCATTTAAAATTATTGGTCACAATGACCTTGTGACGTCATCTTTGACGCATACGTCATCTATCATCACTAGTAGGGAAGTTTACAACCCTTAATATTCAGTTACCAAATTTCACTAGTTTATGTATAATCGTTCCAAAGATAAGAGGGGGGGAGGGGACTTTTGAATAGCACTGTATATTCGTGAATCGTGCACCAAAATACTAAATATGATTTTTGAACTGCTACTATCAAAAATTTAAACATATTTTATTAAATTAATTATTTCATAATATTTAAATTTTCTCCTTTGCAAATTTTGTTAAAGCGGTAAAAATTGACGGTAAAGTGAATGAATGTCCTACTATTTGATAAAAAAATTAATAAATAGAAATATGTAACAATACAATAATACCGCAGTAGTTTTTAATTTTTTTTTTTTTTTAAGAAGTTAATGTTATAATCAACGAAAGTCAAGATACATTTGATGGCTAACATGATATAACCTGAAATAATCTCTTGAACTGGTAAGAAGAATGCTGTTTCGCATACCAATCATTCGACGTAAACAATTGAACCATTATGACTGTCATTGTATTGCATGTAGTTATACGGGGTGGCCCACGAAGGTTTGGCCAGTCGATATCTCGAAACCTATTTGAATAATAATTTTGAACACTGGCGATGTTAAACAGCCGAAAGCGTTGCCAATTTTTGGCATAAAAGGACTTTATTTCACCTGCACATTTCCGGTCAGGTCACGTCAACTTCAAGATTTTAAATGAGACACCCTGTATGTTATTACAATTTTATAATGGCCTATCTTTAAAACTTTTATTAAAGAAGATAAATAATTACACAGCAAAATACAATAATTATAGAAATCATTACAGTTGATGCTCAAATTGATGTGAATCTTCATGAACGCAATACTCAAATCTTTTTAAAACATTTGTGTAGGTAGCATGCTGCTCTAATCATTTCTGGTGTAACAGTTTGGCACGCTGGCGCTGGCTGCTCTGATTTTGTTTTGCAAATCGTCTAAATTTCTAGGCTGTGTATTGTAAATAAATCATTTTAAGTATCCCCATAGAAATAAATCTAAAGGTGTTATATCTAGGGAGCGAACCGGCCAAGATATTGTACCATTCCGCCCAATCCAACTTTCAAGGAAAGTAGCATCAAGATATGTCCTAACTTACTGGGCAAAGTGAAGAGCTGCACCGTTCTGCTGCCACCACATCGTCCTTTTTTCGTTTAAGGGAATACCTTCAAGTAAATGGGGAAGCATATTCTGGAGAAAATCTAAATATCTTTCGCCGTTCAACGTTTCTTGATAGAAATATGGCCCAATTAAACGGCCGTTGAATAAACCGCACCAAACATTTGCGCCCCATGTTGTCTGGAAATCCGTTTCTCGCATCCGTTTTGGATTTTCAGCCGACCAGTAGTGACAATTGTGTCTATTAACGGTACCGCTGTTGTGAAAACGATTTTCATCACTCCACAATATTTTATTTAAAAAGAACGGGTCATATGTAACTTTCACTGAGATTTCAGCAATAAAATTAAGTCTTCTTTCAGGATCTTCAGGGGTTAAACCTTGCGGAAATGTATATTGAAAGGATAATATTTATGATCTTTTATTACTCTCTGGATTGTAGTTCTACTTGCTCCTAATTCTTGCTGAAGACACCGGGTTGAGATATGGGGATTTACTTGAAGATACGCCAGAATATTAATTATGGTATCCTCTATTTGAATAGGCTTTCTTCGAGGAGTCTTCTGTTTTTCATTAGGAAGAAAACCACGTCTTAATGTTTGTTCCACATAAGCAAAAGTATTTTTACTTGGAGCTTTTCGGTCCGGAAAACGATAACTATACAAATCTCTAGCACGTCTGCTATTCTTTCCACATTCTCCAAAGATCGGCAGCATATCAACGTACACGTCGTAAGTAAAATGTAAAGGCATAATAATCTTATTACTATTTTTACAAACACAAAATCTACTAAAACTGCTTGACAGCTCTTGACAAGTCGTGATGTATTTCTATTGCTAGGACACCTTTTTTGTTTCCAAGCTACCTACGTTTTTTTATATATAAAAATAAAGAAGTGTTCATAAACAGTTGTTCATCATTACTGTAGTGCCGCAAAAACCTGACAGATATGGTATCATTGGATTGGTATTAGACAGACCATCACAAAATTGTAATAACATACAGGGCATTTCATTTAAAATTTTGAAGTTGATGTTGTGCAGATGAAACAAAGTATCTTTATGCCAGAAATGGGCAACGCTTTTGGCCGTTTAACATCACCAATATTCAAAATTATTGTTCAAATAGATTTCGAGATATCGACTCGCCAAAAATTCGTGGGCCACCCATGCAAACAACGTCATCCACAACCTGAACGAACAGTAAGAAATATCATACATCTATAAAAATAAACAGTTTTTAAACCTTAAAACAGACTTTTCTGCACGTAGAACATCTCTATCTCGAAATTGAGTGACTGAGAAAAAATGCAGAATATCTGTTTTATGCGACAGTTTTACTTTTTTCAAATAGTCCACCCTCGTGCTTTCTCATGACCACTGAACAGGGTGGGGTGTGTCCTATGCACCTCAAAATCAATAGATGTCGTCTGGTAGACGTCCCTAATCAGAATCAGTTGAAACCCGATCGATCCGACACGATTTAATTGATCGTGCTAACAAAATTCTCAAATAGTCCACCATTGTGCTTTCTCATGACCCATGCACATAGTAGTGCGTTCTATCTACCTCAAAATCAATAGGTGTCGTCTGGGAGACGTCCCCGACCAGAATCAGTCAAAACCCGATCGATCCGACATGATTTAGTTGAGTTATCGTGTTAACAAAAAAAAATTCTCATATAGTCCACCGTCGTGCTTTCTCATGACCCATGGACAGGGTGGGGTGTGCCTTATCCACCTCAAAGTCAATGCATGTCGTCTGGGAGACGTCCCCGATCAGAGTTAGTCAAAACCCGATCGATCCGACACGATTTAGTTGAGTTATCGTGATAACAAAAAAAAAATTCTCAAATAGACCCAAGAGAGACCACCCCCTCTCTTGGGTCTATTTGAGCGGACTTTTCCGCACGTAGAACATCTGTATCTCGACATTGAGTGACCGAGAAAAAATAAACCAACACATAAATGCAGAATATGTGTTTTATGCGACAGTTTTACTTTTTTCAAATAGTCCACCATCGTATTTTCTCATGACCCATGTACATGGATAGAGTGTGTTCTATCCACCTCAAAATCTATAGGTGTCATCTGGGAGACGTCCCCGATCAGGGTCAGTCAAAACCCGATCGATCCGACACGATTTAGTTGAGTTATCGTGCCAACAAGAAATTTTAATGCCGACGACAACGACGACACACACAGCAAACATTTTTTAAAAACCTTTTCTTTTTTTGTTTTTAGGCCGAAAAACGAAAAATAAACCCAAAAAAATTTGTTTCTCCACTTTTTATTTATACGATTACATTACTTTTCTGCTAGTATAGTGAAGTGCGGAAAAGTAATATGTATATTGATGATCATTTGTTCATTCCACGATCATGATAATTATGACATGTTCACACCTATATGTCGTGGTTACTGCGTTCATAGTCTGTGCAAGTGTGAAATATTCTCTGATAATAATTTGATAAAAATATAACTCAAAATCAACCGTTAGTAAAATTATACTAACTGAATTTTTCTCCAAACAGCGCAATTTTAAACGAGATTCCATAATATCTTCAGTTAATGATCTCAATTATTTTAAAAAGGCAACCTGTTTGTTTTCAGCACAATGCATCGCCCCGCTGGGAATGGAAAACGGGGCAATCAAGGACTCAGATATAACGGCGAGCTCCTCGTTCGACAGCGGCAACGTAGGACCCCAGCACGGCCGGTGAGTGACACAAAAAAATATCAATATTTGAGTGCAACATCATGTATTAGTTTAAGTTTTATTTAATCAGTAAAGAATAACTAAATCGATCAATTTAGGTTGTCATGGAAGATATATAAGACAGATAAATAAATAAATATATAGCAAGTGGCAGGCGTAATAATCAGTTTTAAATAATGAATATTTAAAAAAGTTGGCACAGTTACTTGTAAAACACTGATTTAGGAACAGCGATCGGGACCCAAAGCACCAACACCAATGTGCAACTGGATCAATATAGAGTTTTTTTTAGTGATATTCCGAATCTTCTCGGAGTACGTTTCTTGGCATTGCACTTTACAACGTCAGGTCTTGGCTAACAAGAATATTAGGGCTAACCTGTGGCTCGTTTGTTACTTTGTCTCACAGTCTGCTGGAGTATGAGCCCTACTCTTCTGGAGCACATATATTTTAGTTTGAATATATCCCCCAAAGGACGAAATCACTTGGGGTCAGGTCGGGAGATCTCGCTGGCCAGAAGACAGTTCTCGGTCCATGTACAAAGAGTTTAGAAAGCTATTGTCCAGGTATTCCTTCACTAGTAGGAATGTTGTTGAAACACACCTGATCTATATAATATAAAACTATAATATCTCCAAGTACTTAGGAGTGATCAGTGTGCCTTCAATAAAAAGCGAAGTAAAGAATCTGGCAAGATTTTCTCTAGACCGATACTAAACTATAGACTATAGGGTGATCATGATCTATAGGCGATGGAATACATAGGTTGACTCATCCTTAAAAACAGTATTCGTGATGAAAATTTCATACTATTCGCATTGTTGATTAAACTTTCGCAAAACTTCGTTAACCTGATATTATTTTCAGGTACATTTTCATGAGAATTTTTTTGAATGATGATAACCATTTTTCTTATGCACTTGTATTACTGTTTAATCAGTGAAATCCACTCTTTCTGTGGTGCTTTCTGCCATTGTCGCTTACATGGTCGTATCTGTTTTTAGTTGTGGCGTAAACACCTTTTTCTTTACTCTTGTTTGAAATTAACCTTTCGATGAAACGTTCCCTTGTTTGTTTTGTAATGCTTGAAATTATATTAAATTTGAGTGGTTGTAATGTCTGTTCCACTCTCAAATGTAATTCCCTTCCACCGGAACCCAACCCCTTCCTCTTATAATCTGATAGTGCTATCAGATTGCACGTCACGTCTTCTGCGCCAGCAATTGTTCTAGTAGAAATTTCCGGGATTTAGAAGTATCATTGCAATCTATCGTAGTAGAGATGCCGAAATTTTATTCGTAACAGTATTATACTCGTAACAGTAGCTAGAGTATTTATATCTGTCATTTTGCCTTCATCATTTACCGGGAAGGCTCCTTTTTATGACTTCTATAAAAAATGTATCTATTTTTTTTAATGTTTTGAATAGTACGATCGATTGTTATCAGGGAAAGAGAACTCTTCCCTTTTTGGAAATTCCTCGTTATTAAGACACTTTTCTTTTTGAAGCAGAATGAAATGCTTTATCATATTCTTAATCATCCTACGATTCTATATTCTCACCACTCTATCTTGTACCGATCGCTGTATTATGATGATTGGGTTACGCCCCATTTCGATTGGTGCTTGTCCGAGGAGTTCACTCGTAAATTGCCCTTGACTAAGCAACTCACTCATCGCCTGCCACTTTAAAGTTTAAAGTTTGGACACACGGAAATTAAACATCCTTCCCCAGAAAGCCTATAGACAGGCTTGTGTAGGGGAAGGTTACACATATAAACGCGGACAAACACCCAGCCCTGAGGAAAGTGCCAAGTTCCCTCTGATGAGAATCGAACTCACGCAGACAATGTGCCCAGTATTTGGCTCAGTTTCCACCCTGTTACCGAATACCAAGTCAGCACCACCGCGGCACCATGAGAATAAGACCATGCATTATCCATCCAAGTCGTAACCGTGCAATTCGTTGCTTGACTTCGAACAGCGCTGGTCCAACAATGAACGGGTACGCTGCCTCATCCTACTTTATCTATGTAAAAGAGTATTTAATTTTTCATAGATTATTTATCGATGACAGCTTTTTAGAGATGATTTCTCAACTTCAACCACGTGAATTCCATATTCCATGTGAGACTAAAAAAGTAACTTAGCGTCCAGCCGTTTTTCCTCACGCGAGTGCCGCCACACACACGTATTTTTCCATCAATAATCCCCTCTTGAATATGTCGTCCCATTTTTCCGGATCGACGTGAACATCAGCCGAAATATATGCTAATAGAATAAGTCGAGTTGCAACGCTTGCCTGGCCATCCTTCATGTTACCGAATTGAAAGGTCTCGTAGAGAAGAGATTCATGGAATCGACCGAGCGATCCAAATGGGCACGCTTGCCCTTGACATTGACAGATGGCGCGGTCATCTCTCCACGAACAGATGGAATATGAAAATTTCGGAGCGCCCAAGAGGTCAGGCGTGGAGCTGATTCGCTCTGCCTTCGACGAGGAGAATTCCGGACGGTCCGTAAGGGCTGAGGGTGAGGATTCAAACACGGATGAATTGGGATACGTAAATAAGGGCTCGATGGCGAGAAGGCACAACAAATAATTTATAAGGGCGGTTTAGAGGTTATGTTATATACAGGAATAAAACAATACAACACGGTGAACATGGCTAGGGTTATGTGTAATAATAGTAATAATGCCTTTATTGTTTAACATAAAAAATCCATCTTTAGGATAAAAAAAATTAGATACAGATTACATATATGATATATGTGTTCAATATTCTAATTTCGAACGAACTGACACAAAATATAAACAGTTTAAGGTCGCAGTGTTACTAATTATATGCACTTAGAGCCACACGGTTGACATGCCCAAAGAATTATAATTTATAATTAAAGTACACACCCAAATCCTTAATATCGAATGTGTTGAAGTTATACCATAAAGATAATAGTCATATAAGTGGTTCCTTCTTCAAAGTATACGACCAAACTTTACATTTATCTATGTTTATTGATAGTTACTTACTAGAACACCACTACACAATAAGGTCGATGAGTTTTTGCTACCTTTAAGCAAGTTATACCGTCTAAGCAGGTTACATTTAAAAATAACTTTAAGTCATTGGCAAAAAAGAAGATGATGAAATAGAAGCATTAGAGGCAAATTAATCATTAATAAAAAAGATAAAGGATAATGGTCCCAAGTTTTAGCTTTGAAGTAGTCCAGAGTCTGCTAAGGAGGTCTCATATTTGAAGCCAATATATGAAACAAATAATGTACATCTAGATAAATACTATTTGATTAAGTGAAGAAGATTGCTACTGAATCCATATAATTCTAATTTTGAAATTAATAACTATGATTCACCTGGTCAAAGACCTTCGAAAAATCAGTATACACCACATCCATTTGACCTTTACCATCTATGTGATTTGCAATTATTTGGGTAAATCCTGCTGAAATTATAACTGTGGAGCATTTTTGTTACAAACCCATGTTGATTAGGAGATAAATCGGGTTGCACACCAAGATAAATGTAGATGTGGAATGACAATTGTGTAGGTGTGGAAAATTTTGCGAGATTTGACAAAATAGTGATTGGACGATAGTTTTTTTTTTGATCACATGGATAGCCACTTCTTAATGTAGGACAGACCCTTGCTACCTTCCGAACCTTGGGAAATGTGTGGGTAGAGAGTATTAGATTAATCAAAATAAGAGGTGGCTCTATTAAGACCCCTGAGCAATATTTAACAAGAAAAGTCAGGATCATCCCACGGGCCATTTTATTTTTAAGTTTTGATAATGATTTTAATCTGTCATTAATCTTGTCTTATACTAATAGTTAACTGTATTGATTAACAATTGGGATCAAACCCAGATGTATACGGTGCATGATTGCTAACCATATTAGACACCTTATTAATAATTATCCAATAATTTTTAATTTTCATGAAATATATTTACAACCAAACGATTTTCAATAAATTTCCCAAAAATAAGATATTGTTTTCTAAGGAAAGACTGTACAATCTTCTGGAGTATCCATAATCTTATACTTGATAATTCTAAATATTTTGATGACTATTTTTAATGGTTCTCACCTTTTGTAGATTGATTTGCATATTGAATAGTTCGATTTTATTAAAATTTGTATTATAATATAACACTACCTTAATCGATGTTCCACCTTTTCTTACTATAAGTTATGGAAGTTACCCTAAACATGCTAATTTTGTTTGAATCTTGCACAAGAGGAAGATACGGGTCATGCAGTCTGAACAGAGAGTAGTCTCTACTCGCCGGCATTGATTGGTTATACCATCGTGATATCCCGTTGTTAATGGTGTCGAATACAGTAAAGTAATTTCTCTGTTATCTATTATCCTCAAGTTATCATATGTTTTACACAGAAGGCAATCTCGCAACTATGGAGGGGATTATCCAGAGAATGCATTTCTGATGTTATACAGTGTTGTGAAAAAATATAGACTTTAACATAATCATGAATAAACCTAAAAACTGAATATAATTTTATGGGTAGATATATTGGAATGGTATATTACGTGAAATCAGTGTTCTATATTTCGAATTAAATTGTTTAAAGTCGCCTCTGGAATTTCGTCCAAGCCAGCTACAATTCGACGCTTCAGTTAATCAACACTTTCAATTGAAGTCTGTTTGATTGTATACTGCCGTTGCCATAATCCCCCATAGATTTTCTGTCGAGTTAAGATGAAGATTTAATGCCGACCATGACACAAGGTCTATTTCATATTGTTGAAACCAATTTTTTTATGGACATTGCAGAATGAATGAGTGCATTATCCTGTTGAAATATTGTACTATCATTTTCAGTAAGAGTTAAAAATGGTTACAGGCAGTGGCGGCTCGTGAGTTATTTATTTATGTATATTTTTAGGCACCTACATGGTTATATTTTTAAGTAGGTATATCACAGTGTCTTAAGCCAGGTTTTAAATATCAGAATAAGATTATCAAATTACGTACATACCTATTTAGCTTTAATTAATTTTCTTGAAAACAAAATCCATACACCTTTCCTTGCGTTGGGCGAAATGTCGATAACAAGTTCATTGAAATTTGTGGTTGACGTTATTAGTTCATTTGAATTGAACACATTACTAATGCACATGGTCTACTTTCTTTCGTGGTATTTCTTGAAAATGTTGCTATTCTTTTTAAAGTAGAAAAACATCGCTCACTCTCAGCTGTCGTCATTGGCATTGTACACAAAATTTTTAATAATTTTACAGTCTCCACAAACGAAAATGTTAATTATTTTCATAGAAACATTGTATTAATGTTAAGGCACTCGCAGCAGTTGCAAAATATGGTCTATTATAAAGCACTGTTAGTTCATGTAATCGGATTCAAATCGTAAATGTTAATAGTTTTCTGAAATTCGGTTTCGGGAAAATTTACGTGGAAAAAAACTGAGGTTGAAGAAGATGAGCTAGCTATAGAGAAGTAATCACTAAACATAAATCGGTCATCAATCAATATTAGAAATAATAAGAATAACACACGCTTCTTTAGCAACCATTGCATGTTTGTCTTCAAAACGCTGCTTTTTACGGTGGAAAGGTCCCTCGTGGTCTTCATCATCACTGTTTTCATTTTCTCGGTAATAATCGTAATCAGTTGTATTTCTCACATGCTGAATTGATAGGACTGAATTTTAAGACTTTCAATATCTCGTTGCTGTAGTTAATTAAAAAGAATATCGCAATTCGGCATAATTTTATTAAAAAAGTGTAACCATAATTAGAATCATAATCCTTTAAAGTATTTTTTAAACCGCTAGCCTCCTTTAATCGATTATTCGTCGTTTTTCTAAATCATTCAATTCTTTACCACGCGGTATATTAAGAAAAGAAATAAAACAAACGTTCCAAGTCGCTAGCACTAAAAACTAACTTGCCAATAACTCTCAGCATCTCAACAAATCGTTACTCAAAATTTGTATTGGTGAGCACGTCTCGCTCACTCTTTGAATCAAACTCAGTTTATACTTATTCACACATACGCGGCAAGACTTCTTGCCAAATGTAGCAACCCGTAATCAAATTATAGTTCGAGAGCAATATCGCTATTTATTAGTATCTAATGTATATTGTCTAATAGAATATTAGATAATATACATATGTTAACGAATCTTTCTTGCAGTAGGTATAATAAATGCCATTAAATATAAACTTGAGTCAATACTTTTTCACGGCTCTGTATTAAATATAGACTTACGGTAATTGCTAAACATAGCTTTTACTTTTTCGTCTACTAATAACAACTTTTTTCTCTGATTAACGTAGCTAATATCCATAGCAACCATAAAATATTTTCCTCTTACAGGGCCCCAATTATTATGCCGTAATATCGCCAGAGAAATATAATTAAAATTGCCACTCCACCTCAATTACTGCATTCCGGCGACCTAGCGGGTCGAAATGAAAAAAGTTTAATCGAACGAAAATATTCCTAATTAAATATTTTGCTCTGTAACTTATTTAATTCTGACGGGGTGCGTATTTGTTTAGCGTCAAAATTATATCTCGGGAGTTATTGATTAAGTTTGGGGAGTTTTTAATTTTATTTTTAAGGGCCGGAAGCAAGGAGGAAAGTCAAGTGAGACACTCCGGGGCGAACTTTTTCACTTATCGAATGAAAACTACTCGAGAAGTTTAACTCTGTTTCCCGGGGCGAGGCACGAATTTAAAGTATTCCGGTAGTCGAAGGTGGATGAAAAGGTGAGATGAATATTTCTGCAGTTCTCAGGGTTTTTTTTGCGTCCCTCCTGCCATTGTCGAGTCGGTAATCTTCTGAAGGGAACAGTGTGTCTTGTATAAGATCGAATCGGTTGTTACAAAGTTCACTAAGAGCGCTTCGAAGTCAGGCTGATATAATTTTTTTAAATTACATCTATACAATAATCTGTTTTGAGATGTAATTTTTTATAATGTATCTAGGAGTTTAATCTCTAAATCGAAGGAGAGCTCTCTGTAAATCTAAAGCAAATTTACGTAATGCTAGATTGGGAAGAATTAAGTTGTATGACTCCATTGTTGTTAACTCGTTAACATCATGTTCAGTGTAGTTCCTTTGTATCTAGAAATTATTGAACGGGTACAAGTGTCTTATTTTAAAGTGTTAATATTAAAATGAAAATTGAAATATTACCGCGTAATTTTCTTGTTAACAAGAGATTGCTTAAGGGGGCAGTACTATAGCGGAAGGTAACTTAACCTATCATTCCTTCCCTTGTTTGTCTAACTTCATGTACTGCTCTCGTCAACATTAATCTCTCAAGTTCTTTTGTAATAAATCTCCCAATTTCTCAACAATCGCTCTTTTATTTAGTACTACCTCAACCTTAATGCAATAAAAAGGCTACTTCGTGCTCAGAATACCCCCCCCCCCCTTCTTTTTGTAGTAAACAGGTGCCACCCATAATACATCGTTTCTAATATTTAAATATTTTTTAACAAAGATCCTGAATATAGATATCCAGAGCTAGGAAAATGAAATCCAGACTGAAAAAAATATAAGTGAGCTCTGCAGGTTAAATAATTTTTCACTGAATTAATCCTGTAAATATAGGGCGTCTCATTTGGAATTATAGAAATTAAGTTGAATTGAATTGTGTTCTGTCAAAGATAGGGCGTCGATATTTAATGACTGTCATCTACAAACTATACGATGTCAACATGCTGCGATTAACAGTTCAACAACGAATAGTTTGTGTACAACTGTTTTATGAAAGTGAGCGATCATTTACCGTTGCATTAAGAAAAATTGGACAAAATGAAGCGCCCACAGATTTAACAGCTCGTAACTTAATCACGAAATCTGAAGGGACGGGTTCTGTTATTGATAAGGCAACACCAATACGCCCTTGTCATGATCGGCCAGACGAAATCGTTGCTGCTGTGAGAAAAAGTGTACGGGAGTATACGAGCACATCAATTTAACGTCGTGCATAAAAATTGAATCTGTCAAGCGCCACCACGCATCGGATTTTGCAGAAAGAGTTGCATCTGTCAGCATACAAAATTCAGTTGACACAACAATTAAAAATTATAGACCAATCACAACGTCGTACATTTGTTAATTGGGTGTTAGAAAAGAAGGAAGGTGATGCTGATTTCTGCAACAAATTTTTGTTAAGCGATGAAGCACATTTTCATTTTGACGGATGCGTCAGCATACAAAATTGTCGAATTTGGGGTGCTGAAAATCCACATGTTGTTCACGAAAAAGAAACGCGTCCACACAGATCCACGGTTTGGTGCGCATTTTGTAGTGGTGGAGTAATTGGATCATACTTCTTTGAAAATTAAGCTGGTAATGTTATCACAGTAAATGGGGATATTTTGTTTCCATTTATAACCCTATCGTCTCCATTTTATGCTGAAGAATAAAAAAATTCAATTTGTTAAATATTATTAGGTATATAGTTTTATTGAAAATCAATTAAATAGGAATAATTCATTTTACACGTAGTAAAATACTTACACAAGGTTAGCAGGAATATAAAATTAGCCTGTATTATTGTTTAGCGAACAATGGAGTTCACTTTAAGCATTTAATAGAATAATTTTATGATATCATGTTCACATAACTGTTATTTGTAATCGTTACAAAATTAAGTCCTGCTTTAACCTAGAAACAAGTTGATCGAACAATTTCATGAATTTTTTATATACGGATATAAGGAGTGTTAATTGAAATTTAAAAATTGAAATAACTGGAATAGGGATAGGGTACACAAGATTGAATTGACACTGCCCCCCCCCCCGAAAATGTGGAGTATTTTAGCTTTAAATCATGTTTATTTCAGATGGCCTGTTTTAGGTGCGATTCAGAATTGCGATTTCAGAACTATTTTAGGTGGTAAATTTTGACTCATCATCATCATCATGGGGTCATCAGTCCTAAGACTGGTTGGACGCCAACCTCCAGCTTCTCCTATCTTGTGATAACCTACGCATTTCGCTAATTGTGCTACAACCTATAACCCTTACTATTTGCGAGCAGTAGTCTAATCTAGGCCTACCTCTGTTTATGTTTTTCCACATACTTCTTTTCTCGCCGACTTTTTCTAATACTTCTTCGTTTCTAACCCTATCAGTCCACGGTATTTTCATCATTCTTCGGTAACACCACATCTCAAAAGCTTTTAATTTCTTCCTACTTGCTTCCCCTACTATCCAAGTTTCGCAACCGTATAGTACCGTGCTCAATAGTTTTCAAAAATCTCTCCCTTGTTTCTAAGTTTATTACCTCCAAGCATAAAAGTGCTTTCCTTTGGTAAAAGCTACTCGACTCTGTGCTATTCTTTGTTTTATATCTTTATCGCTTCTTCCATCCCAATTTATTTTACTTCCTAAATAAGTGAAGTCTTTTATTTCCTCCAATCTTTAATTATTAATTTGTACTTTCACTTTTGCTCTGCTCTCGGGCCCTCTGCACACTAACACTTTAGTTTTGTTTTTATTCACCCTCGTTCCGTATTCCTCTGTCAATACTGTCTCCATTTCGTTCAACGCTGATTCGAATTCCTCTTTACTAGATGCTAATATTGCTATATCATCCGCGAATCTCAGCATTTTTAGTTTCTGTCCCTGTACTTTAATCCCGAAATCCACTCTATCTTTTACCACATTAATCGCCTCTTCGATGTACAGATTAAAAATTAGTGGTGATATCGTACATCCTTGTCTTACTCCTTTCCTAATACCTACTTCCCATCTTTCCCCTTCTACTTCTATAACAGATTTTAGATTGTGTACTTTGTTTAGATTGTGTACTACTCCCCCTGTCTCTATACTTTATTCCCGCGCTCTTTAGTATCTCGAATATTTTTTCCCATCTTACATTATCAAAAGCTTTTTCTAAATCTACAAATCCTATATAAGCGTTCTTTCCTTTTCCTATTGTTTTCTCTAACATTACACTTAACGCCAGAATAGCTTCACGAATTCCCCTATTTCGCCTGAACCCGAACTGGTCTTCTTCTAGTATTTCCTCCGGTCTATTTTCCATCCCCTTCTGTACTATTCTGGTTAAGATTTTTGACGTGTGGGAAGTTAGGCTAATCGTTCTAAAGTTCTCGCATTTGTCGGCTCCTCTCTTTTTCGGTATAGTAACGATAATGTTCCTCTTATAATCCTCCGGCATCTCGCCCGTTTCGTATATGTATTTTACCAGTTCAAACATCCTATTTACTACTTTGTGTCCCGCACATTTCAATATTTCCGCCTGTATTTTATCTACAGTCGGCGTTTTATTGTTCTTTAGCCCTCTTAGTGCTATTTAAAATTCCTCTCTCAATATAGGTTTTCTACATCTTCCCTATCGATGCTAGATTCCTCCTCTAATATCTCTCCTAATTCCTGACCCTCGTATAAGTTTCCTAAGCACTGCTTCCATCTAACCGCTTTCTCCTCTCTTCCGATCAGTATGTCCCCCGATTAACTCCTAACGTTTCTACTTATTGGTCCTATATCCCTGAAGTTCCTCTTAATTATTTTGTAAGCCTCATCGGTCTTACCTACTTGGAGCTTATCTTCTACTTCTTTGCATTTATCCTCTATCCATTGTTCTTTCGCTTTTCTACACTTTCTAATGATTTCCCCCTTTATTGACTTATAAGTTTTTAGTCTTTCCTCGTCTCGTCTGTTTCTGACTGAATTTTGACAAAAAAAAAATGTATTTATGAATTATGACAAATGTCTTACAACTGTTGTACTAATGATTGATAATGATTGATACTGATTGATAAGGGTTCCAAATACTGTCCATCTTTACAACAGTATTTAGAAGTCTTTTGAAGATTTTGGAATGGTATTTAGAATTCTTTTCATCACCAACCAGTTTCTATATGAGATATGAACTGTAGACGTCCAAGTTTTATAAATCACATCTCAGATTCTAAATATGATACCTTGAAATTGGAAGCCGTGTTATATTACGCCCCAATTTGGAGAAAATACTGTTTGTGGATAATTATCAATTTAACTACATATATGTACGAGGCCAGACTCATAATAGTTTGGCCAGGCATAATTTGGAAAATATCTGCCACGTATTCGCTGCTTAAATCTACAGTGCAAGGCATTATCATCTTGTATAAAAAACTGGATGCACTGCCCAAAGGAAGAAAATGGTCGACTATGCCAAATTTCGCGCTTAAATCAACATGTTCTGAAGAGAATTGTTCCGTCGATAAACCGACGATCTATTATGGTACTATGTAATTATGGTACTATATAATTATGGTACTATGGAAGCAAGTCATTGGAAAAAATATTTTTGTATCCACAACTAAAGGCTCAATAGAGAAAATAGGATACAAATTCTACAAGACAAATTTTGATTCTTTACATTTTACTTTTGAACTTACCGGTATCTCTTTCAGGCAAAAGAAAAGCCGTCATTAACTAAACGACAGAAAATCAATCGGTTACGGTAGGCGAGAAAACATAGGCACTGGACTTTACATCAATGGCACTAGGCAATTTGTAGTGACGAATTCAAATTTGAAATCTGTTTGAGAGATACCAAAAAACGTGTGCTACGAACCCCACAGGAAACTTATGGCCCTGATTGTTTGGTTAGGGTAGTTCCTTGCCTCTCTGTTATGACCTGCGGGTGTATGATTGATACGGACGTAGGAAAATTGCATTTCGTAGATAGTACTGTGACAGCAGAAAAATATAAAACAAATTTTGACAGAAAGTTTATTGTCGTCAATACTAATATGTCAAGGCACTGATCCGTCCTGCTGATGCGTCCTGACCATCCTGCTGCATTTTGCAGCAGGATGGTGGTGCATATAATACAGCAAAAACTATCAGAGCTTGGCTTACAGAACATAATATCCCTGTTATGGAATGGCCCTCTAGTCGTTCGAACCTTGATCAGTGACACTTCATAACGAAGTAATATCTCATCGTCTTTAAGTTAAAAAGTTTATACTTTATTTCTGTTACCAATATTTTTCTTTAATAAAATACTTTTGATAGTGTTATTACTTTTATTTTAATATATACGTTATATAATTTTGCCTGGCCAAACTATTATGAGCCTGGACTCATCGTAACACATATTCACAAGGGTTTCAAATACTGTCTATCTTTACAACAGTACCTAGAAATTTTCTGAAGGCTTTGAAATGGTATTTAGATCTCTTTTGAGCACCAACCAGTTTCTATATGAGATCCTGGCGATAGATATCAAAATTGTATAATCTACTACTCCTCAGGTTCCAGATCTGACACCTTGAAATTGGAAGCCGTGTTACATTACATACTAATTTAGAGAAAATACTGTTTGTGTATACTTAGTACTTAGTCGCATATGTACTGTTTAGTAGCTAGTTGTTCGGAAGTGTTTCGTCCGTTAAAATCCGAACCTCAATTCAGATTAAGCACTTCAGGACTCCCGCCCACTGACGTAGACGTTTCTCTCGATATGGAAATATATATTATCCCGGTAATAATTTACACCAAATTGAGTCACCGTCGAGGCGCAGCTTTAACGAACGCACTTCTATATTTTGCTCCTATTCAATTTGCGGCACAAAAGAGTATTTTAACATAATACACCCATATCGAGCGAGCGAGAGAAGATCGCTTACATTGAAACTATATACAGCGGGAAGTCGAAGAAAGGAATATTTTTCCCCGACACAATTCGCTTCCAATTAAGGCCCGGCACAGGCGTGGGATTCTTTTGAAAACGAGAGTGCGTTTCTCCGTACTCCTTGGGAATTTGTAATGCACCGTCTTTGTTGCTGTAAGTTTTGGGGGGGCCATTTTGTCGCTCGAATACCAAAAAGGAAACGGCTGGAATAAATGTAGTTTATTTTTATCGGATCGTCGGCCTAAGTAGGTTATATTGTCGGAAATACAAGGGTATACCCAAAAGAAACCAATTTTTTTTATTTTATCTAATTTTGAAACAAAAAATCTTTAATCCCCTTCAAAGTACTCTCCACTGGCACTGGGTCACTTGTCTAATCTTTTATTCCATTGTCCAAAACATTTTTGAAATTCGTCTTCTGTGATGCCCGACAACGCCTCCGTCGTTCTCTTCTTCACCTCAGCAACGTCGGCAAAACGCTTTCCGTTCATATTTCTTTTCATTCGGGGAAATAAAAAAGTCGCAGAGGGCAAGATCAGGTCAATGGGGGGGTCTTGCCATTTTTCGTCAAAAGTGAGCAGTCGAGGCACGAATTTGACGGCCATCCTTTTAATCCCCAAATCTTTAATTACAATTCGCTCAGCTGAACTCCAAATCACTCCAGACAGCTCCACAACTTCATCAATGGCCCGTTGTCGATCTTCTAGGATGACTTCGCGAGTTTCTTCAACATATTCATCGGTTCGAGCCATGGAAGGACGACCAGAGCGAAATTTGTCGTCAACTGACATTTCACCTCTTTTGAAACGGGAAAACCACTCAAACACTTGAGTTTTCCCAATAGTATCATCCTCGTAGGCTGTTTTTAACATTTCAAGAGTTTCTGAACCAGTTTTTCTGAGTAAGAAGCAAAACTTTACGGCTGCACGCTGTTCACGAGAATCAGCTATTGCAAAAACGACGAGTGCACAAAAGAACTCTCACTAAAAAATTCACACAAACCGAACGGAACTTTAGTGACGACTTTAATTTCGACACGTACGACAATACTTTCATTCGAAAGACCTCAGTCCAACCGATATGAAATCGGAGCTAGATTCTACTTTGGGGGAGTCTGCTCCTTCGTTTACAATAGTAAAGTATTGGGTGGCACCGTTTAAACGAGGCCGTATGAGTTGCCAAGACAGTGATCATCGCAGTGGTCGATCAAATGAGATGACCAGAAATGGTGAAGAGAATCGACAATATGGTTGGATGACCGACCGAGACATGTCAGAAAGTACTGTACATCGCATATTGACTGGAAATTTGAACATGAAAAAGCTGTGGGCAAGATGGCTGCCGCGATTACTCACAATAGAACAAAAATAGCGTCGTGGCAATGTCTTAATCGAGTATTTAGCGAAATTTCACAGGAATAAAGCCGAAACTTTGGGTAGATTCATAAGGAACAGTCAAAACAATGGACTGAAAGAGGAGAATCGGTTCCAGAGAAGACAAAGGCAGTTCCATCTGCGGGCAAGGTCATGGCGTCAGTTTCTGGGATGGACGTGGGATAATTGTCATTGATTATCTTCAGAAAGGCAAAGAAAGTCAACGGTGAGTATTGTGGGAACTTATTGCAGCGTTTGAGTTATGAAATCAAGAAGAAACGACTGCATTTCGCGAAATAGAAAGTTTTGTTTTATCAAGACAATGCACCAGTTTACACATTTGTTATCGCGATGGCCAAAATTAATGAGTTAAAGTCAAAATTATTTCCTCACGTACCCTACTCACCAGATTTAGCCCCCTCGGATTATTTTCTGTTTTTAAACTTTAAAAGATGGCTCGGCGGTAAAAGATTTGCCAGCAATGAATACGGTGACGGCTATCTTGAGGAGCTGGACGAATCTCACTATAAACAGGGAATCGAAGCTATTGAACATCGCTGGGAATAGTGTATCGAGCTAATAGGACACTAGAGAAATAAAGATATATTTCCCCAATTTATCGTATCTTCTTTGTTAGGTCGGGACTTCTTATTTCAGAAGAAACAGTGGTGTCACATGCGAAAAAACTGAAAAGTAATTTTCTCGAAGACTACGTCCAACCGCCAAAAACTGAAGATCTTATTCCAGACCAGATTCTCGTCAAGAATAGGGGGGCGCCAAATTTTTGTGAGGATTTGAGAATGTTACGCTCAAGTAAATAATTACCTTTTTTTTCGTCGCTCTTCCTTTTGTACGACTTCGCAACACAGAACTTCGTATTACACCCTATAAAATATTAACGGTATAAGATTTGACGTCGCATTTCGAATTCGCGATTGCCATTTCCCAGACAATGTGCGATAATGTAAACTGAAAACCGCGCCGCAGAAGGTAGGCGACAAAAAATAATTTAAAAGCAAAATAAAATACCCCCGTCATCGTAGCGGAATAACACTTGCCGTATACGCCTTTATAAACTTGTCACATTCTGAAAGTGACTGGGGTGACAGGTTATTTATTATTTTATAGACCTTCCTTCATGTCAGCTGTCAAATTATACGTAATTAGATTTCCCAGATGAGGCTGGAGCGCCAAACCGGAATATATGAATTAAAAATTAGCCGGGACGCTCCTGCCAGGACGACGGCAACAGTACAGACAATTATTCGAAGGCGTCAGGGCCACTATGACGCACCTATACAGATCGTATCTATACGTCTGAAGACGTATAGATACAGAATGCTCCATAACATGTACGAATAAACAGTTTTAAAACCTTAAAACGGACCTTTCCGCGCGTAGAACATCTCTATCTCGAAATTGAGTGGCCGAGAAATAATAAACCAACACATAAATGCAGAATATGTGTTTTATGCGACAGTTTTACTTTCTTCAAATAGTCCACCATCGTGCTTTCTCATGACCCATGAACAGGGTGGGGTGTGTCCTATCCACCTCAAAATCAATAAATGTCGTCTCATAGACGTACTTAATCAGAATCAGTCGAAACCCGATCGATCCGACACGATTTTGTTGAGGTATCGTGCTAACAAAAAAATTTCGCAAATAGTCCACCATTGTGCTTTCTCATGACCCATGAACATGGTAGAATGTGTTCTATCCACCTCAAAATCAATAGGTGTCGTCTGGGAGACGTCCCCGATCAGAATCAGTCAAAACCCGATCGATCCGACATGATTTAGTTGAGTTATCGTGTTGACAAAAAAATATTTCTCAATACTCCACCGTCGTGCTTTCTCATGACCCATGGACAGGGTGGGGTGTGTTCTATCCACCGCAAAATCAATAGGTGTCATCTGAGAGACGTTCCTGATCAGAGTCAGTCAAAACCCGATCGATCCGACACGATTTTGTTGAGTTATCGTATTAACAAAAAAAAATTCTCAAATAGTCCACCATCTTGTTTTCTCATAACCCATGGACAGGGTGGGGTGTGTCCTATCCACCTCAAAATCAATAGGTGTCATCTGGGAGACGTCCCCGATCAGAATCAGTCAAAACCCGATCGATCCGACACAATTTAGTTGAGTTATCGTGCTAACAGGAAATTTTAATGTCGACGACAACGACGACACACACAGACAAAATTTTTTAAAAACCATTTTTTTTTGTTTTTAGGCCGAAAAACGAAAAAAGAATTTTTACATTTTTCCTTACACGATTACATTACTTTTCCGCTAGTATAGCAGTGTGGAAAAGTAAGAACTCAAAGTAATCGAGGACCAGAAGAAAATTATGAGCATTCGTATAACTATATGTGTAACACCATTGTATTTTCGAGATACTGAGTCCAGCGAAGGGTTTGATACATTCGCTGCGGCAACAAAACAGGAGACAAGTATTCCACGAATACCGAAAGATAACATGTTTCTCGGCGGGGGTTTCATCAACCAAATTGGAATCATCGGGAGATAAATACATCTGGTCATAACTGGTTGACTAATAACTAAGGCTGTGGGCGAGCGCTGCAGCATAACATTAACGTTTCGTGTGGAGATATAAATATTCTTACTGCAATGAAAATTTGGTTTATCAAATCTACAAATCTTAGCTATTCTAAAATAATAAAATAATCAATTTTAATTATAAAATTTCGCCATAAAATTGCTATTGAATTGTAAACGATGAATGGCAATTCACCGAGATAACTGTCTTTTAATTTCTAAACAATTTTAACGTAACGATGCGATATATTAAATATTTGAAAAATATGGTCGATTCTTTTATTTCTATCAATTAAATTTAAAAAAAATATTGTTTTAATTTTCTTATTTCTACTTCAATTAAATTAAGATAAATAAACCAAATTTAATACACGCTACCTCATTAGAAGTTGCCATATTTTGTGCTAATATCAAGCCTGGCAAGCAACCAGTGGCGTAGTTAGAGGAGTTCACAGGAGTTTCTACAAAATAATTCCGTACATTCATATTTGTCACGTTCTGTAGGCAAAATAAGAATTTCTATCGACTTCGTTGCTGCCGATTATTATCTAGCTTCCACTCATCTTTATTTTTTAACCAATACACTCAGAAAGCAATGTTTTTGTCTTGGTCTGATCGTTTAATACGATTATAAACCGGTTTCCGGGCATATGATCCATGTGGCCCTTAATGCGTATGAAATCTTTGATTTTGATTGACTCCTTGATTTTGATTGATTTTGAACATGACGTCATTTAATAACACTGCTATCTTAAAATGTATATATTTTGCGTTTTCTCATCTGCACTTTTCTACAGTAGTGAAGCGTCGATTTAAGCTGAGGGTAGGCTGTCCTGAATTAGACGAAGGAGCGCGGCTGCTCATTTCTAATGCAATATATATATATATATATATATATATATATATATATATATATATATATATATATATATATATATATATATATATATATTGAGACGATCCAAAACACACATAAAATAACATTAAAATTAATGTTCAAAGTTAATATTGTAATTGATTTAGAGAAATGTCAAAATGTGACAGCCTAAAGCCTCATACACATAATCCAAAATATTATTGAAATATAATACTGAAATAAAGGTAAGAATTCAAAATATAACATATAGAACTGTAATTTAAATAAGACGGAATATTGTACAATAGATAATAAGGGTAAAAGGTGCATAAAGAAAATAAAGTGAGTATAAAAAGAAAGTGCTATAGAAAAGATATGCGAAAGAGACATTATAATTTAGGTTGTTTCTAAGGAAAACAAACGAAAGTTGTTGAGACGATAGTGAAAAACAAGCTTTTGAGGACCCCGCATCGCTAAAAGAAAAGATTCTAACGAAATTGAAGAAAAAGATACAATTAATAGTATTAATTAGTAAAATATAACAAAATACCTACCAAGAGTGAAGTAGAACAAGTTTTTCCCAGTGCCATCCCATGTTCACTCGTACAATATCAAGAATAGCAGAGGAGCCCTACAAGATCTTAGAGGGGCCCACAATAACAGACAAAGGTACCAAAAAAATAACACATTTAATTAAGCAATAATATTGTACAATAATTAACGGAACATAACCTAAAAGAAAGGTTCGTAAGAACAGATACTTCTACCTATAGTAGATTAAACACATATAATTAACAACTATACTTACCAGGATAAAACAATAATAAGTGTATATAAAAGAACTAAAAGGACTGCTTAAAACAGTGAGTTAATATTAAGAACAATTAACCGTTAAAATCCATAAACATTGATAGATCGTAGATTATAGACATTTTTAATTGTAAGAGAATTATACTATAATTATGAATTTAAATTATAAATATTAGGCATAATATATATATAGGCAACATTCTTTACTTATTTATTGGAACCATAGAATCAACTATAATATTTAACCGTCAATAGGAAGGTAGAGAGTTAGTTTTTAAGGATAAAAGAAAGTACAAATAGTACTTGAAATTTGATATTCACCTTTTATTTAGTATTTATTAATTACATGCCTAAATTTACAATATACCCTTTGAACATTAAATAAATGTATAAAATTTAAACAATTTATTTAAATGGTATATATATATATATATATATATATATATATATATATATATATATATATATATATATTTATATCGTGGTCGATAAAAATCAATTTTTAAAAATAATTTATTTTTGAATTACACAATTGAACGTTTTGTTATAAAGGATTTAAAATTACAATAATATTAAGTGAGTACCGGAGGTTTGAAATGAGTTATGCTAGTTTGCCGGATACTATGCCGGTCTGCCGGATACTATGCCGCTCTGCCGGATACTAACTTCTGGTCGCACGCTTTCGCCTATATAAACTGTCATTTGCTGACTCTGCATGGGAATGGCTTTAGCCATGAGTATTCTTAGAAGTTAGGCGTGAGTTGCTGACCATAAGCAAGTCTTTGTTTTTGAGAATAAGATAAGTCACGAATAGTATCAAGTAACTATGAGAAACAACTGATAAGAAAAAGCAAAGATTGTGTTACTTGAGATATGATACAATGTAAATTGTACCTAACTGAAATTATTCTAAGTATTCTAAGTCTAAAATGTATACAATTAAATATTTTATATAACAACTCCCCCCTTATAGAAAAGTTGGTGGTATACAGCAACTTTTGGATAAGCAGAAAGTTCCAAAAATATGAATGTTGCTATTAAGTGCAACATAAATGCAATAAGCAATATAATAATATAAGGTAAAATTGTAGTAAAATCAAGTGAACAAAATAAAATAATAATAATCACATAAGTCCAGTTCACTTGAACACTAGTCACAGAATATAAAATGTTAAAGTTCCAAAATCACTATAAAGTCTCAATTTAGTTCAGTATCTTCTGGGGAACTGTCTGTTGGTCTGATAGCGGGCCTTCTTCTTGAAATAAAGTTGGTGAGTCGTCCAACGGGTTTTGATTGTCCAGGAGGCGGTGGAGGTAAATTTGACGTTAGGGAAATAGCAAGTCTTCTTCTTCTTCTGCATTTGCATGTGAAGTATAGGATGACGAGAAGAATTATGACAGTAATTATGAAATAGGTAAACCAAGAAATATGTTTCGTGACAAAAGGTTCGTTGATTAAATCATCAAGGGTTTTGGAATATTCATCTAATTTGTGCTTTGCAACTTCAAGGTCTTCAACGTTGAGATTGTTTAATTTTAAAGGCTTTAATTTTGGAATTTGCAGATCGTTAGGAATGTTGTCACAACAGTTGTAAGGGATTAGAATAGGGTGAGAATCATCATGAGTTACAGTAGTGTCTCTAGAGTTTGCTTGGACTTTGGTAACACCAACAAAAGCACTACAATAAGGTTGTAACTTGAGAATAGAATTTTTGAAAATGACTTCAGTTTTAGAATTTCGGTTTTGACATGAGATGGTTATTTGAAGGGGTTCAGAATTGATTATAAGCCAAGTGTTGTCTTCTAGATTGTGAACTTTGTATCCTTCTGCAAATATTAAAGATGTCTGGCAATTTTCCGGAAGGGTCCTGGTGTTCTTCAGAATTTTGGCTTCGCATATGGCGTTGTCATCAATGGGGTAGGCGAACAAATTTGAACACAGTTTTTGTCCAAAGACGAGTGGTTTGCATCCGTCGAGATTTGACATAGGAATGTACATTATAGAATCGTCGTCTCGCGCAACATATTTTTGATTGGTTGACAAAACATGATATAAACCAGTCCGATTATTGAGGATAGGCATTGGGAATAATTGGAATAAGGAAAATCTTTGTTGATCAATAAGAGGAATTTTTAGAACAAATATTAAATCTGAATCGGTTTGAAATGCTGATAGTTCTATGATATCTAGATATCTACCAACATCAGATAATTTTATTGGAAGTGGTAAATTATTTTGATGCAAGTTTTGAGATATCTCCTGTAATGCGGATATCAGATCTCTAGGATTTATAATAGAAGTATGAATGATTTTTAGACGCGCGAATGTAATTGAATTTAATATGTCATTTAATTGATCCTCAATGTACAAGTAGCTTTCCATTAATATTTCGCATTTTTCTAGGAATCTTAATTTTACTTCGAAAATTTTGAGTTTCTCTTTAGTTCTGTAAATTGTGTCAGATATTAATTTAATGTCTCTGTTAAATGTTTCTTCGTCTAGTTGTAATTTTTGAATAGTTGTGTTGAAATTCTTTATTACCGATGTTGTTACGGATATTTGATTTTTTAATAAATTTTCAATTTGATGTTCGTCTGTAATTAATTTGTTAATACTGTTTGTGTAATATTCGCCATCTTCTGCGTCTAGATTTCCTGTGATTAAATTTAATTTTCAAAATAGGGTTTCATTCGGTCAAAATTTACTTTAGTTGTTTGATTCGTTTGAGAGTTTAATAGGATTGCAGAATTTTTAAGTATTTCTTGAATTTCGAAGGGACCGTTAAATTTATTGCTAAGTTTATTTTTGATCTGTGACTCTTTCACGTAGACCTTGTCTCCGACTTTAAATTCGTATTGATTTTCGGGGACATTTTTGTCAAACCTAGTTTTTGATTTTTGCTTAGACAGTATAGTTTTTTCACGGGCAATTTTGTAGTAGTGAGAAATTCTGTTATTGAGGTCTCTGATATATTTTGAAATTAACTGGTTTTCATTATATAATTTTTCTGGAGGTCGGCTGGAAGTATGACCGAAAATTAATTCGTATGGGGAGAATCCATGGGTTTTGTTGACGGAATTGTTGTAGCATATTACAGCATATGGGAGTACTGTTAGAGGGTGTTCGTGAGGGTTTTCTGTTTTATTTATTCTAATCATCTCTAATAAGGTTGCGTGGAAACGTTCAACCGATCCATTGGATTGCGGATGATTAACACTGGAATACGTCAGTTTAATGTCATAGAGGGTACAAAGATCTCTAAGCAGGGTGTTGTCGAATTCCTTTCCATAGTCGCAGTGAATGCGAAGGGGTGTGCCAAAGTGTTGGAAGTAAACAAGTAAAGTATTTACTGTCGATCGTGCGGTTTTGTCTTCAAGCGGGTATGCTTGAGTAAATTTAGTTAATTCGTCTCTGATGGTCAAAACATAATTCCGAGTGGGGACTTCTAGAATGTCAACGTTAACTCGTTCAAACGGTGTTTTCGGGGTTTCCGTAATTACTAGAGGACTACTTAAATTTTTTCTCAAAATTTTTGTTTTTTGGCATGTCTCGCAATTTTGAATGTATTTTTCGACGTCTTTTAGTAAACCGGGCCAATTATATTTTTCTTTGATTCGTCTAATGGTTTCATTGATTCCTCGATGAAGGTTAGATTTTCCTGAATGATGTTGATCAATTATAATTGGTATTTGGTCATCGTCAGGTCGTTTAACTAAATTTTGACAAATAGTAAGTTTTATGTCTTTACCTGAATAAATATAGGAAAATATTTCTAAAGTTGGTAGGTCTAAATTATTTTCAATATAATAATTTTTTGTTTCTTCAAAATTGTCTTGTCCTCTGAATAATGTGATAAAAAGCGTTTCTATTATACTATCAGGTTCAAATGGTAAAAGAATTATATAGTATTTACGATTTTTAACGGATTTACTAGAGACTATGTTAATTTTGTTATTCATAAAATCGGGTTGCTCTTCGAGTATATCCTCGATAATTTTATAGTGTAAATCTGCTAATTTATCTTTTTGAAAGAATGTAACAATATCTTTATGTTTTTTATCTAATAACTGATTATTAGTAAATTGGATTTTGTTGTAATCTATTAGGGATTGAGTTTTATACAAGTTTACGAAATTTTGGAGTTCTTCTACAATTGTCTCAGGGGATTCGTCAGTACTGATAGATTCGTTATCGTCATTGTCAGAATTTGAATTTAAAACTTTTGTTTGTAATTTTGCACAATATCTGAAATAATTAATTTTTATTCGCGATAGTGCGTCCGCGTTTTTATTTATCTTACCTGGTTTATACTCAATTTCGTAGGAGTATTCCTCTAATTTTAAACGCCAGCGCGCAAGGCGGCTGCCTGGATCTTTAATCGAAAAAAGCCATGTAAGAGGTCTATGGTCTGTGACGAGTTTAAATTTTCTGCCAAAGAGGTACGGTCTAAAGTGTTTTACACTCCAAACAATAGCTAATAATTCACGTTCAATGGTGCTGTATTTAGTTTCTGCTTGACATAATGTCCTTGAAGCATATGCAATGGGGAGGTCTTTACCGATAGGACCTTGAGATAAAACTGCGCCAATTGCGAATGCACTAGCATCCGTTGTCAGTACAAATGGCTCATCGAAATTTGGATAATTTAGTATAGGGGTAGTGGTTAAAGCTTCTTTCAATTGTTCGAATGCAGTAATACAGTCATTGTCAAAAAAGAATGGAACATCTTTTTGAAGTAATTTTGTCATTGGTTTGGATAATTTTGCAAAATTTGGAATAAATCGGCGGTAATAACCTGCGAGTCCGAGAAACGATTTAATATCTTTTTGATTTTTAGGTTGCGGAAAGTTTGCAACACAATTAATTTTGTCGGGGTTTGGTTTTACACCGTCAGGGGTTATTATGTGTCCAAGATATGCGACTTCTTTCCGGAGAAATTCGCATTTGTCAGGTTGAATTTTGAGGTTCGCGTTTCGTAGTCTCTTAAATACGTCTGTAAGTCTTGACATGTGTTCCTGAATAGTGGGTGAATAAATGATAATGTCGTCCATATAGACGAGACATCGCTCATTTTGAATTCCTAATAATATATTGTCCATAACACGTTGAAATGTGCTAGGGGCGTTTCGTAATCCAAAGGGCATTCTAACAAATTCATAGTGACCATTATCGACAGAAAAAGCAGTTTTGGAAATATCTTCGGGATTAATTTCTATCTGGTGAAATCCAGAGGCGAGATCTAAAGTCGTAAAGTATTCGCACTTACCGAGTTGATCTAATATATCCGAAATATTGGGCAAAGGGTATTTATCACCTACTGTGGCTTCATTTAATTTACGGTAATCCACCACAACACGCCATTTTTGTATACCAGAGGCGTCCATTTTTTTCGGAACAACCCAAACAGGGGAGGACCATGGCGAAACTGATGGCCTAATTATACCTTGATTCAACATTTTAGATACTTGATTTTTCACTTCATCCTTGTGGATGTGCGGGTATCTATAAGATTTGGTGAAAATGGGTTTCGAATTTCCGGTATCAATTGAATGTTTAATCTCGTTAGTGAAAGTGAGGTTATCTCCTTCAAGATAAAATATGTCTGAAAAGTTGAGGCAGAGTTCCGTTAATAACTCTTTCTCTTCTTTATTTAAATGTTCAAGTCTTAACTGATTTCTTATTTCAAAATTTCTATCAATAAATTGACCTGAATTTTGAATTTGGTCATTTAAATTGAATGCTGAAAAATTTTGAATAGGTTCTATTTCAAATTTAGAAAAGTCAATAGTTTTTGCTATAGCGTTAGCATTGATAACTGTTGTTAAAAATTCACCTTGGTTATTAATTTTCACAAGGGCGTTCGGTATACGAACTTTTTCTATTTCTTGATTACATATTATTGCGTCAGTATTAAAAAGATTACATTTAAATTTGAAAATTTGTTCAGTTCGAGGACCTATACAAATTTTATTTTGAATTTTGGAAGGTTTTTGGATTACTTTTGGAGATGTCTGATTATAATTTGGAAAAATAAAATTTTTGTTCTCAACTGTAGTCAGTTTTTGATCGAATTTAGAAATTTTTGGAAGAGGATGAGTCACTTCTTTAATCTGATTTGGAATGGAGGGCGGCAAATCAAAATCTTGAGAAGGGTCTTCGACCTTAAATAGAGGTACTGTTTTAAAGTTCGTTACGAGTTGTCTATTATTAAAATCAATTACACAATTATAATGCTCTAGGAAGTCAGAGCCTAGTAAACCATCGAAACTAATATCGAGATTGTAGATATATACTTTGTGTGGATCGTTGTCAGCGAATGGAATTAATGTTGATTCAGTAATTAGAAGTTTTTGATCGGTTATACCCTGTATAACAACGTTTTCAGGGGACCTTCTTTTATAATTTAGACATGTTTTTGGCTTAAAAATTGAAATACCTGCTCCTGTATCTATTAATATTTTAAAAGTATTAGTTATGTCCTTTATATAATATAGGTTGTGAGGATTTACGGTGAGTAAAGGCCTATTTACACGAATTTCTGTTCTTGGCTGTCTTGATCTTGATTTAAGTTCAGCGTTTGAAATTGAGCTTGAATTTGTTCTAAGGCGGTTGATTGATTCGGCGGGTCTTCGTAAGACTGGGGGTCTAATTGAAAATTTTGGGTATTTGAATTTTCAGGATATTGAGTAGTATCGAAATTTTGAGTATTATCGTTAAAAGCAGCGTCGTATGAGTCTTGATTTTGAGCAGTATGATTATATTCGTAATTATCAATTTGATAATTGGGCTGAAAATATTGAGTTGAATTTGAATAAGCAGGACTATTCGTCATTCCGTATTGTTCATTTTCGTACAAATGAGCAGTATCATTTGTGTAATATGTTTCATAGTACGGATGAGCAGTATCATCCACAGTTTCATTTAAATGATGCGTACGTTGTCGATTAAAATTTGGATTTGATCTTATCACGGAGGGTCTCTGAAAATTTGGGTTTTGTCTAAAAATTGGTGGTCTATTTTGCATAAATTTGTTTTGTTGAAAATTATTATTTGGCTGATTTGTAGACATCGGCCTAGGTTGATTTTGGGTAAATGTAGGTCTTGGAAAAGTTTGTTGACCTGGTTGATAGAAATTTGGCCTAAAAGTGTTATTAGAAAAATTCGTAGAATTATTATTATTAAATTGGTGGGTAGCTTGTCTAGTGCGACATTCGTTTATAGTGTGTCCGTTTCGTTTGCAGTACGAGCAGACTTTTTGTACACTAATTTGAGGCTTCTTAATTTGAGATGTATTTACTGAACGAGAAAATTTTTGGTTTTCAAAATACGAAAGCTGTAGCTCTCTTTTAATTCTGGATATTGCTTCTAGCATATTACAAGGATTGCCAGCACGAATTATTGAGCCAAGTTTAGGATCTAGCCCTGTTAAAAGAGTATTTAATGTTATCGTCTCTATTAAAGTAGATTGTGCTAATTTTTGCTCTGGTGTCAATGGTTGTTTCTGAACACAAGCGTGCATTTTCGCATTATGTGACTGAAGTCTCGAAATAAAATTTAAAGCGGATTCATTCTGATTTTGTGAAATGCGTTGAAGGTCTTGAATGAGGGATGTGAGATCCCTAGAATCTCCGAAATGAGTTTCTAATAATATTTTAATCTCGTCCCATGTTGCAGGGTTGCGAGAATTAATTAATTCAGCAGCTTTACCTTTAAGCTTATTTTTGACATGGAGGGTCAATAATGTTTTTTGGTTGCCTACAGCCATTTGGAAGGCACAACGAACAGCGTTTAAAAATGTTTGTAAGAAGATCTGATTTCCATCATATTCGGGTACAATAGAAAATACTTCTGAAAGTTTATAAGCTTCTACCTGTTCTTCAATTTGATTATTTACGTTGGCAGTTGCCATTTTTAATAAATCGGTTAGAAAAATTTAAATAAAATAATAAAAAATAGGTTTATATATTTTTTCACGTTAAATGTAAAATTAGGGAGTAAGGTGAATTTAGGAGCAATAGCGACTGGACTATACCACTTTATTTTTAGATGTAGATAAAATGTAAGTAATGCGATTAGCGGTATAATCGCGTAATTAAAATGTGACGATTAACAGTATAATCGTATAATGTAATATACACTTTGAGAAGTTTGAGATAAGGCGTGACAATTCTATATGAATGCACTTACCAAATCAAATTCATCCGGACGCTGGCCTGGATATCGCAGTTAATGAGGCAATTTCCGTGTTTTAACTGGGTCACCTGGGAACAGCTGATCTTCCGGGCTTCAAGAGGTTCGGACCAGTTAGGCGATTCCGTGTTCTGGAGCGATTTCCTTCTTGGGGTTTTCTTGCGTTCTTCGTAAAAATTGTTTTCTTTCTTGAGGTTCTTTGTAGTCACTAAGGAATTGGAATTCCACGACGATAGTGAGGAAAGTCCGTGTTCTAACGACGTGTGAAAATCCGAACGACTGCGCCAGATTTTTATATCGTGGTCGATAAAAATCAATTTTTAAAAATAATTTATTTTTGAATTACACAATTGAACGTTTTGTTATAAAGGATTTAAAATTACAATAATATTAAGTGAGTACCGGAGGTTTGAAATGAGTTATGCTAGTTTGCCGGATACTATGCCGGTCTGCCGGATACTATGCCGCTCTGCCGGATACTAACTTCTGGTCGCACGCTTTCGCCTATATAAACTGTCATTTGCTGACTCTGCATGGGAATGGCTTTAGCCATGAGTATTCTTAGAAGTTAGGCGTGAGTTGCTGACCATAAGCAAGTCTTTGTTTTTGAGAATAAGATAAGTCACGAATAGTATCAAGTAACTATGAGAAACAACTGATAAGAAAAAGCAAAGATTGTGTTACTTGAGATATGATACAATGTAAATTGTACCTAACTGAAATTATTCTAAGTATTCTAAGTCTAAAATGTATACAATTAAATATTTTATATAACATATATATATATATATATATATATATATATATATATATATATATATAGTTGAATTGCAAAAACAACTTTTTGGTATATCAATTCCAGTCGCCGCGTTTTCTTTTCTGCAAAGACATCTACAGTTCTTTGTAATAAATTGGTAGGTTTTGCCGCTTTAATTTTCAGTTTATTTTCTAAAGATAAATTATTAAAATAACCACTCTTATTAATTAAAAAGTCTACTAAATCGGCAGTGTCTAGGGCCGCCATTATCCTTAAAAATAACACTAATCACTACGACTATCGACAGGTCAATATTATAGCTACTGTATTATGCAAACTGATCGATCTGGCTAGCTAAATTGCATATCATTTTTCGCGTACTCCTCCCCTCCCCCGTGCATCGCGGATCTCTATAAAGTCCGTTAAATCCACGGCGGTCTAGAGTCAGCCCAGACAACGGCCTGCCAAAGTCTGCGCAGTGCCTATTGCCGGCATGCCGACGATTCAGTTTAAATGAAAATAGGTGTGATAATATGAATAGAAAATGTTTATCATTCTGGCAAAGGCAAGTGGCAATATAAAAGCGGGGTCTACCATCTAAAATATATAGAGGGTATGCTGCGCCTTACAGACTTAATAGACGTTTCGCTACTGCTTTTCTATAATATTACTCGAAAAATGCATTACCAAACCCAACTCTAACTCACCCAAGTATAGTAACTCCCAATAAGACCTCATCTATTACAAATTTTCACCATCCAATCGTTCAGTGTTATTCGTCGACCAATTTGGAGAATGTTGGGACCTTACAAAGCTCACCAATTGATCACGCCTCTAATACATAGTGAAATTCTTGGCATATTCCGATGGAAGGGGGCACAACGGCCGGCGGCAACAATTAATAAACATTGAAGCCAGCGCTTATGCCGTCCAATTTATCCTCTTGCCCTTTCCGTGCGATGGCAAACTTCACGAGAGGAAGTTGACAACTAAAATATGAAGATAACTCCGGTACACCTGAGCGTTCTATAAAGGCCAATTTAGACGATTATCCGGCTCGGTTGCAGGCAAACTTTGGCCGTGTAATTATGTCGTAATAGTGGCATCAATTCGGGCGTAAATAATTTGGTGGAAGAATCAAATAGCGCTCTAGTGCGGAGCTTGTAAAAGCGCAAACGGCCTCTAATGGGAACAGTTTAAGAAAAAGCCAATTTATCCGAAAGTGTATTGAAGTAGAAGTATAATATATTGTTACTATAAGTCAACAACGCAACGCCACAAAAAGTACACAGAAAAATATTCAACTAAATTTAATAAAAGCTTGTGTTTGCCTAAAAATTTATCGTTCTAAAGTAAGAAAAGTAAAACATCGTTCTAAAATAAAAAAAAACAGTTAAAGTTGTACAGAGTACGTACTTAAAATTTACAATAAATTCATTATTTCTAAAACTACGAGGACCGTTTTTGAACGGTCCTCATGTTTGACATGAACAAGATATTTTTTAAATTTATTGAAGACCAAAAAAGAATTAACCAGAACTCTTTATTTTTCTACTTAGTTTCCCATTTTGTTTGCACATTTTTCGCATCGAAGTGGAAGTTTTTATGCCACTGTTGTAAAAAGAAAGAGGGCGGGAGTGGAGTCGAGTGCGCACGAACGCCACCACCCCGTTGCATCGGTGCATCGCTGTTCTCCTAAAAAAATTTCCTGATCATGTTGTCTCGTGGAATGCTATCGTCAATTGGTCTGCAAGATCATGTGACTTAACACCACTGGACTTACTTTCTTCTTTGGGGTTATGTCAAGGGACGGGTGTACGCCACCCCGCCAGCAACAATCAATGTCCGCAAAATCGCTCACTTTCATAAAACAGTTGTACACAAAATATCCTCTGTTGAACTGTTATTGGCGGCATGTTGACGTCGCATGGTTTTAGATGACAGTTGTTAAATAGTAACGCAGTATTTTTGTCAGAACACAAGTGGCGCGAAATTCAAATCCTATAGTTCCAACTGAGACATCTTATATAGGTGATTAATTTGGATATTTCTTGTTAAATAAATAGCAAGTGTCATACTGTATTCTACTTGTCACCATCGTCAAACTTGATTAAAATTTCTATTCAGTGTCTTTCACTTAACATCATAAAATTGAGATTTATTATCGTTAATTGCTTATCATGATAATAAAGTAAGTATGGTACGCAAGTGTTATTTGTTGTTAACAGTTATCAGTTATGTAATGTTCTGAGCAGGCTCCCGATTGTATTTCACTCAGACTTTTTAACATTTGAATTAAAATTTGATCGTCAACTCATTTTGAACCAGAATTATCGCAGGACCTTTCTGAAAAGTTCAATTCGTCCTTTTCTCCGTGCTACCTCAAACTTGCATAGTTTAAATCAGTACTGTAAACATTATTTCCGCCATCCGAAGTCCGATAAAATCCATCCGTTTAGGTTGAACTTCGATAACTCATACGTTAAGTAGGACGCTATAATTTTAGAATTGAAAGTTTGAAAATTGATGGGGATCGTTAACTCGGCGGTTTTGTACAAATAAACCTGTAGGAAACCGTGGATAGGCACTATAAATCCATCAAAGTGTTAGGAAATATTTAAATGTGTTCCTCTTCTTGTGTACGGTGTTTTATAAATCAATTGCTTTAAAACGAACGAATTTAGATCGATATAAATAAATTAGGATTATATATTTTGGTAATAGATAATAACTTGTATACAGTAGCGGCTCGTTAGCTCCACCGAGAGAAAACAAAAAAAGAAGAAAGGTTATTTCTTATAGGAAAACGTGTTTATTTGGCCTTCATTGGTTCAACGTGAATATGTTAAGTACTAAAGTAATAAATTTTTATTACTTTTCTGCACTCCAAAGCGAAAAAGTAATGTAATCGTCAACTCAACTAAATCGTGTCGGATCGATCGGGTTTTGACTGACTGTGATCGGGTACGTCTCCCAGACGACATCTATTGATTTTGAGGTGGATAGAACATACTCTACCATGTTCATGAGTCATAAGAAAGCACAATGGTGGACTATTTGAGATTTTTTTTTGTTAGCACGATTACTCAATTAAATCGTGTCGGATCGATCGGGTTTCGACTGATTCTGATTAGGGACGTCTACCAAACGACATCTATTAATTTTAAGGTGGATAGAACACACCCCACCCTGTCCATAGGTCATAAGAGAGCACGATGGTGGACTATTTGAAAATAGTAAAACTCTCGCATAAAACACATATTCTGCATTTATGTGTTTATTTTTTCTCGGCCACTCAATGTCGAGACAGAGATGTTCTACGTGGGGTAAAGTCCGTTTTAAGGTCTTAAAACAGTTTATTTTATAAACTAGCTGTAAGCTGTAATGAATTTTTATTTTAACTAGTTTTAAATCGTAAATATGTTCCTGGGAAGGGGCTGGAATCTTCGATGCAACAACAAAAATATGAGATCAGTATTCAACGAACAGCGAAAGATTACTCGTTTCTCGACAAGCGTGTGGCCACCAAGATGGCAAAATCATAAAGTTTCAATCATCTCTCGATGATGTCAACTTGGCTGGTGAAACGCGCGTCGAGAAACGGGAAATCTCTTGATATTTGTGGGAAACTTATCTTATGTCAATAATATATTATTGATTTAAAGAATATAAATAGCAACGATGTAAAATATTTTTAAAAGTTCTCTGCAAAACCAAAAAAAAAGGAAATAAATAGCTGCAAGAATACGCGAGTGGCACAAAATAAAAAAATATAGAGTGTGTCTACTTAAGAAATAGATACTGTGAGCATTTATTTATAAGACTACATATTTAGTGCGCTTTAAAATTTCTCCTCTAGAATTTCTTCCAGAATATTAACGTTTTTAAATATTTAAAGACGTACTTGTGAACATTAACTCTATTTAGTTTTAGTTTATTCTCTCTAGTTTCCACACTAAAAGCAATAGCTACATTTCAGAGATGTCACAATTTTACTCAGCTTAATGTGTTTTAAATTACTTTCCATTTCCGTGCATTTCTCCGCATTTCCCAATATTAAAGTCAGTATATCCAATATTTACTCGTATTAAATAAGCATCAAGCATCAATCACCCCCCTATATATACATTATAAATGAACAAATTACTCTAATACATAAAATGATGTATCTAAATGGGGAAATTCAATATTCATTACCGGACATTAAACGAACTACTATTATCATCATTACTCGGAAATTTCGTCTAAATTTGGTTGATTATTAATATTCAAGCACATAATAAACCTAATAGTATAACATTAGTGTATACAAACGTATACAGGGCCTTTGACGCAACTGGTATGATCATAATTTCATATAAAATTAAATTAAGTTATGGATATTAATATTTGTTTAAATACATTTATTTTTGACGTAACTTTCTTTGCCTTTATTTTGTAAATATCCACTGGGTAACACATTCTTATTTTAAACATAGTACATTGTATACCATCTTGTTGCTTGGGTCTCCTAGCATAAATACGTAACGAGAACCGGCTTATCGAGAGAGATAATAATAGTCACTGATAAAAGTTGATAAAGAAGTCGTCGATAAAAAGTGCTAAAAATTGTTTATAATATTTAATAGTGATTAATAACATAAGTCGGAAATCGAGAAAGGAACCACCAAACCGCTAAGCGGTTATCGCTAAGTAGTTCCCAAATAGCAAAGCTATTACATAATCGCTCTAGGAAACAACTATTCCTCGGGCTAAAGCCCCGCCAGGCATTAAATTATACCTAGAAGCGATCCTCAATGCCTGGCGGGGCTTTGGCCCGAGAAGTAGTTGTTTCCTAGAGCAATTATGTAATAGCTTTGCTATTCGGGAACTACTTTGATAACCGCTTGGCGGTTTGGTGGTTCCTTACTCAATTTCCGACTTATATGTTACTGACAGAGATCGTATCGATAAAGATGTATACCCCATAGAGTTCATTCGGTATGTGTCCTGGATCGGCGTACCGTGTACGGCACTGATGAGAACTAATAAGTTCGAAACAGCTGTATGTCGTTCGGTTCCAATCCGGGGACAGATGTCGAATCCTACCTGTGGTGGATTTTATTTTTTGAAATAGTGATTAAGTGCTTACAATTAGGGAGCTGATTATATTAAACAACAAATTATTTAAATGTTATGAAAATACTTGCAATGCTCCCAGAATTGAACGTGCCTGGTCCAGGTAACCAAATAAATAATTACTCAGTGTATCAACAAGTCCAGCCTCAATGGTAACCAGCATGTAACAGTCTACAAATTTCATACTCAATGATGCAACCTACATCAAGTAACCAAGTACCTTCAATCTACTTTATCACACCTATGGAGCAACAAACACCTTACCTAAATTCATCTTATGAAGAAAATAATAGGCAAAGCTTCCACAGAATAACGTCAACAAGTGAAGAGGAGGAAAACAATGAAAATAATGGAAAATATAACGGAAATGAATGACAAGTCAAGCGCACTACGAGGAGAAGGAAAATATACAAACCACTACAAAAATCTACAACAGGGGATATAGATTCAAGCTATTGTTTTAGCGTACTAGGGAATAATTCAGAAGAAATTTAAAGGAGACACATAAGTACAGATAAAAAAGCACAGACCACCTCCAATATGCATTGATGGAGTGGTAGATTATGTAAAAATAATTAATATACTAAAATACATTGCCAATACGCCTCGAAAAGTTTAGCAAATAATGTTATTAAAATTGACTGCGAATGCCAGTTACGTATCGAAAAATGATCAGACGTTTTAAAGAGAAATATATATTCCATCATACCTATCAAATACTGAGATGAAATATTGGAACTAGACACGCACTGTACAGGGTTATCCACAACATTCTACCCCCCTTAACTGTTTTATTTTTTGAAATAGAAAAAAATGGTAAATACAAAAGTTGTAAAAAATTTCACTGAGATCTCAGACATGTATTTGGGTAGGTGTATTTCCAACTCCTCTTTGATTTGGGTAGGCGTATGTATTTCCTTTCAAGAACAAATATTTAATAACAGCTCCATACTCGATTTTTTCCATTTTCTCAAAAACACTCACATCGACTGGACGATTGTCAAACAACAATTGCGCGTCTAAAATGGCCGAAATTTTGGTGAGTACCTTTCAAAAGATGCGCAAACACATTCCCTAGCTTTTGTTGCCGAGTGATGCCATCTTCATGAGATCGTAAACTTTTCACACCATCCTCGTATTTCGGTGTTACCGATTGTTCTTGCTACTATGCCTATAAAGCGGCATATCACATTATATACATAGATTTACTTGATTAGTCGAAGATACTTAAAATGCTTAATATCTATGGTGACCTTATTAGTTATCGTGACACTAAGCTGTAATCAACTTATTTTATTTTATAAGGGGCAAGTTTTACCGCTGACGATTGTGTTTATGGAAATTTTTATTTTTAAAACCATCAATCTTCCGAGGTGCGTGCCCGGAATACAACTAATCGGATTCATAACACTCTTCCACTTCGGCAAAACGGATCGTAGTAAACAGGAAAACATTCCAGGCCTTAAAAAAAGAGCTTGCTCTGCATCGAGAGGCCCCATACGATGGGAATCTATGAATAATGGATGGATGCGCCCTAAGGGCCGATCCAAAGGTGCCAGGCGGATGGAAACTCCTCGCGATGTCCCGCACTTCGCTGGGCCCTCGCACCGAATTGTAGGAATGTTCTTACAAGTATTTAAGTGATCGATTGATTTTGTACATCACGCCTGTCGACGAGAGTAATCGCGTGAAAATACTCGAAGCTTTGCTGTGAGGGTGTTCCATAAGTTGAAATTGACAAAGCGTAGCATTTTAAGCAGTTTTGTAAAGTTTATTGTTTGTAATTAAACTTAAAATCGGGCGATCAGTAACTAATCGAAACTAATTAAATTCGTACTTGGTCGAATGAAAATGGGATTTTATTATATTACTATAGGACGCGATGACAAACTCAATTAAATCGTGCACTTTTTCTTACTGTTTATAATTATTGCTGTCATCTTAGACAGTTTTTGGAATATCATTGTCATCATAGATCAAAACATGTACATGATTGAAGCCTATTTTCAATATAATATGCTAATTGTTGAAACTTGCAAATACAGCATACCTATAAACGGACGCAGGGACGTCTCTTCTTGTTCCTCCTTCTAAGGCTGCTTTGCGTTTGGGTTGGTTTCACCCTGTCATGATGTCCCCCGGGTTCACTTCTGTCCGTGGACGTATTCGAGATGAAACCTTAGATTGTTGAGAGTTCACTTCAGTCATTTAAAGTCACTTTGATGTGCGTCGCTGACGACGCGATGACCCTATTCCAAGAATTTGGTTGAGTATGAAATGTTTTCGATTTTTGAACGTCGTGGAGGACGCGGTTGAGCCCTTAAGAAGGACTTTATTCAATACAGTAGTGTGTTAGATAGTCAAGCGTCGTGGAAGACATGGTTGATACTTCAAGAAGGATTAAGTCGAGTGTGGCAGCGTACTCGAACTGGCTGGTGTGTAGTGGAAGACGCGGTTGAATCTTTTAGGATGGTGAATAGCTGTGAGCGTCGTGAAAGACGTGCGCAGATGTGTAGATGTACTGTCTGTATTTTTGCAAACTGGCACTCTCACGATCGCAGCAAAATATTGCTGTTTCTCCCAGTTTTCGCGATTGCGAGTCACTGTGTTTGTGTTCCTGTCACCTCCTGTCCCAAGAAGCCCTCACAGTGATCATTGCACTACACTGATTTCGCTTTGATTTTTTTAAGAAACTTAAAAGTCTCTTTCTTGACGTACTTCGTCAAGGTTAGGAGCTCTTTGATGTTCATGATCGTAAATGTTAATTTTCGTATATCCCCATAAAAAGAAAGAATTTGGGGCCAAGTCAGGAGATCGTGAAGGCCATTTAATTATGCTTCTTCCACGTATAATGAGGTGGGCAAATGGCAGACTTAAATGTTTATTTTCCCTTGCTAAGTACCCAGTTGTAGAGTGATTATGGTGATCATGCAATAAATATGAACCTTCGTTTGTGAATATGATATTTCTGATGAAATTATTATTTTCGTTGGCCTTCTTCACCATACTTTCACAAAACTCCATTCGTTTCATACACTCTTCGAGAAAAATTTCTCAAGTACTGGCAACCTTATAGCAAGATATTCGTTTTATTATAAAATTTTGGAACTTCGGTCTATGCCTGCTTCATATGCATTCCTGCTCCTCTACTGCTTGAAAATTAGTTCCTGGTAGCATCTAGGCGAAAACCATTATGCACAACAACGTAGACAAAAGCCATTTCTTTCTAGAACATGAGTTTTCCTATTTCTTTTCGTTTCTACCACACGTAAGTATTCAATTCAAGATTTGTACTTGTCAGGTCTGTTTGTTAGCAAGTATGAATTTTGCTTTTGATATTCAGATCAGCTTTGTTGCTTTTTTCATGTCACGGCGAAGATGAAAATATAATTAGCAACATATATAGTATGTCATCATTCGGAAGAAATGCTAAGAACAGTTCAATCGCAATTCCAGATCTGTTATATATATATTTGTATATTGTGGTAAATGGTGAAATTTTAAATAACTCACAACCTACCCACACAGTTCTTCTGCGTTGTTCCTTTAACGTTTTTTTTATAAAACAGACCTATAATATGATTACTAACAACACAAAACCACAGAGTATATTGATGTTAATAATTACTAAGATATACTCGTCAAGTCTGTTTTTAGCTCGAAAATTATTCCGTAATAATAGACCCGAAACAAGCTACATTGCGTAATCAGTCGTATTAAAGAAAATTATCGGGAGGAGGAATATTTAAGGCCTTGCGTTGAAAGGAACTAGTTTTTAAATGCCGCGTTTATTCCCATGTTCAAAAAAATTTAAACCTACGCATTATCGCGGGCATGATTTGATTTGCGTTGTAAATGATATATACTCGTATGTATGTATAATTGTAGATAAGCATTTTCCTGTGCCCACTGCACTTATTTAAGCCGTGTAAATGGCGAAGCAGAAAAGCAGGTGTGTGGAATATTAAGCACTTCCTCATACTAGGTGTTGGTTGCGGCTATGTAGTTCTGTCAAATATAAAATATTTAAATCGAACCGTGTAATATTTATGTACAAGAGCGCGACAATATATATTTATATAAAGAGCGACACTTTCATATTCGTTACAAATAATAAAATCACGCGACTGCGACAAAAACGTTTTTAAATAGATTTTCTTTTGAAACTTGATGATATCTAGGAAATTTCATGCTAAATTCGATTCCAATATAGTCGTTCCATGATAACGTGTCTTCTAAACTCTAAAGATTTACTTTATTTAAATTGTTCCAGAGGCAGATTTAACAAATGCTATGAACAATTTAATAAATAGTATGAACAGTCGCTTATTAAATGTAATAAAATAAACAGTTTTAAAGCATTAAAACGGACTTTTCCGCGCGTAGAACATCTCTATCTCGAAATTGAGTGGCCGACAAAAATAAACCAACACATAAATGCAGAATATGTGTTTTATGTGACAGCTTTACTTTTTTCAAATAGTCCACCCTCGTGCTTTCTCATGACCCATGGACAGGGTGGGGTGTGTCCTATCCACCTCAAAATCAATAGGTATCATCTGGTAGACGTCCCTAATCAGAATCAGTCGAAACCCGATCGATCCGACACGATTTAATTGAGTAACTGTGCTAACAAAAAAATTCTCAAATAGTCCACCATTGTACCTTCTCATGACCCACGTACATGGTAGAGTGTGTTATATCCACCTCAAAATCAATAGGTGTCGTCTGGGAGAGGTACCCGATCAGAATCAGTCAAAATTCGATCGATCCAACACGATTTAGTTGAGTTATCGTGCTAACAAGAATAAATGCCGATGACGACAATGACACACACACAGTAACATTTTTTTAAAACTATTTTTTTTTTGTTTTAAGACCGAGAAACGAAAAATAAACCCAAATTTTTTTTTCGATTTTTCTATACACGATTACTTTACTTTTCCGCGGAGTGCAGAAAAGTAAAAATAAGGGTAAATAAACCCTTATTATCTTAGTATTAGTCGAAGTAAAATATAAAAACACCAGCGAGTTTCTGGTGTTTTTATATTTTACTCTATGGAGATCTACTATCTCTCTGGAGAGGTGAGTTCTTCTACCTTTTTGTAGCTTTCTCTTTATTAAGTATTCTATTATCGAGTTATTCCCATTATTAGTCGTAACTATTGCCTCGACAAATATAACCTAGGATGTTAAATTGATTTTAAATTCACATTATAAATCTAAAAGCCTCTTCTTAAATGGGATTGAGCAAAGTACATTTTAAGCCGAGTTTGCATATTTTTCTATATTTTGAAACTGAAGTAATGACGTCATAGTAATTTTTTCCCAGAAACATACCAATGTCGTGGCATATTTATAAAGAGCCAATTTTTGTGAACCAATTTTGCAAAGAAAAAAATCTTTTTCCGTTTTTTTTGTAAAAAAAAGTATTATCAAAAATTCGCAGTCATCTCGATTTAAACAAGTAGCATTTGGAAACAAATAGCAAAGTCGCATATGTCAATAATTAAACGTTATTAATTAGTATTATTTATTAATTTAACATTACAAAACACATAATTTTACAAATTTGCTTATAATTTTTTAACGGAAACAGATAGCAAGTTTTTTTTACAAAATTTATTCAGAAAAATTATCTCTTTTCAAATATGCCAAAACATAGGTATGTTTCTGGGAAAAGACAATTCGATGACATCATTACTTCAGTTTCCAAACATGGAAAAATATATAAATTCGGCTTAAACTGGACCTTACTCAATTCCATTTAATAACCTCTTCAGATTTTTTTTTATCGCTTTTCCTTTTCTTATAATAGAGCTGAGACATCAAGTTTCGCTCACCCTGTACTTTATTGTATTATCGTTAGTTGCATTATTACACACATATGTTATAAATATATCTAATAACAAGTTATTAGAATGTAATTTCATAGTTTCATTTAAACTCCACGGCTTACGAGAGTATCCAAATATTAGCTTTATATATCATGTTCCCTTTCCAGCGTCCCTCATATATAATATTCATATTCGTATTTTTCCATCTCAATATTTTCTCCCCAAATAACACCTCGCAAAGTTTCCACACCTATTCACATTTATCTCTCCTCGTTTCCTCTTCTCCCGGGCCTTCCACGTGCACACGACTTTATTACATGGACACCTTGACCTAAATCCATAAGGCGCACACACACACATACATTCTGGGTTCATCCAGGATACACACGTACGCGTCGATTTACGAAATCCTTTTATTTGGCAGGGTGCGAACGGACAAGAACGGCGGAGCGTGGTGTCCCCAGAAGCAGGCGACCACAGAACCGGAAGAGTGGATCCAGGTGGACCTGAAGACGGTCCACATGATCACCGCGACGGAGACGCAGGGCCGCTTCGGCAACGGACAAGGGATCGAGTTCGCCGAGGCCTACATGCTGGAGTACTGGAGGCCGAGGCTGCAGAAGTGGATTCGGTACCATAATAGCAAAGGAGAAGAGGTAAGTGATCGGATATCTTAGATATAATAAACGGGCAGTTATTCGTTAGTTAAAGGAAGAAAATTTATTGATGTTAAAATTACGCGAGATAATACATCTAGCTCCCTTTACCTCCTTCTACTCCTTACTCATTGCTCTCTCCCACATCCTTAATCTCCTCTCACTTTTTGTTTTACCTTCCCCTCTTCCACCCCACCTTTCGTTTCCTCCTCCCTTTCATTTCCTCTTTTTCCTTCTTCTCCCTCCCTCCCCCCTCACCCTTTCAGAAGATTTCATTAGTGAACAACCTTATATCTCCCCTACCCTAAAACATTTCAGTTATATAGACAGATGTTCACTTGAGAAGTTTTAAAGATTATAAAGAAAATGTTTAAAAATTAATATATGTATATTTTTATCACCCAAGTTAATTGTATTGTTTAATATACAGTGCTATTCAAAAGTCCCCTCCCCCCCTCTTATCTTTGGAACGATTATACATAAACTAGTGAAATTTGGTAACTGAATATTAAGGGTTGTAAACTTCCCTACTAGTGATGATAGATGACGTATGCGTCAAAGATTATTGATCACAAGGTCATTGTGACCAATAATTTTAAATGGAACCCTATGGCAAGCGACACCTCTTTTAAAAGGTATCGAAAAAACCTATTCAATGATACTAATATTGTGTCTGTTTACGGCAGTTTTGACAACTGGCTTTCAAAAACCGCAAAGCTGTGATGAATTAAATCAGTTAATAATAAAATTTAAAATTCAAGCTCCGCCACTGGATAGTTGGATAGTAAATAATCTGACGTTTTTGCAAGTCTCCCCAATTTGATGTTTTTTTAGCTGTCAAAGTTTTTATACATTTAATAATGTGTGTTTTTTGTCTTCCATTGTGTTTTGAATAGCACTGTATATTAAACAATACAACCAAAGCTACATAGCTATGCGCATGTTATGTTTAGCACCATTGATATTATAATGTAAACAACCGTTTAATTTGCGTGTTCATAAATACACAGTTCTTTTAGTGTCAAAAGTATTTTCTCTCTTCATTTCTCTTTTCTTCTATATATACCTTCCTTTAAATTCCTCACCCTATGTCCCTATGTGAATATGTTCCCTCTGTCTTTCCCTCTCTTTATTTACTCTCCCCTTTTTCTTCTCTTTCCCTCCCCTCTTTCCTCCCTTCACCCCTCTTCGTATCCTCCCTCCTTTCCCTGTTCTGTTTACAATATAACATACTTTATATTTATTTTACAAATACGGGCTAAAGAGCACAAATGTTTAATGATGAAATTTTTTTAGTTGTACGAAAAATGCAACTACATTAAAGACAACACAATATGTAGTATATAGAGCGTAGAACTCAGCCATTCCAATTTTGGGACGTAACATTCTTTAGTGTTTGCTGTCACGCCTTTAAGGCGACACTGTGATCAAACCCATTGTGTCCCATGCGTTTCTCTAAAAGAGTTTTGCATATTGTCCATTTTGCATATTTTTGTTTGTAGCCATTTTAGAAGATAATGATTTTGGAATATTGTTCACGATCTGGAATAATCTAGCGTTGTCCATTATAATAAGAGAAGGTTTTTCTATCTTGGGAAAAGTTCTTTACCCATCTATTTCCCAAATAATTCTTATATCATATTGCCATGATATTTTTAGCACTTTTATTTTATATAGGAAATATCCTGAATCGTCGATGAACTCCTAGTTATTCAGAGCGTGTACAAATCTTTCCGAATGGATCCCCCTTCCTTGGTGATCCTTTCGTATGGATGCCCATTCGGCAGGTACCCCTTATTGGAATAGGTACCATTGTTCCATACATACACTACATTATTATCATGCCAGTTGTGTTTGCTCTTACTCCCACATTTCATGGAAAAATCCATGTTTCGTCCAGAAATACCACATCCAAAGCACTTCCAGATGTAGCATTATTTTCAAACTCTTACGAATTTTATTCTCTTTAAAGAAATATTTGGCACATTCTATTAGAACTCTTCTGCCTTCACCTTTTTTACGTGAAACGAAAACTTTTTGATATGACTTAGGGTTACATTAGGAGCATCTAGAATATTTCTGTTCTTTAGGTCTAAAAGGCGGAATACTAAATCCCCTTAACGTGCAAAAGCAGGTAAAAATATATATCAAGGCTCTCTGTTTATATTTTGCCAAGTTCACCTTCATAAATGGACCCAACTATATCAAATTTATTCCAAACCGTTCTAGCATACTGTATATACAATATTATATAAACCTATGGAATATTTTTGTTATTGTTTACTAGTTCGTTAAATGTATAACATTTCCAAACATCTCTGTATTGAAATGTTGCATTAACCAATAATTAAATAGAAATGTAGACGAAAAATGTATCTCATTCTATGCAAACCACATACGTAGATCAATCAAGAGTGTTAGACTTAATTGCAAAACTGACTTTCGTACATAAAGATCCTACCAAGTCAGAAACTGGAATGAAAATAATTTATTTCAAAGCAGAGTGGAATTTACTACCTTCGAACAGCTCGGATAACTCTGATCTGTATTTCTCCTGCTTCTCGTTTTGCCCCAAACGTCAGGAGACAGGCTTGTTCAAAGAACAGCAACCATTAAGATTCCACCACGGAATGAATTTATTAAGAGCGTAACGCATTTACGAAAATGAAAAACGCTATCATACGCGGCGCTGTATTTATTTCGGTAGAGCACATGGCTGTGCAACGTGTCACGTTATTATTAGTAATTATTGCGGGCACACCACGCCAGAAATAACGTTGAAATGAGCGTCAAAACCTTTCAAAACACCGGATACACCTCTTTGAGTCGGCGTCTAGTTTTTTGGTAGTGATGTGGTTTTAATTGGTCGTGAAAATTTAATTAAGGCGAGATCACTGACTAACTCCGAGTTATAGCAACAGATTTAACAAATAAACTTATCCTTAAATAAGCAAAATTATGAAAAAGAGATTTCCACCTTAAAGGCAATAACTAAAAGTAATGGTTAAACGAAAATCTGATAAACAAGAAGCAAAAGAATATCATTTCTATTCGATTCCAAAGGAAAAAGATAAAAAACAATATCACTATATAAAATTTACTTCAAATGTTAGTAATAAAATATGTAATAGATTAAGAAAACGCAATATAAAACCTATATGTGTAGACAAAAATTATTTAGGCTTTCTATTAGTAAATAATAAATTAGAAAACATTGACAGATCACAAAAAAGTGGCGTTTATGAAATAGGATGTGATGATTGTGACGCTATTTATATCGGCCAATGAAGTCGTTCTATAAAAAAGCGTTATGATGAACATAAAAAATCTATTACAAATAATAAAAAATGCACTGGTTTTGCAGAGCATTGTATAGCGTGTTCCAGTGAGAAGTAGCCGATTTAAAATTGCGGCAGGTTTTGAAAGTTGATGCTTCATAGTTATTACGTAAAGAGTATGCCATTACAAAATGGAACGCTATACTGTTCAACAACGCATACTTATTGTCAAAGCGTACTACGCTTTGTTCAAGTAATGGTTCACTTGTGGGCACTCAAAGAAAATTACGTGCAATTATGGGTCGCCGTGAGGCACCTACTAAGCGGACCATTCAACGCGTCATGGCAAAATTCAGGAAAAGTGGCTCCGTGTGTGATAGACAAATACCTATACGTCACCGTGGGCAAAGCTCAGTTGAGAATATTGAAGCGGTCAGTGAAAGTGTGGCTGCAGATAATACCATATCCGTAAGACGTCGTTCCCAACAATGAAATCTCTCAAAGTCAACATTACAGAGAATTTTGACGAAAGACCTTCATTTTCATGCGTATAAAATCCAGTTGACACAGGAGTTGAAACCATCGGATCTCTCTCTGGGCTTGACGGCTACCTCTCGCTGGGACACCCTTTATAACAAACAATCATTTTCCGGACTACCAATAAATAAAACTACAGAAATAAGGGGTTTATACTCCAACCGATCTGCAAATGCCTTATATAATAAAGACTAAACAAATCAGGTCAAAACAGCTATTCTCCTGGCTATATGCCAAACGCCTGGCTATATGACAAAATTTGTCGTATTCTTGTCTAACAGAGTTAGCACTAAAAATACAGTGATTGTTCCAAAACCACCAAGAAATATGCAAAGTGTCACCTATCTCAGGATATAGTTAACTGCAGACCGGTTTCGACCTTTCTATCTTGAGTCTCGATAGCAAGGTCGAAACCACGAAAACACTTTGCATCTTTCTTGGTGGTTTTGGAACAATAGTTTTAGTGCTAAATCTGTTAGGCAAAAGTACGAAAAATATTTTCACGTAATTCAGCGCTCGGCGTTTGGCATATAGCAAGGAGAATAGCTGTTTTGACCAAATTTGTTTAGTCTTTATTATATACGGCATTTGCAGATCGGTTGGAGTATAAACTCCTTATTTCTGTAGTTTGAATATTACCCTCTGGTAGTAAAACTTTGCATTATATTAATAAATAAAACTTTTACACAATGAACGTAAAGGCAGAAGACTAGATTTATTAGAAGTAAGTACTAGAAATAAAAAAGCACTGTTTAATAAAAAAGTAATATCCAATGATCAAATAGATTTTGGAATTTCCCCAATAATAAAAGCAGCCACAGTATAAAATCACCAGATGTTGTTGCCTGCCTATATAGACTGAATTTTATATTTATTAGGTTTAGTAGAAGTTTGTTACTCTTTCAGAATGGCATAGAAGCCGAAACAATTCTTATAAATATAGTTTGCAATTTTTATGAAACCTACCAAGTGTTTTCTTTCATTTACTAGTCAAAAATATTCCACCAAGTGCCCAGCCACCTCTCCGTTTACACAATTTAGCAAATGGAAAAAATACCGTTGAATGTAAAAATTTAAAAATTATAACAGCTGGATTAGAAAGAAGTATCGATTTGCGAACTTCAATTTGAATGCTGAATGCATGCAATGGAATAACGCCAAATCTATTCCACATTTTATACACAACATCGCCTGAAATGGATACACCAAAGTGTGGAAGATCTTGGACATTTTGGATCGTGGTACACGTTTTCAGCGCTATAGCCTATCACGGTGATTTGCCATACACTGCTGATTAATTCACAAGAAATTTGACAGGTATTGCTTTAACAAAATGGCCGCTATAATTTAACAAATTTGGAGCGTCCCTATTGAAAGACCTTGGATAAAGTATTCTTCTGATTGGAGTTTCCTTTCTGAAAGTTTTAAATAACTCGAAATATTAAGTAACCTCAAAATAATTTATTTCGTTATGAGTAGGCATAATATTTGTTGCTTAGCACATTGTTTTATTACATTGTTATGAATATTCAGCGATGTGATATTGGACGATTTACGGGTTGGTCGAAATTCAGCTCATTCGACTAATTCCTTATCGTTCTAGACCAATATATACTGATACTGTGTAAAATCACGGCCATAAAACGCGGTTTTCACGTGTCGCCCAGACGATGGTCCGGGGGCATTTCTGTATTTGCGGTCTGGCGACAAGTGATGCGGCAAACATTCCGGGAATTAATACACCAATTTAAGCGATCGGTTTTGCGCGAACGATTAAGCAACGGAATTAAATTAAGAAAGTTAAATTAATATCTCCTTCTCTAAGAGTTCGTTGTCGCTATGATGCGGCCATCACGTAAATTACAGGAAGATCCCGGAATTGCAAATTTCGACTACTTAAGCTTAATGAGAAATTTTATGGCGGGGGCGCTCATATTTCTCGAGATGACGTACGGCTGCAACCTGTGTCGGTTTTTGTGGAACGTCTGGAAAACGCCGGGAACCCGACACGGTTTCTTTATTTCCTTATTATTTCCTTTAAGCCTTTCACATTCATTACTTTTAATACATTTTTTGTCTGAAAAATCTAACGGAAATAAAAACACAATGCAAAGTTTTACTTGGCAGATGGTAATTTTTACAGACTACTTTTAGTAGTTTGTTTTATTTTGATTTGAATTGTTTTCGAAACTGTCGAGAGATGGCGTTTGTTACGCTCTACTGTAGTAGAACTTACCGGCGTCTACAAGATGCCAGCCTCGTTTGTCAAAGGTATACTCACTTACACTGCACTGACGAGACCCAATATAAGGTCGAAACCTGTCTACAGTTAGTAGTATCCCGAGATAGAGAACGCCTTGCATTTTCCTTGTGGTTTTCAAGCAATATAAATCACTGTATTTTAGTGCTCTTGTTTAGTCCTTATGGTATGTCACCAACACTCTTATTTACCAATATGGATATAATAGAAATTGTCCCGTTTACACTGTCTAAAATGTAGAGTAAAATTTTATACCGATTTCACACCAAACACACCAGTTTGGTGTACCTATATCACAAATTTGAAAGTAAAAACAATGAGATGACACAAAGAAACAATGCGGAAAACGTCTTGTATAGAATAAAAATATCAAATTATTATTTTTACCTCATTCGATAGGATATCGAATATTTTCTGCAAATGTCTAGAAATTCATAAAATATTAAATGTAAGTACAAAACACAATCAAAGTATATATTTCATAAATATTCCTATTCGAAAAAAAGTGTGTAATCAAAACTAATTTGACAAATCTTATTACATTTTTTCAACAACCATTTGTATTCATCCGAAACTGGTTTTCTCTAACTCCAGAGCACCAAGTATGTGTGCATATTTATAATTACGTGCTTCCAAAGACATCTGATAAATCTTATAGGACGCCTCTGGGGACTGATTCGAGCTGTAGATGAGTGTCTCTTAAATTATGACTAATGTCAACACAAGTTACAAATCTACGCCAGCCACTAATTAAAATATTACAAACGAATACGAGGACGTTATTTATCATTTGTATTTTTTCGATACGTATAATTTACTTATCTAGGAAAGACATGTTCAGCTGTCAACTGATATATGTTTTAGGTAAATAGAAATAAGTAGAAGATTATAAAACCTGTCCCGGGACATTTTTTTAATGCTTACGACAGAACTTGCTTCATACCACATTTGTAAATCTATTGTGTGCATGTCAGGGAGAAGTGAGATATCCTAACAATTAGTTTAAATGATATTTCCACTGATACTGGTATCGATACTTAAGTACTTTCACGTCTGACCTATTTTGATGTATTTCCTTTTTGTTTCTACCGGAACTCGTGTAAGGAAACCTGATTTTTATTTAAATTGATAGCTAAATGCAGAATAGGCATAGATTATGCAAGGTATACAGAGCTGGTAACTACGAATCTTGAATGGACTACTTATGTGTGGTAGAAAAGAAGCCAAATGCAGAAGCTCGTGTTCTAGAAAGAAACCGCTTAAAGAGTCTTTCAATAAGAACGCTCGGTTTTTAAACGTAAATAAAACAAGTTGTGTATGAGATATCCACTCAATTTTTTTTATGTGAAAGAATATTTAAGGCATTAAGTATAGAATATAACTTCATTCAAATATCTGCCGCGGCTCTGCTTGGTGGAACGTATTCGGGAGGTCCAATTTTCGATGGCATTGTCGCATAAATCTGGCTGAATTTGCTGGATGGCGCTCGTTATGTTGATTTTGAGGGCATCAATTGCTTGCGGTTTATTCGCATAGACCTGCGATTTTAAGATAGCACGAAAGGAAGAAATCTAAAGGCGTTAAATCGCATGATCTTGGTGTACAGTTCTCGTCGCCGCTGTGTGAGATAACCATGTACCAATAAAAGCGTTATTGGCCCTATTTTCATGAATGTCAACCTTACAACAGAAAAATATTTAAATGCCATAGGACGATAAGCATAATGAATGGGCCCCAGAGGGATATCTGGATCATGTTTTGAGACTATGTTGCTACTAATGAGATACGTTGAGTCTGCAAGTTTCAGACCTCTTAAAACGGCTTAACCAATTGGAATGAAGTTTGGACACATTATAGAGGTATATAAAGGCTCTACTGGAAAATAATAACAGCTCATAATCTTCATAATAATAATTAGAAACAGGCAATTAATTTTTAATTAAAATAATTAACTGTTTTTCCGAAATTGTTTTTTTTTCTTTATGATAACGTTCTAGAACAATCGATTTATGTTAATGTTTATACCTTTGAAACAACAGAAACGAAGCTTATTTGATTAATTTATAAGTGTAAGTGCAAATAACATCAAATATTGAAAACGATACTGTGAAAATACTTTTTTCTTACTAAAATAACTTTGTTTCTGTTGTGTAAAAGGTATTAAAACAATTTTTTTTATATCAAAATCTATATTTTTTTCAATCAAAATTTATATATCTATATTTTTATATCCAAAAATCGGTTCTCATTTTTATTCTTAGGTCTTCTAAGTAACAGTTTCGCAAATAGTTGAAATCCGAGTTGAACTTTTTGATAGTTTGTAATGCTTTTGCGTGTTTTGGAGAAAAGTCCATAATTTTCCAGAAAATACCTGCAATTGCCGTATTGATAGTGATCAAGTTTTCTCTATCTCCACAAATAAAAGTGTTTGTTATATCTAGTGTACAACAGACGTTTAAGAAAACCCTGTAATCCTGGAAATATCCGGAAACAAAAGCTCTTGTTCTTTACAGCTTCCGTATGTAATGTCATCGAATAAAACGTACAGTGACTGCAGTCGTGAGCGATAGTATTACTCGTCCCTTAACGCCACTCATCCATCACCACTCTCGACGACAAAGATATTATTTGGTAAAGTAGGGCGAAATTACGTGAATACGTGAAGTTGTGAGTAAATGAGCTCGTTAAAATAAACCATATTATTTTCGAGGCTCAATTGGCAGTACGCGGTCGCTTCCGTTCTCCTACGCTAGGCGTGAGTTATTTTTTTTACGCTAATTGGACGTGCAGAGCGTGCCCTCTCGACCCGGTTCCGACGTAGAGCTGAAGAGCACATAAAAAATAATGACGCTTTTTTGTTGAATTACATTTTATTGCCCACGATGTTTTATAACGTGGTGACCCGTAATAGGTTCGCCATCATTCTTTCTTGATGTAAAATATACTAGGTGTGTAAATATGTACTAGGGTTAAAAATAATTATTGAAAATGAAACTGTGTAAATATAATGTTAAAGTACTGATATTTAACTAATAGTAAACACTAATAGTAAAAACAGAGTTAACATAAACTCTACGCCACCTTCGCTTGACAGAAGGTCATGCGTTATCGTTTGTCTATCTTCTTGATCCATTATTTGTTTGTTAATAATATGTTTAGCACTATTTAAAGCGATTTGTAAAAGGCAACAAAATCAGTTACGCTACTGATTCTTTAATCTCATCAAGTGAATGAAATACTTTGTTCAATACACTTAGAGTAGAAGAACTTAATCTTCCACGGAACTTAAGAGTCGATGAAGTAGTGAAAGCGATAACTCTCGTTAACGAGGGACGTACCCAGCGATATGTGGCTAATTTGTTAGAACTTAGACAATCGACCATTAGTCGAACAATTAAACATTTTAATGAACTCGCAAGTTACTATAGAACCCCAGGACAAGGTTGTAAGAAGTCTACAGATGCAAGAGATGAGCAATATCATATACAAGTCGAATGAGAAACACGCATTGTACCAGTTTAGAGTTAGGCAGGGCCCTAGCAACAGCTCGAAATGCAGAAATTTCTGGACAAACTGTCAAGAGAAACCTTAATGAAGGAGGACTGGACAGGAGAAGACCTATCTATTACACCATTGCCCACCAGAAGCCATCGAATTAGTAGACTGCGTTTTATAGAAGAACACGTAAATTAGACCATTGACGATTGGAGGCGAGTTTTGTTTTCAGACGAAACAAGAGTAAGTCTTAATTCACCAGATGGACGTCGACGAGTCCGACGGAGGCCAGGAGAGAGGTTTGCTGCCTGCAATGTCTCTCAGAGGATCCCATTCTTGGGTGGATCAATAATGTTCTGGAGATACATTTGTTTCGATCATCGTAAGGATTTCGTTTCTGTACGTGGGAGATCTATGAAAGCACGTTTCTACGTAGAAAGCATCGTGAAATAACAAGATAACGCTCAGCCCCACGTTGCTGAAGAGGTATTGAACTATCTTCTATTTGTGAATATTCCAACTATGAACTGACCACCAAGAAGCATAGATATGCACCTTATAAAGCACCTATGGGATGCACTAAAACGGTCAGTTAGGCGCCACACACCTGCCCCTATGACTCTTAGGGAACTTAATCAAATCGTTCTTGTCGAATTGGAGAATACTCCTCAGGAAACCATTCACCACTTGATCAATACCATGCCCAGATAAATGAAAGCAGTTATAAAAGCTAGAGGAAAATGTGCACGCTACTACATTGAATTTATTAGTGTTCCTTTCTGTTATTTATTCATGTTTTTTTTTCGATAACACCATTCTAATTTATTAAATATTAGTTGAAATCGTTTAATTATAATATCACGTAGGTACTATGAATTAAGTCTTTAATAGTAATAATATCTAATCTAATAAAAGTAATAATGTGAAGTTTCATTGGTGCGTTAATTTTGTCCAGGAGTCTAGTTCGATACTGAGATGGTTATTGAAGATAAAGCCATATTTAGTCACGAGGAGGCGCAACCTATTACGTTAAGGTTAAGGTAATTATATGTACCGAATTTTAATTAATAATCCTTAGAACTGTGTAAGAATTACACAGTTCTAAGGATTCATTTAAATGAATCTAAAGTTTAAACCATTGTACCTCTAAGCCCAGATTTTAGTCCCTCTAGAATCAAATGCAAGTTTGGCCACGTACTTAGTTAACACCCTGTATAGTCCATCAAAAATGGACAAGTAGATCCTCCTTAAGTTGGCGTAAAAACGGTTTTACGCATTTATAACATTATCATTGCAGATTCTTCAACAATTATTCGTTGTCTTGTGCAAATTGGCTACAAGAATTCGGAAAAATATTTAATTAATCAATAAATCGTTGACACACGTGCGCAATACTACAATAATTACAAACAGAATATAGTGCCTATAAGTCGTGTTCTGGCAAAGATAGTACAAAGATAAGGTCCTATCTTTGATATAACACAAATGGCGCGCAATTCATATCCTATAGTTCCAACTGAGACACCCTATACTTACATTTAGCATCATGGAATTGTTTTGTATACACCATACCTCAGTCTAATCCGGGTGATAACCGAACAAGTATCGATGTTCAGTCACTGGTTTGCTAGTCATCTCCTGATGACGGCAACTTGGTTGGCCAAACGCGCGTCAAATTTATATCTTCTGTTTTCTATAATGTAGTAAAATCCTTTAAACTTCCAGTCCATTTTATTCCAGAAGTAAGTTCGAATTACAATTATTTCCAATAAACTATGTATCGTATTATCTATAAGACAATATCGTATTTGTTGCAAAGTTTGGCTTAAATAACTGAATACTCTTATCGAAAAAATGATGCCTGTAGCATTTATGCAATACTTCCTAGTTGGTAAGTATAATTTTCTAATTATACGAAATAAACACAGCGATGTCTCTGAAAAAACTTAATCCTCTATTATATCGGCAATCAACTATTTTTTATAACTGCTAATAATTTGGTTGTAAAGAATTTTAACAAGAAGAATTATGAGGACTATCAAAAAACGATTAGGAACGAGAAACATGATGTTTACAATCACATCCATTTAAAAAGTAATAAAAGCAATTTTTTCGGACACTAAAAAAATCGTTAATTGGATGTTGCCTCGTAATTTCTGTTTCATTTGCATATACATAATTATAATAGACAAAACTTTTGGATTCTTTATTGGTGTGTATGGCAATTAATGTGTAGTATTATGAATAATTAAATAAAAAAAAACTTGATACGTAAATTAGATACTTATTTTAATTTATGTTTATATTTTTTATGTGAAAATATCTAAATTATGTTAAACGTTTATTTTGATTATAGAGTGGGCCTGTAAAGTTCCTTTCACCCTATAACTTTGCAACTAAGAGACAGAGAGAAAAATTGGCACACATACATGTTGGCAACAAGAATAGGAACAAGTCTCAAAACTGCGATATCCGACCGCCCACGCAGTTGCGCAGTAAAGCCTAGTCTTTACTCAGTCATATTGAGACCTTTGCAGAGTGAATATTGAGTGTACAATCAATGAAAGAGGTGAATTAAGTTTAGTGTTTCATAGTGGAATTTAAATCCAAACTAAGTCGTAAAGTTTATATTACGAAACACTTTATTACAACTTAATATTACGAAATAAATAATAAACAATAAATAATAGCATATTTCTCTTTTGTGTAAATTGCTCAGTCCAGATAAAATAGTTTTGAATGTGAATGTACAGGGTGAGCGAAACTCGATGTCTCAGCTCTATGATAAGAAAAGGAAAAACGATAGAAAAAATCTGAAAAGAGGTTCTTAAATGGGATTACGTAAGGTCCATTTTAAGCAGAATTTACATATTTCTCCATATTTGAAAACTCAAATAATGACGTCATCGATTTTTTGCCCAGAAACATACCTATATTTTGGCATATTTAAAAAGAGCAAATTTTTTTGAACAAATTTTCTTCTAAAAAAATTGATATCTAAAAGATTCAATTTTTTTCTAGAAAAAAATTGATATCTTCTTCCGTTAAAAAATTATAAACATATAAGTTTTCAAGTGACATAAGTGTTTAGGAAAAGCGTGGATTCATCGATAAAACAAATTGTTCTTGAATATATAAATTGGCAAGCTATTATATCTGAGTGACATTTTTGTTTTTTTTTTTTTAACTTAAAACCCTTTGAACAGTTTTTACAAATACTCTACAAATAACTGCAGTTTGACATTTAGATTGTGTGGGACTCAGCGACAATATTTATTTGTTGGTTTTCAACAATGCCAAGACGTCCGGTCTTCTTTTATCTTGAATACTGTCTGTTCTCTCTTTAGACACTGTATAAACATAAGCGCCAAGTACGTGACTGAAACCAAAAATTCTTTATATGGAAACCAAAAAGGAACGAAGTGTTAAAAGAAACTGTTCTATTGTGGTGTGTTGCAAAAATTGTGAAAACCAGTTACATATATTTTTATATTTCAGGCCATATTTACCCATAGAAATATTCTCACCTATTTCATCTGAAACGAAATCATCGATACTTTTTTATGTTCAATTAATATATAATTTTAAAATTATGCAAATCAATTTCTTATTTAATTATTCATTTCTTGGTACGTCTATGGCCGATATTATCCATTTAATTTGCATAAGTTTTTATTTAAAATCACATTATCTGACGCTATTTGCTACTTGAAATACGGAAGAGTTATGTAGGTAAATATTAACTAATTAATAAATCCTGTCTTAAGTGAAAGGTTTGTATCTGGAGACTTTTTAACATAAAACAAATTAAATTCTTGTCATTCTGCTAATATACACATCAATTTAGTTAGGTGATTCATATAGGGTGTCCCATTTAAAACGAAATACCCAGGATAACTGTTGTCAGAAAGAAACTGACATATAGTTTTACAGGGAGGCACTGCCTAAGAATATTATATAAATGTCAAAACCATATTTAATGAATTTTTTTAAAAATCAAAAAAATATCAGCATAAAAAGACCGTTTGAATAGATATTTAAAGCATCCTCCAATGAGGTATTATATTATACCATTCTAATTTATGTATACCAATTTTCGTTATTTTAAGTCTCTTAGTTCCAAAATTAGGAGACTTTAGACGCTTATTATACATATATTTTATGGTGTAATTGATAATGTTAATTCTGATTCTTCCTAATTATTTTGAAGTAAAAGTCACTGTTAAAATGACTTTATGACTTGTCAGAAATTATCACAGCCCTTATATAGGGCCTCTCAATAGGGACGCTCGAAATTTGAATAGGTGATAGCAACTATGTTGTTAAAGCAAAATCTGTCAAATTTGTTGTGAATTGTTCAGTAGTGTATGGCAAATTACCATGGAAGATTATAGCGTCCAATAACGCGTGCAAATTATCAAATTTTATTTTCAAAATCAGCTCCATTCGAGGAAAATTCCGCACATTACGTGATTTTTATCCTCGCCACCCGCCGTCCCGCCGAGTCGACTATTCGACGTTTGATTCGAGTCAACCGGTTTGACAAATATCAGCCAAAACCCGTACGTCACCGGAACGTAAAATCTGCTGAAAACATCGCTGATGTCCGTGAGAGTGTATGGGAAAACCCGATGTAGTCAATTTCTCGTCATTCACATAAAGTTGGCCTTTCTATGACTTCAAGTTGGTGAATTTGGCATCGGAACTTGGGTCTGCACCCGTATAAAATCCAACTGACCGAGGAACTTAAGGAGAACGACGATAGACAACGCCGTGTGTTCACCGACTAGGCTCTGAAGCAGTTGGAAGTTGACCCAAATTTCGCCAACAAAATCAACTTTACCGACGAGGCCCATTTTTGGATGAACGGATATGTGAACAAGCAAAATTGTCGGATTTGGAACGATACCAATCCATACGAGATACACCTGCACCAAATGCATCCCGAGAAAGGACGATCATCGGTCCGTATTTTTTCCAAAACGAAACTGGCATTGCCATAACCGTCAACGGTGAGCACTACAGATCGATGATAAGCAACTTCTTGTGGCCTAAACTGGATGATATTGATACCGACGACATGTGGTTTCGATAGGACGGCGCTATGTGCCACACAGCGCATGACACAATGGATATTCTTGCACGAGCGATTTGAGGACATTCTTTATCTAGCGCAGCGGCGATGTAAACTGGTCACAGATATCGTGCGATTTAACGCCTTTAGACTTCTTTCTTTGGGGCTATCTTAAGTCGCAGATCTATGCGAATAAACTGAATACAATTGTTGCCCTCAAAGTCAACATAACGAACGCCATCCAGCAAATTCAGTCAGATTTATGCGACAAAGTCATCGAAAATTGAACCCCCAAATACGTGCCACCAGGCAAAGCCGCGGTGGGTATTTGAACGATGTTATATTTCATACCTAATGCCATAAAATGTTGTTTCAGGTAAAGGAAGAACTGAGTTGATACCTTACACACAGCTTGTTTTACTTACGTTTAAAAATCGAGCGTCCTTAATGAAAGACCCTTTACTTTTCTGTGTACGTCCATCAATAATCCCAAGTTGGCGTAAACCTCTCAAACGATTTACAAAAACAACGAAAGCGCGCAAATATTGCATCCAAATAAAATAAAAAAACACATTTATTTGAGAAGAGAAAATACGGACAAATGGGAAACGATACAAATTTTGTCAGTCATGTCATGTGTATATAACAAAGAGCATACATTTAAGTCCAATAAAACGAAACAAAGAAGTCGTGGATGGCTGTTTGTTTGCCGTCATCGATTTTAGATTATATTTACATTATTAGAAAAGTTATAAGGCTAATAATGTATAACTTTACGATTTTATATATTCTGGACTTAATATCGTCGATAAGTTGGGTATTGTAAACAAATGATTTCCATGAAGAACACCGACAGAAATTATTAAATATAGCCATATATTTGTTTCCCCGATCAGGCAATACAGTCATTAAAGATGAGTATCTCGTTTTTTGTTGTATACCAAAATAATTATCCAAATGTTTAGAGGGTATCTGTAAGGGTTTTTATGTATTAAAATAAAAAATATACGTAATTTCATATTATTAGGCTTTACATGAAAATGAATAGAAGATATACGAACCAGAAAATAATTTACTATTAAATATGAAACAATTTAGGATATCCCTACTTAACAAACAAATAAAGCTTCTGAAGCGTTATCATTTATCAATAATAAATTTCTATACAAAAAAAAAACGTTTATATCTTGACCCTTGCGACCACTTAAAAAACATTTAAAGTGTACCTGTAAATATTTTTATAAGGTCTTTCAATAGGGACGCTCGAAATTTGTTAGGTTATAACGACCGTGTCGTTAAAGCAACATCTGTCAAATTTATTGTGAATTGTTTGCAAGTCTATGGCAAATTACTGTGTAAGATTATAGTGTTCAACAACGTATGCAAATTATCAATATTTATTTTCAAAATCAGTGCTACGTTCGAGAAACATTCCGCGCCTTACGTGATTTTTATCCCCGCCACAGCCGTCCCGCCGAGTCGACTATTCGACGATTGGTGGTCAAATTCGAGTCAACCGGTTTAATAAAGAATCAGCCAACACCCATACGTTACCGAAACGTAAGACATCGCTGCTGTGCCTGAGAGTGTACGGTAAACCCCAAAGCACTCAATTTCTTGCCTTTTTGCGACTGGAACATGGCCTTTTTGCGACTTCAACTTGCAAGTTTTGCGTCGGGACTTAGGTCTGCATCCATATAAAAGCCAACTGACCTGGGATCTTGAGGTAAACGACCGTAGACAACGCCGTGTGTTCGCCGATTGGGCTTTGGAGCACTTGGAAGTAGACACAAATTTCGCCAAAAATATCATCTTTAGCGGCGAGGTCCATTTTTGATTGAATGAATATGTGAAAAAGCAAAATTGTCAGATTTGGGACGATACCAATCTACACGAGATACACCAACACCGAATGCATCCCGAGAAAGTCACTGCTTGGTGCGGATTTTAGTCTGGCGGAATCTTCCACTTCCACACAATCCGTACTTCTTCCAAGACGGGACTGGCATTGCCATTACCATTAACGGCGAGCGCGATAGATCGATGATAAGCAACTTCTTGTGGCCTAAACTGGATGATATAGATACCGACGCCATGTGGTTCCAATAGGACAGTGCTACGTGTGACACAGCGCATGCCACGATGGACATTCTGCACCAGCGATTTTAGGGCATGGTTATGTCGCGTGGTGGCGATGTAAACTAGCCACCAGGATCGTGCTATTTGACGGCTTTAGACTTTCTTTTTAAATGAAATATTCTTTCAAATAAAATAAAATTGAGTGGATATCTCATAAACAACTTGTTTTATTTACGTTTAAATATCGAGCGTTCTGATTGAAAGACCCTTTATAATGATATACTATTCATTGAAAGGAAAACGTCGCTTGGTCAGAAAAAGTTGAGATGTTCATCACAACATAACGTAATATTTTCACAAATTTGTCCGCTATTATCTGAACTATTCTCATTCAACTTTTGTACTATATGTACTTATGTATAAACGTAAATAAATTGCAAACCCTTCAACAAATATTTACAATTGTTATTTGAGACTTTTACCTGCTTTTATAGTTTTAAAAGTCAAAGCAGTCGATTTAAGTGGGTTGTTAATTCACTGATTACAAGTCGCTATTTATACAGTGCTATTCAAAAGTCCCCTCCCCCCCTCTTATCTTTTTAACGATTATACATAAACTAGTGAAATTTGGTAACTGAATATTAAGGGTTGTAAACTTCCCTACTAGTGATGATAGATGACGTATGCGTCAAGGATGACGTCACAAGGTCATTGTGACTAATAATTTTAAATGGAACCCTATGACAAGCGACACCTCTTTTAAAAGGTATCGAAAAAACGTATTCAATGATACTAATATTGTTTGTATTTATGGTAGTTTTGATGGATTAAATCAGTAATCAGTAAACTTGGATAATAATTTTAATTACAGATTCAAGAATCAGTACCTACTTATAGTAATTGTTCGAAGTGAGCTCCATCTACTTCCTGACAGTAAAACATCCTATTACGAAACTCTTCTCGTACTTTTTCAAATGTGTCTGCGGAAATAGCCCTACATTCTGTAACAATACGTTGTTTTAAAACATCAATATTGTCAGGCTGAGTGGCGTAAACCTCATATTTAAGATACCCCCACAGAAAAAAATCTAAAGGTGTGAGGTGCGGTGATCGAGGCGACCATTCCATTGAACCTCGTCGTCCAATCCATCTACCAGGATATTCTTCATCCAAATACCGTCTTACTGCACCGTAATAGTGTGGAGCAGCACCATCCTGTTGGAATGTTATTTCCAAAATGTCGAATTCATCTTGATTATCTTCCAAAATTTCAAGGATTAACGGTTCTATTGCATTTTGCAACATCTGCAGATACACCTCACCGGTTAAGTTGGTATTTAAAAAAACAGGCCCAACGATGTGGTTTCCCAGTATACCTGCTCAAACATTGACCTTCTCGGGATACTGAGTATGTGTTTCACGATACATGTGAGGATTTGCCTCACTCCAATATCTCACGTTTTGTGTATTTACATTTCCATTTAGACAGAAAGTACTTTCGTCACTAAAACAAATTGTTTTGACATAGTCTAGCTGTTGGTTAATTTTAGTCTCCATATTTTCACAAAATTGCAGTCTTCGGTCTGGATCGTCGTCTGAGAGTTGATGAACCATTTTTAATTTGTATGGGTGAAATTTGTTTTTTTTTTCAACACCCTGTGCACTGTACTTTGACTGACTTCACAGGTTGATGCAATTTGAGTTGTTGAAGAAGTAGGATTTATTATTACTTCTGCCAGTATATCAATTTTTTTCTCATCAGAAATTTGTGGTCTGCCAGATCGTTTTGCATCATTAATACTACCCGTTGTTTTAAACTTACGAAGAAGCTCTCTCAAATAAGTCCTTGAAACTGGGCGATCGGGAAACCTTTCATTAAAAATGCGTTCCGCTGCATGAATATTTTCTCCAGTTTCACCAAGTATTAGGATCGCTGCTACTTTATCACCTAAAACACGTACCATTTCTCTTCTTGAAGCACTTAAACGTTCAGCTCACAACAGTTTAACAAATTATTGAATGTACAAATATTTTAAAATTACCACAAACACGGTACTAAAACGTTCGATCAACAATACACAAATTATTAAATGTATAAAAACTTTGACAGCTAAAAAAACATCAAATTGGGGAGACTTGCAAAAACGTCAGATTATTTACTATCCGCCTACCCAGTGGCGGAGCTTGAAGTTTAAATTTTATTATTAACTGATTTAATTCATCACAGCTTGCGGTTTTTGAAAGCCAGTTGTCAAAACTGCCGTAAACAGACACAATATTAGTATCATTGAATAGGTTTTTTCGATACCTTTTAAAAGAGGTGTCGCTTGCCATAGGGTTCTATTTAAAATTATTGGTCACAATGACCTTGTGACGTCATCTTTGACACATACGTCATCTATCATCACTAGTAGGGAAGTTTACAACCCTTAATATTCAGTTACCAAATTTCACTAGTTTATGTATAATCGTTCCAAAGATAAGGGGGGGGGAGGGGACTTTTGAATAGCACTGTATAACTAGCTGATACCTCACCATTTTGGGGAAGAAGTCATAAATAAGCTAAATGTCATTAGCATAGAATTACACTGAACAGTGATTTGTGTTACTATAAATATATATTATATATATGTACGCTAAAAATTATAAAGGACCTAAGACTGACCCTTGCAGAACACCAGAATTAACGAACCGTCGAAATAGCTCTTTACAATGTAACACTACCTTTTGCATATATTGTAGTATTGTATGATTTAAAAAAAATGATTTGGCTATTCAATTAATGCAATAGTACATACATTGAGCTCTAAGTTTACCTAATGGTTTCAGAGGCTTTAATGAAATCCAGCGATAGTAAAATATTAGCATACTCGTATTTTCGATGAAGATATCTGAAGATATTGTCAGATCATAGATGCATTCAATAAAGAAGTAAGAGTGCCTATACCCCTCACGAAATGTCTGCTTTTAAATAAAACTTTACTTGACTAAAGAAAAAAAGAGGATTGTGAATAAATTACTTACTGTGTTTGTTGTCGTTTGTTAGTTTGTTATCTATTTTACTGTAGATTTTATTTTCTTGTTCATGTTTTCATTGTTTTTAAAAGTGCTGTAGGCATAGTATTGTCTGTGGAACATTTACTACAAGTAAAAGGTGGTCCAACCAAAACGCACGATGTTAATTGTAAATAAAACAAAAAGTTTTCAGAGACTTATCTTAATATTTTTTATTATGATAGAAGGATCTATGACAATTATGTGTGAAACAAAATATCGGCCAAATGCTCGCCACGGCTTCGGTGGCATACCTCTATCCGATGGTCCATATTTTCAATGACTCTGAGACATAATTGAGGTTCAATGTCGTTAATGTGCCGAATTATCTCATCCTTTAGCTCTTGAATTGTTCTTGGCTTATCGACGTACACTTTTTCTTTTAAATATCCCCAAAGAAAGAAGTCCAACAGTGTCAAATCACATGATCGTGGCGGCCAATTAACATCGCCACGACGTGAGATAACACGGCCATTGAATTTCTCGCGCAAAAATGCCATTGTTTCGTTGGCTGTGTGGCAAGTGGCACCATCCTGTTGGAACCACATATCGTCCAGATCCATATTCTCAATTTCTGGCCACAAGAAGTCCGTTATCTTCTCGCGATAGCGAACACCATTCACGGTAACTGCTTGACCGACCTCATTTCCGAAGAAGTACGGCCCGATGACGCCGCCAGCCCATAAACCGCACCAAACAGTCACTCTTTGTGGATGCATCGGTTTTTCAACAATCACTCGTGGATTCTCATTTGCCCAAATGCGGCAATTCTGCTTGTTAACGAATCCACTGAGGTGAAAGTGTGCCTCGTCGCTGAAGATGATTTTCTTTGTAAAATCACCATTCACTTCTGTCTGTTCACACTGTCTGTTCAACCAACCATTCGGCGTATTGACGACGCTTGAAATGGTCAGTAGGCTTCAGCTCTTGAGTCAATTGAACCTTGTAAGCGTGTAAATTCAAATCTTCATTCAAAATTCGCATCAGTGATGTTTGTGAGATGTTCAATTGTTGGGCACGACGACGAGTCAAGGTTGCCGGCTCTTCTGCTACACTATCGCGAACAACAGCAATGTTTTCCGCAGAACGAACTGGGCGAGCATTCACAGGTGTTTTCACATTTCCTACAGACCCGGTTTGCTGAAATACACATTTGGTCGATTATGCTGACCAAAAAAGTCACGAAGTGCACGAAATGTATTTTGATTTGAACGCCCATTTTCGTAGAAGGCTTCAACTATCTTAACGCGCTGCTCAATTGTGTACCTCTCCATGGCTGAATTTGTCAAACATTGAAACAAAGAAATGTCAAATTAAGTTGGGCAAAAAACTTGACGTTAAGGTGTGACTCACAATTAACATCGTGCATTATGGTTGGACTACCCTTTATTATTCGATTTTTAAACAACCTAGGAATATTGTTCTTCTATTTCAGCTTTTACGTCATCTGTCAATTATAATCTATGATAATATTGATCGGAACAATTTGTAGTATAGTATAGTCACTTTTATATTTTCGTATACGTACTCATATAATAGCTTATATATCTTAATCTTTTGTAAATTTTTGTATAGATCGTTATATGTACACCCCGTACACATTCCTTATGTTTACACACACTTTCTCACCCACGAAATTACACAGGATATTTTTATAAACCTTATGAAAAAAATGCATGAGTCACACATTCCCAAATTTCCTGTTAATCACCGAAATAAATTAGTCGAGAATAATTGCCGTGGCCATATGCTCGAAATGACTTATGTAGAGATAGGTAGAATTAACAGCGGTCGATTTGCATGATAGTTTCGCAAGTAGATTAGACCCAACCCTAAAAAATTAGTCACTCCCAAAGTGACTTTGGCCTCATTGAGGAAGAGGAACCATAAAAATAGACGTAATTATACGTGAGACCGTTTATTAGACTTGGAATATGGTCGGGCTGGTCCGCCTTGTAAATCGAAAAAATATATATACAGGGTGTCTCAGGCACGCACGCAATATTTCGAGAACTTGTAGATTAAGCGAAAATCATGCCATACGTTACCATAAGTACTATTATATCTGACTGAAATTAAAGCCGAGTGTTTCTTATATTCAGAAAGAAACATTCTTTTTAAATAATATTTTTATTTTACATTAGGTTTTGTTCATTTTTGGAAGCAATGCACAACAAAGTCATTAGGATGACTTCATGTAGTTTTTGACAACTCGTCTAAGGCATCGAGGGTGAACTACCCATCGACTTCAACCCCCACTGACTTCTTTAATTAAATTAAAGATAATAAAAGTAAATTAAATATAAATAACAAAGGATTAATAATAGTCCCATTTACAAGATTTTTATGTATTCTACGTGTTTAACGCCATTGAAAGCTTTTCTCCTGAACAAAATAACCATCTATGGATCTATCTATTTATATAAATTCAGTAGTAGTAATGTTCATCACTTGCAATTAGTCAAATCGTATTTATCCGGACGTACTACATCTGTTTACATCCGAGATCGTTTTAGAGTCATCTGGAATACCTGAAAGCTCAAATTAAGGACCATTATATTTTATCTTATTTATTAATTATTTGCCATCAATTCTTATGCGATATCATCTTCTTTTTACTGATAACTTAAGATTATCTTTAAATATAACCTGCTTAGACGATCACTTGAGGTTGAAATAATTCATCGACCTTGTTGTTTCGTGGCATTCGAAGAATACACTATCAATAAACATAAATAAATGTAAGACTTGCTCGTATACCTTAAGGAAGCAACCACTAATATATAACTATTCTTTTAGTAGTACAATTTTAACACGTTCCTAAGTTAAGAACGCGTTAAGGAAATATTAAGGATTTTGGTGTGTAGTTTGATGATAAAACCATCGTTCTTTGGGCATATGAATGTGGCTATTAATACATATAAAACTCTTGGTTTCGTAATTAGAAACATGACATCGTTATAACACTGCTATTTTAAAATGTTTATATTTTGCATCAGTTCATCCGAAATTATGATATTGTTGCCTTATTTGGTGTCCTCTCAGAATCAAAATCATATCAACCAACTTGGAAATATTCAACGGTGTTTCTTAAACTATTTGTGATTTTTCATAGATAATTGTTACCCAGTTAGGGGTTACGACCATACTCTATTTCTACAAAAATTTGACATCCAGTCATTGGATTCTAGATGGGTGCTTACTAGCCTTAAATTTTTATTTAAATTGTTCCATAATGTATAGATGCATCTGGAGTACTAAGCATGTTTAATTTATACATACCTAGACTAACATAACTTTTGAGAGAAAAGTATGTTTTATTGCCCGACTACAAGAACTAACTTGTTGTTAAAATTGTCAGCGTTTATGCCACAAATTGTAATGTGAAATCCAACAGCTGAGATTTGCACAATTTTACTTATAACGAGTTACTATCTTTAGGGAAACAACAACTTTTTACTGTCTTGTAAGTTATATGTTACTGAAGTATTCTATCGTATCTACATAGTTCCAAAAAATGATTAGTTTTCAGGAAATCAAGGGGAGAGAGCTTAGAAAATAGGGGTAAAAGAAAAATGCGTCGAAAGAAAAATGTGGATAAAGATTATGATGCATTAATTAACAGTGGTGGGTACCATCCCTTATTATTATAAACCGACCGCAAACATACATCATTTCCTTTAAACGCTACCATCAACTTTTTTATTTCAAATCGGCCGTGAAGACGCCCGAAATTATTGGACTCCCGCGTTACTTGCTGCAGTGTTGAAATGCGATGGTCCACGTTACATTCAGGCTACGCGTTAGATGGGGGAAGAGGTCAGTGATCTTACGCAGTCAACAATAGAACCTCGAGTGGGTGTTATCGTTATCTCCGGACTCAGTTATGCGATTATGTGAATGTATCTTGGCGACTGTCGCCATAACGTAAGGAAGATTTGGAAGCGCTCTTTCAGGTAATTGTGGAAAATGAAAATGAGGAATGGGATCGAGAAACCGTTATTTGTGCTAGAGGCCTTTTAACTTTATTGCGCGACTTCGACTAAAATTTTTCTTAGCAGTATTTTATGCAATATTCCCACATTCCGAGAGTCTGTTTAAAATTCTACAGACAAAAATATCAGATATTAGTTACTGCAATAAAAAGATCGCCGATTTCAAATCACATATTCAATAAATGAGAAATGAGTTCAGTGCCATTTGGAACCGTATGGACAGATTTGTGTTAGAAAATCATCCACTAAGTAAATGAAGTCGTTTGGATTTAATTCCTGAAGAAGATAAGAAAATCACCTACGCACGATTGTTTTATGAAATTTTGGACGTTATTACTGTGAACATTAGTAAAAGGTTTACTAAATTTCTAAACTGAAATTCTTAAATCTAGATTCCACATAATTTACTTCATTCGTGAAACGTTTTCCTGACGAACTTTTTTCTTCTTTAGTAGATACATATGGAACATTCCTTGACGCGAATCGTTTAAAAAGGGAACTTTCAGTGATTCGTAGTGATCCCGACATGAAAAATAGCACTGTGTTTGAGCTTCACCAATATATTACGTCTCTTCAATTATCTTCTGTTCCCGGAGTCATCAAAATTGTGTCGTTTAATTTTTACTGTTCCTGCCACAAGCAGTTCCGCGGAAAATCATATTCATGTTTAAAGAGAATAAAGACTTATCTGCAAAATTCTCAAGAGAAAGAAAGACTGTCAGCTTTAGCAGTAATAAATATTGAAAGTGCCTTGTTAGAAGATATGAGATCGTCTCCAACATTTGAAGAAACAGTGATAGACGTTTTCGCTGGACAAACAAAAACCGAAGAATTGATCTTCATTTTAAAAATTGGGGTATATACCTCGGCATAATAATTTTAGGTTAGTGTCTTTTTTTTATTTTTACCATTTTCATATGGCCTACCATGCATTTGACTATACCTCTTCCCCTTATAGAATTTTTATCACATCCCCTAGATCCTTTTCTCACACTATGCCCCTGGTGGGCTGGGGTATTTTAATAAATTTACGTACTGGAGTAAGTCACACTGGAGTGTTAATCACACCTTCACACAAAGTTGACATCATCTGGAGATGATAAAAATTATTTTGGTCATCTTCAGGTGATGTCAACTTTGTTGGCGAAACGCGCGTCGAGTCTAGTGTATAGTGTGTGGTTGTTCTGTGGAAAATTAAGTCAGTGTTAATAAACTTACGATTTATTTCTGTTAAAATCATTTAGATATTATCTTATTTTTTATATATGTTTTCTGATGGGCGATGAAGACATTAAAAAAAGAATTTAAGAAATCACACTGTATAATTTGATAAACGGTACGCCATTAGAGCTACCGTTACAAAACACTTATATTCATCTCTCGCATTAATCAAGCTGAAGCATCCGACTGACATATAAAATAATTGTTACATTAACATTTTGTAGAAAATTGCGCAACCTCGAATAGCTCGTGCATCTCGATGGCATCTTTGAGTAACGTTTTAATGGCCTCAGCTTTTCGATATTAATATAAATGTTTGTCTATAGCTCGAACGTGGGAAATTATTAATAAAAATGTTGATTCAAGCACTCGCCTCTTTATTAACGGAATTCGAGATTGCCCAATACGCTGGGCTTTTATCCGTACTTGATTACGTGGACGTACATACAAGTTTAATAAAATTAAATTGCCGTTTTATTGGCAGTTTTATTAATCGTAAAACTTATAGACGGGAATATTAATAACTGTCTATATGCATGTTAATTAACATTTATCATTCGTTAATTGCAGTACTTGCTAATTACGGAAGATTTACGTATTGTAGATTAAAATGTACAGGTATCTCCATTTCTAAACTACCCACTACCATTATTTCTTTTAACGAAGAAAAATATTTCTAGACGCTTAAATCTATATATCGAATTGGAAGTTTAAAACCAGTGTCGGTTGCAGTTTAGGTTTCGCCTTCTTATCCCCAACTACCCTCACTTACAAATTCCGAATGGTATTCTCTATCTTGTAATATGTATATTATTTTACACATCTTAAACATTCTGATTCAATTTTGTGTAGAAAACTGAAATCAGTTGATCGGTTCTCGAAACAGAACCAAAAATAAAATAATTTAAATGAAACAAAATAAATAAATAGAATAAACTTACGTTTCATAACACGTTTGAATGTTTACTTCATTAAGTAAGCTTCACCAATAATTCCCACCAATGTTGACTAAACAAAAGTACAATCTATACTCGAATTATTATTAAACGTTTTGAAATATTTCTTTAGTAATTAGCCTCTATGTGTGGGTAATTCCTTTTGTTAGGTCTCGATCATTCTGGGGCGGAGATTGGTCTTCAAATTACAGAGGAATAAATCTAATGGAGTTATATCTGGAGATATGTCCGGTCATTCCAAGGTGCCTCTTCTTCTGATCATATATTGTATAGTGTGGTGGTGCGCCATCCTATTGAAAGTGTAAATTTATATATAGTACAATTTATTTATCCAACAGTGTTTTTTTTTTTATCGACTGGTTTTCTAAGGACTGTGTTATGCGATGGTAGATTTCATTTTACTGATTTTAAGTACAGACACGCTTTCTTCAATGAAGATCACACTTAATTAACATACTTAATTAATTATTTAGTTAATATAGACACTCTACATACTCGCAACAAAATAAAAGTGATGTGTGTACAAAAATTAAAAGAAACGTAAGACTTATCATACTGGAGCAGGTTGGAACCTTTGTTGTGAAGATAACACTGACTTAGTTTTCCACAAAACACTATACATTACACTCGACGCGCGTTTCTCCAACAAAGTTGGTATTATTTGGAGATGATTAAATCTCGAATTTTTTTAATTTAATTAATATAATTAAGTTTTAATCATCTCCAGATGACGCCAACTTTGTTGGCTAAATGCGCGTCGAGTGTAGTGTATGGTGTTTTGTGGATAACTAAGTCAGTATTATAAAACGTATCAGTGTTGAGTCTGCGGCGATGGTTGCTCAATAATAGCGATGGGTGATTTTAAAATACAAGCACTGTATAGAGTAAATAAAACATTGGTTTGATGTCCAGAATACTAGAAGGTATACAGGGTGTAGAGAAAAATGTAGATTAATTCTTGCAGATATATGGATGAGAGATGAATTTTATAAAATAAGATCGTACTGTCAGAAAGAGAGAGGATAAATACACATTTTGAGCATTTATTTGAAAATTCCTTAATGATATCTGGTACTACTTTTTACCTTTATCGCTGTGTTATTTGTAAATTAAATTTATTGTTTTCCATTAATCTAGAATTCATTTTTCATGTAAATACACAATAAATTTGGATATGTAAAAATGTTTAGGAGACTTTCTGCCCGATTTCTGTCAGAGAAAACCGGACAGAAAAGAAATCAAAATAATCAAGTCTTATGAGAGGTCAATTCTACAAAGAATATTCCCCTCTAATTTATTCCTAATAGTACAGATCAGACACGAGAACTGCATATGACAATTTCAACCTCATTGGGAAACTTCAGTGCAGCGTATTCGATGTCTGATGTCTTGAAAAAATTAGACGAAGAATCTACTGCCACTTTAGATATGAACGTGTATATATGATATCACTATGACCATATACCTGCCACATAGTAAAGCTATAAATTTGGAATAAATTAGATGGGAATATTTAAATTGTATTCAAATGGTGAGCAGCCAAAGCATATTTAAATTCCAATAAAATGGTGTTATATAAAAAGTACAAGTCAATATACAGTGGTGGACAAAAGTTAAGCAACTTAGTGGAAATAAATGTTTGTTCGATAAACAATTGAAATAGAATTTCAAAAAATAAAACCCGCCGCAGGTAGGATTCGACATCTGTCCCGGATTGGAACCGAACGACATACAGCTGTTTCGAACTTATTAGTTCTCATCAGAGCCGTACACGATACGCCGATCCAGGACAAATGTGGAATGAACTCTATGGGGTATACATCTTTATCGATACGATCTCTCTGTCAGTAACATATAAGTCTGAAATCGAGAAAGAAACCACCAAACCGCCAAGCGGTTATCAAAGTAGTTCCCGAATAGCAAAGCTATTACATAATCGCTCTAGGAAACAACTACTCCTCGGGCCAAAGCCCCGCCAGGCGTTGAATTATACCTAGAAGCGATCCTCGACCCCTTTCTCGTGTTTCTGCACGATCAGATAAGGTTTCAAAAAATAAAACCCGCCACAGGTAGGATTCGACATATGTCCCGGATTGGAACTGAACGACATACAGCTGTTTCGAACTTATTAGTTCTCATCAGTGCCGTACACGATACGCCGATCCAGGTTAAATGTTGAATGAACTCTATGGGGTATACATCTTTATCGATACGATCTCTGTCAGTAACATATAAGTCGGAAATCGAGAAAGGAACCACCAAACCGCCAAGCGGTTATTAAAGTAGTTCCCGAATTTTAGCCTGAGGAGTAGTTGTTTCCTAGAGCGATTATGTAATAGCTTTGCTATTCGAGAACTACTGGTTTCGAATTTGATGGTTTCGAATATTCCCGGCGTTCGGGATCGCTCGAGGCGTTCGTGGCAATACAATATCGTGAATTAAATCTCTGGCCAGGACGGAGTCGTACATAACACAGACCATCGCTTTCTATGAGATTAAACTTCGCTTCATCGCTGAACAATACAGTTTTCCATTTATCAGCAATCCAGTGTAAGTGGTCACATGCAAATTTAAGTAAGGTCTTTATATTTTTCTTGCTCAATAATGATTTTTTGACAGGTCTTTGGGCATGCAAGCCTGCTTGTACTAGGCGTCTGCTGACAGTTCTTGAACACACGTTGAATCCTAAATCTTAAGCGCTCTAGTTTAAGCCGCAATTGAGAATGGTTTCTGTTGCCTTTTCCGGCAAATTAATGTACATATTGTCACGAGCGCCTCGAGCAATCCCGAACGCCGGGAATATTCGAAACCATCAAGAGCGTGTGGAGATTACTTCCAGTGCGTTCTATACTAGAAGGTTCGCCAAAGTTCTTTATCTAGAAATGTCTGGAGAGACGCCCTACTGCAACAACACCTCTACATAAGAACAAAGCGCTCACAAAATTTTAGCTCGTCACGTCATGAATGTAGGCCTTTCCGATATGGAGCGAAGATGTAGGAAGTCAGCTTACAGGTGGCGTAAACACGATCGAGAGACAGATGTTTACAACGTTGCCAGACTACTACGATACTAGCGAATACTAGGATTTCAGTATATAAAAGATGTATCTCTTTCTCTTAAATTACCATTTTCTTCTTCAATATCGTAAAACACATATTTCCATAAGATATTCTTTCCCCTTTTTTTAATGTGGTATTTCGTAATTTATTTATTTAATTATCAAATACTACTACCTTGTTCGACTTCCCTAACAAAAATACTTTCCTTTCGGAGCCGGCAACAGCGCTCATCTGGTAAGCTAATCTGTGAACCTAAAAGTTGCTATTTCTTGCATTTTTCTGAAATCAGAACTATTTATGTGCTTTTAAGTGCGTGAAACTTGTACCTAATATTTCGTTGTATATTTAGGAATACAATTTATATTGTTAGGCGTATTTTTAAATACATAAAACCATATATTTCGGACTTATAACCTGTTGCTTTTTTGGTGCTCCGTCGGTTTGTTTACAGCACAGTTTATAAGTTTTTGTTCGTGTTTAATTGTATGTTTTTCTCTTGGTTTCGGCTAGTTTTGTGGTAACTGATACTTAGTGAAATTATGCCTCAAAAGTGTTGTGTTCCTCGCTGTAACGGAAACTATAAAAATGGGCCTAAAGTTCATGTTTTCGGTTTTCCAAAGGACGTAAGTTTACGACATTAATGGCTAAAAGCGATACCCCGAGATGACTTTCAGCCCACAAACAACACGAGAGTATGTGAAGCTCATTTTCCTGAAGGTAGTATAATAAAAAGTGCAACAGTTCAAGACTCAAGCACTGGTAAGATTTTTATAATAGATTTACTAAAACCACGACTAAAAGAAGACTGTATACCATCTATTTTTTTAAATTGCCCCATTTATTTATCACAAGATGTCAAAATACGGCCAAGTAAAGATGAAAAGCTCAATAATATTGATGAGTTAAATTTGTCAAAAGCTCTTGAAATAAGCAAAATTGAGTTTGAGAAACACGAAAAAAACATACATTTTGACAATTTTGATGAATTTATAGTAAAATTTTCTACATTTAAACTATTAAAAGACTGGTTTGAAAATGATGAAAATTGCTCTCAACAAGACTTTTCTCAAATTAAAACGTTATTGTCTCAAATTTTAATAAATGATGATCACTTTCACGATATCAACGATGTATTGCCATTAATTACATATTTAGGTGGTTATTGTTGCTATATTACGTTAAAAAAATTAAAATGTACCAGCTGTAAACAAACATTAGTATATGACGAGCAATTTATTGTTGAGGACAATTTTGATCTCATTAATAAATTAAATCGTGGAGGACTTTTATATCCCCAAGGACAAGTTATAAATGTTGTATCTGTGACTTATATAATCTTCAATAAATTAATAAATGAATTTGAGGACACATTTCTAGAAATCTATAATAAAAGATCGTTCATGGTTTATTTAATTTTGGAATATTGTATCGAACAGAAACATGTCTCACATTTCGATGGATGCGCTAATCATAATGGAAAAGACATTTTAAAAATTATTCTCAAAAGTATTTCCAATACCCTCTTAAGAAATTATTGCGCTAAAAATAGCGACCATTTAAAAAAAGGAAATAAAAAAAGAAAACTCGATACATTAACGAAGTAGGCCATATACCTACTTATACATGCATAAATATTTTTTATAACTAAACGTATATAATTTGGGACCTATTCCTTTAAAAGTTTAATTAATGTATTTTCATGGCTTGTGTTCTATAATATATTTTTTATACCTAAACTCTCACCTCAACACTAAGTTATGCACGATGTTAGGTAGGTAAATGAAATTTGAAACTGCATAACATGAACATGCATACCTATATTATACCTACTAAGTAATAATAATTAAGAGAAGGTGTGGAATAGTTCTGTATATGTATTTATGTGTAATAACCTCTTTTCAGTAGTGTGAAAAATGTTTATTATACATAAATACATATCCTGAATTTTGGCGCAGGTGTAGGGGAGTTGGGAGCCTGCACTTAATACTACACCTAGTATTAAACCAAAACTCAAACATAATTTTTGGGATTTGTCAAGAAGCCTGTCATATAAATAGCGTTCTTTAAAATAAGTTAATTATTGATAGTTTTCATAAATATTAGTGTGTATCCCCTTATATGATTAAAATTGCACGACCTACATTGATGACATCACACGACAAGCACTAAGGCCTTGTTATTCAGTGGGTGTTGCCTACTGCCTATATAATAATTGTGTCGTCCAGCCAGGAATTAGTTGAATCTGGACCGCGATAGTGAGCGATACGGTACGAAGAAAGTGACATTGTGTAATACAGTGCGAAAATTAGTTAAAGTAGATAGAAAGTTAGTTAGTTAGTTGGGCTTGTACATAGTTGATTCGTGAATATACCTTTCAGGGGATTCCCCGATTGGATCATAATTGGTTGCCTAACTTTTGTCACCTTGTTGTCGGTTGTTAACTACTGCATTTCATTCTGCTATGTTTTTCTTATACCAAGTTTTATCTATTTAAAGAATATTAATTAATGGCTATTAAATAATAACAATTTCTGTCTGGATATTACGTTTCTTTAAAATATGAAATGTAATAGGTGCTTGACTTTTGTCCACCACTGTATATCATAAAAAATTATGTATGTATAATTTCTTTTTTCTGTATCGAGAAAACCTCAGATCCTATCGAATTTGGAACATCCTATACAGAACGATATGTTCAGAACACTTCTAAAGTCGCTTAATGTATTTCTGTCAAAATTTCTCAAGTGGTATTTTTTCTTTCGAATCGCGACATTATTTTTTCAAATTCGTAGCTATTTATTTGTATCTGATTTCAACGCGCATATTGCCAATACGTTTTCCCGGCCCTTTTATTACGACAGTCGACTAAAAAAGGGTAATAATATAGTCGTTATTTCACTCCCTTGTCTAGCAGTTCACACAAAACAGCGAAGGTGTGGTATTCGAGCTTTTAATGGAATAAAAATCAATATGCGGCCGGGTCGCGTGACAAACCTAATAATAAATGAACTAGAAACGTTGGCGTTGGGGCTTCCATATTTTTCGCGGCGGGCCACTCTGGGAGAAAAAAAACCCGTGAACGATTATTTTAACTCCACGATATCGTAATGCCGGTTATTTTGTGAAATGGAGGAATTAAATTGTACATTCTCACAGAGCGCCACCATATTTAATTGATCGTGGAAAAACTTTCAGGCCATTCTCGATAATAACGACGATCGAGGCATGCATTTTTTATTTGCGCAGTACCGTAATGACTTTATTACTCTCTTTTAGAAAGTTCCGAGTTCCTGAAGTGTTTCCAGCTGTAAACGATGATATTCTCCCAGGGCATTAAACGCAATACAATTATAAAGGGGTTTGCAGACGTACATGTAAAATCTAAAATTATTATCGCAAAGTTAAAGTCATTATGGCTCAATAAAACATTAATAAATTCCTGGACAAAATTATCGCGTCAGGGAGACTTCACATTATTAGTTTTATTTTTTTGAAAATTTAAATCATATTACCTACGTCATATTATGATTAAATGATTTCAACTATAGTGAAACCAAGAAGTCCAAAGAGTGGAACTGGATCTGGAACAGAGGCGTACATGTTTTTATTTTTTGGCGGGGTCACTATCATGTACTGTTACAATTATTGATATGACTGATTTTATCGGCTATCTGCGCAGTGCACTTGCATCTATTTAATGTACTAAGGCGCGGTCTGTTTTTGAATTTGAGCAATTTTTTGAATTTGCGTTGTGTTTTCATCATTTCTAGACTTGCTTTTTGATTTTAATGTGTTGATTGACCAACCAAGTGATCGTATAATTAGTAATTTTTCAACTTTGATAGTGACAATAGTACATGAAACAATAATTTACATTATTTATAATTAATCCAGTTAACGACATTATTTGTAATTTGTTGGAAACACCAACATGTCGCTGGAAAGATGAAGATAAAAAAGACGTTTTACTGAAAGGAAGACCTACCTGTATGACTATTTTATCAATATTTGCCAAAAAAGAGATTAAGAAATCTTGTAAATCTTATAACGTAAATTTCAAGTCTCCTTGGTTCACAAATAATTATAAATAGTCATGTAGCAGCCCAATGTTACAAAAACTATATTGTTGGCCCTGTTTGCTATTTGTAGATATTTTGAATATTACGAGGGCATTACATAAACATACCGATTCTGTCCAGCATTTAAAATGTGAAGTACTCTTAAAGAATTTCGAAAAAAAACGACTCTTTAAAAGAGAACGTTAGACTTTATAAACTACAATTTAATGAAAACGTCCGTTTAAACAGAGTTTTATTAATGACGGTTATTGACGCAGTTTTGTATCTTGGCAAGCAATAATTAGTATGAGAATAAGAGAAGTAATCTTTTTATATTTGACAAACATGACATAAATTTACATGCGCTATATCGCAGATGGTATGGTGCTATGACACACACGACTGCGATGTGGAAGGCAAGAGGAAACCACCACATTATAATCCTCAGAACAGCTAGCAGAAAGCTTATCCTAAATTAATGATGGCGTCTCCTGGGACAAAAAACTCCGGAGGTAAAATAGTCCTCCGTTCGGATCTCCGGGTGAGGACTGTTCCGGGAGACGTGATCGAGTGCAATAATAATAAGAAGTGTAGCATTTCACGAGTCGGAGCGTGGAATGTCAGAAGCATGAGACAGGCAGGGAAGCTAGAAAATCTGAAGATAGAAATGGATAGGTTAGGATTAGATATAGTAGGTATAAGTGAGATGCGCTGGCCGGAAGTAGGAGATTTTTGGAGCGGTGACTATAGGGTAATACACACAGGATCGGTAAATGGAAACGCGGGAGTAGGGATCGTTATGCGGAAGAACGCAGGACAGTGTGTAGATAGCTACCTACAATACAGCGAGAGAGTAATGATGGTTAGGTTAGATTCGAAGCCAGTGGAAACAGTAATAGTGCAAGTATACATGCCTACTTCTAACCACAGCGAGGAAGAGTTAGAAGCCGTTTATTCGGACATAGAGCAGGTAATAGGATTTGTGAAGGGTCATGAAAATTTGATAATAGTAGGAGATTTTAACGCAGTCGTAGGTGAGGGGAAAGAAGGAGAATTTGTAGGGCCTTATGGATTAGGAAACAGAAACGAGAGAGGTAGCAGACTGATAGAATTCTGTGAGAAGCACAAGATGGTAGTCGCGAACACATTGTTCAAGAATCACGTTAGGAGGCGGTACACATGGAAAATGCCAGGAGGGATAGACAGGTATCAGATAGACTACATTCTGGTTAGGAAGAGATTTAGAAATCAAGTAAAAGACTGTAAGAGTTATCCAGGAGCAGATGTAGACAGCGATCACAACTTGGTAGTCATGAAAGCTAGATTAAAGTTCAAAAATCTGAAAACCCGGAAGGATAAGAAACGTATAAATGTAGACATATTGAGGGATCAGAATATGAAAGATAAGTTCCAGGAGAAAACAGATCAATTAATAAATAAAACGAGTAAGGACGAAATCAAGAACGCAGAAACTGAGTGGGAGGGTATCAAGAATAGTCTAGCTTCCGCGGCTACGGACGTTTTAGGATACGATAAAAGGGAAGCTAGGAAGCCCTGGATAACGGACGAAATCTTAAACTTAATGCAAAAGAGACGAGGCTACAAAAACAGACGAGACGAAGAAGGACTGAAAACGTATAAGGCAATAAAGTGGGAAATCATTAGAAAATGTAGAAAAGCGAAAGAACAATGGATAGAGGAGAAATGCAAAGAAGTAGAAGATAAGTTGCAAGTAGGTAAGACCGATGAGGCTTACAAAATAATTAAGAGGAACTTCAGGGATGTAGGAACAATAAGTAGAAATGTTAGGAGTCAATCGGGGGACATACTGATAGGAAGAGAGGAGAAAGCGGATAGATGGAAGCAGTACTTAGGAAATTTATACGAGGGTCAGGAATTAGGAGAGATATTAGAGGAAGAATCTAGCATCGATAGGGAAGATGTAGGAAAACCTATATTGAGAGAGGAATTTGAAATAGCACTAAGGGGGCTAAAGAATAATAGAGCGCCGGGTGTAGATAAAATACAGGCGGGAATTTTGAAATGTGCGGGACAGAAAGTAGTAAATAGGATGTTTGAACTGGTAAAATATATATACGAAACGGGCGAGATGCCGGAGGATTATAAGAGGAACATTATCGTTACTATACCGAAAAAGAGAGGAGCCGACAAATGCGAGAACTTTAGAACGATTAGCCTAACTTCCCATGCGTCAAAAATCTTAACTAGAATAGTGCAGAAGAGGATGGAAAATAGAGCGGAGGAAATACTAGGAGAAGACCAATTCGGGTTTAGGCGAAATAGGGGAACTCGCGAAGCTATTCTGGCGCTAAGAGTAATGTTAGAGAAAACAATAGAAAAAGGAAAGAACGCTTATATAGGATTTGTAGATTTAGAAAAAGCTTTTGATAACGTAAGATGGGAAAAAATGTTCGAGATACTAAAGAGCGCGGGAATGAAGTATAGAGATAGGAGAGTAGTACACAATCTATACATAGAGCAAACTGCTGTTATAGAAGTAGAAGGGGAAGAAAGGGAAGTAGGTATTAGGAAAGGAGTAAGACAAGGATGTACGCTATCACCACTAATTTTTAATCTGTACATCGAAGAGGCGATTAATGTGGTAAAAGATAGAGTGGATTTCGGGATTAAAGTACAGGGACAGAAACTGAAAATGCTGAGATTCGCGGATGATATAGCAGTATTAGCATCTAGTAAGGAGGAACTAGAATCAGCATTGAACGAAATGGAGGCAGTGTTGACAGAGGAATACGGAATGAGGGTGAATAAAAACAAAACTAAAGTGTTAGTGTGCAGAGGGCGCGAGAGCAGAGCAAAAACGAAAGTACAAATTAATAATGAAAGATTGGAGGAAGTTAAAGACTTCACTTATTTAGGAAGTAAAATAAATTGGGATGGAAGAAGCGATAAAGACATAAAACAAAGAATAGCGCAGGGTCGAGTAGCTTTTAACAAAAAGAAAGCACTTTTATGCTCGGGGGTAATAAACTTAGAAACAAGGAAGAGATTTTTGAAAACGTATGTATGGAGCACGGCACTTTACGGCTGCGAAACCTGGACGGTAGGGGAAGCAAGTAGGAAGAAATTAGAAGCTTTTGAGATGTGGTGTTACCGAAGAATGATGAAAATACCATGGACTGATAGGGTTAGAAACGAAGAAGTATTGGAGAAAGTCGGCGAGAAAAGGAGTATGTGGAAAAACTTAAAGAAGAGAAGAGATAGAATGGTAGGCCACTTGCTGAGACATGGGGGAATAGTCCGCGATATTTTGGAGACAGAAATAGGAGTGAAGAAAGGCAGAGGTAGGCCTAGATTAGACTACTGCTCGCAAATAGTAAGGGATGTAGGTTGTAGCACAATTAGCGAAATGCGTAGGTTAACACAAGATAGGAGAAGCTGGAGGTTAGCGTCCAACCAGTCTTAGGACTGATGACCTAATGATGATGATGATATCGCAGATAGGCATTATGCAATTGAATTATAACATTTCTTGTTTAGTTGTGATTATAAATTGCAATTAAATTTATTATTACCGAATTAATGTAGAACATATAAGAAATTTAGGAATTAAATATGACAATAGCGCCTATCGCCTTTTTAGGACATTGCACTCTTTGGACTTCTTGGATTTGGTTTAATTATTAACAAATTAGAATAGCATTATTGGGAAAAACATGAATAAATAACAGAAAGGGACAATAATGTTAAATTCAATGAAAACGGTGTTAATGCAAAACTTTGAAAGAAAACCTGGACGTGAATTTAAATCTTAACAATTTGAATTTAGTAACATGTAGATGCTTCTGTAGCTTGTATCACTTTTTCTATTCAGCTGAGTATAATATTGATCAAGTAGTGAATGGTTTCCTAAAGAATTCCCATTCCTAAAGAATTCCCATTCGACAAGAATAACTGGTTCGAGTTCTCTAAGAGTCATAGGGGCATGTATGTGACGCCCAACTGATCGTTTTAGTGCATATCATAGATGCTCTATGGGGTTTATATCTGGGCCTCTTGGTGGACAGTATATAATTGGAATATTCACAGAATCACAGAAGGTAGTACAATACCTCTTGCAACATGGGGCCGTTATTCTGCAGTAAAGTAAAATTGTCCCCAAAAAACGGAGCAAATGACATCACATGTTCTTCTATGATGTCTTTTACGTAGAAATGCATTCACGAATCTCTCCCGTATAGGAACCAAATCCGTGCGATCATGGAAACGAATTTCTCCCCAGAACATTACTAAGCCACCAAGAAATAGGATCCTCGGAGAGATATCGCAGGCAGCAAACCTATCTCCTGGCCTCCACCAGACTCGTTGATCGTCCATCTGGTGAGTTAAGACGTATTCTTGTTTCGTCTAAAAACAAAACTCGCTTGCAGTCGCCAACGGTCCAATTTACTGGTTTAATGATCCAGTCCTCCTTCGCTAAGCTTTCTCCTGACCGTTCGTCCAGAAGTTTATACATTTCGAGATTCTGCTCAGGGCTCTGCTTAGCTCTAAACTGGTAGAGTGTCTGTTTCTTAAGGTGACCTTCAGAAGATATCGCTTATCTCTTAAATCTGTAAACTGCTTAAGACCTTGTCCTAGGGCTCTACAAGAACTGCCAAGTTCATTGAAACGTTTGACTTCGATTAATTATTGATTGCCTAACTCCTAACAAATAAGCTACATATAGCTCGCTACGCTACGTCCCTCGTTAACCAGAGTTACTCCTTTCACTGCTTCACCTGCTATTAAGTTGCGTGGACAATTCATTTCTCCTACTCTAATTGTAAGTGTAGAAGCGATTAAAAAGTTACAGTTATTATTCCATACTTATGCCCAACTTTGTATTTAATTTTGATGTAAAAACCCGGTGACGTTATGCGTTTACCCCCGATCAAACAGGTAAGTATATCGGGCACAACGCCGCCACGGTTGCTCCCGTCATTTGTATCAATTACCTCGTTAAATAAATTTAATTTATCACCCCCCTAGTCATGGCAGATATTTCACGACACGTTCTGCATAGTTGGGACACTTAATCAAAGTAGGCGCCTCGCAGGAAGAAGACAATTGAAGATAAACTGTAGTAATAAGCGTATGCCACTTTGGGGCTTCTCAGCATGCTCGATATAAATCTTGCAATTTTGCGCAACACACGGAGATTAAGTGGCTTTTGTTCCGAATATGTTTATACTCTCGGCTATCTGGGACAGGAATCGATTCCGAACAGGCGGCTGCCCTATCCAGGAATATGGTAAATTATCTTGCCTAATATTCTATTATTTTCTCGAGTGAAGTAACACGTGATGCATTAGCGTTGCTACTGCGAGTGATTTATGCCGTTTCGGAGGATGATTTGCTGAAATAAAATAAATGACCACAGGAATGAGAGGGATACGGTTTCTAATACCATTATACCGAGGAGATATATATTTGCGCTATGTTTCAACTTTTCCCCATCGAAAATCGATCCTATGAGGTGGGGAAACTGATCACCCAAAAGATGTTTCGCAAAAGTCACAGCCTACCCTAACAATTTGGTATTTTACTGGAACTGGAAGAACAGTTATAATAAATAAGGAACTGATAATGTTGGTCCCATAATTTGCTATCAGAGCGAGACTGCTTTCTATTCACACTGAGCGGTTATTCATACTTCTGCAGTAACCAAAACGTATCGTCGTAGTTCACTTCACTCAAGTTCACAAATCAATACTACAGCCACGCAAACAAATCATGTGTGGCAGACCAGAGTACTCTATCCCTGTGTATTATGTGATGCGCTGATCACGAATCTGAGTCTCACTTATTATCATCCTATAGACATCTCGAAAATTTTGTAAAATTTGTCTGCCATATTAGATGCACCATTTTCAGTTTTGAGTTGAACTTCAGATTCCTCATGAGTGACCTAAGAAGACACAGATACCAAGTTTTGTAGACGTCCAAAGTTTTGCTGTAAATTTCGTTCGCCATATTGGATCCACCGTTTTGAATTCAGAAAGTTTTACTCTAGTTTCAACATCTGTGACCTCAAAAAACCATAAAGATCAAGGAGTTCCCAGAAATTCCCAACAGGTTTCTTTGATTTAATGTCAACGTGTTTGATATACATATTTTTTGAGGTTAGGAAAAATCCTGGCGTAGTGGAGCAAATCTGATTTTAGATCCGTATTCAGCGCATCAAACTACATAAGGATGGGGTACACTGGTCTGCCCCACACTGTAATTTTTTTGTGAGGCTGTGCGTTTAGTATTTATTTTAAAAATCGAATAATTTTGGTCCATATGATTCGCGTACTACGTTCAGAGCGTACTACGTACAGAGCGAGGCTACGTTCCATTCTACATTTCCACTAGTTTACATTCTACATAGTTTTCTTACTCAAGTGTCCAAATTACTATATAATACTTTATAGCAAATTTAATAAACAAAGGACTCTATTCAGTATCACTTATTTCATGTATAGTATGAAATCTGACTAGTCAAGTGGTGTCAAACCTTCCCATTCGATTGATTGCCTTTCACGGCGAGACTGCTTTCTATTTAAACTACGCAGTCGTTCATACGTTAGCAATAACCAGAAACGTTTCGTTGAATTTCTGAACAATACAATTTCAGTATAAGATTTAAAATATATTGGGTGATTGAATTTTCCTTGATAAGCTTACTTCAACGACCTACAACACTTATTGACTGATTAATCATAATGTAATAAACTGTGAGATTATTTCTGTCATCATCTCGGTTATCGGTTATTTTGAATTACTTTACTTATCGATTACTTTAAACGACTTCAAATGAAATATAGGGACAGTTCATGTGCTAGCATTTAAGTGAAGGAAGAAACAAAGTCTAACTTTGTTGGTGATCAAAGACTCCTTCGAAAACAAATAATACTGCTCGGCAGCCTTTTTGGATATCTCCCAAGCCTTCAAGAAAGTTTAGCATCAAAGGTTACTCTTCAAAGCCAAAGGACAATTACCACATCCTTACCATCAATTAAATCCTATCTGAACGATTGATACTCCATGGTGAACTACCAAGGTGAAGTCACAAACCTACATTCAATACGAGCAGGAGTGCCTCAAGGGAGTGTCTTGGGACCTTCAGTCTACCTGTTGTCTCTTCACAGCTGATATCCCAACATCTCCATGCACAACAACAGCCATCATTGCCGATAATGCAGTAGTACTATCAGTTAATTAAGATCCCTGAAAAGTCTTGAAAACTCATAAAAGTCACTCAACAACTTAGAACATTGGCACAAAAGTGAAAAATTAAACCAATTGAAAACAAAAAAGTCAAAACTGACTTTTTTTCTTTGAACGACGATAACTTAGCGAACAATTATCCTACGAAGCTTTTAGACCACTCAAATTGAAGAGGATAAAATGGTCTAATGATGAGCTTTATAACTAAATCACTGAAAAAAAAAAATGACTGAAATCCGTGGAACCCTTGAAACGCAAGCAAAATTTGAATTTTTTTCCCGATGGTTTTCTTATGATTACTCAAAAACTGCTGATGATAACAAAATTTGAATTGAAGATCTAAAAACTATAAACTTGGAGCTTCAGTTTATATATATATATATATATATATATATATATATATATATATATATATATATATATATATATATATATATATATATATATATATATATATATATATATATATATATATATATATATATATATATATATATATATATATATATATATATATATATATATATATATATCGAGGTTTTGCAGCATCATCGCCGCTTTTCGCACCCTAAGCGCCATCTCTCTTTATCATTCCAGTCTCCTTCCTGTAGTCCTCGTTCTTCCATTTCTTTGTAAATATTCATTATCCACTTCTTGCGCGGTCTTCCTCTTTTATTTCGTTTGTATGGTGGTTCAATTCCAGATTTTCTGTGGTATTCTTTCTGCGTTCATGCGTCTTCGATGTCCGTACCATTTTAGTTGTTTTTCGTTTATTGTATCTGTAATAGTGTCTGTAGCTGTCATTCTTTCTCTAATATCTTCGTTTCTGACATGATCTAATGAAGTTAACCTGCAACATCTTCTCCAATACGACATCTCAGCTGCAAGTATTTTCTGGTTCATATTTTTGCCTGTAACCCACACATCTGATCCGTAGGTCATGACTGGTTCTATTATTGATTTAAAAATATTTTTTTTTGTTTTAATTGTAATATTACTTTTCCACAGGATGTGGAGCTTCAGTTTGCTTTTTAAAATTGCACTGCAACTATTTTTCTCCAGGCTATAGCCCTTTGAAAATCATATAAAATTTTAGGATTTTTTTACATCGCTTAATTTTTATGCCTAGTGTAGTTAGGAATCTAATGTAAGTCGCTAACTCATGCTTCAACCTATTATACGAGTATACCACATTTGTATATTGTCCACGGTCAGCTTGTAGATACCATGGAAGCTTGAATAAAAAAAAACTAACAATTTACTGCTTAACAAATTACTTTTCATTCGATAATGACAGATCCTCACAACACGAGATCCATAATTTTTCATTTATCATTTTTCCCTTTTTTTTAATCGCTTTATTGACCAACGACCATCCTGAAAACTGCCCCGTATTTCAGGCCCGACTCACTTTCTCTTAAATTATGGCACGACCAACACCTTGCAAAAATGTTATCTGAGCCCGCTAATGTAACAATGTATTACGTTTCTACGCGACGTGTCGATCCGCGGGAGGTATAGAAATGGCCGGGGCTGTTATCAACCCCGTGGTCGTTACAGCTAACTCATGCGAGAGCCTTCTAATTTCCTGGAGTCACGCGAGCCGTCGTCTATTTGGCGCCCCAGTCAGCCCTTGTGCTGCTTCTTTTTAACATTTTTACAAGGTGAGCACAAGAACAACCTTTGGAAAAAGCGTTCGCGTTTGAAGTTTGTAAATACATTAGGCCCAAAAATTTAGGGATGTAAAAATACTACATTTTTAGGCGATCTCCAAAGGGCTGTAACTTGGAGAAGAATAGTCGCAGTGCAGTTTAAAAAAAGCAAATTGAAGTTCCAAGTTTATAGTTTTCGGCTCGTTCTGTAGTTCATGGTATGTAATTAAGCTAAAAAGTCAAAAATAGTCTGTCACAATATCTTTGTTGGCCTGTGTCATCTAAAGCGTATACACTACACGTACTGATTATCTAGTGGTAACAAAACTAGGTTCACTGACGACAGAAAATGTCTGCGTCGCTAAGAGATAGAGCCGAATTTTCAATGAAAATAACAATTAGATCATTTGAAAGAAGTTTTATGCCTGATGATCAAATGAAGCAGAACTGCTTTATTTACAACCAAGCCATTAGCAAAAAAATTGCTAAGGCTGGGGGTAAGGTCTAATCGCAAGGAATGTAGCAGAGTTGAAAGAGCCGCCTTGTAAGTCTAGCTCACATATCACCCTCTCCGCCTGCTTTTTCCATAATTCCCCCAATTTATACGTAATTTGTTGGTCAACGCCGCATCACGCACCTCAAAGCAGAAGACGGTTGGTTAGCGTTTTCGTCTTCACAGTCGGAACACGTGCTGAATGAGACGCTTTTGTTTAATTGTTCACACGACGCGTCTGCAGGTTTTTATACTCTCGACTTTCTGAGTGTTTTCCATTGTCCGCTCTTTCACAATTTTCATTTTCATCGCTTCCTTTCTGACAACAAAGTTCGCTCTTGGTATTTACTACGCCCATATTTCTTAATATAGAAATAAAATGTTGATATAACCCATAATAAATTATGTAGTTACAGTTTATTTCATCGCTATTTAAAAAATCCAAAATAAAAAATCCCAAACGGCTCTTATCTTATACCGTGGCTTGTTTTTATGGCTAGTCTTAGGTAGACTGTTCCGTTCATCGGCAAGATAAGAGAGTTTTTTATTTGGTAAATAGCGATGAAATGAATAGTAAATCCGTAAAGGTTATGTTATAAATTTATTATACAAAAATATCACTACCAAAGCAAAACAAGAAGTATAAAGGAAAGCACCAGAGCATGGGCAAGAATATATCTATTACAATAAGGTGTATGAGGTATGAAGAAAAGTTATGTGAAAAGCAACAGTAAACAGCACGGTAACAAAGCAAACAAATCAAGCAGATGTACGAGGGTGTAAATAGGGAACGTGGCAACAGAATAAATACAAAATAGAAGGGAAGAAAGTCACGACAAAATATGAAGAGGGCAGAAGAAAAATATATAACAAAATGACGACAGAAAAAATATAATTAAAGACAGAAAATAACTCGTACAATATCAAAAAGGTAGTTATATTATATCCTAATTGAGAGGATGGAATTCTCTAATTGAGAGGATAGAATCTTCCATAGAGATGGATTACGATAATGTGATTCATACTGTGGTTGATCTGGGGTGGTGAACTGGGCCCAGTATGGGGAATGTCATTGTATGTTTGGCTGTGACTCCTAACCCTATCACTTTAATACCTCTAAGCATGTCTGTTCTTATATTTTTATGACACTTTAGGGAAAGCCTCCCTTTAGTTTATCCTGAGGCTTTAGGATAAAGCACGTCGATTTCTATCTGTACAAACTTTAAACATAATAGTTTGAGTAACTGCATTTCCTGAATAAAATTGATAATATTTTTTTAGATGATGATAACTAATTTTTTGCTATTATTTTTCCCTGACCTGTAACCATCACATATACAAGTGAGTATAAGTTAATATAGTCTGTTACATTCATTTATCTAAATGTTTTAGAACGACACTGACGCCTTCGCCATTTATTTAAAACTTCTTACCTGGTGTGTGATAAAATCGGAAGTTTAAAATGTTCATTTATTAAGATCATGGCCATAAAATATTGGTCTTATCATCGACTACCAATTATCCCAACTAATGGTTTACATTGTATTCCATGGGATCCATATAAAAGCATTAGTCACTCGATTCACTTCGAGTCGTTCTCAACTAACTTCTGAACCACCTTCATTTTCTATATGGCAGATTTTGTGACTGAAATGACTTAATAATTTTAATAATTGAAACTTGCAACTGATTATGTCTCCAGGTATTACCTCTAGTAATCGACTATCGTTGTCTACGTATGCATATTCTATGATTTCACTATAGTTGAACAGAAGACGAAAAACGAAGTAAGCGTTTTGCAGTAGTGCTATAAACAAGCACACTTGCATTGGCAAGTAATTTCCCTTCAGCTTATATTCGGGCTTTTCCGATAATGTCACGAAAAATATTAGGAATTCTCGCAATTTGTAGCAATTACATACTTACAAAACCCATACTAAATCGTCCTGGGTTCTCCGTTTCTTCATTATCTCTCGTCAGTCATGTTGCTATAATTATACAATCGTCGACAAGTCGTTGGAAGTTAACGGCTCACTGACAGCATTTTAATTATACATTCTTGGGGCCAGATACCGCGAGCAAGTAATAAAAAGACTCTCCTTACATGAATGCTTAATTGTAAACGCAAATCAAGGAGCTGGGTGAATAAATACTGTCGTATACAATGAGAGTCGATGTATGTTTACTACTTGTACAGCTAACGCAACAAAAATATATCCAATTTAAAATGTGATTCCTGAATGTTTCATTTTTGATAGTACGTATATTAATCCGCTAATGTATTTACTAGAGTTATTATGCATCTAATATATATTGAATGAAATAATTTTGCTTGCGAGGAAATGTTGCCAGAAAAATTGACAATTGCAAAACGACCAGATAAATTTTTGTAAAACATTTATTTTTCCAAGGAAGGCGAAAATAAGACACTATTGAGTTTTACTTCATTTTATTTAACGTTTTATATAACTTATAACTATTTGAAAAGTTGATAGTTATTTTTTTCTCAAATTCTTCAATTAAAATATTCTCTAACTTTAAGTAACAAAAAAGTATATGAATTTTATCTTAACTCCCTAATTATAGCAGAAAATATTTTGCATAATAAATTTATCAAATGGTTTTCAAAAACCTCGATCGGGTAGTTTTTTGAAAACCTTTTTTCGCAAATCTTGCCGGATTTTTGTAACAGTTACTTCCAGTTGCTAATCTCAATTATCACCCCCATTTTAACCACTTATAGTTAAATACATATTTTATTATAATATAGATCATACTATAAGACATTACTGTAATTGATATTATAAAATAAACAGTTTTAAAACCTTAAAACGGACTTTTTCGCACGTAGAACATCTCTATCTCGAAATTGAGTGACCGAGAAAAAATAATCCAACACATAAATGCAGAATATCTGTTTTATGCGACAGTTTTACTTTTTTCAAATAGTCCACCCTCGTGCTTTCTCATGACCATTGAACAGGGTGGAGTGTGTCCTATCCACCTTAAAATCAACCAATATCGTCTGGTAGATGTCCATAATCAGAATCAGTTGAAACCCGATCGATCCGACACGATTTAATTGAGTGATCGTGCTAACAAAAAAAAATTCTCAAATAGTCCACCATTGTACTTTCTCATGACCCATGAACATGGTAAAGTGTGTTCTATCCACCTCCAAATCAAGAGGTGTCGTCTGGGAGACGTCCCCGATCAGAATCAGTCAGAACCCGATCGATCCGACATGATTTAGTTGAGTTATCGTATTAACAAAAAAATTTCTCAAATAGTCCACCGTCGTGCTTTCTCATGACCCATGGACAGGGTGGGGTGTGTCCTATCCACCTCAAAATCAATAGGTGTCGTCTGGGAGACGTCCCTGATCAGAATTAGTCAAAGCCCGATCGATCCAAAACGATTTAGTTGAGTTATCGTGCTAACAAGAAATTTTAATGCCGACGACAACGACGATACACACACAGCAAAAAATTAAAAACCATTTTTTTTTTGTTTTTAGGCCGAAAAACGAAAAAAGCCCAAAAAAAAATTTTTTTTACTTTTTCTTTACACGATTACATTACTTTTCCGGTAGTATAGTGGAGTGCGGAAATGTAATACAAATTTAAATACAAGTAAAAAACAAGAGGAAATCAGTTTTCCACGAAAATCGAAAGATTACACTATTCTTAGAGCTCGTTACACCAACCAAGTTGGCATCATCGGGAGATGTTTAATACTGATTAAAGCTTGATGTTTATCGTCTTCAGATATTCTAATATCCGTATAGGGTAAAGGATCAAAGGGAAATTACACGTGACCTATAAGTGAGTCGACTGAATCAGGCTCAGCAGCGCTTACCTATTTCTTGTAAACCAGAGTTTACTAGTTAGGGAGATATATTTAAGATATCGTTACACTGCAAAAAATTCAGAAAACGAATTGTGGTTGGAAACCTTTTTTTTGCAATAACTGTACTTCTTGCAAGTCGAAGCTAAAATCTGAATGTGCTGAAGTAAGTGACTTTGTTAAAACTATTCTTTATTAATAGTTTTGTTATATAACTTTCGTTTTATTGCAAATGAAACAAGATTTTTTGTTAAAAAAATGGTTGTAGAAGGTCATGTTGAGAAGGTGTTGCAAGCGCTTTTGGCTAAGTACTTGTCTCTTATTACTTCTTTTGGACATAAGAATAGAACTACACTAAAGTACAGTGTGGCTCACGTTCGGATTTTTTCTTATTTTTAGGAATGCAATTCTTATTTTTAGGAAACAAAGACAATGAAAACATTCGAATGTGGACCACACTGTACTGTAGTTCCCATTAATTTCAATATATAGAGTAATAATACGGAATACTTTTAATAGCATTATAATTTTTATACACGTACGTTTAAAACATGCAGTGTTTATGCAGGGAAAATGTGCAGGTATTTACAATTATTACTTATCTAGATCAAAACCCGCCGCAATAAAACTAATATATGTATAATTTTCTACAATATCGCTTCGTTGCGTGTACATTTTCCTGTCGAAATCTCTCGAGTGTATGTAAATAATAAATATTTGCCTTTATTTTTAATTCCATCTGATACACGAACACAAATATAGGCGTAGGTCCACGCCACGGGTAAATGGCAGGTAGTCATCAGCAACATGGTAACATTTGATGAGAAGTACCCACTTCTACATGGTACTCACGGTGTTTATAGTCGCTTATCTGTGTTAAGTGCAAGGTAAACACGTGTTAAGTGGTACCATTTCTGTCATAAATTTGTCAAGAGGCCAGATTTATTTTGGACTGTTACCTACACATATAAGACACATAATACAGGGTCTTTATGAATGTGAAGATTTATTTTTGACGTAATATGCATCGTAATAGGATACATCTTATGGTGTGAAAGGAAATGTCCAAATAACCCAAAAATTCCTATAAACACAAACTTGTTTTTTTATTATTTATGAATACTCATTGGGGCATTCACGGGCATTACAATCTGATCATAAAGATCAATAAGTAAATATTTTATAACTTATAATACTATTAAAAAAAATAGAACTAAGGTCGTACTCAACAGTATCCTTAGATTTCTAATAAACTAGGTACACCGAAAAACTAAGGCACATAATGATTTGCTTTGTCACATCACTGAACCAACTCAAAGGCTTTGATTCTCTTGAGTCTTCTTATCAATCCTGTGTTGTCAAGGAGCTGGATCGCCTCGATGTTGACTTGTTGGAGGAGTCGTTGTTCATGACTCCTGGCAATCTTGGATATGGCTTGTTCAACAGTATCCATACCCAGGTCTCGATGGAGGTTACTGTTTCAGATGTAGCAAGATGCGTCTGTTTAAGTATCTGCATATATAACATAAGCCTATTATGAATAGTTAGAATGGAGTTACTTCCAACCAACCAGTACATTTTTCTGTATTTAATTATAAGTTCTTCTTTTTTATTTTTGATATAGGCTTTCCAATGTAGCCTAGCGTCAAGGGTAATACCAAGATATTTAGCTGTATTTGAAAACGGAATTCGTTTATCATTTATGATTATGGGTATATGTTAATTAGCTCTATATTTATAGTTAACTAACACATACTTATTCTCCACTTCTTTGTCTGATTATTAATTTTGTTGACTGATATCTGCAATCTTTCTGCTGCTTCTTCGTGGTCATTACCTAGTTACCTACTACTAATATAGCAGTATCATCTGCAAACGTTGCTGTGGTGTAATTTTCTTCTAATCTAATCTTTTCTTCTAATCTAGGGTATAGGGCAGGTCCTAGTACACTTCCTTGCGGTACTTCTTAATTCTCTTAGGCTCAGAATAGGCTCCTTCTTGCTTAATTCTAAAATGTGCTTCTGAGATGTAGGATTCCAGAATATCAGAAAACTCTTTAGGTAGATACATCTTCATTTTATATTTTAGACATTCTTGCCAAACTTTATTGAAAGCTTGTGCCACATCAAGGAATATTGTAGAACAGAACTTCTTTTCTTCTAGTGATTTTTCTATTATATTTGTAATTCTGTTAATCTGATCAATAGTCGAATATCTTTCTCTCTGAACCCAAATTGATGTGACGGGATCAGATTCTGTTCCTATGTGATTGGTTTTAGTCATTTTAACAAAAATTTTTAGATTATTTTCGATAGTACAGGCAGGATAAAAACTTGCCTATAGGAGGAAACTTCATGTGGCGGTTGCATGCAGCCAGATTTAGGGACCATTATGACCTCTGCTACCGTCCACATCAATGGTACATACCTTAATCTTCCAAACTCGTGGAACAAACTTTGTGGATTCTTTGTCTCGTTTTGTAGTTTTTCTGATTTTGTGTAAATCTGTACACAAATTTACAGAATCATCAAGAATTTTATTTTTGTTGCAGGTGCTTGCTGGTAACGTGAATCCATACCTCGAGTCCAAGAAACAGCTCGATCCTCCGCTATGGGCTAGCAAAATCCGTTTCTACCCGTACAGCTACCACAAGAGGACTGTTTGCATGAGAGTGGAGCTGTACGGATGTAGATGGGCGGATGGTATAGTCAGTTACACCATGCCACAGGGCGATAAGAGAGGGTCCAACTGGGAGTTTTACGATTTTGGGTAAGTTGGATGTTTATTAATTGCAAACTAGATTATGTCACGACATGTATCATTTTATGTTGTGGTATCAACAAGTACCAGGACATGAGCTAGATAATCTTGAAACTGGTTTCCTTGTCTTTGTATGAAACCAATCCTAAGAGATTCTAGTTCAGTTCCTAAACCAGCCTTGTACCCGTTGGCGAAAATGGAGTAAGCCTCCCTATTTTCTAGGTATGACGGTCACTGGGACGGCAACGAATTGCGGCACGGCCTCGGCCAGCTGGTGGACGGAAAATTCGGCCACGACGACTTCAAGACGGACTTCTACGATGGTCAGACCTGGGTGGGGTGGAAGAACGACACCAGACATAACAAACCCATCGAAATCAAGTTCGAATTCGACAAGGTGCGCGAGTTCTCCAACGTGCACATCTACTGCAACAACCAATTCACCAAGGACGTGCAGATCTTCTCCATGGCCAAAGTGATGTTCAGCATAGGCGGCAAGCGTTTCAACAAAGGGGAGCCGATCACTTACGAGTACGTCGAGGACAGGATCTTCGAGACGGCCAGGAACCTGACCGTTAAGTTGCACCACAGGGTTGGGAGGTTCGTGAAGATTCAGTTGTTCTTCGCCTCTAAGTGGATACTAATCAGCGAGATTTATTTTGATTCCGTGGTGGCTCACGGGAATTTTTCCGTTGAACCGGAGCCCACCACGAGCGTTCCCCAGGTCAAGTCGCACAATGGGGATCGGCACGATCATAAGATAGAAATCCCGGTACCCAGCGAGATCAACGAGTCTGCAGTCATAGCAATCATTCTTATAGGTACGATTTTGAATATGTGCCATAACTATAGTGCCAAGTTATTCTCCATTTTCAGTAGATTTATCCTGGAGTTTTGGGTGCTAAAGGGTCTTTCAATACGGACGCTCGATTTTTAAATGTAAATAAAACAAGTTGTGTATAAGATATCCCATGGTGATTTGCCATACACGACTGAACAATTCACAACAAACTTGACAGATGTTGCTTTAGCAATATAACCGCTATAACCTACCAAATTTCGAGCATCCCTATTGAAAGACCCTGTATCATAATAGAGATCTGATATAGATAGTATTACCAAGGTTAGCACTAAAAATATATCATGTTTTTCTTAAGCACCAGGCGTGATTGTCTTCCATAAGATTTTTACCTGAACATGTATTCTTGAAAATATTTCTGCAATAACTCGACATGTTTATAATATATTGAAAATTATGTGACGACTTAAACCAGTTATGATTATTTTCAGGTTTAACACTTGTGATACTCCTCCTAGGTGCTATTATATTAATAATCTACCGCTTCCGAAATAAAAAATTCTTCCGAAGCCCCAACTCATCAAACATCGGCTTTCCTAACAGTACTCTCCCACATTTGCAGCCAGAATCTGTGTACGGTAAGTATGCGTTTCTGTTCGATCACATTCAACCAGAAATAAGCGTTCATAAATTTTACGGTGACTAAAAAAGATCTTTCCCTAAATGTGTTTCTAAAAGTAGAATTTGGCAACGCTGCAACCATAATATATGTTTATATAAAGCTATGATTGCCAAATGAAGCATCAATACGAAATATAATAGAATATTATATATAGATTACTACTGTTGCAATACAGATCTGATAATTCTTTGGACATGTGTTTTTAAATATATTTTTATTATGAAATTTCATGCCTGTAATGAACAGGAAAGTTATAAACTTTAATAATAATAATGTATTAAGGAGAGAAACCAAATCTTTAATAAATTGAACTAGAAATAATAGATAAAGCTACTTTTGTGACACCAACTTACTACTTGAAAGATCATACACATATAAGACTTGCGACGTTGCCATATACACTAGATCTGTATATATTCCTGCTATTCTTGTATTGTAGTAATACAACTATATTCTGTGTTTCTATTTCATTATTTCTAATATGCCACGTATAATTCAACGGCTCCGCATTCGGCGTTGTCAAGTTTACGCGTTTCATAGCTATTAGAAACGGTTGAGCCTGGTACGTACGTTCTACGTCTTGTTATTTTAAAATTGTGACCGTAGGGATGAGCGAAAAGGGAAGCTCCATCGAGGCATATGGAGTGACGGAAATCGACGACTATAGAAGGAGTCACGGCACCATGAAGTCGAGCTTAAGGTCGACGTTGCCTTTGCCCCACCCCGGGAACATGTCTGAGAACAACGAATATCAGGAGCCATATCAAGCTATGAAGTACGCCCCGTATTATAGCTACAGCTCAGTGGTTCTGGAGATGCAGGACGTGATGCCGAACAGTATTAAGAAGTTCCCCATTCCCCAAGGTAACAATTCCGAGCACATACTCTTTAGGTTAAATGTCTTACAGTGTCGTCCCTTTCAGACGCGTATGATTACGCAGTGCCTGAACCAGGCACCTTGCCTTTGTTGTCGACGTCGGAGCAAAACACTTTGCCTATCGCTCGTAGTCGGATGAGCAGTGTGTCCTCGAAGGGACCAAGAGTATCCTTGCGAAGTACGCACAGTGAAGGTCGAGAAGGAAAAAGGGTAAGTTCGGTAAATATTAAGGTGTTGATAACCAAAAATATTACGCCTAGGAAAGATACCTAAGTAAAGATAGATGATATAGCTGACGTACCAGACGTCAAATATTCTTATACATTTGTAATTAGTGCTAGCTAACTATTTTTACAAATTCAATTAGATCGTAGGCCTATACATTATCAAAAAACTCTAACCCTCATGGCTACCTTGACTGAATTAAATAATATTGAAAATTATTTTTCTATCATAATATGTGTGACTATATCAAATATCTTACATACATGTCATGGAAATAATATTTTATCTATATAGATTCCATTTCTAATATCTTTTTGAATAAATAACATGAATGATTTTGATTCCTAAAGCAAATTCTTACTTTTGAACATGTGAAAGAAAAAAATAGGCTGATCATAGACAAGCAGCATGATTCAATTTTCATTTGAAATCTTGTAACGTTGAAATTTTCAAGCGTTAAAATTTACAAAATTTCCTGAAAAAAAGAGAAATGCGTCAAAATATTGTTTTATATTAGGTTTTATTGAACCCTCATATATTTAGTTGCTTAAAATCATTAATAGTGTTTACTTGAGTTCACTGAGAACAAGATAAAAAATAAATTTAAACAGATATAAAGGTGAAAACATAAAAGTAAAGGCGGTTATTAACGGAGCGATAAGGTCTACCGTGACGTCACAGAAGAAATTCGAGCCGATTTAAAACAGTGAATAGGAACGTATCTAAAATTTCTAATATTATAGTAGCATATCCACGGTATCATAATTCTTCGAACTCTATACTGTATTTTTCTGTTCTATTAACGAGTCATAATGATTATCTCATAAATGGACATAATCCAGTATATATTTCTTTTGCCACGAATATTTTTACGGTACTTTTGGTATCTGTGGCGCCATCTAATAGTTAGTAAGTAAGCTCCTTTCTAGCTATTTTCAGATAGGAGCAAAGCAACTCGTACAGAATCGTTATTTCTTCAAAATAATAGTATAATTTTAACAGTAATGCCCGTAATATAGATCTGTAACTAAATTTTATAAAATATAAAATTATAATATACTGTAATTCCCATATTTGGAAACAACCGAATATGATTTTTGTAGCTAGACGAAGCCTTTTCGTTATACTATACAGTAATATTTAATATGTTTACTAAAATGATAAAGCATGCCATGTTTTCGCAGTCTCCTACACAACAAGAAGCCCTAACGGCCCTCAAGAAACGTCTTGAAGATACTATCATTCTTGAATTTCCCCGGCACAGATTGAGAATGCTCTCTAAGCTTTCTGAGGGCGCTTTTGGAACGGTAAGTAATCCAAACCTCGTTATCATCCTCGGGTATCACTCTAATGCCGCGAACAGAACACTGTCTTCTTCAGTCTACCTGAGGTACAATTAACTATGAAAAGATGTCGCGTTGATCGTTCTTCATTCAGGTTATTGAAGCGAATCAAAGATGTCGTACCGAGATCATTCTCCAAAGGTCCAACCCCAACTTTGTATTATACGTTGTCTAAAGTCATGAAAATATTTTAGCTAAAATGCTTTGTACTGTCGATTTACTATTATTTTAGAATAAAACAGTTGTAGTTGTGTTTGAAACGATGATTGAAAATAAGATTTTATTAGTTGTATTTATTATTTCCCTAGGTCTATATAGCGGAGGCAGATGGAATTACAGAGTATTCTTCGACATTATCTTTAGGTACAAGATTAGTAGCAATTAAATTTTTAGGAGAAACAGCCTCAGAGAAAGAAAAGTAAGTAACTATAATCTCAGAACTGGGCTTTCTACTATCCTACGATTCTCTTTACGTAGGAAAGATTTCTACCGAGACGTTCGGATCCTGGCAGCTCTGGAGGACCATAACATCGCCCGTGTCCTGGGCATCTGCAGCCAGGACGAACCTCTGTGCGTCGTCATGGAGTACCTGGACCACGGCGATCTCTGCCAATTTCTGAAAACCCACGTGGCGGCAGACAGCAACACCAACTTACCTTACGGCGTGAAGTCGCTCTCGTTCGACTGCCTCCTCTACATGGGGGTGCAGATAGCGTCGGGGATGAGATACCTCGAATCGCTCAACTTCGTGCACCGCGACTTGGCCACCAGAAACTGCCTCATCGGGAAGGGGTATCAGATAAAAGTCTGCGATTTTGGTACATACAACGAATTATATGTAAACGATTATTATAAAGTCGACGGTAATACACCACTCCCCATAAGATGGATGGCGTGGGAGAGCGTGTATCAAGCCAGGTAGGTATTTCTTTTTTTTTTTTTACTCTTCATACTATACTGTTCATAGAAAAGGATAGTCGAATGGTGTGGCCCCAAAATTGTACCCTGAGGTATACCAACAAATTTTCATTGTGCTTTGGTTTGTAAAATTGTATTACAAACTGTTCCACTGTTTCATATGGACAAAGGGTATACACAATGGTTTAAAAATGTGCTTTGATGTATCCTTTATCGCTCTTCAATTTTGATTTGTCTAATTGATTTTGATTGTTCTAATATATATATATATATATATATATATATATATATATATATATATATATATATATATATATATATATATATATATATATATATATATATATATATATATATATATATATATATATATATATATATATATATATATGTAGTTGATTGCTATTAATACATATAACCACATATTGTAGTCCCAAAATTGTACCTTAAATTTGTATACCAACAAATTTTCACTGTGCTTTAACTTGTTAAAATTTATTTTGTAAATGCAGTCCAAAATCTACAACCTGAAGCATCATTCAGCATGAATTGGCAATAATGAACTAAATATCAAAGTTCAGGGAGTAGAAATTTTACCATACCAAATCTTGAGGTACTCATATGCCTATCTCTATGTAACACTGCTGGTACGTGGTTAGCAACCTACCGATACGTTTCCTTTTAGGTACACGACGAAGAGCGACGTGTGGGCGTTCGCTGTGACGCTATGGGAGATTCTGACCCTCTGCCGCAGGCAGCCCTACGACTGCTTCTCTGACCCCGAGGTGATGGAGAACTTGGCGCGCCTCCACTGTGACGACGGCCAGTTCAAGTACCTGCCGCGACCCTCGAACCACAAGGAGATCTACGACATCATGCTGGAGTGCTGGCGGCGACGAGACGTCGACCGCCCCACCTTCAGGGAGATACACCTGTTCTTGCAGAGGAAAAACTTAGGATACGCTCCTACATAGCTTAGGAAGACTGGTTAGGTATAGAGGGATCAAACAACAACTATGTAAATAGAACACAGGGTGATACTATGTATTTTTTTAGTTGTAACGGAAATCTTAAGTTATGTTGAGAATGTTATTTATTTTATTAAATCTTTCGATCTTCTAAAGATTCGTAGTTTATATTTATTCGCGGAAGCGACAGAAATTTTACTTTTTACTATATCTCATGTCTAATCGCGGATTCTAAGGTCATTAACGATTGAAATAAAATACTGGCGGCCCAGTGACGGTACCATGAGGAACACCCGAGACATTTCTTAAAGTTAATGACCTTATATGATTTCATTAACATAAAGTTTCTGTAAGCTTCCTCCTAGTAACTTTGAAAGTAGTCAGAGCTATTTCCGTGGACAGGCTGTCACTCTCCCTTTTTTTTGTTTTCATTGTAACGCTTACTCAGCACGCCTGTCGGCGGGAACGGTGACGTTAGTTAAGAAAATAGCTTGTTTGCTTTAAACATTTGTTATGAAATTTTCACAAGGCACAATAATTCGAGACAATGTCTAGATTCTAATATAAAAAAAGTAATAATATCAATGTTATATTATATTTACTAGTCAATTGAGACGCCTATGTAAAATACTAATCAACGATGAACAAATGTGACTTTCGGGGCTTAGGCGAGGAAATTATTTGGATGTAGTTTGAGTAATTTATTCGAAACTATTCCCCAAGGGACCTGCTGAGAATCAAGCACTATCGGTGGCAACTGGCAACCATTAATTTGATGAGTATCCCATTCCGCGTCAGAATAGATTCTAATTAATTAATCACAACTGAGGGTGTAATGATTTTGATACCATAATTATAATTATCTCTAAATTAAATAAATAATTGCCTCCATTTCTCTATTTAATTCTCTTGGTTTCTTGGGATTCCATGCAGTTAAATAATCTAACGTTTTGATACTCGCCATCATCTGACAAACATCTACAATTATTAGTAATATTAATAAACAATAAAAACAACATTCTGAATTCTTTTATGAATTCTGTGTACTTACAAATCTACCTTGAAATCCAAAGGTCGACTATTCGAACCTCTGGCGATGATAAGCTTTTTTCATTAGCAATAGGATTTCTATACTTGTGACGAATACAATCGGGGCTTCACAGAGTGAGGTTATGAGGCTCGTAGAGAAATAGATTAGGAAATTATTTTTCTGCTAAGATGAAAAGACATGACCCCAAAATAAATAGAGTTTATGATTCAGGATCAGTTCTGAATGAAGGTGGATCCCATCCAAGGACATCCTTATCGTTAATATGCCGCACTTCCCTACAATTTGAATTTTCCCCGCCACTACAATCGGTAATGCAGATCACATAATACTTAACAGCGAAAGTCACGTGAGGTTTGCTTATTTTGTCTGTCTACTACATTTCATACAAATGTATCCATATTTCAGGTTGAGGAAAATATATCAAAATCGTCTCGTTACATTGCTTCTTGATGGTACATCATACTCAATTTTAATTGAGTAAACAAAGGCAGTTTGTTTATTGATCTCTGACTTAAAACTCAGGCAAAAATCAGATAATCCATTAAATAAATAATTCTTGACCCAATTTTACATGTTTTTCTTATACCCTGATAAAGCATGTAGAGCAGTGGTTTCACAACATTATATTTATTATTCTGATCAATATATCGATTATAATCAAGTGATCAAGCTATGTCATAATTAAACAATTGATATGACAAATGAAGTATACTTCAAAGAGAATGTTTCAGTCGGTAAGCTTGATTTCAACAGGTCCCCCAAATCGCTTACGTAAAGATTTACAATTGTAGAAAAATTTTCTAGTTACCACAGACTTTTATACAAGGAAAACCGGTCCACTTCCGACTGGTTTTTTGATACTCACAAGAGGTATGCTCGACAATGTACAATATTATATGTATATTTTTCAAAGCAATGTTATTATTTTTAGTAACCTACGATGATGATTATATTTTTTATTATGTGCCAATAAGCTTCGTTGATAAATGTAGATAACACAGCATATATTTTTTTTATATAATCGACTAGATGCAGCTATACACAAGGCATTCGTACCTTTATCGAGGTTCGTAGATTTTTTCACCCAGATATTGTTTTAATGTTAGGTCGGTGCACAGCCATTGACAAATTTTAACAGAGGAAATTACCATATGATTTCCATGACATACTGCCAGCACTGTTTTTCGGTATATCCTGTAATGTAGGGTAACATTTTTGATAATCTCATGTATCATTCGAAACAATCTATTTAATATTTTGTTTAAAACACTTAAAAAACAGACTGTTTCTACAAATGTCACTCATACTTATTTCAACACATGTTTCTCAGTGTACAACAGTTAAACTATTTCTAAGTACCGACTTTATCGAAGCTATACTTTATAATTTGCTTCTCTGTTCACATGAATGGTTCAGTCCAGTTTATCTTTTTTAAATTTTTATATCTGTATCGTACTTGACTAAAATCTAACACCACACCCTTAACATTCCAGATAAATGTAAGTGGCACAAAGGTTATTATATTAATTATGGTTAATAGTTGCAATAATATTTTTGTGATTTAGTTGTTGTGCATTTAAATTTCTGCAAATAATTGTCAAGTAACATATCAATTATTCAATAAATGATTACAAAAAAGGGTTGTTTATTTCCCCATATCCCTACTCCCCAACAACAATAATATTCAATTTGATTATTAACATGAAAAAGTTATTTAAAACTTATTTTTTAAATTCTGAATGTAGGTGTTTAGATATTTGTGTTCAATACCACTCGATTTTATTATGTAAACTACGCAGGGCAAGGACATCAAAAAATAAACAGAGCCCTTACGTTTAACAGAATTTAGGTATATAAAAAAGAATTAATTGGTTAAGGTACCTTTTAAATGTCTATCTTATAACGACTATTTGTATAATATTATAACTTCAGGACTTGGTTCCACTTATTGTTAGTGCAACTTGAAAAGAAACGGAATCACGTTTAATATAACTTGAAATAATCAATTCACTCAAGATTTGAAAACTGTTAATTATTAAACAGGTTATTGATTTCTCCGGTTTGTCGTGTTCTTTTGCACTATAAATAAAGTAGGCCGACGCCAATACCCTCTCTCTTGTACTATCTACAAGAAACAGAAAGAGACAAACGATCATCGAATTGTTTGTTTTTGATACCCGCTTGCAGCTAACTTCACATGTTTGTCTAAGGACAATAGAATAATAAAGCCCTAACCCAACTTTTTAAACTACAAGTACGTTTTAATGAAATAGAACATGAAAGAAGTCGCCCTATCGCAAATATTTATTCTTGTTGTCTACTCATATACGCTATTTGTGAAGAAAATAGGTTGCCTCATCGTTCTTCCCTATTTTAGAGGTCGATGACAGGCCATCTGTGAGAAGAAAGTCGCATTGTCAAATGTCAAACATTCAGTCAAAATCAGAAATGGTCGCGGTGTGTTTACAATTATGAGTGTCTGTGATAAATAATTTAAAATTTGAAGGATATCGACTGGATTTATTGCATTTGGTGAGTACACTTTCAATATATGCATTGTTAGACGTGTTATCGTGCGAACTTATGTATTATTTTTAACTCGGTATTTAATTATTCGCCTAAATTTCTATTTCTATACAAAAATCTTTATTTCTCGAATCTAAACCGTTAAAAGGTTGCCAAACATTTGAACGATACCTTCGTTTTTGCTTACATATGTATTTATGTGGTAATTATGATTCATACAACGACATTTTACAGACAACGAAAGAAATTCGACGTCCTATCATATCATTTGTGTTTATGTCTTTTCTTTATAGATTATTATAATATCACCGATAATTGATTTTTTGTTACACTTACTGGGTGACAAAATAGCAAATCGATAGGTGCATCTTAGTTTTAAGGTAGTATTTCGTGTGGAACAATGACTTATAGTATGTGTGTAGGTTCTTCACCGCCTACAGGGTGTTCTGATTCAATATTTATTATTTGCCAAACCGGTGGTACTAAATCTGTACAACTTGGTTATAATGTGAACTGCACGGTAATTTTATTCAAAACTAAGGAGACTGTGACACTAGTTATGTTATTTTACATTCATAAGAATTTGTTTTCTATGCCCAACAGCTGGTTGCTGTGGCCGTCTTCGATAAATATTTATCACGGTTATTCAAAATACGCAAATTTCAGGTGTGAGTTATTATTAGAGAAGTTTGATAGCTTGTGTATGACTTGAAAATAAATTATTTATAATTTATTTTAGGATTTCCAGGCATTTTTATACAGTTCCGATTAAGATATTGCTAAAAATGTAATTTTGAAATACGAAGTTGTGTATTTTATCAATCATAGCGTGTTTGTATGAAAGGAAGCATTTGCTCTTTTCGTGTCACCGCTTGAATTTATTATAATTTTAATTTTGTTCTCTGATGCATTCGTAATAAATTGCCAGCACTAAAAAAAGTTTATGTCAAGGGCTGCGAAGGCTACGTTATATTTAACGTTTACTGCATACATATCAACAAACTCATTTACTGTTTTTCAAATGAAATAAAAACTTTACGTTAACATTTTATAAATATTTTTTCCAAGCAAGCCGAACTTTATAAATACACTTGATACACATACGTATGTATGAGGTATGTCTAGGAAATCATTTAATTCAGAAATGGAATTACAATCTCGCGTTTGAGAGAATGGGGAAGCGATTTATCCAAAATAATAAAATAAATTATGTACTATCACATTTTCACCGATATAATAATTCGTCATTAGGTATACATATGTATATAGTTTTTAAGCATAAGAATAATAGTTACCCCAAATGGAAAATTGTCATCAGGACAAAAAGAAAAAGATAAAAATTAGGCCAAACCCTTATATTTTATTATGGTTCCTTTTTGTTATTTTTTTTATTTGATGGTTCTTGAAAACGATCCATAATTTCTTTACGTACAATTTATAGCAGTGGCGGCTCGTGATGAAATGAAACGGGTGTTCTGCACAGGGCCGATCCTAGGTACTGGCCTCCCGCGTACAAATTTCAAACGTATCCAAACTACTGGCGCCGTAGGGGCCGCAAAAGAATTGCGCCTTTTCATGCGAAAAATTTTGAAAATTTTCAAGGTCACACGTTTTCCTGATACTTCAGAATTTTTATGTAAAATCCGTTTATACAAAAATATAGACTTTCACAAGAAAAATTTTTGGAATTTAATACCTTTTTGAAGAACATTCATGTTTGCCGTCATATTCTTTGGTTAAGAGAAAAGGCTTGTAAGGTGAATTTTCTACTAGAGGGTCTATAACACTTAAAATATTTTCCGAAAGAGTTTCAGCGTCACATTTTGTAGGTTTCAGGTATGTCCAAAAACGTTCAATCGGTTCACCATCGAGAATATATCTTAAAACTACCACTAACTGAGTTCTTGCAGATACATCAGTTGTTTCGTCTGCCATAACTGCCAAAAATGAAGGTTTGTTAATTTCTTTAATTATTTCTTCATGACATACTTTTAATATACAGTCTAAAAGATCATTTTGTATTTCTTTAGAGGTTCCTTTAAATACTGAAGCATTTCGTAGATGCTCGCTTAAAGTTACATCAAGCTCAGCAGAAAAATTTATCAAACCACGAAATATCCCCGGGTTTTGAGAGGTTTCAGCTTCGTCATGTCCTCGCTGCGCCAGTTCAAAGGCCCCACAAAACTTTATGCAGTTTATAATTTTTGACAAAACGTATCTCTTTTTTGTCACATTATCATTATGCTTTTGCACATTTATCCAATAAGCTGAATCTAGCTGCGCTTTAATATTAGTTGTCCCTAATAAAGCTAATTCCATTGTATTATGTAGATAGCTTTTGGAGTTGTCGTGCTTTTTTATTTTTTCAGTTAAGTGCACCAAATCTGGCACCCCTACCTCCGTCCATACTTTATCACCGTCAAAAAGTAAACAAGGAAAACAAAATAACGCATTTTTTTGTTGCACCCACAAATCCAATTGTTCTTCGAATAAAGGTCTCTATTAAATTGACGTTTATATGCTTTTCCGCGGCTAACACCTGCAGTCTCAATAACAATATCGGGCAATGGCCTACCATTGTTCTTTAAATCAATTTTTTCTTCATAACAGTATTTAAAAAATCGCTTCACATGAACTAAATTATAAACTAAATCCATTGTCACTATCACAGTATATAAATATTAATAATTAGTACAATAAATCACTACACAAATTCACAAAACAGTATTTAAAATCTCAAATTAACACGAAATACGAAATAGGTACGATTTACGCCCGCCCGAGGAGTAGGAAGGAGTAAACATTCACTGATGTTGCCTTAGCTGGAAAAAATACAGCTCACTGACCGTGTAAATTCGCTCATTTACGAGCACCAAGTGTGGATTGTCGCGGGAGTTGAGGTGGAGGACGGGTGTGCCGAGCCGTGCTGAGAACTACCTCGTGTGGCCCAGTTCAATGTACCGCGACGCGCTCGCGTAGAGACCCAGATAATTCATCTGGTCTACTACTCAATAGAGGACGGCGGGCAGAGTGCGACTTTAACGCAATAATTTGGTTAGCTGCACCAACTGATCAAATTATTTTACTAATAAATTTTAGTAATTATTACGTCGCGAAAATATACAAATATCTAATTTTTTTGGCGGTTCTGCAGCTCTGCTGGTTCTGCAGAGCTGCAGAACCAGCCGCCCCTGATCTATAGTAAAGGCCGTTGGACGATAAGCATAATGAATAGGTCTCAGAGAGATATGTGGAGAGTCTGAGAGTAGGTATATTGGTACTAATGAGATACTCTAATCCTGCAAGATTCATACCTCTATCTAGTTTAGTTTTTGAATAAATTAAAAAAAAAAAACGAGAAATCAGAAAATATTTTTTTCTCAAAGGCGGCTTAACCAGTATAAGTGAAATTTGGACATGTTATAGATATATGTATATAAAGATTTTACTCGTAACAAATAGCAGCTCATAACCTTCATAATAATCATTAGAAACAGGCGATTTTTTCCGAAATTATTTTTTTTCTTTATGATAACATTCTAGAACAATTTTGAAACTAAATTTTTTATGCGTTTTTCGATGTTTCGAATAACTTCTGAAATCCAAATTAATCGAAAAGGTACGCCATATATATCCTTATATTCTCTAAATTGTAGTTTTATTATATAAAAAATGAAAATTGATTCTGTTTAAATTAATATATTGATAAATAATATTCATATTGATGTTTTACAATGCAATAGGATACTTTAAGTAAAACTATTAACTTCTAAATATAGTTTATAATTAATTTTTGAATATTTTAATATTTTAATAAAAAAATGTTTTATTTTTCCGCGGAAAATAATGTAATCGTCTAAAGAAAAAGTGAAAAAACAAAAATTTTTTTGTTTATTTTTCGTTTTTCGGCCTAAAAACCAAAAAAGAGGTTTTTAAAAAATGTTTGCTGTGTGTGTGTCGCCGTTGTCGTCGGCATTTATTCTTGTTAGCACGATAACTCATCTAAATCGTGTCGGATCGATCGGGTTTTGACTGATTCTGATCGGGAACGTCTATGTGTCTAGATGACACCTATTGATTTTGAGGTGGATAGGACACACCCCACCCTCTCCATGGGTCATGGGAAAGCACGACTGTGGACTATTTGAGACATTTCTTTTGTTAACGCGATAACTCAACTAAATCATGTCGGAACGATCAGGTTTCGACTGATTCTGATTGGGGACATCTACCAGACGACATCTATTGATTTTGAGGTGGATAGGACATACCCCACCCTGTCCATGGGTCATGAGAAAGCACGATGGTGGACTATTTGAAAAAAGTAAAACTGTCGCATAAAACACATATTCTGCATTTATGTGTTGGTTTATTTTTTCTCCGCCACTCAATATGAGATCGAGATGTTCTACGTGCGGAAAAGTACGTTTTAAGGTTTTAAAACTGTTTTTTAATTTAAAACTGCAATTCATATAATATATTGTTTTCAATATTTAATATTATTTGCACTTAAGATTAATCTAGTAAGCTCCGTTTCTTTTGTTTCAAAGGTGTAAACATTGAAATAAATTGATTTTTATATAAAGAAAATTTCTATTAATTTTCTTTTTTCAATGTGGCGTATCTTTTTCATCAATTTAAGATTTTGAGAGGTATTATATGCCGTAAAATACTTAAAAAAGTTAGTTTCAAAATTGTTCACAAAACTTCACACGTTTCATTATCGCCACCCGGAATAAATTAATTATTTCTTGCACCACTTCTGGAAAGAGACGGGAACATCCAAGTACATATCTCGCGCTCACACATCTTCAGAACGTCTTAAAAAAATGTATCACGCCCGACTGCTGTGGTCATTAAACTTTAACCAAAAAGCCCTGCGCGCCCCGTTCGCAAAACTACCCCTCATAGACGCGTAGAAATTTCCAGCCATCCCGCAATTCGCGATCGAGTTTTGTGGCGCAAGCACCACGTGAGTGGGTAATCTGTGCACGTGAGCGTCAGCTGTTCCATAAACGGCCTGCTGCTATATCGCAACGAATAAGGGTTGTTATGGACAGTCAAGGTAACCAGTGTGCGCAGTTTATTTGTGTTTAAAGATGGTGAAATTGGAGATTTTAGAACGGATGTAATTTTTAATGAGGTATATCTGTGATTTGCGGCAGGGGAGAAATTTCAACCCCTATAACATTACTACGTAAAGTTCGAATAAATTCGTATAAAATTCAAGCATGTTTTTCTCGGAAGACGCCTGGATCCGTTTTTTTTTCATTTTATAATTATTCATTTTTTAAACTAAGATTTGTGTAGAGGGGGTAAGAAAAAAAACTGTATCACGTCAAACTTAAGTATTTTAAATGGTTATCCCTTTTTTATTAATTACGTTAAATGTTTTGTTTCAATCTATTAGTAATAAATTTGAAAAAAAAAGAATATAGGGATTTGAACCATGTAAAAGATATATACTTAAATACAGTTTTTCCCAGGTGATGGACGCCGAGGACCAATATAATCGCCTCCCAAATCCCTTGATTTGATCCCGCTAGATTATTTCGCTGTGAATCTACTTCAAATTAAATTCACGCACAATTCAAATAATATTGAAAACTTGAAAAATTAATTACAATGAAGTAGATTAACAGAATTTCAAATAGTATTAAATAAATATTTTAAAATTAAAAAATATTTTTTTGTTACACTGATTTTGTCGAAAACAATCAATTTATAAAGGGTGGTCCAACCAAAACGCACGATGTTAATTGTAAATAAAACAAAAAGTTTTCAGAGAATTATCTTAATATTTTTTATTGTGATAGAAGGATCTATGACAATTATGTGTGAAACAAAATATCGACCAAATGCTCGCCACGGCTTCGGTGGCATACCTCTATCCGATGGTCCATATTTTCAATGTGTTAATGTGTCGTTAATGTGCCGAATTATCTCATCCTTTAGCTCTTGAATTGTTCTTGGCTTATTGACGTACACTTTTTCTTTTAAATATCCCCAAAGAAAGAAGTCCAACGGTGTCAAATCACATGATCGTGGCGGCCAATTAACATCGCCACGACGTGAGATAACACGGCCATTGAATTTCTCGCGCAAAAGTGCCATTGTTTCGTTGGCTGTGTGGCAAGTGGTACCATCCTGTTGGAACCACATATCGTCCAGGTCCATATCCTCAATTTCTGGCCACAAGAAGTCCGTTATCATCTCGCGATAGCGAACACCATTCACGGTAACTGCTTGGCCGACCTCATTTTCGAAGAAGTACGGCCCGATGACGCCGCCAGCCCATAAACCGCACCAAACAGTCACTCTTTGTGGATGCATCGGCTTTTCAACAATCACTCGTGGATTCTCATTTGTCCAAATGCGGCAATTCTGCTTGTTAACGAATCCACTGATGTAAAACTGTGCCTCGTCGCTGAAGATGATTTTCTTTGTAAAGTCACCATTCACTTCTGTCTGTTCAACCAACCATTCGGCGTATTGACGACGCTTGAAATGGTCAGTAGGCTTCAGCTCTTGAGTCAATTGAATCTTGTAAGCGTGTAAATTCAAATCTTTATTCAAAATTCGCATCAGTGATGTTCGTGAGATGTTCAATTGTTGGACACGACGACGAGTTGAGGTTGACGGCTTTTCTGCTACACTGTCGCGAACAACAGCAATGTTTTCCGCAGAACGAACTGGGCGAGCATGCACAGGTGTTTTCACATTTCCTACAGACCCGGTTTGCTGAAATTTGCGCACAATTCTCCCGATTGTGGGACACATTTGGTCGATTATCGACCAAAAAAGTCACGAAGTGCACGAAATGCATTTTGATTTGAACGCCCATTTTCGTAAAAGGCTTCAACAATCTTAACGCGCTGCTCAATTGTGTTATGTGTGAAAAATTTATAACTTCTTTAATTTTCGTCTGACGATGCGTTGAATTTAAAGTTACGTTTTTGAGAAACACCGCCTGTCTTTCCTGAACGCTATGTTTCACAGATTGGAACTATCAAGGTGATTCGTTGGTTTCTTATACAAGAATGTATGATAAAACGATTAATGGTATCAAAAAATTTATAATTTCTCTAATTTTCATTTGGCTACGCGTTGAATTTAAAGTTACGTTTTTGAGAAACACCGCCTGTCTCTCCTGAACGCTACGTTTCACAGATTGCAACTATTATGGTGATTCGTTGGTTTCTTATATAAGAATGTATGATGAATCGATTAATGGTATCTAAACATTTATAACTTCTTTAATTTTTGTTTGGCGACGCGTTAAACTTAAAGTTACGTTTTTAAGAAACACCGCCTGTCTCTCCTGAACGCTACGTTTCACAGATTGCAACTATTATGGTGATTCGTTGGTTTCTTGTATAAGAATGTATGATGAAACGATTAATGGTATCGAAAAATTTATAACTTCTTTAATTTTTGTTTGGCGACGCATTGAGTTTAAAGTTACGTTTTTGTGAAACACCGCCTGTCTCTCCTGAATGCTACGTTTCACAGATTGCAACTATCAAGCTGATTAGTTGGTTTCTTACACAAGAATATACAATGAAACGATTAATGGTATCGAAAAATTTATAACTTCTTTAATTTTCGTTTGGCGACGCGTTGAATTTAAAGCTACGTTTTTGAGAAACATCGCCTGTCTCTCCTTTAGGCTACGTTTCACAGATTGCAACTATCAAGGTGATTCGTTGGCTTCTTACGCAAGAACATACGATGAAACGATTAATGGTACCGAAAAATTTATAACTTCTTTAATTTTTGTTTGGCGACGCGTTGAATTTTAAGTCACGTTTTTGAGAAACACCGTCTGTCTCTCCTGAACGCTACGTTTCACAGATTGTAACTATTATGGTGATTCGTTGGTTTCATATAGAAGAATGTATGATGAAACGATTAATGGTATCGAAAAATTTATAACGTTATAAATTTATAACGTTTTTGAGAAACACCGCCTGACTCTCCTTTACGCTACGTTTAACAGATTGCAACTATCAAGGTGATTCGTTGGTTTCTTACACAAGAATATACGATGAAACGATTAATGGTATTGAAAAATTTATAACGTTATAAATTTATAAATTTATAACGTTTTTGAGAAACACCGCCTGTCTCTACGCTACGTTTCACAGATTGCAACTGTCAAGGTGATTTGTTGGTTTCTTATACAAGAATGTATGATAAAACGATTAATGGCATCAAAAAATTTATAACTTCTTTAATTTTTGTTTGGCGACGCGTTGAATTTTAAGTCACGTTTTTGAGAAACACCGTCTGTCTCTCCTGAACGCTACGTTTCACAGATTGCAACTATTATGGTGATTCGTTGGGTTCTTATAGAAGAATGTATGATGAAACGATTAATGGTATCGAAAAATTTATATCGTTATAAATTTATAACGTTTTTGAGAAACACCGCCTGTCTCTCCTTTACGCTACGTTTCACAGATTGCAGCTATCAAGGTGATTCGTTGGTTTCTTACACAAGAGTATACGATGAAACGATTAATGGTATCGAAAAATTTATAACTTCTTTAATTTTTGTTTGGCGACGCGTTGAAATTAAAGTTACGTTTTTGAGAAACACCGCCTGTCTCTCCTGAACGCTACGTTTCGCAGATTGCAACTATCAAGGTGATTCGTTGGTTTCTTACACAAGAATATACGATGAAACGATTAACGGTATCGAAAAAATTATAACTTCTTTAATTTTCGTCTGACGATGCGTTGAATTTAAAGTTACGTTTTTGAGAAACACCGCCTGTCTCTCCTGAACGCTATATTTCACAGATTGGAATTATCAAGGTGATTTGTTGGTTTCTTATACAAGAATGTTTGATAAAACGGTTAATGGTATCAAAAAGTTTATAATTTCTCTAATTTTCATTTGGCTACGCGTTGAATTTAAAGTTACGTTTTTGAGAAACACCGCCTGTCTCTCCTGAACGCTACGTTTCACAGATTGCAACTATTATGGTGATTCGTTGGTTTCTTATATACGAATGTATGATGAATCGATTAATGGTATCTAAACATTTATAACTTCTTTAATTTTTGTTTGGCGACGCGTTAAACTTAAAGTTACGTTTTTAAGAAAACCGCCTGTCTCTCCTGAACGCTACGTTTCACAGATTGCAACTATTATGGTGATTCGTTGGTTTCTTATATAAGAATGTATGATGAAACGATTAATGGTATCGAAAAATTTATAACTTCTTTAATTTTTGTTTGGCGACGCATTGAGTTTAAAGTTACGTTTTTGTGAAACACCGCCTGTCTCTCATGAATGCTACGTTTCACAGATTGCAACTATCAAGGTGATTAGTTGGTTTCTTACACAAGAATATACAATGAAACGATTAATGGTATCGAAAAATTTATAACTTCTTTAATTTTCGTCTGGCGACGCGTTGAATTTAAAGTTACGTTTTTGAGAAACACCGATTGTCTCTCCTGAATGTTACGTTTTACAGATAGCAACTATCAAGATGATTCGTTGGTTTTTTACACAAGAATATATGATGAAACGACTAATGATATCGAGAAAATTATAACGTCTTCAGTTTTTATTTGGCGATGTGCTGAAGGTACGTTTTTGAGAAACACCGCTTGTCTCTACTGAAGGGTACGTTTCACAGATTGCAACTACGAAGGTGATTCCTTGGTTTCTTGCACAAGAAGATATAATGAAACGACTAATGACATCGAAAAAGTTATAAATCATTTGCTTTTCGTTTGGCGACTCGTTGAATTTACAGATAAGTTTTTCAGAAAGTCAGAAAACCTCTCCATCCTCAGCGCCACGTTTTATATATTGCAACTATTAAGATGATTTATTGGTTTATTACACAGGAAAATGTGATGAAACGGCTAATGTTATCGAAAAAATTATAACACATCTGAGAATATTGTACGGGTATATTAAAGAAATAAGTCTATTGAACATTCTTGGCCTATCGAAGTAAGAGCCTTCACATGTTCAATGTAAATTTGTCTCTCAATTTATTGACCTATCAAAAATTGCAAATCGTTAACATCATAGAGTTTTATAAATGCGTTTCGCTATTGATTAAATTTTTAAAGTGTATCCTTGGCTTAGATTTAATCATGAACAAATTGCAGCTTCCGCATTTTTAAATCACAAGTTTCAGCTTTACATAGAGAACCATAAGATTAAAATTGGCCAACAATAAAAGAGGAAAAAAATACATGGTTGACGTAATTATTTTCTATTTAAATTTTATTTTTTCTATATACGCTTCTATGATAATTTTAATTCAGATTTACTTGTTCAACTCTTGAGACTAGCTAGGTTTTTTGTTTGTTTTTTTTTTGTTCTATTTTGTATTCCTACTCTTATGTACTAATATTGATCTATTGAGTTCCTAAACCTATTCCTCCTATTTACCTATTGAGTTCTAGTTACTATGATGCAAATACACACCAAGTTAGAAAAAACAAAGATAAAAAACAAAGTTTGTGTGCGATTATTGAAGTAATTATTTTCTGTTTGAATATTTTAAGAGTAATATTTCATTTATGCGTTTTTTTACAAATAAATTCTGTTCTAGTAAAAAAACTATATGCGATTCAAACACGGCAATGCGCGCTGTGCAGGTTAAGCTATATTCCTTACTAATGAATGGTGATAGCCAAAAAAAAGGCAAACATCCATGTCAACGTATTAGCCAAACGTCTTAGCTGAACCATTAAAAAAAGAAAGTCTGAAACGGGAGCGGTCTACAGTTTTAAATTGTACCTTAAATTGTACACAACCTGTATAACAAACATAGAAATACTAAATCGTAAACGGGTTGTAACAGCTTACTGAATCATGAGCTGTTCAGCAAAAGAAAATCATTGAGATCAATCAACCTCTTTAGGAACTACAGCATTTACAGTAGCTCTCAAAACTATTCGTATCTTCGGCGATAATACCTATGGCGCTGTCCGATCTTTTCTGATTTACAAATTCTGCATTGTAGTGTCCACTGGTTGTTATTTCCATATTAGGAGAATACAGATGCAAAACATTGGAGACAATAAATATACTATTGCAAAGTTGACTTTCATTTATTTAAAAGATATGTGTAACTAAAGTCACAAAACTATTCGTACGGTTACTAAATACAACATCCCTATTATTTTGTCGGCCCACCAATTACTGCAATAACTGCCTGTACGCACCATAAATTATCAATTGGATTGAAATCAGGGCTTGTGGGGGGAGGTGTTTCGAGCCGATGAGGTACATGGTATAACACCCACTGTCTTGCGAGTACAATATACGCCGTATGTTTAGGATTGTTATCGTATCGGAAGTAGTATCCGTCGTTTAACCCTAATTTTCTCGCACTCGAAACAACACTTTCTCGTAAAATATTTAGGTATTTAAATTTATCCAGATTACCAACACCATTGCTACTCATGCATCCCCAGACTATCACAGATCCTCCCCCGTTCTTTACTATCGGTTTTAAGTGTTGCAATTTCACTTCCGTGTTGTTCTTTCTCCACACAAATTTTCGTCCGTCAGAGTCGAAACAATTGAACTTACTTTCATCGGAAAATATAACTTCTATATATAAATACAACTGTCTAATACTCATGGTCTATATTAATATATTTTCTTTTTCAAATGTCAGCATCTTTCGTCTATTAATTTTCTTAATAAATGGTTTCTTTCGTACTATTCTACAGTGAAATTCGTTCTTTCTCAATACGCTAGGGCATGTTTCATTAAAGCGGTAACAGTTTTATTAAGGCGTTCTAATACTAGTACATTTTTGGCTAATTGAGGAGCCGAAATAAAGGGCTGCTTTTTTACGTTCTTCACGTTCTGTTGAAATCCGCCGCCTTCCCGTCTTGTATTTGTAATTTATTGCTGCCCCTTCTGTTTGTATTTTTCTTAGCAACTTACTGTATAGTTGACTTACTTCCTACTAATTTTCCAATTTTACTATATGGCTTTCCATGGTTATGCCGTTGAAATACTTGTTATTGTTCCATTACTGTAGTTTTTCACTCTTTACGCCAGCTTTATGCATATTATGAGAAACGTATTTGTGGGGATTCCCAGCCAACCAGAAACTAATTCTAAGATTCGTCGGTAGATGGTATTGCCCAATAAGTTAGATGTGGCTATCCGTACGAATAGTTCTGTGACTTTCGATACCCATATCGTTTAAACAACCAGAGTATATATAATGGACAATTTTCAAAGTAAAAAATATTAGACAATGGGTAATTATGGCCAAAGGTACGAATAGTTTGAGAGCCACTGTATATGTGGGCCTTCTTAATTCTCCAACAGTTTAGTACCGGTGCACACTTGCTGCAACCTGCAACAGTTATCGGGATGCTGCGTCATTTTCAATCGCATAAGAAGAAATTCAGAGCAAGTTATGTTGAGATTCCCACGTGACGCCGATATCTATCTGACGCCGGCGTCACTCTTGATAGTTATCGAGGTTGCCGCAGGTACCTGTGATACACGCGTCACATTCCTGTACTCCGATAGCCGGCAATACTCATTTGTCTATGGGAAAGTGCATATTTGCCGCAACGTCGTACCTTCTATCGAGCTTGTGGAAGTCTCCCTTCACGATGTGTGATGAAAATATGGATGTCAAATTTTTAATCGACAAAGTAAAAACGTACCCGATAATTTGGGATGTTCCCTGAGATCTATCAGGCATACATTAAAGGCTCCCTTCAAGTACTTCTCGCTGTTGTATGGATGAATCCAGTACTTCGTTTTTCTAACTTATACACTAAGTATGAAAAAACAACTTTCTTCTTAAATATTTAGGCGCGTGTACAATCCATTTCGGTTGGTGGTAAATAAGATACTGTCGCTGAGGCATATCATCGTGAAAGTGTGCAAAGCAACGCCGCTCCGATAAGACGCAGATTGAAAATGATGCAGCGTCACGATAACTTTTGCAGCAAGTGTGCAAAAGTTATCGTGACCTAAGTTATACTCATCCTAGTATTTACTTCCTTTACTTTGGTTATTCTTTCTGATTGCCATCTCTGTACACAAGTCCCTTTAAAGAGTTTAAAAAACCGCGCCATGCACACGAGACCAGATATCGCATCTGCTGCAGAACACCGTACTGCATCACATGCTCCGCTAAGGTTACGCTACGGTAAATCCTCTCCTTCGGGTGATTGTTTCTCCTCGAGCTGGCACGGCGGCGGCATACCCGATCTCTTAATTTACGGCTAGTTTTCTCGCGGTGACGTTTAAAGTTAGATGCGGACGCGTGTGCTCGACTTTTATTCGTTGCGCGTGTGGGTGTCTGACATCTCGATCGCAAGGTTGATTGAACGTGCCGCTGCTATCATCATGAAGTATGGTTGTGGTGACCCGCACCGAACTCTGCATACCAGTCACGTATAACAGGGACCTGTTCAGAGGAAGGTCAGTTAGTTGTCGTCGGTGTCATTTGGTTTGGATGTCGGTCAGTCGATTGAGATTGATGGGATGTGTTGTTTTCGGTCGGTGTTTTCGGAGGATTAGGTTCAGGGTTATCGAGGATGCTTTCCCAGACGGATTACCGAACGCAGAGGGTGAAAACTTGGTCCATTAATTAATTATAGGGGGTTTTTGTTTCGCGCGGATCGTGAGAAATATTAGGACAAACCAAGGAAACTTTGTTGAACGTTGCTAGAGGGACTTCCAAAGCTATAATCAAACAAGAGTACTGCTTGTCAATAACTGGAAAAAGTGTGAGATTTCTCTATGTATGCGTAGAAGAAAAAGTGGGGTAGCATTGGCTATTTACTTAGGCCAAGCTATTTACTGTGCACCTCGTGTGCGTGCGGATACTTGTTCTTATTATTGACGAGCAGTAATAATAATGATGTATATTTGTTACTTTAGCTATTACAGAAAGTAGATGTGTTCAAAATAAAAATCATACAATAAAATGAAAATGACACCATATATGTAAAGAATGGACCAAAAGTAATTAATCCATTTCTTCTGCTTTTTTTTCTTATTACCTTTCCGCACTCAACTATACCAGAGCGGAAAAGTAATGTAATCGTGTAAAGAAAAGTAGAAAATAAATTTTTTTCTAGCGCTTAGTTTTCGTTTTTCGGCCTAAAAACCAAAACAAAATGGTTTTTAAAAAATGTTTGTCTGTGTGTGTCACTGTCGTCGTCGACATTAAAATTTCTTGTTAGCACGATAACTCAACTAAATCGTGTCGGATCGATCGGGTTTTGACTGATTCTGATCGGGGACGTCTCCCAGACGACACCTATTGATTTTGAGGTGGATAAAATATATCTATTATGTTCGTGGGTCATGAGAAAGAATGATGGTCGACTATTTGAAAAAGGTAAAACTGTCGCATAAAACATATTCTGCATTTGTGTGTTGGTTTATTTTTTCTCGGCCACTCAATGTCGAGATAGAGATGTTCTATTTTTCACAAATAAATCTCTATTATACTGATTGTTATCGTTTGAAAAAATATAAATTGGTGTCCCTTGTACATAAAATAAATAATTTAAGAGTTAATATAGAAACAACAAACGTTTTTTAGTTTAAAAACTTATTCTCTGAGTAAAAACATTCATCAATTAGGATTTCTTCTAGTCGGTTCTTAAAATTATTTTTTGGTTTTGCTTGGGATTTTATTATATATATATATATATATATATATATATATATATATATATATATATATATATATATATATATATATATATTTATTTATTTATTTATTTATTTATTTATTTATTTATATCTGAGTAATAAGGCGAATTTTCATAAAATTTACTATTATATTGAGGGATATTTAGCATTTTGCCATGACGTGTATCAATCTTTGGCGATCGATAATAGTTTTTATTGCTGCCAGACAAAAAATTAATTATTTTTTGTGGGAATACTTAAATAAGCAAAGTATATGACTTAAAAGCAACAATTCGCTACGAAATACAACGTTATTAATCGTCTTGGCTACTGTTAGGCAGTCAACGGTGCACAATTTGGACATCGACTTTAATTGATTTTTTAATAAACGTTATTCTCGATTTCGTATCGAGAATCGGTAATATAATTATTACTGTACTGAAGAGGGTGGTAACATTCAAACTACAGAAATAAGGAGTTTACCCTCTGGTAGTAAAACTTTGCATTATATTGATTATCTCAAGTTTTTACTTCGATTTAGATTGTTCGAAACTACCAAGAGATGGCGTTTGCTACGTTCTACTGCGGTGGAACGTAGCAACGTCTACTAGATGTGAGCTTTATCTGTCGAAGGTATACTCGTTTACACTGCACTGACGAGACCCAAGATGGAAAGGTCGAAACCGGTCTGCAGTTAACGATATCCTGAGATAGGTGACACTTTGCATCTTTCTTGGTGGTTTTGGAACAATGAACAATCACTGTATTTTTAGTGCTAACTCTGTTAGACAAAAATACGACAAATTTTGTTATGTAATTCAGCGCTCGGCGTTTGGCATATAGCCAGAAGAATAGCTGTTTTGACCTAATTTGTTTAGTCCTTATTATATAAGGCATTTACAGATGGGTTGGAGTATAAAACTCCTTATTCCTGTAGTTTAAAACTTAATATATAATAATAAAACTATTTATTTATATAATTTTAATCAATGAATAATTGCAGCTCATGAATAACAATGAATAATTGTATTTGTTTGTTTGGACACACAGAAATTAGAACATCCTTCCCCAGAAAGCCTACAAGCAGGTTTTGTGTAGGGGAAGGTTACACATATAAACGCGAACAAACACCCAGCCCTGAGGGAAGTGCCACGTTCTCTCTGGTGAGAATCGAACTCACGCAGACAATGTGCCCAGTATTTGGCCCAGTTGCCACCCTGTTACCAAATACCGAGTCAGCACCACCGTGGCACCATGAGAATAAGACCATGCGTCACCCATCCAAGTCGCAACGGCGCAATCCGTTGCTAGACTTCGAACAGCGCAGGTCCGACAATGAACGGAGTACGCTGTCTCATCCTCTTGTATTGCTTGTCAAGAATAGAAAAAAGTGTGATATTCTCTATGTATGCGTAGAAGAAAGGGTGAGGCAGCATTCGGAGGAAAAGGACGCACTTTATGCGCGGCCAGATCGAACTCTGTGTACATTCACATTCAAAACTATTTCATCTGGACTGAACAACAATGAATCACACGCTTTTGCAATTTACACAAAAGAAAAATATGCTATGGTGTATAATGAACCATAGCATAGCTATTCAAAAGTCCCCTCCCCCCCTCTTATCTTTTTAACGATTATACATAAACTAGTGAAATGATGACGTATGCGTCAAAAATGACGTCACAAAGTCATTGTGACCAATAATTTTAAATGGAACCTTATGGCAAGCGACACCTCTTTTAAAAGGTATCGAAAAAACGTATTCAATGATATTAATATTGTTTGTATTTATGGTAGTTTTGATGGATTAAATCAGTAATCTTTAAACTTGGATAATAATTTTAATTACAGATTCAAGAATCAGTACCTACTTATAGTAATTATTCGAAGTGAGCTCCATCTACTTCCTGGCAGTAAAACATCCTATTGCGAAACTCTTCTCGTACTTTTTCAAATGTGTCTGCGGAAATAACCCTACATTCTGTAACAATACGTTGTTTTAAAACATCAATATTGTCAGGCTGAGTGGCGTAAACCTTCGATTTAAGATACCCCCACAGAAAAAAATCTAAAGGTAATCTAATAATCTAAAGGCCATTCCATTGAACCTCGTCGTCCAATCCATCTACCAGGATATTGACCATCCTGTTGGAATGTTATTTCCAAAATGTCGAATTCATCTTGATTATCTTCCAAAATTTCAAGGATTAACGGTTCTATTGCATTTTGCAACATCTGCAGATACACCTCACCGGTTAAGTTGGTATTTAAAAAAACAGGCCCAACGATGTGGTTTCCCAGTATACCTGCTCAAACATTGACCTTCTCGGGATACTGAGTATGTGTTTCACGAAACATGTGAGGATTTGCGTTACTCCAATATCTCACGTTTTGTGTATTTACATTTCCATTTAGATAGAAAGTACTTTCGTCACTAAAACAAATTGTTTTGACATAGTCTGGCTGTTGGTTAATTTTAGTCTCCATATTTTCACAAAATTGCAGTCTTCTAATTCATCACAGCTTTACGGTTTTTGAAAGCCAGTTGTCAAAACTGCCGTAAACAGACACAATATTAGTATCATTGAATAGGTTTTTTCGATACCTTTTAAAAGAGGTGTCGCTTGCCATGGGGTTCCATTTAAAATTATTGGTCACAATGACCTTGTGACGTCATCTTTGACGCATACGTCATCTATCATCACTAGTAGGGAAGTTTACAACCCTTAATATTCAGTTACCAAATTTCACTAGTTTATGTATAATCGTTCCAAAGATAAGAGGGGGGGAGGGGACTTTTGAATAGCACTGTATATTTCGTAATATTAAGTTGGAATTTCTATAATTACTTAGAAAGAAGTGTTAGGAATGGAATTATATAAAAAATACATAAGATTTTATGGACTATATGGATCTTTCACTGACTATTCGCACACCTCGTGGGCGGTCCGATATCGCAGTTTTGAGACTCGTTCCTATTCTTGACAAGCTGTATATTTCACGTAATATGTATTTCACGTAATGCTTGCCATATGCACAAGTGGTCAGTTGGAGAACACACTAGCTTCCCCTTAAGGTTCCTATTTAATGTAAATTTTGAGAAAAATTTAGAAAATCATAGCACTATCTATCGCTGAGTTTTAATTATCCCTGATTATGTCAATTTAAATACCGAAACGTTCATTGTATATGGTATAGTATTTCGGTGAATTGTATATAACTCATATATAACTCGGGACCAAAGTTTTTTAGAACAAATCCTTGTACCTGAACATGTTTGATCGACGTAATTTTTTTTTAATAATTGATGTTATTTTTTTTACTTTTTAATACTACTGATCGTTCGTGGAATTAAGTTTCGACGAAACACTCACCTATAGTGGCTTCCACATGCCCCTTTCACCAACTAAATTGAAATCTTCGAGAGACACACACTATATAAATCCTGTTTACAAAATAACTCGCCAGTATAAGAAAGAGTGTCCAAACTTTAAACTATAAGAAAGAATACTGTTAGTTTTTATAGCTTATCTTCATTTTAGTGAATGTCAATTCTGAATTATTAAAAGATCCATTTTAATTTGCTTAATTCGGTGATAATTATAGGTTGAAAGTTTTTTTTTTTAATAATGTTAATGCATTTAAGGCATAATACTTTTTATACTGCAATTAATCACATTCGAAAACGACTTATACAACTAATACGCTTCAACATTTTTGACCATTTTAATTAGTTACCACTAATTAACATAACGCGTCTCGTATTTTTCATTAATCAGTGGAAGCTGATGGTCTGGTCAATTTTTAAAATAAAAATAAAATATTGTGCGACAAACCCAACTAATTTAATCACAAAAATATCTAGAAAACGATGATCAATGCAATGGGTTACACATACCGTGCTTTCATTTTAAAACTGTACATAGGTTCCACCGTTCGGTCCTTCTCGGAAAATTAGCCACCGCTGAGGTGGGGAGTCCGGCCGTACGCCGTGATGATCGACGACTTAGATTTCACATTTACCGTCGCATACATGTTTGGCATTTAGACGAATGAACTTCGTAGTAATACGTGTAATTTTAAATAGATTATTTTAATTCAAAACTTAGTAATTATGACGTACTCACTTGAGGAAAAAATTGATTTGATATCATGGTCTCTTCAAGGACATTCATTACGTGCAATGAGGGACCTTTTCTCGGTCAAATATGTAAATCGTCCGATCCCTGCCTTGAACACAATATCGACAGTAGTCGAAAAGTTTAAGCCAACGGGATGCATTTTAGGTTGTAAATGCCACAAGACACTTAGAATTAATGAGGATGCTGAAATGCAGGAATTAATGGTGTGTGCAATGGTAGAAGAAGATTCAAATATTTCTATCCCAAAAATTTCCTAGGAGACTGGTTTTAGTGTGGGTAAAATTCACAAAATTTTAAAGAAAAATAAATATTCCTATAAATACGAAGCCCATCAAGAAATTTTCGATGAAGACCAGTACCGTAGAATGGAATTTTGTAATACGGTAATGGAACGTGCAAATGCGGATGGCAATTTTATTTATAACATCGTGTTCACCGATGAATCCACGTTTCCGTTACATGGTAGGCACAATCCATCAATTCTACGGTATTGGGCTATTGAAAATCAGTATCGCCTGTTAAATACAAGGACACAATATCCCGAAAAATTGAATGTTTGGGCTGGTATTTATGGGAATGATATTATTGGGCCATTCTTTATTGATGGAAATTTAAATGGGGAGACTTATTTGAATCTTCTTCAAAACCAAATTGTTCCTGCATTGGCAAACATTTACCCCAATTTTGACAACGTTTGGTTCCAGCACGATGGGTATCCGGCCCATAACTCAAGAATAGTCATTGACTATTGGAATACGATATTCCCCCAAATAATTATATCTACGAGAGGCGTAATTCAATGGCCACCAAGATCGCCAGACTTGGCCCCTAATGATTTTTTCTTATGGGGGTATATTAAATCAAAGTTATACGGGCATCCTCGTGAAAGAGCTAATCATTTAAATCAACTGAGGGCAAATATTGAAAATTTATTTCAAACTATTAGCCCTCTTATGCTGACCAACGTTCCTTCAGAATTTTACGACAGGTTGGGTTATTGTTTGGCGCAAGATGGAGGCATCTTCGAAAATTTTCTTTAGTTTTTTTTCTTATTTAAGGGGATATTTTTTAAGTTTTAAGAGTTTGTATTTTATTTTTAATTATTTTAAGAGAATCTATTTTTATTTTTAAACGTTTTATTAGAAGGCACTTTTTTTAATGCAAAACCGATTATAAAAATAATGCAAAAAGGATCACAGTTTGCTGTTAAATATGACCAAGATATTTTTTCTTTAAATACCTTGACCATCTTTTAACAGTAAACCCATCAACATCACTTCCCACGTAAAATTTTTCCCCGTTACAAATACGATGTACACTCCCTCACGTGTAGAACGTAACTGTCGTAGCGCCGCTAATTATCGACACTGGACAACCTGAAGCAAGGCGTACTGTCCGCGTCCCCTCCCTACACATTATACGAAATCGACCGATTGATTTGCTGTCTAGTAAAAAAATGAAAGAACTGTATGTACAGGATAACTCACTTAACAATGTGGCAGCATTACACAACATTAAATTAAATAATAACATTAAATGAAACTGTATCTCAATAATTACACAGGTCTGTAAAAAAAAACTTTTTTAAAAATTGTTTTGATTTAGTTAACTGATTTTTATGTATTGGTTTTTTTCTATCACGTAAGGCTTGCCTACAAAATAAAGTTGAAGTTTTTGAAAAAAGTACAAAAGACGGAAAATTTTGGATTTGTTTTTATTATTTTAACGTGAAGTAAAAGCAAAAAAAATAGCAACGATACCTAGCTAAAATGAGCATAATAGTGATGTACATGTGTTGCAAAGTTATTATAAGTCTTTGTAAAAACGTTTTCTTTTCCATCAAAGCTTCTTTTGGTACTTTTTCGGCTGTGTTCTTGTAAATTTTCCCTTTTTAACATGCAACAGTAGTCTGCCATCATGTTGACATTCCATCGACCTTGGTATCTGCGCTCCATTTCTTTTATATCTTGATGGAAACGTTCTCCTTGTTGCTCACTTACAGCCCCAAGATTTTCTGGAAAGTAGTTCAGATGTGAGTGAAGGAAATGGACTTTGACACTCATGTTGCAGCCCAACATTTTGTAGTTTTGTAACAATTCAGCAACCAAAGTTTTGTAGTTTGGGTCTTTTTTGTTTCCAAGAAAGCCTGTTACAACAAGTTTAAATGAATTCCAGGCATTTTTTTCTTCCATTTCCATTTTAGTGACAAAGCTTTCATCTTTTAAAAGTTTTCTGACGTCAGGCCCAACAAAGACTCCCTCTTTCAGCTTAGCACTGTTCACAAAGATACTTGAAACACTCTCCTTCTTTGGGTAATGCTTTCACAAACTGTTTCATTAGCCCCAATTTGATATGAAGTGGTGGAAGTAAGATATTTTTAGGATCCACTAAACTTTGTCTTTCGACATTTTTAACTTCAGGAATAAGAGCCTTTCTGATTGGCCACGTCTGCTTGACATAGTGTTGTTTCCTGTCACGGCTATCCCATTCACAGAGGAAACATGGAAACTTTGTGTAACCACTTTGTTGACCTAGTAACATGGAAATAACTTTCAAATCCCCACAAATGGTCCATTTACGGTCAGAGTAGCCGAGTTCATTAGGAACAAACTCAGTATTTTCGTAGCATTCTTTCAAATAGACTGAGTGTCCAACAGGCACATAAGCATATCGGTTACCATTGTGAAGAAGTACAGCTTTCAAACTCCTTTTTCATGAATCGATGAAAAGTCTCAAACAAAATGTGTCCGAAGTTTTTATATCTATTACTTTGATCTCTTGATATTTTTCTCTACAATGCATAGTTTTGGCTTGAAATCGAAAAACAGCTCAAAAATACTTCAGCGCGCTCTAGCGGCGCAACTACGCAGAATTTCGAAAAAATGAAAAGAACAAAAATTGTGGAGAATCGCAAAATCTACAACATCAAATCAGGTCATGTTTTTCATGCTTAATTTTGCTAATTTGAAGGGACTAATAGGTTAATAGTTGTGACAGGTCGATAGGAGACAATTCCTTCTATTTCTTCGTGGACGTAATATCCTACTTGAAAATGGTTTGATAACATACCTTCTCATGTCACATACAATTTATTTGAAGGATAATCACCTTGGAAATTATACGGACACGGAACATGATAATAAAACGAGCGCATATTCTTCAAAAAAACGAAAAATACCTTAATGGTACGTGATACGAAGAAATTTCCGCAATCCGAACGTGAAATATGCTCGTACTCCGAGCTCGATCAATTGAGTGCAAGAGACAGCCATTATTACAGGTTCTTGACCTTCCTTGTTCACTCACTTGCACTAAATATTCGCTGGTTCGACGTATATCAGATGTAGTATAGCCTCGAAGCCCAAGATTCACTCTTCCGCTGTCTATATGGAGCCTCGGGTGATAGACAAGAACATCCGTTACATCATTGTAATTGCAAAGCGTTTGGTTTATGCTGTATGTCGATGAGTAAACTAATAATAAACTTAGTACCCTAGGTGCAAGCCTAAGTACTCATGTTAATACAAGGTAATAATATTATTTATAATAAGGACTCAACAACCACCTTTATTCATGGTGGACGAACTATTTCCTTCGTGTAAAGAATATATGAAGGGAAGAGTTACGACATAGCAAATGGTGTACGTAATTACAACAGTTCTAGGCTTGTTTGCTGCATTTAAACTGGTTATACATACTAACTAAGAACTACACCATCAGGAGTATAATTACAGATCCAGTTTTCATTGGTCCCAACTTTCCCAGTTACGTTGAAGTTCAGTGTAGTTTTATACTCTGCCTTTATTAACTTGGAGGTTTATCTAGAACAATAGCTTGATATAATCAATGCAGATTAGATGCAGGAATGGATTTCCACACAGAAATCTTGGCCGTTCATGTGGAGATCCTGGCTTCAACATGTTGCAGCATGACAATGTTTGAAGTAAATATAGGGTATTTCAATAGGGACTCTCGAAATTTGTTAGGTTATAGCGGCCATGTTGTTAGCCCGACAGCCAACGGCCGTCTGTCACCGAATCGCCAGGTCTACTGAAAACATCGCTGCTGTGCGTGAGAGTGTACTAAAAAATCCGAGCCAGTCAATTTCTTGTCGTTCATAAGGACTTGGCCTTTCTGCTGCTTCAACTTGGCGAATTTTGCGTCAGGACTTGGGTCTGCATCTAACTGACCCAGGAACTTAAGGTAAACGACCATAGAAAATTCCGTGTGTTCGCTGATTGGGCTCTGAAGCAGTTGGCCCAAAGTTGACCCAAATGTCGCAAAAAAATCATCTTTAGCGGCGAAGCCCATTTTTGGACGAGTGGCTATGTGAACAAGTAAAATTGTCGGATTTGGTACGATTCCAGCCATACGAGATACACCAGTACCAAATGCATCCCGAGAAAGTCACTTGTTCCAAAACGAAACTGGCATTGCCATAACCGTCAACGGCAAGTGCTACAGATCGATGATAAGCAACTTCTTGTGATCTACACAGCGCATGCCATAATGAACATTCTGCACGAGCGATTTGAGGGCATGGTTATCTCGCGCAGCGGCGACGTGAACTAGCTGAGATCGTGCGGTATAACGGCTTTAGAGTCCTTCCTTTGGGGCTATCTTCAATCGTAGGTCTATGCGACTAAACGGCAAACCATTTATGCCCTCAAAGTCAACATAACGAACGCCATCCAGCAAATTCAGCTAGATTTATGCGACAAAGTCATCGAAAATTGGATCTCCCGAATACGTGTCACCAAGCAAAGCCGAGGCGGACATGTTAACGGCGTTATATTTCATGCTTAATGCCATAAAATATTCTTTCAAACAAATAAAAAAGAGTTGAGTGGATATCTCACACACAACTTGTTTTATTTACGTTTAAAAATCGAGCGTCCTTATTGAGAGACCCTATATATTTCGAAGCAGCCTAAATATACCGTAGATTGTTATACCGCTCAATTCATCATTATAGTTTATATCATCGCTTTTTACCATTATTAGAAATATTTACTATTAAAACACTTTTCTAGCTTTTCTTTGAGAGTTCCCAGAACTCCTGTTGGTAATTTGCAAGAACTGGAGCACAGATTTCTTGAAGAATGTGCAACAATAACCCTAGTTCTACTGCAAAATAGTTTTGATACCATGAAGAGGCGTCTAAACTTGAGGCACGTCTCAGGACAAACATACAAGCTAAGAAGAAATTATATCTAGGAAGCAAATAGATGCACAATTTCAAACAATCAAGAAATTATCTAGACCAACACGAATGCTGTTTCAAAAAGAACCAACAGGGGCTTTTAGACGTTCCGCTACATATTTGAAAAGTGGACATTGGTCAAACATAATTAAGCTTCCAGAGTAGAATTACAGAACATTAAAGACATATCGGACTTGGATATACAGATAGCGACAGTTTCATCTTCACATCAACGAAATGTTTTTTGGTTTTTTATTTAAACTGATATGCCTATTATAATCTCTATTTGGCACCATTTAAAGCATCAATGGATGTCAAATTTTAGTCAAACATTGTATCGATTTCACTAAGTGATAATGTGAAAATTCACACCAGCACGTGATTATCTTCTAGTAACGTTGTGCTATATTCGTGCCCCATCAAAATAGTGTGTTCTTAGGAAATTTTCCCTGCATTTTGGACTGCGTTTGAAAGAAGAAAATTTTGATTCAGAAGGTTTTCAATCAACTTAGTATTTAATCCTTCTTTTATTCTAATGAAACGGTTGCACTCTGGGGCGAGTTACTTCTCTGAGGAGGCATTGCAAGCACCATATGCCAAGTATTTTAAACCCATCTGTAAATCATAATTATAACACATATATCTGGTCTACGTCAATGTTAAATATATTAAATATAACAATAAATTGTTAATGTTGCGCTGGCATTAAATATGTCGTATATCCAGTTGATTCAATCCTTATGATCTAAGATTAACTCCGCAGCTTATTATAATTCGTAATTGTGATTTTAAGATCCAGTACACTCGAGTTTAGTGCGTTTTCGCCAATTAGGCATATCTTCTCGGCAAATTAACGGGTGTATATCGGCAATAAACACAACTGAAACAATTTACGATGCACTTACGCGTACCAGACGTTTTTCCTGTGATGGTCGTTAATTGAAGCGGCCGCTAATTACGAATAAGATCTAAGCCGGTGACCGAGAAATCTCCTCTACGGGAATAGATCCGAGGAGGTCTTAAAATACAAGTCTTGAGGTGAGATGTAAATAGTGACGGAAGTGGTGGCGAGAGCCGCGTTTAATTTATCGCCTAGGAGCTTGCTTAGAATGTATTGTATGGGCGCCAGCCAGGTTGTACATGTCGGAGCCGTAGGGGCACTTCTGGGTTTCGACCGCATGGACATATTATTTAAACACTTAACGTACGCCTATGACACTTTTATTAATTTAACACAGGTAATATGAGAATACACGTCAGTTTACAATACACAATTTTTAAAATGAATGTTAGTAATAACCAAGTAATTATCTACCGAATAAAATGCAAAAGAAACAATAAGGTAAGTAACTAACGATCCGCCCCCGCTAGCCCGTACGCGTGCTGCTTTCTTTTTCAAAGCTCAAATTCAACTCCCCTTATTCCGTGTCCCGGGCTAGCAGGTTTGTTTCGTTCGCCCCCCCATAAACGTGTTACTTTGCCCATATAAGGAAATGTGTTTTATCCTAAACGCCTATTGGCTAAAGACTATCTTAAACATTCTTAACATAAACAAAAATATGTATCAAGCATATCTACAAATTCAATATGCCCAAGCAACTACAAATCACCTTCGTAATGACTTGGGGTTAACGAATAAACAAATAAATACAAATGAACACGGTAATTTTAGTGGTGACATAAATATCACTGCTGCATTTTAGGTTCCCACGAAGGGATCCATAGGCGGGTGGAGTTTTTTTTTTGTTGCAGCCGCCGACATACATATGTGTATCGGGTACGCAAATTTCCATGTTTTTGTAGGAAGTCTCGTTAACTATAGGCGATACGAAAACGTTAACGCCTCATTCTCGATATTTGTCTCAGGGTAAACTCAATAAGGAAAACTAGGATTGGCATTTTCGTTTTCGAGGTACAAACCAAAGTACAAAGTTTTTTTTTTTCGGTATATATCGATAACTTAGTAATTTGTGGAAGATAACAAGTTATTTGCATATTGTTAAGGCACTTTTTTGAGTAGATTAAGATGTATTCGAACGTTTTTAAGATATCTATTACCATTTGAAGGGTGCAGGGGAAAAAAGATGAATGTCACAAAATACAGTTTGTGAGATATACGGATTTTAAAAATTTTAACGCTGTATGTTTGCGGCTTAGAAACATTTTTCTTTGAAGTATTGTTTGAAAGTTACCTATCAATATAGAATTTAATTTTATACTACTATCGCCATCTTGTTTCCAAAATAGATGTAGAAAAAAAAAAATAAAAAATGAGGTTGAAACACAACATTCAAGTGAAAAAAGATGAATGTCACGGAAGGTGCACTGGGAAAAAGTAAATAAGCGAAAGAGAATCAACATCAAACTTATTTAGAACTTAGTTCTTTTGCATATGTAAATTAAGGCTGAAACAATAATTTAATATATAGCTCAGAAAAACCAAAACTTTGATTAATAATAATAATAATAATGGTTATATTAGAAACTGCAACACTGATATAAAATAAAAAATTAACGAAATACAAAGCATTTTTTTCGTAAGCTTAGTCACTATCTTCTCTTGTAGTTTGGCTGCAAGGTAGATTCTCAAAAAACAGTTTTGCAGTAGGGTCTTGACAAAACCGTTTAAGTTGTTGAAGTTCTCCATACTTCTTTTCAGATATAGGGATTCGTTCATGGTATTTTAGATTAGGTAACATAAATTCTCCAGTAGGTAGCTCTGCAGACTTCTCCTGTTTTCGTTTGGGTGGTACTACTACTGATGTAATGTAGGATCCATTATAGTTATCGCGAAACTGCATCATTCTTGGCAACTCTTTAACTATTAGAAGGTTTTTAACTGGTCTGCTTTCAAATGGACATTTTTTCAGGCTAGGTGGCTAGTCCAGGATCGAAATATTTGCTGGTCTTCGCAACTTATTACTCTAAATGGACTAGGCTTTACTCTTGCATTCATAATCTGTTCATTCCAACAGTGTGGAAGCTCTACTATGGCTTTTTGATTGATTAGTCCCATGTTTCGGTCGCACTCCAAATAGCTGTGGCCAAGAATTGGAAACGTCATTTGAATGCTGTGTAATCGGTTTGTTCTGTGGACAATAAAATGCAATAGACGAAATAACGTGTAATTCTTGTTCTGGCCGCAACACGAATCGCAAAAGATTTCAAGTTTTTCCACGGTGTCGTCCAACTGATTAAAGATAAAGTCAAATAACATAGATGTCACTTCGTCGGATCCTTTCTTGGCAGCCGTTTCTGTATATGTGTAAAAAAAGACTCGCCAGTAGATAGCACGTGGATATTAAAAGAATAAAATGACAATTGCCTTTTGTAATAAACATCGTTAGTGCTTATATTGGGCACCGGCAGGTTTTTCTGAAATTCCATAGCTATAGCTTCGATGTTAGTATGCTTCTGTGATGTCAGGCGAGCTGTGCGCTTTCTTTTGTAAAATGTATCAGCTTTTAAAAGATGCACTTTATACTCTGTTTCCAGACGGAAAAGATTATCTTTTTGTGAACGATCGTTTTCCATTCTAACCCTTTTTGCCTTGTATTCATCGCAATAGCTGCATGTGTCTGTTCGAGGATAACCGAAACTTATATTGAATTTTGTTACAAACATACACCTATAGGTTTCATAAGAAATTTTCTTATCAGAATGGTCCTCCAAAAACATTCTATACATCTTCACATTCAAATCTCCTGGCAAATAGGTCCGTGCCGAATCACGAAGTCCGTAGTGGGATTTTCTGCCTTTAGATGATGCGATATGTTCATAAACTGCTTTTGCTTTATCATCTTGCAGTTTGTGACACCGATTAGAGTGACGACCACGTTTATCATTTTCAACATGTCCAATAGTGACTAATTGATGTTCAATATTTTGAAGACGTTTGGCCGATATACCATGTAAAGAAAGCATTGCTTTGTAACATATCGGAATTTCAACGGAACAATCATTACGCTGAACACGAACTTTGTAGATGTATGAGAATGAATGATAGTTAACATCTTCATCATTATTAGTTTTTCGACTTCGATGTCTTTTGACAAAGCGATGTGCAATTAATCCGGCTAGATGCAGACTTTGTTCATCATGTGTTTTGAGTTGATTAAAATGTTTTATTATTGTCTTTCTCTCTTCCTTTGTGACATTCTCAAAGCATTTAAGCCTAGTACAAGCACAGCTAGCACCAGTTTCGTAACTACGTAGTTTTAGTCTTTTTGATACATCACTCATACGGCCATGCTTGACTCTCTTTTTGGAAGTTGATGGCAACTGGCCACATTATTCGTCGCTCATTGCACAGTACTTCTTTTTACCAATTTCAAAATAATAATTAATTAAATAAATAAGACGCTTCTTGGTTGTTATTAGTTACCAGGTTACAAGCCAAAGACACGAATACAACAAATCGGTACAATATGATGTAATGTAAACACCTATTTCACGTCAACTAAACGTTCAAGTCTACATCATGCTGTCTAGAACGTTGACGATGCGCGGGAGCAGTTGGACATTCATCGTTATTTCATACATCGCTAGGACCTTCATCTTTCTTTCCCTATACGGCATATTTTCATTTCGCTGTAACTTGTGAGCCTTATCCCTTTTGGCCTGTACGATTCATTATTCAGAAACCACTTGACCTTCTACACCTTTTAACCGATTTATCTCAAAATTGCAGTTTTTGGACATTCATCCTTTTCCCCCTGTACCCTTCATTTGTATTATAACGTTAACTAGAATTTAAGTCATACTGGGATATAATTTTTCCGGTTCTACTTAGAAGTGCATACTAACTTTGTTATTTTAAATAAAATACGTAGAGCATTCTAGGTAGGTAGGGTAATATTGTATTTTTGGATAGAGCGTCAACTTTAAGTAGCATAACATCAGTGTTTTTTGAATAGTTTTTGAATATCTGTCCATAACTTCTTTGGCGTGATAGAGTTTGATAAGTATGTTGGTCCGTAAAGAGAAGATACAATGTGACATTTGTACAATTAAAATAACTTCACAGAGACTATACCAAGTGCTTTACCAGATATGTAAATATGAAACAGGGATTTTTTGTATCGAAAATGCACGTTTATCGTCTGAAAATAATAAAAAATGTTTTATTCGACGTATTTCCCACTGCTAGCTATACATTTTTCCCATCTCTCTGACAATTTGTGGATTCCATGTCAAAAATATATTGCTCTTTTGACGAAAACCAGTCATCGAGCCATTTTATAACATTTTCGTAAGAAGTGAAGCCCTGCTCAGCAAGTGCGTGTCCCATCGATGCAAATAAATAATAATCGAACGGAGCCAAGTCTGGTGAGTAACTCGCATGCGAAAGTATTTCCCAACTAAACGCCTCAATCGTTTCCTTGGCCGGTTTTGCTTGTGTGATGGCGCATTATCATGAAGTAAAATCACTTTGTGTTGCCTTTTTAATATTATGGTCGTTTTTCACGCAAAGCTTGATTCAAATCGATCATTTGTTGTCGGTAGCGTTCAGTATTAACGGTTCGGCCAGGTTTTAGCAGCTCATAGCCCTTCTGATCCCACCAAACACAGAGCATTGTCTTCCGTCCATAGCGATTTGGCCTTGCAGTCGATGTCGATGGTTCGCCTGAAGTTACCCATGATCTTTTACGCCTAGGTTTCTCGAAATATATCCACTTTTCATCGCCAGTCACAATTCGATGGAGAAATGACTTTCTTTCGCACCTGGCGAGCAGCATTTGGCAAATGGTTTTTCGGTTGTCCTGTTGTATTTCATTCAGTTCATGTGTAACCCATGTTCCCATCTTCTGGATCTTTCCCATGGCTTTCAAACGTATGGAGACGGCTTCTCGTGTCACATTTAATTGATCCGCGAGTTCTTGTTGTGTTTGAATGTCATTCTCATCCAACAATGCTAGCAATTCGCTATCTTCAAACTTCTTCGATTGTCTTCCACGTTCTTCGTTTCTCACGTCAAAATTGCTACTTTTGAACTTTTTAAATCACTAAAAGCACTATGATTTACCAGGAGCATGCTCACCGTAGGCTTCAACTAGCATTCGATGCGATTCTGCAGCAGTTTTCTTCAAATGGTAACAGAAAATCAATGGTGTCCGCAAATTGTAGTTTCCAAGCACAAAATTCGACATATTCAACGCTATTAAAAACGATGTTGTGGTATGAAACGTGTATTGTTGTGAGATAAAAACCTTTATTAGATGTCAAAGCAAGAAAATGGCGCCAATGACGCGGTATGACGGTAGCTACATTAGTAGCTAGGCCATCTATGGACAAATTTCGATTTCATATTGCATATCTTTCTTGCATAGCTTGCATATCTTTCTTTTCATGCCCTTTTCGCGTTACACTTTAGAAATTTCAAACCGTGAATTTTGAATAAATACAAATTTTTATAAAATATGTATCTATTATATTGTATTTTTACAATCTTTGTATCTAAAATTTTTATAAAATTCGTATCTATCCGTAATTTGCCACTTTATTTATCTTTTATAATGGAACATGCTATGCTGATATACCATTCATTCTGTAAACAATCAACTTATTAGAGATAAATCAGATGTTCCTTAAGCCTAAGTGTGAGCCATCATTTGGTTTGTCCAAACCAAAAGATTAATGTCAACTAGGACGAGTTGTTTTTGACTACCAAGGGCGTCGTCTCAATTTCCGACTTTTCTTTATCCAAAATTATCTCTTCTGCGATTTATTCCTGGCGATACAATAAACGTTATTATATTTATAAATATTCTTGTGCCGTGTAAAATAAATCGCGGTTCATATAAATCTGTCACTTTATTTGTCTGGGACGGTGATTTCGTGAAATGATGAATAAATTCCGTAAAAAACATTTATTTCTGGCGAAGCTACCTTTCTTTTGAACGGCCATGTTAATAGACAAAACTGACTTTATTGGGTTATTGAGAATCTCCAATGGATGATGAAGCATCATACTCAAAATCCTCAGAAGGTGAATATGTGGTACGACATAGTCGACGGGAGAATTCTGGGTTCCTATTTCTTTGACGTGAACCTAACTGGTGCCAGAAGTAAAGGAACCTGCTCTTCTGAGATATAAATTTTCCCTTTAACATGGTGATATTTTAACACCCCATTATACAGTACCTGTCTGCGCTTATTTAGATAAGATGTTGCGAATCGTTGGATAGGGAGAAGGGGGTCGATTGAGTGGCCAGCCAGATCGCTATATTCGACACCCCTAGACACTTTTTGTGGGAATACTTAAAATTTTATTTGTTTTAATTAATTTTATAAATAATCATTTCAATTAAATTTAGTATTCTGAAATTTTACAATCGTTTTTATTAATTTTTTTTATCAAACCTATACTCATATTAATGTAATTTTTACTGTAGCGTATGTTAAAAGTCTACTCTTTCACATTCCATAATAAAAAATGAAGTTGCCATTATAAAAAAAATCAATGACGATTAATTATAATGGTAATTAATATATACAGGGTGATTCGTGCAGGGACATACGTCCTGCACGAATCACCCTGTATATATTAATTACCTTTAATTAAAAATTTCGAACTACAAATAAAATTTGACAAGTTCGAAATTTTTTCTCAAAACTTATTCCCTGAATTTCTAACGAATTAATTCATAACTTACTAAAAAGCACTGTATATTAAAACATGATATGCCGATACCTGTCATTCAAACTGTAAACAACGAACTTCGCTTGAATTTCACAAAACATCGCGCATATCAGAACGGGTCGCACGCCGTTATGGAGATGTTAGTAATAACCGTAAAAAATAAAATCAAAACACCTCAAGAAATGCGTGCATTTACGGCAAAGTGAAATCCGCACATTTAATTGTTCAGATTCCATAGGTGCAAGTCACGAAGTTCTTGTTTTCGTGTAGTCGAAGCGAGTCTTTACATTGTAACCAGCCTGGCTATCTTCCGCCACTGCAAGGTGCTGATCTCGGTTGCTCTAGAGCTAGAGGAGTGTCATATATGGCAGCAGGAAGCGGTACACACTTTGAATACTGTTTTGGATAGACGTAAGTGATAGTTTTTCTTTTTCATCTGTATTGATCACTAGTGTCCGCGAGTAACTCGTACATAATGTAAAAGTCAGGGCCGGATCTAGGACACCGTGCCGACATATTCATAAGAATATGTCGGAAAACAATGTGTTAAGTGTCGATTTTGTAGTATCTGAAACAACAGCAGTAATAAATATCAGTGAACATACAACAATACATACTAATTATTTTTAGAAGTTAGAGTTCCAATACATTAGTACAGGGTCCGGCAGAGATGTTTTGAAATGAATATGTGGAGTGAATGACGTTTTTGAAATGAGTATAACAGCTCAACGGCTAATGTTTTCGGAATGGTTGGTATATGATAGTCAGGAGATGCGGTTTCAGTCGCCATGGAGCCGTGAGCGTTCGAGCATCGTGTTTTTGTGGGACCTGAAAGACCTCCGGGGCTGTAGCGAACGGTGAGAACTCCCGAAAACATAGAAAGAGTTCATGCAGAAGTGGAATCCAGTCTGCGCCGATCAGCTGTACGGCATCACGCGCTGCATTAGTCTGACAGATCAGTACGACCAATTCTGTATTTAGACCTTCACTTTCACCCGTATAAAAGTATGGTGGTTCAGGAACTTCGTCAAAATGATTTTATACGGAGGTTTACGTTCGCAAGAACCATGTTGGAATTGCTCACACATGACACTCTACTGATAACGAATGACGAGACGCATTTCCATTTGTCGGGAGCTGTGAATAAACGGAATTTCCGATATTGGTCGGAGGAAAATCGACGTGAACTTCACCAACGACCACTTCATTCGGATACTGTGTGGTGTGTAGTAGCTCGATTTGACATTATCAGACTTAATTTTTTAGAGAAAACAGACGCACGCCACTGGTACTTTTTTAAAGTCACTCTTCCACTTAATGTCATTCACATTTTTCTTTACGATTTTTTTATTCATGACTTAATTTTCTCAAGGATAATCGATTATTATAATCCCTTTCCTAGGTTGCTTTTCAATTATGTTTTCAATAATACGTAATGTATTCTAATAATATTTCAATAATACTTTTGACGCGTATAGGAGAATACCTTTGAGGAAAACGAAAATTTAATAATGAGTTGGAAATAACATAAATTATATAATTTTTTTAAATCTTAAAACTAATTAATGAAAAAAAAATTAGGTACTCAAGCTAAATACCATTCATTACTAATAATGACCAAATTATAATTAGATTGCTGTAAAACATTTCGAATTATAGTTGGTGTTATTTAATTAGTCTCTAACCTAATTCGCTCTTTTATGTTTTTAAATCTTTATTCGTTCGGGTATAATTTTTATTATTTACAATAATAAATTCATCATGTGTGTGTCATCAATCTTTTATTTTTGACAGTCATCACATCACGTTATCAGGTGTGTTTTGTTTTAATCGGCCACCTGATTATTTTCGATTTCTACCTAAATTAAAATTTTCGTTTAAATTCCATCGTCAATTCGATTTGAATCGCAGCGTACGTCAGATTTAGATGCCAAAAGCCTAATACTAATGAAAATACCTTTCTGGAAGGTTATATGAAGGTTTATTCCGAAAAATAAAAATGTACAGCTCGTCAACAATAGAAACAAGTCTCAAAACTGCGATATCGGACCGCCCACGAGGTGCGCAGTAAATAGCCTGGGCTCTACTCGGTCTAATTGAGACCTTTGCAGAGTGAATATCGATGAATATATACTCGTATGTACACAGAGTTCGATCTGGCCAAGCGTAAAGTGCATCCTTTTCCCACCGAATGCTGCCTCACTCTTTCTTCTACGCAAACATAGAGAATCTCACACTTCCTTCTATTCTTGATGAGCAGTAACTAAGTTAGTTCTATTTGACGGAATCTCTATTTACTAAACGGCTGTTTTCGTGTGTGTGTCACGAAATTTTTAGGTCGATGTACGAAACGCTTTTCGTTCGAATTTTGACATATTAACAAAATCAATATAGTAAATCGACCCTTGCGAACAACGTGGTAACTTTTGTTTTTTGATCCGAAGAATCTAGAGGCATGCTCCGGAGGTGCTTTCGATATGAATAAGGAGGAGGCGCAATATTGTTACGATTTGCTTACTCGTAAAATATTAAAATTGTACATTTTTAAACTCAGCTATACAAAAATTCGTTAAAAAATTCAGTGGTTCAATTAAAGAGAAACTGACGATGTCGTCAGCACTCTAAAACTAATGAGATGTCAAGCTGCTTTCAGAGAAAGAAAAATATTACTGAAAGTTCGCAGTAGGTTCTCCACAAACTTTTCTTTAGTGTTCTATTGCAGTATACTATTTTTTTTTTTCTATTTCGTAGGATGTTTTTTATTCAAGCTATAATATAAACATCTTTAAACATCCCGACATCACGCTTTTCTCTTTACTGAAAAGCATACATTAAGCGGACTCCATGAAAGTCGTGATCACCGCAACAATGAGAACAAAAGACTAGAAGTTTTCCATTAAAGCCTCAAAGCCAGCTTTTTAACTAAAGAAAAGGATGTCACCTTGGTCTATTTTCCTCTTATATGCCTCTTGTGCTCTGTATAGTGCATTCTAATGGGATGGGAACCAGAAGATTACATTTCTACAGGCGTCTTTTTTTAATAGGAGCTCGAACTGCGATGGGTTTTTATATTTTAAATCCAACATGTATACCCAAAGCTTTCAAGGCACGTTAACAACAGAAAATGACCGCTGAAAATTTTTCTGTACTTCCAGAACTTGGATACATTACAGGAATATTATTAAACTGAAAGTTGATGTAAATAGTAACAGCTGATAAACACTGGTGGGTTTAGAGATTTCTGATTCTCAACATTATACAGGATGTGGCTCTAAAATATCTCGGTTATGTGACGAATAGGTGTATTTATAATATAATATACTCAATTTATAATAAACTCGTTTATTGTGAATGAATTGTATTAATAATACATAAGTGCTTATTTAGAATACAGCGAAACAAATATGTTTCTTTGCTCTGTATATCTCTGTATATCTCTGATTATTAGCAAATTAATAATAAATATAAAAATATTAATATACAAGGTGCGGTATAAGTATATAATAATGCCTATAACTTTTTAATTACATCTTTTATACAAGAGTGTTTCAAATAGAAGTTTTCTAGCTGCTTATTTTACATATTAACTTAGCACCGACTTTTACTTTGACACCGGCCTTTACATACGAGGGTGAATTAAATATAAACGAGACTTTTTTTATTTTTTTTATTTGAATGAAAAAAAAGAATAACAGCTCATTTTTCTACATAATCTCCTGATCTGGAAGCGCATTTTTCCCAGCATGTAGCTAATTTTATAATGCCCTGCTCGTAAAATGAAGTTGGTTGTGTCTCCAGCCAATTGCGCACGTAGGCCTCAACCTCCTCATCGTTGTTGAACCTTTTCCCTCCCATGGCTTCCTTGAGGGGACCAAAGAGGTGAAAGTCGCAGGGTGATAGGTCGGAGCTATAAGGAGGGTGCTCAAGTGTCTCCCAGCCCAATTCCTCCAATTTTTCTCTGGTCAGGGCTGCTGTATGGGGACGGGCATTGTCATGGAGAAGTTTCACTTCTCTCATCGGTAGGTCACGTCGTTTTCGACGATATGCAATCCTTGCTCGCTTGTTTAGACTCAGGGGTATAATGGTGCACCCACGTTTCATCGCAGGTGATGACGTGAGTGAGAAACGAGTCTCCCTCTTCCCGAAATTTCGCTAGGAGACGTTCACACACATGAGAACGATGAAATTTCTGCTCAGCTGTCAGAAGGCGAGGAACCCACCTTGCGCACACCTTACGAAACCCTAACTCCTCTGCGATGATCGAAAAAGTGCTTCCATAACTTATTCCAACCTTAAATGCAATCTCATTGATGGTCAGACGCCTGTCACCCTCAAGAAGTTGTTTAACGACGCTGTTGTCGCTGGCGTGAGGTCGGCAGTCATGGCTCTTATTTTCAACTTTCTCACGACCCTCCACAAACTGTTTATGCCATGCAAACACTCTAGCTCGAGACAGTGTCTTCCTTGAACTTCGCAGTCAATCTCGTCAGGATTTCAGCTGGTTTTACAACTTCCGTGGCGAGAGACTTGATGATAACACGCTGCGCAATTGACGAAGGCACCTCCTGCTCAAACATCGTCACGACGAGTACTGAAAGGAACTAGCGAGGTTGCCCATCTGCTCTCCCTCCTCCTGAAATCCCTACCCAACACCCCACGAAAGCGGGAACCCTCACGCGTTACTATTGCATGCCCAGGACCAAAAGTCTTGTTTATATTTGATTCATCCTCTTTTTAACTTAACGACCTTGAAATTTTCTTCGGCTGAGTTCGCCGCTACGACATTTAACTTCGGTTTTCCAAATGGTGACTTGTATATTTTTTTATATTCTACTAAGCATATTATTCTGCACGTAACTACGTAAAATATTTATTAAATTTGATGAAAAACATTTTAAGAAACGTCAATAGTTTCAATTATAATTTTTTTATTTATCCTACATTTATCATATCGGTTGCATTAAATGTTCAAAATATCTACCATTATCTTCAATACACAGTTCTAGTCTGTTTGTAAATAATCACTTTACGTTCACAAACACTTCACCTTTATTCCACCAACAATTCAGCTTAGTGTGATTTTAACCAGATGGGGTACGTCCCCACTTTGGAAATGGGGTGAGAAATTATTTAGATAGGATTTTTCTCAACAGGCGAAAGAGTGTAGTGCAATGGCCAGCGCAGTCGCCTAATTTGGCCCCTCGTGACTTCCTTATGGGGCCACGTCGAAGGCCACGTGTACAAGGAACGACTAAATGATTTAAATAACCTAAGAGCTCGAAATTAAATGGGTATCAATAACAACGAATTTAGTCGCCCTGTATATGTCATCGTATTTATGTATTCTAGATATTAGGAAAAGAAGAGGGGTTACCCTTTGATTTTTTCTGTATCTTCAAATTGAATTTAATGTGAGGCCCTAAAGTGTATCCGTTAATAGTTTAGGGTTCTTGTATTAAATCAACAACCTGTATAGCCGCCGTACGTTCTCTATTACAATATACGGCAGAGGCACAGAGCTTGTGAGATAGAAAAGAACGAGAAATATTTCGAAAGTATTTTATTACCGTTATCGTGTTTATTATATTGTTGTATTTTTTACAACTAGTATTTAGAGAATGTAATAATTAATAATTAACTTTTATGTCCATAGAATTAGCAATACTTACACCAGTAAACAGGTTATTCAATATTAAATTACAATTCCCAAAAATCACGGTGAAAGACCTTTCAGTTTTGTCTTTAATTAATATCTAATATTTTTATAGTTTTATAGCGAAATGGGTTTCGCTCGTATCTCAGTTGAAAGGCGAAGAAACTAACCAAGGTCCAGGACCGGACTCAAAGCAGAAAATTGACAAATATTCTGCAAAACAGAATATTGATTCTGATTGGAACATATCTGTCAATGATTATGCTGGGAAATGATTATTTCCTTTGAACTCCCCAACAAAGCTGTTCATATCCTTAAGAGGGGTGGACCTTTACGCCCAGCTGGTTTCATTATGCATTAACTATTACCTTAAATATATTCAAAACTATTGAATCATTTCTCACGATTTTGTCACCATTTTGTTCAGAATCGCTTTCTACACACAGAACCCAAAAGTGAGTTTCAACAATATTATTTGGTCTTGTGCGCCCAAAACTGTGTTTATAATGAAGAATACTCAAACCTTTTGCGTGTTCGATGCTGTAAGGTCATTCAGCAATGGCAACATATTTCAGTAAGTAGATAAGCATGATTGTTACATTTGTACTATTAATGAAAGTGAATTTTTTGTTTTATATGTAAAGTGTTGAAGCGTCTTGGTACTGATCCCGGCCAATTCTGTGTCGAGAGTCAAGAAGCTGCCAACAAATTGCGAGTCACAAAGGCTGAGAAGGTATTCCAAGATATTGAAAAAAAATCCCGCAAAAGAGGACGACAACTAGGAGAAAGCTTGAAGATGAATTTGCTCAAGATGAAGGAGAAACTTCTCATGGAGCGGGACAATTTTGTTTTTTTTTTAATTTTATAAAATATCTTTTAATAACACAATATTCCTACTATTATATTCTTTTAATTATTCCCCTAAAATAATAATAAATAACCATATAGCGCTATGAATTGAGATGAGTGGAGCTCTAAGTAGTGTCGGTCGCGAAGAACCAGCTCGATTGCTAACTTCAGTAATTTTTTCAGGCAGTTCTGGATATCCAATCGATTTTTTTTTTACCAAAAAACAAGCATAACAAAGTTTTATACCAAAAAATAAAAAAAAATCTAGTTCAAGAAAAAAAAAATAAAAAAAAAAGCTTTTTTTTTATCTCTTTAAAGGTCGACGCCCCTTAATGGAGTTTGCGGAAGAAGTTATTGATCTTCTCTATTTATTATTCACTTTTCACTAACTCATTAACGGGTAGTCTTTCTTCTCTTTTTGTACTTTCATCTTTTTGTTCCAAAATTTGACTTCTGATTCTGACTAACTTGGCAGCCGGTAACCAATTTATGGATGTCATTGTTCCCACATGAAAGTTAATAATGCACTGTTCAGTACTCAATATTGAACGGCCTTAGCGGTAATTTAATGTCTGCAGTAAATATAATTATTATTATTACCTCGTACAATTCCTTCTACGAGTTCTCTCCCCCTTTAATTTAATTCCTACTTTATTTATTGTAGCAATTTGTTCTCATCAAAGTCTACAATGTAATGCCTCATACAAATCGGGGCTATTTATAGGCGGCTGTCTATTCAATTATACGGCCTTATTAGCAGATTCCTTAGTCACATTTAATTATCTTTAGTGTATGGAGGTGCCAGCGCGTATCGATTTTGTTTCGATACAGGATATTTTGTAAGGAATATTTGAAACGCTGAAATTGTTACGCGCAGGTAACTAAATTTGAATGTCGACATTCATTTGTAAAATATCTTGCGAACTGTATCAAACACTCATTGTCAGTTAGGGATGGTGTATGAGAAGATCGTCTAAACATTTCAATTTCCTAAAGTTATGCGATCAGAATAGAACTTAGAGCTGATATTTTTCGTTTCGATTCGAATTCGTTGTTTCAAATTCTCTGAAGTAAGTGGTTTGCCGAAATAAACCAGTGATTTTACCATAATTAACCCCACAAGAGTCCTTTCCTTTAATTAGCCCTTCCAGAAGTCCAAGACGGTCGACTCGGGTGAACGTGGTGGCCACCTAGTTGGTCCTCATCGTCTTCTGGGTAGTTCGTCTTCTATTGAAACCAAATTCCTTGGTAGGAAACATCATCATCCTCACTGTTTCTATGTAGAAATACTAAAGCTGGTACTAAACCAAAACGGAGAAATTCTAAATATCTAGCACCAGTCCAATTTTCTTCAAAAAAGTAAAATCCTAAAATATATATTTATATTACGAATATAGCAATAGGTAAAAATAAAATTTGACAATCAGACAATGTTTATTTATAAGGTTAATGTATTTCGGAGTAGTCAATCAATATAATGTATCAGATCCTATAGTTCCAACTGAGACACCCTATACACCCTCTTCAATCATTACACCTCATTTCCTTATGTTTTCTTTGATCAACTTGTTTACGCCATAAAATCTAATAAGCCTTCATTTCCTTGTTTCAGAAGGGTATTAAACTCATGCTTGCTTGATATTTTAGATTTATTATTGTACTTGACAGGCCTATCAATTTAACAGCTAATTACGATAATGACAGGCTGCGTTCATATCAAAGAGATGCACAAATAGAATTGACTTTATTGAAGAGTATAAAATCTTGAGAAAACAAAGCACTCTTGAGATTATCGGCGAGATATGCTCGATGATAGCTTGTCGCTTTATTTCACGTCGGTTTTATGAGAGATGAAACACTTAAGTCAGTATCGCTATAATACGTATAATTAGCTTGTAGTTTTTAAGTTACCGACAAAAGACTGTTACATAGTATGACGTAAGAGTGTAATGCACTTACTCGATTTACCGTATTCATCTATCTCATGGCTTGCGTACAAGATATATGTGATCACGCCTATTGTTTAAGAAATGTTAAAAGAATGACACATCCAACTGATGTGATACGGTGAGATTACGGTGGGCATTCAGGTAGTGTAGCGCTTTGCTCCGCTACCGCTACATAGATAGGTGGCTTACCGTAATCTCTTGTATATAAGTTTCTGCAACAATGTCGTTCGTATTGTGGTCCGAATGTAACGAATAGTGAACGTGGAGGTATCATTGTTTGCTTGGGTTTGAGTACCAACAAAAGTTGAGTTCAAAACAAGAATTTTTGGGACCTTGTAATCTTTTAGCGACAAAAACAATAATTTGGATGGACCGGATGGGTTTAGCTATATTGGCATGATTTACGAAAGGAGCGAAAAATTATGTCAAGAGTACCTCAAACCGTTGGTTCTGATATAATATAGGCGGCTTTCAAAAAGAGTATGAATGTGACTGCTTATCAAAACCTATTGGAAGATTACCTGTTACCATCTTTAACCCTTACTCAACATGATGGTGCAATATTTCAACAGTATGGAATCGACCTTATGCCATGCCCAGCATTGAGGCCTGATCTTATCCCGATAAAAAATCTATAGGGGATTATGGGAAGAGCAGTATACACTCCAACGGAATCTTCGATTGAAAGTATTGATGAATTGAGGCGTCGAATTCTAGCTGCCTGGGACGAAATTCCAGGGGCAACTTTAAACAATTTAATAAATAGTATGAACATTCACTTATTAAGTGTAATAAGAAATAAGGGTAAATGGACCAACTATTAGTCCAAGTAAAATATAGAAATACCAATGAATCTATAATTTTTCACAAACTACAGATCCGTTTTTCCATTAATCTCTATTATTCACCAATACATGCGATCCTAAAAACTCGTAAAACAGATTTCACGTAATATACCGCTCCAATATATCCATAAAATTATTTTCAGTTTTGAGTTTTACTCATGATGTAGTCAGTGGCGGCTGCTCCATAGAGGCTCAGGGGCTCGAGCCTCCCAAGAGTCCCAAGTCACTATTAGAAAAATATAACAGTAATTAAATGCATATTTTTTCAGTTTTTGATATTTAATTAATTTAATATTTTTTTAAGATAGTTATTACCCGTTTACGACAGCTATGTGTACAATAAAGTCGCATAATACTTTGATCCAGCCAACAGATCATTCAAAATTGTGGGTGGATTTGTGGACGTGATAAGGTAAATGCTCTGTTTTGTTTTCCATGTGTTCTATTTTATTCTGGTTCCGCCGGAATGGACAAGGTATGGTCTTTAACAGGATTTAAAGATCTAAAACATTTAAATCAGAAAATAAAAAAGCACGAAATTTCTGCTAATCATATAAAGTGCAGTACGGATTTGGCTATGTTAGGCTCGGTAAATATTGCAGTTCAGTTAGATTCAGTATACAGACAAAATATTATAAAACATAACGAACAGGTGACTAAAAATAGGTATATTTTAAATAAAATTATCAATTGTATAAAATGTTGTGGAAAGTTGGAACTAGCATTAAGAGGGCACGATGAAAAACAGGATTCTCAAAACCGTGGGATTTTGCTAGAATTAATCGATTTTTCGTCAGAATTGGATGTAATTTTGAGAGAACATTTAGACAAGGCGACGGTTTTTAAAGGTACTTCTAAAACTGTGCAAAATGAAATTTTGGAGAGTATGCTTGCAGTATGTCGTCAAGAAATTAAAGAGCAAATTAATGAAAGTGAATTTTTATCAATTCAGAGTGATGAGACAACTGATATTTCAAACCAGTGTCAAATGGTTATGATAATAAGATATTACCACAATGGAAATATTTATGAGATATTTTGGAGTTTCCTAAGAGTAACCGATAAGTCAGCTGAGGGTTTAACGCAGTGTATAGAACATGAGTTAGATAAATTAATTTCAAACTCGCCATCTAAACTAATTGCTCAAACTTACGATGGTGCAAATGTTATGAGTGGTGTTACCGGTGGAGTTCAATCAAAAATAAAACTAAAATATAAACATGCTCATTTTGTGCACTGTTATGCGCATCAGTTAAATTTAATTATGCAGAAAGCAACTAATCAGAATGCCAAAATGAAAATTTTTTTCTCAAATTTATCCGCAATTGCTAGTTTTTTTTTCAAGTTCTACTCACAGATGTGATGTATTAGAAGAAATTGTAAATCGAAAATTGCCTAGAGTTGCCACTACACGTTGGAATTATAACATCCGGATAGTAAACGTAATTTTTCAGAACAGAGAAGAGTTAATCGAATGTTTCGAGGAATTGGAGGAAAAATGTAATAAATCTGTTACTTGCAAAGAGGCCTATGGTTTGCGAAGAACTCTAGAAGATCCCAATTTTGTCTTTTCTTAATTTATTTCACAAAATCTTTCCACATGTAGACATATTATTTAATCAATTTCAAGCCAGAAATACAGACAGTATTGAACTTAAAAAAAATCGAAGAGTTTGAAGAAATTATATCATCTCTTAGAAATTCAACTGATGATATAGAAAAACAAATGACAAATATTGATAATGAGAATGAGAATAAACGGAGAGAAATTAATCCTGAAAATAGAAATTCCGTAATTGCTAAGGAAGTGTGTGATACAATAATTTTTCAGATGAAAGAAAGATGGTCATACAGAGGTCATTTAGAAGCCGCATCTTTAGTGAATGTAGACAATTTTCTTAATTATTCAAAGAAATTGCCGACGTCGATTTTCAAATCAGTTGTTGAATCTTATCCAATGTTACAACAAGACAAATTAACGACTGAATTGGAAGTCATTTATTCAAGAACGGATTTTAAAAATATTATAGGAGACCTAAACATGTTTTCTTGGCTGTCTGAAAATGGTTTAAATGAAACGTTCAGCGAAACGGTCAAGTTACTAAAAATTATTGTGACAACTCCGATGTCTACTGCTGAATCAGAAAGATGTTTTTCAACTCTTAAAAGAATAAAGACATTTTTAGGAAATACTATGAATGAGGAACGCCTTAATGTCCTAGCAATGAGTTACGTTGTGTAGGTACTTTTTTTTGTATATAATATCTACTATATAAAACTGTTTCTTTTGTTATCAAAAATTGTAGTTCTATTTGGATGAAATTACCGAGGGACTGAAGGTGAGTCTTTATTATGTTGTTTATATTTTTTAAGAAACTAGGTATACAAACAGCTATAAATAAAATGTTTAACGTAACAGAATTTTTTTCCAAAAATATATCATAACGTAATATTATCGCGATTTTAATATTTTTTCCTATTCAAAATTTAAAAAGCATCACACGTTTATTAATGTCGATGTAGAGTTTAATATAAATTTTGGGGTACTTGTAAAACACAATGACCTTGAAATTATAAATTATCACTACGAGCCGCCACTGGATGTAGTCCAAATTAAAGGTGAGTATATTTTTTCACAAGCCTGTATATTCTTGTATAATCTTCCCCTACGCATCTTGAACTTTCATTAACCTCGTCCCCCTTTAGGGCAAAGAGTCCTATTTTTATGCATCCAAACGTTTATTATTTTTTTTAATAGCCATTTCAGTATGGTTAATAAATTCAGCTTTGTTAAGTCTGTCTTTTCGAAGCAATATCAAATATATAACAAATTTCTAACTTTGTCCTATTACCCCTATTAAAGTTGTAAATTTTGATTCAAACATGAATCCCGGGGTTATTTTTAGACATGAACACTTCAGGTATCTGTGACTACAAACACTAATCAAGCTAAGTAATCTCTGGGGATCTAATTTAATGGAAGTTAGTAAGTAATTCACGACGAGAACGTGACCCAGAAATGCGAAAAAGATATTACCAGGACTTTTCTTTACTCCGTTTTATGAAAAATCTAAGAAAAGACGTGGAAAAGTGACATATAACATGCAGGGTACGTCACGATAAGTGGCCTATTAATAGTTATTTTTGATTCTAAATTGCAAAGTATCGCTTTTGTATTCAATAATCCGGATTCGAGACTAGAGAAGAATTTGAGAATGCATAGATAACTTTATAACTGTATATCAAACAATATTTTTGTATATACTAATTACTTAGTACTTAGTAATGTAATACGACGTTCTACACAACAATTGAATCCGTCCAGAGCCACCACGCATCGGATTTTAAAGAAAGATCTGCATCTCCACATACAAAATTCAGTAGATACAAAAATTAATAGTTACAGACTATTTACAACGTCGTATATTTGTTAATAGGGTGTTAGAAAAGAAAGTAGGTAATGCTGATTTTTGTAACAACATTTTTTTCAGAGATGAAGCACAGTTTAATCTTGACGGATACGTCAGCAAACAAAATTGTCGAATTTGGGGTGCTGAAAATCTATATGCTATTCACGAAAAATAAATACATCCATAGAGATGCACCGTCTTGGTGCACATTTTGGAGTGGTGGAGTAATTGAGCCATACTCTTTTGAAAATTAAACTGGTAATGCTATCACAGTAAATGGGGAACGGTATTGTTACATGTTAAGCACATTCTTTTCCACCAAATAGATGATTTGGATTTGAACAACATGTGATTTCAGCAAGGCATACAGCATATGAATTCAGCCTTTCTTGCATGCCAACAGAGGAACCAGTTGTCTTGCGGAACGCCTACATCACTTGGCTGCAAAATCATGTGATTTAACACTACTGGACTTTTTTCTTTGGAGTTATGCTAAAGGAAAAGTGTATGTCACCCAACCAGCAACAATCAACGACCTCAAAGCAAACATCGAACGTGTTATTCGGGAAATAGAGCCAGTTTTATGTGCCCGTGTTATAGACAACTTTGCTAAACGAATGGCATCATGCCAGATGGGTGGAGGCGACCATATAAACGATACTCTTTTCCATTTGTATCCGTATCATCTCCATTTTATGTTGAAGAATAATAATCCTCAGTTTGTCAAATATCATTAGTTTTATTTACAAATCACATCCTATAGTTCCAAATGAGATACCCTATGTATTGCTTATCGCTGTTGTTTCTCTGAAAACAATTAGTAATAGTCAGGGGCGTAGCGTACATGGATGCGAGTGATGCGTCGCATCCCTTAAAAAATTGGCAAATTAGTGTTATTTAAAAGTTTGAGTCGATTTATTCAATTATTACAACTTTTTAATTATTTTACACCGACCGCAAACATGCATCACTTACTTTAAACGCTACCATCAACTTTCAAATCGGACGTGAAGGCGCCCGAAATTATTGGACTCCCGCGTTACTTGCTGCAGTGCTGAAATGCGATGGTCCACGTTACATCCAAGCTACGCGCTAATGGGCGAAAAGGTCAGTGATCTTACGCAGTCAACAGTGGAGCCTCGAGTGGGTATTGTCGTTATTTCCGGACTTAGTTATGCGATTATGTGAACGCATCTTGGCTACTATCGCCATAACATAAGGAAGATTTGGAAGAGCTGTATCAGGTAACTGTAGAAAATGAAAATGAGGAATCGAATCGAGAAGCCGTTATTTGTGCTAGAGACCTTTTAACTTTATTGACTTTCATTTTCATTTTTTCTTAGCAGTGTTTTCTGCAATTTTCCCACATTCCGGGAGTCTGTTTAAAATTCTACAGACGAAAATATCCGATATTAGTTACTGCGATAAAAAGATTGCCGATTTCAAATTACATATTCAAAAAATGAGAAACGAGTTTAGTGACATTTGGGACCGTATAGACAGATTTGTGTTAGAAAATCGACCACCAAGTAAAATAATGCGTTTGGATTTAATTCTTGAAGAATATAAGAAAAGCATCTACGCACGATTGTTTTATGAAATTTTGGACGTTATTACTTTAAACATTAGTGAACGGTTTAGTGAAATTTCTAAACTGAAATTCTTAAATCTAGATTCCACATAATTTACTTCATTCGTGAAACGTTTTCCTGACGAACTTATTTCTTCTTTAGTAGATATATATATATATATATATATATATATATATATATATATATATATATATATATATATATATATATATATATATATATATATATATATATATATATATATATATATATATATATATGGAACATTATTTGACGCAAATCGTTTAAAAAGTGAACTTTCAGTGATTTGTAGTGATCCCGATATGAAAAAGAGTACTGTGTTTGAGCTTCACCAATAAATTTTGTCCCTTCAATTATCTTCTGCTTTCCCGGAGTCATCAAAATTGTGTCGTTTAATTTTGACTATTCCTGCCATAACCAGTTCCGCGGAAAGATCATTTTCATGTTTAAAGAGAATAAAGACTTCTTCGAAATTCTCAAAAAGAAAGACTGTCAGCTTTAGCATTAATAAATATTGAAAGTGCCTTGTTAGATGATATAATATCGCCTCCAACATTTGAAGAAACAGTGATAGACGTTTTCGCTGGACAAACAAAAACCGAAGTATTGATCTTCATTTTAAAAATTAGGATATATACCTCAGCATAATTATTTTAGGTTAGTGTCTTTTTTTTTATTTTTATCATTTTCATATGGCCTACCATACATCCGACTATACCTCTTCCCCTTATAAAATTTTTATCACATTCCTAGATTCTTTTCTCACGCTACGCCCCTGGTAATAACCCATAATATCAGTGGTCATCCTTTTTGTATATATTTTCTTAAGTTTATGTTATTTTAAAAGTCATATACTATATTTTGCAAGGAAATAGGCATTAGTGCGACCAATGTGTTATTTTGTATGTCCGTTACTATATATATTATCTTGTCGAAAATATACCAGGCCATTATATAATTTATCCTCGTATCAGTGTAAACCCTATAAGTATAAAGGTGTCGCCTCGCTTAGGTGCGTACAATTAGGGCCTTAATAGCAATCCTTATCCGGAAAATTACTACACAATGGGGACCGTTAGCAGAAGCTATTACATGGGCTGTCTGTTGGCAATCGTTGTCGTAATGGGGTTGGTGTTGTGTGTGATTTTTATCAACTAATGGAATGACGTATAATGTTATTGTTCGAATGTAATTCCAAATTGTAAGTATAGTGAAGATGAGTATCTAATGTGTTACATTTTCGTAAGTGATTAGGTTTCTTATCGTTTTCTTTTATAAAAAAACGGGCACTTCTATAACGGCGATATTAAAGTAAGTAGTATGCTAAAGCCTAGTTCGGACTATACTAGTAATTTAGTCGAGTAATTTAGTAACTAAACGTGTCTGTCAATTTCTCGTCGATCACAAGAACTTGGCCTTTCTGCGACTTCAACTTTTTCAGCGAATTTTGCGTCGGGACCTGGGTCTGCACCCGTATAAAATCCAACTGACCCAGGAACATACGGTAAATAACCATAGACAACGCAGTGTGTTTACTGATTGGGCACTGGAGCAGTTGGCACTGGAAGTTGACCAAATTTCGTCAAAAAAATCATCTTTAGCGATGAGGCCCATTTTTGGATGAATGGATATGTGAACAAGCAAAATTATCGGATTTGGGATGATACCAATCCACACGAGATACACCAGCACCGAGTGCATCTCGAGAAAGTCACTGTTTGGTGCGGATTTTGGTCTGGCGGAATCATCGGTCCGTACTTCAAAAACGAAACTGGCATTGCCACAACCGTCAACAGCGAGCGGTACAAATCGATGATAAGCAACTTCTTCTGGACTAAATTGGATGATATGAATACCGACGACATGTGGTTCCAACAGGACGGCGCTACGTGCCACACAGCGTATGCCACGACAGACATATTGCACGAGCGATTTGAGGGCATAATTATCTCACGCAGCGGCGACGTGAACTTTCCACCGAAATCGTGCGATTGAACGCCTTTAGACTTCTTTCCTTGGGGCTATCTTAAATTGCAGATCTTTACCAACAAACCGCAACCAATTGATGCCCTCAATGTCAACATAATGAGCGCCATCCAGCAAATTCTGCCCGATAAATGCGACAGTCATCGAAAATTGAATCTCCCGAATACGTGCCACCAAGCAAAGCCGCGACGAACATTTGAACGACGTTATATTCCCTAATTAATGCCATAAGATATCCTTTCGAATAAGAATGAGCGGATATCTCGCACACAACTTGTTATATTTACTTTTAAAAATCGAGCGTCCTTATTGAAAGGCCCATTAGGTAGGTATGGCAAGATTTCTGAGGGTAAATTATTCCATAATTACATAGCTGAAGGTCCTCAAATTCATTGAATTAATCCGGGGTAACGATTCCAATTGCTTGAAGCTAGCCTGGATTGCCGGCTCGGATTTATCGGGGAATGGGGTCGATTCCCACATCAATCGGCTGGGTGTGTGTCCCTGATTTAAGTGAAAGAATAGCCCTAGGCTAAATATCTATGAACATTACGAAATGACCTAACATGACTTACTGTATGTGATGTTGAGTATGTTGATATGAATGTTACCATTAACGTAGACAAGAGGCAGAAGGATGCTAATTACAACTTTTTTTACTTCGTGAGACGCTTTAGTATTTTTTTATAACCCTGTATATTATAAATTTTATTATATACCGTGCTTTCATTTTAAAACTGTACATATGTTCCACCGTTCGGTCCTTCTCGGAAAATTAGCCACCGCTGCGGTGGGGAGTCCGGCCGTACGCCGGCCGTGATGATCGACGATTTCGATTTCGCATTTACCGTCGCATACGTGTTTGGCATTTAGACGAGTGAACTTCGTAGTTATACGTGTAATTTTAAATAGATTCTTTTAATTCAAAACTTAGTAATTATGACGTACTCACTTGAGGAAAGAATTGATTTGATATCATGGTCTCTTCAAGGACATTCATTACGTGCAATAAGGGACCTTTTCTCAGTCAAATATGTAAATCGTCCGATCCCTGCCTTGAACACAATATCGACAGTAGTGGAAAAGTTTAAGTCAACGGGATGCATTTTAGGTTGTAAATGCCACAAGACACCTAGAATTAACGAGGATGCTGAAATGCAGGAATTAATGGCGTGTGCAATGGTAGAAGAAGATTCAAATATTTCTATCCCAAAAATTTCCGAGCAGACTGGTTTTAGTGTGGGTAAAATTCACAAAATTTTAAAGAAAAATAAATATCATTCCTATAAATACGAAGCCCATCAAGAAATTTTCGATGAAGACCAGTACCGTAGAATGGAATTTTGTAACACGGTAATGGAACGTGCAAATGCGGATGGCAATTTTATTTATAACATCGTGTTCACCGATGAATCCACGTTTCCGTTACATGGTAGGCACAATCCATCAATTCTACGGTATTGGGCTATTGAAAATCAGTATCGCCTGTTATACTGATTTTCAATATTCAAAATTGATCGCAAAATTGAATGTTTGGGCTGGTATTTATGGGAATGATATTATTGGAGCATTCTTTATTGATGGAAATTTGAATGGGGAGACTTATTTGAATCTTCTTCAAAACCAAATTGTTCCTGCATTGGCAAACATGAACCCCAATTTTGACAACGTTTGGTTCCAGCACGGTGGGTGTCCGGCCCATAACTCAAGTATAGTCATTGACTATTTGAATACGATATTCCCCCAAAGAATTATATCTACAAGACGCGTAATTCAATGGCCACCAAGATCGCCAGCCTTGGCCCCTAATGATTTTTTCTTATGGGGGTATATTAAATCAAAGTTATACGGGCATCCTCATGAAAGAGCTAATAATTTAAATTAACTGAGGGCTAATATTGAAAATTTATTTCAAACTATTAGCCCTCTTATGCTGACCAACGTTCGTTCAGAATTTTACGACAGGTTGGGTTATTGTTTGGCGCAAGACGGAGGCATCTTCGAAAATTTTCTTTAGTTTTTTTTTTCTTATTCAAGGGGATATTTTTTAAGTTTTAAGAGTTTGTATTTTATTTTTAATTATTTTAAGAAAATCTATTTATTTTTAAACGTTTTATTAGAAGGCACTTTTTTTAATGCAAAACCAATTATAAAAATAATGCAAAAAAGATCATAGTTTGCTGTTAAATATGGCCAAGATATTTTTTCTTTAAATACCTTGATCATCTTTTAACAGTAAACCCATCAACATCACTTCCCACGTAAAAGTTTTTCCCCGTTACAAATACGATATACACTCCCTCGCGTGTAGAACGTGACTGTCGTAGCGCCGCTAATTATCCACACTGGACAACCTGAAGCAGGGCATACCGTACCGTGTCCCCTCCCTACACATTATACGAAATCGACCGATTGACTTGCTGTCTAGTAAAAAAAATTAAAGAACGGTATATATATATATATATATATATATATATATATATATATATATATATATATATATATATATATATATATATATATTTATTGTTTCTATATATCTACCGTGTCAGTATATTCACTCTTATTAAAAACTTTGGAATATTTTGTTTCTGTAATACTGAACTAGTTTTAGTTTAGTTCTATATAATTGTGAACAGTAAATTACATCTTCTAAAGCTCTCTTTGCATCGTAGACGAATTAGCTTGTAGAGAATTAATTCAGCGTGGAATTGAACTAACCGACAGGCTGCTTAAAAAAGTACCGGTAGCCTTGTAAAAACGGAAAGAAGCGAACGAACTTGGCCTATTTACCTAGTAAAAGGATGATTATTAATAATAGGTAACTTAATTGATTTTTACTATTAAGAATCGTCGATAATCTATTATTTAATCAATATCGCGTTATTATTATTTCTAAATTGCTTCTAATGAAGGTATAATTAATACAGTTATGCTGTTTTTATTCGTGGAAAACTTCAGCAATGGTAGATTGATTGTAAGCGCATGATCAAGAGGTATACAGTGTGTTTTCATTTCGATGTACAGACGGGAGGAAGTTATACACCTAAAGGTGAATACAAATTAAGGCGCGTTCCAATTTTTTGTAACAACTTAATTCCCTTGTTATGAGAAGAATCATTAGTAGATATCCATAGGCTGCCTTCTACTGTTAACTCGGAAGATCAGACATTAGGATGATATTGGGTTGTCCCAAAAAGTTCGTTCGGTTTTCCGAGTTAACCATTTACGTAACGGCCTATGATGTCATGCGCACAGCTGCAGCCTTGAAGCCTTCCTCCCTATTTAACCATGATATTTAACTGTTGTTTACTGCCGTTATACTCGTGAACTTGTTTTATTATTGTTGTGTGTGAGCTTAATTCAAAATGAGCGAAGCCGAGCATTTTAGGCTCGTGATGCTTTTTTATTAAAAAAAAAGGCAAAAGAGCCGCTGAAACTTGCCGCAAATTGTGTCCTGTGTACGGCAAAACTGTTATTCAAGATCGAACGTGCCAAAAGTGGTGCAAGACATTTCGATGTGACGATTTTTCCCACACGGGCGTCCTAAAGAAGTCGTTCCCGAGCATTGACGAGCCTTAATTGAGCCAGGAAAAGAGCCCAGTACTTGTAAATCGTAAGAAGGTCGTCTTCAATCATGACAATGCTCGACTTCACACTCCTCCGCAGACCCAGAGGAAATTGTTGGAGTTAGAGTGGGATGTTTTACCCCATCCACCGTATTCTTCAGACCTCGCGCCCTCGGATTTTCACCTATTTCGCTCCATGGATAACAGTTTACTAAACATTTGCCAACGACGAGGAAGTCAGAAATCATTTAAAAACTTGAGTTGACTTGACTTGATTTTTCATCGTTACTGCTTGACTTGATATCAAGTAATTTCAAGCTACTTGATATTACTTGATAACCAAATAACCATTCAATTATGTTCGAGAACGCGCGAATTCCACATCATTAGAAGGTGAAGCCTACTGTACACTTGCGATTGGTGATAATTGGTATAAATATGCTTCTGGATAAACTTGAAAAGTGGGTTATAGAACTCGACAATAACCCAGATAGAGATGAAACTCATGAGAAAATAATATATAGCATTGAAGTGGCAAGGGACAAAATCATTAAACATTACGAGAGAAGTAACTGGATATACTGTGTTGTTTTAATCTTAGACCCCCGACATAAGGTGGAACATTATCCAATACAAATTGGGGAAAGGACTTGCAGATGGATGCAGTCATGGATGGAACCATTTTGCAGAAATTTTCAAAACAATGTACTTTAGGTCCAATTCATTGCTCATATCATCTTCATCTTCAAAACCAGATGAAAATAGGGATTTTCGACATCGCTCTACTAAGTTTATTTAAGAAATCTCCTGTCAACCCAAAAGATGAAATGACTTGGCGCTATGAAATAGACAAATATATGTCTGATTCACGAGCTGACAGTTGTGAAAATATTTTAGAATAGTGGAAAAGACACGAAAACGTTTTTCCAAACTTGGCCATAATTGCCAAAGATTTTTTATCAACACCTGCATCTTCAGCTCCTGTCGAAAGGCAGTTTTCCAGGGCTGCTCTAATTATTACAAAAACCCGTAATCGATTAGGCGATAACTCTATTAGAAGCCTCATGTGCCTTAGATCGTGGATGGCAAACGATGATATTAAAGACTTCTTTTAAATTTTGCTATTACTACTATGTTACTGAAGAAAAAGAAGGCATACATTGGAAAATCATTTTATCGTTATCAGTTTTATTATTTTGTTTAATATCTTAGAATAATTTTTTATGTTATTAATATGCCCAATAAGTAGTTTATTATTATTCTTTACATTTATATTTATATATTTATTATATAGATTATAGTTTAAGATTTAGTTTTGGAAATAAAAGGCTTTATTGCCAGGTTTCCTTTATTATTATTTCTTGATAATATTAAATGGTTAATGAAAAATCAAGTAGTCTTGAAAAAATCAAGTAGTCCTCAAGAACTACTTGATTTTTCAAGCACTTGAAATATAACTACTTGACTTGAACTTGACTTGATTTCAAGTCAAGTCAAGCCGTGCATCCCTATGACTCTTACTGAGAGATGGGAGAAAGTCAGACGCTTTAGCTAGCCTGATCGATCAGTTTGCGTAATACAGTGGCTATAATATTGACCTGTCGTTACTCGTAGTGATTAGTGTTATTTTTAAAGATAATGGCGGCCCTAAACAGCGCCGATTTAGTAGACTTTCGAATTAATAAGAGTGGTTATTTTAATAATTTATATTTAGAAGATAAACTGAAAACTAAAGACGTATATTTAATTAGAAACTGAAATTATGAACTGAAAATGAAAGCGGCAAAACCTACCAATTTATTTCAAGAACTATAGATGTTCTTGCAGAAAGGATAATGCGGCGAATGGAATTGATATACAAAAAAATATAGGTAAGTGGTTTTTGCGATTCAACTATTCAATATATATGTTGCATTAAAAGTGAGCAGCCCTCCTCCCTCGCCTAATTCAGGACAGCCTACCCTCAGCTTGAATCGACGCTTCCTTACTGGAGAGTTATTGAAAATGGAGAAACGTACATTATTGATTAAAATAATATGTAATAACTGTAATATTAATAATAAATACTTACGAAAAAATCGAACGAACTTTTTGGACAACCCGATATTATATATATATACTTGTCCATGGTGGAAAAATGTACATGTATACTTTATTGTATCAAAGTGTATACAATAAACTATATTCGATTTAAATGATATTTCATTTTTTCTTTTTGACAATATGAATAATAAAAGAGTTAAGATTGATTTAAAGTTTATGACTATAATATAAATTAGCGACAAAGCGACCAAGCGAATGTGGTGAAGCTGGTGATCAATTTGAATGCTTCTAATAAACGGGATTATTCTCTTTTTACCGACGCGACGTTTCAAAAATGCAACAAACAATTAGCTGACAATATGTGAAATGAACTGAGATCGAGACTGAATTTTTTGAATTTTGTTCTCATAACAAAGAAAGATGTAAAGCAGCAATGAGTATAACTTCGAATATTAATTTTCTTTTAAATATAGTTGGTATTGGCTGTATTAACTATCGAACATTTTTTGTATATATAGAAGTGCCAATAAAAAAACTGAAATAAATTTATACCCAGTGGTGAAGAATTTAATTAATATTAACATGCTAATGAATCTATTAAAACGTCGGAAAACAGTTATTTCAGTTATTTAAATTTCCATGCTTGTTATGTCACGCATCCGTATAGACGATCAATGTGTTCTTTATAAATAAGTCTTTAATATCTTTAAATGCAAATTTTTATATACACGCAAATACGGTGAATAATTTGATTATCTCAATACATTATACGGTTAACAACCTTTCTCTAAATATAGAAGGAAATAATAAACAAATAAGCTTGTATTTGAAGCCAATTTAGGTGAGAGATGTTTTTATCAGCTAATGACAATTCGATTTTCCGCTATAAACTTGTTGACAATTTATCATCAGACTTATCAGTTTGTCAACAAATGACATACTTTGTTCAACTGTTTCCGGTTCTAAGGGGGATCTTTCTTATCATCCGTAGTTAATGGAAAATTAACTTGTGTACAGGGTGTTTACTAAATTGTAGATTTATTTTTAATAAAAGGAGTTGTTTCTAAATCAAAACAATACTTTAATAAAAATTACTTGAAGATGAAAAGTATTTTTGTTATAATCCATGAACCGCTGATATTTGTATGAGGTGGTAAAGTAATTCCAAGATATACTATTCTAAACATACTATAAAAAATGGGAAATGACATCATTTTTTTTATCTCACTGACTATGATAAATTACGACATTATAGGTCAAGAGTTTGTCACTGACCATAATCTGAATGCTATACAAACCACGATACTTATAGTGAAATAATAAATATATACAGTATGCTTTTAAAGTCCCCGTGTCGTTTTATTGCGGGAAACATGAATTTTTTTTAATTTTTTTTATTAGATTGCCATAAAATTTAAGTTTTAGATCTCTGTTAGTGTGGTCACTACCCTGCTAAAATTATTCCAGAAACTATCCTGAAACCCTATATCATAAAATAATTATTACAAAAAAAAACGGCGCCCTTTTATGTAGAAACTATAAGATGTAGATTATCAAAAAAGTCAAAACCGACTTTTTCGCTTTTAACGACGATAACGCAGCGAAAAATCATTGTATAAGGCTTTTAGACCATTCAAATTAAAGAGGATAAAATAATCCAAAAAAGCTTTATGAAGAAATCACTGAAAAAAATGTATTGATGTTCGTGGGCCCTTAGAAAGGCAAGCAAGAAGTTGGAAAAAATCTTTCCGAGAGTTTTCATATGATTAGTCAAAAACTGGCGATGGTATAAACTGTTGATCTTAAACTGTATATCTGAAAACTAGAAACTTAGAGCTTCAGTTTGCTTTTTTTTTTAAATTGTCCTACGGTTAGTTGTCACCAAGTTACAGTCCTTTGAAAATCATCTAAAAATTTTGAATTTTGTTACATTAATTTTTGTGCCTAGTGTATAAACTGTGATGTACAACTCCAGATTGGAAATGGCAACGTTTTTAATACCAAAGGAAAAAACTCTTACACTATTACACAAGAATTTCTTGATTTACGACTTCCTTTTTGTTCCAGATTACAAATTCGGTACATAATGCCGTCGGCCCGCCTGACCCTCCGCGAGGAGGACGTCGTGCGCCTGGCCTTGGAGTTCCTCCACAACCGCGAGCTCCACATTTCCCAACTGAGCCTCGAGAGGGAGACGGGCGTGATCAACGGCAACTACTCCGACGACGTACTCTTCCTGCGTCAGCTGATTCTCGACGGGCAATGGGACGACGTCCTGGAGTTCATCCAGCCGCTGGAGGCGCTAAAGTCGTTCGACATGCGCAAGTTCAGCTATACCATCCTCAAGCACAAGTACATAGAGCTGTTGTGCATCAAATCCGAGGCTAACATCCAAGGGAGCAGCGTCGATAACGCCGTGGAGGAAGTGGTGAAGGTGCTGAACGAGTTGGAGAAGTATTCCCCCACGAAGGAGGATTACTCCACGCTATGCCTGCTGTTGACTTTGCCGCGTTTGACCGATCACCTTCAGTATAAGGATTGGAACCCGAGTAACGCGCGTGTGCAGTGTTTTCGCGAAGTGTACCCTTTGGTGGCGGAGTTCCTCCCCGGGGACAGAAAGGCGACGGACGCTAACGCGAATAGCGCCAAGAACGACAGATTGATCCAGTTGATTATAAAGGGGATTTTGTACGAATCGTGCGTGAACTACTGCCAAGCCAAGGCCACGGGTTCCTCCGAGACGCAGTCGCAGGAGATGAGCTTCAGCAGGTTGCTAGACGGTTAGTATGTGATATTTCGAAAGTTTGATCTTCATCTCTGGTTCAGTTTGAGGTAAAAGGCGCGATTTTTAACCAAGAATTATTATTATTCTTTGTCAACACAATTTCACCAATATTTAAAAAATGTCCGGTAAGACAGTGGATTATTACAAGGGTCCATTCGTCTTGGTCTCGAGATATCGAGACCCATCGCATTAATTTTCTCAGGGCAATTTTTTGAACCATCGTTGGGTTTAGACTGACCTGACCTAAACATGAATCTCTGTCCAACAATTGTCCTTCATGATGAGGAGACATGAACACCAAGTTGCAGTTTAACCCTAGTTCTATAAATCTGTAAGTCTCTACAAATCAATGAACCTCCAGCTTTCAAAATTCGTAGGTAAAACACAAATTGCTTTAATTTTTGAGAAATTTGTATATAAATACGAGATCCTGCCATATATTTATTTTTTTCTATAATGTTTTTCACGTCAGACCTTTAAAAGTCATAGTTTTAAGTAAAACTATGAACTGTAGTCCATACAAAACAAAGAACAATGCACGTCATCATGTGACGTAATTTATTACCACTACACTTCGAATTTCATTCGCTTTTAATCAACAGAAATTTAAATTTGGCGCCCATTTTGAGATTGGCAGCAATTGACATATGTCGTGCGTGGTGCCAAATTTATCGGATGTTTAGACTTTATTCGATTTCTAGTTGATAAGAAAACGCTTTAGCGTTTAGCAGAATGTTTTAGCCACAAGTTAATAAGAAAACGAATTGGTCTTTTGAGAACTAAAGTACCTGGTATAGCCAGCGCAAGCACCATAGATATTCGGACTGTTGCATACATTTGGCTGATGTTTACACAATGCCGAAAAAAGTTATAAGATAACCTTAATCTTATGACATTTCCTTGAGTTCTATAGTATTTTTGGCAATGTGGCAACAGTGGTCATCTCTGACGCATCAGGTAAATTATAACGTACATTGCTTTTTGTTTTATATGAACCATATGTGAACTTCCATGTATCCCCAAGTAAAATACAGATTACTTTAAATTTTGAAAATTTGCACAGAAAAACATGAAACTGACAAAGATATACTTTTTCGATAAATGCAAGCACAATTACGAATTCTCAAGCTGTCTATTTGAAATATTCCTAAAATGTAGGGATTAAGCCATCAGATTGACAATACTGTGAAAGCGCTAACAGCTGCTATACGAATATTATATTTTTAGTAGATTAGAAATCGATTTTTATAACTTAAGTATATATTCTGTCTGACATCACTTCAATCAACTTGGATCTCCCTGTACAAATTTTTACATGTTTTCAACTCTCTATGTCGCCGGTATTAAGAAGCTACAATTGAGGCATTAATTACACTGATAGACAAAATGTATTTATGTTTATTTATATTTAGAACATTTTTATTTATTATATACATTATATATATATATATATATATATATATATATATATATATATATATATATATATACCAAAAAAAATTTTTTTAACTATATATATATATATATATATATATTTAGTTAAAAAAATTTTTTTTGGTCATTTGAAAATGAAATTTTATTAATTGACAAAAAAGTAAGTTATGAGTGAAATAAGGAAAAGGTTAACTTCGAAAAAAAGCTTTAAAATATGCATTTTGGTATTCAGTAGCGAGTATTTCCACCACCGACACAAAGCACGCCCGTTAAATGTCATTGCATTGACTGGAAAAGAATTTTGATAAAATCCTGAGGAATATTTCCCCATTCTTCGATAACAGCCCTTCCAACTCTCCGGAGCTGCTAGGATCTCGGTTCCGCCGTCGTGCACATCGTATAAGTTGATCCTAAATATGTTCGATTGGATTTAAATCTGTATTCCTTGTTGGCCACGCGAATCACTCGAGTCCCACCTCAATCAGGTAATCATCCACAATACGTACTCTGTGGGACCTCGCATTCTCCTGCATCAACAAGAATCTCACCGATTCTGAGCGAAAATGGCATTACATGTTCCTCAACTATCTCTTCTAAGTACCTCTGTGAGGTTAGAAACCTTCCCCCATAACAACCAACTCGGTACAAGCATCGAAGGAAATGCCACTGCAGAACACCGATGAACCACCATGAAGCGCCACCTGGGGAACCATGCAGCAGGGGACGTACCCTTCTCCTGGGCGTGTCCCCTGAAAGAGTATACAAAGCGTTATCCACAGTTTATATTTATAATGAAAACTCCTAAATACTAATTAATTGAAATAAAAAAGAATCATAATTGATTCAATTTTAAACTGATACAATTGAGCGGTGCTATAATTTTGTCCATCAGTGTATATTGAATCTAAATGTGAGGTACACTAGGCACAAATTAAGGGATGTAAAAAATCCTACATTAGGTAATTTTTAAAAGGCTGTAACGTGGAGAAAAATGTCAATTTTAAAAATTGTCGCAGAGCAAATTGAAACTCCAAGTCTCTAGTTTTCATATCTTGAATTCAAAATTTTTTACCATGAGTAATCATAAGGAAAACATTGGGAAAAAATCCAAGTTGTTGCTTGCCTTTCAAAAGGTCCACGGGCTCCAATACATTTTTTTGAGTTATTTCATTGTAAAGCTTTTTTAGATGTTTTTATCCTCTTTAATTTGAGCGGTCTACAAGCCTTAAAATCATCGTATAAGGCTTTTAAATCGCTTAAATTAAAGAGGATGAAATTATCTAAAGATTTATGATGAAATCCCTGAAAAAAAATTATTGAAGTCCGTGGACCTTTTCAAAGGCAAGTAATAATTTTATTTTTTTTTACTGAAGGTGTTGTGATTACTTAAAAACTGCTGATGGTAAAAAAAATTAACTCTACAGCCCTTTAAGATCTACAGCCCTTTGAAAATTACCTAAAAATTTAGGATTTCTTACATCCCTTAATATTTGTGCATCGTGTATAAAAGCATCTACGGTAACGTCAGCGACTATATGCAGCGTTGTCAGATTTTCTAATTTGTCTCTTACACTCAATATGAACTAATGTAGTTCTTTAAATTACGGTCGTGGCTTTTTGCCTCGATCTGAACATCGATAACAAAGGTAAATCAACAACGATATTGTTCTAACCGACTATCGATTCGATAGGTAGCGTCGGCTTCAGCGACTCCGACCTCAGCCTTCTCTCGTGGCTGCAGAGCGTCCCGCCGGAAACCTTCTCCGTGCCGTTCGAGCAGCGGACGCTCAACGTCGACGTGGAACGACTGGAGCGTCCCTCGCTGGAGACCTCGTGGACGGAACACATGCTGGTCACCCCCATCAAGCCAAAGACGTTCCCCCACTCGGCGATGCCGTTCACCAGGCCGCGCTCCGCTGCCGACATCATGTCGAGGTCGCTGATGCCGGTGCTCGACGGGTTGCCGTACGGGCTGGCGCAGAGCGGCCAGGCGGCGCACAACGGCAACCCCAGGCTGATGGCGCTCAGCACCGGCGACATAAGCCTCAACGGGCCGATGTCGAGGAGCAGCTTCGCCAGCTTCCACTTGACAGGTAAGTTGTCGTCAGTAAGTAGTAAGTATGAAGGAGTCACCTGGTTAAACCGTCCTAGATTGAAGGGAATTTATTAAGTAAAAAAATTCATCGATGTAATTTACCTCGGTAACGATAAATTTGTTCAACTGCTGCTCAAGAGATGGCGTATGTTCTCAGTTTGCTTGCAAATTTATTTGGTTTTCACTAGTGAAACCACAGGGTTCAGCAAAGTACGGAATAATTCCTGTAACTTTTTAATTACACATGCCTACAAATTTTGACATTTTCAAAGTCGATTTAGGTTTGATAAATGATTATAAGTGAATTATTTACGCTGATTTGATATCTACCTTCCGTTTTTGCCCCTCACGTAAGGTTTTTGATCAACTGAATAATCAGAATAAATTAAAAACTAAAGGAAGAATTACATTTTAATATACATTAAAAAACAGTAAAAAGTAACAACACATAGTTTTGAGTCTCTAATTTGTTTTTTTTCTTTGGAAATCTCTCCCTTTTCAACAGAACACTTCGTTTCATAGTTTTTCTTGTGTAATCATTCGTTGGGTGTTCTCTTTTCAGCATCCAGCAGTAATCTGTCATCACCGCCACATCTCATCGACCTGGTACCTCCTTTCCATCTCCTTTATGCCTTTCACCTTGTTCCTCACTAACAGCACCAAGATTTTGTGGAAAGTAGTCCAGATGATAAGAAAATTAATTTTTAGTTACTCATATTACAACCAAGTTGCTTAAACTTATCCACCATTTTGTTGATAATTTCCTCCTACTGCATATGTTTATAATTTCCTAAAAGAATGTCTGTTACATTTTCAAAGCATATCCAAAATTCTTTTTCAATGTCTGTCATTGTTTCTTCAAACTGTTGATCCTGCATTAATGTTCTTATTTGTGGTCCTACGAAGGTACCTTCCTTTAATTTTGCTTCAAAGAGCTAAAGAATTGCCACATAAGTACTTAAAACAATTCCCATTTGTATCTGTAGCTTTTACATATTGCTTCATTAATCCTAATTTAAATATGAAGTGGCGACAAAATAATTTTTTGGGGATCAACCAAATTTGCATAGAAAACGTTTTTTGAACCAGGTGTTAAGTCTGTAAAATATATTTAGTGTATTTTTACAGCTTCTAGGCTTTTTTAAAACAAAATAAAAACACAACGCGACGTCACGATTAAACGTACATACATTAAAAACGTACTACAGTGACTATCTAGATACCCGAATAGTTAAAAACTGGAATATCCCCACCGGCCAACTCTGTTCCGGTAAATCCCCCACACTTGTGTGTACGTTTCAAATCAATTAAACACAGGGGCGCCGCAAAGATTGAGACAAAATTTAATTTTATAGAACCTCGGTTACAAATACTGGTGCATGATGGAAACAAAAAACAGTGTTTCTGTAGTTCATGGTATGTAAGCCAAAAAGTCAGAAAAGTCCGATCACGAAATCTTTGTTGGCCTGTGTTATTTGCTTAATACAAAAATATTTCAAATAAAGGCCATATTGAGTTTACATACGTTGATGACCTTGAAACGTTTTTTTTTCGGCTGTGACTTCGCCACGAATAGACAACAAATATTTTTTCTCCATCAAACTTTAAGAACATACTGTACAATTACTCTTATAGGACGTTACCTCCTAATTTACGCTTTCCAAAGTTGGAGACTAGTTTCCCCCAAATCGTATGTTCTCGTAGGTATCAAAACCAACAAATTGATGAACACATCGGTGGACAGACTATTCGAGAACGAGGGCGAGGTCTTCCTCAGCAACAGCTACGCGGAATTCCAACAGCTACCCTCGATCCAAGAGCAGACGAGCACACCGAAAGTACACGCCAACACCCTTCCCAGCATCCACACGAAAAGTCCCGAGAGAAAGGTGTCGAACGCGTCGACGCCCGAACACAGAGGAAGGGACAGTCCTGCCTCTTTGGGAACGGCGAGGTGAGTACTTATAACACCCCTCGTGTATACAAGCCGCCGTCAATATAATAAAGGCGTATCGCAGGGTTCCACTTTGGGCCCTCTTCCCTACCAGTTGTATATGGATGATCGCCTTTCAGGTCTTCAAGGCGGGACTCGCTGAACGAGAGGCCGATAGCCGCGCAGAATTTAGTGTTGACCGCACCCGTAGAGGGCGTAGCAAATCTGGACCAAAGCTTCTCTGGGGAGTTAGTTAAGGAATTCCAAAAGACGAAGCAGAAGTTGCAGGAGGCGTTGGCGTTGCGGGAAAAAGAGAGAGAAGAACTGATAAGGCAGATCAATAGCGAGAACAGCAAGTACATAGACGAATGGTGAGTGAGATTGTTTTTATTTGCCAGGATAAGGAAAGGCTTAGTTGCATCCAGAAGGCCATTTAAAAAAAATAGTTTTTGTTACTGCAAAAAGTAAACTACGTCTATAAGGGGTTTATTAATGACAATCATCATTTTATTGATAGATAAAAACTAACGCCAATTGTGCGAAGGGGACATTGATATAAAACCGTCGTTGGCACCTCATAATCGTCTCATATAGAGAACATTTTTGGGAATACATGTTTCGTAAAAATATAATAATGAAAGGATAATTAGGAATGAATTTTCAAAAATTAAATCTGATGTATTCCATTAGATTTTAAGGACTGTAGCAAATATATGTAGGTAGTGTAGCCAAAATTACATAAAATTTCTTTATTCTTTATGTGTGTATAAAATGTCTTTTTTTGAAGACAAAAGAACATAGGAAATATTAAATATTCTATATTCTGATAGAAGATGGAGAAAAATTGAATAAAATTTGTCATATGTTGAAATAGTTAAATATTTTCTGCAGTGGCGTACCACTTGGATAAATATAGGGTCTTTCAATAAGGACGCTCGATTTTTAAACGTAAATAACACAAGTTGTGTGTGAGATATCCACTCAGTTTTTTTTATTTGAAAGAATATTTTATGGCATTAAGTGTGGAATGTAACGTCGTTCAAATATCCGCCTCAGTTTTGCTTGGTGGCGCGTATTCCACAGGTCAAATTTTCAATGAGTTTGTGGGATAAATTTGGTTGAATTTGCTGGATGGCGTTCGTTATGTCGACTTTGAGGGCATCAATTGTTTGTGGTTTATTCGCGTAGACCTGCAATTTAAGATACCCTAAAGGAAGAAGTCTGAAGGCGCTACATCACACGATCTCGGTAGCCAGTTCATGTTGCGGCTGCGCGAGATAACCATGCCCTTAAATGGCTCGTGCAGAATATCCATCGTGGCATGCGCTGTGTGGCACGTAGCGCCGTCCTGTTGGAGCCACATATCATCGGTATCCATGTCATCCAGTTTAGGCCACAAGAAGTTGCTTATCATCGATCTGTAGCGCTCGCCGTTGACCGTTGTGGCAGTGCCAGTTTCGTTTTGGAAGAGGTATGGATCGATGATTCCGCCAGACCAAAATCCGCACCAAACAGTGACTTTCTCGGGATGCATTTGGTGCTGATGTATCTCGTGTAGATTGGTGTCGTCTCAAATCCGACAGTTTTGCTTATTCACATATCCATTCATCCAAAAATGGGCCTCGTCGCTAAAGATGATTTTTTTGACAAAATTTAGGTCAACTTCCAACTGTTCCAACACACGGCGCTGTTTATGGTCGTTTACCTTAAATTTCTGGGTCAGTTGGATTTTATATGGGTGCAGACCCAAGTCCCGACGCAATATTCACCAAGTTATAGTCGCAAAAAGGCCAAGTTCTTGTGAACCACAAGAAATTGACTGCCTCGGGTTTTCCCGTACACTCTCACACAGCAGCAATGTTTTCAGCAGACGTTGCATTTCGATGATGTACAGATGTTGCCTGATTATTTATCAAACCGGTTGACTCGAATTTGGCCATGAAACGTCGAGTGATGAAAGTAAACACTAAAAAATAAATAAATAATAAATAATAATAAACACTAAATAAACACTATCCAGAATGTGGACAACTGCAGCGCGCGGGACGCGCAACGTACGGGCGGGTGATCGACGGCCGGCTGCCGTAGCGAAAATAAATCTGCGATTTGCTTTACATTTAATTAAATTTTTCAGCTATCCGACGTCAGAAAATTATAAAGGACATACCGTTGGAATCGCAACGGTTCAGTTCACAGTATTTCAAGAGAGGTATTTTTTGATTTAAAGTCGCGTTTTCGAAATATCGGTTGATAAATACCGAAATGCATCGAAAAATTACAATTTTTAAAGGTTCTCAAACCGAGATATAGACGTTCAAAGTTTTGAATCGCTATATGCGTCAATGCTTTTTCGTTTGTTTTTTTTTTTTTTTTTTTTGAAGCAACGGCAACGGACTTTGGGATTATTTTTTCGCTACAATATTTATGTCAACTGTGACAATCATGCAGTGTCAATAACTCGAAAATTTTTGATAACGCCCTTTTTCCCATGACAATTTTCGGCCAACTTCACACAGACAGATAATAAATTATGAACTATTAAATAAGACCAGTGGCAGCTTTTACGTTCAAACCCCCACGGGGTGACGGAGCTCTCTACTATTATCATTCCCATTTTCCAATTATTAAGTTAAGATTAAAAACGCGATTTTAATACCCTAAATCGAATAATTTTCGAAAATTTTCAGTTAAATGTCTACAATCCGAAAAAAGTTTCACTTGCATCGTGGTTTCATAAAGCGACACAATGTTTTTTTTTATTACTATAGCATAATAATAAGAACTAAAAATTAGATTTTGCGCTGTAATAATAGTCCAAAACATTCGAACCGTTTTTGCATGCAATAAAATTCGCATTGACCAGTTGGAGTGACCATCACACTGGACCGATTTTAATCCCATCGAAGTAATTTGAAGAAAGTACTGAGACAACATCGCGGTAATGCTAGTTTAGCAGCATATCGGTACGCTTCTTCACTTTTGAATAATAAACCATTTTGTTAGTCACATTCTTGTATATTGTAACGTTATAATATATAAATGACTACATCGCGTTTTTTTCCTAAGGGAACGTGGGCGTTTTTCCATTTGGTTGCTAATTTGGCAGGCTGGTCCCAAAATGATTTATTGCCGCTAATTGCCTAACACGGCTGAGGCAAACACAATTAACTGTCATATTTATATTTTTTGTTATTGTTTTCGGCGTCATCTATCATTCTAGATGTGCGCGGTTCAATCATCGGTATTTATATGTATATCCAAAATCCGAATGAAGCGCTATACCGAATTAGGTAATGACCGTTTATGACTCATTTATTATGCAATCGATGGCGCACGTGGCTCGTGAGATGATCTCCGTGATGTACCCGGAAATGTCTCGAAGATTATGAACGAAAATAATGCAGGTCGCCAGAAGAAAATACGGGATATTATAAGGGGCCATGTTGCTTAGAAAATTTTACGTTTTCCCTGTTGTATGCGAGCGCAATAAAGTTACTTTAATTGCCAAATAAATTGTTACAAAAAAAAAAAAAAAAGAAAAAATGGTACCAGGAGACCAGTTTTTCACAGTAGAAAAGGACACCCTTTAAATGTTTTTCAAGAACAAAGCAATTGATACCGCAACATTCTTTTTCCAGAAAATTCTTTAGGGTATTCGGAATTTTGCTGTTTGTTAAATCTGTATGATTTTTTATTTTTGCGCACTCAACTATACCAGAGCGGAAAAGTAATATAATCGTGTAAAGAAAAATGGAAAAGGAATTTCTAGCGTTTATTTTCGTTTTTCGGCCTAAAAATCATTAAAAAATGGTTTTTAAACCATTTTTTATATATTAAAATTTCTTGTTACCACTATAACTCAATAACTTATAAGTCGGAAATCGAGACAGGAACCACCAAGCTGCCAAGCGGTTATCAAAGTAGTTCCCGAATAGCAAAGCTATTACATAATCGCTCTAGGAAACAACTACTCCTCGGGCTAAAGCCCCGCCAGGCATTGAATTATACCCAGAAGCGATCCTCGACCCCTTTCTCGTGTTTCTGCACGATCAGATAAGGTTTCAAAAAATAAAACCCGCCACAGGCAGGATTCGACATTTGTCCCGGATCGGAGCCGAACGACATACAGCTGTTTCGAACTTGTTAGTTCTCATCAGTGCCGCACACGGTACGCCGATTCAGGACAAATGCCGAATGAAATTTATGGCGTATACATCTTTATCGATACGATCTCTGTCAGTAACTTATAAGTCGGAAATCGAGAAATTAAGATGTATACGCCATAAATTTCATTCGGCATTTGTCCTGAATCGGCGTACCGTGTGCGGCACTGATGAGAACTAACAAGTTCGAAACAGCTGTATGTCGTTCGGTTCCGATCCGGGACAAATGTCGAATCCTACCTGTGGCGGGTTTTATTTTTTGAAAACTATAACTCAACTAAATCGTGTCGGATCGATCGGGTTTTGACTGACTCTGATCGAGGACATCTCCCAGACAATACCTATTGATTTTGAGGCGAATAGAACACACTCTACCATGTTCGTGGGTCATGAGAAAGCACAATGGTGGACTATTTGAGAATTTTTTGTTTGTTAGCTCGGTCACTCAATTAAATCGTGTCGGATCGATCGGATTTCGACTGATTCTGATTAGGGACGCCAACCAGACGACATGTATTGATTTTGAGGTGGATAGGACACACCCCACCCTGTTCATGAGTGATGAGAAAGCACGAGGGTGAACTTTTTAAAAAAGTAAGACTGTCGCATAAAACACATATTCTGCATTTACATATGTGTTGGTTTATTTGTTCTCCTACACTCAAGTTCGAGATAGAGATGTTCTACATGCGGAAAAGTCCGTTTTAAGGTTTTAAAACTGTTTATTTTGACTAATGTATCGTTTTACATATGATAAAAATAAAGAATATAAAAAAGCATTATATTATAACAATAAAAATACGTTTACTTCCACTATTATTTACTATTTCCAAATTAAAAAAAAAAACAATTGAATATCGTTTACTTTTAAAGAAATTATGCAATTTTATCGCTAGACAGCTGGCATTCTGGAGAGAAATTTTGAGTACCTACGTCAGAACCATAAAAAAATTTAGCTTTATAAAAAGAAGAAAAGTTGCAGAAGAATATTTTATACATTTTTGTCATCCTCTTTTCATCGGTATTTAATAATTTTCTAAGAAATTCTGATAGTAACCTAATTAATCATAATGTCTCAATAGTCCCTAATTTTAGTCCCGAAATATATTACAGTCGGTCAAATAGAAAAGTGCAGGCCTTACTCACAATCGGTAAAAGGTATCTGTCTAAATTTTTCATGAGTCGTTAGAGGGAACTTTTGTCCTTGATGCACTGTCATAAAAGATGCAGTTGTGGTTGATCTCATCTAACTAAGAGAAACACGTCAAGCGCCATGAATACCAAATACGCGTGGCGCTACAGGACTGTGTTCCTGTACACCCACCCGGAAGGTCCGAAAATGTCGCAACTAGCGACTGCTAAATACATGAACAAGTCGCGATCATTCGTACAGAAGTGGATGCAGCAATATTATGTGGCAAAAAATGCCGATTACTTACGGGAACGTGACTTGATATACAAATCATCTTGACGACAATACATGCCACCGACTCGACGCGTGTACATTAGTCTAAGTCGTCCAAATTTTGATAATATATTTTGGTAAATCTACAATTATTTACATGCGATTTTACTTGAGAATCATTTAGTAGTTGCTCAATTTCTTCACAACGCCTTGTGAGCTGTTTAAAATATTACATACTGCTCTTTATATCCTGAAGAATCTTTATCTCCATTCGTTATTCAGCCACAACACAGATAGACGACCATGACTGTCATTTTCTATTATTCTCTTAAAGTCGATCCGATAGACCTCCTGACTTAATAGTTATTTGTAAATAATTTATGGTTGATTTATTATGTTTATATTACGCAATTATGACTAATCTATTGATTGATTTGACACGTATTTATAATTAAATTATTGGCTATCGTAGATCGGTGAAGGAGGTATATATTATTGTTTATATTAATGATTTAAATTTGATGCGTGGGCTCCCTCACAATGTCTTGATTTAATACGGCTCGATTTGGCAGAACAAATTGATATAGCGGGTTAAATGACCGGGTAACCGTGTAATTTTTTCGAAACCGATGAGATGGGCCGTCTCGTTTTGTGTAATTTGAATAACTTATAAATTATGCCTTTAAATGAAGCGAAATATTAAATTAAATTACTTGAAAGAAATAATCAATAGGATGTCGATGTCCGTTTCTATAGTAACGACATTGCCACCGCACATTACACAGAGGCCTGTTGTGGGTTCTTCTCATCGCTGTTTTCACTATTTACATGGCCTTGTGGATCACATCGTGTGTTTTAATTTCTATGATTTTGTTTATTCGGTAACGTTAAAAAATCACCCAGTATATTAAGTGAATCTGAGTGCGGTGGAAAATATGTGCAGTCATTGTTGAATAGTTTATTACTCAATATAAAAGAAAATATTATAAAAAAACTTACAGCATAAATGCAATATTAATAAGGGTATAGTGGTTTTCACTTTTGAAATATCACCCGGTATATGTGGTGGAACCGGACTCGATGGGAAGTATTTGCAGTCAATATTAAATAGTTTAAAAATCAGTGTAAAGGCCTTGGTATACGCTAGATTTTTTGTCAGAGTTCTGTCATCAGAGCTGCCAGAGACGTGTAAAGGCATGACAGAGTAGTGACAGAGATTATGCCAGAGTGCTCTGCTGGCAGAGCTGTTAAAGTTTTTAATATAGCCTGTAAACGCTGTGAAATTTACTCTGGTGCAGTTTATTTAGTTCTCTGTCACTCTGGTTGTCGTCGTACCATATTTTTTTTCTAGGTACAGGGAGTAGTTGCTTTTCGTACGCAATGTCTGATTTGAATGATATCAACAACACAAATATGAAAGTAATTCGTCGAAAGTCTAGGAATATTTTCGGACCAGGGTCAAAAGACGATACCAAACTGTTAATACAACTGTTTGAATACACTCTGTGCTATGGGACATCACTTCACAGGATTATAGGAATGTGTATAAAAATAATACGATTATTGTGGATATTGCAACTGAACTGGGAAAGGAACCTCTAGATGTCAAAATGCTAAGTGTCAATTTAGTGTAAATAGTGAACAAATTGAAGTGTCAGAAATTTTGGTACATACTAGGTTCACCATTTCTCAGTTCCAAGTTCATTTTATTATAAAAACCACTTTTTGGTCTTCTTGCAAAATAATCTTTAGTCCACACAACTGTATTCGCTTACTTTCTGTTTTATTTTTATTTCTCCTCTTCCAATAATAAATAAATAAACTACAACTACTGCCATGTTGTAGAAATGTGAAGTATATATTAATTTTGTTTGTTCTCACCTAAAGAAAAATCTCAGGTGTAAACAGACGCCAGAGTTTATGACAGAGAGACTTGCCAGAGCTCTCTGGCACTGTCCCTGTCAGAGAAAAAGTGCCAGATTTCTGTCTACGTGTAAAAGCCGATGACAGAGCTCTGGCAGCTCTGATGTCAGAGATCTGGCAGAATAACTCTAGCGTGTACCAAGGTCTTAAGAGTTGTTCCAGAGAACCTACAGCCGAAACTCAATTTTAACTTAGATACAGTGATATTTTCTATAAAAAAAAATCACCCAGTACATACAGTAAAACCGGAAGCAGTCGAAAATATATCCGATCATTGTTAGATAGTTTATAAATCAATATAAAAAGGGTTCCATGCCTACCGCGTAAATTCAATATTAACAAAAATGCAGTGTTGCTTTTCTTTAAAAAAATCGCCCAGTATCTTTGGCGAAACCAGATGCGGTGGAAATTGTTTTTGATCGTTATCATCATCATCATGAGGTCATCAGTCCTAAGACTGGTTGGACGCTAACCTCCAGCTTCTATCTTGTGCTAACCTACACATTTCGCTAATTGTGCTACAACCTACTATTCATCCCTTACTATTTGCGACCAGTAGTCTAATCTAGGCCTACCTCTACCTTTCTTCACTCCTATTTCTGCCTCCAAAATATCGCGGACTATTCCCCATGTCTCAGCAAGTGCCCTACCATTCTATCTCTTCTCTTCTTTATGTTTTTCCACATACTTCTTTTCTCGCCGGATTTCTCCAGTACTTCTTCCCACCCATATCAGTCCATGGTATTTTCATCATTCTTCGGTAACACCACATCTCAAAAGCTTCTAATTTGTTCCTACTTGCTTCCTCTACCGTCCAGGTTTCGCAACCGTATAGTGCCGTGCTCCATACATATGTTTTCAAAAATTTCTTCCTTGTTTCTAAGTTTATTACCCCCGAGCATAAAAGTGCTTTCTTTTTGTTAAAAGCTACTCGACCCTGCACTATTCTTTGTTTTATATCTTTATCGCTTCTTCCATCCCAATTTATTTTACTTCCTAAATAAGCGAAGTGTTTAACTTCCTCCAATTTTTCATTATTAATTTGTACTTTCGTTTTTACTCTGCTCTCGCACCCTCTGCATACTAACACTTTAGTTTTGTTTTTATTCACCCTCATTTCGTATTCTTCTGTCAACACTGCCCCCATTTCGTTCAATGCTGATTCTAATTCCTCCTTACTAGATGCTAATACTGCTATATCATCCGCGAGTCTCCGCACATTTAGTTTCTGTCCCTGTACTTTAATCTTTTACCACATTAATCGCCTCTTCGATGTACAGATTAAAAATTAGTGGTGGTAGCGCACATCCTTGTCTTACTCGTTTCCTAATACCTACTTCCCTTTTTTCCCCTTCTACTTCTATAACAGCAGTTTGCTCTTTGTATAGATTGCGTACTACTCTCCTATCTCTATACTTCATTCCCGCGCTCTTTAGTATCTCGAACAGTTTTTCCCATCTTACGTTATCAAAAGCATTTTCTAAATCTACAAATGCTATATAAGCGTTCTTTCCTTTTTCTATTGTTTTCTCTAACATTACTCTTAGCGCCAGAATAGCTTCGCGAGTTCCCCTATTTCGCCTAAACCCGAATTGGTCTTCTCCTAGTATTTCCTGGTTAAGATTTTTGACGCATGGGAAGTTAGGCTAATCGTTCTAAAGTTCTTGCATTTGTCGGCTCCTCTCTTTTTTGGTATAAAAACGATAATGTTCCTCTTATAATCCTCCGGCATCTCGCCCGTTTCGTATATGTATTTTACTAGTTCAAACATCCTATTTACTACTTTCTGTTCCGCACATTTCAAAATTTCCGCCTGTATTTTATCTACACCCGGCGCTCTATTGTTCTTGAGCCCCCTTAGTGCTATTTCAAATTCCTCTCTCAATATAGGTTTTCCTACATCTTCCCTGTCGATGCTAGATTCTTCCTCTAATATCTCTCCTAATTCCTGACCCTCGTATAAATTTCCTAAGTACTGCTTCCATCTATCCGCTTTCTCCTCTCTTCCGATCAGTATGTCCCCCGATTGACTCCTAACGTTTCTACTTATTGTTCCTTATAGAATGATCGTTATAGAATAAGAAATTAATCGAGGAAGCCGTTACTCTGTGGTAGTTCATAATTCACAACGGAAATGAGTAAAACAACTACTAAGTTTTATACCACTACATTGTGGTATAAAACTTTATAAAAAATAGTTCTAACGAATCATCAACGTAAATTTAATGCTAACAGAAACTTTGGTGTTTTCCTTTAAAGAAAATCACCCAGTATATAGTGAAAATGCATGCAGTGAAAAATATTTCCGGTGTTTGTTAGATAATAATATATAAGGATATGATGGTTTATTTCATCGATATATCACCCGGTATACTCGTATATAGTGAAACAGAACGCTTTGGAAAATATGTCTAGGCAATATTAGATAATTTAGGAATCGATATAAAATAATTTCCAGAGAACCAGACAAAGAATTTACAGCATAAATACAGTTTTAACAAAAATACAGTGGTGTTTCCTTTTAAAATATATAGTAATTCCGGGAGCAGCGGAAAATATATCTGGCCATTGTTTTTTGGATAGTTTATAGCACAATAGAAAAGTGGATTGGAAATAACTTGCAGCACAGTGAAATGCAGTGTGTAGTTCAGATACAGTGAAGTTACAAGGAACAGAAAATGCAGTGGTTTTTCGCTTTGAAATATCACCTACCCGGGATATGTGGTGAAACCGGACATCGTAGATAATATTTCCAATCAACATTAGATAGTTCAGAAATTAATATAAAATAGGTTCTAAAAAACCTACAGCATAAATTCAATATTAACAAATATACACTTCAAAAAAGAAAACCCGCCACAGGTAGGATTCGACATTTTTCCCGGATCGGAACCGAACGACATACAGCTGTTTCGAACTTGTTAGTTCTCATCAGTGCCGCACACGGTACGCCGATTCAGGACAAATGCCGAATTAACTTTATGGCGTATACATATTTATCGATACGATCTCTGTCAGTAACATATAAGTCGGAAATCGGGAAAGGAACCACCAAGCCGCCAAGCGGTTATCAAAGTAGTTCCCGAATAGCAAAGCTATTACATAATCGCTCTAGGAAACAACTACTCCTCAGGCTGAAGCCCCGCCAGGCATTGAATTATACCCAGAAGCGATCCTCGACCCCTTTCTCGTGTTTCTGCACGAAACCTTTTTGAAACCTTATGTAGTGAAACTGGTCGCGGTGAAAAACATTTCCGGTTAGTATTAGATATTTCAAATACACAATAAATTAATAAACAGTGGTTACAAGAAATATACAGTGTAAATTCGGTATTAACAACGATACAATCGTGTTTTCCTTAAAGAAACCACCTTGTATGCCTGGTAATTATTATTCTGGACTAGCCTAGACCAAAGCATTTTTTACGAGGCTGCCATCATCTGTAGAGTTAATAAAGTTTCTCTAATTGGAATAGTAATTTGGAGTTGTAAAAGTTTTTTTCGGTTTGCATTTGTATAATTTTGTCTCCATAGAATGTCGTTAACACAAAGCAAAAAAGTGGCTAGTGATTCAGAAAATTACTAATTATATCATAAATATTTAATGCATTTCCGTAATAATACTGATGCATACAAATAGAATTTCCAATGCATTTTAATTTTTTCCTGCACAAAAGCAATACACGATTTCCATTGCTTTAGTCTAATTGTTCCCATTTAATCGTGTAAAAATAAATAGAAATCGACCGTTGAACACCAACGTTTCCTATAATTAACAAGGCCGTATTACATATATAAAAAACGTTGGTATTTAACTTTTACTTAATTCGACTAATATTATTTTTATGTCTTGAGAGACGTGAGAAAATGTTGGGTGATAAGATAATTATTAGGAAATATTCGTCTAACCTAGATCTAAGTGTTGTGTGTATCTTCTATGCCTTCTATGGCATTGAGAGTGATAAGATAAATTATAACTTGAGTGGTAACCATACAGAAATTGGGGACGTTATAAATTTAGATAAGTTAGAGATTAATACGTTACAGCGTATTAATTCCAACTCCATCAGGGGGTTAGAAAATACGATTAATTGGTTAATTAAACGAGCCAAGCTGTTTTACTTAAAATTTTAACTATAACATGAATAGTATAATGCAAAGTTTTACTCCGTAGAGGGTAATATTCAAACTACAGAAATAAGGAGATTATACTCCAACCCATCTGCAAATGCCTTACATAATAAGGACTAAACAAATTAGGTCAAAACAGCTATTCTCCTGGCTATATGCCAAACGCCGAGCGCTGAATTACATGACAAAATTTGCCGTATTTTATCTAACAGAGTTAGCACTAAAATATAGTGATTCAAATTGTTGCAAAACCACAGGGAAGATGCAAAGTGTCACTTATCTCAGGATATCGTTAACTGCAGACCAGTTTCGACCGTATCTTGGGTCTCGTCAGTGCAGTGTAAATGAGTATACCTTTGACAGATGAAGCTCACATCTAGTAGACGTTGCTACGTTCCACCGCAGTAGAACGTACCAAGCGCAATCTCTTGGTAGTTTTTTACTTCGATTTAGATTGTTCTCGAAACTACCAAGACACGTAAACGTACCAATAGTCCAATCAATCTGTCTGAGCCCCTATGTTAAATGGTCACTAATTGTAAACAGCAAAAAGAATTTTAGCATATAGAAAATAAAATTTCAAGAAACTTACAGTTTTTTGCTCTAAATATGGCGGCCGCTAACATAACCTAAAAAATTCGCAAAAGTTAAAAAAATGGTTTTTCGCGAATAAAAAAGAATAAAGTTGTGCTCGGATTGGAAAAAGTTAAATGTGAAAGTTGTAGATAATGAAAAAATCTTTCGATTCAATTTTTGTGAGCGCGAGTCGATTCATTACTTTTCGAGATATATCGAAAAAACCGTTGAAAATTGCGTTTTTTTTGTTTTTGCTCTAAAAATAACAATATTTGATGAAAACATTTAATAATTTCAGAAAATGTAGTCCTAAGTAAGACGAAAACAATGGTTTTTGTACAATTCCAAAATATGTATTTTTTTCAAAAAAAGCTGTTTTTTCGTAAAAAAAGGTGTTTTCGTAAAACGGCTTTTCCATCGAAACGGATGGTCCTACAGACTTGTTCGAGAGCTTATTTTCTTCGTTAGGAGTTATACTACAAATATATTTTCAGCAACAATCGATTTTTTTAATTTTTTATGTAAAAAATCGCGTTTGAAAATGACGTAATTTTCGTACATCGGTTTTTTTGGCAATAAATACTTGTAATACTCGTAAAACCGATGTACGAAAATCACGTCATATTCAAACGCGATTTTTTATATAAAAAATTGAAAAAACCGATTGTTGCTGAAAATATGTTTGTAGTACAACTCCTAACGAAGAAAATAAACCCTCGAACAAGTCTGTGGGATCATCCTTTTCGATGAAAAAGCCTGAAACGCCTTTTTTTACGAAAACAGCTATAATTTTGAAAAAAAAAAAATTTGGAATCGTACAAAAATGATTGTTTTCGTCTCACTTAAGACTACATTTTCTGAATTTATTAAATGTTTGCATCAAGTATTGTTATTTTTAGAGCAAAAACAAAAAAAAAGCAATTTTCAACGGGTTTTTCGATATATCTCGAAAAGTAATGAATCGATTCGAGCTCACAAAAATTGAATCGAAAGATTTTTTCATTATCTACAACTTTTTTGTTTAACTTTTTCCAATCCGAGCACAACTTTCTTTTTTATTCGCGAAAAACCGTTTTTTTGACTTTTGCGAATTTTCTAGGTTATGTTAGCGGCCGCCACTTTGAGAGCAAAAAACTGTAAGTTTCTTGAAATTTTATTTTCTACATGCTCATTTTTTTTGCTGTTTGCAATTAGTGACCGGGTCATTCCCTATTGATTGGACTACAAGAGATGTATAACATGAATACGTAGGCATAGGTTCCACATACATAGCTGAGTTCCACAGGGTTCAATCTTGGGATCTATATTATTTCTATTATATTCTAATGAAGTCATTCCTCACATTATAGGCTGACGATATGTCTTATAATAACAGGTTTCCTGGAATGTTTTCCTCTCTTGGATGGTTTGGGTGATTAGAACTGGGTTATTAAAAAATATATTTACATTCACTATTTTTTATTTAAATGTACAATGCAGAGAGAATGTTATGTTTAAAAAATATCATCGTCAAGGTGTCTTCCTCCACGCTGATGCTGGTTCGGTTCCCTAAATCTGTATTCCCCGTGCATTCTGGGTTTTAATTGAAACAAAGTCCTAGGAGCATCAATTCACACCTTTACGACATAATGCTGGTTGGATTCACTAGATTTCCCCATTTATTCTGGGATTACATTGTAATAAAGTCCTAGGAGCATCACTTTACACCTTAGATTTCAAATAAGCATAAATCCATCGGCGTAAATGGGGACTTTTAGGCGGCCAATTAATGTTCCCCGCTTAGAGATCACTTCTCTAGGGAACATCGCTCTAACAGCTTTCATTGATAAATTAGCGGTATCGGTTGTAGCCCCATCTTGATGAAACCATGTATCCTCATTAAATCCAGCAAAATTTGGAAATTCTGGTGGCAAAACATTCTCTAGCATATCTCTATATCGAAGAGAAGTAACGGTGAATGCAACCACGGTTCATTTTTATAAAAGTATGCCAGATGAATTCATTAGCACCCATACTGTTAATTTGGGAGAATGTAACAGATTTTTGTGCTTCTCTCGAGGTGTTTCTATAGGCTAGTAGGGGCGATTTTGCTTATTTACACATTATATGTAACTGGAAATGTGTCTCGTCGATATATTCATGTTATCACAATTTTCCAAAGTTTTCGACTAATTATTGCCAAAAGCAGATCGGATTAGATAATTTTCAACCTTCAAAGCTTACACTAGTTGAATCTTGTAAGGATAAAAGTTCAAGTCCTTTGCCAGGATGTCATGGACAGTGGTTTCCGAAAGATTTAAAACGGCTGAACGTTTTCGTATGGAACAACGAGGTGTACTTGTCACTACGACAAGCACACGCTCTACACGTTTTTGACACTTGCTGCTCTTCTGGGTCGACCCCTTGGTTTTTTATTAATGCTAGTGCCTTCTCTTTCAAATTTAGAGATCCAGAATTTGATTAGTGTTGCTGAAGGACCTTGATTCATGTGGTAAAGACGGTAGTGCGCTCGCTAGAGGCAACGGACTATTATGAGAAAACGGTGGTTCTCGCAAAAGCTTCTGACACACATCGACGTCCAGTCCTACCTATTGAACTGGGTAAAAGAAACTGATACATTACATTTTTAAGTAAGATAAAAGAAGAAAATAGACACCAGAACTAGTTTTTTTTTTAATCTAGAGGATTATAATACACCGAGAAAAAAGGATCGTAATTTAATTGTGCATATAATAAATAAACATTATTTAACATTGCAATATGTACATCGTTCGTCACTCAATAAGACAATCATACAGTGTGGTCCACGAAGTTTTGGCCAGTCGATACTCGAAATTTATTTGAACAATAATTTTGAAATGTTCGAGATACTAAAGAGCGCGGGAATGAAGTATAGAGATAGGAGAGTAGTACACAATCTATACAAAGAGCAAACTGCTGTTATAGAAGTAGAAGGGGAAAAAAGGGAAGTAGGTACTAGGAAAGGAGTAAGACAAGGATGTACTATCACCACTAATTTTTAATCTGTACATCGAAGAGGCGATTAATGTGGTAAAAGATAGAGTGGATTTCGGGATTAAAGTACAGGGACAGAAACTAAAAATGCTGAGATTCGCGGATGATATAGCAGTATTAGCATCTAGTAAGGAGGAATTAGAATCAGCATCGAACGTGTTAGTGTTAGTGTGCAGAGGGCGCGAGAGCAAAGCAAAAACGAAAGTACAAATTAATAATGAAAGATTGGAGGAAGTTAAAGACTTCACTTATTTAGGAAGTAAAATAAATTGGGATGGAAGAAGCGATAAAGACATAAAACAAAGAATAGCGCAGGGTCGAGTAGCTTTTAACAAAAGGAAAGCACTTTTATGCTCGGGGGTAGTAAACTTAGAAACAAGGAAGAGATTTTTGAAAACATATGTATGGAGCACGGCACTATACGGCTGCGAAACCTGGACGGTAGGGGAAGCAAGTAGGAAGAAATTAGAAGCTTTTAAGATGTGGTGTTACCGAAGAATGATGAAAATACCATGGACTGATAGGGTTAGAAACGAAGAAGTATTAAAGAAAGTCGGCGAAAAAAGAAGTATGTAGAAAAACATAAAGATGAGCAGAGATAGAATGGTAGGCCATTTGCTGAGACATGAGGGAATAGTCCGCGATATTTTGGAGGCAGAAATAGGAGTGAAGAATGGTGGAGGTAGGCCTAGATTAGACTACTGCTCGCAAATAGTAAGGGATGTAGGTTGTAGCACAATTAGCGAAATGCGTAGGTTAGCACAAGATTGGAGGTTAGTGTCCAACCAGTCTTAGGACTGATGACCTAATGATGATGAATTTTGAAAATTGGCGATGTTATACAGCCGAATGCGTTGCCCATTTTTGGCATAAAGGGACTTTATTTCACCTGCACATTTCCGGTCACGTGACATCAACTTCAAAATTTTAAATGAGACACCTGTATGTTATTACAATTTTGTAATGGTCTGTCTAATACCAATCTAATAATATCATATCTAATGATAACTGTTTATGAACGTTTCTTTATTTTTATTAAAGAAAAAGACGTAGGTAACTTAGAAACAGAAAAGTTGTCCTAGCAACAGAAAGACATCACTACTTGTCAAGAGCTGTCTAGCGGTAGATTTTGTGTTTGTAAAAATGCTACTTTCCCTGAAAGATAGATTGGGCGCAATGGGACAATATCTTGGCCGGCTCGCTCCCCAGATATAACGCGTTTAGATTTCTTTCTATGGGGATACTTAAAAGGTTTGGTTTAAAATACACAGCCTAGAAATTTAGACGATTTTCAAAACAAAATTAGAGCAGCGTGGCAAACTGTTACACCAGAAATGATTAAAGCAGCATGCTACACAAATATTCTAAAAGGATTTGAGTATTGCGTTAATGAAGGTGGACATCAATTTGAGCATCAACTGTAATGATTTTTATAATTATTGTATGTTGCTGTGTAAATATTTATCTTCTTTAATAAAAGTTTTAAAAAATCAATCCAGTCATTTAACAGCTCACACTATCACTGTTTTACATAAACGTGCTAATAAATATGGTATCGTTGGATTGGTATTAGATAGACCATCACAAAATTGTAATAACATACAGGGTGTCTCATTTAAAATTTTTAAGTTGATGTTACGTGATCGGAAATGTGCAGGTGATATAAAGTCTTTTTATGCCAAAAAATGAGCAACGCTTTCGACTGTTTAACATCGTCAATTTTCAAATAGGTTTCGAGATATCGACTGACCAAAACTTCGTGGGCCACTCTGTATACACCGTGATTTTTTTTATAAAGACACACCCCGTATAAAATGGCAAGAAAATTCCTGCAGTATGGCAAATTCAGATAGGCACCTTCATCCCCATTTACAAATTATTATAGAGAACAAGGGTTTATATCGAAGGAATTTTAATTATCCTTGTAAGAGATGTTCAACGCTCGAGGTCACATTGGCTAATTTTGGAGTTAAAAACAATTGAAATATAGTTTCCCATATTTTAATCAGGCCATAGTCATCAGGGGAGGATTAAAACATCATGTATGTAGTCATAAAATTAGAGACCGTTCGATAGGTTGTAATATTCCGTAAGTTATTTTAAGCAGGCGCACCTTTTGAGGCGAAAACCTTAATTGGGTCACAATTCTTGTAATATAAATTAGGATATTAAATAATAAGTATGGCAAAGGACATTTATTAGAGACATTTATTTGAAATATTTTGAAGCATTACATTGTTAAATTTTCTATAGAATTTAACAATGTGATGCTGAATAGAAAATTAAAGAATATTCAAAATTAATAACGATCAAAAGTAACTACGAATAACTGTCAGTCTGAAGAGGCCAAAGTGGAAGGCATAAAATTACTTATTCTTATTTTATTACTAATCGTTTTTCACGATTTTACTTAAAAGTGGTATTTAATTAAGAACAGTAATCAGTAATCCCGTAGAAAATAAATTTTTTCGTTAACTGTCGATAAATCGCAACTGTATAATTTCAAATACATCTCTTATGGTTTTCCTTTTTTTGAGGCAGATTTTGACTGATAAAATAGGTATGGCATGGTACGCAATAACAACGTTTCTAATTTAAAAAAATAAACAATTCCCACGTAATGTCGTTTACATACCTACATTATGTAAAATAAACAAATATGTTCTCTTTTAATTAGTAGCGATCGTAATATTATGGGAGCAAACAAGCTATTGTTTATTGTTTTGCTTTGAATCCCGGTTCCACTTAATTAATCAGATTTCAACTCCGATAGGAATTTAGATTTTTTTTAGGCGGAATACGATTTTAAATAAAATATCCAGACGTAGAATACCCAAATGTGCATAGGTGGAAATAATGTTATCGACAAACAACAGGACCTTCTTATTTGTAACGGAAAGTTCCGTTTGTTTAAATAATGGTTGGCATGCGCATAACTCTATAATATGGCGATAGGAAGTCCTCCCGCTAAACACTCTATGAGTTTCTCCACTGAGACATTGTGATCCTAAGCCCAACTCCGAACTCAGAGCTGCTGCCGTAGGTTGTGTACAGTCATCTCAGGAAAGACATTATATGTAAGATAACAGTAGAGAGACTATGTGTCTTCTAGGCCACTTAGATGTGGATGGCATATGTTCATTTAGAGTGGCCACGGAAACTGAAAACATGAGGTTGAAGACACCAGAGTCTGCTGAAAATGACCGGAGGGGGTGACGTCAACGACCAGAGATTTCTGAAGACATCGGTCAACGACCAGAGGATGCTAAAGACACCAAAGGCTGCTGAAGGCAAGAACCAGAGATTTCTGCTGGGGACGGGGGCTGAAGGGACCGGGAGGGCTGAAGACGTGACTGGACAATGGCTGTGGCTGATAACCAGAGTCTGCTAAAGATACAGGAGACTGGGGGGATTGACGACGATGGTGTCTTCAGCAGCCTCTGCTCATCCTCTCCGATCGGGCCCCCCCGTGTCTTCAGCAGTCTCTGGTGTCTCCAACTCCCATGTCTTCAGCTCATCTGGTCGCTCCGAATGGATACTTGCCATCCAGATCCAAGTGGCCCCATATGAACAATAGAATCTCTACTAATAACTGTCTCTAGTAATGGCTTTGGTCGAGTATTCACTCGCTCTGAGATACCCAGGTAAAGACAACTAGCCCAACGGAAAAGTTTGCTCTTCTATGGTGGACAAAGTACGCACCCGAAGATGGCACTAAATATCATTAATCATTACCATTTTAAATAAAGGTAAATGCTACCAGTATTATAAAATCAGTGAATGAAATTCACATGTAGTAACTTTTTGAGTTGCGGTCGATCCTAGACGTATCAATGTCCGCTCACATCTGGTAATCTGGTGGTAATAATGTTGTAATTGGCTCCAATATAATAATTTTCAATTTTTAACCCGACTGGTCAGATCAATGTTCCTTTCCATTCAAGTTTGCACCCGATAGTATACTCGATAAACATGTTAAGCTGCGGCAGAGGTATATAGGTGGTGTAAAGATGGACATTTGACCACTGGGTTTAGTTTCACCAATTTAGCAAAACGCAAATACCTGTATGTCTATCAAGTTTTCAGTTTTTGGAGCGTTATATATTGCTAGTACAAAATATTCTAGCATAAGATATAACGTCTAAAGAGCAATTTTCTTGTAGAAATGTTTCGGACAGATGGTGCAAATCATGACGTTTTTCAAACGTTTTGAATATTTTATTTTCCCTTTTCGAGCTACTATACCATTATGCAACATTGAGCTGTGATAATTTTGGTGGCTCTTTTGTATCTGTATCTGTATACCACAATGGCCGATTTTACGAAAGAAAAAACAACGTATAGTAAGTATATTTTTTGTAGACAAATTGATGATTTGATGAGCAATTTTTATGACAACCACCATCGTCCTCCGACTAATAGGAAGCTAGATATTTACGAAAACCTGATTTTCGTGATCTTTGACCTGGAAAATTTCACAACGCCAACACGATATCAAAGTCGATTTTTGAAGTTCTATGCAAAAATCCTGCTCTCTGGAAATTTTTGCGCAGATTGGTCTATTTTCGACCTAAAACAATCGGGCTGTTTGTCGAAAATAAATGCGTAGCTGCCTTTGTTTAAATACCCAGCCGTTCGTTAAGTGCCTAGAGTTTTAAGTCTCGTTGCGTTTTACGGAAAGATTCTGATATGATCTCGACGAGTAAGTATATATGTAATATTTTAAAACTAATTTCTTTCTGAAAATTAATATAAATCGCGTCTAATCATTGTGGCTAATTATTAAATGAGATAAAAATGATTTATGTAAAATTTTATAAGCCAAATCACTTTAATAATATTAGGTAAGATTAGAAAATACCGCGCGATCTTATAGACGGGGTACGGGATGTTTCAGAATGGATTGAATATTCCAACCCTTCGAGTAAACCTTGGATACAAATTTATGGTATTTTAAAAAGAAAGCCATTTTCTGACCTTAGATATTGTCACATCATGGTTACACGATACAATTATCGCTCTTCCATAACGTCATATGTTCGCAGAATGCATTTACCTAGTTTTACACGTTTAATTGGACCCATAATTTCCGAGTTTTTTTAACTATAGGGTGTCTCAGTTGGAATCATAGGATTTGAATTGCGCGCCAATTGTGTTAAAGATAGGGCGTCAGTATTTAACGACTGTTATCTACAAACCATACGACATCAACATGCCGCGATTAACAGTTCAACAGCGAATAGTTTGTGAACAACTGTATTATGAAAGTGAGCGATCATTTACAGTTGCATTAAGAAAAATTCACACTAGGATATTATGAAGCGCCTACAGAGTTAACAGTTCGTAACTTCATCAAGAAATTTGAAGAGACGGGTTCTGTTATTGATAAGGCAACACCAATACGTCCTCGACATGGTCGATCACATGAAAATATTACTGTAATGAGAGAAAGTATGCGGCGGTATCCAAACACATCAATTCGACGTCGTGCACAACAATTGAATCTGTCAAGAGCCACCACGCATCGGATTTTAAAGAAAGATCTGCATCTGTTAGCATGCGAAATTCAGTTGACAACAATTAAAAGTTACAGACTTTTTACAACATCATACATTTGTTAATTGAGTGCTAGGAAAGAAAGAAGGTGATGTTGATTTTTGCAAGAAACTTTTGTTCAGCGATTAAGCACATTTTCATCTTGATGGACACGTCAGCAAACAAGATTGTCGAATTTGAGGTGGAGAAGGTCCCATTCATTTTATGTTAAAGAATAAAAAAACCTCAGTTCGTCAAATATTATTAGTTTTTTATTCAAAAATCACATCTTATACTTCCAAATGGGATACCCAGACATGTTGACAACGTATGGTTTGTAGATGATAGTCGTTAAATATTGACACCCCATCTTTGACAGATACAAATGGCGCGCAATTCAAATCCTATAGGTCCGCCTGAGACACCCTATATTTTTGGTCGAGCGGAATATACATAATGAGATGCGTCATTGCGTTTCATTGCGTCAAAATTATGATGAGCAACGGTTCCCATAATCAATTTTGTATTATCTCCATGATGCCTTCTTACGTAAATGATTCTGTGCAGTTAATTAAATCACTTTTGATTAATAAGATATACTGCGAATGCCGCGAGCGTTTCAATATTATTCTACGAGTATAATATTTACTACCTGACAACTGACCGGATTTTTTTCATAATAATTACATTACGGCATGTGTTAATTTGAATATTAGGCTTTCCCAATATACACTAAATAACAGCCTTCGAAACTATTCGCTTTCATATTCATATTGCGCCGCAAAAACTTGTGCGTTAACTACGATATATCCCTTCATTATTGACCAACTTTGCGTTTTATTTACAAGATACGGTCCGAATGGTCGGTATATGCACACGCTCAGAACCAGATTTAGTCCGAGTATATTCCAACGAATTGAATGTATAAGATACACATTAATCGACGATCTAATACCGATATAATTAGGTGTAAATCAGGAATGAAAATCAATAGTTGTTCCAGTGATTATATAACATAGTGCCGCGGTTCATTCTTCGGCCTTTTAAGTCTGTTTCGTGCTGTTTATTATCTACGACGCGCGACGGTAGTTCTGCAGTATGGACTTCTACTGGAAGGTGTCGAAGCAGTTCAGGAGATTCTGCATTCTGGTCGGGTAAATATGATTTTTGTTCTGGTAAGGTCTTCACTGGTAGATTAATTTATTATTCGCTGGGTTTTTTCTTCTCACTATCCGACGTGATTCGGTTGCGAATTTTTTAGCATCCGCTTCCTGTCTGTGGTATAACAAAGTGAGGGACTAAAGTTTGAAATAAAATTAATATTTTATTTTGTACCAATTTTCGTTTTATTGTACCAATATTTTTTAAGGCAATTTAGAGTGTCTTGAGAAACGTGGACAGTATACTGAAATGCCCTACAATGTCCGTATTTTTGAAGACGAAATTTTAAAAATTGCAATGAGTGAGTCGAAAAAGTAACGCATAAATTCAATAACATTGATGCTTGATGCTGAGTACTGGAACATGTTAAATAAATGATATATTTGAAATGCTTCAGAGCAAGTCCTTAGCGCAGTTTCAGAGCTAGTCCTTAAATTTTTTTGACCGTGTTTGTGACGTCATCGAAGTTATAACGTCATCAATATTTCTTTTTATGAAAACCCCATATTTGGTTGCGCCATTTAAAGGAAATATTTTTTTTATATTCACTAAAGTAAAATAAGATATGTGTTACATAATTTTTTTTAAGTAATAAATTCCCTCTGTACACTTTCAATAATTTACAGTATTATTAACCGCACTTTCCGCCCTCGGATTTTCTCCTTTAAAGGGTAACCAATGTAGTAAGCTAAAAAAGGACTTAAATTAAAAGGTGATAAGATAATAATTAAGAAACTTATTAGCCATAAGTGTAATATGTATAAGAAAATTCAAAAATATTCAAAAATGGCGACACTGGAACCATTCTTGTGAACATGTCGAATTTAAGGTGCTCTGCGGTACGCAGTGTATTGATACAAATTTCAATCTGAAAAAAACCAGTTAATCTACAAGTTTATAGCTAGTGAAATATTGATAATCACACAAAAATATTGATTTTAGTGTGATCTAAACGTTAAATTTTCGAAAAAAAAAGATAATTATTTCTTAATAAATAATGTTTAAATTGACTTTTTGAGTTTTTCACTTCAAAATGTTATTTTAAATATATTGTTAAAAATTCGCATGAAAAGAATGAAAATTGTTGAAGTTATGCTGCGTGCTGTTTTGAAAAATCATGTTTCGAAAAAAATGCCTTTAAAAATGTTGAAATGTGTTATAGACATGAAAAAATAAAAAATCCGACTGTTTAAAAACTTTTACCATTAATCTGCTATCCCAGGACCATAAAGCTGCCCTTCTATATTTAAATATTCCTCCTCATTCCCTTTCCTCGAACATATTATGTTAGAGCGTGCCTCTTTCGCTGCATCTGTCAAAGACATCTCGTCGTGCGTGTTTGATCCTCTTAGCATCGGCTTCTAGACAAATAATGTATGATTGGACGCCAATATCCATCTTCAAAACTTTCATAATTCGAAACATATTAGTCAGACTATCATTAAAAGTTCACACAGCAATATCAGTCGCTATATTCAAAGCTTTTTTAACACTTGAGTTAAAAGAGCTTTGAGTTAAAAAAGTTTCAAGGAAAAAAGTTGTCTACCCAATATTCTAAAAGGTTCAAAGAATTTTTTAAGGTAATAAAAAATCGATTTTTTGAAAAATTTACAGTGATTTCACCCCTTAAGTATTCCAAATGGGGTCTGTTTACGTATATTTTTCAAGTAACCTCACAAAAAGTAGTCGAGTGGTGTTAGGTCTGGTGATCTAGAAGGCCATTCTATGGACCATCTTCTGCCCATCCAGCGATTTGGAACCATAGCAGCTAAATATGCATGAACAAGATGAGTATAGTGCGGAAAAGCATCATCTTTTTGAATGAAGAAAAATTGATCGTCTTGGAGGTTGAATTACCGTAGATTGGGGAATTTTTCGAGTCGTATTTTTAATAATTATGACATCGATATTCTTTTAATGGAAGCTCCATTTTGGTAGCGCTATTTGAAGGAATTCTTTTACGTTCAATAAAGTAAAATAAGATATTGGTTAAAAAGTAGTTCAATGGCGTTACGTCTGATGACCTAAAAGGCCATTCTGTGTGTCATTTCATACCTATCCAACGATTTGGAGCCATAACATCTTGATATGCACACACAAGACGAGCATAGTGAGGAAAGACATCATCTTCTTGAAGAAAGAAAAATTGATCGTCTTGGAGGTTGAGTTCCTGTAGATTAAGGAATTTTTCCGGTTCATTAACCGCGCTTCCCCTCGTATTATCTCCTTTAAATAGTCTAAATCGAGTTTATTAACGAATACTTGTCAAGTAACCACACAAAAAGTAGTCCAATGAGGTTAGGTCTGGTGACTTAGCAGGCCATCATATCGATGTCTCCTTCTTATCTAGCGATTTGGAAACATAGGACAGAAGGCGCATAGTGAGGAACAGTGACCATCTTGTAAAGAATCACTTTGAATTTGCGTAGATTAAGGATTTTTCAAGCCGTATTTTTTATTACGATGTTATTGATATTTTTTAATTATAGCTCCATTCTTGGTGGTGATATTTGAAGGAACTCTAATAAAGGAGAATAACTATGAATTATGTAACGTTATTAAAATTTTTAACGATAACATTAATTAACACTAAATATTTCCCTTGGATAACCTCCTTTAAATATTCCAAATGTGGTGTGTTAACGTATACTTTTCACCATATTTTTGAAGAAAGAACACGTGACGATCTGGGGGGTAGTGTCCCCGTAGATTAGGGAACAATAGGATAGGGTATTAGGGAATAGTGATTGATGGTGGTGTCAGGTGATAGTGAATTAGGGAATGATGGTAGCATCAAATCAAAACAAAGGACTTCATTTGGAAGTCTCTCCCGGCAAAGTTTACAGAATAAATAATTCTGTAAACTTTGTAATTATTTATTCTTTAAACTTTGCTCCCGGGCTGATGTTTGATAAAAGAAATAGGGACCTAGTATTAGAAATAGGGTACTAATTATGTGCAATTACAATTTGAAATCGATACAAATAAATAATAATTTATTTATAAATAATAGTATATAACAAATCTGACTAATATCATAACAAATAGTAAATGTATGAGTGTACAAAATATTTTAAACAGGCTTGTATAACTATTGAAAATACATCATTATTAAGTACAAATCCCTAACTCTAATCTGTTGGTAATAAAGTCTTAATCAACTGGAAAATTAAAACACCTGTACAATATATAACATATTAATTTGATACCGCATTTTTAATGCTTCTAAAAGATTAATTTAACCAAAATTGCGTATATAAAACACACAAAAGAAACGTATACAGGAGTAGATGAATTACACAAATCAGAACTACACGCGTTGCAATTTATGTTACTAATGCCTGGCTGTAGGGAACCTACGCTCTGTTGGTACTTACAGTACGTTGTTCCATTTATCTCGGCGTAATCGCATCCGCGTGCGGTATTTTTCGTATTATCTAGGGGCACTATTTATATTTTGAGCTTAATGATAAAAAAACATTATTCCGAACATTCCGAAACCACCGAGAGATGGCGCATGGTTTACGTTCTACAGTTCTACTATTATAGAACGTGACGGTGTCTATGATATGTGAAGTCTCGTTTATTAAAGTCATACTCGCTTACACTACACCGACGAGACCCAAGATATGTCGAAACCGGTCTGTAGTTAGCGGTATCCGGAGCTAGAGGACGCTTTGCATATTCCTTGTGATTTTCGAGCAATCCAAATCATTGTATTTGTAGTTCTATGTTTGAACAACGATACGGCAAATTTCGCCACGTAATTCAGCGCCCATCGACGGCATATAGCTGGGGGAATAGCTGTTTTGGCGTAATTTGTTTTATAATATTAATTAATATTTAAGGAATTTACAGATGAATTGTAGTAAAAGGTGGTGCAACCAAAACGCACGATGTTAATTGTAAATAAAACAAAAAGTTTTCAGAGAATTATCTTAATATTTTTTATTATGATAGAAGCATCTATGACAATTATGTGTGAAACAAAATATCGGCCAAATGCTTGCCACGGCTTCGGTGGCATACCTCTATCCGATGGTCCATATTTTCAATGACTCTGAGACATAATTGAGGTTCAATGTCGTTAATGTACCGAATTATCTCATCCTTTAGCTCTTGAATTGTTCTTGGCTTATTGACGTACACTTTTTCTTTTAAATATCCCCAAAGAAAGAAGTCCAACGGTGTCAAATCACATGATCGTGGCGGCCAATTAACATCGCCACGACGTGAGATAACACGGCCATTGGCTGTGTGGCAAATAGCACCATCCTGTTGGAACCACATATCCTCAATTTTTGGCCACAATAAGTCCGTTATCATCTCACGATAGCGAGATGATAACGGACGGTAACTGCTTGGCCGGTCACTGTAACTGCTTGGCCGACCTCATTTTCGAAGAAGTACGGCCCGATGACGCCGCCAGCCCATAAACCGCACCAAACAGTCACTCTTTGTGGATGCATAGGCTTTTCAACAATCACTCGTGGATTCTCATTTGCCCAAATGCGGCAATTCTGCTTCTTAACGAATCCACTGAGATGAAAGTGTGCCTCGTCGCTGAAGATGATTTTCTTTGTAAAGTCACCATTCACTTCTGTCTGTTCAACCAACCATTCGGCGTATTGACGACGCTTGAAATGGTCAGTAGGCTTCAGCTCTTGAGTCAATTGAACCTTGTAAGCGTGTAAATTCAAATCTTTATTCAAAATTCGCATCAGTGATGTTCGTGAGATGTTCAATTGTTGGGCACGACGACGAGTCGAGGTTGACGGCTCTTCTGCTACACTATCGCGAACAACAGCAATGTTTTCCATTTCCGCAGAACGAACTGGGCGAGCATGCACAGGTGTTTTCACATTTCCTACAGACCCGGTTTGCTGAAATTTGCGCACAATTCTGCCGATTGTGGACACATTTGGTCGATGATGCTGACCAAAAAAGTCACGAGGTGCACGAAATGCATTTTAATTTGAACGCCCATTTTCGTAAAAGGCTTCAACAATCTTAATGCGCTGCTCAATTGTGTACCTCTCCATGGTTGAATTTGTCAAACACTGAAACAAAGAAATGTCAAATTAAGTTGGGCAAAAAACTTGACGTTAAGGTGTGACTCACAATTAACATCGTGCATTATGGTTGGACCACCCTTTATAAGCAAAACTCCATCTCACGATAGTTTATTAAAACTTACCATCTGGAAACTTTGTGTTATAAATGAGAAACACATTAATTTGTCATTGAAAATTGCTTTATAGTTTTTCAAAATATTGTCCTTCACAGTCTATATACTTTTGCATGCGTGCGAACCATTTGTCAAAGCATTTTTGCTATTCCGCTTGAGATATCTCCAAAGCATCGTTTTTGAACGCATCAACGGCTTCTTCTGCCGACGAAAATCGTTTTCCACGCAATTGATTCTTGTCGTTCGAGAACAAAAAGAAGTCACTGGGTGCCAAATCAGGACTGTACGGCGGATGATTCGTTAATTCGATTCTTTGAGTGATGTGTTTGATAGACGAGATGTGTGAGAGCGCACTCGAATTTGTGTGCACCAATCGACACGAGCATCTTTTTGAGATTTTTTCAAATTATGTGATATCCAACGAGAACAAACCTTTTTACATCTAAATGATCATGAAATATTTTGCATTTGCTAGTCGAACTAATGCCAAAGCTGCCTCAATCTTAGTATGTCACATGACGATCTTGTATTATCAGTTTTTGCACAGCATCAATGTTTTCTGGCACAACAACTGATTCTGGACGACCTTTACGACTGTCGTCGGTGAGGGCCTGGTAGGGAATGGTGGCCACGACTAACCTTGTTATACCAGCGTTTCATAGTGGCAAAGGATGGGGCTTTATCGCCAAAAGTGGAAATAAGTTGATCGATGCACTCTTGTCTTGATGATCCACATCGAAAGTCGTCGAAATCATCATAGGAAAATTTTCACGAGTTAATTCCATTTTTTTGCTAAGATACAATTTTCAAACAATACAAATCGCGATTAAATGACAAAATGTTCAGAAGAAGGTTGTACTTAAAAAATCTCAAACTTTCCGTTGGAAACGTCAGATGGCGTCTGACGGCATTTACAATTAGTGTTGCCAAGGCTCAAAATATAAATAGTGCCCCTCGTAGGAGAAACCGAAAGTTTCAAATGCCGTTTAACAAGTGTCATTGTGAAGTAATGACCATCAACAAGTGGGTGTACAAACGATATACCCCAGGGAAATAAAGTAAAAAAAGGCCATCTGCGGAATGAGGCCGAACAAACTGAATTTTTGCAGAGACCTTCGTTTTGATGTTCCAATGAAGCACAAAAAAATCTCATATGCCTACCCTTGTCTTGAGTCTTAAGATATCGAAGGTCAAAAGTCATGAAAATCGCTTCCAGTGCATCTGACGTCGTAAGAACCCGTAACAAAACTTACGTAAAATAGAATTCTCTACAAAATTGTTTATATACGTTTTTTTTTCGTACGACCAACCGTTGTCGAGATATAACATGATAAAGCGGGAGCGCGCATTCGTAATAGGCAATACTGTATTATACTGCAGAGCTATAAATATAAAAGCACTTTTCTTAATCTGTTAGACTGGAAAATTAAATTCCCATTATTAAAGCCGTTAAAAATTTGTTTATTTATAAAAAAATATATAATAAATAATTAATAACGGGTTTTATTACGGGTTCTTACAACGTGAGATGCACTGAAAGCGAGATTTTCGCGAAAAACCGATTTTCATGACCTTTGACCTTCGATATCTCAAGACGCACAAGGGTAGGCATATGAGATTTCTTTTGTGCTTTATTAGAACATCAAAACGAAGGTCTCTGCAAAAATTCAGCTTGTTCAGTCTCATTCCGCAGAGAAAGTTTTATTTCTCTGGAGTAATATAAATGCGATGACTCTTCCTATCTCTACCCAGGAAGCATTAGAAGATATGACCAAAAATAAAGCAAAGCAAAATGTACATAACGTGACCAATTGCCATAATTAACATTATTATTATAAAACCTTGTTTCCTGACCTCAATGTCTTTTAAAATATCTAAAGTGAGTCTTTAAATTGTGCATATTTTTACCAGCTGTGTCCCAGCTGTGTATTTACCCTATAGAACACTACTAAGACATTTTTTCTTTAAAAAAATAAAAATAAATATTTACCAAATGTTGCTGGAGGACTGTTTGAAGTTTATATCAAGAATTGTAACCGTTAAGTGGGAATAAATCTGGTGGGATATAAGGTAAATTAGCACAAAGGAAAAATGATATAGTATATTATTCACATGATAATGTATAGGTGAATTATTATACACCTTGGTGTTGTACTCGGTACTTCAACAATTGGGCCCATTCCTTCCGATAAAGGAATAAGGCACTAAGCGCCTTTATCATTTTTAATACTAACCTAATTATTCAGTTTCATTACTGTTTTATCAAGAAGTATTATAAAAAAAAGAATTGATATACATATACTAATTAGTATTTTATTATATATGTGATTTTTCCAGTTTTGTAAAATCTGAAAATATATGTTGTAACAATAATGGAAAATTTGATGATACTGATAATGGTATTATAAATAATACACTCATTTCATTCCAGTCGGAACTGATTAAGCAGTGTGGCTTATCACACCCTTTTCTAATTTATTTACTAACTTGTTATTTGCTAATAACAGATTATAAAAAGTTGACAAAACACAAAAAAGTGGCGTTTATGAAATATAATGTAATGATTGTGACTCTATTTATATCGGTCAATCAAGTCGTTCTATAAAAAAGCGTTCTAATGAACACAGAAGATTTATTTTAAATAATAAAAAATTCACTGGTTTTGCAGAACATTGTACCGGGTTAGTCACCTAAAATGGACCCCCCCCCTTATTTCTCTTAATTTCAATCGAATCGAAAAATTCAAAAAAGGATTTTACATGTTTTATAAATTTTTTGAATATTTAAACAGATTTTCAAAAACTGCAAATTGAAAAGGGGCGAACACTTTTTTATTTTTTTTTAATGGAACACCCTGTATTTTTTATTTAAAAAAGTTACCCACAGTTTTCTGATCACAAAAATATATGATTGTTGTATCTTGGTAAGTATAGTTCTTGAGATATTCATACAAATATATATAGTCACATCACAGGAATAAGTTTAGCATAATAGTTTTCATTCATTTACTAGTCAAAAATGTTTCACCAAGTGCCCAGTGACCTCTCCATTTGTACAATTAAAAATATTATTTTAGTACTTACTTAAAGTGAAGCTTATTTTGAAACAAATAGTGTCGTTTCCATGTGACGGTATGCCTAGTCTTATCCCACCGAATTGTTGAGGAGTGGAAGCTGCCCATAAGTTAGTACAGTTTTGAATTGTAGTATTTTTCGTATCCAGAGGATCGTTGCACTTTTCATTATCCAGTGTGTTGCATTTGTAGCAACTCGACGAACTCGCATGGCTCAAGTCTGTCACAATTAAATTTTATTAATTTCGTCATACCATTTGAATATGCTGTTCTTATCGAAGCTTGATTGAGAAATAATAGCGATATATGCAGGAGAGTGTTTGGTGCAAACAAGATCGACTGTTCAAAATTGCGTCGAAAAGTAATTTTGATTGTGATTTTCTTCTGATTCCTTTAAATTTACTTGGCTCAAAACTGTAGCAATTACTCAAAAATTGCTACCTAAATGCTTGGGTTTTCACCAAATCCTCAGCGACATACACTATTATATAATTATTATATAAAGAAAATCTTTTAAACTTACTTATAGCAGAGAGAAGGCACAGTGCCACGAAATATTTTGTTGACAATAGCGGCTCCATAGTTACTATCGATCTACAATTATCCTAGACGTATTAACTTATTCCTATTATATACTTGTAGCTTATCTGCACTCATTATTTTTTATATTTTGTTTGCTTTAGATCTGATAACCGAGCATTTAGTTAAAAATTATTGGTTTTTCAGAGTTGCCCAATAGATACATATGTGTAATTCTCCTGTAGATATGTGTATACAGTGTTTTCGTAATGTAATGAATTAATTCATTTAAAAATCAAGGAATAAATTTTGTGAAGAACTCTCGGATCCGTCAAATTTTATTTTTAGTTGCGCATTTTTTAAAATATAATATAATAATAATATAATATAATCTATACCTCTTCTACCGTTAGGTGTAGAGGCTAAATATACATTTCTTTAAACAAATAATCTAAATACTACAATTACAGTTACTTAACTAAATATCCTATTTCGTGTTAAACAACTTAAAAGAACTTCTACAATTTCATTCCACCCTATCTTGCTCTATCCCTATATCTAAACTCCACTCCGTTTGCGGTATCATTTGTCACTTCACTACCACTTCCCTTATGCACTCCTCTTTCTCATCCCAAATCTATCAAGTATGATGAACACCAGACTTCCCTTCACTCACATTTGCTTCCCCACTTTCGCGGTTTTCTTCACTATTTTATCATTGATCTCCATCTAACCCTATCCCTTGCTGTAATTTCAGCCTGCTTCCATGTGATTCCTCTTGACTTCATTGTCTTCGCCACTTCTCCGTCCCACGTCATCCTTGGTCTGCCTTTCTTTCTCTTTCCAATGGCTTTTGCTTCCCATATTTTTCTTACTTCTCTTTCTTCGCTCAGTCTTTTCATGTGCCCCCACCACCTCAGCTGAGCCCTCTCTATGACCTTCTCGATACTTTCGCTATCCAATCTTTTCCTTATTTCTTCATTTCTTATTTTATCCATTATCGTAACATTTGCTACTTTTCTGAGATACTTCATTTCTAATACCTGTATCTTTTTAAGTTGCCTCTCTGTCAACACCCATGTTTCGCATCCATACAGTAGCGTCGGCAAATATACAGTTTTATAAATTGATATTTTTGTTTTATTGCTAATTTCTGCTTTACTAATGAACCCCCTTTTCATACTATGAAAGATCTTTGTCGCTGTTGTTATTCTATTATTTATTTCTTCATCTTGCTTTCCTCCTTCCTCTACGGTTACTCCTAAGTACTTTAGGCTTTTTACTTGTTCCACTATCTGATTATTTATTTTTATATTCATTTCTCGCTCATTATTATTGCTTATAACTACTATCTTTGTCTTGCTTACATTTACTTTCATTCCCTGTTTGTCCAACTCTTTCATCCATAGATCCACATTAAATTGTAACTTTGTTTCCGTGTCTGCCACTATTGCAATATCGTCTACAAACACACATTCACTCACTTCTACTGTTTTTAAAATATAAATAATATTTATAGGGCGATTCGTGTAGAAAGTTTGAAACCCCTTTTTGCGAGTTTTTTTTTCAGACGCTACGGTTATAACTGTATTAGTGTGACTAGTTTAGATAGAAAAAAATTAAAAACGATTTTGCAATTTTAAAATCCTAAATTTAATGGCAATGATTATTTAAAAAATCAACTAACTTAAAGGGTGAATTTGCGCACAGTTGGCTGTCAGTAGCCAAGATGATTAAAAAATTATTTTTGAACATTATAAACTTCAGGGAGTATACGTTGTATTTTGTGTCGAATTTTTGGTTTTCTGTTTTTTAAGTTTTCGGGTCTAGTAACGTATACATTGCTTTTTGAGCATCCCCACAAAAATATTCTAGGGGTGTCAAATCTGGCGATCTGGCTGGCCACTCAATCAGCTCACTTCCCTCTATCCAAGGATTTGAAAACATCTCATCTAAATATGCGGACAGGTGCTGCATAAAAGTGGAGTGCACCATCTTAGGTAGCCATTAAAAAATATCAATGACGTCATACTCCTAAACTAAATATAAAATTTGATGGATAGAGTTTTTTCCAAAAGTTATATACACTGCATTTCGAAAGTTAAGGTATAAATTATTAAAAAATATTCTTGTTCGAGGATAACAAAGTTTTTCGTACAATTTTGCTATTCTTCCTTCTGTGGTCTTTTGTGGAATCATTATAGAGTAGATTACACAGAAAGATATTTATTCAACTCAAAAGAAAATCATTCAAAAAGTACCTTCCTCAAACGTTCTAAAACAATCAATAAAGTTCTTTAATATTTGTGCCGTGTGTTTGATATTAATAGGCCATCTTGTTCGAATATACGCGTGTATAAAAGTAACCTATTTTTTAAGTACACAGACATCTACAATAGATAGTGTGGGTGGTAGTGCAATATCATTTCGGCATTGTGAAACGCGAATTATCATAGTTTTTACTTTTTACTTTTTCGCATTCAAATTGTACTAGCGGAAAAGTAATATAATCGTGTAAAGAAAAATGGAAACAAATTTTTTTAATAATTTTTATTAATTATTTCTTTTGTTTTTCGTTTTTCGGTCTAAAAGCCACAAAAAATGGCTTTAAAAAAATTGTCTGTGTGTGTGTCGTTGTGTACACTGGAACATGGAGAATACCAGGCACTAATAATGTGAACCAAATAGACCATATACTAATATAAAAAGATGGGCCTCCTCAAAAGAGGAAGCTCGAGTATATCGTGGAGCAAACAGAGAATCAGACCACTATTTATTAGTAGCCAGATACAAACACCGAATATCAATTGTAAACGCAGAATGGACGAAAAAAATGGGATGTAGATAAACTAAGAAATGGCCGCGTAAAACAGATTTATCAACGAGAAATTGGAAGAAAACTCCTAGAAAACGAACAGCAGCAAGAACTAAATATAGACGAGGAATGGAACATAATCAAAGAAACTATAACATAAACCGCCGGTGAAGTAGTGGGAGAAGAAAGTAAAAAGAAAAACAATTGGTATGATGAGGAATGTAGAGAGGCTGTGAAAGTGAAAAATGACGCATGGAAAAAAGCATTACAAAGAAACACAAGAGAAAATCAGGTAGAATATAGCAATAAAAGAATATTAGCAAACCGAATCTGCCGAAGAAAAAAGTGAGAAGAAATGAATAAAAAAGTAGAAGAAATAATAGAAAGTAATAAGAGATCTAAAATCATCATAAATAAATTCACACAAATACTTGGGTATGCGGACGATATTACGATAATTGCACGTGACCTCCCTGAATCAAATTGCCATAGATCTTGAGCCACAGGTAAATAAACGAGGCCTACAAGTGAACAAAGACAAAACGAAATATATGTATTGCTGCAGGAATCCCCCAATACAACTACCAAATATTAATATAAACGGCGGTCAGATTAAAAGCGTCAAGACGTTCAACTTCCTTGGCACCAAAATTGCCAATAATGGTAACGTCCAAGGTGAAGTAAGCGCAAGAATCCTAAAAGGAAATAAATGCTACTATGCTTATTTAAAATTAATAAGGAGCAGCATACTAAATAGAAGATCTAAGATCACAATCTATAAGACACTTATAAGACCCGTAGTAACCTATGGATGTGAAACATGGATACTAACAAAGAATTATGAAAATCAATTCAGAATATTTAAGAGAGATCATTAGAAGAATATACGACCCAGTGCAAGAAAACGGTATGTGAAGAATAAGAATGAATCACGAAATTGATGCACTTATAAAAGGAGAGGATATAGTACGATGCATAAAATGTCAAAGGATAAGGTAGTTAGGACATGTATACAGGATGGAGGGCGAGAGAATTGTGAAGAAAATCCTTGAATGGAAACCTCAAAACACAAGACCAAAAGGGCGACCCAAGAAAAGTTGGATAGACGATGTGGAGGAAGACCTAAAAACTCGTAAGATTAGGAAATTGGAGGAGAATAGCGGTAGATAGAACCAGATGGAAGAACATAGTAGAGCAAGCCAAAACCCACCAAGGGTTATGAGCTAAAAGATCAAGAAGAAGTGTGTCGTTGTCGTCGGCATTAAAACTTCTTGTTAGCACGATAACTTAACCAAATCGTGTCGAATCGATCGGGTTTTGACTGATTCTGATTGGGAACGTCTTCCAGACGACACCTATTAATTTTGAGGTGGATAGGAAAGCACGACGGTGGACTATTTGAAAAAAGTAAAACTGTCGCATAAAACACATATTCTGCATTTATGTGTTGGTTTATTTTTTCTCGGTCATTCAATTTCGAGATAAAGATGTTCTACGTGCGGAAAAGTCCATTTTAAGGTTTTAAAACTATTTATTTAACTTGCAATAAACCCCTTTATGCTCTAAATATTAGTTTCCCTCAAGTTATAACTATTTAATACCTTCATTAAATTACCGTCAATTTTTATATACATATCTATATAAGTTTAGATACTTTCCTTCCTACAACTTTCCTATGTCCTGTTTTTCTAGTAAGATCTTCTATATTTTGTAGTCTATCGTAATATAGATTATATAGAGGAAGATCATTATTCAATTAAAACAAACATCGTTCAAGAAAATACCTTTCTTAAACGTTGTGAAACGTTCAATCAACGTAGTTATTTAATAAATTTATTTATTTTAAACCATTTATTTAATTTAAACCATTTGGTTTGGCGGTAATGAACCTATCACAGTGAAATAGGCGCGTGTATAAAGGTAGTCTACCTTTTAAGTACACAGCGGTTTATGATCGACGATGGTGTGGGTAGTAGTGCGATCTTCTGCGTTATAGTAGACTGCGTATTAATTCGGAATTATGAATTGCGAAGTATCAGTGTTTTTGCTGTTTTGTACTTGCAATCGATCCCTTTAATTAAAGGGTAATCAATTTTCGAACTGGCTGTACCATATTGAAAGTTCGAATTCAAATTTCAGGGGTTGTACAAATTACAGCAAGGGCAATATTTGTATTTATATCTATGTTTCAGCCCCCTTACACGGCGGCTTTTCATAAACCTTTTTTATGCGCATGAGTTTGAATAAAATGGTCAATTATATACATCGTTTTTTGTGTCAGTAGAAATAGTAAATTTTTCTTGAAACCAAGAATAACATATACATATAATAATCAAACAAAAACTTTCCTCATGTAATATATCTATTTTTTATTCAACTAAAGAGTATATATGGATTTACCACTCATGTTGATAAAACAATCAAGGGGAATTACGTTTAGTAATCCTTGAAGCAGCGTTGTGTACATCGTTTTTCCTCAATTACTGTCTAAACATGGGGACGTCCTACTGGAAAACTAAATATAAACCATTAGTATAAATATTAGACATAATGTGTTGTGTGAGTAATTTTATAGTGAATTTCACTTTTTCCCTTAAAAATACGAATACCTTTTGTGTTTCACAGAATTGCAATAAATGTCATTTCCATATGGAGATTTTGATCTCTGATAACATTGTATATTTAATGGTTTCTGATAAGCCATATATTTTTCAAGTTTAATTCCACATAAAATATGTTTTCCGGTATCGATGAAAAATAATAATAAACACATCAGATCATTATCGGATATAAGCGTTTATGAAGCAAGACCATTGACTGAAAATTATAAACGTCCATAACAGTTCATAGAAATGTTAGGTCTTCAAAATGTCGAGCAGTACTACTATTCTTTACCGTTCTTATCGCTGTAGACCTAGACCGGCTCGTTTAGGGGTAGGCCCGCTTTTTCCCCCGCTAGTCTTGCTCTCTCGCCAGAGACAGGTATGCCATTCGCATCGCTGGAGCGATGACAAACACCGGTGAGTCCGGGCTGACCTTCCTAGGTCATGATCCGTTCAGCGAGAATTAGCTAACTAGCACGTGGCTCATATATATCGTACGAAGTACCCCCGTATACTCAGGAAGGTCGCCATTCAACAGCTGCGTGGAGGTATGCCTTTTTAAGCGCACGATCAAAGTTCCGACGGAGAGTGAACCTTCTTGTCTTGGTTTCTATTCGGTGGTAGCGTAGACCAAGGTGTTGGTGACTAAGGCCACCAAACAGAAAATAAGATATAATAAAATTCACTATCTAAAATCCGACTGGTATAATACTTGGCCTGCGGCAATCGGTTCGGTGTCGAGACTGCCGGTATACATGCGTCACTTGCTAGTTAGCTAATCCTCGCTGGATATGGGAACGGGGTAAGGAGGGAAACTTAGTTTCTATTCGGTGGCCACGGGGATTACACTGTAATCCATCCGAATATTTCGAAACTATCGAAACCCAGCCAATGGGTGGATTCCGGACCTGGATGGCACCAATTATCCTAACTTCCTGGACCAAAGAAACTGCGATTTCCATCGAAGCGTATCGGTTCACGATCTAAGATCGCCAGCGCATGACTTAACACACCGCAATCCAATTAGAATGGTGATGTGATGATAACGTTTACTATGACGACTAATTCTCGTATGCTGATGCATGCACGAGGATGGGATGATACACACACACACACACACAGCAGGATTAGTTGGTATTTCGCGACCATTGTGGGCGTACAATGCGTGCAGAATTCACCACGATTGATTGTGTTGGTTACTGTTCGTTATTAGTTACGTCGTTAATTGGATAGCATTGAAGTTAAGGTGCATCGTGTCTTTTGTTTTCCTGTTTGAATAAGTGATAGTCGATAGTAATTTGGCGGCGTAGTGTCTGCGAAGCGAAAGTAATTTTTTGCGGTCTTGCTTGAGCAGGTGATTGAAGCCGAGGATTTATTTAAAATTGTGACATATCGCGAAGATTTTGTAATAATAATCTGATTCAACAATATCTTGATATATATATATATATATATATATATATATATATATATATATATATATATATATATATATATATATATATATATATTAGTATCAGTAAGTTATTATCTAATCAGATCTGTTCTCTTAATAACTTAATCGTACTAAAGTTCAGGAAATACGTAATTAATGAAATATACGGTTTTATATCGATTAGAAACGCTTATTTTACGTTTTAATTAAAAATACCAGGTGTTTTTTTAAAGGGAAACATCTCTGTATCTCTGTTAATAGTAGATTTGGGATATAGGTTTTTTATAACATTTTTATTTTGGCTATATATAAGCTACTGAAAGGCGGACAGAAATATTTTCCATCGTTTCTGGTGTAAACGGCAATGGCAATCAAATTAAATTGGCATTCAAAGGCCATAGGGCGATAGGCATAGTGAATCGGCCCCCGAGGGATATCTGGATCATCTGAGTTTGAGAATATGTCGGTAATAATGAGATACGTTGATCCTGCAAGTTTCAGAACTATATCTATTTTGGGTTTTTGAATAAATTGGAAAAAACGAAAAATCACAAAATATTTTTTTCACAAAAACGGCTTAACCAATTTGAATGAAATTTGGACACATTAAATAGATATATAAAGGCTATACTCGGAAAAAGTAACAGCTCATAATCTTCGTAATAATCATTAGAAACAGGTGATCTTTCCGAATTTTTTTTTCTTTATGATAAAGATTTAGAACAATTTTGAAACTAACTTGTATGTCTTTTTCGATGTAGAATAAATAGCCTCACAAATTCTTAAATTGATCAAAAAGGTACGTCATAGTGAAAAAAAAAATTAAAACCGATTTTTTTGTTATATAACTCGATTTATTTCACTGTTTACACCTTTGAAACAACATAAACGAAGGTTATTTGATTAATTTATAAGTGCAAATAACATTAAATATTGAAAACAATAATGTGAAAACAATTTTTTTTATTAGGATATTCATTTAATCAATTAAAATCAATAATTAATAATTATTAGGTTAGCTATCTAGCTGCTTGCTACCAACTAGTAAACAATGTACAGCCGCAGGTCTGGTAGTTTTTCATCGTACACCAACATTAAATAACAGTGCAATCTTATGGTTGCCGAATGAATTGATAATCGAGAGGGAATTCTTAGCTTCTCTAAATTGTAGTTTTATTATATAAAGAATGAAAATTGATTCTGATTGAATCAATATGTTGATAAATAATATTTATATTGATGGTGATATAAATGATGATGAAGGAGATATTTATATTGATGATAAAATGCAAAAGAATATTTTAAGTAAAATATACCAACATCTAAATATAGTTTATAATTAATTTTTAAATATTTTAATTAAAGGGGCGACGTAGGTACCGTTACTTTAGTGGAATTTATGTTGTAGATCATCATCAGCCTCATTATTTGGATAAAGAACTGATAAATATGGGATTAAGTCGAAATGTAGAAATTCTAAATAGCATCAGTAATTTTCTTTTCAAACCAGTAAGGCCCTAAAACGACCAGTCACCGATAGCTAGATTTTTTAATCCAGTTATAATTCCCCCACCAATATCTAAGTTGCTCTAAGATTGAAAATACCAGTGGGTAGTTATTACGTGATTTATATTAAATGTACATTACAGTTCAAATCACTTTAAATAAATCAGAACATTGTAGCCGTTATATAGTTCTTCCCATTTCTTATTGGAACCGTATAGTTGTATTACTATTAAATAACTTTTAAAATGTATTGAGTGGTATATCGCCACCAAATAAAATTACTTTAAAGTTATTAGACCAATGAAGTAGCATACATTAGTACCAACAACTATGTGGTGTTACCTATTTGTCACTTAGAAGTTTTTAGAACCTTGAAGTAGTTCCAAAGTAGTGGTTACGTTGCAGGAACCGTGCCTGGTCTTTTAAAGTATTGGCAATTCGAGTGAAAATTATGCTTGCATGACCCATGAACAATTCTTCAAAGTGACTAATCATTACCGTACTGAATAACTATAAAGTCCATATTTATTTGTAAAACACCATATTTATTTATAAAACGTTAAATGCCATTTTTTAGTAAAAACTATGTATTGGGCTCTCGCTTCGTTATATTTCCATTATCATTATTATATTTCACAAAAAAATGTGTTTTAATTTCTTTACTTCGATAACTCTAAAAATAGCCAATGTTGCATTTATCTGTATTACTGCGGGTATTAATAAAAATTATATGGTATTGAAATAGTCTTAACGCGATAATAACATCCGTATACATACATAGAAAATGACAATAAAAAACTTTTTAGATGTCCAAAACAACGAAAGGGCTACAAGTTAGTCCAAAGAAGTTCCACTAAAGTTGCGGTACCTACGCCGCTTCGTAGTCATTACGTAATTACGACGTAAGCGCTCTTATAATGAGGTAATAATAATTCTGCACAGTATGAATACTTTGGGAAATATTATTATCACACTGTATAATAAATAGTGCAAACAAGGAAAGTTTCATATAAATTTTCCGTCATTATATCATTCGTATGACTAGCAAGTGAAAACATCGTATATGTTTGAAGTAATTACGTTACAGGATGCTGGCAATTTTAGCATAATTATCATATAAATATAAATTTATGAAAAAAAAAAATAAATAAATAAATACGTGTTGAGTAATATACTATGTTGGTAGGCAGTGCTTTTAAATTACTTAAGTTATACCTATATATTTTTTGTGTCATATGTGCTAGAAAATGATTTATATTAATTATACACGACGTAGTTTTTAGAACTTAATTTGCAGGCGGGATTTCTACAGATTTTTCTGAGGTGCAATCATTAAAATTTCTCTTTACTCTCGGAACATGATTAAAACTGTTATAATCATAGACGCGAAATTGTTGTTTAATGTAGAATTTTGTATACACTGTCGTCCATAAGTAGCGGGCAAATTCGGTTTCTAATTACGATTTTTAAGAAACTAAAATATTATTTAAATAGCAGAATCTCATACCTTTCTCTTAGGCATTCAAGATAAATTAAAACAACCTTATGTTGCCGAATGGAATTTAAAAAGGGTAACTTCTATTACAATAGGATCGATATATTTGAAAATTTTACTTAAAAGTCAAAAATTATATAATAACTTTCGATAAAAAAATATACTATGTACAAAAATTCGTGATCGAATTAAGCGGCCTTATTCAGGTTTCACCTTTTGCATCTTCCATTCAAATTCAGCTTGTCAAGAATAAGAAAAAGTGTGAGATTCTCTGTGTTGCGTAGAAGAAAGAGTGAGGCGGCATTCGGAGGGAAATGGATCCACTTTACGCGAGATATGTTCTTCAAATTTGAACTTGGTTTTTTAAAAACACTTTATTTTCATTAAAACGACTTGTTACAATTTTTAGAACTTTTATCAAAATTTATTTAACGACTTAAGTACAACAGTGACGTGAATACTATGAACTGATGATCATATATTATTCTTTACTACGTGGGGAACTTGCTTAAATAGACTAAGCTTATCTTTTGCTCTATAAGCATTTCATAGAATATAACTCCTCCCGACGTAGTATGAAAAATCAAGGAAAAACATCGTTTTTGTCATCAGTTGACTGATTTTTCAGTTTTGTTTCCAGTGACTCTGATGGTTTTCCTTTCCTATAATTAACAATGAATTTAAATGGGTTTGTTTTTGTTTTATAACATTTTACAATATGATATATGCTGTAAAGTAATAACACAATTAATATAAATATAATCACATAAGTCCAGATAGATGTAGCCATTAGTTTCATTTCTATTAACGGTTTGACTTCTAACTGATTGATTTGTTTTTCAATCGAAGTGAGGTGGTGCAGATCTATTTCTCGATAAACATGGACCTCTTGTTGTGCTGATTCCGGCCTAACGATTGGAATTTGGGGGAGTGTGTATGGACTACCTATAATTTTAGTTTGATCGTTGATGAATACGTCGTTATTGACGTCGACTTTACATTGGTAAGGGATGCGAATTAGTGATGGTTGATGAATGTTCGTAAAACCTGCTTCGTCGCATGTTTGATGTATTTTCAATGTTTCTTGAGGGATGGCGATTATGTATTCGGCGTTGACAGGGCTGACCAAGTCGGTGTTGACGTATATAGGGGTTAACGGACACTCTTTGACTTGACCTCGAAGTAGATTGGCTATACAGTCGGGTTGAGATAACAGTTTGTCGGCATTTGCGATACAATATTCATCAATAAAATGGCAGGGTTCTTCTTGGTATAGATGATTGGTTGCATTCAATAACAGGTAAGGTTTTTCAGATATCAAGGTAAGGTTATTTATTGGGATTGGAAATAAGTGATATAAATCAAGTGTTATTGATGCTATGATAGGGAAGTGAATTAATATTAGAATTTCTGAATCCATGTATTTTACTTCTGTGAATAAGTATTTATAATAATTTCGTTCATTTTTGAATAAAATTTGATTTTTGTATAATTGGTTCATTAAAATTTTTATTTCTCTAATTTCTTTAAAACTTAATATATTTGTAGTTAAGGTATGTATTTGGGCTAAGGATACTGAAATTTGTAAATTATCTATTGATTCCATTAATATTTCACAATTTTGCATTAAAGAGTTTAGTATATGATATGACGTTAAATATGAAGCTATTCCGTCAGTGGTAATTTGCAAAGTTGAAATTTGGTTTTGTACATATTCATTATTCGTTTTAACTTTGTTTAATAACTTACTGGTTTCATTTACAAAATCTTTCGTGACTGTTACTGATTTTTCTAAGTCATTATAAATAGAAAGTTGATTTTTTCTTAAGGTTTCTATTGCATTGTCATATCGTGTTCCATCTTCATCAGATAGGGTACCAAAGAGCCATTTTTGAGTTCTACCTACGACATTAATTAGGGCTCTCTTATTTCTAGGTTTTATCTTGAGATTTTCTAGTTTTTGATATGTAATATTCACAGTTTCTTGTATTGTAATTTTGAGTCTTTCTAATGAAGGTAAGTTTCTTTTTGTTTTACATATTTTTGTATCTATCAATAAATTTTGAATCTGTTGTAATTTGTTTTCGTAATTAGTTAAATCAATATGTTTGATAAAAACATGAGAATGTGTCGTTATATGAGCTTCTCCTAAGGAGAAAGGGAATAAAGGGTTATTTAAAGGTGTAACCGTAATTTTATCTGTTTTAGTCGATCTTCCTAGAAGAGTGACTAGAAGAAGCAGAAGAAACATGACTGGATGACCCTGCAAGTAAATTAATGTTTTTAGTTCCTATTCCTAAACCTGTCCGTCGTGTAGGTTTTATAATTTTTTTATGGTAATTTCCCTTTTCGGTTTCTACTATAGCATCTTTATCTTTAACAACGATTTCTTTAGTGTATCGAGGGGTGATTTTAGGACGTCTATCTGACTTAACAAATACTTCATTTCCTACCGTAATTTGCGATGGGTCTAATCTGTTTTCATTAATTTTGGATAAGTCTCTAGCTTTGGTTTGTGCGTCATTAATTTTGGTTTTCATTATTTCTAAATTTTGTGCATGATTGTCTAGGTAATTAGTAAATATTACTTGATCTGTGTAATCAGTTGGATTTTGATAGTTAATATTTCCTTTTATTATTTGTAAGGGTGTAAATTTCGTACTCGTATGGGTACTGTTATTATAACCAATGAGTGCGTACGTCATCAATTCGGTAATTGGAGCTTGTTTTTGTGCGGTACGTAAAATTCGTAATGATTCGATTAGTGTCGAATGGAATCGTTCGACTGGGCTGTTGGAATTTGGATTTCTGACAGTTGTATAATGTAAGTTAATTTTATGTAATTTGCAAAAATTTTCAAGTTGTACATTTTTGAATTCTGTACCTTGGTCAGAGGTAATTTTAATAGGTATTCCATAATGTGAAATAAAAATTAACAAATTGCGAAGTATCTCTAAGGCATTTGTAGTGGTAGGGTAAGCCTGGGAAAATTTGGAAAAACTATCCGTTATAGTTAGGAATTTTTGTTTTTCGACGGAAAATGTGTCAATATATATATGTTCAAATGGGTTTTCTCCAATTGGTGTATTTTTATATATAACTTTATTTGGATGTCTTTCGTATTTGTTTTGTTGACATAATGCACATGTATTTATATAATTTGTAATAGAGTCTTTCATTTTTGGCCAGAAATATATTTTTGAGAGGGCAGATAATGTTTCTGTAATTCCTCTGTGAATCGTTTTAGTTTCGTGATGGAATTTAATTTTTTCAATTTGGTCTTCTAATGTCTCGATATCTTTTATGAATACGGGTGATCTAATAAATTTAAAACTTTTCGCTTGAAAATGAGTTTGTATGATTTGTGTTATTTGAGGAATGTATTGATCGGGAATTAATATACCGTATGTGGCTTTTGGTCTGACGTAATTTTTTATATAATTAATTACATCTTCTCTAAAATTACGTATTCTGATAGTTACTAGGTGACGAGTATAGTTTTCAAATGGAGATTTAACACGAGTAAAAGAGGATAGAGTGTCATTTCCGATATGGAACAAAATTTGATTATGAAAAGAGTTAAGTGGTTTTTCGGTAACTTTTATTTCGAAAATAGGATTTTCTACGGCTGAATGAATTGTTTCATTATCGAATTCATCTGGGGGTATTATTTCATTTATTGGATTTATTAAAATATCTTGTATCACGTTTATTTTTGGGGTCTCGCCTATAGATTGGTTTTCTAATGTTTCGTTTATTAATCGATCTATTTCTGAAATATCATTAATTGATTCATTTTCTGAAATTTGAACTATGGGTTGTGATTCATTTGTATGAATATTGAAGTCGGCTAATCTATCAGATTGGTCTAAAGGATCAAATTCTCCGTTTAATGAAGAATTTTCATCACCTGTTGGTTTAATGCGTGAAAGTGTATCTGCAACCTTATTATTGCCTCCCTTGATGTATTTGATTTCTTTATAGTTATAATCTTGCATTTTGATTTTCCAGCGTAAAAGTCTAGAATTAGGTTCTTTTATGGAGGTTAACCACTTTAATGGACGGTGGTCAGTGAAAATAGTAAATTCTTTACCGTATAAATAAGGTCGAAAATAGGCGCAAAAATTAATGATAGAAAGCATTTCTTTTTCAATTACTGAATAATTTTGTTCGGCTTTGTTCAATGTCCTCGATGCGTAAGCTATCGGTTTATTATTTTGAGATAGGACCGCTCCAATCGCATAGTTTGAAGCATCGGTGGTGAGCTCAAACGGTTTAGAGAAATCAGGATAGATCAATATCGGTTCATTTGTTAAATAATTTTTTAATTCATCAAAACTTTTTTTATAATTTGGGTTATTAATATCAATTTTGGTTCCCTTTTTTAAATATGCTGTCATTGGTTTAGCGATTTTTGCATAGTCTTTAATAAATTTTCGGTAATAACCGGTAAGGCCTAAAAATGATTTAATTTCAGTGACTGTTGTAGGAATTTTCATATTTTTAATAGCACTAATTTTATTTGGGTTGGGCTTTACACCCTGATCGGTAATTATGTGTCCTAAATATTCGGCTGATTTCTGTAAAAATTCGGTCTTATATAACTGGATTTTTAAGTTTGCTTGGCGCAAAACGTCAAATACTCTTTTTAGATGAATCATATGCTCTTGTAAGGAAACTGAATAGACGATAATGTCGTCTAGATAGACCATACATATATTATCTTTAATTAGATCCCGCAAAATATGGTCCATAACTCGTTGAAACGTACTAGGCGCATTTTTGAGGCCGAAGGGCATACGTAAAAATTCGTAGTGTCCTCGGTCACACGTAAAAGCCGTTTTCTCAATTGAATCGCGATGCATAGGGATTTGATGATAACCTGAAGCAAGGTCTATTGTCGTGAAATATTGACTTTTGCCTAATTTTGCTAGTGTTGTATCTATATCAGGAATTGGGTATCTATCGTCAACAGTTTTAGAATTTAACGCGGAGTAATCTATTACCATTCGAAATTTCTTTTTTCCAGACGCGTCCATTTTTTTGTTTACAATCCATATAGGATGAGCGTAGGGGCTTTCGGAATGTCTAATGATTCCGTCCCTGAGGTATTGATCAATTGTTTCGCGGACTAACTCTTTGTGTACATGGGGGTATTTATAAATGTAAGGGTGCGTAGGAACTTCATCGGTTGTTCTGATAGTGTGACATACTTTATTTGTAGTCGTTAGTTTTTCATCGGTTTTATGAAATAAGTCTCGGTATTTGGTACACAGTGTATACAATTTATTTTTTTCTTCCGGGTTAAGGTGTTCTACTCGTAAAATTTGTTTCAAATCTAAAATTGGTGTTTCTGTAGATACAAAATTTTCTGTGAGCTGTTCTAAATTAAAAATTTCATGATTTTTCCTATTTAAATTTTCGTATGTGATATCAATTAATTTTAAAGTACGCGGTATATTTGTATGATTGTGAATGAGAACCGGGGCGAAATAATTGTCTACGGTTGTGATACCTTCTTTAATTAACAAACCTGATGGGTTTTGTTCATGGATAAGTATCGTTCCTTTTTCTATTTGAACTGGAAATTTTGCAAAACGTTTTTGAAAGGGTTCGATTATAATTTCATTATTTAGCGGTAAATTTTGTCTATACAAGAATGGAATAGTTATATAGCCGTCTGAAATAGTTTGATTCGAAACTTCAATATCTAAATTTAAATCTTTTAATATATTAATTCCAATAACTCCATCAAAGAAATCGTGAAATTCAAATGCTACAACTTCAGGTACATAATTAAAATAATAAGTGGCGGCATGATGAAATTTTGGATCCTGTATTTTTGGATGATTTCGTAATAAAATTTGGAATATAGGTATATAAGCTACTTCTTTCGCAATTACTGTGCCTCCTGTAGTTTTAATTTTTGTTTCCGTGGAATTTAAAGTACCGGGAAAAAAGTGGTTAATTAAGGTTGGTTTTAACATGTTAATGCTACACCCTGTATCTAGTAATAATTTTAATTCTGGATCGTGATCAGTTGCCGGTATATAAATATATGGTAAAGGGGCGGCACCGGAAGTATGAACTTCTGGGATTATTTTTAAATTTGTTATATTTAAGTTGGATAATTCGTTTGCGTGGTGTTGCAAAAATCCTGCTGTTCCTCCGGTTCATATGAATCAGTATCATATGACGAGTAATAGGGTTCTGGGTCATTGCTAGCTATGTAAAGTCGTTCTTCGTATTGTTCGATATTATTTTCTACCGCATCAGCTTCTTGGTACGTATTTATCTCTGTGTCCTTGCTTGCATAATGTGAAGGTTTCGACGTAAGCCTCGTATTAGTTGACATTGGTTGATTATAATTATGTCTATTTGGCACATTAGAAGGAATTGTTGAGACTCCGGACATAGGTACCGGTTTATTATGATTAAACGATTTATTTTGTGGATTCCACACATTTTGTGGAGGGCCAAATACCTGCCGATTTGTAGGTAATTGTGAATTTATTGGTCTATTAGTTGGTTGTAAGTTAATCGGTTGCGACGGAAAATTTGGTCTATAATTTTGATACTGAATATTTTGTTGTGGTCTTTGAGAAGTCTGTGGTTGATTTCGAGAAATATGAGGGCCTGGTAAAAGTTGATTAGGTCTTATTGGTCGCGGAATTAATTGTTTGAAATGGTTTTGGTTTGGGTTTTGAAAAAGTTCGAAATTTTCATCCTCCTGTACTAGAGCCATTGCCGCTTCTAAAGAATTTGGGCCCTGAACTATTATTTTATCTCTTAAACGCCTATCTAAATTTCTAACAAAAATTTTACAAGCTAAAGTATTGTATTGCCGAGTATGTACTAATTTAGTGGCAGCATCCATACTAGTTATTGGTATTGTAGTAATTTTTTGGGCTAATTTAGAGCGTAATATTTGTAGTCTTTTACCGAAATTTTGATAATGTTCATTTTTTTGAACAGTACATGTCATGAGCATTTGCTCCAAGTTATCTAAAGATAGTTGTTCTCCGTAAACATTTCTTAATTCTTCGCGTATTAAAGGCCATGTATTTAATTCAGTTCTTGAACCTATAATTAAGAGAGCATCCCCTTTTAATTTACCTATCAAAGCTTGGCGAATAAAACTACTCATGTCTGCACTAGCAGCATTGTATTGATTGTAAAAATTATCTGCAGCCGAAATAAAAATTTCTAAAAGGTCTCTATTTCCTTCAAAAGATGGAATTGTTTCTAATACTAATCTAATAAGAGTGTAATTTATCTCTGGCATTTTTATTTAAAAAAAGTAATGAGAAAGAAAATGAATAAAATAAACGAATAATGTATTCTTAGAATTAATTGTTTAATTATTTAAAATCTAAATGAGTTCTCAACTTGAAATTGTTTTTCGTTTTTTGACTTAATTAGGTACCGAAGATAATTTACTTATTCAGTACTTGTACTGATTATATAAAATAATTGTACACGTTTTTTCCGAAGCGAATATTAAATGAATATTTTGTCGAATATTACTTGATTTATATTGCTTAGGATGGGATGGTGCACTGTATCGACCTCACCTTTGGCTCACCTCGCCACAGAGCCTTAAACTGCCTCCTCTCTGTGTTATGCTAAGTTTGTTACTGAGTTGTTGGTGACACAAATGCGGAATAAAGGATTAATTGAATGCAACTTACCCTGATGGTATCTGGATCCAATTATGTCCTCTGGATTTTGGGTTGTCACGTTGTCCTTGCAGATGGAAGGTGTCGTAGATCCCAGCCAAATCGTTGAAACGAACCACTGAACTTCTTGGAGTTGGTGTGTTGGTATCCTGTTCGCAGCGCCAGATATGTTCTTCAAATTTGAACTTGGTTTTTTAAAAACACTTTATTTTCATTAAAACGACTTGTTACAATTTTTAGAACTTTTATCAAAATTTATTTAACGACTTAAGTACAACAGTGACGTGAATACTATGAACTGATGATCATATATTATTCTTTACTACGTGGGGAACTTGCTTAAATAGACTAAGCTTATCTTTTGCTCTATAAGCATTTCATAGAATATAACTCGCGCGCCAGATCGATTTCTGGGTACATTCATACATACTAGATATTCACTCTGCAAAGGTCTCAATGCGACTGAGTAAACACTACGCTATTTAGCGGTCCGTCGCAGTTTTGAGAGTTGTTCATATTCTTGATGAGCTGGAATTCTTATGGGTAGGTGTCCCAACTCTTGGATTATTACCGTCTTTTATTAATCGATTATTTTCTCTAGAACTACGAGTATTATTCCTGTTTAACATTCCTAGATTACGGAACCTGAATTCATGAAATAATCTTATGATGAAACGCTGGATTTATGTTAGAAAATTGTGTAAAACACAATTTTAACTTATTAAATAAGTAGTATAGCAAAGGGGCTATCAGACCACCCTCGGATTTGTCCGCGGACATTTGATGCGGATGGCATGTGGTCATTGTTGATCTGAAGAACTCTTGGCGCAGGTATAAAACAGGTGTGTATCGGTTTAAAACAGGTATGGTAACCTGTTTAATGACGTCATGTTTTTTTCCTAATACCACCATACCTGTTTTAAACCGATACACACCTGTTTTATACCTGTTACAGACCTGTTTTATACCTGTGCAAAGAGTTCTTCAGATTAACAATGACCACATGCCATCCGCATCAAATGTCCGCGGACAGATCCGAGGGTGGTCTGACAGCCCCTTTGCTCTACTACTTAAATAAGTTGCATTAATTAAGGTCATCTTTGGAATTCATTATCATATGGGCAATGATGAATTTACTTAAATCCTCATCTTTTTCTGGCATACGAGAAGTATCGCAATGCATACCTAATTTACGAACGAAAGCGATACGGTCATATTTGACGTAGTCTCGAACGTTTACTTCATCTTCTTTTGACGCTAACGTGTTAACGTTGTTGTAACGTCTATGTTGACGTTTTTAGAAATTACAAGAGCTTCCCTAAGGAATTGTTTCCAAAGCCTTCTTCCAAAGATAGTTCACCGCCATGTATCTACAAGTCAAGTAAATAATACCCGATTTTTTTTATTATTATTATTTTTTTAATGGTATGTATAATTCTTTTTCTAATTATAATTTTATCTTTTCCGCACTCTACTATACTAGCGGAAAAGTAATGTAATCGTGTAAAGAAAAAGTGAAAAAACAAAATTTTTTGGGGGTTTATTTTTCGTTTTTCGGCCTAAAAACAAAAAAAAATGGTTTTTAAAAATTTATTTCTGTGTGTGTGGCGTCGCTGTCGTTGGCATTAAAATTTCTTGTTGGCACGATAACTCAACTAAATCGTGTCGGATCGATCGGGTTTTGACTGATCCTGATCGGGGACGTCTCCCAGATGACACCTATTGATTTTGAGGTGGATAGCACACACCACCCCCTTCCTTGGGTCTATTTGAGAATTTTTTTTGTTAACACGATAACTCAACTAAATCGTGTCGGATCGATCGGGTTTTGACTAATTCTGATCGGGGACGTCTCCCAGAGGACACCTATTGATTTTGAAGAGGATAGGACACACCCCACCCTATCCATGGGTCATGAGAAAGCACGACGGTGGACTATTTGAGAAATTTTTTTTGTTAACACGATAACTCAACTAAATCATGTCGGATCGATCGGGTTTTGACTGATTCTGATCGGGAATGTCTCTCAGACGACACCTATTGATTTTGAGGTGGATAGAACAGATACTACCATGTGCATGGGTCATGAGAAAGCACAATGGTGGACTATTTGATAATTTTTTTTTGTTAGCACGATAACTCAACTAAATCGTGTCGGATCGATCGGGTTTTGACTGATTCTGATAGGGGGACGTCTCCCAGACGACACCTACTGATGCTGAGGTGGATAGGACACACTCTACCATGTTCATGGGTCATGAGAAAGCACAATGGTGGACTATTTGAGATTTTTTTTGTTAGCACGATCACTCAATTAAATCGTGTCGGATCGATTGGGTTTCAACTGATTCTGATTAGGGACGGCTACCAGACGACATCTATTGATTTTGAGGTGGATAGGACACACCCCACCCTGTTCAGTGGTCATGAGAAAGCACGAGGGTGGACTATTTGAAAAAAGTAAAACTGTCGCATAAAACAGATATTCTGCATTTATGTGTTGGTTTATTTTTTCTCGGTCACCTAATTTCGAGATAGAGATGTTCTACGCGCGGAAAAGTCCGACTTAAGATTTTAAAACTGTTTTATTTTTAAATTGTTTTGTATGTATAGAATGAACTCATTGACACTCGTTACTGTACGCGACTATTTCAATAGTATAGAGGTCGACGAGAATAAAAAAATTGACAGCTAGGTGTCCACATTTGACCACTATCGATTACTTTTCATGGCTATATTAATATGGGGCCAAATCTATATAGTCCACATATTATATCCTCTTGAACAATATTTTAGCTATGCATCACTATTATCTTTAAAGCATTTGACCTAATTGCGACTCTCTACTTAGATAATCTTACTAATAAAAACCGCAGGCTCAAATTTATTGTAGTTTCCTAAAATTTCATAAGCAGCGATGGTATTTCAATATAAATATTTTAATTCGTTTCACAATGACGTAATTCCTATTTAAAATGTAAAAAGACGTGTACTGTAAATCACTTTCATTAAATAGGCCACTAAAACTTGTTAATATATTCGAAGACGTGATGACTGGCGTGCCATGTCTGAACCATCCTATAAACAATGATGCAATTAAGCTGTTATTAATAAATTAATAGCTGTGATTCTTCCATAAATAGCGTTTAGTTCATAATTAAAGTGGGTTCGTAAGAGAAGTTTTTTATAATTTTATCTTTTCATTTTTTTTTTTTAATAAACTGGACAAAATTAACGCATCAGTGAAATTTCACATTATTACTTTTGTTTTTCCGATGATTTAAATTATATATTTTAATACCAACGCGATATAATTAAATTATTTCAACTAGTGTTTAGCAAATTACAATGGTATCATCGAAAAAAAAACATTAATAACAGAAATGAATAATAATGCGAAATACAATGAAAACGGTGTTAATGAAAAAGTTGGAGATGAAATTAAATCGTAAGCATTTGTTCAGTAGCATGTATATCCTCTAGCTGTTATCGTTGCTTCCGTTCGTCCGGGCATACTATCGATCAAGTGGTGGAACGGTTCTCTGCGGAATTTTCTCCCATTCGACAATGATGACTTGTTCGAGTTCCTTGTGGCGCCTGACTGATCGTTTTAGTGTAGCCCGTAGATGCTCTATGGTGTTCATATCTGGACTTCGTGGTGGCCAGTCCATAGTTGTGTAGGAGTATGTCGGGAAATTTAACTAGTAGGCTCGAGCTTAAAATACACTTGGGAGCAAAACAATCGACTCAGCAACATGCTCCAACTTTGAGAGAATATGTACCTTCTCCAGTACCATTTGAAGTAAAGTTCAATGAACTGTTAGAAAGTTTAAAAACAGTTGTTTCAAATGATATCACTTCGATTGGAATCGGACCGGTTCTGACAAAGTTATGAGCCGAACAACATGTGTAACACAAAAGAGTTGAAACGGAAAGGGTGAATAAGAAACGAAAAAGAAAATAATCCTCAGTTGAAATGCATTTAATTTTTTTTTTTCGATACTTGGCGTTGCCACCCCCTTCTCCTAATAACATTTTCTAAACGATTACGTATAGATCGGATAACTTTTCTTATGCTGTCTTGAGGGATTTCTTCCCACTCTTCAACCAACGCAGTTCTCAGTTCCACTACACTCCCTGGTGCAGGATTTCTTGCCGTAACTCTTCGCTTAAGTTCGCCTCAAACGCGTTCAATTGGATTCAAGTCTGAGCTCATCGGAGGTCAGTCCATTTTCCGTGTACCGATGTCAGCCAGGTAGGTAGTGGTCACTCGCGCGGTGTGGCAGCGAGCATTATCATGCATTAGCATGAACTCACCAACAAATCCCGCATACGGAACAACATGTTCCTCCAGAATATCCCTGATATAGCGGTCCGCTGTTAATCCTCCTTCACGTCCTCCACCGGGCACGAAAACCAACTCAGTTTTTCCGTGCATGGAAATGCTCGCCCAGAACATGCAAGAGCCACCTCCATATGCGACAGTTTCTCGAATACAGCATTGAGCAAATCGCTCTCCTGTTCTTCTATAGACCCGACGTCTCTTATCGTTACCGTGCAGGCACATCCTGGACTTGTTTGTGAATGACATCTGACTCCATTGACTGTGGGACCACGGTCAACGATAAGAGACATCGGGTCTATAGAATATATGCATAGATCGGATAACTTTTCTTATGCTGTCTTGAGGGATTGCTTCCCACTCTTCAACCAACGCAGTTCTTAATTCCGCTACGCTCCCTGGTGCAGGATTTCTTGCCCTAGCTCTTCGCTTAGGTTCGTCCCGAAGGTGTTCAATTGGATTCAAGTCCGGGCTCTTCGGAGGCCAGTCCATTTTCTGTATACCGATGTCAGCCAGGTAGGTAGTGGTCACTCGCGCGGTGTGGCAAAGAGTATTATCATGCATTAACATGAAGTTCTCACCAACAAATCCCGCACACGGAACAACATGTTCCTTCAGAATATCCCTGATATAGCGGTCCGCTGTTAATCCTCCTTCACGTCCTCCACCGGGCACGAAAACCAACTCAGTTTTTCCGTGCATGCAAATGCCCGCCCAGAACATGCAAGAGCCACCTCCATATACGAAAGTTTCTTGAATACAGCATTGAGCAAATCGCTCTCCTGGTCTTCAGTGTTCATTAAAACGTTTAACTGTTGGACTAGTTATTGATTGTCTAACTCCTACAAATTAGCCACATATCGCTGGCTACGTCCCTCGTTAACCAGAATTGCCGCTTTCACTGCTTCATATTTCCTTAAATTGATGATGATTACCGTTTCCTTACTTGATGACATTAAATTATAAAAAAGATCACTAGCGTCACTGAATTTATTGCCTCTGACAAATTATTTTAAACAACATTAAATAAGTCATTCATTAACAATTAAAACACGTCAGGTTACATCTGTCAAACAATTGCAATTGTTCAGTAGTAGTAAGAAAGGATATCCTAGGCCACCTATATAAAATGTTTAAGGATTTAAAACTTCGAAAAATTATAAGAAATAATGAGAATTTGTTGATGCGTTAATTTTGTCTAGGAGTGTAGTATGCTCTTCGTTTTTTTATGCCGTGTTTCAAATTGAATAATTTTATTATAAATGTTTTATGTAAAGTAGCTAACATGATTTAAAAACTATTTAGCTTCCCCACCGGAAAATAAATCTATCCAATTTCGGTAGTTTTCAAATATTGTGCACGTTTTGGAAAATAAGAAATGCTTATATTTTCAGTTTGTGTATGGGATTTATACGTTATATGGGATGTTCCACATCGATAGAAATATTTAAAGGGGCGATAGAACATGTCATTTAGAACTTTTTCTTACCGTATATACCAAGTGTTACGGATTAATAGATGCTTGTATTTTTTAATTTGCTCCTTTTATCAATATTTTCACATTTTAAGTGTTAAGAATATTTAATTAGATATACCCACATGAATTTACTTCATACAACGGAATATTTACTTTCTTCATATTTTCTTCGTTAAAAGAAGCATTAGACCACTTTTATAAACTTTTAATCACCATATACCACTTTTAATCAAAGTTTTTCAAAGAGCAAAAATGTTAGGCTCAAATTATATAGGATAAAATTATCTAAAAAAGCTTAATAATGAAATCACTGGTAGCAAATTATTAAGTCCGTGGACCTTTTGAAAGGCAAGCAATAATTTGGAAGAAAAAAATTCCCGATGGTTTTCTTATGATTACTCAAAAACTGCTAATGGTAAAAAATGTTGGGTAATTGTATACAAGAAGTGTTCCTGGGCAAATGCTTACGAAATTTTTCCTTCCCCCCTATTTTCGAGGGTGCTGGAGACGAATCTGGCTTCAGTTTCATCCGCTCGGACACGGTTTTCGAGAAAATTAATTTTCCACTTTTCCGCATGAGGCCATTTTTTCTATCAAATAACTTTCACTTCACACTACGATGTTTAGTTACTTCAAATGTATACAATAACTTGCAGTTGGCGTCGTCCATTGTAATCGTACGCCCTCCGTGTCGTTCGATGAAACTACATACATACAGAGAGGCTCTAAAAGCTAACTTTAAATATTAACAACTAAATACGCTGACTGAATCAAGGGTGCCATTTTTCGTCTTTAAGCGTTAGTTAACGTCGTGAAGAGACTCGATATCTTGATTCATATTCTAAGCTTATATAGAATCTCAGTTGGAACTATAGTATTTGAATTCTCGGCATTTGTGACTGTCTACCTAACCTGACTGTCTACTTATTATGGTTAGGTTAGGTTAGGTTAGGTTAGTATCCTTCAAAATAACAGCGTATTTAGTTGTTAATATTCAGAGTTAGCTTTTGGAGCCTCTCTGTATGTATGTAGTTTCATCGAACGACACGGAGGGCGTACGAATTACAATGGACGACGCCAACTGCAAGTCATTGTATACATTTGAAGTAACTAAACATCGAAAGTTTCTAATAGGTTTTATGACGGTTTAATATATGATATGTGTAAAGGAAGTATTGTAGCATATACTCGTATTAAAAGGAGCTATCTACGTAGTGTGAAGTGAGAATTATTTGATAAGGAAAGTGGCATGTATTACGGAAAAGTGGAAAATCCATTTTCTCGAAAACTGAACCCTCCAGCACCCTCGAAAATAGGGAGTAGGAAAAATTTCGTAAGCATTTGCCCAGGAACACTTCTTGTATACAATTACCAAATGTTGAACTCAAGATTTGAAAACTAGAAACTTGGAGCTTCAATGTGATTTTTTTTTAATTTCTCTGCGACTATTTTCCTCCAAGTTACAACTCTTTGAAAATCGCCTGAAAATTTTTGATTTTTTTTTTACATCCCTTAATTTTTATATCTAGTTAACATTCAATAACAAATTGTGCCGTACTTATTTTAAATAAATCCTCGTTTAATTTAACAGCCTGCGACTCGCCGGCGCTCACCGTGCTCCACACAAGTTAATTGCTCTCATTAACCGAAAAAAAATAATACCGGATTCAGTCTGGCTGACGCAGTCATCTTTTAAGTGCCCATCGTCGAGGGCGTGCCCGAACGAACAACAAACTTACGATGCTCGTATTACTCATTTCCTAACGTGCTCAATATCCACTTGGGCCTTTTCGGCTCATTATGCAGCCAATGCGGGCCAGGTCGAGTTTGTGCGGCTAACGACCTTGCCTCTTGTGATTTTGTGTTTGTGCGGCGCGAAAGACTCCCCCGAAATATGTACTATAATAAGTATTTGAGGCCCCCGGTGCAGGCCAGGATTCAGGAACACGGACTGACGAAAATCGTTCACTATATGGATACGAGTCAGTGCTGTCTACATGGGAAATGCAGGTAATAGTGTGCCGTCTTTTCTTTCAAATCTTTCCTGTCATTAATCACGATTTGTTGGAATTTGTTTAGAATTTATTATTAATGTGGAACCTAACAAATCAAAGCTTACCAACAGTTAGGCAATATGGGGGTAGTACGGGTTTTACGGCAGAAATAAGGTTAGGAATAACTAATGTAAATTTAAGAACTTATTCTTACTGTTTCCTGTTCCACTTTATCCTAAAACGTACAAGCTTCGTTTCATTCTGAGGTATCATGGAATCCTACCATGGAATATATATATATATATATATATATATATATATATATATATATATATATATATATATATATATATATATATATATATATATATATATATATATATATATATATATATATATATATATACCATGGAATAGTTGGTACCTGAGGTACTGGTATTCCATGTTATTGTGTTCCGGTGTTGACTCGTTAAATACCTGAGATACCATGGAATATAGGTAACACTGAATGATATTCAGTGTTACCTATATCCCATCCCATGAAAAATTTAATAAAAATGTAAGTTTTTTCCGCAACCACAACATGGATGGATGATCTGTCCTTTTTTTCTACAAAGGCGTCTGAAAATGTCATTTATACTGTGGCTTGGAGTTGTAGACTGCATTGGAGGTGTTATTGTACGATGGTGGATCAAATATAAACGATCCTTTTTAAATTTCGCGTCGGATAGTTGTTCAATGTGAATACGGGCATTAGAAGCTTGAAGTGGGGATATTAGGTGGCACGGAGACGACGCGTCGTATTGCTGTGTTTGTTTAATTAGTAACAATCACAATGAGTGAGAAGAAGGCACATAGCAGCGTTGCGCAACGAATTATTATTATGTTTCTTACACACGAAAACGTGAAACCAGCTGAAATTCTGCACAGATTGCAAGCACAGTTCGGAAATGAACCGCTTTCGTGGTCACGTGTAAAAGTTTGGTGCAAATAATTTAACGGAGGGCGTAACCGTGTAGAAAATGTAAATCATCCTCGTCGTCCGCGCACCAGCATTTCGCCGGTTAACATTGCACGCGTTAGAAACTATTAAAGGGAACCGCCACGCCACGGTGCTTCAGATATCTATTGAACTCCGCATCAGCTATGGGAGTGTCCACACAATCATAATGAAAGACTTGGGATTCCGAAAAATTTCAGCTCGTTGGGTCCCAAAGTTGCTGAGTGAAGATCAAAAATCTGCTCGAGTTCGCATCTCTCAGACGCTTCTCACTCGATTTAGAAGGAAGGTGAAGATTTTTTGCGCAAAATTGTAACCTGCGATGAGAAGTGGGTACACCATTACACCCCAACATCAAAACGAACAAGCATGGAGTGGCGACGCAAAGATGAATCAAACCCAGTGAAGCCGAAAACACGTCTGTCTGCAGGCAAAGGTTTAGCCACGGTTTTCTGGGACTGGAGGTTTAGAGGAAGGAAGTCAATTTCTGTATGTGTAAAGTTTTGATCACAGACAAATTAATAATTTAGGGTGTCTCAGACGGAACTATACGATTTGAATTGCGCCCCATTTGTGTTCTGTCAAAGATAGGACGGCAGTATTTAATGACTCATCTACAAACCATACGACGTCAACATGCCTGTGATAGCATTTTGTTTGCTGACTTATCCGTGAAAGTGCGCTTCATCGCTGAACGAAATTTTGTTGGAAAAATGAGCATTACTTTCTTTTCTAATACCCAATTAACAAATTTATGACGTTGTAAATGGTCTGTACATTTTAATTGTTGTGTCAACTGAATTTTAAATGATAACAGATGCAGATATTTCCTTAAGAGTCCGATGCGTGGTGGCTCTTGACAGATTCAAGTTGTTGTGCACTACGTCGAATTGATGTGTCTGAATACTCCCGTACACTTTCTCTTACTTCATAAATATTTTCATCTGACCGACCACGACGAGGACGTATTGGTACTGCTTTATCAATAATGGAACCTATCTCTTCAAATTTCTTGATTAAATTACAAACTTTTAACTCTATAGGCGTTTTATTTTTCTTAATGCAACTGTAATGATCGCTCACTTTCATAAAACAGTTGTACACAAACTATTCGTTGTTGAACTGTTAATCGCGGCGTGTTGACGTCGTATGGTTTGTAGATGACAGTCGTTAAATATTGACACCCTGTCAATCTTTGACAGAACACAAATAGTGCGCAATTCAAATCCTATAGTTCCAACTGAGACACTACAATAAACGTTTTGTAAATTTTACAAAGCAAAATACAACTTATTTTCAATAAGTATATAAGTGCATGCGGACCAATATATAATTCAATTATTTCGAAATGTTCTCAAATTTTTAGTTACTACAACAATATACTTTCTTCCTTTTCTAAACGCCTTTTACCACAATGCATAATCATGGTCAACTTTTTTCATATTGCCTGTTAATTGAAAACATATATCGATTTTTGATTACCTTGTACATTCTGCATATACAGGGTGTGAATTATATAGGCCAAACTATATCACTTGATAGGTCTTTTAAAAATAAGAAAAAGAGTTCCCATAAACATGGGTTAGTAATTACTTAATTTCTGAGATACGGGGTGTTCTGTTGAGAATTCTTGAAGATGGTTTTATATTTTGGGAATGGCCAAAAATTGACAATAAGAATTGTACACAAATGTTATAAGTATGATAAGTACATTTTTTTTGTTTTATAATGCTTAAAGGTGCTATTACGATCGCAAGTACTTCAAGGGCGAGCAAGACTGGGCCGGTTTTGTAAAATTTTACCCCAAAATTTTTGTACATTACATTACTTAAGCAGAACATCAGACATCATGTAGACAACATGCCTCATCCTTGAACCTCCTTGAGCAGGGAGTTACCCCATTAACATTTTTAAGGTAATGACGGTGCATATGATGTTATTTTAAGAAATTTTTAATTCTATATTCATCAAGATTATACAGACAATATTATTCAACAATATTCTGGGAGGGGTACCTCAAGTATCAATTTTGGAACCCTTTTAATATCAGCTACATATGAATGATCACGTTAATTTCATTCGTATACATCCTAGCATACTGTTAAGGGTTTGCAATTAGAGTTTCAAGGAAATTATTACTCTGGACTATAGTCAACGATAATCTTATGATGAAATGAATAATAGTGTGTATGTGGAAGGCCATGTGCCTTCCCTGAGAATTTATAACGTTTATAGTCGTTTATTCATGTACCTCGAGTATAGAGTTGTAACGCTGTAATATAGTCAGGATAGCCCCACCGTGACATATTAATCAATTCGCAGCCATGCCCATAACAGCGTGAAATATCACCATAATGCAGATAAATCAGCAGCGGGATATTTATCGTCCCGATCGTAGTCCGTCTGAATGCGACTGAGCGTGACATTATCAAACGGCTTGGCAGGTTCTCTATTTGTCGTCTTTTATTTGCAGCAAACAGAGTGCGAATAAACCGGTAAATGGTAGTTCGGTGGTCAACAGGAATGCCCCATCATCGCCCAGGCCCAATCTGAACGGGACCGGAGACATGTACAGGTGAGTAGTAACTGCTGGAAAAAATATATATTGATACATTAAGGGGCCCACACATTGTCAAACAAATTGCGCAGCACATGCTGTTGCGCAATGATTTGCCAATGTATGTGGCAGTGTTTGATGTTTGACTAGTTTCAAAAGTGTTTGAAATATTTTATACAACGGGAACGTTTGCGCAACGCGTTATGTTGTGTATGTGTGTGTAGCGCTTCGTTGCGCAATATTTTGCAGTTGTCGGCCGGTTTTCTTGGTGGAACGATTCACTTCTGACCATGACGACTATTCGGAATAGAGAATTTTGTAGAGAGTTTATTGGAATTTACCTAAAGTATGGAAAATTAAGAGCGACATCTATTGTCAACAAACAACTTGTAGAGATGTTTCAAAACCTTATGAGCTTTGACCTTCATATGCGCAGAAACACAATTACGGCCCGTACCTGTTTTTACAATAGATTCACATAGTAAAATAATGGGGATAGCCCCGCCTTTCGCGCATTTCGCGGCTCAAGGTTTTGAAACTAAAGTTTGAACAAAATTTAACCAAGTGTATGGATGATGTAATTGTGCAACGCAACGTTGCGCAATTTGTCTGACAATGTATGGGCCCCTTTAAGCGGTTTTAAAGGATGTTGGAGTTTCAAGGTCAGTTCTCCGGGCGGGAATTTTGAATTTAAGTCTCACTGATTATTCACAAATGGTTAAAGTAATTTCTCCGAAAACCCACTTTTCTATAGAATTTCATAAAATTTCGGGTACACATAAAGAATAAACTTCCCGAAAACAATTGCTAGAATGAAAATTTTTTGCCGTACAATAACGGAGATGTTCACCATCATATTGGATTTTTGCATGGTTTCAATGTACCAGTTGACTAAAAGTTACACGTTTTACATCATAACTTGAAAGCTTTTCTATAGATTTTTTCCAAAAACAACTCATCAATGAATGCATTAGTTTATTACGAATACTTTGAATTAAAAAAATCGATTGTTGCCCATCATCATCATGAGGTTATCAGTCCTAAGACTGGTCGGACGCTAACCTCCAGCTTCTTTTATATTGTGCTAACCTACGCATTTCGCTAATTGTGCTACAACCTACATCACTTACTATTTGCGAGCAGTAGTCTAATCTAGGCCTACGTCTGCCTTTCTTCACTCTTATTTCTGCCTCAAAAATATCGCAAACTATTCCCCATATCTCAGCAAGTGGCCTACCATTCTATCTCTTCTCTTCCTTATGTTTTTCCACATACTTCTTTTCTCACCGACTTTCTCTATGTCTTCGTTTCTAACCCTATCAGTCCACGGTATGTTCATCATTCTTCGGTAACACCACATTTCAAAAGCTTCTAGTTTCTTCCTACTTGCTTCCCCTACCGTCCAGTTTTCGCAACCGTATAGTGCCATGCTCCATACATACGTTTTTAAAAATCTCTTCCTTCTTTCCTAATACCTACTTCCCTTCTTTCCCCTTCTACTTCTATAACAGCAGTTTGCTCTTTGTATAGATTATGTACTACTCTCCTATCTCTATACTTCATTCCCACGCTCTTTAGTATCTCGAACATTTTTTCCCATCTTACATTATCAAAAGCTTTTTCTAAATCTACAAATCCTATATAAGCGTTCTTTCCTTTTTTTATTGTTTTCTCTAACATTACTCTTAGCGCCACAATAGCTTCGCGAGTTCCCCTATTTTGCCTAAACCCGAATTGGTCTTCTCCTAATATTTCCTCCGCTCTATTTTCCATCCTCTTCTGCACTATTCTGGTTAAGATTTTTGACGCGTGGGAAGTTAGGCTAATCGTTCTAAAGTTCTCGCATTTGTCGGCTCCTCTCTTTTTCGGTATAGTAACGATAATGTTCCTCTTATAATCCTCCGGCATCTCGCCCGTTTCGTATATGTATTTTACCAGTTCAAACATCCTATTTACTACTTTCTGTTCCGCACATTTAAAAGTTTCCGCCTGTATTTTATCTACACCCGGCGCTTTATTGTTCTTTAGCCCCCTTAGTGCTATTTCAAATTCCTCTCTCAATATAGGTTTTCCTACATCTTCCCTATCGATGCTAGATTCTTCCTCTAATATATCTCCTAATTCCTGACCCTCGTATAAATTTCCTTAGTACTGCTTCCATCTATCCGCTTTCTCCTCTCTTCCGATCAGTATGTCCCCCGATTCACTCCTAAAGTTTCTACTTATTGGTCCTATATCCCTGAAGTTCCTCTTGATTATTTTGTAAGCCTCATCGGTCTTACCTACTTGGAGCTTATCTTCTACTTCTTTGTATTTATCCTCTATCCATTGTTCTTTCGCTTTTCTACACTTTCTAATGATTTCCCACTTTATTGACTTATAAGTTTTCAGTCCTTCCTCGTCTCGTCTATTTTTGTAGCCTCGTCTCTTTTGTATTAAATTTAAGATTTCGTCTGTTATCCAGGGCTTCCTAGCTTCCCTTCTCTCATGTCCTAAAACGTCCGTTGTTGTCCGATTTGTTGAAAAGATAAACATTTTTAAAATATGCCACTTTCAGCTTTGCTCGGTAAGTCGAAAACTTATTTCACAACACAAACAATATTTAAAATTATTGAATTTAGTCCTAAACGACTTACCTTTTTTATTTTTTCAAGTGAAGAACGTTTTTATATTCACAACATCTTGAGTTTTTGCCAAGCTCGCTCAATTCAACAATACATCGTTGATGCATTCCAATGCTTATGTACGTTAGTTACTCTGTTTACTTTTCGCAGGATTCACTTTTGCAATACAATTTAAACGTTTCTGAATTACTTTCCGCTTTGCAAATTTTGCTTTATTGTCCTGCAACTGACCACAAAAATCCATTTTTAATTTTTCTGTAAATTTTCTTTCAAGTTCCGAAAAACTTTAATGTTAGGTTAAGTACGAGTATGTATAAGATAGTTGTTAATAGTTAGTAATGTTAGGTTACGTTTGGCATATGGTCCAAGAGTCCTAGATTAAATAATTCTGAATTAAAAGAGAATATATGGTGGCAAATTCTACATCAGTCGTAACGTATTGACCGAGTTTCAGAAGAAAGTTATCGTAATTTTAATTACTTCAGTATTTATTGAACGTTGTTTTATTTACATTTTCATTAACGGCCATTTCTTATCAGATCAGCAAGAGGCCACACGAAGCCCAAGATGGTTCGTTGTATGATTTTCTAATTCATAATAACGTCTATAAAAGAGTAAAGTTTCTGCGAAATTCATCTTAATTGAAACGATTTTCTTTTCTAAATCATGAAAATCGTGAAACTTTTACAACTTGGGAAACGTTTTAACAGATTAAAAAAATCTTGTGTAGTTAACTTCTTAGACAGAGTACACTAAGCAGGTGTTTTTTATTATTATAAAAACCGGATAAAAGTCAAACATTATGGTCTTCGGAACAAATTGTTCCTGCTAAATTTTACAGTGTGATTTATTTATTTTAGAGGACCACCAAAGGCTGTTGATACAGAGCCAAGGACCATTCAAGAAGGTCACTACGATACAGTCAAAGTAAGTTTTTATTTTGATAATTTAGAAATTGAAATAATTCGCTTTGTAAACTGAATAAACTCAAACGTAGTTTAGCCTAGATTTGGGTGTAAATGACAGTCAAATTGACTGTATTTTTTTTTTTTTATAAAAGTTTTCAGTTTTTTCTAAGAGGTACCCAAGTAAACATATCGAGTAAAACCTTTAAGAAGACATATATACAGGATGGTTCACATAAATATTTATTTAGGCTTGAAATATATATGTAAATATAAAATTTTGGTCTTGTTTAAGAGGCATACAGGGCGTTTATTTTGTTGTTATGTCAAAATAAAATACTTCGAAAATAATTTTGTTTTTGACAAATTAGTTTTTTTATTACATTTGTTGTGTGGTTCATTATATTTTGATAATATCGCTATATTTAAGCTCAACTGATTTCGAATTATTTGGTTATTTATATATTTTTAGCGTGTAACATATACGTGTAGGAAAAAGGTTATTTTGGAAAGTTGCTTAAAACAAGAAGTAATTTCTTGCTTGTTCATTCATCAATAAGATATTGTCTAATTTATTTCAAATAATATATAGTAAATATAGGTTGCATTGGCAATCCTCAGACTTATAGGTATTATAAAAATAGTTTTCCTACTCCTTCCAAAAGTATATGTTCACAACAGCCAATTTTTCTATGAAGAAAAATATTTATCCAAAAACATCTCCAAGTTTGTTAACACCCTGTATATTAAAATATTCTGGGTGAACCGAATTTCGTAGATCAAACATTAGAACTCGGTAAAACCTTTGAAAATAAGAAAAAAGTTCGTATAAATATAGGTCGTTAAATTTTTGGTTTCCGATTCGACTGCGTGTTTTAGTTATGATTCCTGATAATTGTTTTCTACGAATATCTCCGAAACGGATAAGGCCGAATCCTACCTGTGGCGGGTTCTATTTTTTGAAACTTTAGCTGATTGTGCAGAAACACGAGAAAGGGGTCGAGGATCGCTTTTAGGTATAATTCAATGCCTGGTGGGGCTTTAGCCCAAGTAGTTGTTTCCTATAGCGATTATGTAATAGCCTTACTATTCGAGAACTACTTTGATAACCGCTTGGCGGTTTAGTAGTTCCTTTCTCGATTTCCGACTTATATGTTACTGACATAGATGGTATCGATAAAGATATATACCCCACAAATTTCATTCGGGATTTGTCCTGGATCGGCGCACCGTGTACGGCACTGATGAGTACTAATAAGTTGGAAACAGCTTTCGGTTCCAATCCGAAACAAATGTCGAATCCTACCTGTGGCGGGTTTTATTTTTTGATTACCTAACCTAATTACATTGACCAAACTTCATCAGGCGATAGGTCTTTGGGGTATAGGGAAAACGATTTCTGTATACATCGACCAAAATATTTGTGGTTTCAGAAATACAGGGTGTTTTAGTTAAAACAGATCTAGCAAGTTCGTCAACATCCTGCACATTAAGATATACAGTATGGTTCTAACTATATTTACCAAACATCTCCAGGTTATAAAAAGCGTAAATAGAATAGAGACAATGTTTATGTAAATATCCTCTAGAAACGATTAGTACCCGAAATACAGAATGTTTTAGTTAAAAGTATTGTAAACGATTTTTTGATTAACATTTCGGATTAAAGTAGCTGGATATACATAAACAAAAGAAAATCTGCATAATTCAACTTTTTATGCTATGATGACTTACTTCAGAGGCAAGTAAAACAGAAGGCGCTGGCCAAATTTGGATCCAACAGAAGAAGGTTTTACACAAACAGGGTTTTTTCTGTGTTTTCTCTAAAATAAAATAAATTTTCCGTCTTTTGTTTATGAAAAATAAATTTACGTTGTAGTTATCTTATTAGATTAGTAGTATCTTATTAGATTAGATTAGTAGTTATCTTATTAGATTAGGATTAGATATAGTAGGTATAAGTGAGATGCGCTGGCCGGAAGTAGGAGATTTTTGGAGCGGTGACTATAGGGTAATACACACAGGATCGGTAAATGGAAACGCGGGAGTAGGGATCGTTATGCGGAAGAACGCAGGACAGTGTGTAGATAGCTACCTACAATACAGCGAGAGAGTAATGATGGTTAGGTTAGATTCGAAGCCAGTGGAAACAGTAATAGTGCAAGTATACATGCCTACTTCTAGCCATAGGGAGGAAGAGTTAGAAGCCGTTTATTCGGACATAGAGCAGGTAATAGGATTTGTGAAGGGTCATGAAAATTTAATAATAGGAGGAGATTTTAACGCAGTCGTAGGTGAGGGGAAAGAAGGAGAATTTGTAGGTCCTTATGGATTAGGAAACAGAAACGAGAGAGGTAGCAGACTGATAGAATTCTGTGAGAAGCACAAGATGGTAGTCGCGAACACATTGTTCAAGAATCACGTTAGGAGGCGGTACACATGGAAAATGCCAGGAGGGATAGACAGGTATCAGATGGACTACATTCTGGTTAGGAAGAGATTTAGAAATCAAGTAAAAGACTGTAAGACTTATCCAGGAGCAGATGTAGACAGCGACCACAACTTGGTAGTCATGAAAGCTAGATTAAAGTTCAAAAATCTGAAAATCCGGAAGGATAAGAAACGTATAAATGTAGACATATTGAGGGATCAGAATATGAAAGATAAGTTCCAGGATAAAACAGATCAATTAATAAATAAAACGAGTAAGGACGAAATCAAGAACGCAGAAACTGAGTGGGAGGGTATCAAGAATAGTCTAGCTTCCGCGGCTACGCACGTTTTAGGACACGATAAAAGGGAAGCTAGGAAGCCCTGGATAACGGACGAAATCTTAAACTTAATGCAAAAGAGACGAGGCTACAAAAACAGACGAGACGAAGAAGGACTGAAAACTTATAAGTCAATAAAGTGGGAAATCATTAGAAAATGTAGAAAAGCGAAAGAACAATGGATAGAGGATAAATGCAAAGAAGTAGAAGATAAGTTGCAAGTAGGTAAGACCGATGAGGCTTACAAAATAATTAAGAGGAACTTCAGGGATATAGGAACAATAAGTAGAAACGTTAGGAGTCAATCGGGGAACATACTGATCGGAAGAGAGGAGAAAGCGGATAGATGGAAGCAGTACTTAGGAAATTTATACGAGGGTCAGGAATTAGGAGAGATATTAGAGGAAGAATCTAGCATCGATAGGGAAGATATAGGAAAACCTATATTGAGAGAGGAATTTGAAATAGCACTAAGGGGGCTAAAGAATAATAGAGCGCCGGGTGTAGATAAAATACAGGCGGAACTGTGCGGGACAGAAAGTAGTAAATAGGATGTTTGAACTGGTAAAATACATATATGAAACGGGCGAGATGCCGGAGGATTATAAGAGGAACATTATCGTTACTATACCGAAAAAGAGAGGAGCCGACAAATGCGAGAACTTTAGAACGATTAGCCTAACTTCCCATGCGTCAAAAATCTTAACTAGAATAGTGCAGAAGAGGATGGAAAATAGAGCGGAGGAAATACTAGGAGAAGACCAATTCGGCTTTAGGCGAAATAGGGGAACTCGCGAAGCTATTCTGGCGCTAAGAATAATGTTAGAGAAAACAATAGAAAAAGGAAAGAACGCTTATATAGGATTTGTAGATTTAGAAAAAGCTTTTGATAACGTAAGATGGGAAAAAAATGTTCGAGATACTAAAGAGCGCGGGAATGAAGTATAGAGATAGGAGAGTAGTACACAATCTATACATAGAGCAAACTGCTGTTATAGAAGTAGAAGGGGAGAAAAGGGAAGTAGGTGTTAGGAAAGGAGTAAGACAAGGATGAACCACTAATTTTTAATCTGTACATCGAAGAGGCGATTAATGTGGTAAAAGATAGAGTGGATTTCGGGATTAAAGTACAGGGACAGAAACTAAAAATGCTGAGATTCGCGGATGATATAGCAGTATTAGCATCTAGTAAGGAGGAACTAGAATCAGCATTGAACGAAATGGAGGCAGTGTTGACAGAGGAATACGGAATGAGGGTGAATAAAAACAAAACTAAAGTGTTAGTGTGCAGAGGGCGCGAGAGCAGAGCAAAAACGAAAGTACAAATTAATAATGAAAGATTGGAGGAAGTTAAAGACTTCACTTATTTAGGAAGTAAAATAAATTGGGATGGAAGAAGCGATAAAGACATAAAACAAAGAATAGCGCAGGGTCGAGTAGCTTTTAACAAAAAGAAAGCACTTTTATGCTCGGGGGTAATAAACTTAGAAACAAGGAAGAGATTTTTGAAAACATATGTATGGAGCACGGCACTATACGGCTGCGAAACCTGGACGGTAGGGGAAGCAAGTAGGAAGAAATTAGAAGCTTTTGAGATGTGGTGTTACTGAAGAATGATGAAAATACCATGGACTGATAGGGTTAGAAACGAAGAAGTATTGGAGTAAGTCGGCGAGAAAAGAAGTATGTGGAAAAACTTAAAGAAGAGAAGAGATAGAATGGTAGGCCACTTGCTGAGACATGGGAGAATAGTTCGCGATATTTTGGAGGCAGAAATAGGAGTGAAGAAAGGCAGAGGTAGGCCGAGATTAGACTACTGCTCGCAAATAGTAAGGGATGTAGGTTGTAGCACAATTAGCGAAATGCGTAGGTTAGCACAAGATAGGAGAAGCTGGAGGTTAGCGTCCAAGCAGTCTTAGGACTGATGACCTAATGATGATGAGTTATCTTATAATATAGTACGATTTTGCAACACAGAATGTTCTAATCAACACTGGTATCTACAGGACTATTTAGTAATTGTATCGAACCAGATAATATGAAGATAGAAAATTAGAAAACGAAATTAATAAAACCATAATTCCGAGCTTTCAATTTCCAATTATAAGTATGAATGCTAGTTGGAACGGTTGACTAAAAAAATTAGATCAGAGCCCAGTTGGCCATGGTCCGAGAGGCGAGTAAATTTAACGCCAAATTTTAACAATAAGAAAGTAACTGGACGACTATGACCAGTTGATTATAAATAATAAACACTGACGCGCCGAGTTTAGCGTACTTATTGCGATCTCGCAAAAAAAAAAAGCATCCGCAGTAGGAACGCTGCCTACAGCGCAGAACCGTGTAAAATGCAAATCATACAATCAATTTTCTTCACCTGAACAATGCGGTGCACAATTGGACGTGGGCGGCCCGCGTAATCTTCGATTAATATTAATTCCGAGATGGACGGAAGGGGGCGTCGCGGTAGCCTCAGCTACGGAAAAATAAACAGTCGCCCACTGGCAATTAAATTTCATAAGAAAAAAAAACAATTAAGATGTTTGTTTATATGTACGTTAAGTACATACGTACCTGATATTGTTTAATATTTAATACGCAGTAAATTGGGAACTGCGTTAAAGTTTAACTGCTGCACATTCAAGCCTGATTAGAAAATCTGGTGTATATATTGGCAACGATAAGAGTCTTTTACAGAATCGTATTTGTACCCACTTAAGTATGTCTAAATTAGAAACGCGTAACATATCCTGACCAGCCAGCGTAAAGGCTTGCCTTAATAAAAAACGGGAACGGGAAATTTTTATTTCGAATTTTTGACTTTTTTTTCGCTAATGGATTTATATTAATAGAAAGGACATGGAAATGTATCGCCCATTTTTTGTATCTCTTACAATAGGCAATTTGCCTGAAACTTCTATACGCCTGAAAATATATTTTTTCTGCCATGTAATAAATACTTAATAAGAATATTATAAAATGTGGTCCAACCAAAACGCACGATGTTAATTGTAAATAAAACAAAAAGTTTTCAGAGAATTATCTTAATATTTTTTATTATGATAGAAGGATCTATGACAATTATGTGTGAAACAAAATATCGGCCAAATGCTCGCCACGGCTTCGGTGGCATACCTCTATCCGATGGTCCATATTTTCAATGTGTTAATGTGTCGTTAATGTGCCGAATTATCTCATCCTTTAGCTCTTGAATTGTTCTTGGCTTATTGACGTACACTTTTTCTTTTAAATATCCCCAAAGAAAGAAGTCCAACGGTGTCAAATCACATGATCGTGGCGGCCAATTAACATCGCCACGACGTGAAATAACACGGCCATTGAATTTCTCGCGCAAAAGTGCCATTGTTTCGTTGGCTATGTGGCAAGTGGCACCATCCTGTTGGAACCACATATCGTCCAGGTCCATATCCTCAATTTCTGGCCACAAGAAGTCCGTAATCATCTCGCGATAGCGAACACCATTCACGGTAACTGCTTGGCCGACCTCATTTTCGAAGAAGTGATGACGCCGCCAGCCCATAAACCGCACCAAACAGTCACTCTTTGTGGATGCATCGGCTTTTCAACAATCACTCGTGGATTCTCATTTGCCCAAATGCGGCAATTCTGCTTGTTAACGAATCCACTGAGGTGAAAGTGCGCCTCGTCGCTGAAGATGATTTTCTTTGTAAAGTCACCATTCACTTCTGTCTGTTCAACCAAACATTCGGCGTATTGACGACGCTTGAAATGGTCAGTAGGCTTCAGCTCTTGAGTCAATTGAATCTTGTAAGCGTGTAAATTCAAATCTTTATTCAAAATTCGCATCAGTGATGTTCGTGAGATGTTCAATTGTTGGGCACGACGACGAGTCGAGGTTGACGGCTCTTCTGCTACACTATCGCGAACAACAGCAATGTTTTCCGCAGAACGAACTGGGCGAGCATGCACAGGTGTTTTCACATTTCCTACAGACCCGGTTTACTGAAATTTGCGCACAATTCTCCGGATTGTGGACACAATTTGGTCGACTATACTGACCAAAAAAGTCACGAAGTGCACGAAATGCATTTTGATTTGAACGCCCATTTTCGTAAAAGGCTTCAACAATCTTAACGCGCTGCTCAATTGTGTACCTCTCCACGGTTGAATTTGTCAAACACTGAAACAAAGAAATGTCAAATTAAGTTGGGCAAAAAACTTGACGTTAAGGTGTGACTCACAATTAACATCGTGCATTATGGTTGGACCACCCTTTAGTAATTTTTCATGAAAATTTGTAGTTTTTGCATAGTTAATAAAATTAATTCACTCATTTTTGTAAACAAAGTCACGTATTCGAAAACGCTAGTCTGATTGGTCTACGTCACTGTATGGGGAAGTATCCCAATCGTCACTGTTTTGATTTGGTTTAGTGCTAACAGTTTGTAAAATCTGTAACAAGTGCGTTTTATAAAGTGCCTAACGGTATGGAGCCGATAAAACACAAATTTTATAAGTATTGCATCGTGCCAATGTGTACAAATACTACGATATCAACGCCCGAAAAATTGTTCTTCTCGGTTCCCAAAGAGGAAAGAATGCGGAAAAAATGCTGCGTAGCAATGAAAAGGGACAAAAAAAATATAAAGCAATCAAGTTCGACGCCGCTATATTGTTGCGAGGATCATTTTATTATGAGTACCTAATAACATTTATTTGTGTTGGATGTATTTGTACATAACCCCACTTTGACGTTGTATGCTGTTTTCATATTACTTGCCGTATGGAATATTTAGAAAATGTTTGTTTTGGAGGTCATTACATATAGATACTTAAATAAGATTTACATTTGAATCTTTTTTACAGTTGGAGGAAGACATACTGGGTGCCATAGTCTACACACAATTGTTCAATATTAATAATAATAGATTCGCACACCGAAAAAGGAATATTTAACGAAATTACACTAAACGCCCATCTATCTCTGAACAAAATAATATACAGTGACGTCACGCGACAGCCATTTGCATTTCTTGTGTTTACGCGCGCCGATAATAATTTCAAATTTCATTTATTTATTTTGTGTCTATTATTGCTCAAAAAGTGGTAAATTTAACGCTGTATGGATTTAATGGCCTATAGAATGTTTTGACAACATAATTAAAAATCATGCAAATTGCCTATTATTGAGAACCCCTATAAAGGCTTTGAAATATACACACCCTATCCAATTTGCCAAGCAATATAGGGGTCACTATAATTAAAAAAAAAAATTATAAACCGCATTTAAATAAAAGCTGGTATGTCAGCAATTAAAAAAAAATAAAACGCTTGCTATACACTTTCTTAACCGCATTGTATAATTACAGTTAAGTTAAGCTTGTGCAAAAGATTTGTATTCATTATTTATTCGAAAGAAGTTGATCACAACTATTTATTGTCACTGGTCTAGATTCACGAGGCAGTTCTAACACACAATTATGAGCATGTACTGTATGTAAAGCAACAATTTATTTCTATGAAATTGCACACGTGAAACTGTTTGTTTTAAACTATATTTTAAGCCATAAACGTGGCTTGTACAAATATGAAGTTATATCCAAAGACGACAGGTATTTACAATTACAGCAAGTCTAGATGAAAGTAACGCTGACTACAAGTTTTGGTCGTTTTTTGTAAAATGCAAATAACTTTATTATATACATAATCGCGCTAGATTCATGAAAAATTAAATATCTGTAAAAAATCATCACGTGACCCATACTACAACATTTTTTTTTAAAGAACTATATTGTTTGGTAAGAATTGGAAATATAAGGTGTCTAATTTGGAACTATAGGATATAATTTGTGAAATAATATCAATAAAATCAATCGTTAGGTTTTTAGATAGAACTAATAATATTTGATAAACTGAGGTTTCTTATTTTTCCACATAAAATGGAGACAATACGGCTACAAACGGAAAAGAATATCGTTCATATGGCTGCCTCGACTCACCTGACATGATGTCATTCGTTTTCCAAAATTCTTCATGACACGGGCACATAAAAATGTCTCTATTTCCTGCATTGAATGTTGAATGTTTGCGTTGAATGTTTGCTTTGAGGTCATTGATTGTTACTGGTTGGGTAACATATACTTTTCCCTCAACATATCCCCGAAGAAAGAAGTCCAGTGGTGTTCAATCACATGATCTTGCAGGCCAAGATGTCGAATTGATGTGTTTGGATACTCCCGTACACTTTCTCTCACTGCGTCGATATTTTCGTTAGACCACGGCGAGGACGTATTGGTGTTGCCTTATCAGTAACGGAATCCCTGTCTTAAAATGTATCTATTGTTAGGAACTGTTACCTCAAAAGGCGCTTCATTTTGTCCTAATTTCATCCTAATTTTTCTAAATGCAACGCAAATGATCGGTCACTTTCATAAAACAGTTGTACACAAACTATTCGTTTTTGAACATTATAATCGCGGCATGTTGACGTCCTATAGTTTGTAGATGACAATCACATAAAGCTGTCTGTTTCACGGTTTTCCAAAAAAAAATCTGAAGCATCGCAAACGAGTAACGATAAATATTTTACGACTCACCTTGTATAATTGGTGCATAAAAAATAATTTTTAAATCAGCATATCGAAGACAATTCGTCGATATTTTAAAACTACTACGACGCCAATGTTGGGAAATCCATTATCTTCCGAAAGGCATATACAACGAGGCGTCATAATTGCCCCACATTTCAAATTGTAATTATCTGAAACATATAATTATTAATAAATTGAATTATTAATCGTAGTAAGTGTGGGTTGTCAATTTAATCTGACGTTTAACGAATTAGCAACAACGTTTGTTGGATTGTTTACTACGATATTTTATGGAATGTAAGAAATAATAATGCTAATTTGATATTATTCTTTGGTGCCAAGTTCTACTATTAGTATACCGACTTATTTACCGACATACGAGGTTTTTCCTAGTAATCTTGATTTACTTTACAAAAATAAATATTTACAACATTAACGCAAAATGTTTGTGACAAAGACGGTTATTATTAGTGGTGAAATAATGATCGAACAATAGAAATGTTTACTAGACATCACTGGCACCGAAATGCTTCTGATATTTTAGGGCATTATATTTTCCAAAAATATTCCACTTCTTCTTATGATAATATTGTATTGATGATGCTCCACGGCATACAAAAATGTTCCTTCTGCGTTATAGTTATTTCATCTTTAGTTTGCAAAGTTTGAGGGTCTCGATCGAACAGGAATCAAAATATCCTGCTAACGAAGACAGCATTAATATCGAGATATGCCTTAAAATGTCGGCCGTGGTTTAGGTGAATATAATATGGCGGTCTTCGGGGTGCGTGTGGTGAAATGATACTAGGTATTGGATATGTTGTTGCTATAGCTACGTTTATTTGAAGTAAATCATATGAATAGCGAGCACAGATAACAAGAACACTAAGAAACAGATGTGCCCTGGTTCCGAGAACTAGCTATTATACAAGACGAGTAATGTCCAAGTATATTCTCAGTGGAAATTAATGTAATTGTTATCACCAGTGACTTTTAAATACATTTTTCTTAAAGCGACCAGTCATGTTCAGAATATTTGTTTTATTTTTAATTAGTAAATAAATTACTGTTGAGGTATTTTCCGTTTTTGTAAATTAATTGCAACTTTCAAGAACAACACCAGAAATTTGGGTGTTCAAAAATCATCAGTGTTTAAAAATCATTTTATTATATGATCATGTACTTAAAGCAATTTGAAATTTTCCTATAGTCATATAAATTATGTTAATTGGTTATTTCCCTAAAATTAACAGAGATAGATACAAATCATATTGTATGTATAGTATATAAGAGATAAAAACATTCTTAGAAAAATGTATAGACAGTATAAGAAATATAGAAAGTATTGACATCTATACTGAAGTTTAACTACTAATAGAAAACAAATTGGAATATAAAACATTAAACAACACTAATGTGAGCCATATTTCGTTAAGAGCCAAGGAATTAAAATAATAATGTAAAAAAAATAAATAAATAAATAAACAAATTATAATGTCAGGTTTGAGAATAAGCAGGGCGTAATAATATTCAAAAAAAAATTACTTAATTAATGTTCTAAAGATGAAGGTACTCCTGAGCAAGGCGACAAGACAAGTGAGATACCTGGAACAAAACAATAGTCTGAGCAACTAATTCGCCATAAGGTTTTCTTTATCAAAAACTGCCTTTAATATGATCACATAGATCTTCACTAAAAGTGATATTATTTCTAAAGCTTAATTTATCGTTATAAAGCACTTCGTGTCTGTCACCCACTAGTGCAAAACTAAGTAACGCTAAGTTGTGCAAATACTTATAGAATAGAAAACGAGGTAACAGATAAAAGTATAGGATCACACTGTGGCTCAAACACTCCACAGCAACCTGAACGGCTCAAGCACTCCGTCAGGTAAAAATAGGAAAGGGTTATGCCAGCGGCTCAAGCACTCCGCAAAACAAATCCCAGGGTCACGCTAAACGGCTCAAGCACTCCTAAAGTTATACTATTTCGACTTGTATATTTTAATGAAATACTTCAGTGATTAAACGTAAAATCAGTCAAGATATAGTATTTGATATTTAGGAGAAAATGGAATGCTCAATGAATAAATTCACCAATTGATGATTATCCGGGAATTATTATAAAGAAACACAGTTTTTAACACAATTCAGTTTTGTTTTTAGCTGAACGCACAAAGGCACTCCATATACATAATGAATCGACCGACGTAGGGACGATTGGCTTCAGGCGTTTGTTTATAAAATATGTGCCTACTGGCATCGTTTCTTTGCCTGGCCTGTGTATTTCATATTCAACCGGTCTTATCTTAATAGGAGTAGTGTCACCGGCGTCGGTGTGACAGCGGGCCCATAATTTAGAAGGAAATAAACTTACGTCTTACACTAATTATATATAATCAATTATTCGTATCGCATTTTCTTTCCTTGTATTCGTCTTAAAAGACAGAAATGCTCTCTATCTTACAAACTGTAAATCGGAAACCCCTAACATGGGATACCCTTGATAATATGAAGGGATTATAATTTCAAAATAGCATTACGGCCCAAAGCAGAAGAGAACAAATATTTTGTACGTATCATTTAAAAGAAAAATAAAATTGATCTTTATCACCATACTGTATAATGTATAGCGTTCAACAGGCTTGTAAGGATTTGCCCGCTCTGGAAACGTGTAGTGCACGATTGCTTACAGCGCACAATGAAACGCACTGTTTCGTCTGCTACTGTTTGCACAACGTGCGGCGAAGTGCTAATTTTTTGTTATGCAAATTCAGTTCGTGACAAATCCGTTTATTCTCGTTGTTTACATAAAATCCCTCAGTCATCTCATATGCATAGTGTACATTCTAAATTTATGTGATACGTAGTACTTACGTACCTGCTACAAAGAGCTTGATAGAAATTCAATTCTAGTGATAGACTGCAATAATTGAAAACTCTGAGACTATCTATATACTTATATTCCGTAAAATATAATCCAAAATTATTCAATGTGTATCAAGAAGATAATTTATGTGTATCAAGATTAAAAAAATATATTTTTTGTTGTACAAATACAAAAAATATGTCTATTAGTATTTGAAATCTGACATTTATCACAGTTACATTTATTTTTTTACCATAAGTGATTCATTTATGAGAAAAGGTTATAATAAAGGGTCTTTCAATAAGGACGCTCGATTTTTAAACGTAAATAAAACAAGTCGTATGTGAGATACCCATTCAACTTCATTTCTATTTGATATAATATCTTTATATTATAGCATTAAGTGTCTCCCTCGGGTTTTCCTGTACACTCTCACGCTTCGAGCGTCCCTATTGAAAGACCCTATACTAACGGATTTATTCTGAATTTATGTTTTCCATTTTATAAATGGAATAAAATAGTAAACAATTGAACTGTGAAATAAAATAATACCTTGGTATACGATTCACAAGCGTTATGTCAACAACTAATTTGAAGAAGAAGATTTGAAGAAATTGATTTCGGATATAGAAAAAGAATTGTTCGAACATATACAAATAGGAAGACGATATGATTTTCACTCGTTGATTTTAGGATGTAGGCTATTTAAATTTATAAAATTTCCATTCAATTTTACATTATTACGATTATGATTGATGATGAATAATAATAAGAGATCATAGGCCGGCGCACAATATAGGTCAATGTTGATATTACATTCAAAACGATTCGCCGAATTTGGCCATAAATTTATAGCTGGATACATAGTGCATCGTTTAGTGTACATATTGAGTGTTCAGCGTTTATAATTCACCTCGGTTATCAATTGTGGCTACTGTTAATCAAAGTCAAACGTGTATTACACTGAGATAACAATAAATTCCAAATTTATTTCAAGCGGTTCAACACATTCTGATATTTATACATATATTAGCTGGCGTAGAAAAAGTAGCGTCGTTAAAGCAAGACCACTTGCAGTTTTTTACGAAAAAAGAAAAAATAAATACGTGATTTAGGCAAGTGAAGAAACTTCTTACTCACTCCTAGTCCCATGATCACGACTAGAGGGGGAGACGGCGAGCCTGCCCCTAAACGAGACGGTCTAAGGTCTGTGCAATCCTCAACGTATTTTTTATGCTATTGCTTATTAATGTCACCTAATATCATTGACCGTTGGATTTAGAGCAGCCGTTAGATCAATAAGTTGTTAAACTCAAAACAAAGCCTATATAGTCATCAACTTCAGCCGCAATGGTCCATTTTTATTATTAACGAACTTATTGTGGTAAGTTATAGTGTATATATAATTATATCAGCATCAACATAGGACATTTCACATCGATATGGAAACACGCATGAGGCCGTTACATCGGAATACGTAAACAACCCTTGTCGTTTAGATAAGATTTATACTTAAGCCCAGAGTAGATAATAGTTTAGTTCGGTTTCTCACTTGTATTATACGGTTTCACTTGTCATCTTTTTACTTTAATATAAACCTAAAGGAAGATAAACGTGTCTTTGTTAAAATTCAATCTTGCCAGGGTTTTTCTGATAAAAAAAAAAGAAAAACTCGCGCGCACAAGGTCTACAGCAATAAGACGAGTAAAGAGCAGCAGCACTGCTCGACCTAAACCTAAACTTATTTCAGTCAATATTCAGCGTCAGTATATGCGCGTGCATGTTGTTAACGACCTGTGTGTTAAGTCTAGTTTACACGAGCTTAGTACTTGTCATTAGTGCTTGTCACTCGCACTTGTCACTGACACTTCTCACTCGCACTTGTTACTGGCACTTGTCACTGGCACTTGTACCTATGTCTACACGTACATGTACATGTCTACACGTGGGTACAAGTGACAGTGACAAGTACTAAACTCGTGTAAACTAGGCATTACGCTGTAATATCTGGGCATTATCTCGCTAAACATCTTTATTATACAAGTTAAAATAAAAAACATTGTTACGTATTTGTTACAAATTGTTAGTGGTTTAAGATGCTTAAAACGAGTCCCTTATTATTGCCCTGGATTTTTGAGAATCAGAAAATGCAGTGAAGTTAGTGGGGCTCAATTTGAACATAATTTCCTAAAAAAATCAATTTCTTGTAAGAAGGGTACGTAACTTGATCCATTATACTTTGGAATACAGAAAATGTTGATCCTTGATATTTTTGATAATAAATGCAAAATTTCATTAATTTCTAACACAGAATTTATAATTCGATTAAATATGCTATTTTTAGAAAGGACTGTATGAATCATCATTAAAAAATTGTGATCTAATATTTATTAGACTGAGACAATAGCATGTTTGAAAACAATAAAAGATAGAATGCAACAAAATAATTCAATATTAAAATTAATTAGATTTCAAAATGAATAAAGATTTATGTTTGAGATGAGTAACGTACAAAGCGGCCTGTTTTTAAGCCTCTTAAATCACTAACATTCTGTATCAAAAATAGCTCTGACCTCCAGATAATATATAAAAATGTTTTTCATTTATAACTTTGCACCCTGTATCTTAACCCTTCGTTACATGCGCCTCTGAGTCGTAATAGTAGTATGTATAGTAATGCGGTCCTAGGGACCGCTTATCATATAACGAAGGGTTAAAGTCGGGATATTTTACTTATTTTAGTCTAAATCTCCATATTTTAAGTCAAATATTACTCATTTAGAGTACGTCCAATTTTTAGTAGAACACCCTATATAATGTACAACATCGTATATTATTTTTTGATCATATGTTATCTTTTATGACTCAAGATCATATTTTTCCGCCATTTTTTTTGCATACAGCCTTCTAAAATGAAAAACCCGGTAGGCATAGAATTGGCCGCACTGCGCACGTAATTTTTTAACTAAATCAGACACGCTGTATAACGTGTATTAGTGAAACTTCCCGCTAAGGCTATTCTGCTCTCGTTTATTATTCGCTGTGCGTCAAACGCGTGTCCCGGCGTTTTACAATTCCGCGCTGACCTTGTTTATCGTTGCCCACAATGCGTTGTTATTTGCATAATTAATTTTATCGATCTGTTTTATTTCCAACGAAATAATGACTGTTTATCAAGGAAATGAAATCTAGTCGGTACGTTTTCTCAAGAAATTTTACTTTCTATACGGTTGTCATCGTTTCTACGGCTATTAAATTCACCTAAGAAATGAGGGCATAGCATCGGCGGGAATAGCGTTATATAGGGTGTCTCAGTTGGACCTAGAGGATTAGGATTGGACACCATTTATGTCGTCAATGATAGGGCGTCAATATGGCCCTATCTCGATAAAAATAAAATGTCGCGACGTCCTACACGAAATAGTCCTTATTGGAAACTTGATGGACCGGTCAGCGTTCAGATGTAATAATTCATTACCGCTGTTGCCACATGTACATTGTTGATTGTAGAAGTTCGACAAATCTTCAGGGGCTACATCCTAGAAACATGAAGAAATAGTCGATCTTCGGGATGAATTTTCTTGGGAACTATTAATGATAAACATTTATTTTTAAATTGAAGATACATTTATTATAAACATGGTGAAATTAATTTAAGAATATTTAAAACTGGGAGAGATGTGCCGCCGGAAGTGCAGCACCATTTCGCGACCCGGATTGCGGTGACCCATCTCCTGCTAACACTCATCTGAAATTGAAGATAGGAAGCTATCAGGGAGTGAAGTGCATACGAAACATATTGACGGTCGCTGTTTCCGAGAATCGTTCTTAAAAAAACAGCACATTGAACTGAGGTATGAAAATTCTGTAAAAAAGCGCAGTTATTATCGTAATTTGTTTAAAGAGTTTTGGTTACTTTTGAAAAATGCGAGTGTTGTTCTGTTAACAACGGCCTAAAGCGTGACTGTGCCAAATTTTAAAAGAATCTGTCGATCGGTTCTCGGCTTACTAGATAGGACTTTAGAGTTTCATCGGCTTTTAATAAAAAATAATGGATTAACAAGAAAACCGTTGGAAATAGGTATAGGGAAAGTTATAGCGAATCGATGCAGAATCAAATTCTGCATCCGATCATCCAATAATATACAGGGTGTCATATTTGAAATAACGACCTTTTTCAACATTGAAAATGATGTAATTGGTGATAAAATTTTGGACACCCTGTTTGCGATAAATTAATTATCAATGTGTATTTCGAAAATACCATTCTTGTGCTTCCATCTACCCCAGAAGCACTTAGCAGCAGTCGAAAATAGGTAAAAGACACAGTGTTGAAAATAAGGCTACGTCTTTCAAAAATTTCAAAATAATCAAGATATCTAAAAAACAGTTGAAAATAAGGATAGGAAAATCTAATGGAACTCATGAAATTTTCTCGGGAATCCAAAAATGAAATAATAAACCGTTTTTTCATATATTAAAATAAGGAAGTTACTGACGACTTCCGGGATAACCGGAAGTGGTATAACCTTGAAAATATTTCAAAATTAAATAGAATCCTGAATAACCCTGGAGTCCAGAAATTGAGAATTCTAAGTTTTTTCTAACTACGAAGACTTCTAACGAACGGCTACCGTGAGAAACCATGTATATAAAAAAGCATTATCGGAAATTTTGAAGATTTTATGTGGATGTAGTGAATAAAAAGTACTTTCTATAAATTAAACTATTTTTAACATGAAATTCGATTGTATGTTCATAAATGATTGTAATCCTAGGCATAAATTATTGTCGTAACCGTTTTATACTTTTTTTATGTCTTGTATGTTTTGGATGGTGTGCCCATGTTCGAAATTCCCGGAATTTTTACACAAAAATTACGTAATCGAACTAAAACTTAAATCAAACGGTGCCATACAAGGAAGTGTCATCCAAACGAAAATGATTAGTATTCAGTAACGCAGGCGTGACAATTATACTAGAAAAAGTACATGAATATTGATTTATTCAAATGAGGACAATTGCGCTGAAAAGCTAGTTACAAGAATTTTCATAAAAATAATGTCAAATATATTACTACAATTTCCAGAAAGAAAAATATTGGTTTAGGTTTGACATTCGCTCAGTATCTCTAAATTTTTTTTCTTTGTCTTTTTGTCTATTAAGTTTTGGTAGGTTGTAATTTTAAGTATAACGTTTTTGAGTTTTTACTCATCAATTATATTATGTTAACAAATTTTATTATCATGAGGCTCAGTATGCCGAATTTTTTGACTTAAAAATTAGGTAAGTGATACTCCTATTAATTAATGGTTGTGTAAAGCCATAATTTCGATTTAATACATATGGGTACTATTTTTAATTTAATGTGATTTCTTGGTCAGTATGATGATAACTGAACTTGTACATACTATATATGTACTACACTGATTTTTCTGAACTAATGCTATTAAGTATGCCTCCAACGACTTTTTCTTAATGCCTTCTATGTCCTGAAAATGCTTTTCCTATCGGTTTTTCTTCATTATTGGGAGTAAGAAAGTGTTTGAGGGGCCAGATCGGGCAAGTAAGGCCGATTTTTCACTTGCCTTTTTTGGTAAGGGCGATGAAGGTGTCTTCCAGTGGCTGGACTGCTATTTTGTTTTTGGGTAATATCCATGCCATAACATCAAAATTCATCGTCTGTGATGACTATTGATAAAAAAATCAGTCAGTCTGTTCCTGTTCTTTCAATTCCTGGTACACTCTCAGACGGTTCTCTAACAAACTCTGCCGCGACGCATCTCATGTTTAAATCTTCAGTTAGGATTTTTGGCATGAATTTCAGCAAATTCCAGTTATTTTTCTCCAATACATCGACTGTTCTGCGACGATCAAACATGATGTCATCGCGGACTTTTTGAACATTTTCGTCTGTTCTGAGCGTTGATGGGTGATCCGAATGGGATTCATCTTTAAGCGACATTTGACCACTTTTGAACCGGGAAAATTCTTGCCTAGCTTAGAACTTCTTTCCCACAAGCTTACCGAAACATTAAAAAGTGTATCTGCCGCTGTTTTCTTGAATTGTTTAATGCCACTAGTTTGTTTAGTCAGTAATATTTGACATCACCTGTATATATAATTTTCTACTTAAAACTGGATAGAAACTTGAAATACTCACTGCAGAAAATCTAGTGTGCAAGAGTATTTTCTCTTCCATATAAAGACACCATCCCATTGTCTGCATACGACCAGCGTATGTAACAATGCAATTGATCTTGTGCAATATAATAAACTTCGATCTGCATTCTAAATAATTCCTGTATGACTAATTGTAAGGTTACCGCGAAGGACCTTGAGTTACTCGTCTGACTTGCCACTGAAATCTCCGTATTTGGATTTAAAAGATCGTTTCAATTGAATGTACGTTTTGTCTTAGTGAAAAACGCAAAGTTACCTGAGGCACTGGAACGAGTTTCTGTTTAACAAAATAATGATCTGATAAATGGGCTTTGTTTACAATGTTGTTAATAACATAACATTTGTGTAACTATGGAAATAATATTTTTATTTATAATATAACCTACTATCAACCTAAAGTTAGAAAGTTCCTACTTACGACCCCGACTTCCCTTAACTACCAATTAATTTTAATCATGACAATGATTATATTTGCTTTACACAGAATAGACCAATTACACAGGTCTGCGATGAAAAAATTGTAGCATATTTAACTAGTGGGTTTAACAGTATTTCTTGTGCTGATTACGGAAAAAATAGTGAAAAAAATCCATCACCCCTAGATAAGTCACAAATTTCACCTGGTTTTCAGGTTTAGTATGCGTACGATTTTTCAATATTATAGCCTATATAAGTGGTAAATTTAGTCTGAATTATGGAGCTTTCATGGTGAACAGGTTACTAAACAATGTGAGTATGTTATTTGCAAAAAAAATATTTTTATTCTATTTATTTGAATAAGACAATGAATCTAAACTGGGAAAATCCAGTTCCTACTGGAACAAGACATGTCTTAGTCTGTCTGCCCCCTCCCCAATCCTACTGTCTGCTATTATAGACGTCGTGGGGAATGTGGTGAGCCGTGACCTTGATTGCAGTCAGTGACTCAGTGTGGAGCTAGCCACTGTGGTGTACACATCAAACAGTTTTGTGCTATTTAGAAGAAATGGCTACTAGAGGATGTGTCAACTCTCCTAACTGTTTCTCTTATATTTTTGTGTCTTACACCGTCAAGAAGCAACAAACGAACATTTCTAATTTTGTTCAGAAGGTGTATTTTGCATACTTTAGTGTTAAATTAGGGGACCAAGATAAATCTTGGGCTCCCCATATAGTGTGTTCTGTGTGTGTTGAAGAACTGAGACAATGATTTCAAGGTAAGAAGAAATCATTTCGTTTTGGAGTACCCATGATTTGGAGAGAGCCTAAAAATCACAGTGATGACTGTTACTTTTGTTCTTGTTCAGTGCAAGGTTTCAATTTAAAAAACAGGAAGGACATTTCATACCCAACCAACACACGTTCGGCTATTCGCCCTGTTCCTCATGGACCTGACTTGTCTATTCCTTCACCTTCGGATACCCTGGACAATATTTTAGACGATTTAGACCAAATGTCACATAGTAGCAGCGATAGTGAGGACAGCTACGATCCAGGTACCAGTGACCCTAAACTTTTCTCTCAATCAGACTTGAACCATTTAGTACGAGATATGGGTCTCCCAAAGGATTCAGCGGAAGTTTTAGGGTCTAGACTTAAAAATAGACATATGTTAGCCTCCGGTGTTTCATTTTCATGGTACCGATTTAGAGAAAAGGAATTTGTCCCTTTTTTTACACGAGAGGGTGACCTAGTTTTCTGCAACAATGTACCTGGAATCATGGAAATGTTCAAAATCACGTATGAACCAGAGGAATGGAGACTTTTCATCGATTCATCAAAAAGGAGTTTGAAAGTTGTACTTCTTCACAATGGTAACCGATATGCCTCTGTGCCTGTTGGACACTCAGTCCATTTGAAAGAATGCTACGAAAATCTTGAGTTTGTTCTTAATACGCTCGGCTACTCTGACCATAAATGGACCATTTATGGGGATTTGAAAGTTATTTCCATGTTACTAGGTCAACAAAGTGGTTACACAAAGTTTCCATGTTTCCTCTGTGAATGGGATAGCCGTGACAGGAATCAACACTATGTCAAGCAAACGTGGCCAATCAGAAAGGCTCTTATTCCTGGAGTTAAAAATGTTGAAAGACAAAGTTTAGTGGACCCTAAAAAGATCTTACTTCCACCACTTCATATCAAATTGGGGCTAATGAAACAGTTTGTGAAAGCATTACCCAAAGAATGAGAGCGTTTCAAGTATCTTTGTGAACAGTTTCCCGATATCCGATGCTAAGCTGAAAGAGGGAGTCTTTGTTGGGCCTGACATCAGAAAACTTTTGAAAAATGAAAGCTTTGTCACTAAAATGGAAATGGAAGAAAAAAATGCCTGGAATTCATTTAAACTTGTTGTAACAGGCTTTCTTGGAAACAAAAAAGACCCAAACTACAAAATGTTGGGGTGCAACATGAGTGTCAAAGTCCATTTCCTTCACTCACATCTGGACTACTTTCCAGAAAATCTTGGGGCTGTAAGTGAGGAACAAGGAGAACGTTTCCATCAAAATATAAAAGAAATGGAGCGCAGATACCAAGGTCGATGGAATGTCAACATGATGGCAGACTACTGTTGGATGTTAAAAAGGGAAAATTCACAAGAACACAGCCGAAGAAGTACTAAAAGAAGATTTGATGGAAAAAGAAAACGTTTTTACAAAGACTTATAATAACTTTGCAACACATGTGCATCACTATTACGCTCATTTTAGCTAGGTATCGTTTTTTTTGCTTTTAGTTCATGTTAAAATAATAAATCCAAAATTTTCCGTTTTTTGTACTTTTTCCAAAAACTTCAATTTTATTTTGTAGGAAAGCCTTACGTGATAAAAAAAACCAAAAAACCAATGTCATTTTTTAAATCAGCGCAAAAAACAACATAAAAATCAGTTAACTAAATCAAAACAATGTTTAAAAAAGTTTTTTGCAGTTAAGTTAATTATTCAGAAGAATTAAGGCTTCAGGTTTTAATAAGTGTTAATAATTGTTTTTATTGGGATTTGGAACCTATAGATTGGAATATATAGATTGGAACCTTTGATATGAAGGTGACACTAACTTAGTTTTCCACAAAACACTATACGCTACACTCGACGTGCGTTTCGCCAACAAAGTTAACATTATCTGGAGATTAAAACTGTTTTGTCCATCTGAGAATGAGTTTTAATCATATCCAGATGATGCCAACTTTGTTGGTGAAACGCGCGTCGAGTGTAGTATACAGTGTGTTGGTGTTTTGTGGAAAACTAAATTAGTGTTAGTTACATTACCTTGTTTATTTCATCTTCGCAAAACACAAATGGTACATAATGTCTATTTGGTGAAATGACCAGCGCCTCCATATTATTCAGTCATTTTAGTAAAAAATGTAATAAACGTGGCCAACATCATTAATTTTTCCTTCTTAAGACACAAAAGCATTTGGGCATACCTAAGTTAATTAATCAGAAATTATGAATAGCCATATTGCCTCACTTTTCAACGGTGTCCACGTGAAGATTGCATGTACGCGTACTCTTGAAAAGTTACCACGGAGGGATTAAAATCTACCCCACGCGGAGTAAAGTATACGACACTAGGCACAAAAATTAAGGGATGTAAAAAAATCCTAAAATTTTAGATGATTTTCAAAGAAAGGTGTAACTTGGAGAAAAATACTCGCAGAGACATATTAAAAAGCAAATTGATGCTCTAAGTTTGTAGTTTTCAGATCTTCCATCAACATGTGTTCAAAATGTGTTTCCATCAACAGGTTTTGAGTAAACATAAGAAAACCATCGGAAAAATCATTCTTCTAATTTTTACTTGCATTTCACGGACTTCAATAATTTTTTTCCAGTGACTTCGTCATAAAGCCTTTTTAGAAAATTTTATACTCTTTAATTTGGGCGGTCTAAAACCCTTGTAGGATGATGTTTCGCTGAATCGTTTAAAGCAAAAAGTTAGTTTTGATTTTTTTTTTTTATTTTTCCATTTTTTTCTTACAATAATTAAGATTTCTTTATATAAAATATGGATTATTACTAAAAAAAAAAAAAACATTTTCAACCTCATAAAATTATTAAAATTTGAAAAATTCATCCGTAAATTTTCTGTGCGATCATTATTTCCCGGGTAATTAATTACCAAAGTCAAAAACTGGCTTTTTTTATTTGAACGACGATAACTCAGCGAAAACAATGGTACAAATCTTTTAGACCACTCAAATTAGAGAGGATAAAATTATCGGAAAAAATGTAATAATAAAATCATTGAGAAGAATTTATCGAAGTCCGTGGACCTTACGAAAGGCCAGCAATTTTTTTTTTCGATGGTTTTTTTATGATTACTCAAAACCTGCTGATGGTAACAAATTTTAAACTCAAGATCTGAACCTGATCTGGAAACTAGAAACCTGGAGCTTCAATTTGCATTTTTTGAAGTGAGTACTTCTTTGGCGGCGTTCTGATATTTGACGAGAATGGAGAGTGAATTGGAAAAAATATAACGTTTCCAGATTTCGTTACACGAGAGAGAAGAAAGATATGACGTAGAGAGAAGGAGAAAGACAGCTATACATTTGGTATACCTAAAACACAGGCTTCGTTACAAGACAGAGTACACAGATAAATAACATAGAGAGAAAGAGAGCTATACATCATATATATCAGTTTAGGCTATCCGCGTCTCCCTATTGTCGCGCATGCGCGCGTTAGAGATATACGCGTCCAGACGCTATATATTAGCAGCTGAAGCAGCACGCGTGTGTACCGAATATTTATCATTGTGTTTTGTAATTATTTACGCTATTTATATCTGTGCTCTGTGATTATTTGATAAAATCCTTGAACCGTTTAACTTGTTAAAATCTAGAAGATATAATATATTTCATTCACCGCTCCCTACTGGTTTACAGCCACACAGGTGCAAATGCACTTGGAAGAGGCGAAGACAAAATCCCTTTGATTCTCGGGGGAGATTTCAATGTAAATTTCGGATCCAATGATTCTTTGACGTTGATTAACTTTTTTCGAGAAACATTTGGTCTGCTTATAAATAACAATCCCAAAGAATCGACAACAAAATCCGGAACAACAATAGATGCAATTTTTACACGTTATCTAGAAAATATCGAATCACGAACATATCTCTTTCAATCTCTCTTAATCTCTCTCATTCTCTATTCTAAAGAGATATTCACTTCTATCATGTGTACTGTCCTGCACATGATATATTTTTTTTATTTCTCTGCAATTTGTGTTAAGTTTTATACCAGAAAAATAGTGAAACTTTACAGAATTTTCATATCATTTAAAGTGGCAGTTTTACCACGGCTGATTTTCAACAGTGAAAGCTTTATTAATCCTCAAAATAACATTTTAATAGATGCAATGCCTATATAATGGAATAATAAACACAATCATCTTGACCGGTGTTGCTTGAACTGTTGCCATTTTGACCTTATCTAACAGGCTCTGCGCGGGTGATCTACAAACGTTAAGTCCCATCCGGAAAAAAAACCGATGAACCGGTAGACGTCGTCTATTACAGGCCCCGAAAATACAGTCTTCTCGCTACCATCCGCTGGAATGCGCCCACAGCCGCGGAACCTGCTGACATACTAGGCGATCGTCGGCAGAGAACCATCAGGTACCAATGAATGGTACGTTTATTCGCGTCTGAGATCGCGCGAGCGAATAACTTGGTGCTAGTGAATCGTCCGTGTCGTCAAGAGTTGTACCGAATTGGTGGCTTAAACTAGTTCTATTTTCTGAGTGTTTTTCTTTTCTTCTGATACAGAAGAGAATTTTGGTGCTCCAGTGACTTGTTGTGGTGGACTAATTGGTGCTGGTTTGTATTTTTCACGTATTGATAGCGGAATGTAAACAGTGTTGTCATATTTCCGGTTTGCCGAAACGGCTGTTGACTTTTGGCCTTAAGTGTGGTACGCTACCCCATTTATAAAATTCATCGTACGAAATCCAATGCTGACTAACTCATGGGAGCGTTTTTATTCTTAGAGTGAGTCATGCTACGATATATCGTTAGATATACATACCATGCTTTTACGGGCAAAGCGACATACTCCGTTTATCTATAAAATAAATACATATATTATTATGTACATACTCGTTAAAAAGTAACTTGTGAATAAGGCATTTATTTAAAGCATTTAATTTTGTACACAGAGAAACATTTTTGGATAAATACTCACGCTTTGTTGTGCCTCATATTCTGTGTAAAATTTATACATTTATTATAGGAAAACACATTTCCGTTATCTCTATATATGTATATACAGTGATAAGCATGAAAATAGTATTGAAATTTTATCCAGTAATGTGTAGAGTATCATATATTGAAATAGAACACTTTAAATAATCTATATTTTCATATCGATTCCAATAATATTCAAATAGATATTCATGAAAAGTATCTAATATTAAGCTTGTTCATGAAAATAGCAGTGTCATAAAAAAAGCTAAACTTATATTCTGTCTTCTAAGAAAACATCCTAAATATTCATTCAGTATTTCTTTCTTCACATCTGCGTGGCATAGACTCCACTAAATTTCGACGTCGCCTGAATATCGATGGACTTCCATGCTGATTCCATGCTTTTCCACAAATCTTCTTTATTTGTTGATTTGCCTAAGCAACCGCCTTTTTTACATCCACCCAAGAGTTTTCAATTGGGTTCAAGTCTGGCGACTGTGGTGGTCAAACCATAACCTGTAATTTATTCTCATTTAACCAGTTTTGTACTTTACAGGCGGTGTGATTTGGGTTATTATCTTGTTGCAGAACCTAGCATAATGGCATTTCCTGTTCCGTGAAAGACAGCATTATATTCTGTAAAATATGAAAATAAACATCTATAGTCATGCAGAAATTTTAGTTTGTTCAGATTTTGTTTTGATCTCTCTCTCAATCCTCTCTATTTTAATGAAAATTCATCCCTTAAATGGTTTAGTGTACAACTGTAACATGTTAGGGGTTTCCTATTTACCCTTTATAAGATATAAGTTTTTTTTTTTGACAAAAATACTTGAGTAATGGTAATACTTGAGACCATTCAGTTTTGGTTTTATGATAGACTTAAAACCATAGGTCGTTTGTATCCAAAGTTTGTATTCAGTATCAACTTCCAACCAATTTTTCACTTTGTTGCTATTTCTGTTTGTTTCTCAGAAATTTTACGTTTTTCCTGCATTCGGTTATATTTTTCCGCTCGAACAATTAGAACATCCAAGGATAATATCTACCTGTATTCCACTGACGAACATATTCCATTGATCAATCTATAAAATTTTCCTAGTGTTCCTTTGTATTGATACTTTAAAAATTATCTTTGCCATAATTACTTTTGTCGTATCTTTAAATATCACCGATTATGCTCGGTATAAGTTTTCTCGAAGTAAGGGTAATTTATGTTAAAAGGGCTAGAAAACCCCGATAATTGAAATGATCTCGTCTTCTGCACTTACAACGGTATGACTAGATTTTCGTTTCTTTTAATCCTGTTGGCTTTTCAAATTCTGACGTTTACCGCTCGTATTTTAAAACGATTCCTAATTTACTGAATATATGTTCATCCTACTCCACTAATTTTGGAGAATTTTATGTAAATTAACAACATTTTAGAGCATCAAAATACTTTAGAGCACCAAAACACTTTAGAGCACGAAAATAAAATGCTCGAGAATATCCTGTTGTATAGATAACCATACTGTATATTGCATCTATCTATTTTGATGTTAATTAAGAAAGCTTAAAGAGGATTGATTTAAAGCGTGACGATTTATTTTCAAATCACGTATGCACACGCAATAATACATTCAAGTATAGTTAAATGAAAATAACCTAGTACATAAGTGTTTCCATTGACAGTAACATTATTCAACGAAGAAGGCTACTTTTCATGACATGAACTCCAGTTTATCGAAATCGACCTTGGCCGTTTTTTTTTCCTATGGTCATCTTACATAGCGAATCGAGTTTGTATCAACAGGCATACTACGGGTTCTAGAAGCAACTTTATTTATATAACAGTAAATTATTCTATAGGGAACAAATATAGGGTGTCTCAGTTGGAACCATATGATTTGAATTGCGCGCCATTTGTGTTCTGTCAAAGATAGGGCGCCAATGTTTGCTGACGTATCCACCAAGATGAAAATGTGTTTCATCGTTGAGCAAAATTCTATTGCAAAAATCAGCATCACCTTCTTTTTTGTTAACGCCCAATTAACAAATGTACGACGTTGTAAATAGTCTGTAACTTTTAACTGTTGTGTCATCTGAATTTTGTATATTGGCAGATGCAGATGTTTGTTTAAAATCCGATGCGTGGTGGCTCTTGACAAACTCAATTGTCCACGACGTCAAATTGAAGTGCTTGGATATTCCTGTAGACTTTCTCACTACAGCAATATTTTCGTTTTTTAAAGAATTTCAACAGGATGATGCATTTTCAACAATATGAGGTGTTGCTGAAAATATCTTAATTGTAGGCGGGAGATATTTTAGCAAGTACATTCTTAAGGTATTTTTTAACGTCGCTTTTACCTGTATTAGAAAAACTACAGCCCTTTGTTTTCGAGAAAATGAAATTAACTTTTGTTTTTCATATAGATGCCATATTGGATTTTCATATGATTCGATAGCATTTTTTATTCTATCTTAAATGATGATCACATGATCATAAAATTATATAATATCCTCATTATAGCATTGCCAAAGATGTAATTAAAACTATTCTACTTGTTTTTCCAACATAAATTATTTTCTTCTATTATTTCCGACTTTTGCGGTCATTAATCGATTTATAGCGTCCATTCATCTCGACGCATTGAAGAGTTAGATCTGATTTTCGAGCTATTTATTTATAATGCGGTTAGTGGAAGAAATTGGGAACGCAATCTTTGTTTACCCAATACTTGGAAATTGGGTTTTAAATGATTGCACTCTAGGCATTGAGGTAATTTGTTGAATTATTGCTTTTTTGGCAACAACGTTGCGTAAAAAAATTAGTTAACTATACGACTATATTGTTAATTTTATTAGTATAGGTGTTTGTGTTCCTTTTGGTTCACATTTTTTTCTTCATTTGTCAAGACTAGTAATGTAGTCCTGGGGACGGACAGGAACCTTCGAGCAACAAAAACAGGAAACCACTTTTGGATGAGCCCCGAAGGATTATACATTTCTTGACTTGCGTTTCACCAACCAAGTTGGCGTCATCGGGGGAAGATTAAAACTGTTTTAATCATCTCTGGCTTATTAAGATAGTTGGATTATGAATGTTTTGGTTGAGATTTGTATTATACACGATTATGAAGCATACACAAAATCAATTTTCATTTAACACAAAGTTTCGAGATGGTAGTTTTATAAACTGTCGTGAGATGGAGTTTTGTTTATACTTCAATCCATCTTAAATTCCTTATGCATTAAGGATAAAATAAATTAAGCCAAAACAGCTATTCCCCCTGCTATATGTCGTCGACGGGCGCTGAATTACATGGCGAAATTTGCCGCATTTTGTTCTAACATACAACTAAAAATACAATGATTTAGATTACTCCAAAATCACAAGGAAGATGCAAAGCGTCCTCTATCTCCGGATACCGCTAACTACAAACCGGTTTCGACCTTATCTCGGGTTTCGTCAGTGTAATGTAAGCGAGTATTCCTTTGACAAACGAGGCTTCACATCTCATAGACACCGTTACGTTCTACAGTAGTAGAACTGTAGAACGTAAACCATGCGCTATCTCTCGGTAGCTTCGGAATCAATCCAAATTGAAATAAAACTTTGTCATTTATAACGACTAGGAGTCATTTATAACACAAAGTTTCCAGATAGTAGTTTTATAAACTATCGTGAGATGGATTGAAGTCAATGTAAATGACAAAGTTTTATTTCGACTTGGATCGAGAGATGGCGCATGGTTTACGTTCTACAGTTCTACTACTACTGTAGAACGTAACGGTGTCTATGAGATGTGAAGCCTCGTTTGTCAAAGGCATACTCGCTTACACTACACTGAGGAGACCCAAGATAAGGTCGAAACCGGTCTGTAGTTAGCGGTATCCGGAGATAGAGGACGCTTTACATCTTCCTTGTGATTTTCGAGCAATCCAAATCATGGTATTTTTAGTTCTATGTTAGAACAAAAATACGGCAAATTTCGCCAGGTAATTCAGCGCCCGTCGACGACATATAGCCGGGGGAATAGATGTTTTGTCTTCATTTATTTTATCCTTAATGTTTAAGGAATTTACAGAGGGATTGGAGTATAAACAGAACTCCATCTCACTACAGTTTATAAAAGCAATTTTATTGGTAATATACAGTGCCTTAATAAAAATTACCCACCCTATTTATTTCCTATAGCAAGGAATATTACGTCTAGCGAATAACACTTGAAACAAAAATAAGCAGTAAAATCGTCATAATACATTCCTGCAACACAGAAATGTTATATTCGTATTCATCATTTATGCCCTTTATAATGCTCAAATATACGTATACACTGCTCGTCCATAAAAGGAAAAAGTGTGAGATTTCTCTGTATGAGCAGTATGTATGAGGATTATTAACATGGAAGTGGGCATCGACTAACTCTAAGAAAATCGCCGATTGTGCTGAATCCCAGACGAAAAAGTAGCGACGTGGCGCCCTGCTGTGAGAAAACCATTTTTCGACTGAAATTGGCGCATTTTCATTGCGTTCTGTGCAACGAACAATGACACGGGGAATCTTATCGAAGCCGTCTATAAATATTGATGACATGATGACACTGTTTACATTTCAAACAATGACTCACGCTCTTTCTCGAAGTGCTATTAGTGACTGTGTGCTCCTTTTATTTGTGTTTACCTTAGCGTTGTCCTTTTGGTCGATTATATCATTTACATAATTCCGAGTAAACCAAGACGGAATTACATTTCGCATATAAAAGAACATACAGAGATTGTGTGCAAGCTTCTTCAGCTGATCATACAATTGCCGAAGAGATACGATGCCGTGGGGAGTTCTGATTTTGATGAATCTTCAGTAATATGAGAGATATCGTGGTGAATACGTAAAATAGTCATTGTTTGATTATAAAATACTATTTTAAGTCCTTAACTTTGTTGTCAGCATAATTGTACACAATTATGATGGTCTTAGAGATTGATAAGGCCTTATTGATTCATTGTATGGAAACAATATATAGGGCGTCTCAGTTGGAACTATAGGAATTACAACTACAAGGAACTACATATATGAATTGCGTGTCATTTGTGTTCTTCCAAAGATAGGGCGTCGATATTTAACGACTGCCATCTACAAATGATACGACGTGAACATGCCGCGATTAATAGTTCAACTGCGAATAGTTTGTGTACAACTGTTTTATGAAAGTGAGCGATCATTTACAGTTGCATTAAAAATGCTAGTAATGGAAAAACCTCGGCTTGTCAAATATTAGTTTTATTCACAGGTATGTTAACGTCGTATGGTTCGTAGATGACAGTCGTTAAGTATTGACGCCCTACCTTTGATAGAACACAAATGGCGCGCAATTCAAATTCCTATAGTTCCCACTGAGACGCTCTATATGACATTCTTGAATTACGCTGCATGTTTTATGTATTGAAGGTACTCAGATTTATTGATACTATTTTTTTTTTTTTGCTCTTTTCATAGAAAATCTACTTTCATCCATTTTTGCTATGTGGTGGTCTTAATTAACTTTTTATCATAGTTCAGGCCTTTGTTCAAATTGTATGGTAACTAAACGGCTTATATTCTGCAAATTTTTGTAAACTTTAAATACTATATTTTTTGTTTAAACTTATTATTCCTTGATGTTTTTCAACAAGACTAAAGAAGCAAGTGCAACTTAATGAACTTATACTTATAAACATATTATTCATCTAAATTATGCCACTTACACTATCAGGTGAATGTCACATTATCGAATTGAAACGGATGTCGAATTAAAGAAAAAACATTGCACCTATGCGATTAACACTTTTTTGTTGTTGTACCTGCAAATGTATTCACTATTTTCCGCATCAGTCTTGTGAAAATACAGTACAAGTAGATAACCTTGTCTCCTAACACTTTTATTTACATTATTAAGTCAGCCTTCGGGTAAATATAAGTTTCCTGATAGTTTTATGTGTATAGAAAAATAGTATAAACAATTACAAATACAAGGTGGCTAAAATGTGTGAAAACGACACAATAATTTTCAAGCATCTCTCTAAAGCTTCCTGAAATACGTATACAATACAAGGAACTTTTTTTATCATTCATATCACCACCTAGTTATTATCATCCCATGCCAACTTGAATGTCGAAATGTGTGTTGGATATAGAGCAGTGTTTGTTCTATGTTCTTCTATATGTTCTATAAAAATCTGATCTCCTGTCTTTTGTTATTTTCGTTAGTATTTAAGTGAGTAGTCATTGGGATGTTTTAAATTCAGCCGTTTTTCATATAGAAGGATTTTTAATATCGAGTTTTTAACTAGAATTTACAGAGAATTTATATTTTTAACTAGAAAGCACTTAAAGGGTCTGGAATTCAATAGAATGTATGCGGTTTTCACAAATACATTACATTTTTCAATACTTTAACCACAAACAATATTATCATATGCCTGAAAATAAATATTTCGATAGTAATTCTGTCACCGTCAGCAGGAAACGTTTTATAACGAGGACGATAGTAGTGCCATCAAAATACTGTGCTTTCATATAATAACAAAGAAATTCGTTAAAGATTTAAGGAATACATTTTGAGATATAATTAATACAGATAAGGTACAAAAGCTCGGGTATAAGTAATACATACAGGGTGATTCTTGGAAGCGATATGACATCATCGATTTTTTTAATGGCAACCCTTTTTTATTCCGGAATGTGGAAGAGCACATTGTTTACATACGCTACGGTAATAATTACATTAGCCTGAATATAGGTTAGATAAAAATAATTAATTCAGAATACTTAATTTAATGGTAATGATTATTTAAAACATCAACTAAAATAAATGTCAAAAATTGTGCACCGTTGGCTGCTTGACACTTTGTGCACGATTTGAACATTTAGTTTAGTTGCTTTTTAAATAATCATTGCTATTAAATTTAGTATTTTGAATTTACACAATCGTTTTTCTTCATTTATTTTGTATCTAACCTACATTCACGCTAATGTAATTATTATCGTAGCGTATATAAACAAATGTGCTCTTGCACATTCTGTAATAAAAAGGGGGTTGTCATTAAAAACAAATATCGATGCCGTCTTACCTCCTACACGAATCACTCTGTATATATTAATTGTTTGTTATTTTAAAAATGCGCAACTAAAAATTAAATTTGACGAGTCAGTAGGCATAGCGGCGGTTTAGCCTGGGAAAATTTGGTGGAGCGTGGGAGCTTTTTGAACCTCTATCATATACATCAAGGGAACCTCCAGAACCGCCAGGTTATTCCCCAAAAGTTATTCCTTGAATTTTTGGCGAATCTATTCAGGCATATAATATAACAAAAGTGATGTATTGATTCTTTTATTTAACTTTGATAATAGTTCGCGGTTTTAGTATGTTGCCATGGTAACTAAACATATTTTGCCACGTATTCTCTCATGTTCATCTGGAGCGTATCTTTCACTTTTTGTACTTTCTATGTTTATTTTTCCTTTGAAGCCTTTTGATTTTCTCTTGGAGATTTTTTTGGTGCATACATATATTTTATTATTTTAGAAATATTGTGCCGTTCATAAATTTAACCTTGTGTAACATTTTGCTGCATTTCATCATAACATTATTTCGGACTAGTTTTTTTTTTTCTATTTAGTGGTTTGATTTTAATCGTAAAACTGTTGGTAGGACATAAATCATGGTTTTATTGATTCGTTCCTAAACTGGTATCTCCCAAATATGGCAGCTTCTACTATGATTTATTTGTTTAGCAGTATGGGTTACTTTTAACGATTGTGTTTACATTAGATTTCGGTAATAAACTAGGGAGCATAACTATAGTGTCACCCCATATTTTGCAGTGTTTGTCCACTTAACATTAAAATAGGTTACCAAGGACTTAGGAGGTAAGAAAGTACGCTAAAAGAAGGTAATTAAACAAATCTTAGTTATGTTGTAAGGTTTTTTTATAAAATTAACGCATAAATTAAGAAAATATTTTGAATTTATTGGTGCATAACTATAACGCCTATTAGTAAAGACTTAACAAGAGCACAAACAAAAATTAATAATGTGTTACGTTGCCATTTTAACGAATTACTTCAAATAGTCTATTATTCATACTGTCCACCAGGTTATTTAAGACTTCAAGCCACTCGAAAATATCAATTTCATTCTCACGTCTCTTAACTTACGTTATTCTGTTGATGGTTTCAATAAAAAAAGATAAACAAATCAAATGTTGTGGTGTCACATAACACATAAGTTAATCATTTATTGTTTACATGCTGAGTTTCAGCTTAAATGTTTTCTGTGTGATTTAACTGTTTCGATAAATCACGTTAAGAGTAGTAGAAAGGGAGGCGGTTCAGCCTAGGAACTTTTTCTTTGATGTTTGCCGCTGGCACGCGTCATATTGAGATCAAAGGATGCCGCCAGGCAGGTGTTGATTTTATATCGACAGGTGTGATCGTTGGCACACGTCATATTGAGATCAAGGAATGCCGTCAGACAGGTGTTAATTGGATATCGAAGGGTGTGGTCGCCGGCTCGCACTAGATTGAGATCAAAGGATAGTGTCAGGTGTTTGGTGATAAGTATCCCAAGGTCATGGACATTTTTATTGAAAAGGGGGTGTGGCCCTCTTCTCGGAAATAAAGGAGCTGCTAAAGCGGTGTTCAAAGGAAGTCATTAGATAGGAGTGTCGGGGGAGTATAGTGTAAAATTCGGTAGGTCAGGGAATTTAGTTATAATTCACATTAGCAGAGCGTCCATGGAGTGGTTCCGTGAGAATGAAATTGATTTATTGAAGTGGCCAGCATGCTGGCCGGATTTAAATCAAATTGAAAACCTCGGGGGAATTATTGTTCGACGGCTATATGCCAATAATAAGAAGTACGATACTCTTCGTGAACTCAAAACTACCATAGAAGAGATTTGGGTCAACTTGGAGCCTGAAGTCTTAAATAACCTGGTGGACAGTATGAATAATAGACTATTTGAAGTAATTAGTAAAAATTGAGACGCAATACATTATTGATTTTTGTTTGTAGGTGGTTTTGTTAAGTTTTAACTAATAGGCGCTATAGTTCTGCATCACTAAATTCAGGATGTTTTCTAAACTTATGCGTTAATTTTATAAAAAGAACCTTAAAAAATAACTAAGATTTGTTTAATTACCTTCTCTTCGCTTACTTTTTTACCTCCTAAGTCCTTGGTAACATATTTTAATGTTAAGTGGACAAATACTGCAAAATATGGGTTGGCGCTCCTTAGTTTATAATTTAGAACACCTATTTGTGATCTACCTGTATGCTTTCGTGTCACTTGACAACCATCTTACTCGACCAACTTTCTAAGAATTGTCATCTTCTGTAGAGGTTTTTCAGTCACCAAGCTATCCGAGGCGCTTCTGAGATCTGTTGTAAATCTTGATCAGCTTAGCATCCATCAATCAAGTTATTTAACTCTATATCTAACCATATTGCATTAAAAAATCGTTTATAAAACACCTATCGTGATAAAAAGTTACTAAAGTCATTACCACGTCAGTGTTTTCCACCATTTGCTCTCTCGCAGATTCTTTTAACTTCAACATTCTAATAATTGCCTATATTGTCCACAATCCAAATCATAACACAGTCACTAAAGCACGTACGCCGGCAATGCCTCACAACCCAATATATCGCACAGATCAGCAGATCGGACCATGAGTTCTGCCATTAATCACGCGGCGGCCATCAAGCGCTTGGAGGCCCTCTTCAGTGACACAAAAATTGACCCGAAACCCACCACTGAAGTTCACGTGGAGGTCGATACCAAACTGAACGTGAAATGTGACGTACACGGGAAGAACAACAACAGAAGAGGTTCGTTGGGTAGCGTCCTTCACATCACCAACAGAAGAGACTCTCTGGGCAACGTAATAAGCCAGAAAAGGGAGCCAAACTTCCATCACGCGTATTTTGGGAATGGGGTATTGGGACCAAGGAGGGAGTCTATGCCAGCGCTCAACCAGAACAGTTATAGTAATAATTATTACAGGTAAGTGAGATATGATAAGATTTGTGCTTACAAGCATGCTCAGTTGGCGTCTAGGGTTTGTTTAATGTAATAACCTAAAAATATTTTTAAGATCCTTACTGATCAAGCAGACCCATGCAAGGAGACATTATTAAATCGTCTTATCCTTTTTTCCCTCACGAATTTCTAAGTAGTCTTTTGAACACTTCTTCTCCTCTCATTCCAAGTAAATTTGCAAGCTTAATTTTTTTTTTGGGGTTCTCAACATGGGACCAATTTTTGACCAACTAGTTTTCATCGTTAAAATTATTTTTAATAGTTTAGTGTTAATTAGTGTTACAAACTAAAGGTTTAAATTAGGTAATAAAGAAGTTTTACATCGTATGTTATAATAGGGAGTACAATATAGCATTTTTAATGAAGTAACGTTTTTTAAATACTTCCCTTAACCTGAATGCTATACCACAAGTTTCTCTTGGTTGGCCTGGAGTTATTCACATGTTTTAATTGCGATAAGGATAATTATACGCTATAGACTGTTAACTACAAGTAAAATAGTGTGTGCAAATTATAATTTGAGACATATTAAGAGATATTTCGTGGGAGATGTAATTGGTTGATCAGAATCGAACATGAAGAGAATTTCCAAAACATGTTACGTAACTAGTTTGCTTTCATATTATGTATGAATGGTATTAATTGAACATGTGGCCTATAATTATGTTTATTAGTGTCATAAAATATAACACAGAGCGTTATTAATTGAATTGTTCATTCAATTCATATTTCATTCAATTGTTCTGCTTCAATTAAATTAACAAAATTTTATTGAAGCAAAACACCAAACTGAAATATATCAATGCTTAAAAATAATCTATACATAATGAAACATACTGGGCCTGTTGCGTAGCCCTGAGGCACTCCTAAAATCAAGTCATATTTTCGATTGCCAAGTTTAAAAATAATATTTAAAATGGTAAATATAAATAAGTATTTTTATATCGAGACTTATTTTCTTTCGAAACTTACTGATGTTTCGAAAAGTATGTCGCTAATTCGCGTGCTACTTACACGCCTCCTGGTGCAGTCTTATAAGTAAATTAAATCGAATGTAATTTGTTATGCTTATGATCGCAATTAATTCTAATTAGTCTAGTTAATAACTTTACTAGGCAATCAGTGTTGAAACGTGATGCCATCTTCTAATAAGTTGAGAAAACGAGAATTAGTCGTTGCAGTGATTTAATAAAATTAAAGCATTTTCATATTTCCATTTCGCGATTCTGTTCTACAAAATATTGTAATTAGGGTTACTTATATTCATTGCAGTATTGGTTCACGCTCGCAGGCAATGCTATGCAAATAAACTGAATAGTCTTCATCAAATAGTCTGCTTTAAAGTACAGTTTCTTGATACAAATAAATAATTCAAGACCGGCCGTTTTCGAGGTCATACATACATACGGAATGTTCTTTCAACGGTGGCTACCGCCTGCAATTATTAGCAATTTATGTTCCATAAAAATCTTCTAGTCCTCACGAAATTTGGTCAGTTGTTTGGTCAGTCTGGATGGTCTTCGTTCACGAGATATATTGTGATGTGTTAGTGGTTATAATTTCTCAAAGGAAAAGGTAAAAAAATTGTTCAGGCTAACGATGTATAGAGGGTTAGGATTTATATTCACCAAATATTTGCACTATAATATAGATTGATTTTTGTGTAAAATCATAAAAAATTATGTAGAAAAAAATTATAAATATTTATCATTTGAAAGTTGAACTTTATATACAGGGTGATGTAGGTTGTGTCATCTTTATAGTGGCTCATATCTATAAGAAGTACAAATACAAAGTAAATAAGATCAAGGCAAATAAAATTTTAGGTTTTCGTGTACGTCAAGAAAATGAATTCATTTGTATCTTTGTGAAAATATTTGTTTTAATTCCACGAATTAAACTATTGAATTGTGGATTTATAAAAAAAATTTATAAAAAAAGATTATTAAAAATATGTATATGCCACAGAAGAGGAGTATCTCGCTGAATTTTCATTTTATAGCATGATTTGAAAAAAATACTTTTCTAGAAAAAATAACTTTTGTAGTATAAGAAATGATCTTTGCATCTTATGCCAAGGCCAAATCTGATTTGCCCTATAAGCTATGATGACCTTGAAACTTAAACTTTTGATAAACTTGAAAATAATAATGTAAGGTGCCCTTTTATTTGTAACGCTATATAAAAAAAGTATTGATATAGCATTTTTTTGCGTTTAGAAATTTCACGATAAGTTAATCAAATAGAATGCAATTATTTTTAATTATTACACCTTAGTTATCGAAATTCATTTGCTTGGTGATCCAAATTGAAAATCCCTTTGAAAATCAGCTAAAAATTTAGGATTTTTTTATATCCCGTTTTTGTGCCCAGTGTATTATTGATCTTATCATCGAGGTGATTTATTTGCAACTTGCAATATCAAATGTTAGTAAAATAAAGAGGGTATAACGATGATTATAAAGGCGGTGATTCATATACGGTTTTCTAGATTTTGTATTAACTAGATTATAAAATTTAGTACCAAAACTCCATACCAACCTAGAACGACTTCATACCAGAACTTGCTCCTATATATAAAAACGACTACTACTGCAATCATTTGTAGAAATATTTCGTACACATTTTCACATTTAGAACAAGGTTAACATATAATTAACCCTTAACACTCGAAGTAAGGGCGAAAGCCATCGATATGCCCAACAACCAATCTAGATCTCTAGGTACCCAAAATTAGAAAAAAAAACTTGCAACTTGAGCAGCTTATAAGATAAACCCTAACAGCCAACTGACACCCACCGTCTCGACTTTTAACCCTCTAATCGTTTAGGCGCGGCTCGTTGGCTCTCCCCCACAATCCACCAAAGCGAGAGGTCGAACATCCCAGCCAGTTCGCCTCCATGTTGCGAAAAGATCCGCTGGGATCTTCCACAGGATCTCTGCGTAAGGAGATCTCGAATCGCCCGTGGGGCTCCAAGAGAGATATCCTAGGCGGGTCCATGACGGCCCTGAACCATCACAAGGCTTACCTACAGGCACCCGGTCAGATTAGGAGGAATTCCAGGAATTATTCTACGGATTCCTTGGACGGGAAGAGGAATTCCTGGGATCCGGGTCGTCGTGGGAGTTCGGGGAGCTCGGTGGGATGGGAGGAACCCATATGGGAGGATAATAAGGTTAGAATGTTAGGAAGGTGGTGGTACTATAACATACTTAACAATAAATATATTTTAAAGCAATATAAATAGTGTATTATTGTCACATGGATATATGTGTCAATATAAATTTCATCTGTAGTAGACTTGAATTATAACATTTAAAGACATATTAACTAATTTTATTTCACTTGTCATGATTATTGCTATCAACCGGGCCTACATTTATATGAAAATATTTATTTTTTGTGTGTAGAATGAAATCTATTTGTCTCTAATGGGATAAGATTTGTTGCCCGCGAAATCTTCTCAGTCAGTACATTGTTTATTAAAACAATTTATGAGATGCAAAAACTGATTGCATTAAGCTTTATCACCATATACTAATTTAGAAAATTGCTAAAATAAGACTTAAAACCAGATTTGTTTTACACAAATTGATTAGAATATACATATAGCTTATTTCATCGCTATTTGCCAAATAAAAAAATCCCCAACGGCTCTTATCTCATACCGTGGCTTGCTTTTATGGCTAGGCTCAGGTAGACTGTTCCGTTTATCGGCAAGATAAGAGAGGTTTTTATTTGGCAGATAGCGATTAAATGAATAGTATATGAATATTTCATTCAAAAATCGTTAAAAATTCCAGTACAGTGCGTTAAGGTACCCTTTTAATGCACTACTTATGGGGTATTCATATTTATCGATATGATCTATGTCAGTAACATATAAATCGGAAATCGAGAAATAAACCACCAAGCAGTTATCAAAGTAGTTCCCGAATAGCAAGGTAGTTCCCTAAAGTAGTTCCCTATTACATAATCGCTATAGGAAACAATTACTCCTCGGGCTAAAGCCCCGCCAGGCATTGGGCTTTACCTAAAAGCGATCCTCGACCTTCGAGATGTCGAATCCTACCTGTGGCGGGTTTTATTTTTTGAAACCTTATCTGATCATGCAGAAGCACGAGAAAGGGGTCGAGGATCGCTTTTAGGTATAGTTCAATGCCTAGCGGGGCTTTAGCCCGAGGAGTGGTTGTTTCCTATAATAATTATGTAATAGCCTTGCTATTCGGAAACTACTTTGATAACCGCTTGGCGGTTTGGTGGTTCCTTTCTCGATTTCCGACTTATATGTTACTAACTTCATCTGATCTTTTTAATAAGCTGTAAATAAGTCATCGTGGTAATAGTCACTTTCCCTGAACATGAAAAACTCAACTTACACCATACTTTGCATTCATGATTCTACGTGTTTCGTAAACAATGGCCACGTGACACACATTCAATTAAAAGTCAATGTATATTCAGCGCAATATTTCAAATAAATAACTCATTGTTGCCTGCTAAGTTGTCGTTCGCGGTCGACTACTAATAAGGAGCGAAATCTGAAACCCACGGCTAAAAAAAAATAATAAATATTAATTGCCATAAATTTTGCGCGCAGAAAACCGCTAACGGTAAAAACGATTTATGCGTTAATCCATATTAGAAAAAAAAGTAGGCGCTTTTGGACGGTGCTTGAGATCCTTTCAGTAGGCCAGGTTGTTAATAGTCTTTTCTTCATTAATATATTCCGATGGTGTTATTGCTTTTAACCATTTTGGAAGGACACATGAAACCCACATTGGTAGAAGTTTCATGGTATATTTTCGAAAATTTAAACAATATTTGCAGTCATTGGACCAGTGGCGGCTCGTGATGAAATGAAACGGGTGTTCTGCCCGCGTGCAAATTTCAAACGTATCCAAACTACTGGCGCCATAGGGACCGGGAATAAATTGCGCCGAAGGCGAAAATTTTGAAAATTTTCAAGGTCACGCGTTTTCCTGATACTTCAGAATTTTTATGTAAAATCCGTTTATACAAAAATATAGACTTTCACAAGAACAATTTTTGGAATTTAATACCTTTTTGAAGAACATTCATGTTTGCCGTCATATTCTTTGGTTAAGAGAAAAGGCTTGTAAGGTGAATTTTCTACTAGAGGGTCTATAACACTTAAAATATTTTCCGAAAGAGTTTCAGCGTCACATTTTGTAGGTTTCAGGTATGTCCAAAAACGTTCAATCGGTTCACCATCGAGAATATATCTTAAAACTACCACTAACTGACTTTTGGCAGATACATCAGTTGTTTCGTCTGCCATAACTGCCAAAAATGAAGGTTTGTTAATTTCTTTAATTATTTCTTCATGACATACTTTTAATATACAGTCTAAAAGATCATTTTGTATTTCTTTAGAGGTTCCTTTAAATACTGAAGCATTTTGTAGATGCTCGATTAAAGTTACATCAAGCTCAGCAGAAAAATTTATCAAACCACGAAATATCCCTGGGTTTTGAGAGGTTTCAGCTTCGTCATGTCCTCGCAGCGCCAGTTCAAAGGCCCCACAAAACTTTATGCAGTTTATAATTTTTGACAAAACGTATCTCTTTTTTGTCACATTATCATTATGCTTTTGCACATTTATCCAATAAGCTGAATCTAGCTGCGCTTTAATATTAACTGTTCCTAATAAAGCTAATTCCATTGTATTATGTAGATGGCTTTTGGAGTTGTGCTTTTTTATTTGTTCAGTTAAGTGCACCAAATCTGTCACCGCTACCTCCGTCCATGCTTTATCACCGCCAAAAAGTAAACAAGGAAAACAAAATAACGCATTTTTTGTTGCACCCACAAGTCCAATTGTTCTTCGAATAAATGTCTCTATTAAATTGACGTTTATATGCTTTTCCGCGGCTAACACCTGCAGTCTCAATAACAATATCGGGCAATGGCCTACCATTGTTTTTTAAATCAATTTTTTCTTCATAAGAGTATTTAAAAAATCGCTTCACATGAACTAAATTATAAACTAAATCCATTGTCACTATCACAGTATATAGATATTAATAATTAGTACAATAAATCACTACACAAATTCACAAAACAGTATTTAAAATCTCAAATTAACACGAAATATGAAATAGGTCCGATTTACGCCCGCCCGAGTAGGAAGGAGTAAATATTCACTGATGTTGCCTTAGCTGGAAAATATACAGCTCACTGACCGTGTAAATTCGCGCATTTACGAGCGCCAAGTGTGGATTGTCGCGGGAGTTGAGGCGGAGGACGAGTGTACCGAGCCGTGCTGAGAACTACCTCGTGTGGCCCAGTTCAATGTACCGCGACGCGCTCGCGTAGAGACCCAGATAATTCATCTGGTCTACTACTCAATAGAGGACGGCGGGCAGAATGCGACTTTAACGCAATAATTTGGTTAGCTGCACCAACTAACCAAATTATTTTATTAATAAATTTTAGTAATTATTATGTCGCGAAAATATACAAATATCTAATTTTTTTGGCAGTTCTGCAGCTCTGCAGCACCTATACGCCAGCCGCCCCTCCATTGGACCATCCAAAGAAATCTATGTAAAAACTTTGAAGTGTGATATACGAGTACGTATGCATCTTGTTTTTTTTAGACCAGCGATTCTCAAACTTTTTTGGCTACGGAATCCTTTTGGAAAGCAAAATATTTGACGGAGCCCTAAAATAATCAAAAACTGGTTTATATGTATTCTTTATTAATAACCATGTTACATAATAATCAAATATCTAATGGGAGGTATGAAACAGTTTTTTATTTTTCATCGACTGTTTGATATCAGGCTTGATAGAAAAGAGTTGAAGTCTCATATCAGTTCGGTAGCCAGTCTATTGCTGTATTTTGTTTTTGTAGCTGCATAGGTTGAGAATCCTGTTTCGCATAAGTAAGTTGTTGGGAACGGGAGAAGAATATTCAGGGCCTTTGTGGCAAAGAAGTGGATATTCATCACGGATCCTGCACCAAAAACCATTTTGAGGCATTGTTTTGAATAGTGACTCCATACTGGTGTCTGATGACATTTCTAAAAATGATTCATAAATCTCGTTTGACATACTTTCGGGCTTTTGCAAGTTGGGTACAAAAGGATTTTGAATCCATGAATTCATTTTAATTTATGTATTGTGTTCTTCGGGAAAATACGTCTCAAAAGATGCGCGCACAGCATCGAGATATTGGACCAATTCTTAAAACATTTCTCGCTAACGAACTAACTGAGCGATGAAAAGTTTTCTATTTCTCTCTTACCAACACAAATAATCCAAAAATCTAATTTTCTTTTGGAAGCGGTTATTTTATTACTAGTGTTGAAGACTGTTGTCTGTTTACCTTGTAATGATAAATATAATTCGTTCAGATTTATCCCCAGTCAGTCAGTCAGTATTGAACTGTTGACTAAGCTCCTGGCTGAAAAGTCGCGATCTGTTATTACGCATTCTACTACTACCCTTTTAGTTAATTTTTTAACTTTATGTTGGAATATTTAGATAGATTTTATTTTCCTCTGCAACCTTATAGTACCCCTTTAGTATTTTTTTTTCACTATGACCAATATTTTCACTGAGCCCCCACAGGGGTGTACATTTTGAGTATGGCTGATTTAGACGATCCTTGTTATGGGACAGATCAACTGTTTGAACAATTTGTCGAAGGAGTCTGACTGCCATACATCGCTAAAGAAATTCCAATCTTCTCAAGGACATTATATTCAAAAAAGTCAAACATAACATATTATAATGAATCTTATACTGACTGAAATGCGGTGCAAAATTTTACACCAATGTGATCCTAAAGGGGTACATACAGGGACACTAGTTTGCTGTGAAATGAATACCGCAAGGCAATGGTAGAATTTTACCATTCGTTGGTGTGAATTTTCGTACAAGTAATGGAGCAAAATCTACACGAATTCTGGTGTGAACTTTACCACCTTTTGATGTAAGATTTATTTCAATTTTACTGCCCATAATGCCAATGAAGGAAACTAAAAGTTCTTTGAAATAGAATACAATTTATTATCTTTCACTTTTCCACACTCCACTATACTAGCGGAAAAGTAATCTAGTCGTGTAAAGAAAAAGTGAAAAAACAAAATTTTTACATTAAAATTTCTTGTTAGCACGATAACTCAACTAAATCGTGTCGGATCGATCGGGTTTTGACTGATCCTGATCGGGGACGTCTCCCAGGTGACACCTATTGAGTTTGAGGTGGATAACACACCACCCCCTTCCTTGGGTCTATTTGAGAAATTTTTTTTGTTAGCACGATAGCTCAACTAAATCGTGTCGGATCGATCGGGTTTTTACTAATTCTGATCGGGGATGTCTCCCAGACGACACCTATTGATTTTGAGGTGGATAGGACACACCTCACCCTGTCCATCAGTCATGAGAGCACGATGGTGGACTATTTGAGAAATGTGTTTTGTTCATACGATAACTCAACCAAATCGTGTCGGATCGATCGGGTTTTGACTGATTCTGATCGGGAACGTCTCCCAGACGACACCTATTGATTTTGAGGTAGATAAGACACCCCACCCTGTCCATGGGTCATGAGAAAGCACGACGGTGGACTATTTGAGAAATTTTTTTTGTTAACCACGGTAACTCAACTACATGATGTCGGATCGATCGGGTTTTGACTGATTCTCATCGAGGACGTCTCCCAGACGACACCTATTAATTTTGAGGTGAACACACTCTACCATGTTCATGGGTCATGAGAAAGCCCAATGGTGGACTATTTGAGAATTTTTTTTTGTTAGCACGATCATTCAACTAAATCGTGTCGGATCGATCGGGTTTCAACTGATTCTGATTAGGGACGTCTACCAAACGACATCTATTGATTTTGAGGTGGATAGGACACATCCCACCCTGTTAAGTGGTCATGAGAAAGCACGAGGGTGGACTAGTTGAAAAAAGTAAAACTGTCGCGTAAAACAGATATTCTGCATTTATGTGTTGGTTTATTTTTTCTCGGTCACTCAATTTCGAGATAGAGATGTTCCACGTGCGGAAAGTCCGTTTTAAGATTTTAAAACTGTTTATTTCTTTTTAATATATGTATAAAGTTAATTTCTTTATTACACTAATTAAATATTGGTGTATATTATATGTGGTAGTGTAAGCCTAGAAAATATTTATATGTTCGTGAACAATGCAACCAAATTGCTAAGTGTCATATTTGGAATAGTACTTTGTTTTATCGATCTTTCCAACTAAGTACAGTCGAACTTCTCTAACTCGAACCCTTTAAATGTGAGAAAATTCGAGTTATGGAAGTTCGAGTTACAGAAGTTCGACTGTATTATGATCCTATGTATTTTAATGTGAATTATTTTCCCGGTTAGTATGTTATAAATATGCTTCGTTGATATTCAAACATTATTACTTCTTGAGTAATTAATTACCGAAGTCTTAAACTGACTTTTTGTGCTTTGAACAACGATAACTCAGCGAAAAATCCTCGTACAAGACTTAAACCGCTAAAATTAAAGAGAATATAATAGTATATAAAAAGGCTTTATGATGAAATCACTGACAAAAATTTATGAAGTTTGTGCACCTTTTGAAAGGCAAGCAAAAATTGATTTTTTTTTTCGATGGTTTTCTTATGGTTACTCAAAACTTGAAGCTTCAAAAACTATAAACTTGAAGCTTCAGTTTGATTTTTTTAAATTGCTCTGCGACTATTTTTCCCCAAGTTACAGCCCTTTGAAAAACTCCTAAACATTTAGGATTTTGTACATCCCTTAATTTTTGTGTCTAGTATATTTTTCATTTAACATATCTCATATCTATTAGTTTTAATAAAATTGGCCATGACAATAACTATGGTTGCTTCTTAGGACAAACCATTTGGGTATAAGTTGATTATTCAGAAATCATAAATATTCGTATTGGTATTCTGTTCTCACTGAAAATAAAAATTTGGTAATATTCTTGGTAAAATTCATATATTATTATTGTTATTATTAAATAATAAGCGGACAATAAATAAGAAATACAGAAACACAATATGGATTCATATTTCCTTGTTTACTTCGTCGTCGCAATACATATATCGGTGGTCTAGTTCACATATGTGATATGTGCTAAGTGCAAAAATATACGTTTCGAGCTACAGCAATATTAAAATTGATTAGTGCGTATCAATCAATTCACATGAACTATTTTCGGTATCGAAATGGGTTTGCTAGAGTAGACTGTAGTTTGATTTTTAACGTGAGAATGGTTACTTATACTATTTGATATCGGAATAGTAAAAATTTTTAAGTATTCCTAAAATTACGTGTACCTACCACATTTGGCAAAATAGAAACTCTTCGTTAAAAAAAACAGCATAAAATAATATAAAATAAATAGAATGGTAATGGTAGTAATGACCTTTTATTTCAGTGTTATAAATGTCATAACCGTTATAAATATTATAAATGAAATCAAAATTAAAATAAGTTACCCATTTTAAATTGTGAGATACTATCATCAGAATCTAATTCCTTTGGATTTCTTGTTTCTGGAATTTCGTTTATAAAATTACTGTAGTCCTCAGGAATAATATTTTTTTCTAAAAGAAATAGCAAGTCTTTTTTCTTTGTTTAAGAAACTGGTAGACGCCTATTATATTTATGACACAAAGTAATGGATTTCCATTTTCTCATTCTTCCCAGTTTGTGTTTTTTGTGAGATGTCAAGTTTAATGAAGGTTTCTTCTGACAGGCTGTAGTTGTATTGAATGATATTGATGAACTAGGTTTTTATTTCTGAAAACGAAGTCATTTGATATTTAGCCAATTGACTTTCTCCCTACTTAAATTGTGAGTGGTATTAAGTACAATGTCTGTTACAAGTTTATGCAAATCGAAAAAATCATGATATTTCATAGTAGTGACGTAATATTCTCTAGGTTTCACCCTGGCCGTTGAGATCAACAAACACCATTCGCGTGTAGAGTAAATTTTCTTATGACGTTTGGCCCGTTCTACCGTAAAGTGCATTGAGTCGGCCTCTAGATATGAATGTTAAAACTCCATAAATTTTAAGTCCATAGTCTGCAAGTGATCAATATTATTAACAACGTCTAACATGACCGCAGCAACAAATTGATTGCCGTTTTGTCCCCCGAAAGTATCAGAAAAAGAGGCTACGTGTGTTACAGTTTCAGGCAAAGAGAGATATTTTAATAAACAAGTTCTAATTTCAGCGCTACCTTTACTTCCATGCGTTTCATCCCAAACGAAACAGTGTCCACCAGAGTTGGATGCGTCGTAAATCGTGAAACTGTATACATTTTATTTGTGTCTATAATAAATTTGAATGTCACCTGCGTGAGGAATGGATAAAACTGCTTGAAGGTGCGATATTGATCTGAAAGTTTTACCCTTCTCTGAGAATTTAACGAATTATTTAATGAATACAAATGTGGTAAATACTTTTAACCCTATGAGACTAAGCGCACACATGTGTTAAGTGCTTTTATCACATTTGGTGTAGAATTCTGTCATCCAGAAGTACTTAACCCGATTGGAAGAGGGCGCTATCAGTACCAAACTGAAATATTTTAATTACCACTATTGTGCATATGAAAATTTATGTCTAGAATAGTCTTCTACTGCACTTAACTCGTTTTTGGCAAAAATGAAAAAATGCACTTACACCGTTTGTGCGCTATACCATCGATATATAATATCTATTCAGTGAAATAATCTAGAGACTGGTAAATAAATATACAAATTGCAGTCACATACGGCAAACTATGGTGTATCATTTTTCGTGATCATACCCAGAGGAAACGTATGAACAACCCCCCAGTCTGAATCGAAAGTAGTCTCGCCTCAGTATCGTATTTTAGTGAATTGGTCACTAAAAAAATCATGCATGATCATTATTATCATTCAAGAAATATCGTTAAAACTTGTGTTATCATTGTTGGTCCTTAAGGCTAACGTAAAAATCTTGAACATTCGCGCCTACTGATCCACCTATCGGATAAAACCTGATTGAAATTGACTTCTACTTGCAGTGAGAAATGTGAAAGAACTTCGTCCAAATTGTGCTGTCTAATTTCTCCTTGTTTATATATTTTTTAAACCAAAATGAGTTATTTTATGAATAATACACCACCAGTGTGTTAATAAAACTAGTAGAAGGTTTATATCGGTCCTAGACCTCCCCTATAACATCACATGTGACCCTGAATTCACCTTGACAGAATCACGTTTGACGGATCATTTGTACGGTATTTTAGAGATTAATCATGACCTTGAGTTCACTTTGACAAAGTCACTTAGCGGTCATGTGTGGTGTCACATAATCAGCGCGCACTTAATTGCTTTGCTTCCCACTCTTCAGAAAGACAATCGTGTTATTGATTGTAATCAATAACATCGCGGCTTCAAATCGACTCGAAACGTGACTAGCAAATTAATATTCATCAATTCCGAATTTAATTACGATAAAATATAGCAGCCTCTCTAACGATTGCTAATTATAGAAAACTACAAGCGACGCGTGTGTCCAAACTCATATCGTACTAGTGAAGATTTATACAGGGTCGAAGTATGTACGGAAACGGTAGATTATTATCTGAAGTGTGATAGCTGACGAAAACTGTTCAACACAACAGTTTTAGGGTTTTTTAAATCTTAAAGAGAAAATAAGTATAGAGGATCTGTTAAAAAGTATATTGCTCGATATTTGAATTCTTTTCGATTCTAAAACGATTCACTTAGAATCGAGAAAGTGTGTAAAATTATTTTCTAATAAATTCTACAAAAATAGTTAAGTCAATTTAATTTTAACTGTCAATTTAAGTAATATCAGTCAAGTTTTTGATTGAATTTCTGTGATGACAGCGTATGGTGATAGAACAAGAAGTTCTGCCCAAGTGGTGAACATTTTTAATGAATCAACCCGGATCTAGATCCAAATACATCATTTCAGAAACATTGCAACGTTTTCATGAACCTAGTGGTATCAATGGTCGATAAAGAAATGGTGGACCTATAGCGTTACAAATAAAACCATTTCAGAACGTATCTGTACCACTCAGAAAACAGTCATATATTATTGGTTGCTTTTTTAAGGTAAGTGAACGGTAATTAAGCAGGTTATGTTTAAAATGAATTTTAAATCTATGGCAAAAAGATGATGCGACATACCTAAGCATTAAAAATAAATCGTTAATAGACAAGATAAAGAATAATGGCCTCAAATTTGAACCTTGAAGTACTCCGGGAGACACTGAAGGTGTCGGATTTAAAGTCGAAATTCGAAAAATTATTATACACCATATCTAACTGAATTTTATTGCCTATGTGATTTGCTAAAATAGATTTTCAAAGAAATTTATTTCTTTTTTTTTATTAACAATCGATTTTTTCAACAACCGAACCGTTTCAAGTTGAATATTTAAAAACAATCGCAATTTCACCAAATTTGAAGTCTTCAATGTATTTTCTCATATCATTTCTTCATCATTGTACTGAAAATATAAACCGTCTTTATAAAAACTTGCTTTCTCTCCTTTTTTGTTTGCGTTAATAATTGTGAGAGTAGTGAAAAATTTTCAAAACTCGATATCTCGAAAATGGTTAATTTTAGATATGTTTAGAATTTCGAGAAGAATTGAAATATCGCATAATATACAAGGTGTTCCATTACAAAAATCCATTTTGTTACGCCGCGCGATGGCTTTTAGACACATTCTGTTACTTATTTTTTCTTGATTGTAATAGATTTAAAAAAACGAAATCTTTTGTATTTAACATGTTTCACTAGCTATTTTACTTTAGGAAATAATCGACATTTTCCATGTACCTATATCATCGACTCTGTATATATTTATTTTATTGGGGTGCTTTGATATTTAATTCATAATGCGAAGCGCAATTTCGTTAAAAAGGCGAGTTATTCAAAATGACGCACGCGAGTATCAAGAAGGCAGGCGCCCCACGCAAGCTCGCATTGATCTTTCCTTACTGGGTAAGGTCGGCAACATTACAAGGCTTCCTTTACGTTTCTTAAAGGAAAATTTCGTCTTTGATAACTGTTCGACCCATTTTTAACTCGCTTTATTACTTATTGATCCTCTGTAAAAGGCCGCCGAGAAAAAAATGCTGTCATCGCGTGAATGAGAGGCGATTGACTATTTGTTGACTTTTGTGAAAATATACCAGTTTTAAATAACCGTTAGCGATAAAAAATGGATTATTCCAAAGCGATTTTGATCTGCAGCGGTACACTCGTAATGTGCGTTCCTAGCCGGCCAAGAGACGTAATACAAAGACCGCTAACGTTATGGTCAGTAAGCCGAGACTTTATTATAAAAGTCTCAAAACGCTGTGCAATAATTTGGGAACGAACAGAACATTTAAAGTATCAAAAAGGAGACCACCTACGGCAATCATTGAATCGTCATAATAATCACTGCTAGACTGCTGAAAATCAGTATCAGTATAAGGTAACAGATTGTCTGGGTCCTCGGAAGTTCAATGTGTGAGTTCGTTTAATAAAAAAATCGTTTTGTTGGCTCCTTTTTATTATATGAATCTCAATAGCGATACTATTTACATATTATTCTTCTACTATACTTATACTATTTACATATTCTTTACATGTTGAAATCTTGATTGATCTGGCGAGAAAATGATACCCTTTTTAGCACGGTGGAGACCACCCCACCCCCTTAATGCCGCTACGACTAACGATTACTTGAATGTTTTTGACGATAGATTTATTGCAAACAACGATCCATTCCGGTGGCCCGTACGGTGTCCCGTATAGGTAATAGAGGTGTGTAATAGAGGTGTCTTTGTTTTACATTATAATATGGAACAAACATAGGGTCTCTCAGTTGGACTATAAGATTTGAATTGCACGGAGATAGGGCGTCAATTATAACGACTTTCATCTATGAACCATTCGACGTCAATATGCCGCGATTAATAGTTCAACAACAAATAGCTTGTGTACAACTGTTTTATGAAAGTGTGCTATCATTTCCAATTGCACTAAGAAAAATCGCTCAAAGTTAGGGCAAAATGAAGCGCCACAGTTTTTATATACGAGTTAACAGTTCGTAACTTAATTAAGAAATTTGAAGAGCCAGTCCTGTTATTAGTAAGGTAACGCCAATACGTCCTCGTCGTGGTCGGTGAGATGAAAATTATGCTGCAATGAGAAAAAGTGTACGGGAGTACACAAACACATTAATTCGACGTCGTTCATTACAATTGAATCTGTCGAGAGCCACCACACATCGGATTTTAAAGAAATATCTGCATCTGTCCGCATACAAAATTGTTTAACATGCTGACAGATGTAGATAACTGGTAAAACCTGAAGCAATATTAAATATTTATGTTTGTCTTTCAGTAGTTTATATGCGAAATTAAAAAAGAATGTTCGGAAGAACCGATATCCTAAACCTACTATTAATACAGATGTTCACAATGCTTCCTTTTGAATATCACCAGGCACGTTTTAAACTGGCTATAATTACACCATTATGCTCCCTAATAACAAATAGTACTTTTTATTGTGCAAAAAAAAATCAGCATTCTCAACTAACATTTCCACATGTCTAACATGCCCATTTCCTCACGCGTGTCATTATAAAACAAAACTTTTTATATAATTACATGCCTTGATTTTCTGTCACATTTTCATAGTTATTTCAATATATCGATTCGTGTCGCTTTCAAAAGAATAAGGCAGGTCGTGTTTACCACGCAAAATAAAAAACGATGCCTGCACGTCCATCATCAGATGAGATGAGAAGCTATCGTGATGGAACGTAACGGAAACTTCAATAGTGCGTTAGAACACGAACCCGGTATACAACAATTTAACAGAGCACGTCCTAACGTGGCCTTCTTGATTTTAATAACATTTCATGATGCGCAAAATAATACAAAAAGTGTGAAATAGATCTCGGAAATAAATAAGTTCGAGAATATTTTTTTATTTTTGAGATAAATTGAAAATGATCGTAATGAAAACCGGCTACCGTCTTTTTTTTTCGCTTTATTGGCAAGAGTTTCAGATTTTAGTGAAATTGACGGGAAATTATACACATCAATTCTTATTGCACTTTTTTCAGTGAATTCAAATAGCCTATAAAAATACTTATACACTGAGAAGATTTTCTTAGTTCGATGTGTAATGAAACAATAAATTTTAATTATTTTTTTATATCGTAAAATATATGATATGTATGTGACTTTTTTCTGAAATATTATTTTCTGACCCACATTATATTTAAAATCAGTTACACTTATTTTAAATATGATGTGGGCCAGACTGGACACAGAAAAAAAATGATTCTTTAGTTCAAATAATCATTTGGTACAAACAAGTCACTTGTTTCAATAGAGCCACGGAAATTTCTATGCAGATATTTCAATTGGCAAAATAAATGTAAATTAATAGATATATATTTTATTTATATATAATATATATATATATATATATATATATATATATATATATATATATATATATATATATATAATAGATATACATTTTTTCGTCTAATGATCGAATTTCGTCGAATGACAAAATTATTTATAGTTGAATATATTAAAAATCAGTTCATGGTGATCAGTTCAAAGGTGATATACGTATATATAAAACCAATCCATTTTATTCAAATAAAAAAATATTTGTCTTAACTCAATGAAGTGACTGGAATTGATTCAAAAAACTTCTTTTTCCTGTGTAATGTTTTTCATTAACACATTCATTATAGTTGTTTATGATGAAAGTAAAAAATGAAACCGCATTTTTTTTACTATACGCAACCAAAAGTTTGGCAAGATTTTCACGGTGTTGTTAGTTGTTGTCACTGTGAGTAATTTAGTAATTTTAGAACAAATTGCAAAAACAGTTACAAGTTTAGTTAACTTTACAATTGTTTTTATAACAGAACTTGGCCTCTGAGCATTTGGGTAATTATAATTGTACACTGAGAGGCATATCTGTTTGAATAAAAACTAATAAGGAGAAACTTATTAAGGGGAAGGTTGATTAAAACAAATAATAGTAAAGTAGTATAAAGCAAATTAAATAAAATTTTTCTTATAGTAAACTTATGATGTTCATTTCTAAATAATTATTTGCGTATTTAAGCACCGTAAATATCATTTAAAAAACCTGTTTTCTTTGTGTAGTTTTGTTTTATATAAGTTAGAAATGAATATATCCCTAATTAGGTTTTTTATATTAATAGCTTCTTTTCTAGTTTCCTAGAAAGTTGTGTCAATATTTCGCTATAGTATTTATAAATACGATTCAGACAAATGTGTACTATTCATAAATAAAAATAATAGCAATAACGTAATTAAAATCCTATTTTGATCGTATAGCAATCTGTTCCTATCCGATAGGACTTGAACCTTGACGAAGTTCTAGTGCAAACTAGAACGGGTGGGTCGGCTTGCGCGTTTTAATGATTTAAGGAGCCGTACCATAGGTTTAACCATAGTGGGGGGGTCCGTATTGAAAAAACAGTCTAAGACAAGTCCTTGAAGGAGGGCAGCAGCTCTTTTAGTAGTCATAGTAGCAGAAACCATGGGGGTTGGTATGGTGCTATGACACACACGACTGCGATGTGGAAAGCAAGAAGAAACCACCACATTATAATCCTCAGAACAGCTAGCAGAAAGCTTATCCCAAATTAATGATGGCGTCTCCTGGGGCAAAAAACTCCGGAGGTAAAATAGTCCTCCGTTCGGATCTCCGGGTGAGGACTGTTCCGGGAGACGTGATCGAGTGCAATAATAATAAGAAGTGTAGCATTTCACGTGTCGGAGCGTGGAATGTCAGAAGCATGAGACAGGCAGGGAAGCTAGAAAATCTGAAGATAGAAATGGATAGGTTAGGATTAGATATAGTAGGTATAAGTGAGATGCGCTGGCCGGAAGTAGGAGTTTTGTGGAGCGGTGACTATAGGGTAATACACACAGGATCGGTAAATGGAAACGCGGGAGTAGGGATCGTTATGCGGAAGAACGCAGGACAGTGTGTAGATAGCTACCTACAATACAGCGAGAGAGTAATGATGGTTAGGTTAGATTCGAAGCCAGTGGAAACAGTAATAGTGCAAGTATACATGCCTACTTCTAGCCACAGTGAGGAAGAGTTAGAAGCCGTTTATTCGGACATAGAGCAGATAATAGGATTTGTGAAGGGTTATGAAAATTTAATAATAGTAGGAGATTTTAACGCAGTCGTAGGTGAGGAGAAAGAAGGAGAATTTGTAGGTCCTTATGGATTAGGAAACAGAAACGAGAGAGGTAGCAGACTGATAGAATTCTGTGAGAAGCGCAAGATGGTAGTCGCAAACACATTGTTCAAGAATCACGTTAGGAGGCGATACACATGGAAAATGCCAGGAGGGATAGACAGGTATCAGATAGACTACATTCTGGTTAGGAAGAGATTTATAAATCAAGTAAAAGACTGTAAGAGTTATCCAGGAGCAGATGTAGACAGCGATCACAACTTGGTAGTCATGAAAGCTAGATTAAAGTTCAAAAATCTGAAAACCCGGAAGGATAAGAAATGTATAAATGTAGACATATTGAGGGATCAGAATATGAAAGATAAGTTCCAGGAGAAAACAGATCAATTAATAAATAAAACGAGTAAGGACGAAATCAAGAACGCAGAAACTGAGTGGGAGGGTATCAAGAATAGTCTAGCTTCCGCGGCTACGGACGTTTTAGGACACGATAAAAGGGAAGCTAGGAAGCCCTGGATAACGGACGAAATCTTAAACTTAATGCAAAAGAGACGAGACTACAAAAACAGACGAGACGAAGAAGGACTGAAAACGTATAAGTCAATAAAGTGGGAAATCATTAGAAAATGTAGAAAAGCGAAAGAACAATGGATAGAGGATAAATGCAAAGAAGTAGAAGATAAGTTGCAAGTAGGTAAGACCGATGAGGCTTACAAAATAATTAAGAGGAACTTCAGGGATATAGGAACAATAAGTAGAAACGTTAGGAGTCAATCGGGGGATATACTGATAGAAAGAGAGGAGAAAGCGGATAGATGGAAGCAGTACTTAGGAAATTTATACGAGGGTCAGGAATTAGGAGAGATATTAGAGGAATAATCTAGCATCGATAGGGAAGATGTAGGAAAACCTATATTGAGAGAGGAATTTGAAATAGCACTAAGGGGGCTAAAGAATGATAGAGCGCCGGGTGTAGATAAAATACAGGCGGAAATTTTGAAATGTGCGGGACAGGAAGTAGTAAATAGGATGTTTGAACTGGTAAAATACATATACGAAACGGGCGAGATGCCGGAGGATTATAAGAGGAACATTATCGTTACTATACCGAAAAAGAGAGGAGCCGACAAATGCGAGAACTTTAGAACCATTAGCCTAACTTCCCATGCGTCAAAAATCTTAACTAGAATAGTGCAGAAGAGGATGGAAAATAGAGTGGAGGAAATACTAGGAGAAGACCAATTCGGGTTTAGGCGAAATAGGGGAACTCGCGAAGCTATTCTGGCGCTAAGAGTAATGTTAGAGAAAACAATAAAAAAAGGAAAGAACGCTTATATAGGATTTGTAGATTTAGAAAAAGCTTTTGATAACGTAAGATGGGAAAAAAATGTTCGAGATACTAAAGAGCGCGGGAATGAAGTATAGAGAGAGTAGTACACAATCTATACATAGAGCAAACTGCTGTTATAGAAGTAGAAGGGGAAAAAAGGGAAGTAGGTATTCGGAAAGGAATAAGACAAGGATGTACGCTATCACCACTAATTTTTAATCTGTACATCGAAGAGGCGATTAATATGGTAAAAGATAGAGTGGATTTCGGGATTAAAGTACAGGGACAGAAACTAAAAATGCTGAGATTCGCGGATGATATAGCAGTATTAGCATCTAGTAAAGAGGAACTAGAATCAGCATTGAACGAAATGGAGGCAGTGTTGACAGAGGAATACGGAATGAGGGTGAATAAAAACAAAACTAAAGTGTTAGTGTGCAGAGGACGCGAGAGCAGAGCAAAAACGAAAGTACAAATTAATAATGAAAGATTGGAGGAAGTTAAAGACTTCACTTATTTAGGAAGTAAAATAAATTGGGATGGAAGAAGCGATAAAGACATAAAACAAAGAATAGCGCAGGGTCGAGTAGCTTTTAACAAAAAGAAAGCACTTTTATGCTCGGGGGTAATAAACTTAGAAACAAGGAAGAGATTTTTGAAAACATATGTATGGAGCACGGCACTATACGGCTGCGAAACCTGGACGGTAGGGGAAGCAAGTAGGAAGAAATTAGAAGCTTTTGAGATGTGGTGTTACCGAAGAATGATGAAAATACCATGGACTGATAGGGTTAGAAACGAAGAAGTATTGGAGAAAGTCGGCGAGAAAAGAAGTATGTGGAAAGACATAAAGAAGAGAAGAGATAGAATGGTAGGCCACTTGCTGAGACATGGGGGAATAGTCCGCGATATTTTGGAGGCAGAAATAGGAGTGAAGAAAGGCAGAGGTAGGCCTAGATTAGACTACTGCTCGCAAATAGTAAGGGATGTAGGTTGTAGCACAATTAGCGAAATGCGTAGGTTAGCACAAGATAGGAGAAGCTGGAGGTTAGCGTCCAACCAGTCTTAGGACTGATGACCTAATGATGATGAGCAATCTGTTACTTGAAAAAATACTTTCACAATAGTTGAAAAATTTAAACATTTCTGCCTTTCTACACCCTATATATTAGTAAACTATTTTGTGTATAGTATATATTTATAGGATCTGACAACCTTTTTTTTTTTTCAAAAATAAACATTGTATTGTCATTGAAAGTATTTGCTAAAGATATAAACTACTAAAAACACATTCTTTTATATTCAGAAAACGTATCTTGTTCTAAAGTATCTCAAATCTCAAAGACAGAAAACTTTTGTGAGAAGCAACTAAGACTATAAATTTTCATCCAGTTTTATGAGTTCCTTCCCTATCTCAGCAATTGTATAACAGGGCAAAACAATAACAATTTTAATGTTGTTGATAAATATTAAAAACCGAATCAATAAGTTATTTGTATAAAATACAATTCGCATGTAAAACTGGTTGCTGTATTACCAGGTGCGACACCTGTCGTTCGTCGATCAAAACACGAGTGCTTTCACATTGTAAAGTGGTATCCGCATTATTTTCCACATCTTTCAACGAGAAACCGTGCCTCGCATAATGAGAATTAATCTCTAGATGGCAGCACAATCCACCGTTCTTCAATGAAGAAAATTCGCACAACGAACGGTTTTTGTGTAGTCTACTCAGGATGTTTAATTTTAAAGATTCTTTCAATCATCCAAGGTATTCTAAGGTATTGTATTTGCAGCCGGAAATACAGCGAATTCGGTGTTTACGATTATGTTGCCTACTTTCTTAGCTTTTCTACAGAAATCATTATGTTAATGCGTATTGCTTGAGGCTTATTGATCATATTTCCTTTTCTAATGTACCTAGCTCACATATTTTTCTTATTTATACATGGTATAAATCGTAGCAATCAGTGGCGCACATATAATTTTTGCAAGGAGTATTTGATACTCGAAAATTGTAAAAAATGTACTCTTCAATTAAAAAGTTGCTAAATGTTTGCAATTTATTGTTAGTTGAGTTAGGTACCAATTTAATGTCTTATAAATGTTACTTTATTTTTTCTTTATAAATTGCTACCACGCCACGTTTATAGTTAAAGCAGTATACAGGAGGGTATAGGGAAAAATAGTAATTTAATTTTGGGTACGTACTTTATTATAATAGGAATACTAAATAGATATACAGGGTTAGGGCAAAACTCTGGTCTCATTTAAATCTCAGGTACGAATCATTCTTGATATTTTTACTGTGAAAGCTATTGTCTTAGTTAGGCACGAAAGTATTGTCGAAAATGTGGACTATAATGATATTTTTACATTTTGTTTTTTTACATTTTCGAAGTCAAAATAAAAAATTATATTGGCAAATGTCAACATTATGGATGTTTAAACAAAAGGTGATGAACCAGTTAAAGGGAAATTATTAACGCAAATGAAATATTCTTTCAAAAGTAATTTTAAATTAGTCTATTCGCATATTCAAAATTAAAATTAAAACAAAATATATACTCACATATGATTATATCTTGTGACTATCTGGCACCTGGCACGAGACCTATGTGCGTCTCGAAGGGGCAAGTAAATAATTCCCTCTTCTGGATTTCAAAAAATAACCCGCCACAGGTAGGATTCGACATCTGTCCCGGTTCGGAACCGAACGACATACAGTTGTTTCGAACGTATTAGTTCTTATCAGTTTATTTTTTTGAAACTTTATGTGATCGTGCAGAAACACGAGAAAGGGGTCGAGGATCGCTTCTGGGTATAATTCAATGCCTGGCGGGGCTTTAGCCCGAGGAGTAGTTGTTTCCTAGAGCGATTATGTAATAGCTTTGCTATTCGGGAACTATTTTGATAACCGCTTGGCGGTGTGGTGGTTCCTTTCTCAATTTCCAACTTATATGTTACCCTCTTCTGGAGGCAAACGTGGATCGGGTCTCCCCCATTTTTCTATTTAAGAGGAACTATCGAGTTGAGCTTAATTTCAGCTTTTCCCCAAAAATAGACATTTTGTCGTCTCTACACCAATGATTCAAGAATGCTAACAATGTCTGGATATAAGATTTTCTTTGACCTCCCAATCAATGTTAAAGTAAAATCATTGTAGTAAACCCATCACAGACACATATTCACAGACAGTAAAACCACGTAGATGGCCCTTTAAACAATTACAGGGCTAAACTCTGGACTGATTCTGCAACCTTCATAAGACTTCGAAAACTCCTCACAGACAGGAACTTGGATTTCGGCCTCAGATATAGGATGGTGAAATGCTATGTCTGGTCCGTTCTCCTATACGGTGTCGAGACATGGACGCTAAAGGTAACAATCATCAACAAAATTAAGGCCTTGGAAATGTGGATCCTGCGGCGAATGTTGAGGGTGTCTTGGGTTAATTACGTGAGGAATGAGGACGTTCTCCGAAGAGCCGGTCTGCCAGAACGAGAACTTTTTGAAAACATCAAGAAAAGAAAAACGAGTTATCTGGGACACATACTACGTGGAGAACGCTACCACTTTCAACGCCTTATTCTTCAAGGAAAAATTGAAGGAGATAGAAGAGGAATAGGCAGGAAGAAATTATCGTGGCTGAGAAATATTCCTCAATGGACGGGGATAAAGGACTTCCAGACACTGCAGAATGCTGCAGTTAATAGAACCATTTGATAAGAAAAAAGATGAACGCCTACGCAAGAATCTGCACGGCACTTTAAGAAGAAGATTCTGCAACGTAAAGAGTCGTTGAATATACTAAGGCAAACAAACAATGTAACTTTATATTGGGTGTAGAGACAAGTAGGAAATCGTGGAAACAAGAAGGCGGATACCTTGGCACGCTGAGGTTCTAGGGACTTTCTGCTGGGACCGGAGTCAGGAATAGCACATAGCACAATAAAACCGATATGATGGCCTGGGTGCATATGGACTTTGCCTATCCTCTCCCCTTATAGAATCCAGATCTGAACAATTAAATTTTAAGTAATAGAGGGCCTAATATGTGCTCTTGTGACACATCTACCCAACTAACTGGGGAAATATTGGATCTGTTTTCTTCTGAATGGATAATGGCAAATCAGTCTTGAAGAAGTGAATAATCTTTGTAGGAGAAGCAGTTATTTAAAATAAGTTCCTTTATTTATTGTGAAAAAGGAAATATTTATAGTTGAATGTATCTTCTTTGTTTAGTTTTTGCGTACACTCAACGCCCTGTATTTAAGACAAAAATCGGTTCACCGCCAAGGTCTAAACAGCTGTAGTTCCGTTGTTGATTACGTATTTAATTAAATGAATTTCAACATTACGCTTAATTAAATGTGACAGGTAGTTAACTGAACAAACGCTATTCTAACAAGAGAAACACTCCATTCGATGCTTTCTTTTTAAATTAATCCCTCTGACAGATGTACGCTTCGAAAGTTATTATTTGGATATTAAGATTACAATTTATTTAAGATTATATAAATAAATATAATATTGGCAAATGCAAGAGACTTTTCAACGAAAAAATATATATATGATAATTTTGCGGATTTCTTTCGGAAAGTTTCAAATAGATTGAGGCATTTTATCTTCAAGGAGGCATTTTTATTACGGGAAATAGGTCTTGCTTTGTATTATAGTCATTAATAAGACACTTGAAAAACGTATGTGATTACGTTTATTCGAAGAGGATTCGTAAGAAATGCACAAATCTGTTTCTCATTATTTTCGAGCTTCGAGGTGATTCTCAATTTTTGGCAAAATCGTCATAGCATATTTCGTTTTTATGATTACAAAATTCTAGAGTATTTTTTTAGATGCAGAATACATTTGCATTTGTTTTTTAGTTTTTGTGCGAGAAGTTACTAGACCACAATTTTTGTTACTTTTCCGCACTCCACTATAAGCGGAAAAGTAATGTAATCGTGTAAAGAAAAAGTGAAAAAACAAATTTTTTTGTTGTCTCCCAGGCGCCACCTATTGATTTTGAGGTAGATAGAACACGCTCTACCATGTTCATAGGTCATGAGAAAGCACAATGGTGGAGTCTTTGAGAAATTTGTTTGTTAACACGACCACTCAATTAAATCGTGTTGAATCGATCGGGTTTCGACTGATTCTGATTAGGAACGTCTACTAGACAACATCTATTGATTCTGAGGTGGATAGGACACACTCCACCCTGTTCATGGGTCATGAGAACGCACGAGGGTGAACTCTTTGAAAAAAGTAAAACTGTCGCATAAAACACATATTCTGCATTTATGTGTTGGTTTATTTTTTCTCGGCCACTCAATTTCGAGATAGAAATGTTTTAAATCCGTTTTAAGGTCTTAAAACTGTTTATTTTGAAGTGATAGCTTCTTATGGGAGGGTAAACCGCTTCGTTACGTAACGCGTTACAGCGCCAGTCTGTCTGGCTTCGCTTTCTCTCACGTATACGACAGCGGTAGGCAGGCTCCTCTCTCACTCTAACCCACAGCGCTAGCCGTATTTCGGACAGACGCTTTCCCCTCTCTCGCACGATCTCGAGCTCTATCTCCTCCTCTCTGCGTGTTTCGCTGTCTACATCTACGTGCATGTGCATGTGTGCATCGCTGCTGCTGCGGGGCCGCCTCTATGATTTAGTAATTAGTAAATTTAGTAATTTTACAGCATATCATAGTAAAAAAATAATTATGCACGTTCTGATAAACATAATTAAAAAAAAATTATTATAAAATTCCGTTAATTTTAACCGGAGATTTTAATGTTAATTTTGCTGCTGACCGAGCTAAAAATTTAGTATCGTTCCTATAATCAAAATTACAATTAAAAATGATTAATAAGCCAGAAGAAGCTACAACAAGTCATGGAACTGTACTTGATGCAGTCTTTGCAAGATTTTTAGATGACATACAATGTAAAAATTTCGTTGCTTATTATAGCTACCATAAGCCAATTGTTACTTTTATAGGATTAAATAATGATACTAATAATGTACATACACAAAATTCTAATGTACATATTCAAGAATTGTAACTAAGAATAAAATATATTTTATAATCAATAAAAGATTTAATTAATAAATAACCTTTCCTTACATTATCATATTAATATACATAAAATTTAAGTAATAACCTAAGCTTTTCTCAAGTTAAACTATTTCACTATCAAATAGTTCAACTTAGACTAGTTTAAATTATCACTTCTGTCGAGCGTCCCGTGACGCACACGTTTTTAACGAAATTTTTTTGGCACGAAATTGAAGATATCGATACGGACGATATGTGGTTTCGACAAGATGGGGCCACAAGTCACACAGCACGACGAAGTAGGGCTCTATTGCAAGAGAAATTTCCAGGACGAGTAATTTCGAGGTTAGCGGACGTAAATTGGCCTCCGAGATCCTGTGATTTAACATCTTTAGACTTTTTTTTGTGGGGCTACGCAAAAGATCGTGTTTATGCGAACAATCCTCTAAATTTGGAGCAATTGAAAACCAATATTCGTGAAGTCATGGCCGAGATATTGCCCGAAATGTGCGGAAAAGTCATCGAAAATTACCTCAAAAGGATTGAGTCCTGCAAAAGGTCCCGTGGAGGACATTTGAATGATGTTATATTCCACACATAATGGCAAATACCAAACTATAATAAAATAAAAATTTCAACGAAATCTGAATTTGGTAACATATAAGTCGGAAATCGAGAAAGGAACCACCAAGCCGCCAAGCGGCTATCAAAGTAGTTCCCGAATAGCAAAGCTATTACATAGTCGCTCTAGGAAACAACTACTCCTCGGGCTAAAGCCCCGCCAGGCATTGAATTATACCCAGAAACGATCCTCGACCCCTTTCTCTTCCGTCTTTCTGCACGATCAGATAAGGTTTCAAAAAATAAAACCCGCCACATGTAGGATTCGACATTTGTCCCGGATCGGAAGCGAACGACATACAGCTGTTTCGAACTTATTAGTTCTCATCAGTGCCGTACACGGTACGCCGATTCAGGACAAATGCCGAATGAACTTTATGGCGTATACATCTTTATCGATACGATCTCTGTCAGTACCATATAAGTCGGATTTTTTTTGGAAAATCTGAATTATTTGTGTGTTTTTTTAAATTTACTTTCCGAAACCAGAATTGGATAACCCTTTATAAAAGCTTTCCATAAGTTTTACGTCGTTTCGGTAATTCACTTGTAGCGTGAAAATAAACAGCGGAAAGTCGAGACGCCTAAATGTTCGCAGAACGTGTAAGCAATTATTGTAGACTGTCTCGCTAATGGACACCTATTCAAACGATTACCCGTTCTTCACTCCGCTAAAACACCTGACATAACAACAACAATGGTTGCCATTTTCCAATCCGACAATATGTTGGGCAACGTTCGTGATGTAATGCTCGACGACTTGATAAAGAATTGTAAAAATCTCAACCTCAATAATGAACAATGAGCATTTAGTTTGATGTTTAAGTTGTTCGAAAGTGAAGGTGTTACGTAAGCGACATGATTTGGGAATGTGGCGTCTGCGTTTGTTTCGCACTTTTGTAATTCACTTTTACGTTCAGCCACCCTCAGTTCTGTCAGGAATAGCAAAGACGTAACGAGTCAGAACGCGGATACGAAAAATATGCCTCTCCTTTCTGATCTGTTCCTAACTTAAAAAAAATCTAATAAATGTAAATATTATAAAACTGAAAAGTATCGTTGTTGTGAAAGTAGTTATTGTAATTTGGGAGACAATAATAACCCAAAATATTATCACCGGCACTTTTTCAGCATAACACGTTTATAAATACTACAGTTATTTTTTAAAATAGATATATTTTGTGGATTTGCAGGTCCTATTCATGATTAATGTAATAAAAATTGCCGGTAATAATTGAAAATGTCAGCCTTTCTATTTGCCTAGCCTACCATCTCATAATCGTTTGTTTATATATTAAAAAGCCTTTTACAAAGGCCATTGGACGATAAGCATAGTAAATCGACCCCAGAGGGATATCTGAATCATCTTTTGAGAGTATGTTGGTACTAATGAGATACGTTGATCCTGCAAGTTTCAGAACAAATGTATACAACACACTTATTCTATAGTATTATAGAATGTTATAATAATAATAATACTTATTTTATTATTAATATACATAAGTGCGTTGTATACATTTGTTGCTCAGAGCGCACGACACGACACAAGGAGGGTGATAGATGGTCAATTGCCACGACATATTTATATCTGTTGATAGATCTCGATTAAAAATTATAAAAGTTATACTAAATCGAAAACTCGACTCATGTCGAGTACGTATCTAAGATACCACTTTATATTTAAACGTTTTGTCAATTATTATTTCGAAATAATGAATGTTTCCAGAGGATTATAGGGAAATTTTCATTGTTTTCGTATAAAATTAAAAATGTCAAAAAGTTCGCTTATTCCAAATGAAATACTTTATTGTTTTCTATAGAATTTCTTCGACTGAAATTAAGGGTATTGGAGATATTTCTATCTTTATACAAAGATAAGAAGCGATAAAGATATAAAACAAAGAATAGCGCAGGGTCGAGTAGCTTTTAACAAAAAGAAAGCACTTTTATGCTCGGGGGTAATAAACTTAGAAACAAGGAAGAGATTTTTGAAAACGTATGTATGGAGCACGGCACTATACGGTTGCGAAACCTGGACGGTAGGGGAAGCAAGTAGGAAGAAATTAAAAGCTTTTGAGATGTGGTGTTACCGAAGAATGATGAAAATACCGTGGACTGATAGGGTTAGAAACGAAGAAGTATTAGAGAAAGTAGGCGAGAAAAGAAGTATGTGGAAAAACGTAAAGAAGAGAAGAGATAGAATAGTAGGCCACTTGCTGAAACGTGGGGGAATAGTCCGCGATATTTTGGAGGCAGAAATAGGAGTGAAGAAAGGCAGAGGTAGGCCTAGATTAGACTCCTGCTCGCAAATAGTAAGGGATGTAGGTTGTAGCACAATTAGCGAAATGCGTAGGTTAGCACAATATAGGAGAAGCTGGAGGTTAGCGTCCAACCAGTCTTAGGACTGATGACCTCATGATGATGATGATACAATTGCTGTTTATTATAAACTGTTATTTGTCCTTTATTATTATTTATTATTATTATAGACTTATAGCAAACGTTAAAAAAATAAACAGTCAAAGCCTTAAAACGGACTTTTCCGCACGTAGAACATCTTGAAATTGAGTGGCCGAGAAAAAATAAACCAAGAAATAAATGCATATTATGTGTTTTATGCAATAGTTTAACTTTTTTTTAATTTTTTTCAAATAGTCTACTAATCGAGCTTTCTCATGACCCATGTCTGGTGGGGTGTGTTCTATCCACCTCAAAATCAATAGATGTCGTCTGGTAGACGTCCCTAATCAGAATCAGTCGAAACCCGATCGATCCGATACGATTTAATTGAGTGATCGTGCTAACAAAAACAATTTCTCAAATAGTCCAGTATTGTACACTCTCATGACCCATGAACATGGTAGAGTGTGTTCTATCCATCTCAAAATCAATAAGTGTCGTCTGGGAGACGTCCCCGATCAGAGTCAGTCAAAACCCAATCGATCCGACACGATTTAGTTAAGTTATCGTGTTAACAAAAAAAATTTCTCAATTGGTCCACCATCGTGCTTTCTCATGAACCATGGACAGGGTTACGTGTGTTCTATCCACCTCAAAATCAATAGGTATTGTCTGGGAGACGTCCCAGATCAGAATCAGTCAAAACCCGATCGATCCGAAACGATTTAGTTGAGTTATCGTGCTAACACGAATAAATGCCGAGGACAACGACACACACACACACACACACAAAATGGTTTTTTTTGCTTTTAGGCCGAAAAACGAAAAATAAACCCTAGAAAAAAACATTTTTACACGATTACATTCCTTTTCCGCGTATAGTGGAGTGCGGAAAATTAAAAAGCAAGTATAATTGGCTTCGCTAAGAACAAGCGACTCAGATAATTCTACAGATGTAGAAATCTACAATGTTCACATTTCGATAATAGTACTTATTCACAATTTATTCAACACACTTTTACATTTCCTTATTATTATAAAAAAATGCTTAAAATATCGTCCAACCAGAAACCCGCAGACACTATCTGCGTACGAGAAGCCAAACTGTAAAATTTTAATGAAGAATCTTTTTTTTTTATCTTAGAAATTATTCTGTACAATATTGTATTTTATTTAATGATTATTATCTTGATCAAAGAGGTATTGTAAAATTGTAAAATTCGCGAAATTTACATACAAAATTATGTCAACGTAGGCGCGTGTTCGGTCGGTTCCGGTCTCCTAACATAATTTTCAGTTTTACGCGAAATCGTAATCAATGATTGCAAAATTTAAAAGGACGTAAGATGAACATCGTACGAACAAGGACCCGTATTCATTCGGCTCCGGTTTCACTGACACAGTTTCTGCTTCTAAACGAAATATTAAACAAAAGTAAAGGGTCGTATGGACAGGGATGGGCGTATTCGTAATTGTAAATGCAAATACGAATGTATTAAAGAAAATGGTTGTCTATAACTATGAATACAAATATATTCATGTACACACTTTTGAATACGAATATATTCGTAGTCACACTTGTGAATATGAACTCTTGCGAATACGAATATATGCATATTTTAATGTGTGAATACAAATATATTTGTATTCAAAGGTGTTAATGCGAATGTATTCATATTCATGGCTATGAGTACGGATATATTTGTATTCACGTCTATGAATACGAATATACTCGTATTTATATCTATGAAGTCGAATACAGTTGTATTCATGCATTCGTATGTCACCTCTAGGTCTCAAAAACGAGTTTGTTATTAACTGTCGGGTAGGAGGAAGCACAAATGCCAGTTTGAGAGGTCCTTCCATTACAAAGTACCTGCAAAATGTTCTTTAGGTCAAATAGGGGGGAAATTGAACAAATATATTTTTAGAATGTCCAAAAATCTTTCTTACTCGACACCCTCTCACACTTGTGTGTGCGGATGCAGCAAGTCTAAAAGCAAGAAAATAATTAAATAACTACAATCAATTAAAAATACAATATATTGTTCAAAATAATTATAAAGCAAACTTACATTTAAAATAATTGAAATTCTGATACATGTTCATATGATAAAATAAATAACACTTCTTTAGAAAAATTGAATTAAAAACTTGAAAAAATGAAAATGACATCAAAAATTAAATGAAATTAACGCTTTATCCTGAAATCTTTGAAAGTGAAATCCTCGTTCAATGTGATTTTGCTGAAAATTGTAGCTTTGTGTACAATATTGTGCAGCATCTTGTACTACAAAGCTATAATGTCCAGCAAAATCACATTGAACGAGGATTTCACTTTCAGAGATGATCTCCTTTAGTGTTCTGAAATAAAACGCTTGTTGTTCTGCAATGTAGGCATGTGGCTCAAAATGTTCAAAGCGTTACACAAGCTATCAACAAAATCATCATCAACAACCACTTGAGTGGCTATAGTAAACCGGTCTGTATCACTGGTATAGCACTAGAATGCTTAACCAGACTTATATTTGTATTCATATCCATAGAAAACGATTTCTAAGTTCTTCAACACTTTTTCGATATACCCTGTATACTCAGTGTTTGTCGCCAACGTGATCATCGTTTGAATAAAGAATAATAACGGATTAGTTCAATTAGTAGTAAAAACTCGTTAGGGGAATAATTCGTTATAACTCTATTTACGTTGTATTTATTTTCGTTTTAAAAATAGAAACTAACCGCAACCGAACGAAAACTGCAAATTACAGGCCGAAAGTGAAATTGCAGGTTTGTGTTACGACAGTTAATTTATCTCGGCCGACGATTTCTGGCATCGCCGCTCAATTTAATCCATCTTCTGCCCTATCATCTCGTCCGACCGTGTGGTTTTCTCGATTTGTGTGTTATATACGGTGATCGGCACCTCGTGGTGCCCGCGATCGGTCCGCTGAAGTGTGAAATTGTTGTTTTCTTTATTCGTGGAACATATGGCCAGGCACCGAGTGATATAGTCGGTTAATTATCGTTTTACTAGAACGACAAGATGTAAAAGTGGAACGTGGAAGACTCTTCGGTATGGAGTCCACGCGCGGGAAGGGTAGGGGAGAGGTGAAAATCGTCCCTGCTCCCGTTCTGTCGAATTGCATGTGTCTGTGGATACATCAGGATCCCAAGTTCGATGCTGATTCGGTCAGCCATACGATTGCAACGGTATGTAATATGTTTGGTACGCTAAAGCGCCATCTGGCGCTTGAACGAAACGTCGTTGGAGAAAGTTGTTTAAAACAGCCAAAATGTAACATTAGATTTTAATCGTTAATTAATATTAACCATTAATGTTAAGTGAATTAATATCCAATGCCGGTGATGTTTTGTACACATTAGGATGTCAGTTTAGAAACTGTTCTAGTATGTCAAACTAAACTCCTGGACAAAGTTAACGTATCAGTGAAACTTCACATTATTATTTTTATTTTTTCGAAGATTTACATCATAATACCTACGTGATATTATAATTAAATTATTTCAACTAATGTTTAACAAAGTAGAATGGTATCGGGAAAGACATGAATAAATAACAGAAAAGAGCAATAATATCAAAACGTAGCAACATAGCAGCACCGTAACAACGTCTACTAGATGTGAGCTTCATATGTCAAAGGTATACTCGTTTACACTGCACTGACGAGACCCAAGATAAGGTCGAAACCGGTCTGCAGTTAACGATATCCTGAGATAGGTGACACTTTGCATCTTCCTTGTGGTTTTGGAACAATGTGAATCACTGCATTTTAGTGCTAATTCTGTTAGACAAAATACGGCAAATTTTGCCATGTAAATCAGCGCTCGGCGTTTGGCATATAGCCAGGACAATAGCGGTTTGGACCTAATTTGTTTAGTCCTTATTATATAAGGCATTTGCAGATGGGATGGAGTATAATCTCCTTATTTCTGTAATATCAAATGCGATGAAGTAATGGGTGTAAACGGTGTTAATGAAGAACTTTTGAAAAAAATTATAGGTGAAATTAAATCTTAAGAATTTGAATTCAGTAGCGTGTAGATCCCCCTCTAGCTCTTATCTCTACTTCAATTTCTCTCAGCATGCTATTGATCAACTGGTGAATGGTTTCCTGATGAATATTCTTCCATTCGATAAATGGACTTATTCGAGCTCTCTCAGAGTCATATGGGCTGGTATTTGGCACCTAATTGCTCGTTTTAGTGCATCCCATAGAAGCTCTATGAGGTTCATATCTAAGCTTCTTAGTGGCCAGTCCACAGTTGGAATATTAACAAACCGAAGGTAGTCCAGTACATCTCTAGCAACTTAGGACCGAGCGTTATCCTGCATACAATAGGCAATTTGCATGATTTTTAATTATGTTGTCAAAACATTCTATAGGTCATTAAATCCATACAGCGTTAAATTTACCACTTTTTGTGCAATAATAGACACAAAATAAATAAATGAAATTTGAAATTATTATCGGCGCGCGTAAACACAAGAAATGCAAATGGCTGTCCCGTGACGTCACTGTGCATTATTTTGTTGAGAGATAGATGGGCGTTTAGTGTAATTCGTTAAATATTCCTTTTTCGGTGTACGAATCTATTTATTATTATTAATATTGAACAATTGTGTGTAGACTATGGCAACAGACAGTGGATTTGTGCAAGGACAATCTGATAACTTGCCAAAGGTTGATTCCTTGACCATGTTTTCCTTTCTAGGGAAAAATTCACAATTTATGGGTATTGAAATTAGAAGAATTAAAACTTCCTCCAATTGTAAAAAAGATTCAAATATAAATCTTATTTAAATATGTATATCTAATGACCTACAAAACAAACATTTTCTAAATATTCCATGCGGCAAGTTATACGAAAACAGCATACAACGTGAAAGTGGAGTTATGTACAAATACATCCAAAACAAATAAATGTTATTAGGTACTCACAATAAAATGATCCTCGCAACAATATAGCGGCGTCAAACTTGATTGCTTTATATTTTTCTTTTCGTCCCTTTTCATTGCTACGCACCATTTCTTCCGCATTCTTTCCTCTTTGGGAACCGAGAACAATTTTTCTGACGTTGATACCGTAGTATTTGTATACATTGGCACGATACAGTACTTATTTAAATTTGTGTTTTATCGGCTCCATACCGTTAGGCACTTTATAAAATGCACTTGTTACAGATTTCACAAACTGTTAGCACTAAACCAAATCAAGACAGTGATGATTGGGATACTTACTTCCGCACACAGTGACGTGGACCAATCAGACTAGCGTTTTCGAACAAGTGACTTTGTTTACATAAATGAGTGAATTAATTTTATTAATTATGCAAAAACTACAAATTTTCATGAAAAATGACTATAATATTCTTCTTAAGTACACATTATATGGCAGAAAAAAAATATTTTCAGGCGTATAGAAGTTTCATGCAAATTGCCTATTGAAATTCCCCCGACAAACTAAGCAAATGGTATGACATGTTCTTCTAACGATATTTTCTACGTAGACATTATTGATCCACCAAAAATGGGATATTCGAAGAGATATTGCAGGCAGCAGACTTCTCTCCTGGCCTCCACCAGACTCGTTAACGTCCATCGGGTGAATTAAGACTTCCCCTTGTTGCGCCTGAAAACAAAACTTGCTTCCAATCGTCAATGATCCAATTTACGTGTTTTGCGGTAAAGCTCAGTCTATTCTAACTCTCTACTAAGCAGTGGTCAACTAACTGGTCTTCTACAGTCCAATCCTCCTTCATTAAGCCCTCTCCTGACCGTTCGTTCAGGAATTGCTAGGTTTCGAACTACTGTGCTTTGCTTAGCTCTAATCTGGTAGAATGTCTCTTTCTTAAGACGACTTGCAAAAGATTTAGCTCATCTCTTACATCTGTAGACTTCTTACGACCTTGTCCTAGGCCACCTACATTTTCAAACTTCGAAAAATTATAAGAAATAATGAATAGTTTTGCTGGTGGTTAAATGAAGGTTAATTAAATAGATGGACAAAATGAACAAAAAATGCTCAAAATGTCTGCGTCATTTAATAAATAAAGGCTTCTTCGTCTTCTAAAGTATTAAATGCATTCTGTAATATTTCCAACTTTATTAGAAATTACATTTTAGATCTTCAAGTATGCGTGAACGATTTACATAAATCGATTTTTGTAATGATTCTAAATAAAAATCGAATGATATCAAATCGGGTCATCGTGGAGGCCACCGGCTAACTGATGAAAACTTCGACTGATGCTATACGAAAGTAGTTTTATTGGAATATAAAGCAGTTTTAATAACTTTCATGCATTTTCTGTGTGACTTACTTGACTTTCAACCAATTTCAATCTCCTTCTGCTGGTATGAAGCAGAAAGAGATGCCTCTCTAGCAAGGGTTATTATATATATATATATATGTATATATATATACATATATATATATATATATATATATATATATATATATATATATATATATATATATATATATATATATATGCGTATACCATATTAGGATAAACCCGAAATAACAGCGTCTTCTCGAAAATTCAAAATATTTACCGCGAGGCTCTCAGCAAGAAAAAGTTGCGCTGGCCCTTTTTGGCATGAAAGACAGGATAATTTCTGGACGACTATATGCCTTCGAATGAGGTTGCTATTACTAGAGTTACATACTGGTAGAATTTATTTTAAAAATCCATATAATGTTTTCATTTTACAGCTTCTTATAAGATAATATAACAAAAAAAAATTAAAGCAATACATCATATGAGACGTTTTTTAAAGTTGTCATGTTAAATAACTATTCCTATAGTGCTAAATGTAACATTACCAAACATACAGAAGTCATCTTATTGCATAACTCTCACACACAATGGATTTAAATTGAAATCACGGTGCGTGATATTACGTCGAGAGACCAGCAGTTTCTCTAGGCGAGGTTCTCGACAAATCATCGTGATGCGACAGCGAGATTTATAAAAAACCTCAGCCTATTGTTGTCAAAAAGGAAGCGACATAATTGTCGTTAGCCACCGTAGAAAGCAGTTCGCTTATTTATTATATTCGGATAATTTGTGGTAGAATTGGAAACCCAAACCATTCATGCCAAAGACCCGCTCCAGTTATGTTAACTACGACGTTCCACGGTTTGTTCTCTATCCGTTTTTAGTTTTTAGGCAGATGTTTGTAAAAATAACTAGACGCTTGTGCAACTGCTAATACGGATCATTTGATACGTCGTTAGTGTTTTCGGTTTATTCCTAATTAGTGTGGACTTTGAAAGATATTTGTGTGAATATACTTAATCTAGGACAGCTACTTTTTATAACCGTTTAAGATACGAAGGGCACTATTTATATTTTCAGCCTTGGCAACATTAAGGGTCGTCAGACGCCATCTGACGTTTCCAATGGAAAGATTGACATTTTTGGCCATAACCTTCTTCAGAACATTTTATCATTTAAGCGCGGTTTATGTTGTTTCATTTCAGCAAAAAATGGAAATTCAACGTGGATTATCAAGACAACATCGAGTACATCAATAAACTTATTTCCACTTTTCGCGATAAAGCCCCATCCTTTGCCACTATGAAATGCTGGTACAACGAATTTAATCGTGGCCGCCATTCGCTCACCGACGAAAGTCGTGAATGTCGTCCAAAATCAGTTGTTGTGCCAGAAGACATTGACGCTGTGCAAAAACTGATAATGCAAGATCGTCGTGTGACATACTGTGAGATTGAGGCAACCTTAGGCATTAGTTCGACTAGCATATATAAAATATTGCATTATCATTTAGCTATAAAAGAGGTTTGTTCTCATTGGATGAAAAAAATGCTCGTGTCGATTAATGCAAACAAATGTTCAAGAAATACAATGGCGGTGCTTCAAGAGACGTATATGACATTGTAACAGGTGACGAATCATAGATCTATGCGTGTAAGCCGGAAAGTAAACAGTAGTCGACTGTATGAGTGTTTCAAGATGAACCAAATCCAACAAAAATTGAATCGCTGAGTGGAATAACCATATAACTCCAAAATCTTAGTTTTGAGAAAAACACTAAAATCTGTTTTGTGGGAAAAGTATACATGTCACAACAATTAGATGTACAGAAGAGTTGTAGAGGATGACATCATCTATACGAATGTGAACAAAGATTTATAAATACAGTATTAGAACCAGCTGGGTATCAAAAAAATTTTTTTTCAGTTATACTGTTTTTCCACTCATTTTTTTTAAACATATAAGAAGACACCAAAACGCTGTTATTAAGAACTTTGTTTATTACTAATGGTATTCATAGTGTTATATTGTATTGATTATTATATTTATTCCTGCTGCTCTTCGTTGGTTGTCTCCCAAGACGTAATATGGTAGTGAAACTCTAGGATTTCACCACTCATGTACTGCATCACTTTTTTATATCATTAATCTTCTTCCCATTGATTGCCAATGGGACCTTGTAGGCTGACTCATTGGGCAATGTTGGGTTCACGTGAGGCTTCAGTAGTTTGAACGTATTCGTGGAAAGTCCTCCAATATAACAACTGGTTGAAATATAACCTGGCGTAGAGCTGTCGTAGATTAACTGATTGTATGACGAAATAGCAAAGGTTTCAGTACGTCCTTGAACCACAGACTTACAGGTCTTTTTGGCCACCAGTTTTGACATCTGTGTAGTTGATTGTTGATACCGTGAATGGTCTTAATTTTCGACTACTCAAAGATAAATGCGATCATGTCTCCTGATTACCCGTTTCACATTTCCGAAATCTCGATCACATGGCAAAAAAGAGTGTCCGCGAATAGGGAAATATTGGTAAATTTTACGGAAACGTTTGGTAGCAACAAGGCATAATAGAAATCTCACAACTGTGTGGTTGCGGTTTTGCCCTGGGCAACCATCTGAAAAAATGTGAAGTTCTTGTATCTCTGGAGGAATTTTTCTTATGTAGTCATAAATGAAACTGCAAACTTCATTCAGACCTTTCAGGGCTTGACCTTCATGGTATGTGTAGAAGTGCCCAGTATTATTTTTCAAGTCATGAATTTCGAATCCGTAGAGCCACAGTTGCCTGTAGTAAAACATTTCTTGAACAGGTATCACAGGAAGAGGCATATTCTGAATGTAATCAAAAACTATTCCACCAACATCGTCACGCTCTTGGCAAAAAGTTAAGACTTCCTTCAGTTTGGTGTAAAACTTATTAGCTCTTCTTTTGTAGACAAGCAATTCAGCGGCAGCAACTCGTTTTGCATTTTCATTAAGACTCTGATTTCTTAGCTTTTTACCGAGTTGTTCGCACTCACCACATACATCAACCTGAGGCTTGCCAAACCTCAGTGCAAAATTTTCCTTTAAAAATTTCAAAAAAAATTCGTATTTGACTTTTTTTTCTAGTTCTGGGTATTTCTTGGTGAACATCTCATACATGATCTTCACATTCAAAGTCGCGTCAAGGTAGTGGACTTCTTTGGAACTATAATGGGAAGTCTTCAGGGGAAATGACTCTATGTGATGTCTTATTTTCGCGATAATTTCAGGCGGCAAAACATGTGGTCTATTGTTGTGCCTACCACGCAAATCCTTAGGAGTTTGTCCTGAAACCAGCAATTTATTAAGTCGCTGAAGTCGTGAATTGATTATTGAATGCACACTCAAAAAAGCCACTTTTCAAACCAATTGTTTCTCTGTATCTTTTCTTATAAAATATGAAAATGTTTTGGTTCTGTCTTTTTGCTTGGCTTCTCCTTGTGGACGACTTCTACCTATTTGTCTACATTCCATTAGACCAAGCAAATATGTGTCTTGCTCGTCCTTGGATTCTCGTTGATAGAGTTGAATCAATATTGATTCTTTTTTTGTCTGAGTGAGATTAGACATGCATTTTTAAACGTTAATTTATTACTTAATGAACAATAATGTAAGAAACTTACATGCAATTCGGCCCAGTAACTTTCGCATTCACCAGACTCGCTTTTTCAGTGGTGTATTGTTTACCATGATGACGGGCCTGCTTTCTCACAGTTTTTTTCTAAGCTTCTGGACCCCGTTTACGCTTGAATGAATTTTGCTGGTTATCTTCTGTAGCACTGTCATTACAATTATCACCACTAGACATTTTATAAATTATTAATACTCCACGTACACGCGAGGACAACAAAATTTGTTGTTTATATTTAATATAAACAACCTGCACTAACGAGATTACAAGTTGAGTGACATAGCGACCCTAACAGGAACAGCTGCGCAGAATGACATCATATTGGGCGGAAGAATAATATAACTCCTAGACTTGTACCGTTATTCCACTTAACACTGGGATAGATAGCCTCGTACAAGCGCACAGAGTGTGGTAGTTACACGGTTCTTTAGCTCATCTTAAAGAGCTTCGTTTAAATACAATTTAGGCTATCTCAGTTAAAAATCGTTGATTTTGGAGTTATACTGTTTTTCCACTCACCATTTCAATTGTTCGAAAGCGCTCAAAGCACTTCGAAACAAATGGTCGCCTGTATTTTTAAAAAAACTGGTCATGTGGCAACAGTGCCTTTAGAGGAACGTAAAACGGTCAATTCTGAATGGTACACAACCATCTGTTTGCCGGAAGTCTTCGGTGAAATAAGGAAAATAAACAAGCGCCGTCGGATCATTCTTCATCATGACAATGCGAGCTCTCACACATCTTGTCTAACAACCGAATGTTTGAACACTCAAAAAATCGAATTAATGGGTCATCCGCCGTACAGTCTTCATTTGGCACCTAATGATTTCTTTTTTTTTCCCGAACATCAAAAATAAATTGCAAGGGCAACGATTATTGTTGGTAGAGGAAGCTGTTGATGCGTTCAAAAACCATGTTTTGGTGATAACTCAAACGGAGTGGAAATAATGCTTTGGCAAATGGTTCGAACGCATACAAAAGTGTATAGATCATGAAAGAGAATATGTTAAAAAACTATAAAGTAATTTTCAGTGACAAATTAATGTTTTTTTATTATTAGGCTCAAAATATAAATAGTGCCCCTCGTAGCAGTCCTTTTGATTCGCCCTGTATAAAATTAAATTTTTGCAATTATAAATAGGCATTTCCTTGATTCACGCGCATTTCCATTGAGGCGTAAAATCCGTCTTATTGATTCGTTTTATTTAAAATCAGTCGCGCAGATCTGAATTAGTACTTTCGTTTTTATAATTTATATTTAAACTCTTCAATTATCTCCGACGTAAACAAAACAGATGGTGTGCATAATTTGAGTTATTTAAATAAGCGAAAGTAGCCCAGATTTCTATTTATCGGAAAAATTATATTTCCGATTGATGGATTAATTGTTATTCCTTCTTCTAATGTTACTATTACAGATATAATAGTGCGAACGTATTTCTTTTAGAATGAAAATTTATCCATTCATAGTTTGCATATATTTGACTGAAACGAAAATTCCAATTTTCATTTTTTTTTATTTTCTGTTATAAGTGATGTATGAGGAAATCCATATTCATTCATATTTTCTTAATAATTCTAACGTACTCTTAATCAGGATGTTATAATACACTATGTACAAAAATTAAGGGACGTAAAGAAATCAAAATTTTTAGGTGATTTTCAAAGGGACTGTAACTTGGAGAAAAATAGCCGCAGAACAATTTTCAAAAATGCAATTTCGACGCTCCAAGTTTATAATTTTTAGATCTTGAGTTTAAAATGTTTACTATCGGCAGTTGTTGAGAAATCATAAGAAAACCATAAAAAATAATTCAAAATTTTTACTTCCCGTTCAAGAGGTCCACAAACTTCAATAACAACTTTTTTCAGTGATTTCATCATAAAGCTTTTTTAGATAATTTTATCCTCTTTAATTTGACCAGTCTAAAAGCCTTGTACTATGATTTTTCACCGAGTTATCATCGTTCAAAGCAAAAGAGTCAGTTTTGACTTTGGTAATTAATTAGTGGAGAAATAATCGTTTACTAGTTTAGGAAAAATAAACATGACGGTTTAAGGCGTTCCAGTACGTACTATAATATTATCAGAAGTTTTTTTTTTTAGAATCAATTATCTCGTCCACACATAACCATATTTTTATTATGTAATTCAGATTTAATCCTGCTTTCGATTGGCTTTTCGCGAAGATGGGACCTCAATGTGAAATTTAAATCAAACAGAAATTTCGGTTTCGAAAAATGTAGTTCGTAAATTCCTCTATAACCTTTTTTACTGTGTCGGCAAATGAGCGTTTATTTACTCTACGTACGTCCGGCGTAATTGTGAATTACGTACAATTCTGCACCAAAGCCCTGTAACACAATAATTATTAATTAATCGATAATCAGTAGGCATTCGAGCTACATATATCGACGACGGATATTGACAGGATAAAGACCCAGTGACAACTCAAAGCCGGCAGTTAGCCGGCGCAAATAGCCAGCGCGATGAGCTCGGTTGACGCTGCTGGAACCCCGATCAAAATTACCTGCTCTACTCATAATTTTGTTCGTATATTATATTTTGTGCATTCTGTAGATTATTCCACTTTTACTTACTATAGTAAACCACCTGAAGCCCGAGTGTTATACATCTTTATAAAGTTTTGCGTCACGTTCAAAATATACTGATTTATTTACGGTGAAACTTACGTCGCTGGATCGGGTAATTAACACAAATCAACGTTGTCCAGTCTTTGATTAAGACATTTAAAATGCTAGCCGTTTTCATTTTTTTAATGTCAGTAATAAATTATGTCAGTATCTTTACCGTATCATAAATAGTGAGGCCTCAGACGAACAGAAACTCACGGCCTATACAAGGAAAAGTGAATTAATTAATTACTGAAAGTAATTATGTTATCGTAGCATAACGTGTTGTAACTTTGTGATTACTTTTATTTAAATCTCTTTTTTCCTAATGGAAGAGGCCATTTTTCAGGCACGATTTAATAAATTACCGCATTCTACTAACAAATACAATCGTTATTTTCCAAGTACAAATACACGTAATTCGGAGAATAGGCAACGAGTCGTCATCATCATGAGGTCTTCAGTCCTAGGACTGGTTGGACGCTAACCTCCAGCTTCCCCTATCTTGTGCTAACCTACGCATTTCGCTAATTGTGCTACAACCTACATCCCTTACTATTTGCGAGCAGTCTAATCTAGGCCTATATCTGCCCTTCTTCACTCCCATTTCTGCGTCCAAAATATCACGGACTATTGTCTCAGACCCATGTCTCAGCAAGTGGCCTACCATTCTATCTCTTCTCTTCTTTATGTTTTTCCACATACTTCTTTTCTCGCCGACTTTCTCTAATACTTCTTCGTTTCTAACCCTATCAGTCCACAGTATTTTCATCATTCTTCGGTAACACCACATCTCAAAAGCTTCTAATTTCTTCCTACTTGCTTCCCCTACCGTCCAGGCTTCGCAACCGTATAGTGCGTGCTCCATACATACGTTTTCAAAAGTCTCTTCCTAGTTTCTAAGTTTATTACCCCCGAGCATAAAAGTGCTTTCATTTTGTTAAAAGCTACTCGACCCTGCACTAGTCTTCGTTTTATATCTTTATCGCTCCTTCCATCCCAATTTATTTTACTTCGTAAATAAGTAAAGTCTTTAACTTCCTCCAATCTTTCATTATTAATTTGTACTTTCGTTTTTGCTCTGCTCTCGCGCCCTCTGCACACTAACACTTTAGTTTTGTTTTTATTCACCCTCATTCCGTATTCCTGTGTCAACACTGCCTCCATTTCGTTCAATGCTGATTCTAATTCCCAACGAGTCGTATTGTGGAGAAATTAAAATGTCGACTACGTATAACTATCTTCATCATCGGACCCCATGGAGATTCATCAATTGAATCAAGAAATTGTCTCAGCTGTTTTCTTTCTGTATATTAAAAAAAAAACATTATTCACATATCAAGTTCAGAGTGGACAAACTTATATTGGTGAAACTTGCAGGAACATCTGGTGCAGAATTATGGAACATAAAACACGTAGGACGCAAGTCAGTAGTAACAGAACATGTACTTAGAAATCACAACCACATAATAAATTATGTTAATTATAAGTTATATTGGAGAAAAATTTTCATTATTTTAATGCACGCATTAATAGAGCCGCTGGATATTATGAAGCATAATAGAAATCTTAGTAATGAGGACGGATATCATCTTAGCGATAAGAATAGAGATTAGCTTTGTCAAACACCATTGGAGCAAAAATATAGCACTTGTAGCAGAACCAGGATATTTGGTTATACATCATGGTTCTACTCTGAAGTACAAGACAGCTACATCAGTCTTTAGATTCCATCTAAAAAATTTACAAGTAACTTGACTCTGTTTCTAACAAATGTCCTTAGCCTAGTTGATATCAAATTATATAATTTAAAGGCAGTGACTTTAAATTATATAATTTAAAGTCACTAAAAAATAAATAAAAGTAAAAAAAAATAGAAAAAGTGAATATGTAATATTAATTAAACAAAAGTAATAAGAACCAGTAGGTCATACAAATCAAAAATTTTGCTTGCAATAGAAAATATGTTTGTTACTAACAACCAAAATGTGCGTTTAATTTATGCTTTATTGTTTTATTCTTGTTTAAAAGTACTTGTATTAATGAAGATCTCCTGTGTGTCTCTGTATTATTGTGTAGCGCCAATTATAGTAAAAAATGATGATATGTGCCAAATGCTCTTATTTTTTCTTGAATTTTAAACTTCACTGATATATACTCGTACATGTTTTCATGTAATAGTCAGTTCCGCTTTAATCCTTTTACTGTCCGTGTTATCTAAATAAGAAATATAAATCACATTTGATATGGAATGCAATACATTATATTGTTTTTAATGTATTGTTGCAAAGAAGTATCGGAGTATGGTATGTAGTGATGCAAAATTAGGAAATATTTATATATTCGTAATGGCAACGCGCATGTGTACTGTTTGTCACCCATTACGCCCCACGAATTATAATATACTCCATGTGGAGTAAAGTGTACTGCTTTGTACTATTTTCATATTAATTACCTAAAATGTATTAACGTTTATTATTATAGTGGTGTAATATGCATTGCATATTACACCACATGCATTGTTTATTACTGCAGGGGCGCTTTAGTTATTTTTTTTTGTATTGCCTAATACCTGAGCTATGTATATGTGTATATAAAGTTCTGCCATAACTAGCCTAAAACGCTGTAGATTCAGTCTGTTATTTTTTTATGGTAAGGTTACGTTTGTATATTTTATATATATTTTTTACACGTTGCTTAGCGTGCCTATGAGTCGATAGAATTTAATAACCCCTGTTGGCTACTATTTAATGGCATTCTACAAGACGACATAATATTATTATTGCAATAACTTCTTATATACGAAGTTCCTTGCGTAATAATAAAATTGTTTGACATTTACGAAGTGTACGCAATCGGTTTGTTTACCAAGCACACCTTTCAACATAATTATTGTCTTTTTTTTTGTTTTTTTTTTTTACAAGACGTACAGCGTCAGATATATTTTATTTGTATAAGTTTAATTAATTTTAGTTATATTCATGTAAATGTGTTTCATTTCATTTCTACGTACTTCTCTAAATTAAAATTTCAATAAAACGTCATCAGATGTGATGCAATCGATGATGAAACCCTTAAGAAAGTTATGATTTTATATATTGGAAGTGAATTCCGGATCTTAATCCACGTGATTTTTATATTAAATATTTTTATAGACACTTTCTGACAATAGTATTCTGGTACTTCTTGGACAACAGTTCATCGTTTCACGCGATATGCTCCTAGTAGGAGTCCGCACCCTGTATACCATTTAATAAATTTGCGGGTTTTATGCTTTATACACAATTAGGAACCGTGACGTTTATTGTGTATATTTCGGTTAATAAATATGAAGAAATAAACAGTTGAACAAATAACCATATTACAGTTTGCAATAATTAAAAAATTAACAGTACCACACTGGTGAACGGTAAATTAATTTTTGCTCTAGATTGTTTTTCTTAAATCGGTATTTATTTAATTGTAAGAAATTATTACGATTGTATCACGGTTTGTGATCGACGGCGGAGCTTTCCGTTTGAAGGCCGTTGAAGGAGAGGTTGAAGGTCGAATTGAAGTATACGAGGGAAATATTATTCTCGTACTTGATTGGAATTATATTACGGTTTGTGTTCTATTGGAATAACTTATATAACAAGTCCATTGTAATGAGAACGTCAGAGAAAAAATAGAAGATTCAAATCGGGAAAATGAGGCGGCCATTACTTTTAAATTTTCAGTACAAGTAGAATAAAATAATCTATTTATGATACAGTTGTCCAGATTTTAAGGCGTAACTGTATATTCGCCTTATTTTTTAATATTGGGGGGATTCTGGTAACACATTTTTGCTTTTTTTGAGAGTTGATGATATTCGATCACCTGAAAGACGTCATACCAAATTAGAGCTAAAACAAAAATCTAAAAAAATTAGGTAAAGAAAGTTATGGATAGTGAACGCTAGGGACCTTATATATTAAAATTCCTAGTTAGGCTTATCTCGAATTATTTTATATTTGAAGTAGGTCAATAGTAAATAAATAGTTTTAAAACATAAAAACGGACTTTTCCACACGTAGAACATCTCTATCCCGAAATTGAGTGGCCGCGAAAAAGTAAACCAACACATTAATGCAGAATGTGTTTTATGCGATAGTTTTACTGTTTTCAGATAGTCCACCATCGTGCTTTCTAATGACCCATGGATAGGGTGGGGTGTGTCCTATCCACCTCAAAATCAATAGATGTCGTCCGGTAGACGTCCCTAATTAGAATCAGTCGAAACCCGATCGATCCGACATGATTTAATTGAGTGATCGTGCTAACAAAAAAAAACAATTTTTCAAACAGTCCACTATTGTACTTTCTCATGACCCATGTACATTGTAGAGTGTGTTCTATCCACCTCAAAATCAATAGGTATCGTCTGGGAGACGTCCCCAATCAGAATCAGTCAAATCCCGATCGATCCGACACGATTTAGTTGAGTTATCATGCTAGCAAGAATAAATTATGACGACGACACACACACAGCAAAACATTTTTAAAAACCGTTTTTTTTTTGTTTTTAGGCCGAAAAACAAACAATCAAAACCAAGAAAAATGTTGTTTTTTCAATTTTTCTTTACACGATTACATTACTTTTCTTCCGCTTATAGTGGAGTGCGGAAAAGTAAAAAAGGTATTAAACGTCAATATATTTCACAGGGTTTGTCACAATGTACTTCGAAATTAACTTCGAGGTAAACAAATAGACTAAAAGGATTAGATCGGGAAATCTGGCTGGCCACTTTTAAACCTATTCGAGTCGTTAAATTCTCGATACGATCACCCGGTATTTATATTCTAATTCTTATCCAGCCATATTGTTAATGGACTGACCCCGATTACACGGGAATTAACTGAAATCCAACCAATTTACATTAATTATAATATCACATAAAAACTGGACCGTGAACGATAGAATAGTAGCGTTAATTTCAGTGACGATTCAGCCCGAGGATGAAGAGAACGGCGCTGCCGGTGATACCGCAAAGAAAGCGAAAATATCTTGGAGTTTTAAACAAATAAATAATTAGAAATATGGTTGTCGAAATCGTTAACATGAAGGTCGTCGCTCTGCCTTGCGGAAATCCTTGTCGAAGATTAACATTCTTCACGGAAAGAAACGTAAGCGCCGGTTATTTCAATCGTTTAAAACAATGTGAAACATTGATAGACCATAGATTATATACAGGGCGTTTATTTTAACACTGATTGCCCATATTACTCATTTTCTGAAATATCGATTCAGCTCTTCTAACAATCGGAGAGGATGAAAGTAGCTATTAGTTTTGAGTGGCTGATTTTTTGGGTGCAAAAAGTAGTCTGTTTACCTTTTAATAATACAAGCTATGCCACGACGCCGACGTATCGGCCAAGCGATGTGGAGAAAAACCAAAGATCTTTCTATAATCAGACTTTCCTTGCGACTCTTTATTTGCTATAACGTGATATCAACTTAAATAAACAGTTTTAAAACCTTAAAATGGACTTTTTCGCGCGTAGAACATCTCTATCTCGAAATTGAGTGTCCGAGAAAAAATAAACCAACACATAAATGCAGAATATGTGTTTTATGCGACAGTTTTACTTTTTTCAAATAGTCCACCATTGTACTTTCTCATGACCCATGTACATGTGGGTAGAGTGTGTTCTATCCACCTCAAAATGAGTAGGTGTCGTCTGGGAGGCGTTCCCGATCAGAATCAGTTAAAACTCGATCGACCCTACACGATTTAGTTGAGTTATCGTATTAACAAAAAAAATTCTCAAATAGTCCACCATCCTGCTTTCTCATGGCCCATGGACAGGGTGGGGTGTATCCTATCTACCTCAAAATCAATAGGTGTCGCCTGGAAGACCTCCCCGATCAGAATTAGTCAAAACCCGATAGATCCGACACGATTTAATTGAGTTATCGTGCTAACAAAGAAATTTCTCAAATAGAACCATGGACAGGATGGGGTGTGTCCTATCCACCTCAAAATCAATAGGTGTCATCTGAGAGACGTCCCCGACCAGAATCAGTCAGAATCCGATCGATCCGACACGGTTTAGTTGAGTTATATATTTATGAGATTTAATGCCGACGACAATGACGACACATACAGACAAAATTTTTTTAAAACCATTTTTTTTATTTTTAGGCCGAAAAGCGAAAAATAAACGAAAACAAATTTTTGCCTCACTTTTCTTTACACGATTACATTACTTTTCCGCTAGTATAGTTGAGTGCGGAAAAATTTAAATTGGGGAAATCTCCATTACTTTCTAAATCACAACTCAAGCAAATTTATTGGAGATTTGTTGTCAAATAGCAGAAACATTGCCAACTACTAAAACAATAATATCAACAAATAACGATCGAACAACATAACAGCAAACATCGAGGTCATAACTGAAGGTAAATAACTTTATTTCTTACTCCTCATCAATAATAGGAAAAAGTGTGAGACTTCTCTATGTATGCGTGGAGGAAATAGTGAGGACAGCATTCGGCTATTTACTTAGACCAGGCTATTTACTGCGCACCTCGTGGGCGGTCCGATAGAGATTTGTTCCTATTCTTCATGAGCAGTACTTGTCAGGCTGCTTACCTTCTCGTGGTTAACCAGTCGAAAGTGGCCAGCAAGACATCTGGATTTGACGCCAGTTGAATTAATTAAATGGTATATTAATAATAACAGCGTGTAAAGCTATATGATATAAAAAATACACAGGAATATTTCAGTGCATATGAAACTTTTTTATCAAGAAATCTTAAGTCTATAGTATTGAAAATATTTTATTTCGCGATTTAATAATTCAACGATATATTAAAAGATATATTACAATTATATATTAGATGTGACTCGGGTACTATAACCAATGTATTAGGTTACTTTCTTTTTCGGTTTTTTATTCGTTGACGAATATATTGACTTTGCAAATTTTAAATGTTTTAAAGATTTCGTAAATTTCGGAAACTTGGTTACGAAGAGAGCAGAGGAAATGAAAATTAACAGACATAATGTTTCTATAAATTACCTTTAAGTTATTTGAACAGAGACCATATCAAAAACAGAACTATGTTAATTAACAATTGCATTTCTTCTTATTTAATAATTTAGATGTACCCTACTTTATTGTAAAATACGGAATACTCGTTTCATCGTGAGACATCCTTCGTTTATTTAATCTAACTCTTTAAAATATTCTTTAAAATACCCTCAGTTCAATATTACCCACCCCCATTATTTCTTTTAGCAAAACAAAATACCTCTAGACAAAGAACATATAAATTTAGATATGGAAGGGGAAGTTTAAAACCAATATCCGTTGCAGCGTAGATTTCGCTCTCTTACCTCAAGCTATCTTCATTTAAAAATGTTAAATGACACTCCCATCTTGCCACCCGTAAATTTAGATACCATCCCTGTTGATATATAAATTTACGCGTTTTTTTGTCGGGGATAATTTTCCTTGATAAAAGAAATAATAGTAGATGGGTAGTTCTGAAATGAAAGCACCGTATATTACACTAGGCGCAAAAATTAAGAAATGTAAAAAATCCTAAATTTTTAGGTGATTTTCAAAGGGCTGTAACTTGGAGAAAAATAGTTGCAGAGCAATTTTTAAAATACCAAATTGAAGCTCCAGGTTTCTAGTTTTCAGATATTGAGTTCAACATATTTTACCATCAGCAGTAATCATAAGAAAATCAACGGAAAAAGAATATTAAATGTTTGCTTGCCTTTCAAAAAGTTCTCGGCCTTCAATAACCTTGTTTCCAGTGATTTCATCATAATGCTTTTTCAGATTATTTTATACTCTTTAATTTGAGCGATCTAAAAGCCTTGTACGATGATGTTTCGCTGAGTTATCGTCATTTAATGTAAAAACATCAGTTTTGACCTTTTTTTGAAAATTTTCTCCCATTTTTTATTCTTACAATAGTTGAAATTTTTTGATAAAAAATATTGGATTATTACTGAAAATAACATTTTCATCCTCAAAAAATTAATTAAAAATAAAAAATTCATCCTTAAATTCGTTTTTAGCAAATAATGACAAATTTAATCATTCCCAACACACTGAAAAAATATTGCAACGCTTTGAAATGTTTAACGTTTCTTTGGGACACTTTGAGGTTGAAAAGAAACAGTCAACATCCTTAGTCTATCCAATATTTACAAAGTTATGGCAAGTTAAGCGAATATCCCTGAATACACAATTTTTTACCTCTTTCTCAGTCAACATTTTCGCGTCAATTTTTTATTTTTATCAAAAACTAATAACTACGACTTGTAAAACATATTTTGCAGTTTTTAAAAACCTACTTGAAATTTCTGTACGATCATTATTTCCCGACTAATTAGTTACCAAATTCAAGACTGACTTTTCTGCTTTGAACGACGATAACTCAGCAAAAAATGATTGTATACTTCTAGATCACTCAAATTAAACAGGATAAAACTATCTAGAAAAGCTATTTGATGAAATCATTGAAAAAATTTATTGAAGTCCGTGAACCTTTTGAAATGCAAGCAAAAATTTTCATTTTTTTCCTGTGATTTTCTTATGATTACTCAAAAACTGCTAATGAAAAAAAAAACGAGCTACTTGGAGTTTCAATTTGCTTTTTTTAATTGATCTGCGACTATTTTTCTCCAAGTTACAGCTCTTTGAATATTACCTAAAAATTTTTACATCAATTTTTTTTACATCAATTAAATTTTATGTCTAGTGTATCTTCATTGACTATTTGAAGTCTACTATGAAAAATCTTCACATTCCAGTCATTGCACCAAGCACAGTGTATACTTTAGAAGTATTCACTGTGTCTGTCTTCTTTCGTTTTTCTGGTGAAATAATGATTGCTGTCGTATATCCCCTTTTCGGGTAAGGAAATGCTTACATCCTGTGATTTTTCTAGACTACACTAAAATAATTTAAGTAGGGTTCTGCTTGGTTTGTGTCATAAAACTTGACTGTAGTACACAACTGTTTTTTCTTAGTTGTCATATTATTAAGCAACAAATCGTGGTACATTTGTGAGCCATATTTCGTTAAGAGCCAAGGAATTAAATAATAATGTATCTGATCGTGCAGAAACACGAGAAAGGGATCGAGGATAGCTTCTGGGTATAATTCAACGCCTGCCGGGGCTTTAGCCCGAGGAGTAGTTGTTTCCTAGAGCGATTATGTAATAGCTTTGCTATTCGGGAACTACTTTGATAGCCGCTTGGCGGCTTGGTGGTTCCTTTCTCGATTTCCGACTTATAAGTTACTGACAGAGATCGTATCGATAAAGATGTATAGGCCATAAAGTTCATTCGGCATTTGTCCTGAATCGGCGTACCGTATGCGGCACTGATGAGAACTAACAAGTTCGAAACAGCTGTATGTCGTTCGGTTTCGATCCGGGACAAATGTCGAATCCTACCTGTGGCGGGTTTTATTTTTTGAAATGTCAGGTTTGAGAATAAGCAGAGCGTAATAATATTAAAAAAAATTTACTTAATTAATGTTCTAAAGATGAAGGTACTCCTGAGCAAGGTGACAAGACAAGTGAGATACCTGGAACAAAACAATAGTCTGAGCAACCAATTCGCCATATGGTTTTCTTTATCAAAAATTGCCTTTAATATGATTACATAGATCTTCACTAAAAGTTATACTATTTCTAAAGCTTAATTTATCGTTATAAAGCACTTCGTGTCTGTCACCCACTAGTGCAAAACTAAGGATACACTAAGTTGTGCAAAGACTTATAGAATAGAAAACGAGGTAACAGATAAAAGTATAGGATCACACTGTGGCTCAAACACTTCACAGCAACCTGAACGGCTCAAGCACTCCGTCAGGTAAAAATAGGAAAGGGTTATGCCAGCGGCTCAAGCACTCCGCAGAGCAAATCCCAGGGTCACGCTAAACGGCTCAAGCACTCCGTAATAGCGATACATAGGAATAAAGAATTGCGCAGCTCAGCTATCCTTATGATCACATAGATCTTCACTAAATGTTATACTATTTCTAAAGCTTAATTTATCGTTATAAAGCACTTCGTGTCTGTCACCCACTAGTGCAAAACTAAGGATACGCTAAGTTGTGCAAATACTTATATAATAGAAAGCGAGGTAACGGATAAAGATATAGGATGCACTATGGCTCAAACACTCCACAGCAACCTGAACGGCTCAAGCACTCCGTCAGGTAAAAATAGGAAAGGGTCATGCCAGCGGCTCAAACACTCCGCAGAGCAAATCCCATGGTCACGCTAAACGGCTCAAGCACTCCGTAATAGCGATAAATAGGAATAAAGGATTGCATAGCTCAGCTATCCTAAAGTTATACTATTTCGACCTGTATATTTTAATGAAATACTTACGTGGTTAAACGTAAAATCAGTCAAGATATAGTATTTGATATTTAGGAGAAAATGGAATGCTCAGTGAATAAACTCACCAATTGATGATTATCCAGGAATTATTATAAAGAACACAATTTTTAACACGATTCAGTTTTGTTTTTAGCTACACGCACAAAGGCACTCTACATACATAATGAATCGACCGATGTAGGGACTATTGGCGTCAGGCGTTTGTTTATAAAATATATGCCTGCTGGCATCATTTCTTTGCCTGGCCTGTGTATTTCATATTCAACCGGTCTTATCTTAATGGGGGTGGTGTCACCAGCGTCGCTGTGACAGCGGGCCCATAAATTAGACTAAGGAAATAAACTTACGTCTTACACATTTCATTGTGATTTGCAAATCGCATTTCGTAAATTTGTTTTTTAATGCCGGTTGGACGTATCACACCGACTACGCACTTCAGTTATTTAATTAAAGCTAATAAATTCTGCGAAATGAAAGTAAGTTTATTTTCGTCAGTTGTGTATAATTTATGACATCCAAGCAGTTGATTTAGCACACTTTGTCCTTTTCACAGCATCCTACGTGACAAAAATTGCGGAAGATTGCGTAACGTAATTAAAAATAATTAACGATATACACAAGGCATACGACGAGTCTAATCGCAAGATAGTAATAAACAATAATTTTTGTCTCGTTACGTAAGTTACGTGAGTGCTCCATATTTCGTATTACGGCAAATAATGAAGATTTCGTCTGGTGTAATACGAGCCTATATCATGTAAAGTTAATTGTATATCGTAGAGGATGAGAGAGATTTCACTTTTTAATATTTTCTTCATATTATTCAGACTTTGATCTGTTCTTAAGTTATATAAGTAGAATTACTGTACTCTCTATATTCATTGAAAAATATATAATTCGAAATGTCAGGAGAATGGTATCAGTTTGAACTGAATATGAGGCTAGTTTGTATCATAATTGTTTATAAAACTGCACAGAATCGCTTAATAAATTTTACATATAATGTTACTTAATTTTTCACTGTATTTGAAAGTATTATGATATCCGTATCATTTTGTTCGCATATTTTAAACACTTATTTCACGTGTTTTTTATATTTTCCTGAAATGGTGCAGAGCAGGGGCGTAGAGTACAGGCGAGGCGAGTGATGCGTCGTATCCCTTAAATAAATGACAAATTGGTGTTATTTAAAAGTTCAATCGATTTATTCAATTATGATAATTTTTTAATTATATTCAACCGACCGCAAACATACATTAGTTACTTTAAACGCTACCATGAATTTTTTTCAAAGCGCCCGAAAATTATTGGACTCCCTCGTTACTTGCTGCAGTGTTGAAATGCGATTGTCCACGTTACATCCAAACTACGTGTTAGCCGGCCGAAAAGGTCAGTGATCTTACGCAGTCAGCAGTATAACCTCGAGTGGGTGTTATCGTTATTTTCGGACTCAATTATGCGATTATGTGAACGCATCTTGACTGTTTCCATAATATAAGGAAGAGTTGGAAGCACTGTTTCGGGTAATTGTGAAAAATTAAAATGAGGAAAGGGATCGAAAAACCGCTATTTGTGCTAGAGGCCTTTTAACTTTATTGCGCGACTTTGATTTTAATTTTTTCTTAGCAGTGTTTTCTGCAATATTCCCACATTTCGAGAGTCTATTTAAAATTGTACAGACAAAAATATCATATATTATTTACTGCAATAAAAAGATCGCCGATTGCAAATAACATATTCAAAAAATGAGTTTAGTGATATTTGGGACCGTATGGACAGATCTGTGTTAGAAAATCAACCACCAAGTAAAGGAATGCGTTTGGATTCAATTCCTGAAGAAGATAAGAAAAGCACCTACGCACAATTGTTTTATAAAATTTTAGACGTTATTACTTTGAACATTAGTGCACGGTTTAGTGAAATTTCAAAACTGAAATTCTTAAATCTAGATTCCACACAATTTACTTCATTCGTAAGACGTTTTCCGGACGAACTTTTTTCTTTAGTAGTAGATACATATGGAAACATTCTTTGACGCAAATCATTTAAAAAATGAACTTTTAGTGATTTATAGCGATCCCGATATGAAAAAGAGCACTGTGTTTGAGCTTCACCAATATATTATGTCCCTTCAATTATCTTCTGTTTTCGCGGAGTCATCAAAATTGTGTCGTTTAATTTTGACTATTTCTGCCTCAAGCAGTTCCGCGGAAAGATCACTTTCATGTTTAAAGAGAATAATGACTTATCTGCGAAATTGTCAAAAGCAAGAAAGACCGTCGGCTTTAGCATTAATAAATATTGAAAGTGCCTTGTTAGAAGATATGAGATCGTCTCCAACATTTGAAGAAACAGTGATAGACGTTTTCGCTAGACAAACAAAAACCGAAGAATTGATCTTCATTTTAAAATTTAGGATATATCCCTCGGCACAATCATTTTAGGTTAATGCCTTTTTTATTTTTACCATTTTCATATGGCCTACCATACATCCGACTATATCTCTTTGTTCGAAATACTTGGGAGAATAAATAATTAAAGATACAATTTGAGGACAATACGAGTTTATTGATACCCTTTATAACAACTAAATTACGTACAAAGAAATTAAGATGTGTATTCTAACGTATAATCTTTCAGACTGACTTGCTAAATAATCTATTTTTATTTCAACGACATTTGAACAGTTAAACATTCGATATTGAGTTACCCGAACTCATAAATGCTGACCTAATGTTTATGTTTAATTTCAGGCACCGCATGAAGACTATTTTTAAACCTAAAATAATTATTGTTGAATGTAATATTCCAACACTCTTCCCCTTAAAAACTTTTATCACATCCCTAGATTCTTTTCTCACGCTACGCCCCTGGTGCAAAGCAAATATGAAGACCGTTCTTTGGAACCGCTCGATATATTTCGGTACGGTGGTGTTTCTAAAATTGATATTCCAATAGTTTTTCGAAGTATTTATACTACGTGTACTATATTTTTGTATTTTTTTTATTTTGGTATTAATTTTTTTTTATTTGTTTCAGGTAAGTGCGAGTCTACGACGAATACAATCAGTAAGTGGCATACATTTCGTATTTAAAAACGGTATATCAAAAGCCAGTACCACTACGCTTACTAGAATTCACAAAATATTTTCAATAAGCACACAGACCTCATTTCCTATTTTTTTTTTATTGCCATCAAGTACATACTTAACGTAAAAAACAGTTTTTATACATTATTCCACCAGTTCACGTATTTCACCTAATTTAACCCGTTTGTCGTGGTCACCCTCCAAAATCTAAATGGCTTCTTGTAATAAAGTAACATTGAGATACTGGTACGCTAATTTGGGTTAGTGTTTTAACACGAAATGTCTTGTAAGTAATTTCGATAAGTGCTCGGATACTAGTTCTATAAACAACAATAACAGTATCATAATATTTCAATAAAGATTATTTTATATAGGTCTACCTTACGGTATCTTTTACATAGTTGTAAAGAACATCACCTTAGAATTTAATGTATGATTTAGTTAATATTTTGAAACAAAATTATTCATGGTGTTTCATCTTCTCTATACCATCGCTACCAGTACTGTAGTCAGTAACATATAAGTCGGAAATCGAGAAAGGAACTACCAAACCGCCAAGCGGTTATCAAAGTAGTTCCCGAATAGCAAGGCTATTACATAATCGCTATAGGAAACAACTACTCCTCGGGCTAAATCCCTGCTAGGCATTGAATTATCCTCGACCGCTTTCTTGTATTTCTGCACGATCAGATAAGGTTTCAAAAAATAAAACCCGCCACAGGTAGGATTCGACATTTGTCTCGGATTGGAACCGAACGACATGCAGCTATTTCGAACTTATTAGTTCTCATCAGTGCCGTACATGGTACGCCGATCCAGGACAAATGCCGAATGAAATTTGTGGGGTATACATCTTTATCGATACAATCTATGTGAGTAACATATAAGTCGTAAATCGAGAAAGGAACTACCAGACCTCCAAGCGTTTAGCAAAGTAGTTCCCGAATAGCAAGGCTATTACGTAATCGCTATAGGAAACAACTACTCCTTGGGCTATAGCCCCGCCAGGAATTGCATTATACCTAAAAGCGATCCTCGACCCCTTTCTCGTGTTTCTGCACGATCAGATAAGGTTTCAAAAAATAGAACCCGCCACAGGTAGGATTCGACATTTGTCTCGGATTGGAACCGAACGATATGCAGCTGTATCGAATTTATTAGTCCTCATCAGGGCCGTACACGATACGCCGCTCCAGGACAAATGCCGAATGAAACTTGTAGGACAGGAAACATCTTTATCGATACGATCTATGTCAGTAACATATAAGTCGGAAATCGAGTACTGTAGTAAAAAAGTAGGGAATTAAATTTACATAAATCAATAACGCTGTTCGGAGTTTAATTAAGGCAAGGCGAGTTTAATTAAGGCAAGGCAAAGTAACCGCCTTAAAATACGCGGAGAACATCTACTTAACCTAACGTTTTTACTTATTTCTTATTAAATACCTGTAAAATACTCCTACTACGTACGTCATCGATAAAAAACCGAGTCGTGCTTAAAAGGCAGGTCACCTTTATAATAAATTTATATTAAATTTGAAAATGATGGACCAGTACAAATTTGCAATTTACTAACAAAATTAAAATGAACAGGCTAGTTTTTCTTAATCAATATATACGTACTTTTTTATATATCTCGTACTTTTGCAGCTTCCATAAAAATATTTTTCTTATATGTAAACTGCCACCTTATAAATTTTTTTATGCTTGAGAGAGTTAGCGTCATTGTATGCTTGTATTCAAATCCCAACGGGAAGAGTTTAGCACCTCTCCCTCAGCATAGATGTGCTTGTCCTTGTCTTTATGTGTAACCCCTTTGCAGCCTGAGGCTGTAGGGAAAGTCGATTTCTGTGTGTCCAAACTTAAATAATATATATATGGCGCCAGTACTGCTATGATTTTCCGACTGATAAAGGAAATTACAATAAAACACAGAGATAAAAATAAATCAACAATAAAACAGTGGCAGGAGGCGAGCCAACCCGTTTCGAATTCAGATTTATTATTTAATTTGTATAATACCTTTCTTCTTGTGGCCAATTATTACCTGTAATGAGAAGTCTTTGTCAGGAATACATATATCATTTGTTGACCGCAAACATATGGCTCGAACACTTGTTTTAAATACTTCTTCAAGTACGACCTACAAGGTGATATAAACCCCATATTATCGTAATTAACTATGCCATCATTCATGAATTTGTATTAATTTTTTTCATGTGTAATTATTACGGATATTAAACAGCTGCTTACGTGCTAACAATTTTTTTGACAAGCTAAATGACGCTAAATAAGAATGTTATTAATACGGATCATTTGTATTATGAATTTCCTATCATAGGTGTAGCTATCATTCTTTCGATTGTGTCAGAGATGAATATAGAGTATTACATTGTGTACAGGGCGATGTGGCATAAGTATTGTGAATATCAAAATGGATACTACTATATTTTACTTAGAAAGTACTTTATTTTCTCAAGTTCAAATCGTTTGAAAATGACACGCTAAGTGCCGAAGCTGCAGTAACGTTTTTGTTCCAATAAACAGTGGTAAGAAACAAAATAATTTATGTGTTTTACTATATCTTTTTATCTTATTCTACATGTGAATAGCAACCGATGTAACAGATTTAGATGTGTCACCACCAAATGACACACCAAATCAATTTCAATTGTTTTCATCCTTCAATTTTCATACTACATCACCTAAATACCTACTGCCACCGTCAACAGTCACCTTGTGTCCCATTCCGGTAGCCAGCGTGAAAACTTTCATTTTTAAATCTATCTCAATTAAACCGCGAACGCAAGTACCTAACGACCATCGCCAAATTATCTAAAAAAAAAAATAAATAAATAATCGTGTATGATTTTGGAGGATCTATCGGAGAAATGCTCTTATTCCTCCTCTGGTGGGGTCGCGCTAAGTAGGTTGAGAGTACCGTCCACTTGGGCTTTGGATAGTACCAGCGATTGAAGGCCAGTGCCGTCGAGGATGTTTGTTATGTTTTGTTGTGTTAGTCGTTGTGTTACAGCGCGTTCGAATTGTTCAGGCCGCGACTAGTGGTTAGTGAATGTTATTTTTTTTTTCGTTCGGTTCGCGATCGTGTCTGATTGCGTCCAGATAGTGGATGGGTTCCAAAGAAATAAGAGTGTGTGAATTGGAAATATTTGCGTTATTATAAGGTGTTTTATATGCTTCGAGTTTGCATTCTGCGCCAGTAGAACTATTTAATACAAGGGTTTTCATACATTAGTTTTCCGCAATTTGCTGATACAATTTCGAGCAAATGTAAAAAAAGTGGTTAGGAATATGTAGCCCAGAATAAGTATCTTATAAATCAGCGGCATGAATAGGAGTACCATATTAGAAATACTACTAGAAAAATTGGTTACATTTTTTAAAGTTACAATCCACTCAAGTTCGTACAATATTGGTATTTCAAGACTTTTAATGGTTTCCTGGAAAATAATCTATATTGGGTGTAAACGATATTAGATCACTTCCATAACTTTGTTGTTTTTTAAGATACAAGTTTTGTAAATTGCAAAATCAAGTAAATATCGATCACTACATATCAATGCATTCTTAGTCCCTTCAAATTAGACAAAAAATCACTGATTTTGGGAAATTTTTCCTACAGCTAAGCGACCTGTACAGAAAGTTGTGTTAGGATTGTGTCTACATATTTTTCATCTAGCGCATGATGAAAAAAGGGTTGTTTTTTAGAGATAGACATATATATATATATATATATATATATATATATATATATATATATATATATATATATATATATATATATATATATATATATATATATATATATATATACACGCGCGTTTTTCACCGTTTTTTCGGGTTTTTGCGTTTTTCTAAAAAACTACATTTTTGGGAAAACATGGCCTAATTTGATGTTGTAGATTTTGCAATTCTCCGCAATTTTTGTTCTTTTCATTTTTTCAAAATTCTGCTTAGTTGCGCCGCTAGAGCGCGCTGAAATATTTTTGAACTGTTTTTAGATTTTAAGCCAAAACTATGCATTGTAGAGAAAAATATCAAGAGATCAAAATTATAGATATAAAAATGTTCGACACATTTTGTTCTTTTGCTTTTTTTAAAGTCGCACGGTTTTGCGACTAGAGGGCGAAAACTATTTTCCTTTTTTTGTTTTTTTTTGTAATATTCTTGTGCAAATGAAAAAAAAACACTCTAAAGCATTATTTTTGATTTATTGGCAAAACTATGCATTTCTTAGAAAAGTTTAATCACATAAAAAGGTGGAAAGCAAAAAACTTTCTACGAATTGTCTTACATTTTTTTTCTTACAAAAAATGCATAGTTTTGCCTATAAATCAAAGATAATGCGCTAGAGTTTTTTTTTCATTCGCACAGGAGTGTTACAAAAATAAATATAACGGTTTTCGCCCTCTAGTGACAAAACCGTGTGACTTAAAAAAAAAATTACAAAATGTGTCGTAAATTTTTATATCTACAACTTTGATCTCTTGATATATTTCTCTACAATGCATAGTTTTGGCTTGAAATTAAAAAACAGCTCAAAAATACTTTAGCGCGCTCTAGCGGCGCAACTAAGCAGAATTTCAAAAAAATGAAAATAACAAAAATTATGGAGAATCGCAAAATCTACAACATCGAATCAGGTCATGTTTTCCCAAAAATGCATAGTTTTTCAGAAAAACGCAGAAAACCGAAAAAGCGACCAAAAAGCGTATGTATGTATATATATATATATATATATATATATATATATATATATATATATATATATATATATATATATATATATATATATATATATATATATATATATATATATATATCTAAAAAACAACCCTTTTTTATCATGCGTTAGGTGAAGAATATGTTGACACAACCCCAACACAACTTTCTCTATAGGTCCCTTAGCTGCAGGAAAAAATTCCCTCAATTTTCCTAATTTGAAGGGACTATCTAGTACTTTCAGTTTTATCAGAATTGGCTATAACTCATATCTTTTAAATGAAATGCCCTGTATATCTTTACATATTTGGATTCAGTGAGTTACTGCATGTGATAGTACTATTTTAGAGAAAGTTCCCAGTTTCCAGCGAGAATTTTTTTAGTGCAGTTTACGCCTGCGTCTAGGTAGCTTTAACTGCTGGAAGAATGTTTTCTGTGTCGTAAATTTATCATTTATTTACTTATTTATCTCTTACGGATTCTAGAGAATACACTGCGCTGTATAGTGAAATTTGAGGCATTTCCACCAAGAAACTATTTTAAGAGGTAACACCACTGTAATAAACTAAAAAAAAAAGCTTTTTTGACAATTTTTTTGACGGAAGAAAAGGAAATAAGATAATAATATTTAAGGCAGTTATCAGGCATATAAAAGGTGGTCCAACCAAAACGCACGATGTTAATTGTATATAAAACAAAAAGTTTTCAGAAAATTATCTTAATATTTTTTATTATGATAGAAGGATCTATGACAATTATGTGTGAAACAAAATATCGGCCAAATGCTCGCCACGACTTCGGTGGCATACCTCTATCCGATGGTCCATATTTTCAATGACTCTGAGACATAATTGAGGTTCAATGTCGTTAATGTGCCGAATTATCTCATCCTTTAGCTCTTGAATTATTCTTGGCTTATTGTACACTTTTTCTTTTAAATATCCCCAAGGAAAGAAGTCCAACGGTGTCAAATCACATGATCGTGGCGGCCAATTAACATCGCCACGACGTGAGATAACACGGCCATTGAATTTCTCGCGCAAAAATGCCATTGTTTCGTTGGCTGTGTGGCAAGTGGCACCATCCTGTTGGAACCACATATCGTCCAGGTCCATATCCTCAATTTCTGGCAACAAGAAGTGCGTTATCATCTCGCGATAGCGAACACCATTCACGGTAACTGCTTGGCCGACCTTATCGCGAACAACAGCAATATTTTCCGCAGAACGAACTGGGCGAGCATGCACAGGTGTTTTCGCATTTCCTACAGACCCAGTTTGCTGAAATTTGCGCACAATTCTCCCGATTGTGGACACATTTGGTCGATTATGCTGACCAAGAAAGTCACGAAGTGCACGAAATGCATTTTAATTTGAACGCCCATTTTCGTAAAAGGCTTCAACAATCTTAACGCGCTGTTCAATTGTGTACCTCTCCATGGTTGAATTTGTCAAACACTGAAACAAAGAAATGTCAATTTAAGTTGGGAAAACTTGACGTTAAGGTGTGACGCACAATTAACATCGTGCATTATGGATGGACCACCCTTTATTAATGTATAATACGAAAAATTATAATAAAAAAAAAAATGTTCAAGAATGGCGACATTGGAGCAATTCGGGCGAGACATGTCGCATTTTAGGCGCTCTGCGCTTGTATATTTAAATATCCTTCCTCATTCTCTTTCCTCGAACATTTTATATTAGAGCGTGCCTCTTTCGCTGGCACGAATAATATAATTCGAAGAATATTAGTCAGAGAATCATTACAAGTGCACACAGCAATATCAGTCGCTGAATTCAAGACTTTTTTGCCACTTGAATAAGATGTTGGAGCCAATTTCCAAACAGTAGCATTGAAACTTTAATTGCTATTTTGCGTGTAGCCTCCCAAATAACGGCTTAGCAATCGTCTTGGCTCATACATAAATCAGTTTGATGGCTTTAAAAACTTCCTTAGGAAGCGGTGACTTATAATGGAAGGTGTCCAAGAAATCCGCTGCTTGCGCCTTCTTCTAGTCACACCAAGACTCTGAGCACTTCTCGGGCTGCGGATTTTCGTCGGTTGATAACTTATGAAATAAGGTCGCCCAGATTTAATTTTTTATACGAATAAGCAAATCGCAATGATATTGCGCCGCCTCTTTGCTCATATCGAACGCACCTCCGGAGCATGCCTCTAGAGGCTTCGGATAAAAAAAAAGTTACAACGTTGTTCGCAAGGGTCGATTTACTGTATTGATTTTGTCAAAATGCCGAAATTCGAACGAAAAGCATTTCGTACAGCGACCTAAAAATTTCGTGACACAGACACGCAAACAGCCGTTTAGTAAATATAGATTTCCCAATGAGTTCGGATTGCGACGTATTGCCAGGCCATAATAAATTGTTAATTGATCAGTCAATTTGGCAGTTAATTTACCTTTTCCTCCGAGGCCATGCACGTTTTTTTTATGCTTCTGACTAAACATAAACATCTTTTAATGATATCTATTGTGTATCAGAGATGTTAGAAATCATAAGGTAAAACATTAGGCTGTGCCTTCTCCCAGCAGGTATTTATTTGACGCAGGTGTCCCATATTCTAAAAAATTGAAAGAATTCTTTAAGCTAATAAAAAAATTGATTTTTTTGAAAAATTTATAGTGGTGTTATCCCTTAATTAACCCAGTCACACAACGAAGAACCCTATTTATTTGTATTTATCGTCTTTGTCGCCTATATCAAAAGCATCCACTATCTGGACCTCTTTGCAAATCAGTATCCGAAATATCACTCACTCGTGTTAAAATTTCAGTTGTGCAACTTTAATCATGTTCTAAGCGGTTCAGAATACCAATTGATCTATCTCCGGCCTTCCTCTTGATATGCCAGTGAAATGGGTGACCTACTCCTCAAGCAGAAACCCCCGCGCGCGCCCCACTGGCAGAACGCGGACATGCTCCCCAGGAAACCTTTTCCGCCGGTGTACCAGAACCACCGCATCCCCCAGCGGAACTCATTCAACTTCCCCCACAACCCGATCAGGTGGAGGGAGGGCGGGTTCTACCCCGCGCCCGTGTACAATTTCCCTCCGCCCAAATCGAAGGATCATTACTTCCTCGCGCCATACTATCGCAACGTGATGCCTCCGCCCCCCAACCCCAACAGACTCTTGATGGTTGACCCGAGAAAGAGGTCGGCCTTGAACGGGGGGAGGGCGCAGTCGTGTCAGTGCCGGTCGAAGTCGATGGAGGACGTGAGAACGGAAGTGGTGGAAGTGAAGTCGAACAGGTGGGAAGATGATATAAATGGGAACCATTTACCGCCTCCCATGAAGAACGGGGAAAAGTTTGGTCGGTACTCCAACAGGAGGTCTATGGAGAATTTGCTTCTGGACACCAGCTACTCGCCTCCTGGGAGGCGGACCATACGGAGTCAGGTTGGGACTTTTAGATTATGTGTGGTAGACGATTTTTTTTATCAATAGTGAAAATAAATTGAATAGGTTTGGTTAACGTTGTGTTCACATCAATTTCCTTGGATGAGTTAATGATGCAATCAAGTTAGCCTCCACCTCCTTGCTAATATATTTAGTATACAGTGCTATTCAAAAGTCCCCTCCCCCCCTCTTATCTTTGGAACGATTATACATAAACTAGTGAAATTTGGTAACTGAATATTAAGGGTTGTAAACTTCCCTGCTAGTGATGATAGATGACGTATGCGTCAAAGATGACGTCACAAGGTCATTGTGACCAATAATTTTAAATGGAACCCTATGGCAAGCGACAACTCTTAAAAGGTATCGAAAAAACGTATTCAATGATACTAATATTGTGTCTGTTTACGGCAGTTTTGACAGCTGGCTTTCAAAAACCGCAAAGCTGTGATGAATTAAATCAGTTAATAATAAAATTTAAAATTCAAGCTCCGCCACTGGATAGTTGGATAGTAAATAATCTGACGTTTTTGCAAGTCTCCCCAATTTGATGTTTTTTTAGCTGTCAAAGTTTTTATACATTTAATAATTTGTGTATTGTTGATCGAACGTTTAACTGTTTTAGTACCTTGTGGTAATTTTAAAATATTTGTACATTCAATAATATGTTAAACTGTTGTGAGCTGAACGTTTAAGTGCTTCAAGAAGAGAAATGGTACGTGTTTTAGGTGATAAAGTAGCAGCGATCCTAATACTTGGTGAAACTGGAGAAAATATTCATGCAGCAGAACGCATTTTTAATGAAAGGTTTCCCGATCGCCCAGTTTGGAGGACTTATTTGAGAGAGCTTCTTCGTAAGTTTAAAACAACGGGTAGTATTAATGATGCAAAACGATCTGGCAGACCACAAATTTCTGATGAGAAAAAAATTGATGTACTGGCAGAAGTAATAGTAAATCCTACTTCTTCAACAACTCAAGTTGCATCAACCTGTGAAGTCAGTCAAAGTACAGTGCATAGGGTGTTGAAAAAAAACAAATTTCACCCATACTAATTAAAAATGGTTCATCAACTCTCAGACGACGATCCAGACCGAAGACTGCAATTTTGTGAAAATATGGAGACTAAAATTAACCAACAGCCAGACTATGTCAAAACAATTTGTTTTAGTGACGAAAGTACTTTCTATCTAAATGGAAATGTAAATACACAAAACGTGAGATATTGGAGTGACGCAAATCCTCACATGTTTCGTGAAACACATACTCAGTATCCCGAGAAGGTCAATGTTTGGGCTGGTATACTGGGAAACCACATCGTTGGGCCTGTTTTTTTAAATACCAACTTAACCGGTGAGGTGTATCTGCAGATGTTGCAAAATGCAATACAACCTTTAATCCTTGAAATTTTGGAAGATAATCAAGATGGATTCGACATTTTGGAAATAACATTCCAACAGGATGGTGCTCCTCCACACTATTACGGTGCAGTAAGACGGTATTTGGATGAAGAATATCCTGGTAGATGGATTGGACGACGAGGTTCAATGGAATGGCCGCCTCGATCACCGGACCTCATACCTTTAGATTTTTTTCTGTGGGAGTATCTTAAATCGAAGGTTTACGCCAGTCAGCCTGACAATATTGATGTTTTAAAACAACGTATTGTTACAGAATGTAGGGCTATTTCCGCAGACACATTTGAAAAAGTACGAGAAGAGTTTCGCAATAGGATGTTTTACTGTCAGGAAGTAGATGGAGCTCACTTCGAACAATTACTATAAGTAGGTACTGCTTCTTGAATCTGTAATTAAAATTATTATCCAAGTTTACTGATTACTGATTTAATCCATCAAAACTACCATAAATACAAACAATATTAGTATCATTGAATACGTTTTTTCGATACCTTTTAAAAGAGGTGTCGCTTGCCATAGGGTTCCATTTAAAATTATTGGTCACAATGACCTTGTGACGTCATCTTTGACGCATACGTCATCTATCATCACTAGTAGGGAAGTTTACAACCCTTAATATTCAGTTACCAAATTTCACTAGTTTATGTATAATCGTTCCAAAGATAAGAGGGGGGGAGGGAACTTTTGAATAGCACTGTATAATCAATATTGATTCACCAATGATCAATGGTTACCAAGGAAAAATGTGATCAGCAGTAAAGAAAAACGTGTCTAAAAGTAGTAAGAATAGACGTATATATATATATATATATATATATATATATATATATATATATATATATATATATATATATATATATATATGTATATAGTTTAGCACTATAAACTGGGCTGTTTTTACTAGAGCATTATTTTATTTTAGGTTTTTACTGCTCTAAATCTATATTTTATTTGAATTCTAATACCAACCAACCAAGGTCACGTGTTGTCTGACATAGGTGTGCTCTGAACTACTATGGATTTTCAGTATTTTGGTAGATGATTGACTAAAACATGTGCATATGAATGAGGATTATTCAGGGTGTTTAAAAAAAATACCTATTTTTGCTTTTTATTTTCATGTAATTTTTTTGGAAATTTTGGACGCTACTAGTCCAAACATGACGAAGAATTCTATCGTTTTTATAAATTTTAAATTCTATATAACAGTTACAATGAAAATGGTTTATGAACATTTACTTGCAAGCCATTCTGACCACCAGCTATATGCAAATTCCAGAGCGCCAAGCGGAATAACTTCTCTATCTAATAGGGGAAAATTTTGTTTATCTTCTTTGTAATATTTTTGCACTCGTCCAAGGGTTACTTCTAATTGGTTAATTTAAAGTACAACTAAAGAATAATCTAATGCATAGGTGACATGGTATTAGAAATGATGACGGTAAAACACTAAAACACCCTGTATATTTTTATATTTCGTTTTAGATTTTTCCTTGATTTCAAATAAATTGTTAGATTCGGGACGGATACAGCGCTAGCGCAGTTGATGTTGATATTCCGTGTACTGTCAACAATTGCTTTACACTAATCTCTCTCTGTCGCTGATCGTGACAGATTTTTCTTTGGCATGTGGAAAGGGGAGTTTTAAGCTAGTTGTCTTAAATATAGTACTTACCCAGAATGTATTTATAGTACTGTTTAAACATGTGTAAAATTAGTTGCGTAAAGTTTGCTATTTTCAATATTGCTAAGTTTGAATGGTTATCAAGTTGGCTTCCGATGATGCCAACTTTATTGACGAAACGCAAGTCGAGAAACGTGTAATCTTTCGGTGCTGGTGGAAAACTTATATGTTGTTATCTGTTATAAGGTTAGTTTTGCTATTTTGAGAGCAGAATCATAATTAACACTAATGTTGTTTGTGATTCCTTGAAATGTCGCCATTGTGTTATTCCTTGGTGATACATATATTTTTCTTACATCATATAATAAACGTAAAGGTGCATATATATAAAACAGTATTGTTTGTTTTGTTCTGTTAATTATTTTACGTTTAAATAAACAGTTTTAAAACCTTAAAACGGACTTTTCCGCACGTAGAACATCTCTATCTCGAAATTGAGTGACCCAGAAAAAATAAACCAACACATAAATACAGAATATGTGTTTTATGCGACAGTTTTACTTTTTTCAAATAGTTCACCCTCGTGCTTTCTCATAACCCATGGACAAGGTGGGGTGTGTCCTATCTAGCTCAAAATCAATAGATGTCATCTGGTAGACGTCCCTAATAAGAATCAGTTGAAACCCGATCGATCCGACACGATTTAATTGAGTAATCGTGCTAACAAACAAATTTCTCAAATAGTCTACCATTGTGCTTTCTCGTGATCCATGAACATGGTAGAGTGTGTTCTATCCACCTCAAAATCAATAGCTGTGGTCTGGAGGATGTTCCCGATCCGAATCAATCAAAACCCGATCGATCCGACATGACTTAGTTGATTTATCGTGTTAACAAAAATTTTTCAATTAGTCCATCGTCGTGCTTTCTCATGACCCATGGACAGGGTGGGATGTGTCCTATCCACCTCAAAATCAGTAGGTGTCGTCTGGGAGACGTTCCCACTCAGAATCAGTCAAAACCCGATCGTTCCGACACGATTTAGTTGATTATCGTATTAACAAAACAAATTTCTCAAATAGTCCGCCATCGTGCTTTCTCATGACCCATTGACAAGGTGGGGTGTGTCCTATCCATCTCAAAATCAATAGGTGTCATCTGGGAGACGTTCCCGATCAGAATCAGTCAAAACCCGATCGATCCGACACGATTTAGTTGATTATCGTATTAACAAAACAAATTTCTCAAATAGTCCGCCATCGTGCATTCTCATGAACCATTGACAGGGTGGGGTGTGTCCTATCCACCTCAAAATCAATAGGTGTCATCTGGGAGACGTCTCCGATCCGAGTTAGTCAAAACCCGATCTATCCAACACGATTTAGTTGAGTTATCGTGCTAACAAGAATAAATGCCGACGACAACGACGACATACACACACACGCAGTAAAAAATATTAAAAACCATTATTTTTTGTTTTCGGGCCGAAAAACGAGAAATAAACCCAAAAAAAAATTAGTTTTTTCACTTTTTCTTTACACGATTAAATTACTTTTCCGCTTATAGTGGAGTGCGGAAAAGTAACACATGGTGAATATCACAATATTTAATTCAAAGGGGGAATTTTGAATACACAGGGCTTATTTCTACTAAGCTTTCCACCTCGTAATAATATCTAAGGCATTCCAGTGGCGTTAAATGTATTCCGCTTCGCTTACGAGACCCATTTAGTGTGCGCTGTTGCCAAATCGGCACTGTTGTCCTTATACCTGTAGATGTAGACGTATTTTCGTGAAAATATCAGCCAGTTATCAACGTTTTCAACAAGGATATACTTTCCAATATAGCACCTCGCGTGTACGCATTTCAAGAATTTTTTTCTTGTGGCGCCTAACAAGTTATTACATTCGTGGCAAACAGCTCTGGTACTTACTTCCACATTGCATCGACTAATTTTTACAGATCTATCAATGCCAACTGCTAGATCTCACGTTGAACGTTCGTAATCTCGGCTGAAACTGGAAAGAACTTGTTTAGAAACGCAGAATTGACTTTTTCTTGTACGCAAAAAAAAGTATTACCTTCAGTACACTGTAATAATCATTCTTGCCTAACAAATGGAGTAGCCGTGGGGTAATTACATAGATCGCTGTTGACAATTGAAGAATTCATATACGTTGATTATTAAAAGTAATCATGGATGAGAAGATGGTTCTTTATGGCTGGCCTTCGACTGGCCGAATACAAAAAATTATTACAGTTCAACAATTGTAGAACATTACACGTATTTTAAGAACGATATACTATTCATTTCATCGCTATTTGCCAAATAGAAAACTCTTATCTTGCCGATAAACGGAACAGTCTACCTGAGCCTAGCCACAAAAACAAGCCACGGTATGTTCTGAGATTTTTTATTTGACAAATAGCGACGAAATAAACTATAACTATATGAATGATATAGTTATAGTTTATTTCATCGATTATGTATAATTTCTATAGGCTTAATCAGAATTACGGTATGTCCCACAATTTGAACGGTTTTGCAAATTATTTTTCCAATATTTAGTTTGCCGACAATGCGGTTCATTTAATTAAAACATCTATTAATGTTGTAAACTTTACGGAGAAAATGACACTCATCATTCCACTGAAGCTCAAAAATAATAAGCGTTGTGGTTACAATCAGATTTCTTGTTTTCTTGTAAAAGATTGGCGTCATAGGAACCATTTATCATACTATTTAATCTTTCCTTTCCACATAATTTTCCTGGTACTTGAAAAAGAACCATGGTTTGTCCTATTGTAAAAAGGGATTTGCCCTGTTATGAAAATAGGACGTAGGTCAAGAAGAAGAAAAAAATGACTCGCGGTATTTCTTTAGACTGCGCAGTAACCGAAGCTCAGAAAACTATTTTCTCAAAATATTTCAAACTTCAAGCTTCAAAATGTTTTTTCCCATCTCGATACAACCATTTTTCATAAAGTTACAGCCTTTTAAAAATTACTGAAAATTTTTCAAAATTTTTGTGTTTCCTTAATTTTTTTTGAGTAGTGTATTTAGATTTAGTACAATGTATTTCGTATGATTACTTTAAATTGTAATTTTTTCATAGCCGCGTCTCATATGCCTTAAATTTAGGGCCACTATTTATTATTCAATACATTCTTTATTGACTTGTTTCTTGCGATGACTGATTTATTTTTTTTTTATTTAAATAAATAAATATAATAATGTATTTCCTTTCATATCAAACAAAAAGATTTTCCCTTGAAAACAAGAATTGACATCACGGAATCTTGCTATAAAAAATTATTTATTACGGATAATTAAAAAATTATTTCCACGGCTACTAAGATTCCGCGGCTACGGACGTTTTAGGTCACGAGAGAAGGGAAGCTAAGAAGCCCTGGATAACGGACGAAATCTTAAACTTAATACAAAAGAGACGAGGCTACAAAAACAGACGAGACGAAGAAAGACTGAAAACTTATAAGTCAATAAAGTGGGAAATCATTAGAAAGTGTAGAAGAGCGAAAGAACAATAGATAGATGATAAATGCAAAGAAGTAGAAGATAAGCTCCAAGTAGGTAAGACCGATGAGGCTTTCAAAATAATTAAGAAGAACTTCAGGGATATAGGACCAATAAGTAGAAACTTTAGGAGTCAATCGGAGGACATACGGATCGGAAGAGAGGAGAAAGCGGATAGATGGAAGCAGTACTTAGGAAATTTATACGAGAGTCAGGAATTAGGAGAGATATTAGAGGAAGAATCTAGCATCGATAGGGAAGATGTAGGAAAACCTATATTGAGAGAGGAATTTGAAATAGCACTAAGGGGGCTAAAGAACAATAAAGCGCCGGGTGTAGATAAAATACAGGCGGAAATCTTGAAATGTGCGGGACAGAAAGTAATAAATAGGATGTTTGACCTGGTAAAATACATATACGAAACGGAACGGAGGATTATAAGCGGAACATTATCGTTACTATACCGAAAAAGAGAGGAGCCGACAAATGCGAGAACTTTAGAACGATTAGCCTAACTTCCCACGCGTCAAAAATCTTGACCAGAATAATGTAGAAGAGGATGGAAAATAGAGCGGAGGAAATACTAGGAGAAGACCAATTCGGATTTAGGCGAAATAGGGGAACTCGCGAAGCTATTCTGGCGCTAAGAGTAATGTTAGAGAAAACAATAGAAAAAGGAAAGAACGCTTATATAGGATTTGTAGATTTATAAAAAGCTTTTGATAATGAAAAATGGGAAAAAATGTTCGAGATACTAAAGAGGACGGGTATAAAATATAGAGATAGGAGAGTAGTACACAATCTATACAAAGAGCAAACAGCTGTTATAGAAGTAGAAGGGGAAAGAAGGGCAGTAGGTATTAGGAAAGGAGTAAGACAGGGATGCTTATCAGCACTAATTTTTAATCTGTACATCGAAGAGGCGATTAATGTGGTAAAAGATAGAGTGGATGTCGGGATTAAAGTACAGACAGAAACTAAAAATGCTGAGATTCGCGAATGATACAGCAGTATTAGCATCTAGTAAGGAGGAATTAGAATCAGCGTTGAACGAAATGGAGGCAGTGTTGACAGAGGAATACGGAATGAGGGTGAATAAAAACAAAACTAAAGTGTTAGTGTGCAGAGGGCGCGAGAGCAGAGCAAAACGAAAGTACAAATTAATAATGAAAGATTGGAGGAAGTTAAAGACTTTACTTATTTAGGAAGTAAAATAAATTGGGATGGAAGAAGCGATAAAGATATAAAACAAAGAATAGCGCAGGGACGAGTAGCTTTTAACAAAAAGAAAGCACTTTTATGCTCGGGGGTAATAAACTTAGAAACAAGGAAAATATTTTTGAAAACGTATGTATGGAGCACGGCACTATACGGTTGCGAAACCTGGACGGTAGGGGAAGCAAGTAGGAAGAAATTAGAAGCTTTTGAGATGTGGTGTTACCGAAGAATGATGAAAATACCGTGGACTGATAGGGTTAGAAATGAAGAAGTGTTAGAGAAAGTCGGCGAGGAAAGAGGTATGTGGAAAAACATAAAGAAGAGAAGAGATAGAATGGTAGGCCACTTGCTGAAACATGGGGGAATAGTCTGCGATATTTTGGAGGCAGAAATAGGAGTGAAGAAAGGCAGAGGTAGGCCTAGATTAGACTACTGCTCGCAAATAGTAAGGGATGTAGGTTGTAGCACAATTAGCGAAATGCGTAGGTTAGCACAAGGTAGGAGAAGCTGGAGGTTAGCGTCCAACCAGTCTTAGGACTGATGACCTCATGATAATGATGATGATATTTGATGCTAGATGAAACATAAAAGGTAAATAGCGAAATGCAGGAAAATAGTAAAGGTGTACTGATGTGATGACAACAAGTGCACGTAAGATTTTTTATAATGTAGAAATATTATTTAAAAGAATGCAATTTTAAGCGCCAGCAAATAAATGGCTTAAATCGATGTAACTAATTAGTGATTTTAAAAAATTACTTTATTAAACTTCCTCTATTTTATCCAAACATATAATGTATGATAATAAATGTATTTATTACATAATCTAAACCCTTATGTGTTAACAGATAAGTTGACACTATGCTTCTAAAAGTTATGTTAACTGTGAAAATTGTTCTCAAAGATGCGTCCCCATTTTCGTGTATCCGGAATACGCGCCTTACGAGCTTCGTGAACAACAAACATTTGTGCGTCTCTATAACATATTCCTGTAGAAAAAGTGTACATATGCCTTCCTTAAATACAGAAGAAACGTATTAGAAAGCGAACTCGGATTATACGGATTTCTTTTTTAATTGACCATCGAGACCATACAACGTGTGGTAATCAGTGCCACACTTTTCAAATATCCTCGTCGATGGATAGCAAATACGCCATAAATTTTATGGAGACTAATTGAATAAATATTAATTTTTATTAATTAATTCCGTTAATCGTTTTTTATCGGCGATCTTAAATCTCTTCACAATACTTATTAGGATTTTTTTTTATTTAAGCGCGTATTTATAGATTTTAATTAATTGTTATTCTATTGTGTTTATGTGTCAGATTCCAAATCTCGTAAAAGGCAATACATTTTCAGTACGGTACAACAAAGTAAGGCGACGTTCTTTGTCGTTCTTTCACCACCGGAAGCTAGTATATCCATTAATACTTTGTATTATCTATTAATTATGATCTAGGTGTGGTCAAATTATTTTTAATTATTTATTCTCCAGCAAGTTGACTTAATTGTTGTTGAATAAATCTGACTTCAACAGATAAACATTGTTTTACGGTAAATATCGCCCTGTATAATGATAAACTTGAGTATTCACTAGTTTTACAGAATGAATAACTGAATGTGAATGAGAAAGAAAAGTAAAATGAGCTTATAAGTTACTATATCCCGAATGTAATGAATTCCATATAGGTCAAACTGGTCGTTCTTGTGGGATACGACATAGAGAACACTTACGCTCACTTAAACTAGATTCAACTACATTTTAGAGTCTAACCACCAGGTTCAAACCCTCAATAGTGTTGATACATAAGAATTATATCATTTAGAATGTAGCAAATTAAGTAATTGAAGTTTACTAAAAGTGATAACAATTTTTAAATCGAATTAAATTCTCGGCAACTTGTTTTATGACGAGTTAGACTTAAGTTGATTGTCGCCACTGGTTATATCCGAAAGCTGCGAATTTATTTTATATCTACCAACATACTAAACCCATATGCAAAATTCGTTAAAATACCTCATGTCATTTATGAATAAAAAAAAATTAAATGGATATTTTCTTAAATATCCTATATCCTGCCTTTCGAAAACGACGGCCTTAAGACATATCTACAATAGGCACAAACATTAAGGGATGTAAAACAATCCTAAATTTTTAGGTGATTTTCAAAGGGCTGTAGCTTGGAGAAAAATAGTCGCAGAGCAATTTGCAACATCAACAGTTTTTGAGTGATCATAAAAAAACCATCGAATTTTTTTTCAAATTTTTGCTTGCCTTTCAAAAGGTCCACGGACTTCAATATACATTTTTTTAAGTTATTTCATCACAAAGATTTTTTAGATAATTTTATGCTCTTCAATTTGAGTGGTCTAAAGCCTTGTACGATCATTTTTCGCCGAGTTATCGTCTTTCGAAACAAGAAAGTCAGTTTTGACTTTGGTAATTCGTTACACCTATTAAGGCTATTAGACCGCTCAAATTCAAGAGGATATAATAATCTAAATAGCTTTTATGATAAAATCACTGGAAAAAAGTTCGTGGACCTTTTGAAAGGCAAGTAAAAATTTGGATTTTTTCCAATGGTTTTCTTGCGATTACTCAAAAACTGCTAATGGTAAAAAAATTTGAACACCAAATCTGAAAACTAGAAACTTGGAGTTTAAACTTCCTTTTTTTTTAAATTGCTCCGCGACTGTTTTTCTCCAAATTACAGACCTTTGAAAATCACGTAGAAATTTAGGATTATTTTTACATTGCTTCATTTTTGTGACTAGTGTATATAACTATATACCTTAACTTTAGCCATAGAATACGTCCATAGATTTTCTGCGCGTATTTCGAGAACAACCTGTATACAAACATAATGATCTTCCAACTATAATATCCAACGTTACATAAACAACTAGCTCTTCCTAAATTAATAATAAATAAACACATTGTTTTCGAGCCATCACGCTCTAGTTGGGCATTCTTGTTACATATACGAATCATAACTCTTGATGTGTTACAAATTATATACACCGTATAACCAACAAAATAAATTTGTAATAATGGTGGCGTTACAAGAAATAGAACTGAAGATTTGTTTTGAAACCGAATGATATTTAAAATTGCAATTCTTCGGTGGAGTGTGGCAATTGTGCGAAATCGTTGCGTATTCTAGATTTTTCGATCTGTATCGCTGAGTACATGAATTTCAATGTTCCATAAGAATCGCGATGCGTGGCGAGATGTACGAGTTTTTTCTTAATTTGATTGGAAAATTAAACAAACTGTATCTCTATTACTTCTCGCTATTATTGGTTTCAGGCGTGGTAAATGAAACGGAAAGGTATTACATCGTTTCCTTGTCCTGTTGGTGTGAATTGTTAACGCTGAAGCGCGGAATTCTTCGCACATTGTGATGTACTGGGTGATTCATCCGCGGCAGACAACCTTTCTGGTCGCCATTTTATCAATAGTGACCGTATTCCTACAGCCACTTCACTGTTTGGATGTATTGAGGAAAGATTCAAGATTCTTGCCAATATGCCCCCAATATAGCTCCTCTTTTTGTTGAGGATGTGGGGTTACTCTTCCACAATATCTTCCAATATATCTTCCACAATATCATTGTCAAAATTGGATATACGTATATACCCCTATACGGACTCCTCTTTTCTTCTTTATATTTCTATAGCTGCGCTGATTTCTAAAGAGCATTAACAGCAAGGCAAGTAAATCATATCATCCTGTAGATATGTATCGTCTTGTAGACACTGTTCTTGTAGAAATTTGTTCATATCATATAACTTTTATCTTTTGAGTCAGACAAATCGATAGTCGTTTGGCTTTTTCCATTTTTGGACTGTAGGCTATTACTCCATCTACGTACTTATCCAGTAGCAGTATCAGTGAGTGCGCATAAAGCTTTTGGTGGTTATGATCTTAGCAAAAAGTCCATTGAACCTTAACAGATCAAAGTATCCGCTTCCTCATTCTTCCACGATTCTCTACATGTCCTTTTACCTAGCACATTCGATGACTACATTCCAAGGTTCCAATCATGAAATAAAATAGTCGTAATAGTAGTTAGTCGTGAAATTGTCAAAGGCTCTCACTGTTTGTGAATATGACAATGATTTTCTTCTGCCAATCCCTTGATTACTGATATCTCTGACCCTCTGAATTACCTCCATAGTCTTGGCTTGTAATGCTGTGATGTGGGCGCCTACCTCATTGATTCTATGATTTAGATCATCAGACAGTGTCCCATATCCATATATTCTATCATGTTTCTTGAACCATAAATGTAGACTGAACTACTTCAGAGAATAATTGAAATTCAGTCTAACAGCATTTTTCCGAAACAGGAAAATGGGAGAAATCCAATCTACGCTTACCTCCAGTCGAAACAGCTCGATAAGTGCGGTCGAGTGTGAAGCTTATGCTTACCGCATTCTTCCATTTTACCGGCATTGTGCACCATGAATTCTTCCCACAAGGTTAAACGGTCAATAGGAAGTACCGTCTGCGTGAAGCAATTAAAAAAAAAAAACGCCGGGATTTGTGGAGAAGTAAGTCATGACTTTTGCAACACGATGCATGCTTGTTCGTGAATTTTTGGCCTAGAACAACACTAGAATGATGCTCAAGGCTCCATTCTCGCCGGATATGGTTCCGTGTTGCTTTTTTCTGTTCCCAGAAATAAAGAGAATCCTAAAGGGCCGTCGTCTTTCAAGCATAGATGAAATTAAAAGCACATCTCTGAGAAAGCTATACACTATCCCAAAGATCGAGTTTAAGAAGTGTTTAGGGGATTAGAAGAAGCGCTGGCATAAATATATAATATCTAATAGGCACTATTTTGAAGGGGATAACATTGATGTAGACGAATAAATGAAATTATTTCCAATAAACGAAAATTCCCGTTATTTTTTGAACACGTCTCATATGCAGCTTATTGCACTTTGGTGTCCAAGTAAGGAATATTCTTCGAGATGTATTCATACTTTGAATTTCTCAACGGATCCTCCTCCCCCACAATAGTTTTCGTTGACTCTTCTTCCTTCCTTTTGTCTTGTATTTCAACCTTTGCAACTAAATGGATGACCATCGCAACTATGACCGCTGACGCGTCGTATCAGAAACGACTTCCGCTATTCGGGCCACCTCTTATTTTAATATCTCCTGATATTTTGATGTGTGAGAGCCTCGTGACGTGACGTGTTCCATATTATCCGCCGCATAATCGTACATCAAGGGTAATCAAGAGCACAACAGCAGTCCAGCCAGTCAAGTGCACTGAGCACATGTCGGAGTGGCCGTAGAGAAAGCGCGCGGCACAACGGACAGATGACGTTCGTTAGTATTGTAAATTCGCCGTGCACCAGGTCAGGCTGTTAGATGCGCAAACTGTCCGAAGAACCGTTGGTTTATATGTGACGATTAGCTCGATGATAAAAAACGAAGCCAGTCGAGATTTTTAATGAGACTAGAAGTGAGCTCCACAGTTATATAGGTGGGATAGAACAAGATGCTAGGTGTTGAGACGCATTTTAAATCGAAATAGTTTTGGGGCCTTCCAGGCAATATCGTGCTAGATACTTGTATTTTAATTGTTCAGATAAGGGTTCTGGTTGTTTAGTAAATAATGAAAATTGGCGTTACTCGAAATCTGTAACAATAATTCTTAAGCTTTCCGTAAAATCTATAATTTTCTCTGAGATCTGATGCAAGAAAATGACGACTCCGATTTTGAGGAAGCATGGCATGCAGGACGTTCTGCAACTATACCAGAAAAGTCGAAAGAACGCCACGGAAAAACCTTCGAATACTTCAAAGCTTTATGCACTGAGAGAAACACGATCATGAACACATCACAGAACTAATAATGTTAGCGTATTTGTTAGAACAGGAGACCAGTTTCTACGAACACTGAATTATTAGACGTTACCCGAAGCACCAACCAAGCTGGAATCGTCAGGTTATAATTACAACTAATCAGTGACGATTAAAAATTATAAGTTAATCATTTTTCTGATTATTGGTAAACATTATTGACACAGTGTTGCCATTAGAGAGACTTGTTAACGACTTCAAGGAATGTATTCGGTCAGTATTGGAGGCAGAATAAGGCCTACTGGGCGAGCAACGATTTTCTAAGAATTTTCTTCTCTAAGGGTATTATACTTTTTTAGTAAAAAAATTTTTACCTTCTGTAAAAAAAACATTGACACAGTGTTGCTATGAGTAGAGACTCTAGAGAATATGTATAGTGAATAATAAGATACCATAAGACCTACCGGGGAGTAACAATTTTTTCAAAGTTTTCTTCTCCAAGGATTTTATATTTTCTTAATAAAAAATTTGTAACCTCTGTAACAAAAATATTGATGCAATGTTGCCATTAGAGTGACTTTGTAAAGACTCCAAGGGATGTATGCAGTCATTATTAAGGCGGAATAAGGCCTACTGCGGTAGTAACGATTTTTTTCTGAATTTTCTTCTCTAAAAATTTTATACTTTTTTAGTAAAACATTTGTAACTTCTGAAAAAAATCTTCGATACAGTATTGCTATTAGAATGACTTAATAGAGTCTCCAAGGGGTGTATGTAGTCAATATTGTGGTAGGATAAGGCCTACCAAGGGAGTAACGATTTTGTCAGAATTTTCTTCTATAAGGATTTTAGACTTTTTTAGTAAAATAATTGTTACCTCTATAAAAAAAAATATTGACGCAGTGTTGCCATTAGCGCGGCTTAGTATCAATGGATGCATGTAATCAATATAGAGGTAGGATAAGACTTACCGGAGAAGATTTTTTTCAGATTTTCTTTTCCAAATATTGTATACATTTTTAGTAAAAAACGTATGACCTCTGTAAAAAAATATTGACGCAGTTTTGCCATTAGAGTGACTTTATAAAAACTCCAAAGGGTGTATGCAGTCAATATCTATGTAAGATATGGCCTACTCTGTTGTAACAATTTTTTTCAGAATTTTCTTCTCTAAGATTTTTATACTTTTTAGTAAAAAAATTGTAACTCTATAATATAATTATTGAAACAGTGTTGCCATTAGAATGACTTAGTTGAGACTCCAGAAGATATGTGTAGTCAATATTGGGGTAGGATAAGGCCTAGCGAGGGAGTAATGATCTTTTCAGTATTTTCTGCTCTAAGGATTTTATACTTTTTTTTAGTAAAAAATTTGTAACCTCTGTAAAAAAATTATTGACGCAGTGTTCCCACTGGCCTGCTGCCAATTTCGTGGTGAAAGGCCAATCCGACACCGATCACGTGGTAACTAAATTCACTAACCATGAACGATATTTTGATAATAAGATATTCAGTGGATAAATTTAAATTACAACTCAAATAAATCACTTCGTTATTTCTAATTCAATCTCGTAGTATTTTAGTTAGTTAGTACATGCTTGGCTTATCTACCTACAACTGAACGTGCTCCCAGAAAAATTAATCCAGTGGACTTAAATCGGAAGAATGTGGAGTCTGTGACAACTCCGTTCTTTCTGGGCCATCTGGATGGCTTTAGTTGGAACAGAAGTAGTTCAAGGTTTCGATAAGTCTTGAATAAGGTCGAATCGAGAGAATGTTAAGTAAATGTTAGTCGTTAATTTGCCTCTAAATAAATAGTAGTCAAAATATGTTTAATAATTATTGCATTACAAACATTTATAGTTCATGTTTGTTGGGTATAGATATGAGTTTCTTTCCTCCAATGAAGATTTTTAGGATCCCAGTGTCGGATGTTACTTTAAAATATATCGGATATTACTGATTACTTGTCAAAAAAAAATATGATGTAGAAATACAGGATAAATACGAGGGTTGCCTTTAAGTTTTTACAATCGACAAATAGATGGCGTTACTGAGGTATGGCATCACTGTATTCGTGAACCTTGACGTTTGTTATTGCGAAGCCAGTGGCAACTTAAAAATTGACCTAGTGTGTTGATAGTGAACGTTTAAAAGAAGCAAGTTTGTAAAAAAATGGAAACCACCCGTGAAGGTTTGCGTTCGCTGATTTTTTATGATTTTAAGAATGGTCTAACTCAACAACAATGCAATTTTTGGTAATGAAGCACCATCAGAGAAAACTGTTTACAATTGGTATCCACAATTTCGTAGTGGTCGTGCATCTGTCACTGATGAATGTCGTGAGGGTCGACCAAAATCGGTTGTCGTTCTAAGAAACATCGAAGCTATGCGCAACATGATTAAAGAAGATCGGTATGTGACTTACAGACAGATAGAGGCGTCGCAGACTGAAATACAATCGATTTTGCATGAATATTTAGCTGTAAGAAATATCTGTTCCAGGTGGATTCCGCATAATTCGACCGAAGCTCAAAAAAAGGCTCGTGTTTATTGGTGTCAGGAAATGCTGAAAAAAACGACCGAGGACGTTCAAAATCCGTATACATTGTTACAGGAGATGAAACATGGATATATTCATATGAACAGGAAACTAAACAACAGTCTACTGTTTGGGTGTTTAAAATTGAGTCGAATCCCACTAAAGTGGTTCGTTCACGGAGCACTTCCAATAAAATGATCGCTTGTTTCTTCAGATGTATTGGACACGTCGCAACCATTCCTTTAGAGGATCGAAGAACTGTTAAATGCTGAGTGGTATCACGACAATGCCAGCTCCCATACGGCACGTCAAACAACTGAATATGTGAAGGAGAAAAATATTAAATTAATGTCTCATTGCCCGTATTCACCCGATTTATCACCTAATGAGTTTTACTTGTTCCCCACTGTCAACCAAAATATACGTGGACAGCGATTTTCATCACCTCAAGAAGCTGTTGAAGCCTTCCAAAACCATGTTTCTACGATATCAACTTCAGATGGAGAAAATGTTTCCAGAATTGGTTTGAGCGTATGCAAAAATGCATTGAGCTGAAAGGCGAATATTTCTAAAAGCAATGAAACGCTTTGTTTCGAACTTGTTCGTTTCTTTTTCACTTTTTGTAAAAACTTAAAAAGCAGCTCTCGTAACAAAGGATATATGAATATCATTTATCACCTCTTGAACACGCTGTCCTTATCAACTCGTGATGATTTTTTTGTGATTTGAGCATGTTATTTTATTTTGACTGCTTCTGGTTAACTGTAGCTTTTGGAATAATACGTTTTCCACGGTTATTCTGAAAAAAACAACTCACGTATCGTACTTTATAGAAATTATACTCGCAGATACAAACAGTATAAGAAATCGTATGAATTCATTCAAATATAACGGTCCGCTTTAAGGCAAGAAAGATGTTGATGGCATATACATACAAGAATTCATGCGCATAATATGAGGAATTATTAAATATCTTTTGAACGGTTTCACTTTGTGTAAAGTGTTATTTTTATACAAAAAGTTAGATAGTTTTTAATAGTGTATAATAATAAATGATAATTATATGTGGTAATATATAATAAATATCTGGACAGAAAGTGAGAAACGTAACGGCATTTTCTCCAAATTGAGACACGTCTATACTGCAAGATATCATCATTAATCTAATAATAGATATTATAGAATTATTGTGGAATATATAATGAGCAGTAAAAGTGCGGAATAAATTACTTTTCTCTAAATATACATAAATGTATTTCATAAAAATCGTGAGATGAGTTGATTTTTAATTATGATTGTGTGTCCTTTCTCCGAATCCGATTTTCCTATTTATCATGTCATCGAAGACCGATTTGTGACGTGAGCGATATTTTCTTAATGGCAACTCCAATTGGTTCCTTCGAATTGTGAAATGATACATTTACGTATTAAAAATGTTTAAAGTCCATATTGTACAATATTATCAAATATTAACTACATACCAATGTAACATATATCATAAAATCGCTGGCATATTGTCCCATATCAAGGTTACAGTTCGTTTTAAACCTCCAAAAAAAATTGCGAAATGTAGTCACGCCTCATTCGATAGTTCTTTATTTTTCTATTAACTTTTACCGAGTTTTCTAATAAAATTCTTGCTTTGTGGAGTTGTAAGCTGTTATATTCTGAATATAGTATATCCTATATAGGTCAAACTGGCCATTTATTTGAGATACGACACAAGGAACACTTGACTTCATTTATGTCGAATCGAATAATCTTCCAATGTTTAAAGATTTGCTTAATGAGTGAAGACTTTTATTACATAATAATCTTAATCATAATATTCTTCATAATCATTTCCATAATTCTACAAATTTGCCTTAGAGAAAATGCAAATATGTGTACGATTTTGGTAAAAATGCTAATTTGGTATAATTTACCCAAATTATCGCAAATCAAATGCATAATAAAGGTCAAGTAGATATGGCGTACTATAACTTTTTGAAGACCTTTGACAAGGTAAATCATATATGTATACTAATTTCAAAATCAAAGTTATATGGAATCAATAGCAATCTGCTTCATTGAGTAGAACCGTACATATTCAGATATTTGTTTCACATAATGGCTTTAAATCCGACACTTTTTTTGCCTCCTCTAGAATACCGCAAAGCACAAATTTGGAATAATTATTCTTAACTATATTTAAATATAACCTGCTTAGAAGGTCACTTAATGTTACGGAAACTCATTGACCTTATTGTGTCGTGGTGTTTGGAGAATAAACTATCAATAAACATAGATAAATGTAAAGTTTTTAAATACCTTAAGAAGCAACCAGTAAAATACTACCATTATTCTGGTGGTAAAGTTTAACAAATTAGAATGGTATTATCGGGGAAAAACATTAATTAATAACAGATTGGAGCAGAAACGCAAAATTCTATGAAAACGGTGTTTTAATGAAAAACTTGGAGGTGAAATTGCGACTTGTTCGAGTTCCCTAAGAGTCGTAGGGGCAGGTATGTAACGCCTGACTGATCGTTTTAGTGCATCCCGTAGATGCTCTATGGAGTTCATATCTGGACTTCTTGATAGCCAGTACTTAGTTGAAATATTCGCAAATTGAAGGCAGTCCGGTACCTCTCTAGTAACGTGGGGCCGAGCGTTGTCCTGCATTGTCCCCGACAAACGGGGCAAATGACATCACATGTCCTACTATGTTTTCTACGTAAAAATGTGCATTCATAGATCTGCTCCGTATATGAACCCAATCCGTGCGACGACCAAACGTATTCCAAAAAAAATGGGCTCCTCGGAGAGATATTGCAGGCAGCAAGCCTCTCTCCTGGCTTTCACCAGACTCGTATCCTAGGCCACGGCCACGTATATCCTCGTATATCCTAAGCCACATACTCGTACATGAAATGTTTAAGGATTTAAAATTTCGAAAAAGTATAAGATATAATGAAAAGTTTTGCTGATGCGATATTGATAATTTTGTCCAGGAGTGTAGTAAGGATCTTGGTGGGTACTTTGATGATAAACCATCATTCGCTGGATATATCAATCATGTGGCTCTTAATGCATATAGAGCACTTGATTGAGATTTGGTCATTTCGCATAGACAATTATTACCCAGTAAGAGTTATGACTCTATTTCTACAAAGATTTGGCATCCAGAAAATATCTCGAAGGATAGGGGAGAGAATTCGCTCTATCCCAGTTCGCTCCGTTTGGTCAACTAGTGCTAGTTCAGGAACGTTCCTGTTATATGACGGGTCTGTAATAAGACGCTCTTCTGCATTTGTCTAAATATTTAGTTTATAAGTCCCATCTTTCCAATATTATCTCTTAGGTTCTTGGTCATTACACTAAAGTGAGATGACTACTAGGTAATTTATAATATGTCCAAGCCCCAGATATGCTAAATTTATATCGCTAGGTTTTCGTAATTTCTAATCTCAGCTTCTGTTTTTCATGTTTTGGGATTGTTTTGGTTTTCATGTTTGGGTTATTATTATTATTTATTATTGTTATTATTAAAAAGTTATCTGTCTTTAGTGCCGGGCCAGGACAATAACTTTGTAACTTATTGTCGTGTTATTTTTCAGTCAATTTCAAATACACAACTATAGAATTCCCTCTGAATTATATTTAACTAAGAGGAAATGGTATTACTATTAATATTAATCAAGGATCTGTCTAGCTACGAGATGGATATGACGTTAATTAATTATGGTAATCTCCACGTAATATTCGTATATGCCTCAAGAACTCACTAGTTTACAAATTTTATATACGGTGCTATTCAAAAGTCCCCTCCCCCCCCTCCCCTTCTTATCTTTTTAACGATTATACATATACTAGTGAAATGTGGTAACTGAATATTAAGAGTTGTAAACTTCCCTACTAGTGATGATAGATGACGTATGCGTCAAAGATGACGTCACAAGGTCATTGTGACCAATAATTTTAAATGGAACCCTATGGCAAGCGACACCTCTTTTAAAAGGTATTAAAAAAACGTATTCAATGATACTAATATTGTTTGTATTTATGGTAGTTTTGATGGATTAAATCAGTAATCAGTAAACTTGGATAATAATTTTAATTACAGATTCAAGAATCAGTACCTACTTATAGTAATTGTTCGAAGTGAGCTCCATCTACTTCCTGACAGTAAAACATCCTATTGCGAAACTCTTCTCGTACTTTTTCAAATATGTCTGCAGAAATAGCCCTACATTCTGTAACAATACGTTGTTTTAAAACATCAATATTGTCAGGCTGAGTGGCGTAAACCTTCGATTTAAGATACCCCCACAGAAAAAAATCTAAAGGTGTGAGGTCCGGTGATCGAGGCGGCCATTCCATTGAACCTCGTCGTCCAATCCATCTACCGGGATATTCTTCATCCAAATACCGTCTTACTGCACCGTAATAGTGTGGAGGAGCACCATCCTGTTGGAATGTTATTTCCAAAATGTCGAATTCATCTTGATTATCTTCCAAAATTTCAAGGATTAACGGTTCTATTGCATTTTGCAACATCTGCAGATACACCTCACCGGTTAAGTTGGTATTTAAAAAAACAGACCCAACGATGTGGTTTCCCAGTATACCTGCCCAAACATTGACCTTCTCGGGATACTGAGTATGTGTTTCACGAAACATGTGAGGATTTGCGTCACTCCAATATCTCACGTTTTGTGTATTTACATTTCCATTTAGATAGAAAGTACTTTCGTCATTAAAACAAATTGTTTTGACATAGTCTGGCTGTTGGTTAATTTTAGTCTCCATATTTTCACAAAATTGCAGTCTTCGGTCTGGATCGTCGTCAAAAACGTCAGATTATTTACTATCCAACTATCCAGTGGCGGAGCTTGAATTTTAAATTTTATTATTAACTGATTTAATTCATCACAGCTTTGCGGTTTTTGAAAGCCAGTTGTCAAAACTGCCGTAAACAGATACAATATTAGTATCATTGAATAGGTTTTTTCGATACCTTTTAAAAGAGGTGTCGCTTGCCATAGGGTTCCATTTAAAATTATTGGTCACAATGACCTTGTGACGTCATCTATCATCACTAGTAGGGAAGTTTACAACCCTTAATATTCAGTTACCAAATTTCTCTAGTTTATGTATAATCGTTCCAGAGATAAGAGGGGACTTTTGAATAGCACTGTATAGTTAATTAAACAATGTGGTAAATCAAATCTCTCACGGATGTTTTGTGTAGGATATTACTAATACTATAAGTAGGTAAAACATGCCGTCCGTTTTGCATTTTTACGATAGTCAGTAAAACTACTTTGAATTTTTTCATGCAAAAAGCTTCATTAAAAACCATTATGTATTTATTTATTGTAAAAAGGCTCGTAAAAAAATTAATTACAGCGTATAGCAAGCATTTATACGGTCCTTCAACGTTAATACGTTAAATTACCATATAAATAGTAATAGAATAGGTTATTATGTAAACAGCAATAAATGTTTTAAACATTTTGTAGGCCTCTAAGTGAAAAAAGCTGCGCCTTTTACTACGTCAACTGTTGTAGAATTTTAATTAGGATTAAAACTTAATATTTGTAGGAAATGTGCGAAAATTATGCTCCTTCAGTGTTTTAATTTTTATTAAAGTGCTTTCGTGAAGTAATAAATTCGTTAAAAATTCAAGGAATAACTTTTGGGGGAAACACTCGGACCTAACAAATTTTATTTTTAGTTGCGAATTTTTCAAAGTTCAATTAATACAAATAATAATTACATTAGCATGGGTATAGGTTACATAACAAAACATTGAGTAAAATTGTATGTAAGACAATTCATCATCACGAGGTCATCAGTTCTAAGACTGGTTGGACGCTAACCTCCAGCTTCTTCTATCTTGTGCTAACCTACGCATTTCGCTAATTGTGCTACAACCTACATCCCTTACTATTTGCGAGCAGTAGTCTAATCTAGGCCTACCTCTGCCTTTCTTCACTCCTATTTCTGCCTCCAAAATATCGCAGACTATTCCCCCATGTCTCAGCAAGTGGCCTGCCATTCTATCTCTTCTCTTCTTTATGTTTTTCCACATACTTCTTTTCTCGCCGACTTTCTCTAATACTTCTTCGTTTCTAACCCTGTCAGTCCACGGTATTTTCATCATTCTTCGATAACACCACATCTCAAAAGTTTCTAATTTCTTCCTACTTGCTTCCCCTACCGTCCAGGTTTCGCAACCGTATAGTGCCGTGCTCCATACATACGTTTTCAAAAATCTCTTCCTTGTTTCTAAGTTTATTACCCCCGAGCATAAAAGTGCTTTCTTTTTGTTAAAAGCTAGTCGACCCTGCGCTATTCTTTGTTTTATATCTTTATCGCTTCTTCCATCCCAATTTATTTTACTTCCTAAATAAGTGAAGTCTTTAACTTCCTCCAATCTTCCATTATTAATTTGTACTTTCGTTTTTGCTGTGCTCTCGCGCCCTCTGCACACTAACACTTTAGTTTTGTTTTTATTCACCCTCATTCCGTATTCCTCTGTCAACACTGCCTCCATTTCGTTCAACGCTGATTCCAATTCCTCTTTACTAGATGCTAATACTGCTATATCATCCGCGAATCTCAGCATTTTTAGTTTCTGTCCCTGTACTTTAATCCCGAAATCCACTATCTTGTACGACATTAATCTCCTCTTCGATGTACAGATTAAAAATTAGTGGTGATAGCGTACATCCTTGTCTTACTCCTTTCCTAATACCTACTTCCCTTCTTTCCCCTTCTACTTCTATAACAGCAGTTTGCTCTTTGTATAGATTGTGTACTACTCTCCTATCTCTATACTTCATTCCCGCGCTCTTTAGTATCTCGAACATTTTTTCCCATCTTACATGATCAAAAGCTTTTTCTAAATCTACAAATCCTATATAAGCGTTCTTTCCTTTTTCTATTGTTTTCTCTAACATTACTCTTAGCTCCAGAATAGTTTCGCGAGTTCCCCTATTTCGCCTAAACCCGAATTGGTCTTCTCCTAGTATTTCCTCCGCTCTATTTTCCATCCTCTTCTGCACTATTCTGGTTAAGATTTTTGACGCGTGGGAAGTTAGGCTAATCGTTCTAAAGTTCTCGCATTTGTCGGCTCCTCTCTTTTTCGGTATAGTAACGATAATGTTCCTCTTATAATCCTCCGGCATCTCGCCCATTTCATATATGTATTTTACCAGTTCGAACATCCTATTTACTACTGTCTGTCCCGCATATTTAAAAATTTCCGCCTGTATTTTATCTACACCCGGCGCTCTATTATTCTTTAGCCCCCTTAGTGCTATTTCAAATTCCTCTCTCAATATAGGTTTTCCTACATCTTCCCTATCGATGCTAGATTCTTCCTCTAATATCTCTCCTAATTCCTGACCCTCGTATAAATTTCCTAAGTACTGCTTCCATCTATCCGCTTTCTCCTCTCTTCCTATCAGTATGTCCCCCGATTGACTCCTAACATTTCTACTTATTGTTCCTACATCCCTGAAGTTCCTCTTAATTATTTTGTAAGCCTCATCGGTCTTACCTACTTGCAACTTATCTTCTACTTCTTTGCATTTCTCCTCTATCCATTGTTCTTTCGCTTTTCTACATTTTCTAATGATTTCCCATTTTATTGCCTTATACGTTTTCAGTCCTTCTTCGTCTCGTCTGTTTTTGTAGCCTCGTCTCTTTTGCATTAAGTTTAAGATTTCGTCCGTTATCCAGGGCTTCCTAGCTTCCCTTTTATCGTGTCCTAAAACGTTCGTAGCCGCGGAAGCTAGACTATTCTTGATACCCTCCCACTCAGTTTCTGCGTTCTTGATTTCGTCCTTACTCGCTTTATTAATTAATTGATCTGTTTTTTCCTGAAACTTATCTTTCATATTCTGATCCCTCAATATGTCCACATTTATACGTTTCTTATCCTTCCGGGTTTTCAGATTTTTGATCTTTAATCTAGCTTTCATGACTATCAAATTGTGGTCGCTGTCTACATCTGCTCCTGGATAACTCTTACAGTCTTTTACTTGATTTCTAAATCTCTTCCTAACCAGAACGTAGTCTATCTGATACCTGTAAGACAATTATAATTTTGAAATTGGCATTGTTTTAGACTAGGCAAAAAATTATCCTCTAGGCGTTCTGAAAGGCAAGAAAAAATTTGGAATTATTTTCCGATGGTTTTCTTATGGTTACTCAAAAAGTGCTGATGGTAAAAAAGTTTTAAGATCTGAAAACTAGAAACTTGGAGCTTCAATTTGCTTTTTCTAAAATTGCTCTGCGACTATTTTTATCCAAGTTACAGCCCTTTGAAAATCACCTAAAAAGTTTCAATTTTTTTATATCCCTTAATTTTTGTGCCTAGTATATCTAAGTTACTTATTATTTGTTATTTGTGTTGAGTCGTAAAACGAATTAATATATGTATTTGGGGAACTTCCGCTTCTTCAAAGTCATCAAGTCCACCAGCTGATACCGAATCGAATTTCTCGTATATTATTTTTCTTATAAATCATTAAAAATATCACTCACTTTCGTTTATTCAAATTTTTTTGTTTGTTTTTGCTTTTACCCGAGTCGCGCTACAGGTGTACTGATCACCTTTGATCTTTCGGGTCATACACCAGATTCGCGTTAAATATTTTAAAAGTAGGGAACCACTTAAAATACCTGAGTCTTGTAAACCTAATTATAATGAATAAAATCTACATATTATGTACGTTATAATAATTCTTCGATTTCGATTATCTTCACATTCGAGCGAGAACTTCCGTTCCTATAGCCTCGTCTTTTGCCTTTTACTTTTTCGTTTTACATATTTCTCTCATTTATCCGCGCGGGACGTCCTTCAAGCTATCCGAAGTGAATTATATTCACCTTTGTTCGCTGCTAAAACACCGGCAATTAATTTTTTGTCTACACTTTAGAAACACCATCAGCAAAAATCTTGTAGCTCAGTGTTACGTTTCACAATAGAACCCGAGATATATAGAAATTAAATTACGTCGATATAATTAAGTCAGGCCGCCGTCATGGCCGCTTTGCAACCTTGGTTGTCTGTTTTACACGTTCTTTATTTTAAAGAAATTCCTTTTGAGATTTCTTCTGTTTAAGAAGACTGTGTATTGAAACAACGTCATGGTGTATGTTTTGTTACAGCCTACGCCGAGGAACACATCCGATCTTGACAACAGCGAAGGTAGCGGTAATGGTAGGCCACGGTTCGTGGCGGTCACAACTTTGGAAGATGTGCAGGCCGTCAGATGCGCGGAGTTTCATCCCGGAGGCCAACTGTACGCGGTTGGATCCAACTCGAAGACGCTTAGGATTTGTACTTATCCAAAACTCACAGACCTCAGGTAAGCAAAGGTCAACTATTGAGTCCAGAGTCTAGAAACGACAGTTTTCGAAACAGTCAATGAAATTCCGCATAGGAAGTAATACTCACAATCTAGTAAGCAGTGAATACCAAACCACAGACGACGCACAGTGGGGCAAAATCGCAAAGCAATACTCAAAATTCAATTTTTTTTATATTTTTCTTTGTTTACATAATTAGACATAATGTTGATAGCTGTCTACCATCTGGGTCAATTAGAACTCGAGTTTTAGATGACTATATTCATTGAAAAACCTTAGGAATTCATTATGAAATTCGATATGAAACACTGAGCTTAAATATTCCCCAAGGGTTTGCATGAAGAGCCTCTACCGTGATTAGGTACACAAACTTGCACACTTTGGATCTATAGCCTAAAATATCACGTTATAACATGTTCGCGTTCTCGCTATATAAACAATCGAGCCTTGGTGGGGGTGCATTTCTATGCTCGGAAGCTGTTGATTGTTTTTCAATCAAATGATGCAGATACTGTTTATTCAGATACCAATTCAAGTCAGTGGTATTTCCGGTAATTACGTCTGTCATTACTGTGAAAACCCGTGTTTTATTAGATGTTCTACTTAATTCACAAGATAAAAGATTTGATTGTTTGATTAATTATTTATATAATAAGTTTTTAATCGCCGACGATCATCAACTATTGATTGAGCCGTTCAACTTTAGCTACAATCAACGGCACACTATTCACTATCCATCACAAACCCTATTTCGCAATGATAGATGATAAGGTTTGGTAATTCATCATTGAAACAACTTCCTCATCCTCTTGCTGTGTTTGTGGAGCGAGACCTTCCAAGATGAACAATCTTCCTTTAGTGAAGTGGAAAACTATCAAGGACGTTTCGACTAACTACGGGATGTCGACGCTCCACGCATGGATTAGATTCATGGAGTGTATCCTTCATATCGGCTACTAGCTCCCCTTCAAAAACTGGAGCGCAGGGTCGGATGAAGAAAAACCTTTGAAGAAAGAAAGGAAAAAGCACATCCAGAAAGGCTTAAAGGAGAAAGTTATAACGGTGGATATACTGAAGTAGGGAACTGGATCATTCAACGATGGTAATACAGCTCGTCGGTTTTTCAGGAACTGAAAAGTTGCTGCTGAGGTGACAGGTGTAAATAAAAACCTCATTTATAGATTGTACATAATCCTACAAGTTCTTGCCAGTAGCAATAAGATTTATTCCTCATAATTTGAGAAACATTCTTGGGAAACATATGAGCTGTATATCAGCTATTATAATTGGTATTATATGCAAGCTTCAATTCACATGATTCTTCTCTGTGGGAAAATTCTCATAGATTCAATACCGTTGCCTATCGAATGGATGTCAGAAAAGGCTCAGGAGGCGAGACAAGGACTTCAAAATATTTAGACTGGGCAACACTCGAAAATGTGCTCGAATTGCAACCAACGAGGATGTTATACAAACCTGCTTGTATTTTCTGACCTTTTAATTTCATTTTTGTGGCCTCAATGGCAATTATCAGACTCAAGAATTTTGTAAACTAATGCTAAACTTCTTTTCATTCTTCTTGAGGATGTGGATAGCAGTGAATCAATTGAAGATGACGATGATTTGATAGAGGATATCGTTGAAGTGAGCAGAGTTGGGTTTGTTCCCATGGTGATTGATTCGTATAATCAATTAAGTAAGACAAAATATTTTTAAATAAGCTTTAAGTAAGTATTTTAATTATATTCCTCGCGTTGTTTTATTTTTTCGACCCCTTAAACATGATCTAATTGACTTTGCCAACTAAACTATTGCCCTATCTGTGAGACTAGCCAGTGTGCCAATTTTTGAATTTTGAGTTCAATTTTTCCAAAAGTTAATGGATTTTGAATATTTTTTGCGATTTTGCCCCACTATGTTACGTAGTGGTTCTAGAGTCTTATGCGTTTTCAGGGAAGACCACCAGACGTACCAACCCATGGTCCTCTTCAAGAGGACGAAGCACCACAAGGGTTCCATCTACTGCCTCGCCTGGTCGCCAGTCGGCGACCTTATGGCCACCGGCTCGAACGACAAGACCGTCAAGCTGATGCGGTTCAATTCCGACACCTCCAATCTGGAGGGCGACGAGATCGAACTCACTATGCACGACGGCACCATCAGGGACCTTTGCTTCCTGGAGGACACCACGAATAAGTCCAGTCTGTTGATAAGCGGGGGCGCTGGGGACTGTAAGATATACGTCACGGATTGCGCTACTGGAACGCCTTTTCAGGCGCTCAGCGGGCATACGGGTAAGATTTTCTTTTTTGTTTCCAGAAGTAGTCGCGAGATAATAATACTTAAATGATCGCAAATCTTCAAACCTGTTTTCGAAGAACAATTACAAAACTACTGTCAAGAATATCTTTCCTTTAGTGTTTTCTGAGCGAATAGTAGTTAATGGTAGCCACAAATAGCAAAGTTTCGTTGTAGCTAACAATATGGTTTTCAAGAAGTCAGATAATATGATTTTTATGCTACTAGAAATCAGAATACTCAGAAATACGTAACAAAAACATCAAATTCACTCAACCAAATTTTTGGAAACTACTATCAGACAATAAATATTTGTTAAAATAATGTTTAATATTTCTGGTAGTCAACAGTAAGTAGCAGTTTAAGTAATAAGGTTCTTGTATTATTAAGAATGAAGTTCGCGCAAGTTTTAGGAGGTTGTCATACTCAGAAATACATTTTATAGTTCTTTTATGGGTTTTTAAATGAGGGCTGTAATTTTGGTAGTCAATAAATCAGGCAATAATACTTTTATATTATTAAAAATGCCTAGAAATAGTAAACCAAAAACTTGTAGTTAAAAAAGTTGTAGAAAATTTCCATCAGAAATACGTTTTATAGTTTTTTGTTAAAGCGGCTTTTGTGCTACTAAGAATGCTCAAATTATTAAAAATAGAATCTGATAGTCCATCCAAACAAGTTTTTCATATTTCGGATAATACAATTTCTATACTACTAAAGGCTCAGAAATACCCAACAAAAGACCTGAGAATCCGTTGAAACAAATTTTAGATATCTACTGTTGGATCAGAAATACCTTCTTATAATATATAACTCGAAATGTTTTTATAGTCTTTGAGTTAATAACTATTTGGAGTAAAACTGAGTTAATTAATAACTTTTATGGTGTTAACAATAGTCAGAAATATTCAAAGAAATCGAATAGTCCGCCCAAAATTTAGAAAATTACCATCAGAACTACTTATCAGTTTTTATAGGTTTGTTTACATTTTTGAGTGAAGGAAAATGATCAAACCAAACAAGTTTTTTAACAAGTATCAAAATTTTCTCAGAAATACTTTTCGGATTATTTTTTTATTAATAGCAAACTATATTCGCGATAAATAAAAGTTCAGATACGAGTACATTTAGGTTACTAAAATTGCTTAAATATAGTAAAATAATCGTATAGTCCACCCAAATAACTTGAAAAAAATGCCATTTTTTTATTTTGTAGTAAAAAATTATAGGTGTGGTACTCAAAAGTTCTATTTCTTTGGTTTATATGTTACTAACAACATTCAGAAATAATAAAAGAATAGAAGGGTCCACTGGAACAAGATAAAAAAAAACCATCAGAAATACCTTCCAAATATTTCGTTATTATTTTCGAACATAGGAATATATTATTTCCTGCAAAATATCAAGTACAGTAATAGGGCTCTTATATTGTTATGAAAACCTACTGATAATCAAAAATATCTGAACAAGGCAACAAAATTTTGGCGGGTAAAATGAACAGAAATGGCTTTTTTATATATTTTAAGTGAAGTATTGCATTTCTGACATTAAGAAAATTATGCCATTAATGAAATGTAATATTTTACGCCTTTTAGAAAACTAATCGGAAACAAAAGAAAACAGTTTTTTGTGTGACCATTTCGCACATAAACCACATTTAGAAAACGACCCATTTTACCCGAAATTAGTGCCATTATACCAAAGGAAAAGTGTTTTTTTTTTTTGACGGTGTTCCTCGAGGTTCAATATTGGGCCTCGTCCGATTTCATACCCGCTTAACGAGGATAATTATATCATCAATCAACTATTTCCTCCTCCACGCAGGTCACATCCTATCGCTATACACCTGGGGCGGCGCGATGTTCGTCAGCGGCTCCCACGACAAGACGGTGCGCTTCTGGGACCTGAGGACCAGGGGCTGCGTGAACATGGTTACCCCGATCACGGTGCCGGGAACGAGGCAGGGATCCCCGGTGGCTAGTCTGTGCGTGGACCCCTCCGGAAGGTTGCTGGTATCGGGCCACGAGGATAGTTCCTGCGTGCTATACGACATAAGGGGCGGGAGGAACGTGCAGTGCTTCAAGCCGCACTCTGCCGACGTGAGGTCGATCAGGTTCTCCCCGTCGGCGTACTATCTGCTCTCGGCCGGCTACGACAATAAGTTGGTGCTCACCGATTTGCAAGGTGAGTTTTTTTATTTGGGTATTTTCCAAAATGGCGCCACAGCGCCATCTTTGGTGAGTATGTCACTATTTATTGGCGACTCAAATTTGTTTGTTTAAAAGTTTTAAACATTTTTCTTTTAAGAAAAGAGTAATAGGTTGCCACTGGATGATATAACACATTATCTAAACTTTTATCCAGATTTGTTCTCTATTATTATAATTTGTACCACAATGAAATAAAAATATGTATTACAGTTCGTCAAACAAGATCGTGACCGACAATATTACACGTTCAAATCAATTTTCACGTTCTATTATGCGGGCTCGAAAGGACCAAAAATATCAAAGTCCTTCGTAAATAAATGAGCGAAGCGATTTGAAAAGCAAACACTGTGTAAATACGATTTACTAGGGCCTGGCGCGACGCAAGCAACTAGAAAGAAACAATATGGGAACTGTAAGAATACACCAAGTGGTACAGGACGCTTAGTAAACATGATTTAATTCGGTAATTCTTTTGTGAATATATTGATGTACTAACAGACTACATATGGTTACATTCGGTCCTCGAAGATGGCTCTAAAGTCGAGTATCGACGGCACAGTGCTATACTGGTCTAATTTTTCTACGATATACAACAAGGCAACGGCTCAGTTATCGGTTCTCACGTATCGGGCGTATTGTTCTTGCAAGATCAATTTCGAATATATGGATAGCAATCTTAGGGAAATTTGGGGCACCGATTTGAACTGCAATAGGGAACGTTGTATGTAACCAACTGATGAGAGCGTCTTCAGGGCACTAAAGAAATAGATAAACTAGAAATTTACTACGCGTTGTCTGTGGTCGTCTACCTTAAGTTTCATGGTCAGTCAGATTTTATACGGAAGCAGACGAAAGTCCTGACGCAAAATCGCCAAGTTGAAGTCGCAGAAAGGCCATGCTCTTGCGAACGACGAGAAATTGACTGCCTCTGGTTTTCCCGTACACTCTCACGCACAGCAGCGATGTTTTTCGCAGACCTTGCGTTTGGATGACGTACGGGTACCTGATTATTTATCAAACCGGTTGCAGTGTTGGTGACGGACGGTTGTGGCGAGGATAAATATCACGTAATGCAGGGAACGTTTCTCGAACGGAGCGCTGATTTTGAAAATAAAATTTGATGACTTGTACACGTTGTTGAACACAACAATCTTCCACATGGATTTGCCATATACTACTGAACAATTCACAACGAAATTGACAGATGCTGCTTTAACAACATGGCCGCTATATCCCAACAAATGTCGAGCGTCCCTATTGATAGACCCTGTACATGTCTTGGTCGTATCCCTGAAATATTGAAGATGGATCCTCAATATTTCAAGGTTCCAAGGACTACTGCTCGTCAAGAATAAGGAGAAGTGTAAGATACTCATGTATGCGTAAAAGAGAGAGCGAGACAACATTTGGAGGGAAAGGAATACACTACGCGTGGCCAGATCGAACTCAATATTCACTCTGCAAATGTTTCAATACAAGCTGGTCTGGAAGCTATATAGTCGGCAGCCATGACACCAGACTCGGGTACAGAAGGCTAATAACCTACTCACCTTAAACCATATTATTACAGAAACTTCGGTAAAAGAAAGCAGGACGGATCATACGTTGACGACTCTGGCGACACCTAAAACAAAGATACGATTTGGTACATGGAATGTGAAGACTCTATATGAGCCCTCTAAAATAGCGCAAGCGGTGAATGAATTAAATAACTACGGGTTGTGTTTTCTGGGAATGTCGGAAGTGAGATGGCTAGGAAAGGGCGAACATCACGTGCCAACAGGAGAAATTCTGCTATACAGTGGAAAAGAAGAAGGAACCCATGAGAGTGGCGTGGGGTTACTCCTTAACAAGCAAGCAAAAAAGAGTCTCATCTCCTGGAATCCAATAAATGACAGGATACTATCAGCAAGATTCTACACAAGATACCGAAAAATAACAGTCATGCAATGTTATGCCCCTACAAATACATCTCCTGCAGAAGAAAAACTCATATTCTATAAGCAACTAGAACAAATTGCTCAACAAACAGCGAAAGGTGATATATTGATACTAATGGGAGACATCAATGCAAAAGTGGGACAAAACAACACGAATCTCGAAAATGTAATGGGCCGACAAGGCTTAGGAGAAATGAACGAAAATCGAGAACTATTCACCCAGTTCTGCTACAATTACAATCACGTAATTGGTGGCACGATATTTCCACATAAAAATGTTCATAAAGTGACATGGGTATCTCCTGATAAGAGAACTGAAAAGATGGAGGTCCTCTCTTATCGATGTGCGCAACAAAAGAGGAGCAGACGTTGCCAAGTGACCACCACCTCATATTGGGAGTTTTAAAAATAAAGCTAGCCACACATAAAACACCATCAATGACAAATATATCCAGATATAACATTGAGAAATTAAAAACACAACAAAGTAAGAGGACATTCAAAGAAGAACTATGCCAACAAATCGATGCCCAGAATGACAGAGGCTGGGAGACAATTGCGAGAACACTGCTAAGAACAGCTGAAATCACTCTAGGGGAAAAGGAGAGAAAAAGAAAGGAATGGATATAAGATGAAACGTGGAATCTTATTCATCATCATCATCATTAGGTCATCAGTCCTAAGACTGGTTGGACGCTAACCTCCAGCTTCTCCTATCTTGTGCTAACCTACGCATTTCACTAATTGTGCTACAACCTACATCCCTTACTATTTGCGAGCAGTAGTCTAATCTCGGCCTACCTCTGCCTTTCTTCACTCCTATTTCTGCCTCCAAAATATCGCGGACTATTCCCCCATGTCTCAGCAAGTGGCCTACCATTCTATCTCTTCTCTTCTTTAAGTTTTTCCACGTACTCCTTTTCTCGCCGACTTTCTCCAATACTTCTTCGTTTCTAACCCTATCAGTCCATGGTATTTTCATCATTTTTCGGTAACACCACATCTCAAAAGCTTCTAATTTCTTCCTACTTGCTTCCCCTACCGTCCAGGTTTCGCAGCCGTAAAGTGCCGTGCTCCATACATATGTTTTCAAAAATCTCTTCCTTGTTTCTAAGTTTATTACCCCCGAGCATAAAAGTGCTTTCTTTTTGTTAAAAGCTACTCGACCCTGCGCTATTCTTTGTTTTATGTCTTTATCGCTTCTTCCATCCCAATTTATTTTACTTCCTAAATAAGTGAAGTCTTTAACTTCCTCCAATCCTTCATTATTAATTTGTACTTTCGTTTTTGCTCTGCTCTCGCGCCCTCTGCAAATCTCAGCATTTTTAGTTTGGAATCTTATTAATGAGAGAAAAAAGAAGAAAGCGGATATTACACAGGCCGAATCAATAGAGGGAAAAACAGAAAAACAGAGGCTCTATCAGGAGATAAACAAACGAGTCAAAAGATCAGCAAGGAAAGACAAGAGGAAGTGGGCAGAGGAACTAGCCCAAAAAGCACAAACAGCTGCACAAAATAATAACACCAGGGAATTATATCAGATCACTAAAAGCTTGACGAATGAAGTGTTTAATGAGGCAAGAATATTAAGATCCAAGGCAGGCCAGTTGTTAACATCAACGGATGTGCAGCGGGATAGGTGGAAGGAACAGTTTCAGGAACTGTTGGGCGCTTTACATAATATAATGGAAGAGAACAAAATTGAAAACGAAGAAAATGCAGAGGAATTGCCGATCGATTGTGAATCGCCTACTAAGGCAGAGATACAGCGTCCCATAAAGACACTAAAAGATAACAAATCCCCAGGGGCGGACAATATACCGGCAGAACTTTTGAAGGCAGATCTCCAGTTAAGTGCAACGTTACTAGAGCCCATAATCAGGCAAGTGTGGGAGACAAACACCATTCCAGCTGGCTGGAAGGAAGGAATATTAATAACGACTGAGTTAAGAACGAGATGCGCAGTTATTTACTGCGCATCTCGTGGGCGGCCTGATATCGCAGTTTTGAGACTTGTTCCTATTCTTGATGAGCAGTACCAGCAACCATTTTCATTCTTTTGAAGTAATATTGAACAGTCACTTTGTTGTTTAACGCACTGTATATTAAAAATCGACGACTGTCTGTATTTTAATCGCCGCTACTTCTAGGTGACTTAACGCTACCCCTCCCAAGCGTGGTGGTGGCGCAACACCAAGACAAGGTCATCTCCGGCCGCTGGCATCCCTCGGAATTCTCCTTCCTCTCCACCTCGGCCGATAAGACGGCGACGCTGTGGGCCCTGCCGCCCATCTAATCGGCGTTTAGGCATTGAATTCGTTACACGATAAGTCTGAACTAACCAATACTCATATTTCGCATTATATCACCGGTAATTGTTTCATTTGTAACCAACCGTTGGGTATGTTTTTCCATTATTATAGCCGCGGATGTATCTGCCTGACTGTCAAGTCGGGCGTTCAGATTTGTTTCGGATTAAAATAAATCCCCGTTTAGCTTTTGTAAATGTGTAGAATCTCCTTGGAGCACAAAGCGGAAATCGGCTGTACGTACTTTATTAAAGAGGGTTTTTTAACTCGAGGATCTGTTTGTGTTTCGCCTTGTTAGCCGTGTTATAAATTGAAATTGTTTTATTGAAAATCTATCATTACGCCTTTAATGTAATAACTGTATATATACTTCCATATGTATTTTTGAAGCTTTGTATAAAAAAAAATAAACCATTAATGTACGCGTTATTTATGTTATGTCAATGTTATATATATATATATAAAATGACTATTATATAATTAAAAATTATTATGTTGTATTTTAACTCTTAGTTACATGATTTTTAATAATTTCAGAATAAATTATAAAATTTACTTGAGTCTCTTTCACTTCAAGCATCCCCACCAGTAAGTTTTAAAACGAAACACTCTGTTCAATATAAAGTGAACCTTAACGACTGAAGAGAGACATAAAGGTAAGAACACGACTGGGAAATGGACAGTCTTCTTGTAAACCAAGAAAAAACTGTTGAGGTGCCGAGGAGGATGCATTAATTTAGAAATTGAATCCTATCAGAAAGACCTTCGGATTTAGAACGCAACGAAGAGCGCCATTGCATTTGTTAGGCTTTTCTTAGTCCATGTGGATTTTTTCAGATAGTTTCTCGGGAAAACGTATTTTTGCGGAAAAAAATCGATGGACTATAACAAGGCAATTTTGTAGAAAATTCGAAAAACTCAAAATCCACTCAATTTACGTCGATAGCCATGTAAAAAAGCTCCCTTAATACAGGAGTAACCTTCGTTTTACTGCGAAACGGGCGGTTTTCTCGTAAATCGAGAGAAACTCTTCAGGTGTCCAGAGAAAGAGGTTATTTTAGAAATTGGATCCTACCAGGAAGACTTTCGGATTTAGAGCGAAACCGAGAGCGCCACTGCATTTGTTAGGCTTTTCTTAGTCCATGTGGATTTTTTCAGATAGTTTCTCGGGAAAACGTATTTTTGCGGAAATAAATCGATGGACTATAACAAGGCAATTTTGTAGAAAATTCGAAAAACTCAAAATCCACTCAATTTACGTCGATAGCCATGTAAAAAAGCTCCCTTAATACAGGAGTAACCTTCGTTTTACTGCGAAACGGGCGGTTTTCTCGTAAATCGAGAGAAACTCTTCAGGTGTCCAGAGAAAGAGATCGTTTTAGAAATTGAATCCTACCAGGAAGACTTTCGGATTTAGAACGAAACCGAGAGCGCCACCGCATTTGTTAGGCTTTTCTTAGTCCATGTGGATTTTTTCAGATAGTTTCTCGGGAAAACGTATTTTTGCGGAAATAAATCGATGGACTATAACAAGGCAATTTTGTAGAAAATTCGAAAAACTCAAAATCCACGCAATTTACGTCGATAGCCATGTAAAAAAGCTCCCTTAATACAGGAGTAACCTTCGTTTTACTGCGAAACGGGCGGTTTTCTCGTAAATCGAGAGAAACTCTTCAGGTGTCCAGAGAAAGAGGTTATTTTAGAAATTGGATCCTACCAGGAAGACTTTCGGATTTAGAACGAAACCGAGAGCGCCACCGCATTTGTTAGGCTTTTCTTAGTCCATGTGGATTTTTTCAGATAGTTTCTCGGGAAAACGTATTTTTGCGGAAATAAATCGATGGACTATAACAAGGCAATTTTGTAGAAAATTCGAAAAACTCAAAATCCACGCAATTTACGTCGATAGCCATGTAAAAAAGCTCCCTTAATACAGGAGTAACCTTCGTTTTACTGCGAAACGGGCGGTTTTCTCGTAAATCGAGAGAAACTCTTCAGGTGTCCAGAGAAAGAGGTTATTTTAGAAATTGGATCCTACCAGGAAGACTTTCGGATTTAGAACGAAACCGAGAGCGCCACCGCATTTGTTAGGCTTTTCTTAGTCCATGTGGATTTTTTCAGTTAGTTTCTCGGGAAAACGTATTTTTGCGGAAAAAAATCGATGGACTATAACAAGGCAATTTTGTAGAAAATTCGAAAAACTCAAAATCCACGCAATTTACGTCGATAGCCATGTAAAAAAGCTCCCTTAATACAGGAGTAACCTTCGTTTTACTGCGAAACGGGCGGTTTTCTCGTAAATCGAGAGAAACTCTTCAGGTGTCCAGAGAAAGAGATCGTTTTAGAAATTTAATCCTACCAGGAAGACTTTCGGATTTAGAGCGAAACCGAGAGCGCCACCGCATTTGTTAGGCTTTTCTTAGTCCATGTGGATTTTTTCAGTTAGTTTCTCGGGAAAACGTATTTTTGCGGAAAAAAATCGATGGACTATAACAAGGCAATTTTGTAGAAAATTCGAAAAACTCAAAATCCACTCAATTTACGTCGATAGCCATGTAAAAAAGCTCCCTTAATACAGGAGTAACCTTCGTTTTACTGCGAAACGGGCGGTTTTCTCGTAAATCGAGAGAAACTCTTCAGGTGTCCAGAGAAAGAGGTTATTTTAGAAATTGGATCCTACCAGGAAGACTTTCGGATTTAGAGCGAAACCGAGAGCGCCACTGCATTTGTTAGGCTTTTCTTAGTCCATGTGGATTTTTTCAGATAGTTTCTCGGGAAAACGTATTTTTGCGGAAATAAATCGATGGACTATAACAAGGCAATTTTGTAGAAAATTCGAAAAACTCAAAATCCACTCAATTTACGTCGATAGCCATGTAAAAAAGCTCCCTTAATACAGGAGTAACCTTCGTTTTACTGCGAAACGGGCGGTTTTCTCGTAAATCGAGAGAAACTCTTCAGGTGTCCAGAGAAAGAGATCGTTTTAGAAATTGAATCCTACCAGGAAGACTTTCGGATTTAGAACGAAACCGAGAGCGCCACCGCATTTGTTAGGCTTTTCTTAGTCCATGTGGATTTTTTCAGATAGTTTCTCGGGAAAACGTATTTTTGCGGAAATAAATCGATGGACTATAACAAGGCAATTTTGTAGAAAATTCGAAAAACTCAAAATCCACGCAATTTACGTCGATAGCCATGTAAAAAAGCTCCCTTAATACAGGAGTAACCTTCGTTGTACTGCGAAACGGGCGGTTTTCTCGTAAATCGAGAGAAACTCTTCAGGTGTCCAGAGAAAGAGATCGTTTTAGAAATTTAATCCTACCAGGAAGACTTTCGGATTTAGAGCGAAACCGAGAGCGCCACCGCATTTGTTAGGCTTTTCTTAGTCCATGTGGATTTTTTCAGTTAGTTTCTCGGGAAAACGTATTTTTGCGGAAAAAAATCGATGGACTATAACAAGGCAATTTTGTAGAAAATTCGAAAAACTCAAAATCCACTCAATTTACGTCGATAGCCATGTAAAAAAGCTCCCTTAATACAGGAGTAACCTTCGTTTTACTGCGAAACGGGCGGTTTTCTCGTAAATCGAGAGAAACTCTTCAGGTGTCCAGAGAAAGAGATCGTTTTAGAAATTGAATCCTACCAGGAAGACTTTCGGATTTAGAGCGAAACCGAGAGCGCCACCGCATTTGTTAGGCTTTTCTTAGTCCATGTGGATTTTTTCAGTTAGTTTCTCGGGAAAACGTATTTTTGCGGAAAAAAATCGATGGACTATAACAAGGCAATTTTGTAGAAAATTCGAAAAACTCAAAATCCACGCAATTTACGTCGATAGCCATGTAAAAAAGCTCCCTTAATACAGGAGTAACCTTCGTTGTACTGCGAAACGGGCGGTTTTCTCGTAAATCGAGAGAAACTCTTCAGGTGTCCAGAGAAAGAGGTTATCTTAGAAATTGAATCCTACCAGGAAGACTTTCGGACTTAGAGCGAAACCGAGAGCGCCACCGCATTTGTTAGGCTTTTCTTAGTCCATGTGGATTTTTTCAGTTAGTTTCTCGGGAAAACGTATTTTTGCGGAAAAAAATCGATGGACTATAACAAGGCAATTTTGTAGAAAATTCGAAAAACTCAAAATCCACGCAATTTACGTCGATAGCCATGTAAAAAAGCTCCCTTAATACAGGAGTAACCTTCGTTTTACTGCGAAACGGGCGGTTTTCTCGTAAATCGAGAGAAACTCTTCAGGTGTCCAGAGAAAGAGGTTATTTTAGAAATTGGATCCTACCAGGAAGACTTTCGGATTTAGAACGAAACCGAGAGCGCCACCGCATTTGTTAGGCTTTTCTTAGTCCATGTGGATTTTTTCAGTTAGTTTCTCGGGAAAACGTATTTTTGCGGAAAAAAATCGATGGACTATAACAAGGCAATTTTGTAGAAAATTCGAAAAACTCAAAATCCACGCAATTTACGTCGATAGCCATGTAAAAAAGCTCCCTTAATACAGGAGTAACCTTCGTTTTACTGCGAAACGGGCGGTTTTCTCGTAAATCGAGAGAAACTCTTCAGGTGTCCAGAGAAAGAGATCGTTTTAGAAATTTAATCCTACCAGGAAGACTTTCGGATTTAGAGCGAAACCGAGAGCGCCACCGCATTTGTTAGGCTTTTCTTAGTCCATGTGGATTTTTTCAGTTAGTTTCTCGGGAAAACGTATTTTTGCGGAAAAAAATCGATGGACTATAACAAGGCAATTTTGTAGAAAATTCGAAAAACTCAAAATCCACGCAATTTACGTCGATAGCCATGTAAAAAAGCTCCCTTAATACAGGAGTAACCTTCGTTGTACTGCGAAACGGGCGGTTTTCTCGTAAATCGAGAGAAACTCTTCAGGTGTCCAGAGAAAGAGGTTATCTTAGAAATTGAATCCTACCAGGAAGACTTTCGGATTTAGAACGAAACCGAGAGCGCCACCGCATTTGTTAGGCTTTTCTTAGTCCATGTGGATTTTTTCAGATAGTTTCTCGGGAAAACGTATTTTTGCGGAAATAAATCGATGGACTATAACAAGGCAATTTTGTAGAAAATTCGAAAAACTCAAAATCCACGCAATTTACGTCGATAGCCATGTAAAAAAGCTCCCTTAATACAGGAGTAACCTTCGTTTTACTGCGAAACGGGCGGTTTTCTCGTAAATCGAGAGAAACTCTTCAGGTGTCCAGAGAAAGAGATCGTTTTAGAAATTTAATCCTACCAGGAAGACTTTCGGATTTAGAGCGAAACCGAGAGCGCCACCGCATTTGTTAGGCTTTTCTTAGTCCATGTGGATTTTTTCAGTTAGTTTCTCGGGAAAACGTATTTTTGCGGAAAAAAATCGATGGACTATAACAAGGCAATTTTGTAGAAAATTCGAAAAACTCAAAATCCACGCAATTTACGTCGATAGCCATGTAAAAAAGCTCCCTTAATACAGGAGTAACCTTCGTTGTACTGCGAAACGGGCGGTTTTCTCGTAAATCGAGAGAAACTCTTCAGGTGTCCAGAGAAAGAGGTTATCTTAGAAATTGAATCCTACCAGGAAGACTTTCGGATTTAGAACGAAACCGAGAGCGCCACCGCATTTGTTAGGCTTTTCTTAGTCCATGTGGATTTTTTCAGATAGTTTCTCGGGAAAACGTATTTTTGCGGAAATAAATCGATGGACTATAACAAGGCAATTTTGTAGAAAATTCGAAAAACTCAAAATCCACGCAATTTACGTCGATAGCCATGTAAAAAAGCTCCCTTAATACAGGAGTAACCTTCGTTTTACTGCGAAACGGGCGGTTTTCTCGTAAATCGAGAGAAACTCTTCAGGTGTCCAGAGAAAGAGATCGTTTTAGAAATTTAATCCTACCAGGAAGACTTTCGGATTTAGAGCGAAACCGAGAGCGCCACCGCATTTGTTAGGCTTTTCTTAGTCCATGTGGATTTTTTCAGTTAGTTTCTCGGGAAAACGTATTTTTGCGGAAAAAAATCGATGGACTATAACAAGGCAATTTTGTAGAAAATTCGAAAAACTCAAAATCCACGCAATTTACGTCGATAGCCATGTAAAAAAGCTCCCTTAATACAGGAGTAACCTTCGTTGTACTGCGAAACGGGCGGTTTTCTCGTAAATCGAGAGAAACTCTTCAGGTGTCCAGAGAAAGAGATCGTTTTAGAAATTTAATCCTACCAGGAAGACTTTCGGATTTAGAGCGAAACCGAGAGCGCCACTGCATTTGTTAGGCTTTTCTTAGTCCATGTGGATTTTTTCAGTTAGTTTCTCGGGAAAACGTATTTTTGCGGAAAAAAATCGATGGACTATAACAAGGCAATTTTGTAGAAAATTCGAAAAACTCAAAATCCACGCAATTTACGTCGATAGCCATGTAAAAAAGCTCCCTTAATACAGGAGTAACCTTCGTTTTACTGCGAAACGGGCGGTTTTCTCGTAAATCGAGAGAAACTCTTCAGGTGTCCAGAGAAAGAGGTTATTTTAGAAATTGGATCCTACCAGGAAGACTTTCGGATTTAGAACGAAACCGAGAGCGCCACCGCATTTGTTAGGCTTTTCTTAGTCCATGTGGATTTTTTCAGATAGTTTCTCGGGAAAACGTATTTTTGCGGGAAAAAATCGATGGACTATAACAAGGCAATTTTGTATAAAATTCGAAAAACTCAAAATCCACGCAATTTACGTCGATAGCCATGTAAAAAAGCTCCCTTAATACAGGAGTAACCTTCGTTGTACTGCGAAACGGGCGGTTTTCTCGTAAATCGAGAGAAACTCTTCAGGTGTCCAGAGAAAGAGGTTATCTTAGAAATTGAATCCTACCAGGAAGACTTTCGGATTTAGAGCGAAACCGAGAGCGCCACCGCATTTGTTAGGCTTTTCTTAGTCCATGTGGATTTTTTCAGTTAGTTTCTCGGGAAAACGTATTTTTGCGGAAAAAAATCGATGGACTATAACAAGGCAATTTTGTAGAAAATTCGAAAAACTCAAAATCCACTCAATTTACGTCGATAGCCATGTAAAAAAGCTCCCTTAATACAGGAGTAACCTTCGTTTTACTGCGAAACGGGCGGTTTTCTCGTAAATCGAGAGAAACTCTTCAGGTGTCCAGAGAAAGAGGTTATTTTAGAAATTGAATCCTACCAGGAAGACTTTCGGATTTAGAGCGAAACCGAGAGCGCCACTGCATTTGTTAGGCTTTTCTTAGTCCATGTGGATTTTTTCAGATAGTTTCTCGGGAAAACGTATTTTTGCGGAAAAAAATCGATGGACTATAACAAGGCAATTTTGTATAAAATTCGAAAAACTCAAAATCCACTCAATTTACGTCGATAGCCATGTAAAAAAGCTCCCTTAATACAGGAGTAACCTTCGTTTTACTGCGAAACGGGCGGTTTTCTCGTAAATCGAGAGAAACTCTTCAGGTGTCCAGAGAAAGAGATCGTTTTAGAAATTTAATCCTACCAGGAAGACTTTCGGATTTAGAGCGAAACCGAGAGCGCCACCGCATTTGTTAGGCTTTTCTTAGTCCATGTGGATTTTTTCAGTTAGTTTCTCGGGAAAACGTATTTTTGCGGAAAAAAATCGATGGACTATAACAAGGCAATTTTGTAGAAAATTCGAAAAACTCAAAATCCACGCAATTTACGTCGATAGCCATGTAAAAAAGCTCCCTTAATACAGGAGTAACCTTCGTTGTACTGCGAAACGGGCGGTTTTCTCGTAAATCGAGAGAAACTCTTCAGGTGTCCAGAGAAAGAGATCGTTTTAGAAATTTAATCCTACCAGGAAGACTTTCGGATTTAGAGCGAAACCGAGAGCGCCACTGCATTTGTTAGGCTTTTCTTAGTCCATGTGGATTTTTTCAGTTAGTTTCTCGGGAAAACGTATTTTTGCGGAAAAAAATCGATGGACTATAACAAGGCAATTTTGTAGAAAATTCGAAAAACTCAAAATCCACGCAATTTACGTCGATAGCCATGTAAAAAAGCTCCCTTAATACAGGAGTAACCTTCGTTTTACTGCGAAACGGGCGGTTTTCTCGTAAATCGAGAGAAACTCTTCAGGTGTCCAGAGAAAGAGGTTATTTTAGAAATTGGATCCTACCAGGAAGACTTTCGGATTTAGAACGAAACCGAGAGCGCCACCGCATTTGTTAGGCTTTTCTTAGTCCATGTGGATTTTTTCAGATAGTTTCTCGGGAAAACGTATTTTTGCGGGAAAAAATCGATGGACTATAACAAGGCAATTTTGTATAAAATTCGAAAAACTCAAAATCCACGCAATTTACGTCGATAGCCATGTAAAAAAGCTCCCTTAATACAGGAGTAACCTTCGTTGTACTGCGAAACGGGCGGTTTTCTCGTAAATCGAGAGAAACTCTTCAGGTGTCCAGAGAAAGAGGTTATCTTAGAAATTGAATCCTACCAGGAAGACTTTCGGATTTAGAGCGAAACCGAGAGCGCCACCGCATTTGTTAGGCTTTTCTTAGTCCATGTGGATTTTTTCAGTTAGTTTCTCGGGAAAACGTATTTTTGCGGAAAAAAATCGATGGACTATAACAAGGCAATTTTGTAGAAAATTCGAAAAACTCAAAATCCACTCAATTTACGTCGATAGCCATGTAAAAAAGCTCCCTTAATACAGGAGTAACCTTCGTTTTACTGCGAAACGGGCGGTTTTCTCGTAAATCGAGAGAAACTCTTCAGGTGTCCAGAGAAAGAGGTTATTTTAGAAATTGAATCCTACCAGGAAGACTTTCGGATTTAGAGCGAAACCGAGAGCGCCACTGCATTTGTTAGGCTTTTCTTAGTCCATGTGGATTTTTTCAGATAGTTTCTCGGGAAAACGTATTTTTGCGGAAAAAAATCGATGGACTATAACAAGGCAATTTTGTATAAAATTCGAAAAACTCAAAATCCACGCAATTTACGTCGATAGCCATGTAAAAAAGCTCCCTTAATACAGGAGTAACCTTCGTTTTACTGCGAAACGGGCGGTTTTCTCGTAAATCGAGAGAAACTCTTCAGGTGTCCAGAGAAAGAGATTGTGTTAGAAATTGAATCCTACCAGGAAGACTTTCGGATTTAGAGCGAAACCGAGAGCGCCACCGCATTTGTTAGGCTTTTCTTAGTCCATGTGGATTTTTTCAGTTAGTTTCTCGGGAAAACGTATTTTTGCGGAAAAAAATCGATGGACTATAACAAGGCAATTTTGTAGAAAATTCGAAAAACTCAAAATCCACGCAATTTACGTCGATAGCCATGTAAAAAAGCTCCCTTAATACAGGAGTAACCTTCGTTATACTGCGAAACGGGCGGTTTTCTCGTAAATCGAGAGAAACTCTTCAGGTGTCCAGAGAAAGAGATCGTTTTAGAAATTTAATCCTACCAGGAAGACTTTCGGATTTAGAGCGAAACCGAGAGCGCCACTGCATTTGTTAGGCTTTTCTTAGTCCATGTGGATTTTTTCAGTTAGTTTCTCGGGAAAACGTATTTTTGCGGAAAAAAATCGATGGACTATAACAAGGCAATTTTGTAGAAAATTCGAAAAACTCAAAATCCACGCAATTTACGTCGATAGCCATGTAAAAAAGCTCCCTTAATACAGGAGTAACCTTCGTTGTACTGCGAAACGGGCGGTTTTCTCGTAAATCGAGAGAAACTCTTCAGGTGTCCAGAGAAAGAGGTTATCTTAGAAATTGAATCCTACCAGGAAGACTTTCGGACTTAGAGCGAAACCGAGAGCGCCACCGCATTTGTTAGGCTTTTCTTAGTCCATGTGGATTTTTTCAGTTAGTTTCTCGGGAAAACGTATTTTTGCGGAAAAAAATCGATGGACTATAACAAGGCAATTTTGTAGAAAATTCGAAAAACTCAAAATCCACGCAATTTACGTCGATAGCCATGTAAAAAAGCTCCCTTAATACAGGAGTAACCTTCGTTGTACTGCGAAACGGGCGGTTTTCTCGTAAATCGAGAGAAACTCTTCAGGTGTCCAGAGAAAGAGGTTATCTTAGAAATTGAATCCTACCAGGAAGACTTTCGGATTTAGAACGAAACCGAGAGCGCCACCGCATTTGTTAGGCTTTTCTTAGTCCATGTGGATTTTTTCAGATAGTTTCTCGGGAAAACGTATTTTTGCGGAAATAAATCGATGGACTATAACAAGGCAATTTTGTAGAAAATTCGAAAAACTCAAAATCCACGCAATTTACGTCGATAGCCATGTAAAAAAGCTCCCTTAATACAGGAGTAACCTTCGTTTTACTGCGAAACGGGCGGTTTTCTCGTAAATCGAGAGAAACTCTTCAGGTGTCCAGAGAAAGAGATCGTTTTAGAAATTTAATCCTACCAGGAAGACTTTCGGATTTAGAGCGAAACCGAGAGCGCCACCGCATTTGTTAGGCTTTTCTTAGTCCATGTGGATTTTTTCAGTTAGTTTCTCGGGAAAACGTATTTTTGCGGAAAAAAATCGATGGACTATAACAAGGCAATTTTGTAGAAAATTCGAAAAACTCAAAATCCACGCAATTTACGTCGATAGCCATGTAAAAAAGCTCCCTTAATACAGGAGTAACCTTCGTTGTACTGCGAAACGGGCGGTTTTCTCGTAAATCGAGAGAAACTCTTCAGGTGTCCAGAGAAAGAGATCGTTTTAGAAATTTAATCCTACCAGGAAGACTTTCGGATTTAGAGCGAAACCGAGAGCGCCACTGCATTTGTTAGGCTTTTCTTAGTCCATGTGGATTTTTTCAGTTAGTTTCTCGGGAAAACGTATTTTTGCGGAAAAAAATCGATGGACTATAACAAGGCAATTTTGTAGAAAATTCGAAAAACTCAAAATCCACGCAATTTACGTCGATAGCCATGTAAAAAAGCTCCCTTAATACAGGAGTAACCTTCGTTTTACTGCGAAACGGGCGGTTTTCTCGTAAATCGAGAGAAACTCTTCAGGTGTCCAGAGAAAGAGGTTATTTTAGAAATTGGATCCTACCAGGAAGACTTTCGGATTTAGAACGAAACCGAGAGCGCCACCGCATTTGTTAGGCTTTTCTTAGTCCATGTGGATTTTTTCAGATAGTTTCTCGGGAAAACGTATTTTTGCGGGAAAAAATCGATGGACTATAACAAGGCAATTTTGTATAAAATTCGAAAAACTCAAAATCCACGCAATTTACGTCGATAGCCATGTAAAAAAGCTCCCTTAATACAGGAGTAACCTTCGTTTTACTGCGAAACGGGCGGTTTTCTCGTAAATCGAGAGAAACTCTTCAGGTGTCCAGAGAAAGAGATCGTTTTAGAAATTTAATCCTACCAGGAAGACTTTCGGATTTAGAGCGAAACCGAGAGCGCCACCGCATTTGTTAGGCTTTTCTTAGTCCATGTGGATTTTTTCAGTTAGTTTCTCGGGAAAACGTATTTTTGCGGAAAAAAATCGATGGACTATAACAAGGCAATTTTGTAGAAAATTCGAAAAACTCAAAATCCACGCAATTTACGTCGATAGCCATGTAAAAAAGCTCCCTTAATACAGGAGTAACCTTCGTTTTACTGCGAAACGGGCGGTTTTCTCGTAAATCGAGAGAAACTCTTCAGGTGTCCAGAGAAAGAGATCGTTTTAGAAATTTAATCCTACCAGGAAGACTTTCGGATTTAGAGCGAAACCGAGAGCGCCACCGCATTTGTTAGGCTTTTCTTAGTCCATGTGGATTTTTTCAGTTAGTTTCTCGGGAAAACGTATTTTTGCGGAAAAAAATCGATGGACTATAACAAGGCAATTTTGTAGAAAATTCGAAAAACTCAAAATCCACGCAATTTACGTCGATAGCCATGTAAAAAAGCTCCCTTAATACAGGAGTAACCTTCGTTGTACTGCGAAACGGGCGGTTTTCTCGTAAATCGAGAGAAACTCTTCAGGTGTCCAGAGAAAGAGATCGTTTTAGAAATTTAATCCTACCAGGAAGACTTTCGGATTTAGAGCGAAACCGAGAGCGCCACTGCATTTGTTAGGCTTTTCTTAGTCCATGTGGATTTTTTCAGTTAGTTTCTCGGGAAAACGTATTTTTGCGGAAAAAAATCGATGGACTATAACAAGGCAATTTTGTAGAAAATTCGAAAAACTCAAAATCCACGCAATTTACGTCGATAGCCATGTAAAAAAGCTCCCTTAATACAGGAGTAACCTTCGTTTTACTGCGAAACGGGCGGTTTTCTCGTAAATCGAGAGAAACTCTTCAGGTGTCCAGAGAAAGAGGTTATTTTAGAAATTGGATCCTACCAGGAAGACTTTCGGATTTAGAACGAAACCGAGAGCGCCACCGCATTTGTTAGGCTTTTCTTAGTCCATGTGGATTTTTTCAGATAGTTTCTCGGGAAAACGTATTTTTGCGGGAAAAAATCGATGGACTATAACAAGGCAATTTTGTATAAAATTCGAAAAACTCAAAATCCACGCAATTTACGTCGATAGCCATGTAAAAAAGCTCCCTTAATACAGGAGTAACCTTCGTTTTACTGCGAAACGGGCGGTTTTCTCGTAAATCGAGAGAAACTCTTCAGGTGTCCAGAGAAAGAGATCGTTTTAGAAATTTAATCCTACCAGGAAGACTTTCGGATTTAGAGCGAAACCGAGAGCGCCACCGCATTTGTTAGGCTTTTCTTAGTCCATGTGGATTTTTTCAGTTAGTTTCTCGGGAAAACGTATTTTTGCGGAAAAAAATCGATGGACTATAACAAGGCAATTTTGTAGAAAATTCGAAAAACTCAAAATCCACGCAATTTACGTCGATAGCCATGTAAAAAAGCTCCCTTAATACAGGAGTAACCTTCGTTGTACTGCGAAACGGGCGGTTTTCTCGTAAATCGAGAGAAACTCTTCAGGTGTCCAGAGAAAGAGGTTATCTTAGAAATTGAATCCTACCAGGAAGACTTTCGGATTTAGAACGAAACCGAGAGCGCCACCGCATTTGTTAGGCTTTTCTTAGTCCATGTGGATTTTTTCAGATAGTTTCTCGGGAAAACGTATTTTTGCGGAAATAAATCGATGGACTATAACAAGGCAATTTTGTAGAAAATTCGAAAAACTCAAAATCCACGCAATTTACGTCGATAGCCATGTAAAAAAGCTCCCTTAATACAGGAGTAACCTTCGTTTTACTGCGAAACGGGCGGTTTTCTCGTAAATCGAGAGAAACTCTTCAGGTGTCCAGAGAAAGAGATCGTTTTAGAAATTTAATCCTACCAGGAAGACTTTCGGATTTAGAGCGAAACCGAGAGCGCCACCGCATTTGTTAGGCTTTTCTTAGTCCATGTGGATTTTTTCAGTTAGTTTCTCGGGAAAACGTATTTTTGCGGAAAAAAATCGATGGACTATAACAAGGCAATTTTGTAGAAAATTCGAAAAACTCAAAATCCACGCAATTTACGTCGATAGCCATGTAAAAAAGCTCCCTTAATACAGGAGTAACCTTCGTTGTACTGCGAAACGGGCGGTTTTCTCGTAAATCGAGAGAAACTCTTCAGGTGTCCAGAGAAAGAGATCGTTTTAGAAATTTAATCCTACCAGGAAGACTTTCGGATTTAGAGCGAAACCGAGAGCGCCACTGCATTTGTTAGGCTTTTCTTAGTCCATGTGGATTTTTTCAGTTAGTTTCTCGGGAAAACGTATTTTTGCGGAAAAAAATCGATGGACTATAACAAGGCAATTTTGTAGAAAATTCGAAAAACTCAAAATCCACGCAATTTACGTCGATAGCCATGTAAAAAAGCTCCCTTAATACAGGAGTAACCTTCGTTTTACTGCGAAACGGGCGGTTTTCTCGTAAATCGAGAGAAACTCTTCAGGTGTCCAGAGAAAGAGGTTATTTTAGAAATTGGATCCTACCAGGAAGACTTTCGGATTTAGAACGAAACCGAGAGCGCCACCGCATTTGTTAGGCTTTTCTTAGTCCATGTGGATTTTTTCAGATAGTTTCTCGGGAAAACGTATTTTTGCGGGAAAAAATCGATGGACTATAACAAGGCAATTTTGTATAAAATTCGAAAAACTCAAAATCCACGCAATTTACGTCGATAGCCATGTAAAAAAGCTCCCTTAATACAGGAGTAACCTTCGTTGTACTGCGAAACGGGCGGTTTTCTCGTAAATCGAGAGAAACTCTTCAGGTGTCCAGAGAAAGAGGTTATCTTAGAAATTGAATCCTACCAGGAAGACTTTCGGATTTAGAGCGAAACCGAGAGCGCCACCGCATTTGTTAGGCTTTTCTTAGTCCATGTGGATTTTTTCAGTTAGTTTCTCGGGAAAACGTATTTTTGCGGAAAAAAATCGATGGACTATAACAAGGCAATTTTGTAGAAAATTCGAAAAACTCAAAATCCACTCAATTTACGTCGATAGCCATGTAAAAAAGCTCCCTTAATACAGGAGTAACCTTCGTTTTACTGCGAAACGGGCGGTTTTCTCGTAAATCGAGAGAAACTCTTCAGGTGTCCAGAGAAAGAGGTTATTTTAGAAATTGAATCCTACCAGGAAGACTTTCGGATTTAGAGCGAAACCGAGAGCGCCACTGCATTTGTTAGGCTTTTCTTAGTCCATGTGGATTTTTTCAGATAGTTTCTCGGGAAAACGTATTTTTGCGGAAAAAAATCGATGGACTATAACAAGGCAATTTTGTATAAAATTCGAAAAACTCAAAATCCACGCAATTTACGTCGATAGCCATGTAAAAAAGCTCCCTTAATACAGGAGTAACCTTCGTTTTACTGCGAAACGGGCGGTTTTCTCGTAAATCGAGAGAAACTCTTCAGGTGTCCAGAGAAAGAGATTGTGTTAGAAATTGAATCCTACCAGGAAGACTTTCGGATTTAGAGCGAAACCGAGAGCGCCACCGCATTTGTTAGGCTTTTCTTAGTCCATGTGGATTTTTTCAGTTAGTTTCTCGGGAAAACGTATTTTTGCGGAAAAAAATCGATGGACTATAACAAGGCAATTTTGTAGAAAATTCGAAAAACTCAAAATCCACGCAATTTACGTCGATAGCCATGTAAAAAAGCTCCCTTAATACAGGAGTAACCTTCGTTGTACTGCGAAACGGGCGGTTTTCTCGTAAATCGAGAGAAACTCTTCAGGTGTCCAGAGAAAGAGATCGTTTTAGAAATTTAATCCTACCAGGAAGACTTTCGGATTTAGAGCGAAACCGAGAGCGCCACTGCATTTGTTAGGCTTTTCTTAGTCCATGTGGATTTTTTCAGTTAGTTTCTCGGGAAAACGTATTTTTGCGGAAAAAAATCGATGGACTATAACAAGGCAATTTTGTAGAAAATTCGAAAAACTCAAAATCCACGCAATTTACGTCGATAGCCATGTAAAAAAGCTCCCTTAATACAGGAGTAACCTTCGTTGTACTGCGAAACGGGCGGTTTTCTCGTAAATCGAGAGAAACTCTTCAGGTGTCCAGAGAAAGAGGTTATCTTAGAAATTGAATCCTACCAGGAAGACTTTCGGACTTAGAGCGAAACCGAGAGCGCCACCGCATTTGTTAGGCTTTTCTTAGTCCATGTGGATTTTTTCAGTTAGTTTCTCGGGAAAACGTATTTTTGCGGAAAAAAATCGATGGACTATAACAAGGCAATTTTGTAGAAAATTCGAAAAACTCAAAATCCACGCAATTTACGTCGATAGCCATGTAAAAAAGCTCCCTTAATACAGGAGTAACCTTCGTTGTACTGCGAAACGGGCGGTTTTCTCGTAAATCGAGAGAAACTCTTCAGGTGTCCAGAGAAAGAGGTTATCTTAGAAATTGAATCCTACCAGGAAGACTTTCGGATTTAGAACGAAACCGAGAGCGCCACCGCATTTGTTAGGCTTTTCTTAGTCCATGTGGATTTTTTCAGATAGTTTCTCGGGAAAACGTATTTTTGCGGAAATAAATCGATGGACTATAACAAGGCAATTTTGTAGAAAATTCGAAAAACTCAAAATCCACGCAATTTACGTCGATAGCCATGTAAAAAAGCTCCCTTAATACAGGAGTAACCTTCGTTTTACTGCGAAACGGGCGGTTTTCTCGTAAATCGAGAGAAACTCTTCAGGTGTCCAGAGAAAGAGATCGTTTTAGAAATTTAATCCTACCAGGAAGACTTTCGGATTTAGAGCGAAACCGAGAGCGCCACCGCATTTGTTAGGCTTTTCTTAGTCCATGTGGATTTTTTCAGTTAGTTTCTCGGGAAAACGTATTTTTGCGGAAAAAAATCGATGGACTATAACAAGGCAATTTTGTAGAAAATTCGAAAAACTCAAAATCCACGCAATTTACGTCGATAGCCATGTAAAAAAGCTCCCTTAATACAGGAGTAACCTTCGTTGTACTGCGAAACGGGCGGTTTTCTCGTAAATCGAGAGAAACTCTTCAGGTGTCCAGAGAAAGAGATCGTTTTAGAAATTTAATCCTACCAGGAAGACTTTCGGATTTAGAGCGAAACCGAGAGCGCCACTGCATTTGTTAGGCTTTTCTTAGTCCATGTGGATTTTTTCAGTTAGTTTCTCGGGAAAACGTATTTTTGCGGAAAAAAATCGATGGACTATAACAAGGCAATTTTGTAGAAAATTCGAAAAACTCAAAATCCACGCAATTTACGTCGATAGCCATGTAAAAAAGCTCCCTTAATACAGGAGTAACCTTCGTTTTACTGCGAAACGGGCGGTTTTCTCGTAAATCGAGAGAAACTCTTCAGGTGTCCAGAGAAAGAGGTTATTTTAGAAATTGGATCCTACCAGGAAGACTTTCGGATTTAGAACGAAACCGAGAGCGCCACCGCATTTGTTAGGCTTTTCTTAGTCCATGTGGATTTTTTCAGATAGTTTCTCGGGAAAACGTATTTTTGCGGGAAAAAATCGATGGACTATAACAAGGCAATTTTGTATAAAATTCGAAAAACTCAAAATCCACGCAATTTACGTCGATAGCCATGTAAAAAAGCTCCCTTAATACAGGAGCAACCTTCGTTTTACTGCGAAACGGGCGGTTTTCTCGTAAATCGAGAGAAACTCTTCAGGTGTCCAGAGAAAGAGATCGTTTTAGAAATTTAATCCTACCAGGAAGACTTTCGGATTTAGAGCGAAACCGAGAGCGCCACCGCATTTGTTAGGCTTTTCTTAGTCCATGTGGATTTTTTCAGTTAGTTTCTCGGGAAAACGTATTTTTGCGGAAAAAAATCGATGGACTATAACAAGGCAATTTTGTAGAAAATTCGAAAAACTCAAAATCCACGCAATTTACGTCGATAGCCATGTAAAAAAGCTCCCTTAATACAGGAGTAACCTTCGTTGTACTGCGAAACGGGCGGTTTTCTCGTAAATCGAGAGAAACTCTTCAGGTGTCCAGAGAAAGAGGTTATCTTAGAAATTGAATCCTACCAGGAAGACTTTCGGATTTAGAACGAAACCGAGAGCGCCACCGCATTTGTTAGGCTTTTCTTAGTCCATGTGGATTTTTTCAGATAGTTTCTCGGGAAAACGTATTTTTGCGGAAATAAATCGATGGACTATAACAAGGCAATTTTGTAGAAAATTCGAAAAACTCAAAATCCACGCAATTTACGTCGATAGCCATGTAAAAAAGCTCCCTTAATACAGGAGTAACCTTCGTTTTACTGCGAAACGGGCGGTTTTCTCGTAAATCGAGAGAAACTCTTCAGGTGTCCAGAGAAAGAGATCGTTTTAGAAATTTAATCCTACCAGGAAGACTTTCGGATTTAGAGCGAAACCGAGAGCGCCACCGCATTTGTTAGGCTTTTCTTAGTCCATGTGGATTTTTTCAGTTAGTTTCTCGGGAAAACGTATTTTTGCGGAAAAAAATCGATGGACTATAACAAGGCAATTTTGTAGAAAATTCGAAAAACTCAAAATCCACGCAATTTACGTCGATAGCCATGTAAAAAAGCTCCCTTAATACAGGAGTAACCTTCGTTGTACTGCGAAACGGGCGGTTTTCTCGTAAATCGAGAGAAACTCTTCAGGTGTCCAGAGAAAGAGGTTATCTTAGAAATTGAATCCTACCAGGAAGACTTTCGGATTTAGAACGAAACCGAGAGCGCCACCGCATTTGTTAGGCTTTTCTTAGTCCATGTGGATTTTTTCAGATAGTTTCTCGGGAAAACGTATTTTTGCGGAAATAAATCGATGGACTATAACAAGGCAATTTTGTAGAAAATTCGAAAAACTCAAAATCCACGCAATTTACGTCGATAGCCATGTAAAAAAGCTCCCTTAATACAGGAGTAACCTTCGTTTTACTGCGAAACGGGCGGTTTTCTCGTAAATCGAGAGAAACTCTTCAGGTGTCCAGAGAAAGAGATCGTTTTAGAAATTTAATCCTACCAGGAAGACTTTCGGATTTAGAGCGAAACCGAGAGCGCCACCGCATTTGTTAGGCTTTTCTTAGTCCATGTGGATTTTTTCAGTTAGTTTCTCGGGAAAACGTATTTTTGCGGAAAAAAATCGATGGACTATAACAAGGCAATTTTGTAGAAAATTCGAAAAACTCAAAATCCACGCAATTTACGTCGATAGCCATGTAAAAAAGCTCCCTTAATACAGGAGTAACCTTCGTTGTACTGCGAAACGGGCGGTTTTCTCGTAAATCGAGAGAAACTCTTCAGGTGTCCAGAGAAAGAGATCGTTTTAGAAATTTAATCCTACCAGGAAGACTTTCGGATTTAGAGCGAAACCGAGAGCGCCACTGCATTTGTTAGGCTTTTCTTAGTCCATGTGGATTTTTTCAGTTAGTTTCTCGGGAAAACGTATTTTTGCGGAAAAAAATCGATGGACTATAACAAGGCAATTTTGTAGAAAATTCGAAAAACTCAAAATCCACGCAATTTACGTCGATAGCCATGTAAAAAAGCTCCCTTAATACAGGAGTAACCTTCGTTTTACTGCGAAACGGGCGGTTTTCTCGTAAATCGAGAGAAACTCTTCAGGTGTCCAGAGAAAGAGGTTATTTTAGAAATTGGATCCTACCAGGAAGACTTTCGGATTTAGAACGAAACCGAGAGCGCCACCGCATTTGTTAGGCTTTTCTTAGTCCATGTGGATTTTTTCAGATAGTTTCTCGGGAAAACGTATTTTTGCGGGAAAAAATCGATGGACTATAACAAGGCAATTTTGTATAAAATTCGAAAAACTCAAAATCCACGCAATTTACGTCGATAGCCATGTAAAAAAGCTCCCTTAATACAGGAGTAACCTTCGTTGTACTGCGAAACGGGCGGTTTTCTCGTAAATCGAGAGAAACTCTTCAGGTGTCCAGAGAAAGAGGTTATCTTAGAAATTGAATCCTACCAGGAAGACTTTCGGATTTAGAGCGAAACCGAGAGCGCCACCGCATTTGTTAGGCTTTTCTTAGTCCATGTGGATTTTTTCAGTTAGTTTCTCGGGAAAACGTATTTTTGCGGAAAAAAATCGATGGACTATAACAAGGCAATTTTGTAGAAAATTCGAAAAACTCAAAATCCACTCAATTTACGTCGATAGCCATGTAAAAAAGCTCCCTTAATACAGGAGTAACCTTCGTTTTACTGCGAAACGGGCGGTTTTCTCGTAAATCGAGAGAAACTCTTCAGGTGTCCAGAGAAAGAGGTTATTTTAGAAATTGAATCCTACCAGGAAGACTTTCGGATTTAGAGCGAAACCGAGAGCGCCACTGCATTTGTTAGGCTTTTCTTAGTCCATGTGGATTTTTTCAGATAGTTTCTCGGGAAAACGTATTTTTGCGGAAAAAAATCGATGGACTATAACAAGGCAATTTTGTATAAAATTCGAAAAACTCAAAATCCACGCAATTTACGTCGATAGCCATGTAAAAAAGCTCCCTTAATACAGGAGTAACCTTCGTTTTACTGCGAAACGGGCGGTTTTCTCGTAAATCGAGAGAAACTCTTCAGGTGTCCAGAGAAAGAGATTGTGTTAGAAATTGAATCCTACCAGGAAGACTTTCGGATTTAGAGCGAAACCGAGAGCGCCACCGCATTTGTTAGGCTTTTCTTAGTCCATGTGGATTTTTTCAGTTAGTTTCTCGGGAAAACGTATTTTTGCGGAAAAAAATCGATGGACTATAACAAGGCAATTTTGTAGAAAATTCGAAAAACTCAAAATCCACGCAATTTACGTCGATAGCCATGTAAAAAAGCTCCCTTAATACAGGAGTAACCTTCGTTGTACTGCGAAACGGGCGGTTTTCTCGTAAATCGAGAGAAACTCTTCAGGTGTCCAGAGAAAGAGATCGTTTTAGAAATTTAATCCTACCAGGAAGACTTTCGGATTTAGAGCGAAACCGAGAGCGCCACTGCATTTGTTAGGCTTTTCTTAGTCCATGTGGATTTTTTCAGTTAGTTTCTCGGGAAAACGTATTTTTGCGGAAAAAAATCGATGGACTATAACAAGGCAATTTTGTAGAAAATTCGAAAAACTCAAAATCCACGCAATTTACGTCGATAGCCATGTAAAAAAGCTCCCTTAATACAGGAGTAACCTTCGTTGTACTGCGAAACGGGCGGTTTTCTCGTAAATCGAGAGAAACTCTTCAGGTGTCCAGAGAAAGAGGTTATCTTAGAAATTGAATCCTACCAGGAAGACTTTCGGACTTAGAGCGAAACCGAGAGCGCCACCGCATTTGTTAGGCTTTTCTTAGTCCATGTGGATTTTTTCAGTTAGTTTCTCGGGAAAACGTATTTTTGCGGAAAAAAATCGATGGACTATAACAAGGCAATTTTGTAGAAAATTCGAAAAACTCAAAATCCACGCAATTTACGTCGATAGCCATGTAAAAAAGCTCCCTTAATACAGGAGTAACCTTCGTTGTACTGCGAAACGGGCGGTTTTCTCGTAAATCGAGAGAAACTCTTCAGGTGTCCAGAGAAAGAGGTTATCTTAGAAATTGAATCCTACCAGGAAGACTTTCGGATTTAGAACGAAACCGAGAGCGCCACCGCATTTGTTAGGCTTTTCTTAGTCCATGTGGATTTTTTCAGATAGTTTCTCGGGAAAACGTATTTTTGCGGAAATAAATCGATGGACTATAACAAGGCAATTTTGTAGAAAATTCGAAAAACTCAAAATCCACGCAATTTACGTCGATAGCCATGTAAAAAAGCTCCCTTAATACAGGAGTAACCTTCGTTTTACTGCGAAACGGGCGGTTTTCTCGTAAATCGAGAGAAACTCTTCAGGTGTCCAGAGAAAGAGGTTATCTTAGAAATTGGATCCTACCAGGAAGACTTTCGGATTTAGAACGAAACCGAGAGCGCCACCGCATTTGTTAGGCTTTTCTTAGTCCATGTGGATTTTTTCAGATAGTTTCTCGGGAAAACGTATTTTTGCGGAAATAAATCGATGGACTATAACAAGGCAATTTTGTAGAAAATTCGAAAAACTCAAAATCCACGCAATTTACGTCGATAGCCATGTAAAAAAGCTCCCTTAATACAGGAGTAACCTTCGTTTTACTGCGAAACGGGCGGTTTTCTCGTAAATCGAGAGAAACTCTTCAGGTGTCCAGAGAAAGAGATCGTTTTAGAAATTTAATCCTACCAGGAAGACTTTCGGATTTAGAGCGAAACCGAGAGCGCCACTGCATTTGTTAGGCTTTTCTTAGTCCATGTGGATTTTTTCAGTTAGTTTCTCGGGAAAACGTATTTTTGCGGAAAAAAATCGATGGACTATAACAAGGCAATTTTGTAGAAAATTCGAAAAACTCAAAATCCACGCAATTTACGTCGATAGCCATGTAAAAAAGCTCCCTTAATACAGGAGTAACCTTCGTTGTACTGCGAAACGGGCGGTTTTCTCGTAAATCGAGAGAAACTCTTCAGGTGTCCAGAGAAAGAGGTTATCTTAGAAATTGAATCCTACCAGGAAGACTTTCGGACTTAGAGCGAAACCGAGAGCGCCACCGCATTTGTTAGGCTTTTCTTAGTCCATGTGGATTTTTTCAGATAGTTTCTCGGGAAAACGTATTTTTGCGGGAAAAAATCGATGGACTATAACAAGGCAATTTTGTATAAAATTCGAAAAACTCAAAATCCACGCAATTTACGTCGATAGCCATGTAAAAAAGCTCCCTTAATACAGGAGTAACCTTCGTTGTACTGCGAAACGGGCGGTTTTCTCGTAAATCGAGAGAAACTCTTCAGGTGTCCAGAGAAAGAGGTTATCTTAGAAATTGAATCCTACCAGGAAGACTTTCGGATTTAGAGCGAAACCGAGAGCGCCACTGCATTTGTTAGGCTTTTCTTAGTCCATGTGGATTTTTTCAGATAGTTTCTCGGGAAAACGTATTTTTGCGGAAAAAAATCGATGGACTATAACAAGGCAATTTTGTAGAAAATTCGAAAAACTCAAAATCCACGCAATTTACGTCGATAGCCATGTAAAAAAGCTCCCTTAATACAGGAGTAACCTTCGTTGTACTGCGAAACGGGCGGTTTTCTCGTAAATCGAGAGAAACTCTTCAGGTGTCCAGAGAAAGAGGTTATTTTAGAAATTGAATCCTACCAGGAAGACTTTCGGATTTAGAGCGAAACCGAGAGCGCCACCGCATTTGTTAGGCTTTTCTTAGTCCATGTGGATTTTTTCAGTTAGTTTCTCGGGAAAACGTATTTTTGCGGGAAAAAATCGATGGACTATAACAAGGCAATTTTGTATAAAATTCGAAAAACTCAAAATCCACGCAATTTACGTCGATAGCCATGTAAAAAAGCTCCCTTAATACAGGAGTAACCTTCGTTTTACTGCGAAACGGGCGGTTTTCTCGTAAATCGAGAGAAACTCTTCAGGTGTCCAGAGAAAGAGGTTATTTTAGAAATTGGATCCTACCAGGAAGACTTTCGGATTTAGAACGAAACCGAGAGCGCCACCGCATTTGTTAGGCTTTTCTTAGTCCATGTGGATTTTTTCAGATAGTTTCTCGGGAAAACGTATTTTTGCGGGAAAAAATCGATGGACTATAACAAGGCAATTTTGTAGAAAATTCGAAAAACTCAAAATCCACGCAATTTACGTCGATAGCCATGTAAAAAAGCTCCCTTAATACAGGAGTAACCTTCGTTGTACTGCGAAACGGGCGGTTTTCTCGTAAATCGAGAGAAACTCTTCAGGTGTCCAGAGAAAGAGGTTATTTTAGAAATTGGATCCTACCAGGAAGACTTTCGGATTTAGAACGAAACCGAGAGCGCCACCGCATTTGTTAGGCTTTTCTTAGTCCATGTGGATTTTTTCAGATAGTTTCTCGGGAAAACGTATTTTTGCGGGAAAAAATCGATGGACTATAACAAGGCAATTTTGTAGAAAATTCGAAAAACTCAAAATCCACGCAATTTACGTCGATAGCCATGTAAAAAAGCTCCCTTAATACAGGAGTAACCTTCGTTGTACTGCGAAACGGGCGGTTTTCTCGTAAATCGAGAGAAACTCTTCAGGTGTCCAGAGAAAGAGGTTATCTTAGAAATTGAATCCTACCAGGAAGACTTTCGGACTTAGAGCGAAACCGAGAGCGCCACCGCATTTGTTAGGCTTTTCTTAGTCCATGTGGATTTTTTCAGTTAGTTTCTCGGGAAAACGTATTTTTGCGGAAAAAAATCGATGGACTATAACAAGGCAATTTTGTAGAAAATTCGAAAAACTCAAAATCCACGCAATTTACGTCGATAGCCATGTAAAAAAGCTCCCTTAATACAGGAGTAACCTTCGTTGTACTGCGAAACGGGCGGTTTTCTCGTAAATCGAGAGAAACTCTTCAGGTGTCCAGAGAAAGAGGTTATCTTAGAAATTGAATCCTACCAGGAAGACTTTCGGACTTAGAGCGAAACCGAGAGCGCCACCGCATTTGTTAGGCTTTTCTTAGTCCATGTGGATTTTTTCAGTTAGTTTCTCGGGAAAACGTATTTTTGCGGAAAAAAATCGATGGACTATAACAAGGCAATTTTGTAGAAAATTCGAAAAACTCAAAATCCACGCAATTTACGTCGATAGCCATGTAAAAAAGCTCCCTTAATACAGGAGTAACCTTCGTTTTACTGCGAAACGGGCGGTTTTCTCGTAAATCGAGAGAAACTCTTCAGGTGTCCAGAGAAAGAGATCGTTTTAGAAATTTAATCCTACCAGGAAGACTTTCGGATTTAGAGCGAAACCGAGAGCGCCACTGCATTTGTTAGGCTTTTCTTAGTCCATGTGGATTTTTTCAGTTAGTTTCTCGGGAAAACGTATTTTTGCGGAAAAAAATCGATGGACTATAACAAGGCAATTTTGTAGAAAATTCGAAAAACTCAAAATCCACGCAATTTACGTCGATAGCCATGTAAAAAAGCTCCCTTAATACAGGAGTAACCTTCGTTGTACTGCGAAACGGGCGGTTTTCTCGTAAATCGAGAGAAACTCTTCAGGTGTCCAGAGAAAGAGGTTATCTTAGAAATTGAATCCTACCAGGAAGACTTTCGGACTTAGAGCGAAACCGAGAGCGCCACCGCATTTGTTAGGCTTTTCTTAGTCCATGTGGATTTTTTCAGTTAGTTTCTCGGGAAAACGTATTTTTGCGGAAAAAAATCGATGGACTATAACAAGGCAATTTTGTAGAAAATTCGAAAAACTCAAAATCCACGCAATTTACGTCGATAGCCATGTAAAAAAGCTCCCTTAATACAGGAGTAACCTTCGTTTTACTGCGAAACGGGCGGTTTTCTCGTAAATCGAGAGAAACTCTTCAGGTGTCCAGAGAAAGAGGTTATTTTAGAAATTGGATCCTACCAGGAAGACTTTCGGATTTAGAACGAAACCGAGAGCGCCACCGCATTTGTTAGGCTTTTCTTAGTCCATGTGGATTTTTTCAGATAGTTTCTCGGGAAAACGTATTTTTGCGGGAAAAAATCGATGGACTATAACAAGGCAATTTTGTATAAAATTCGAAAAACTCAAAATCCACGCAATTTACGTCGATAGCCATGTAAAAAAGCTCCCTTAATACAGGAGTAACCTTCGTTGTACTGCGAAACGGGCGGTTTTCTCGTAAATCGAGAGAAACTCTTCAGGTGTCCAGAGAAAGAGGTTATCTTAGAAATTGAATCCTACCAGGAAGACTTTCGGATTTAGAGCGAAACCGAGAGCGCCACTGCATTTGTTAGGCTTTTCTTAGTCCATGTGGATTTTTTCAGATAGTTTCTCGGGAAAACGTATTTTTGCGGAAAAAAATCGATGGACTATAACAAGGCAATTTTGTAGAAAATTCGAAAAACTCAAAATCCACGCAATTTACGTCGATAGCCATGTAAAAAAGCTCCCTTAATACAGGAGTAACCTTCGTTTTACTGCGAAACGGGCGGTTTTCTCGTAAATCGAGAGAAACTCTTCAGGTGTCCAGAGAAAGAGATCGTTTTAGAAATTTAATCCTACCAGGAAGACTTTCGGATTTAGAACGAAACCGAGAGCGCCACCGCATTTGTTAGGCTTTTCTTAGTCCATGTGGATTTTTTCAGATAGTTTCTCGGGAAAACGTATTTTTGCGGAAATAAATCGATGGACTATAACAAGGCAATTTTGTAGAAAATTCGAAAAACTCAAAATCCACGCAATTTACGTCGATAGCCATGTAAAAAAGCTCCCTTAATACAGGAGTAACCTTCGTTTTACTGCGAAACGGGCGGTTTTCTCGTAAATCGAGAGAAACTCTTCAGGTGTCCAGAGAAAGAGATCGTTTTAGAAATTTAATCCTACCAGGAAGACTTTCGGATTTAGAGCGAAACCGAGAGCGCCACCGCATTTGTTAGGCTTTTCTTAGTCCATGTGGATTTTTTCAGTTAGTTTCTCGGGAAAACGTATTTTTGCGGAAAAAAATCGATGGACTATAACAAGGCAATTTTGTAGAAAATTCGAAAAACTCAAAATCCACGCAATTTACGTCGATAGCCATGTAAAAAAGCTCCCTTAATACAGGAGTAACCTTCGTTGTACTGCGAAACGGGCGGTTTTCTCGTAAATCGAGAGAAACTCTTCAGGTGTCCAGAGAAAGAGGTTATCTTAGAAATTGAATCCTACCAGGAAGACTTTCGGATTTAGAACGAAACCGAGAGCGCCACCGCATTTGTTAGGCTTTTCTTAGTCCATGTGGATTTTTTCAGATAGTTTCTCGGGAAAACGTATTTTTGCGGAAATAAATCGATGGACTATAACAAGGCAATTTTGTAGAAAATTCGAAAAACTCAAAATCCACGCAATTTACGTCGATAGCCATGTAAAAAAGCTCCCTTAATACAGGAGTAACCTTCGTTTTACTGCGAAACGGGCGGTTTTCTCGTAAATCGAGAGAAACTCTTCAGGTGTCCAGAGAAAGAGATCGTTTTAGAAATTTAATCCTACCAGGAAGACTTTCGGATTTAGAGCGAAACCGAGAGCGCCACCGCATTTGTTAGGCTTTTCTTAGTCCATGTGGATTTTTTCAGTTAGTTTCTCGGGAAAACGTATTTTTGCGGAAAAAAATCGATGGACTATAACAAGGCAATTTTGTAGAAAATTCGAAAAACTCAAAATCCACGCAATTTACGTCGATAGCCATGTAAAAAAGCTCCCTTAATACAGGAGTAACCTTCGTTGTACTGCGAAACGGGCGGTTTTCTCGTAAATCGAGAGAAACTCTTCAGGTGTCCAGAGAAAGAGGTTATCTTAGAAATTGAATCCTACCAGGAAGACTTTCGGATTTAGAACGAAACCGAGAGCGCCACCGCATTTGTTAGGCTTTTCTTAGTCCATGTGGATTTTTTCAGATAGTTTCTCGGGAAAACGTATTTTTGCGGAAATAAATCGATGGACTATAACAAGGCAATTTTGTAGAAAATTCGAAAAACTCAAAATCCACGCAATTTACGTCGATAGCCATGTAAAAAAGCTCCCTTAATACAGGAGTAACCTTCGTTTTACTGCGAAACGGGCGGTTTTCTCGTAAATCGAGAGAAACTCTTCAGGTGTCCAGAGAAAGAGATCGTTTTAGAAATTTAATCCTACCAGGAAGACTTTCGGATTTAGAGCGAAACCGAGAGCGCCACCGCATTTGTTAGGCTTTTCTTAGTCCATGTGGATTTTTTCAGTTAGTTTCTCGGGAAAACGTATTTTTGCGGAAAAAAATCGATGGACTATAACAAGGCAATTTTGTAGAAAATTCGAAAAACTCAAAATCCACGCAATTTACGTCGATAGCCATGTAAAAAAGCTCCCTTAATACAGGAGTAACCTTCGTTGTACTGCGAAACGGGCGGTTTTCTCGTAAATCGAGAGAAACTCTTCAGGTGTCCAGAGAAAGAGATCGTTTTAGAAATTTAATCCTACCAGGAAGACTTTCGGATTTAGAGCGAAACCGAGAGCGCCACTGCATTTGTTAGGCTTTTCTTAGTCCATGTGGATTTTTTCAGTTAGTTTCTCGGGAAAACGTATTTTTGCGGAAAAAAATCGATGGACTATAACAAGGCAATTTTGTAGAAAATTCGAAAAACTCAAAATCCACGCAATTTACGTCGATAGCCATGTAAAAAAGCTCCCTTAATACAGGAGTAACCTTCGTTTTACTGCGAAACGGGCGGTTTTCTCGTAAATCGAGAGAAACTCTTCAGGTGTCCAGAGAAAGAGGTTATTTTAGAAATTGGATCCTACCAGGAAGACTTTCGGATTTAGAACGAAACCGAGAGCGCCACCGCATTTGTTAGGCTTTTCTTAGTCCATGTGGATTTTTTCAGATAGTTTCTCGGGAAAACGTATTTTTGCGGGAAAAAATCGATGGACTATAACAAGGCAATTTTGTATAAAATTCGAAAAACTCAAAATCCACGCAATTTACGTCGATAGCCATGTAAAAAAGCTCCCTTAATACAGGAGTAACCTTCGTTGTACTGCGAAACGGGCGGTTTTCTCGTAAATCGAGAGAAACTCTTCAGGTGTCCAGAGAAAGAGGTTATCTTAGAAATTGAATCCTACCAGGAAGACTTTCGGATTTAGAGCGAAACCGAGAGCGCCACCGCATTTGTTAGGCTTTTCTTAGTCCATGTGGATTTTTTCAGTTAGTTTCTCGGGAAAACGTATTTTTGCGGAAAAAAATCGATGGACTATAACAAGGCAATTTTGTAGAAAATTCGAAAAACTCAAAATCCACTCAATTTACGTCGATAGCCATGTAAAAAAGCTCCCTTAATACAGGAGTAACCTTCGTTTTACTGCGAAACGGGCGGTTTTCTCGTAAATCGAGAGAAACTCTTCAGGTGTCCAGAGAAAGAGGTTATTTTAGAAATTGAATCCTACCAGGAAGACTTTCGGATTTAGAGCGAAACCGAGAGCGCCACTGCATTTGTTAGGCTTTTCTTAGTCCATGTGGATTTTTTCAGATAGTTTCTCGGGAAAACGTATTTTTGCGGAAAAAAATCGATGGACTATAACAAGGCAATTTTGTATAAAATTCGAAAAACTCAAAATCCACGCAATTTACGTCGATAGCCATGTAAAAAAGCTCCCTTAATACAGGAGTAACCTTCGTTTTACTGCGAAACGGGCGGTTTTCTCGTAAATCGAGAGAAACTCTTCAGGTGTCCAGAGAAAGAGATTGTGTTAGAAATTGAATCCTACCAGGAAGACTTTCGGATTTAGAGCGAAACCGAGAGCGCCACCGCATTTGTTAGGCTTTTCTTAGTCCATGTGGATTTTTTCAGTTAGTTTCTCGGGAAAACGTATTTTTGCGGAAAAAAATCGATGGACTATAACAAGGCAATTTTGTAGAAAATTCGAAAAACTCAAAATCCACGCAATTTACGTCGATAGCCATGTAAAAAAGCTCCCTTAATACAGGAGTAACCTTCGTTGTACTGCGAAACGGGCGGTTTTCTCGTAAATCGAGAGAAACTCTTCAGGTGTCCAGAGAAAGAGATCGTTTTAGAAATTTAATCCTACCAGGAAGACTTTCGGATTTAGAGCGAAACCGAGAGCGCCACTGCATTTGTTAGGCTTTTCTTAGTCCATGTGGATTTTTTCAGTTAGTTTCTCGGGAAAACGTATTTTTGCGGAAAAAAATCGATGGACTATAACAAGGCAATTTTGTAGAAAATTCGAAAAACTCAAAATCCACGCAATTTACGTCGATAGCCATGTAAAAAAGCTCCCTTAATACAGGAGTAACCTTCGTTGTACTGCGAAACGGGCGGTTTTCTCGTAAATCGAGAGAAACTCTTCAGGTGTCCAGAGAAAGAGGTTATCTTAGAAATTGAATCCTACCAGGAAGACTTTCGGACTTAGAGCGAAACCGAGAGCGCCACCGCATTTGTTAGGCTTTTCTTAGTCCATGTGGATTTTTTCAGTTAGTTTCTCGGGAAAACGTATTTTTGCGGAAAAAAATCGATGGACTATAACAAGGCAATTTTGTAGAAAATTCGAAAAACTCAAAATCCACGCAATTTACGTCGATAGCCATGTAAAAAAGCTCCCTTAATACAGGAGTAACCTTCGTTGTACTGCGAAACGGGCGGTTTTCTCGTAAATCGAGAGAAACTCTTCAGGTGTCCAGAGAAAGAGGTTATCTTAGAAATTGAATCCTACCAGGAAGACTTTCGGATTTAGAACGAAACCGAGAGCGCCACCGCATTTGTTAGGCTTTTCTTAGTCCATGTGGATTTTTTCAGATAGTTTCTCGGGAAAACGTATTTTTGCGGAAATAAATCGATGGACTATAACAAGGCAATTTTGTAGAAAATTCGAAAAACTCAAAATCCACGCAATTTACGTCGATAGCCATGTAAAAAAGCTCCCTTAATACAGGAGTAACCTTCGTTTTACTGCGAAACGGGCGGTTTTCTCGTAAATCGAGAGAAACTCTTCAGGTGTCCAGAGAAAGAGATCGTTTTAGAAATTTAATCCTACCAGGAAGACTTTCGGATTTAGAGCGAAACCGAGAGCGCCACCGCATTTGTTAGGCTTTTCTTAGTCCATGTGGATTTTTTCAGTTAGTTTCTCGGGAAAACGTATTTTTGCGGAAAAAAATCGATGGACTATAACAAGGCAATTTTGTAGAAAATTCGAAAAACTCAAAATCCACGCAATTTACGTCGATAGCCATGTAAAAAAGCTCCCTTAATACAGGAGTAACCTTCGTTGTACTGCGAAACGGGCGGTTTTCTCGTAAATCGAGAGAAACTCTTCAGGTGTCCAGAGAAAGAGGTTATCTTAGAAATTGAATCCTACCAGGAAGACTTTCGGATTTAGAACGAAACCGAGAGCGCCACCGCATTTGTTAGGCTTTTCTTAGTCCATGTGGATTTTTTCAGATAGTTTCTCGGGAAAACGTATTTTTGCGGAAATAAATCGATGGACTATAACAAGGCAATTTTGTAGAAAATTCGAAAAACTCAAAATCCACGCAATTTACGTCGATAGCCATGTAAAAAAGCTCCCTTAATACAGGAGTAACCTTCGTTTTACTGCGAAACGGGCGGTTTTCTCGTAAATCGAGAGAAACTCTTCAGGTGTCCAGAGAAAGAGATCGTTTTAGAAATTTAATCCTACCAGGAAGACTTTCGGATTTAGAGCGAAACCGAGAGCGCCACCGCATTTGTTAGGCTTTTCTTAGTCCATGTGGATTTTTTCAGTTAGTTTCTCGGGAAAACGTATTTTTGCGGAAAAAAATCGATGGACTATAACAAGGCAATTTTGTAGAAAATTCGAAAAACTCAAAATCCACGCAATTTACGTCGATAGCCATGTAAAAAAGCTCCCTTAATACAGGAGTAACCTTCGTTGTACTGCGAAACGGGCGGTTTTCTCGTAAATCGAGAGAAACTCTTCAGGTGTCCAGAGAAAGAGGTTATCTTAGAAATTGAATCCTACCAGGAAGACTTTCGGATTTAGAACGAAACCGAGAGCGCCACCGCATTTGTTAGGCTTTTCTTAGTCCATGTGGATTTTTTCAGATAGTTTCTCGGGAAAACGTATTTTTGCGGAAATAAATCGATGGACTATAACAAGGCAATTTTGTAGAAAATTCGAAAAACTCAAAATCCACGCAATTTACGTCGATAGCCATGTAAAAAAGCTCCCTTAATACAGGAGTAACCTTCGTTTTACTGCGAAACGGGCGGTTTTCTCGTAAATCGAGAGAAACTCTTCAGGTGTCCAGAGAAAGAGATCGTTTTAGAAATTTAATCCTACCAGGAAGACTTTCGGATTTAGAGCGAAACCGAGAGCGCCACCGCATTTGTTAGGCTTTTCTTAGTCCATGTGGATTTTTTCAGTTAGTTTCTCGGGAAAACGTATTTTTGCGGAAAAAAATCGATGGACTATAACAAGGCAATTTTGTAGAAAATTCGAAAAACTCAAAATCCACGCAATTTACGTCGATAGCCATGTAAAAAAGCTCCCTTAATACAGGAGTAACCTTCGTTGTACTGCGAAACGGGCGGTTTTCTCGTAAATCGAGAGAAACTCTTCAGGTGTCCAGAGAAAGAGATCGTTTTAGAAATTTAATCCTACCAGGAAGACTTTCGGATTTAGAGCGAAACCGAGAGCGCCACTGCATTTGTTAGGCTTTTCTTAGTCCATGTGGATTTTTTCAGTTAGTTTCTCGGGAAAACGTATTTTTGCGGAAAAAAATCGATGGACTATAACAAGGCAATTTTGTAGAAAATTCGAAAAACTCAAAATCCACGCAATTTACGTCGATAGCCATGTAAAAAAGCTCCCTTAATACAGGAGTAACCTTCGTTGTACTGCGAAACGGGCGGTTTTCTCGTAAATCGAGAGAAACTCTTCAGGTGTCCAGAGAAAGAGGTTATCTTAGAAATTGAATCCTACCAGGAAGACTTTCGGACTTAGAGCGAAACCGAGAGCGCCACCGCATTTGTTAGGCTTTTCTTAGTCCATGTGGATTTTTTCAGTTAGTTTCTCGGGAAAACGTATTTTTGCGGAAAAAAATCGATGGACTATAACAAGGCAATTTTGTAGAAAATTCGAAAAACTCAAAATCCACGCAATTTACGTCGATAGCCATGTAAAAAAGCTCCCTTAATACAGGAGTAACCTTCGTTGTACTGCGAAACGGGCGGTTTTCTCGTAAATCGAGAGAAACTCTTCAGGTGTCCAGAGAAAGAGGTTATCTTAGAAATTGAATCCTACCAGGAAGACTTTCGGATTTAGAACGAAACCGAGAGCGCCACCGCATTTGTTAGGCTTTTCTTAGTCCATGTGGATTTTTTCAGATAGTTTCTCGGGAAAACGTATTTTTGCGGAAATAAATCGATGGACTATAACAAGGCAATTTTGTAGAAAATTCGAAAAACTCAAAATCCACGCAATTTACGTCGATAGCCATGTAAAAAAGCTCCCTTAATACAGGAGTAACCTTCGTTTTACTGCGAAACGGGCGGTTTTCTCGTAAATCGAGAGAAACTCTTCAGGTGTCCAGAGAAAGAGGTTATCTTAGAAATTGGATCCTACCAGGAAGACTTTCGGATTTAGAACGAAACCGAGAGCGCCACCGCATTTGTTAGGCTTTTCTTAGTCCATGTGGATTTTTTCAGATAGTTTCTCGGGAAAACGTATTTTTGCGGAAATAAATCGATGGACTATAACAAGGCAATTTTGTAGAAAATTCGAAAAACTCAAAATCCACGCAATTTACGTCGATAGCCATGTAAAAAAGCTCCCTTAATACAGGAGTAACCTTCGTTTTACTGCGAAACGGGCGGTTTTCTCGTAAATCGAGAGAAACTCTTCAGGTGTCCAGAGAAAGAGATCGTTTTAGAAATTTAATCCTACCAGGAAGACTTTCGGATTTAGAGCGAAACCGAGAGCGCCACTGCATTTGTTAGGCTTTTCTTAGTCCATGTGGATTTTTTCAGTTAGTTTCTCGGGAAAACGTATTTTTGCGGAAAAAAATCGATGGACTATAACAAGGCAATTTTGTAGAAAATTCGAAAAACTCAAAATCCACGCAATTTACGTCGATAGCCATGTAAAAAAGCTCCCTTAATACAGGAGTAACCTTCGTTGTACTGCGAAACGGGCGGTTTTCTCGTAAATCGAGAGAAACTCTTCAGGTGTCCAGAGAAAGAGGTTATCTTAGAAATTGAATCCTACCAGGAAGACTTTCGGACTTAGAGCGAAACCGAGAGCGCCACCGCATTTGTTAGGCTTTTCTTAGTCCATGTGGATTTTTTCAGATAGTTTCTCGGGAAAACGTATTTTTGCGGGAAAAAATCGATGGACTATAACAAGGCAATTTTGTATAAAATTCGAAAAACTCAAAATCCACGCAATTTACGTCGATAGCCATGTAAAAAAGCTCCCTTAATACAGGAGTAACCTTCGTTGTACTGCGAAACGGGCGGTTTTCTCGTAAATCGAGAGAAACTCTTCAGGTGTCCAGAGAAAGAGGTTATTTTAGAAATTGAATCCTACCAGGAAGACTTTCGGATTTAGAGCGAAACCGAGAGCGCCACCGCATTTGTTAGGCTTTTCTTAGTCCATGTGGATTTTTTCAGTTAGTTTCTCGGGAAAACGTATTTTTGCGGGAAAAAATCGATGGACTATAACAAGGCAATTTTGTATAAAATTCGAAAAACTCAAAATCCACGCAATTTACGTCGATAGCCATGTAAAAAAGCTCCCTTAATACAGGAGTAACCTTCGTTTTACTGCGAAACGGGCGGTTTTCTCGTAAATCGAGAGAAACTCTTCAGGTGTCCAGAGAAAGAGGTTATTTTAGAAATTGGATCCTACCAGGAAGACTTTCGGATTTAGAACGAAACCGAGAGCGCCACCGCATTTGTTAGGCTTTTCTTAGTCCATGTGGATTTTTTCAGATAGTTTCTCGGGAAAACGTATTTTTGCGGGAAAAAATCGATGGACTATAACAAGGCAATTTTGTAGAAAATTCGAAAAACTCAAAATCCACGCAATTTACGTCGATAGCCATGTAAAAAAGCTCCCTTAATACAGGAGTAACCTTCGTTGTACTGCGAAACGGGCGGTTTTCTCGTAAATCGAGAGAAACTCTTCAGGTGTCCAGAGAAAGAGGTTATTTTAGAAATTGGATCCTACCAGGAAGACTTTCGGATTTAGAACGAAACCGAGAGCGCCACCGCATTTGTTAGGCTTTTCTTAGTCCATGTGGATTTTTTCAGATAGTTTCTCGGGAAAACGTATTTTTGCGGGAAAAAATCGATGGACTATAACAAGGCAATTTTGTAGAAAATTCGAAAAACTCAAAATCCACGCAATTTACGTCGATAGCCATGTAAAAAAGCTCCCTTAATACAGGAGTAACCTTCGTTGTACTGCGAAACGGGCGGTTTTCTCGTAAATCGAGAGAAACTCTTCAGGTGTCCAGAGAAAGAGGTTATCTTAGAAATTGAATCCTACCAGGAAGACTTTCGGACTTAGAGCGAAACCGAGAGCGCCACCGCATTTGTTAGGCTTTTCTTAGTCCATGTGGATTTTTTCAGTTAGTTTCTCGGGAAAACGTATTTTTGCGGAAAAAAATCGATGGACTATAACAAGGCAATTTTGTAGAAAATTCGAAAAACTCAAAATCCACGCAATTTACGTCGATAGCCATGTAAAAAAGCTCCCTTAATACAGGAGTAACCTTCGTTGTACTGCGAAACGGGCGGTTTTCTCGTAAATCGAGAGAAACTCTTCAGGTGTCCAGAGAAAGAGGTTATCTTAGAAATTGAATCCTACCAGGAAGACTTTCGGACTTAGAGCGAAACCGAGAGCGCCACCGCATTTGTTAGGCTTTTCTTAGTCCATGTGGATTTTTTCAGTTAGTTTCTCGGGAAAACGTATTTTTGCGGAAAAAAATCGATGGACTATAACAAGGCAATTTTGTAGAAAATTCGAAAAACTCAAAATCCACGCAATTTACGTCGATAGCCATGTAAAAAAGCTCCCTTAATACAGGAGTAACCTTCGTTTTACTGCGAAACGGGCGGTTTTCTCGTAAATCGAGAGAAACTCTTCAGGTGTCCAGAGAAAGAGATCGTTTTAGAAATTTAATCCTACCAGGAAGACTTTCGGATTTAGAGCGAAACCGAGAGCGCCACTGCATTTGTTAGGCTTTTCTTAGTCCATGTGGATTTTTTCAGTTAGTTTCTCGGGAAAACGTATTTTTGCGGAAAAAAATCGATGGACTATAACAAGGCAATTTTGTAGAAAATTCGAAAAACTCAAAATCCACGCAATTTACGTCGATAGCCATGTAAAAAAGCTCCCTTAATACAGGAGTAACCTTCGTTGTACTGCGAAACGGGCGGTTTTCTCGTAAATCGAGAGAAACTCTTCAGGTGTCCAGAGAAAGAGGTTATCTTAGAAATTGAATCCTACCAGGAAGACTTTCGGACTTAGAGCGAAACCGAGAGCGCCACCGCATTTGTTAGGCTTTTCTTAGTCCATGTGGATTTTTTCAGTTAGTTTCTCGGGAAAACGTATTTTTGCGGAAAAAAATCGATGGACTATAACAAGGCAATTTTGTAGAAAATTCGAAAAACTCAAAATCCACGCAATTTACGTCGATAGCCATGTAAAAAAGCTCCCTTAATACAGGAGTAACCTTCGTTTTACTGCGAAACGGGCGGTTTTCTCGTAAATCGAGAGAAACTCTTCAGGTGTCCAGAGAAAGAGGTTATTTTAGAAATTGGATCCTACCAGGAAGACTTTCGGATTTAGAACGAAACCGAGAGCGCCACCGCATTTGTTAGGCTTTTCTTAGTCCATGTGGATTTTTTCAGATAGTTTCTCGGGAAAACGTATTTTTGCGGGAAAAAATCGATGGACTATAACAAGGCAATTTTGTATAAAATTCGAAAAACTCAAAATCCACGCAATTTACGTCGATAGCCATGTAAAAAAGCTCCCTTAATACAGGAGTAACCTTCGTTGTACTGCGAAACGGGCGGTTTTCTCGTAAATCGAGAGAAACTCTTCAGGTGTCCAGAGAAAGAGGTTATCTTAGAAATTGAATCCTACCAGGAAGACTTTCGGATTTAGAGCGAAACCGAGAGCGCCACTGCATTTGTTAGGCTTTTCTTAGTCCATGTGGATTTTTTCAGATAGTTTCTCGGGAAAACGTATTTTTGCGGAAAAAAATCGATGGACTATAACAAGGCAATTTTGTAGAAAATTCGAAAAACTCAAAATCCACGCAATTTACGTCGATAGCCATGTAAAAAAGCTCCCTTAATACAGGAGTAACCTTCGTTTTACTGCGAAACGGGCGGTTTTCTCGTAAATCGAGAGAAACTCTTCAGGTGTCCAGAGAAAGAGATCGTTTTAGAAATTTAATCCTACCAGGAAGACTTTCGGATTTAGAACGAAACCGAGAGCGCCACCGCATTTGTTAGGCTTTTCTTAGTCCATGTGGATTTTTTCAGATAGTTTCTCGGGAAAACGTATTTTTGCGGAAATAAATCGATGGACTATAACAAGGCAATTTTGTAGAAAATTCGAAAAACTCAAAATCCACGCAATTTACGTCGATAGCCATGTAAAAAAGCTCCCTTAATACAGGAGTAACCTTCGTTTTACTGCGAAACGGGCGGTTTTCTCGTAAATCGAGAGAAACTCTTCAGGTGTCCAGAGAAAGAGATCGTTTTAGAAATTTAATCCTACCAGGAAGACTTTCGGATTTAGAGCGAAACCGAGAGCGCCACTGCATTTGTTAGGCTTTTCTTAGTCCATGTGGATTTTTTCAGTTAGTTTCTCGGGAAAACGTATTTTTGCGGAAAAAAATCGATGGACTATAACAAGGCAATTTTGTAGAAAATTCGAAAAACTCAAAATCCACGCAATTTACGTCGATAGCCATGTAAAAATGCTCCCTTAATACAGGAGTAACCTTCGTTGTACTGCGAAACGGGCGGTTTTCTCGTAAATCGAGAGAAACTCTTCAGGTGTCCAGAGAAAGAGGTTATCTTAGAAATTGAATCCTACCAGGAAGACTTTCGGACTTAGAGCGAAACCGAGAGCGCCACCGCATTTGTTAGGCTTTTCTTAGTCCATGTGGATTTTTTCAGTTAGTTTCTCGGGAAAACGTATTTTTGCGGAAAAAAATCGATGGACTATAACAAGGCAATTTTGTAGAAAATTCGAAAAACTCAAAATCCACGCAATTTACGTCGATAGCCATGTAAAAAAGCTCCCTTAATACAGGAGTAACCTTCGTTTTACTGCGAAACGGGCGGTTTTCTCGTAAATCGAGAGAAACTCTTCAGGTGTCCAGAGAAAGAGGTTATTTTAGAAATTGGATCCTACCAGGAAGACTTTCGGATTTAGAACGAAACCGAGAGCGCCACCGCATTTGTTAGGCTTTTCTTAGTCCATGTGGATTTTTTCAGATAGTTTCTCGGGAAAACGTATTTTTGCGGGAAAAAATCGATGGACTATAACAAGGCAATTTTGTATAAAATTCGAAAAACTCAAAATCCACGCAATTTACGTCGATAGCCATGTAAAAAAGCTCCCTTAATACAGGAGTAACCTTCGTTGTACTGCGAAACGGGCGGTTTTCTCGTAAATCGAGAGAAACTCTTCAGGTGTCCAGAGAAAGAGATCGTTTTAGAAATTTAATCCTACCAGGAAGACTTTCGGATTTAGAGCGAAACCGAGAGCGCCACCGCATTTGTTAGGCTTTTCTTAGTCCATGTGGATTTTTTCAGTTAGTTTCTCGGGAAAACGTATTTTTGCGGAAAAAAATCGATGGACTATAACAAGGCAATTTTGTAGAAAATTCGAAAAACTCAAAATCCACGCAATTTACGTCGATAGCCATGTAAAAAAGCTCCCTTAATACAGGAGTAACCTTCGTTGTACTGCGAAACGGGCGGTTTTCTCGTAAATCGAGAGAAACTCTTCAGGTGTCCAGAGAAAGAGGTTATCTTAGAAATTGAATCCTACCAGGAAGACTTTCGGATTTAGAACGAAACCGAGAGCGCCACCGCATTTGTTAGGCTTTTCTTAGTCCATGTGGATTTTTTCAGATAGTTTCTCGGGAAAACGTATTTTTGCGGAAATAAATCGATGGACTATAACAAGGCAATTTTGTAGAAAATTCGAAAAACTCAAAATCCACGCAATTTACGTCGATAGCCATGTAAAAAAGCTCCCTTAATACAGGAGTAACCTTCGTTTTACTGCGAAACGGGCGGTTTTCTCGTAAATCGAGAGAAACTCTTCAGGTGTCCAGAGAAAGAGATCGTTTTAGAAATTTAATCCTACCAGGAAGACTTTCGGATTTAGAGCGAAACCGAGAGCGCCACCGCATTTGTTAGGCTTTTCTTAGTCCATGTGGATTTTTTCAGTTAGTTTCTCGGGAAAACGTATTTTTGCGGAAAAAAATCGATGGACTATAACAAGGCAATTTTGTAGAAAATTCGAAAAACTCAAAATCCACGCAATTTACGTCGATAGCCATGTAAAAAAGCTCCCTTAATACAGGAGTAACCTTCGTTGTACTGCGAAACGGGCGGTTTTCTCGTAAATCGAGAGAAACTCTTCAGGTGTCCAGAGAAAGAGGTTATCTTAGAAATTGAATCCTACCAGGAAGACTTTCGGATTTAGAACGAAACCGAGAGCGCCACCGCATTTGTTAGGCTTTTCTTAGTCCATGTGGATTTTTTCAGATAGTTTCTCGGGAAAACGTATTTTTGCGGAAATAAATCGATGGACTATAACAAGGCAATTTTGTAGAAAATTCGAAAAACTCAAAATCCACGCAATTTACGTCGATAGCCATGTAAAAAAGCTCCCTTAATACAGGAGTAACCTTCGTTTTACTGCGAAACGGGCGGTTTTCTCGTAAATCGAGAGAAACTCTTCAGGTGTCCAGAGAAAGAGATCGTTTTAGAAATTTAATCCTACCAGGAAGACTTTCGGATTTAGAGCGAAACCGAGAGCGCCACCGCATTTGTTAGGCTTTTCTTAGTCCATGTGGATTTTTTCAGTTAGTTTCTCGGGAAAACGTATTTTTGCGGAAAAAAATCGATGGACTATAACAAGGCAATTTTGTAGAAAATTCGAAAAACTCAAAATCCACGCAATTTACGTCGATAGCCATGTAAAAAAGCTCCCTTAATACAGGAGTAACCTTCGTTGTACTGCGAAACGGGCGGTTTTCTCGTAAATCGAGAGAAACTCTTCAGGTGTCCAGAGAAAGAGATCGTTTTAGAAATTTAATCCTACCAGGAAGACTTTCGGATTTAGAGCGAAACCGAGAGCGCCACTGCATTTGTTAGGCTTTTCTTAGTCCATGTGGATTTTTTCAGTTAGTTTCTCGGGAAAACGTATTTTTGCGGAAAAAAATCGATGGACTATAACAAGGCAATTTTGTAGAAAATTCGAAAAACTCAAAATCCACGCAATTTACGTCGATAGCCATGTAAAAAAAGCTCCCTTAATACAGGAGTAACCTTCGTTGTACTGCGAAACGGGCGGTTTTCTCGTAAATCGAGAGAAACTCTTCAGGTGTCCAGAGAAAGAGGTTATCTTAGAAATTGAATCCTACCAGGAAGACTTTCGGACTTAGAGCGAAACCGAGAGCGCCACCGCATTTGTTAGGCTTTTCTTAGTCCATGTGGATTTTTTCAGTTAGTTTCTCGGGAAAACGTATTTTTGCGGAAAAAAATCGATGGACTATAACAAGGCAATTTTGTAGAAAATTCGAAAAACTCAAAATCCA